>BSBN01000190.1:4800000-6131503 GCA_027924645.1 Cunninghamia lanceolata
CTGAGCATTTCCATGGGACATGGAAAATTTTCAAGTCTGGGAGTATGGTGCAGAAGCACCTCGAAGCCATTAAGAATCTGAGGATTCTATACATTTTATGTTATGTCCAAAATACCACATTGTAAGGCCTTCGTGCCCATGGAGTCATACATGGCCAAGTAACGGCATAATGTTGAGTAGTTTGTATACGTGTCATTACCATTTGTAACCAAACTGAATGTCTGAAAGGTTTGTAACCGATTGGCAAGGTGGTTATAGGTGATTCACCTTCCACCGTGTGTAACTGTCTATTAAGAGTCTTTATATAGTTGGTCTCTGTTCATGTAGGAGAGAGAAGTGAACGAGCAGACATAGAGAGAGAAGATTGTAAACTAACTCTGGGAAGGAATATAAATTCTATTTCTAGTGTAAATCCGCAGAAGACATCGTTTGGAGTCATTCCACTGGTGGGTTTCTTCGAAACCAGTGGAATGACCTCCGTATAGAGTAGTGTGTTTTACTTTTCTGTTTTGAGGGTTTTTGTAGTTCTGTGTGTTTTGTTCGGTTACATGAGCTATGGAGAGGAACTGTGCACTTTAAGTGTATACAACTAATGTATGTGGAAAGCATCCCCGGTGTATATCGCAGATACAGTTCGTGTGTATCTTCCTTTTGAATGTCGCTGTTGTATTTGGTAGAAAGATGCATTCTAAATGATATCAAGGTTGATCGGTGGAAACGGTAAGGAGGACCGGAAGAATAAGTCGAGCAATGTATGGAGAAGTCATCGGATTGACTATGTCTATCGGGTAGACAAAGGTGCATTGAACCGATAACATTAATCTTGCCGATCGTGTTTGTGTCGAGGTGACAAATAGTAATGTCTTACCGAAGATGAAGCATTATGTTGAGTTATCGGTAAGAGTTGTATTGTCGGAAGGTGGGCGAAGAGTCCCACCGATGATCTTAGTCACATCGACAAAGGGAAAGCAGAGGATGTGCATCGGTGTAAGGTTTGATATCGGACGATGAGGATTAAGTTACGCCGATAGTCTATGTCAGACCGACGAAAGAGAAGCGAAGTATATCGGTGTGAGTAACATCATCGGAAGAAGAAAGTTACATTGGGCCGACGGTAGGAACTCTCACCGATCGGGGTGAGATTCGAGAAGTCTTACCGACAGCTATGTGTTAGACTCATCAGAGTGAAAGAGACGTCGGTGTGAAATTTCTTGAAGCGGCCAACAACCATTGTCAGCCCGATAAGGGCATGTCGGCGAGACATTTGGCATTATCATGCCGATGGACACATAAGAGAAACCGCTCATCGGAGTGAGATGACTTATCGGCGAAGGAATTTATGAAGTGGCCGATGATTTATGTCAAGCCGATCGGGGAGATCGTTATGAAGTGTTGCCGATGGAGAAGTGGGAGTTAGACGCTCATCGGTGTGACCGATAGCATCGGCGAAGGTCTTTTTCGTTTGACCGACGGTGTATAGTCTTGCCGATAGGCAAGAATAAGTATTTTTCGGTGTGACTTCTACCTTATCTGGCTGATATACACTATAATGGTTATTTTGTGGGCCTTCCAAGGATTCCACAACCTGTGTTCATGTTTAACTGGTTGCGCTCTGCATCAAGTTCCCCCCATGGCTTTTATCCCTGTGACAAGTTCATCAACTCTTTGCATAAAGGTTAATATGTTTTCATCTTCATTCATCTTCAAGCTTTCATATTTCACTTTCAGACTTTGTAACTTGGCTTCCTTCACAAAATCATCTCCTTCATATAAATTTTTCAACTTTTCCCATACCTCATTTGCAGTTTCAAGATCCACAACTTTCGTTAGTATTGAGTCGGTTAATGAGCTTAGTAGAGCATCTTTTGCCTTAACATCCATCTCATATTCTTTGATTTCATCTTCAGTCATCAGACCATTTTGAGGCATGGTGTATTGTGTTTTTGTAGCTTTCCATACTTTGTAACCAAGACAAAGAAGACGGATTTTCATCCGAGCCTTCCAAAGAGCATAATTCGTTCCATCAAAATGTGGCGCTTCCTTCTTGTAAGACATTTTGGATCTTCCTCAAGATGTTAAACTTCCTTAAGAGAAACTTGGCTCTGATACCAATTGTTGATATGCACCGGACAACTGAGAGGCGGGGTGAATCAGTTGTCTCAAAAACTTAAACACTTCTGCAAATTAAACATTAATCACTTATCTACAATTATTATGTTTTAACAATGAATGCATGAAATCCGAAGCTTAACCACAGATACAACATCAAACACAAGAGACACCAGATTTTATGTGGAAAACCCTAAGGTGGGAAAAAACCACAAAGAGGATTAGCTCTCAATATATATATATATATATATTGCAATCTTGAAATAATGATGTTTAGGCTTGGTCACTCCACGGGCCTAAACATACTGGCTCACTGCCATGAAGAACAACTAGGTCTAGCAGGCTCACTGCCTCAACCCTAAACCTAGCAAGATTACAATAAGGGTTGTTAAACCCTACTGGCGGCTCACTGCCACGATCAACACCTTTTTATGTCTATTATTGAAGTACAACAATTCCTCTACTCTGCTCTGCCTTTGCTCTGCTCTTCCTCTTCTCTGCTTTGCCTCTTCTCTACTTTGCCTTTTGGACCTTTCTTATTATCTTTCCATCTTCGCTCAAGGACCACTTTTCCATGACTCAACTACAAGTATTTATACACTTCAACAACCTTGGAATGATCATCAAGGTCGGCATTACAATCATCAACCATTGGAGCAATCTCCAAGGTCGGCATTACAAACATTTACAAAACAGGTCTTGACGTATTACAGCATTATACAAAGGAGATGAAGTAAAATTGTATGCGGATCATGCCACACCTTAGCTGGGACTCAAACACAATCTTCCATGCTTCATCATGCTTCCACAATCTTCCAGAGATCTCTGCAATCACTTGGATTAACCAGGTCGGCCAAAGCTGGTTACACAATATGCTATCCAGGAATAATCTTCAAACACATTCACAATTCTTCCACGCAGACCAATGTAATGATAGGAACATGATCAGGAGGTATCCACAAGCACGTTGTAATCATCAGGAGCAACCGCACAAACCTTAATCACTTTAACAATATGATCTTCACACTGGAACACATGAACTTCACTGTCTTCAACTGTCATAAAAGAGAGATAGCTTGCGGACCACTAGAACATGAACCATTGCAATTGTAGGCACGTATAATCATCCCAGACTTCCTTCCAGAACCGTAGAGCAAAATACTTTATTGTGGAGAAATGCGGAGCTGAATACTTTCTCCCTGTCCCAATTGAACTTACAGAAAAGATAGGTTTTACTCTGGTGAATGCAACTCTCTCAATTCTTCACATTCTTTACACTAGAGGATTAAACTCAGGATTTAGCATCTTCAGACATTCCTTTAAGTAACTTCCAATCCATAGACCAAGATCTTCACTCAGGAAATGTGGAGCAATCTACCAGACTATTCTTTCAACATACAACTCACTGTCTATACTGCACTTTACTGTAACTCACTTGTTTCTTCCATAGAGGCTAATTTTCTCAATATTCTCAACATACAAAGCTTCTAAACAAGTAATAGAATAAGATACAGTTGACACCAATAACAAAAAAGATATGTTGACATCAATGACAACACTGATTAGGCACATACTTGCAACATAAACATCACTTTTAAAAAATACTGTTAACTATAAAAAATAAGTTATTAAAAGTTACATTAAAAAAATTCACAAATTATTTCTTAATTTAAAAAAAAAAAAATATTGAATCTACACACAACATCTCAAAAATCACTAGTTCATATCATCTTCAAATTCTTAATGGTTTAGTTTCTATAGGTGTCAGAAAGTGAAAATTTGGTTAAAAATGTTGATTTCAATGTCCTACTATGGCCAAAAAGTAGGACATAGTATTGTGGGATCACCAGCTGCAGCTTGTATACCTTTTGTACATAGGACTAGGAAATAACAATACTAAGACTAGGATTAGTTTAGGGCTCTAGGTTGATTCATTCAAATTATTAGGAATTTTGGAGATTAAATGGTGCATTATGATTTGGGGATCTCATGACTTAATGAAGATAACATGTATATTAGCAAATTAAGACCGCTTAGATTTTGTCTTTCTTTAGATATAATATTTCTGTTGGAAGTACATTTTCAACTATAGATGTTGGGGGACAAGCTCTCATAGAGGGGATGAGAAGGAGTCCTTATGCTTATATACAAGTGAGGGGCACTGAGTCACTTAAGCATTCAAGACTTTACGTTTGTGACCACCACTTACCATATGTAGTGAAAATATGAATATACATTCATTGACTTTAGTTGGTACCTACAGATCTCCAACAGATAGGGATCTCATTCATGAATAGTTTTCTTTTGAGAAACCGCATGAGAACACTTGAAGAAGGTAGACTTCCTTTTCTATTCTACTAGTAGAACTAAAAGAACTAAATGCATACTACCACTACTAATTAAAATGATGTAGAATATAAACTACTTTAACGTCTAACCTGCCATATACTAATTGGTTTAAGGAAAAGGGATAGAAGGAGGATAAGGGTTTAGAGGGAGATAGGGTTCAAAGAAATAAATGAAATAGAGTGCCAAAGAAGGGCAACTTGTTAAACTTATCTACAACACAAAAAAAATCCTCCTTTGTGAATAAGAAAGCATTTTTAGTGAGGTGGTCTCAACTTACTCTACGATTTCACCTATGACAAAACAACATTGACTAGCATCTACAACCAGTGGATATTTAGTGCACACAAGTAATAGACTTTGGTTTGAGGGGTATAAGTAGACATATGCACACTTATTCATGATATTGAACCAAGGGGCACTCTCTGAGATGAGTAGAAAATAAATATAAAATGCTAAAACACATTCATGTTTCCTATAGATTAACAAATCATGACCAATTGACCTTCTCTAGTATAAAGAGCCAAAAGTTGATTCTATATTAAAATGTTGAAAATTTTTACAATAGGGTGAAATGTTTATTATACAACCATGCGAATGTTCATGCATCTACAACTTGAAGAGCCCAAGAACATTTTAAAAGAATAAAGAATGGGAAAGGTGATGCAGAGGCATCCACACTAAAACCTTGACATACAGCATGGATGTCCGCAACCCTTCATCATCATCATCATATTTCCCTTAACACAGTCAACATCATCATATTTACTCTGTCGACCGATATCCTCCTGCAGACAAACCTTCGACTCTTCGTCTGTCAGCAGCATCATCATATCTGACTATCGGCAGCATCATCACATTCGGCAAGCGCAAACATCCTCCTGACGTTCACTGTTCACCTTACCGACAACCTCTATCTTCACTATCTTCAGCATCATGATGTTCAACATCATGTTAATCAGTAGGATATAGAACATCCGGTTCCTCCCATATATCCTGATGATGACCCTCAACTCCACGCACCGTCCCTTCGATGCTTACGTCACCCCGATATCCTGATGACGAATATCTTGATGACGATGACGTCACATGTAGCTCCTCAATATCCTGCTGCTCGATATCCTGATGACGAATATCCTGATGACGATGACGTCACATGCAGTTTCTTCAATATCCTGCTGTCGGCCAAACTTAACATTTTCGGCCCGCGATCAACCCGATCTTCTACCTTGTGCCGATACGCTCCTCCTCGGCAACACCTGATGATGATCACCCCAACGCACTTTCACTTTATGCAACCGACTGCATCATGCTCATCTCCACTTACTCGGATGACGCCTGAAGTAACTGCAGGATATACGCAGAAATATCCTGATGATGCCGTTTTGACGAACTTCCAACCTTAGCGAATTTCGATCTGCCGAACCTCCTGGGATGACCCGATCTACTTCCAGGGTGATCTTCCAGACTTTAACAGCTAACACGACCTAGCACATACCCATGCTAGGATCTTTAACACCTTTCGATCGCGATCCTGCAACCATGCACATGAACAAACACAAAATGCAAACTAAATCCTACCCTACTGTACATGGCCATTCCACCGATTCGACGAATCAACCGGTGGAATGGATCAGTGAATCCATGTAACAACCAAAACAGCAAATCAATTTCACAATGGAGACCAAATAGAAAATGAACACAAACAAGATCTTTATTGATTTCAACAGATGCAATTACAATGATCAGTCTCTCTCTCTGTCTCACTCTGTGCAACCTAGCTTCACTGCTCAATCTGATCGGTGATCGATGATATGCAATACCAACCGATCCTCATGCATATATAGGATCTCCTGCGAGTACTACTGACCCGACTCCAAGCGGCTGGGAAATCTCTCCAGGCGGCTGGGAGATCCAACCGGACCTACAGCATACAGCTGTCTTAACAAACTAACTAAAAATAGCAAAGAATGGTCAACATGACCTTATTACATGCATTGGTCTTATAAGACCTTCTTGGAAACATTAACAAGACTCAAACTAACTAACTGCCTCATGGAGGCCAGCTGTCAGGTAGGTGCTCCTGCACCATACTCCCCAACAGAAAAGAACTCAGGTCCCATGAGTTTGGGTTGTGGAAGTCCTCCACCTTTACACTTTGCCATGTCAGTGTTCTGACCTGTTCCAGCTTTGTCCTTTGCTGTCTCTTGGCTGCTCCAAGACTTCTGAACTGTAACTTGCTTTCTTGCAAGTAAATCCTCATGCCTGTCAATGTAGGGCCTTCTCTCACATACCTTGTGTTTGTCAGGTTGTCTGACCAGAACCTCTGTCTAAACTGCCTCTTGAACTTCTGTAATGTTCAACTCTATCTTCCTTTCAACCTTTATAGGACAACCAATAGTCCCAACTATGACAACATCCTTGTCATTCCTCTCATCTGGTTGCTGTGTGCAAACCTGTTTCTGCACCTGCTGCTGACCTCTGTCAGTCACAACTAAAACTTTCTTCAACCTGTTGTCCTTAACAACTTCTTTGCCTGCAGTGTCCTCAACTGCCTTTATGCCTGCTCCTATAGGCATCTACACAAATTCCTTCTTTCCCATTAAAATGATTTTGGCTGCCCCCTGTGCTGCAGCATCTTCCTGCAATGGCATCAACCTAATAGTTTCCCCATCTTTCTTGATGGTGTAGGTATTAGCATACCCATCATACAGTACCCTTCTATCAAATTGCCATGGTCTACCCAACAGTAGGTGACAACATTCCATGGGCAAAATGTCACACAAAACTCTATCATGATATGCTCCAATCTGAAAATCCACATATGCCTGTTCATAGACAAAAAGTGATTGACTATCACTCACCCAAGATGCCGTGTAAGGGTGATGATGTGGAATCCTTTCCAAATTCAGTTTATCCACCATTTCCTGAGATACCATGTTGTCTGTTGAACCAGTATCAATGACAACCTTACATACCTTACCTTTGCTCTTGCATGTGGTCTTGAAAAGAGCTCTTCTTTGCATCATATCCTTTGATGCCTGCAAACTAATTCTCCTTAGCATCAATGCTTCTCCCTCCTCAGGATATGCATAGTTTTCAGTAACTCTATCTCCTTGATAAGTGTTTGAACTCTGCACACTTGGCTCTACTTTCTCTTCTTGCACAAGTTGTACTCTCTTGTCATTAGTTCTATCATCTCTGGATGATGAACCTTTGCTTTCTGGACATTTGAAAGATGGATGCCCAAACTCACCACAGGTGTAACATTTGCCTGAAAATGTAGTAGAACCTCTACCACCTCCAAATCTTCCTCTATTACCTTTCCATCCACCTCTGAAATCAGACTGTCCTTGTCCTTTACCAGTGTCTTCTTGACCCTCATTGGTTTGCCTTTGTGTAGGGGCTGATCCTCTTCCCCTCATATTGTTTCCTCTTCCTCTCATGGACTTATCTTGTGTCCTATTCATCTTTTCTTCAATCCTGATTGCCATTTGGTAACAATCCTCCACACTCTGAGGGTTAGCTAAAACTAACTCATCCTGTATGTTCAATCTCAAACCAGCCAAGTACCTAGCCACCTTTTCTATCTCATTCTCATGATGACCAGATCTCATACTCAACTTATAAAACTCCTCAGTATATGCCTTCACATCCATTTCCTTCTGCCTTAAAAATTGCAGCTTCTTAAACATCTGAATTTCATAATCCCTTGGCAAGAATTTACCTTTGATCCTTGCTACCATTTTATCCCATGAAGTGATCTTTGACTTTCCTTGTTTCCTTCTCTCGGATTGTACATAATCCCACCATACCAAAGCATGACCTCCTAACTTGGTCTTTGCAATCTTTACCTTCTGATCCTCAGCAACATCTTCACATTCAAAGTGATTATCCAGTGCAGCAATCCAATCCAGTAACTCATCTTCATTCAAACTTCCATTATACTTGGAAACATCAACCTTTACCTTAGGTTTATCATTCTGCACTACCTTTAACAGTTTTGCCAATATCTGGTCTTCAGCATCCAGATCTTCAGCTACCTCTTCATACTCTTTAACAGCTTCTTCATCTTCTTCAGATTCACTGTCTTCCACTTCCCTCTTTTTGTTCTTTTCCAGGGCTACAAGCCTGGCTTGAAGTGCTTCAGCAAGCTCCTTCATCTTCCTCATCTCTCTGGCATGTTTTTCCTTCATCTCCTGCAATTCCCTTGCAGTACCACTACCTTTCGGAGGCATTTTGTCAACCTCTCACTCCTCTACCTCTGCCCTTTTGGTGACAGAATCAACTCTACCTCTGCCCTTTCGGTGATAGAATCAACACACAACAGCCCAGACCTTTTGCTAAGCTCTGATACCACTATGATGCAGAGGCATCCACACTAAAACCTTGACATACAGCATGGATGTCCGCAACCCTTCATCATCATCATCATATTTCCCTTAACACAGTCAGCATCATCATATTTACTTTGCCGACCGATATCCTCCTGCAGACAAACCTTCGACTCTTCGTCTGTCAGCAGCATCATCATATCTGACTATTGGCAGCATCATCACATTCGGCAAGCACAAACATCCTCCTGACGTTCACTGTTCACCTTACCGACAACCTCTATCTTCACTATCTTCAGCATCATGATGTTCAACATCATGTTAATCAGCAGGATATAGAACATCCGGTTCCTCCCATATATCCTGATGATGACCCTCAACTCCACGCACCGTCCCTTCGATGCTTACGTCACCCCGATATCCTGATGACGAATATCCTGATGACGATGACGTCACATGCAGCTCCTCAATATCCTGCTGCTCGATATCTTGATGACAAATATCCTGATGACGATGACGTCACATGCAGTTTCTTCAATATCCTGCTGTCGGCCAAACTTAACATTTTCGGCCCGCGATCAACCCGATCTTCTACCTTGTGCCGATACGCTCCTCCTCGGCAACACCTGATGATGATCACCCCAACGCACTTTCACTTTATGCAACCGACTGCATCATGCTCATCTCCACTTACTCGGATGACGCCCGAAGTAACTGCAGGATATACGCAGAAATATCCTGATGATGTCGTTTTGACGAACTTCCAACCTTAGCGAATTTCGATCCGCCGAACCTCCTGGGATGACCTGATCTACTTCCAGGGTGATCTTCCAGACTTTAACAGCTAACACGACCTAGCACATACCCATGCTAGGGTCTTTAACACCTTTCGATCGCGATCCTGCAACCATGCACATGAACAAACACAAAATGCAAACTAAATCCTACCCTACTGTACATGGCCATTCCACCGATTCGACGAATCAACCGGTGGAATGGATCAGTGAATCCATGTAACCACCAAAACAGCAAATCGATTTCACAATGGAGACCAAACAGAAAATGAACACAAACAAGATCTTTATTGATTTCAACAGATGCAATTACAATGATCAGTCTCTCTCTCTGTCTCACTCTGTGCAACCTAGCTTCACTGCTCAATCTGATCGGTGATCGATGATATGCAATACCAACCGATCCTCATGCATATATAGGATCTCCTGCGAGTACTACTGACCCGACTCCAAGCGGCTGGGAAATCTCTCCAGGCGGTTGGGAGATCCAACCGGACCTACAGCATATAGCTGTCTTAACAAACTAACTAAAAATAGCAAAGAATGGTCAACATGACCTTATTACATGCATTGGTCTTATAAGACCTTCTTGGAAACATTAACAAGACTCAAACTAACTAACTGCCTCATGGAGGCCAGCTGTCAGGTAGGTGCTCCTGCACCAAAAGGGAAGAAGGGACATATATTTGGAAGGCTATAACATTTGCAAGATGATCTTTGAATGATGCTAGATCAATGAATGAGAGGCAAACGTGCATGCAATTAGGAATTTTCGTTACATGTAAATGGAGCTGTAATGGCTTCCTCTTGTAAGGTGCTAAAATTTACCAACTAAACATAGAACTCAAAAAAAAGCAAAGAATATACCAAAGATAGTTAATAATTCAATAATAGTTTCCAAATATCCACAATAACATATAATGGCAAAAATCCATGAAATAGAATAATTATCCATATACTAGAATGAGTTACAATTCCAGTTACATACACCCAAATTGGTGTTACAAAACATCTGTTTCAATGTTACAAAGGAAGTAATACATCAACATATCAATGAATCAAGTTACATATACAACTTGGCTAAACTAGCCATACAAAAGAATAATATGAAGCAAATATCCATGTCAATAATAATATCTGAACTTGACTGCCTTGATCCTCTGATCATCTGCAAGCCAAGACCAAGAGAGTGGTTGAGGCACTTTTTCCACCCAACCACGAAGTACTGGACTTCCCTGGGTTTCTTCCTACTCGAAGAAAGCACCGTTCTTGCACAAGGAGCCTAGCAACCTGGAACAGTGTAAGCAGGAGGGAATCTCTTGACATGTGCCTGTTGCCTGTATGCATTCCTAACCTAGGATTACATAACTCTTGCAACCAGGATGTGGCAGAGACATAAATATATAATCTAGGCTTTTAAATAAATCCATTTGTTTCAATGGTATAGTAGCTTGACCAAGCATAATAAAGCAAAAATGATAGTTTCAGAAAAAGTAAAACTATCGTCTCTGGAGCCCACATTCGGTGTCCTGTCCCGAAAGTTCAATACTTTACCCATATATTCATACAAAGAATAGTTTTCTAAGTTTGGTTTTCCATAAACATAATTATCCCCTCGCAATACATTCACAGTTCCCATTACTTAGTTGATTTTACTAGTTTAACAATGTTTACCAATTTTGCCATGTTTTAAAATGTTAATCCTAGATGTGGAAAAATCTACTAGTTTACTTTGATATGTTTCCTTCACAAATAATAGATTTTGATATTTTGCTAGTTTTGGTAAAACAATAACCTCATTATCAATTTTCTTAAAAAAGAAGCTCAATAATCTTGAAGTTCATTTATGCCATTAATAGCAGTGTAATAACAGAATAACATTAAACATTTCTTTTTGCAGCAACATGATTTAATCCGATATATATATATTTACAAATTATACTTTACTGAGATGACACAACAAAAATCACATTACATTTCTAGTTACCAGATATACATACATATATAAATATTGATATAACTTAAATCATCCATCATTATATTCAAAGGCAGACAACCTTAATGCAAATTATCCTTAGAGAAATAAAAATTACAGACAACATAGATATAATCGTAGAAACAGAGATATCTTTATTCACACACACACAGATATATATATATATATATAAAACCAAAATCCCAAATTGAAAAAGACTGATGTTTGGCACAACAAATCGCAGTATATAAATATAATTGAAATCCAAATTGAAAATGACTGAAGTTCAACACAACAAATCATAGATTTCATACTGCGTTTAAGGTAAGATTATATCCTAAGCTTAAATGAAACAAAATTCATATTAAGGATTGGTGTCCCCGTATGGGGTCGCAGTCCCTAAAAGGGACTGCAACACCATACGGTGGTACACAATCGATCCAACACAATCAAACATGGCTGTTGCCATTTCCAATCTCAAATTCGTTACTTCCTTTTCATTGATCAATGGATTTTTCAATTTCGTTTAAATAAAATGAAAACTATTTTTTGTGATAGAAAATTTTACACAGTCGTGCCTTGGTATAAATATATTATATATATACAGTTATCTATGTGTGTGTATATATATACGATGATAAAAAATAAAAAGAATTGATATTTTTGAAAACTATTCCACAAGAAGAACACACAAATTGGTTTGGAATAAAAACCTAGTTTTGTTCTTCTAACTGACAATTTCTTGAATTTCCCTGATTTCCAATAGCTCCCCTTTGTCCCAGAATTCCTCTTTCCAATGCTCACAATTCTTTCGTTTGGTTTTCAATTTTAGAGATGAGCAAACAATCTTTGAGAATGCAAGTTGAGAATGAGTTTTTCTGTGTGTTTGAGAATGAGAGAGTTGTCTCTTTTTAAAATGTATTCTTTCCTTTTCAATCTTCTTTCTTTCTATTTTTTTTCCAGTTTCTAATTTTGTTTTGTTTTTGTCTTTTTCTAATTTCGAGTCTTCTTCTATTTTTCTATTTGTTTCTATCTGTTTGTTTTCTTTTTCTAAAATTTATTTCTAATATTTCTATTTTCCGAAAACACATATTTAATGACTAATTTTATTACTAAATTTTACAACAGAATTATAAATAATAATTCTAATTTCAAAATGGCATAAATTTTAATAATTTAAATTTAAATAATTAAAAGTAATTTACTAAATAAATTTGCCACATAATTATTTCTAAAATAATAATTAATAAAATCTTTTCTCAAATAAAATCAAATAATTAACTAAATCATTTATTTTATTTTTCTATGCATACACAATTTAAATAACAAAGAATTAAATATTCTAATTAATTCACAATTAGCTAAACTATAAAATCATCTAATTTAAAATGCAATTGAACCATATATATATAATAAAATAATTAAATATGCAAACAAATGCAACTACATGACTCTATTGTGAAGTGTGTGTGAGAGATATCCCCTCCATCTTAACCCTGCCAGGCTGCTAACCTCCTTTACCTCAACCACACCCTTGTCTTCGACAACCTACAATTCATAATAAACTCCAATTTCCCATTAATAGGTTAGTAACCAAATAGCCGAAGCATCTAAATTAATCATTCCATAATAACATGAATATAATAATATTCATTTCATTTCATCTTTTCTATAATGAAATAATCATTCATCTTTCAAAATAACAAAATATTCATCTAACCACACATAATTGCTCATGAAATATTTCCATATAAAGTAATTCCAGATAGTATCAAAATTTGAGACATGACACCTCTACATGCAAAAAACACCGATTACTTCAATGGATGGATAGCCCACACGTTCTGGCAAAGAATAAATCCCAGTCAACCACTATGAATGATGAGAGGCAACACATGACCGATGACCATTAAGGTAGGTGGTGCACATGTTATACATGGGTTAGAGTGGGCCATGTTAGTTGACATCAATTTGACTATATAATCAAACTCATTTGGGCAAAGTAGGGAAGTGATGGATCTCACACAAATATTGTTAGAGAGGACGTTTGGATTTGATTGATAATAAGAAAAGCTGAGAGACTCTAGAGCATTAGATGTCACTTTGAATCAATGATTAGTACAATTTGGAAGATTCTAGCATGGAGGGGACTCAAAAATCCACAAAAAGGGATCCACCATGAAGGGGATTTGATGTCCTGTGGACAAGCGATGTAAAAATAGCCACACTGTCCAATGCCTCCAATAGATCAACAATTGGCACAACCTGAAGGGAACCAATGTGGAAATGTTGATGAAAAACCTATGGAAGGGAAGAAGGTGAGTAGAGATGTGGGGATTTCTATGACATTATTGCCACAAGAATGAACCTCCTATGTCATTAGATGGACAATGAATGACTCGTGAGAGGTTCTAGCTTACCAAGTCATCATAAGGAGACCATCAATGCAAAGCTAATCTCTAAAGAGATGCAGGGCCCATACGAATAAGAAATTCATAGTTGATAGATTTTTTAAGCTAATGAATGCAATGCCAAAGGATTTTTTAGAAGGGCAAGGAATTAACTGATTTGTAGAATGAGTGGCTGTGAATGACACCAAGATACCAATAACTAAGAGGGGCTCACATAAGTACCATTGTCACGCCCGCATCTCCCGCGTGGACACGATGCGCAAAATGCTCGTGTCACGACCACATTTTCCATGTGGTCGTGACACGGGCTGCGAAATTTTTTTCTTTCTATCCCTAAGAAGCCCCTCGCATGCGTCTGCGTGCTCGGTGGCTATATGCAACAACGTAGACATGTTGACGTAACCATGTTGGTGAAGGCCGTCTAGGGGTAAGCGACACAAAGAGTGTTGCTTCTAGGGTTAGGTCAATTCCATCTATACCCCTAAGTTTCCTAAGTAAGGTGATTTCAATTTTGAACTCCAACTTAACACTTAGTGAAAAGTGATAAGTAGATTAATGGCTAGATGGCGCACGATTGAAGTGGAAAGGTGGATCAAAAAGTATCAAAGATTAAATAAATATCGCATATTCCTAACCCTAGGAATCTAGAATAATTTCGGCAGCATAACGCGTTTTTGATAAACGCAAAAATAAATTTTAAATAAAGCACCAATAGAAAAAAAATAGATAGAATAAACGATTAAATATTAAATAAACTTAGAAGCATAACCAATGATATAAATTAAAATAATAAAATTAAAATAAATCGACAAGACGTCGATTAAATTTAACCGAAAACAAAACTGAGCTCATTAATAAACACAATTTTAGCATTATGTTTATTATCTCACTCAAAAATATAAAGGATGAGGGATGAGAGTTTAAATAACTCCCCTCGTAAAATTAATGATGAAATAACTCCATGACTTAAACTGGTAAATATCCTTGCCAAGTAAAAAGAAGATGAAATCAAAGGCCCCATTAAAGTGAAACTAACAAGAAGGGAAAATAAGTTCTCTCCAATCAAAATAAATTAATCCCTCTCAGAAGATAAATTCATTTCACAAGACAACAAGAAAAATCAATTGCAATAATTAACCCATTTAACTTAGAATACAAATTATAGTTCTCTCAAGAGTTAAGTTAAGTCCATCTAAGAAATAAAAGATTTAATAAAATTTGAAAATGCAAGCCCACCTCCTCACAAATCCCTCCCCAAATAAATTTTTTAAAAAATATTCTTTTCTAAAAATTGAATACCCTAATGAATTAGAATTGTTTTCTAAAAGCCATTGCCGTAATTCCTCCTTTCCATTACCTTCCCTCTTACCCTAATTTTATTTTATTCTTCTCTTGTTTTCTTTTGGTGTTTTGTTTCCTCTTATGTGCAGGTTAAGGTTTTCGAGCTGCCATGGAGGCCATGAAGATGCTTCCCGGAGGTATTTACAGGGTAGTCCATTGATATGCCTATACTTATAGACATTTTGTACCAATAAATACTGTGTAAAAATTTTCTTTGTGGCAAGGTATGCAGGAGTGGCGGCCATGGCCGATGGTAGAGAGAAGAGGGGATTGATGGTGGTGGCGGGGTCGTGGACACTAGCGAAGGGCGGTGTAAAGGGGAGAGGAGAGGTGGTCACAAAGAGGAGCCACTGGGCGGCGGAGGTCGTGGCTGCGGTGGCAGTTTTGGAGAGGGGGTAAGTGGGCCGTGAGGGGAGGTGTTGCTACAGAGGGAGATGTGTTGGCCGCGGAGGGCGGCGGGAGTGGTGGCACACAGGGGAAGGGGGTCTGCAGAGCACGGGCGACGCGAAGGGGAAGGGGGACTACGGGGCGCGGGCGGTGGTTTGGGGGCGGGGTGTGGGTGTGTTGGTGGGAGTGAGGGGTGTGGGGGAGGTGGAGCCCCCACCCACACCTGCGGGTGTGGGTGGAGGCTTCGCCTCCCCCACACCCCTCTCTTTGCTTATGGAACGGGGACTGTGGGCATTGCCCACAGTCCCCCATTGTGTATTTTTTTTTGTTATTTTTTATTTTTTAATTTTTTTAAAAACGAAATAAAACTTCAGCACTTTGTTCTGTGTCCAGCGATTAGGGTTTTGGCCCAAGTTCTTCTCAATAATATTTTATTATTAACACATTTTTTTTGTTATAAGCATTTAAAATATATATATATATATATATATATATATATATATATATATATATATATATATATATATATATATATATATATATATTTCACAAGCATATTAAACAGAAATAAAATGAGTATATCACAATCTTATTAATCAGAAATAAAATAACCTTTTAACTCAGAATGTTAATATATATATTTGTCAAATATTTGAGGAGTCAAAAATTAAAATAATAATGAATTTCTTTTTTTTTTCTTGAACTACAACAAAAAATACACTTAACAAATATATAACTATTTTCATATGTGTATATCCATTCTTAAACATACACAGCAAATGAGTTACAAATTTTTCTACAACAACACACAATGATCATTTACAGAATACTATCTTACTGTTTTATGACACAAATAAATCAATAGCACTTCATTTGAAAGGATAGATGGCAGAAGTGTAGAATACATTATCTCCTTTTTTTTTGAAATGAAATAATCTTTATTCAACTACATTCTCACATGTATTTCATTTGAAAAGAATGGGACAGAAGATTGAAACACTCTCATGCATAATTTCCTTTTTGATAACTATATTGACAGTAAATTTTATATACATATTTTCATACATTTCACATCCTCACAACTTCACAAGAAATAGTAAATAACAGCTTTACATAACCAGGGGATGCAATTCTTTCCATCTTTTTTTTCAGCATTAAGTAACCTCATAATAAAGGAAATAAACTAATTTAAACTCAATGACAGAAGGTTACATTGGCTAATTATTTACAGCCAATTCCATGACAATAACTTGGCAGTTTCTCACATAAATTACAATATAACAAGGCCACATGGCCATGGCTCCAACAGCCAAAAGAAAACTGCCACTAATCCACACAAGGAGGCTTTCATCCACTTCCTTCTCCTCATAAAACCTGCAACATACACAACAGCAAGGGCAACAAAAACTAGCCACTTGAAAGGAAAAGCTCTCCTCCCTACCGTAGACCCGCAAGTGGGTCACCCCCGAGCTAGGGAGGTAGGGATCTCACACAGGGTTTCATTCCACAACAAAATCAATCACAATAACACAAAACAGAACAACCCCATAGGATTAACACATAACTTAACTCATAAAAATGAGTTTGGTGAGGGTAGGGAATATACCTCTCAACTTAAAAGGGCTCCCAAATGATAAAATAAAATCCCAACACATGGCCTCAAGCCAAAATCTCCAAAACACACCATCCTCCAAATCACAAGTACTCCATGGCACTCTTGCCATCCAATAAATCACAACCCATGGCCTCAAGCCAAAAATCTCCATAACACCAACCTCCACAAATATCACATAAAATCTCCATGGCACTCTTGCCATTCAATATTCTCCTCCACAAATAAAAGCCCTCAAGGCACAAATACAACTGTGGGAGAGCCCCCAAGGATTGTTCCTTTCCCCTACCCATAGAATTTGAGCATTACCTCCATTGGAGGTGCTCTCACCATAACACCCATCTCAACATCACAATGCAAAACCACAAAACAACCACAAACTAAAACACTACACATCATATAAGCAAGGGTAAGAAAGCAAGTAAAGAGGCCTACCTTCAAGGCCCTGACAATGGAAGTAGATTGGTGAAGAGCTCCAAGCCTTCCCAATTCTCCAACTCCAAGAATTTCTCCCAACTCCTCCAAACTAGAAAGGAAACTAAAATTTGCAAGAAGACTGAAAATTGCAAGGAAAGAACTAGAAAAAGAAGAACCAAAGGAAGAGGAACCCCCACTCCTCATCAAGAGGAGCTATTATAGGTCATCAACTTGGCCTTGAGGGAATGAGAAGGTGACATTTGTCACCATCTCCTCCCTCCTCCAAAGCCACTTGTAAGAGTGAGAAGGTAAGAGGATGACAAATGTCCTCCTCTCACTCCACCTCCATCTCCACCTCATCCACTTGTGCTTCCACACAAGTGGGAGGGGGACAAATGGTGAGTTGGATTCCCACTCACACCTCAAGAAGACAAGGGTCTTGAGTGGTGCTCCCACTCACTTGGGAGTTTGGGAGGACTCTTGGAGACCTCCCAAGTCTTCCTTGGGAATGATTCCCAAAACTTAGGGATGGGAGATGAGACCTTCCCAAGGCAAGGCCCATCCCCCATCTTCCCTCTTTTCTAAATTCGTCACTTTTACTCAACCATGGTTTAGGGTGACCTAAGGTGAGTCAAAACTAGGGTTAGGTAGTCCAAGTTGACCCTAGACTCATGGTTGACCACCTAGGGTAACTTTTGGACCCTAGGGTTCATGAAGGGGTTGAAAATCCACATTTAAATGGCCTAAAAAAAATATAAATACCAAGTGGCATAAATCAAACAAAATTGTACAACACTTATTATTAATCAATTTTAAATAAAAAGGGTACTAAGGCTGAAATAAATAAAATTAAATCAAGCACTATAATTCATCATTCAAATTCAAACGTGATCCTTATCCCTCTTGGGAATGGATCGGCTTTACAGGGGATAACATAGTGTGAATCCTACCTCTGATTTCCCGTGGCTAGGGAATGTAAAACCTGCATAGCTCGATCAAGTGTCAGTTCTGTCATGAAAAGTGATAGCCGAAGCAACTGGAATTAAATTCACACAATCGAACACAGCAATAACATCAATACATTAATCCAAATTAGACTGCATTATCCAATCACATGTCAATTAGACCACATCACATCAATAACTAGAGTCTCATCACAAAATATCATCAATTATATAACTCGCATGTCAAATCACAAAGATAGCATCACTATGATTAAAACAAATCGCATATGTCAAATCAATGTCCTAACAAAATCAGTGGATCAAATCAAGTCTACAAAATGAAGCATAGTCACTAAGGCCTGATAGTGTCATCTATTGAATAGTATAATGATCAAAATATGGAAGGTACAATAATCGGCCTCACAACCATGATGTATGTGTCTCATGCTTTGAATTGCATAGATAGTATAAGGTGGTTTAAAACTTGAAGATGATGCATCACAAGGACTGGGGTTCTAGAGAAAACAACTAAAGAAGAACTCAAGGAATTCATCTATGGTAGCCTAAATTTGTAACGTTGAAAATTGCATACCCTTGTAATTTCATGTTATTTTTTGTACTCACTTTGGTGTCCATTCTTGTAGTATGTTTTTAGATTCATTTTAGCCCTTGTCCTAGCCTTTTCCCACCCACGATGTCAAGTTTGTGTTTGTATCTATCCCTTGTGTTTATTTTTGTTTAAATGTTTTCTTTTCTTTGTTGTCCTAAGGTGTTTGGAGACTTTAGAAGTTGAATTTTCCTGAATGTGAGTACAAGATGTGGACTTCCATGCAATGTGCTAGTATCTTGTGACTATTTGTCACCTAGTGACCATTTTTGAGTATTTTCTGCCACCTTCCCTTGCATGTGTGAGTTTTGTAATGCTTCTATGACTCCATGAATGAATCTTTTGACTCAACTTTCCTTCTTTTCCCTCTAACCTTGCATTTTTAGAATCTATCTTGTGAAATCTTATTGAATTTGGCATGCTCTTGTGTTCTCTCGTGCTTTGTGACTTGGTTACAACACTCTCTATAACTCTCTTTGGCATTATTTAGTGTACAACAATATTATTTTGATCCTCTAGCTATCCATGTGTATTATTTCTATAATATGTTGGTGTTTTTGTAAGGATTAGGACTACTATATCCGGCTGGGCCTTTCACTTGTGCCTTGTTCACTGGTAGTGTATCTATCATCTCTTTTCTTAGAAGCGATAACGTTCCTCTTCCTCTCTTTTGATATTATTCTTTTAGTGTAAAATCCATTTGTGTTGCAAGAACTTCGTGGGTTTTCATCTCCTTCCATTTTCTTTACATATACTAGTTTTCTTAGCCTATGTAGACCTAGCTAGCATTCATAACATATTATTATTTTTTATAAATTTCTTAAATTCATGTAAGATAAGAGAAAGCACAATTTTCTCCTCTTTATCATTTGGATATTGTGAAGGTAAAAAGTCGAAAGTAGGGGTTTGATCATTCTTGACAAATTTCTATACAAACCCAACCATTTTTCTTTTTCTTGCAGCTATAGGTTTCTCTTGGAGAAAGAGATTCATCTACATGAGGGTTTTGTTAATACCTTCCTCCCTTCTTGACATTTTATCATTTTTCCTTGAATAAATAGATTAAGTCTTTTCATTTGATTTTCTATCACTTGGAAGTCTTCTATGTTACTATTGCTATATTTTTGTGTAGATTGGACACAACTCCTAAAGTAGATTTTGAGACTCTACATTTTACGTTGTACAGATTAAAACATGACACATAGACATCCATGACATCCTCCACAAAGGCTTCTAGTCTTCTTCTCCTAGGTTCTTCTTAGATATGTATTTATAATTTTGTATTTGATTTGTTAAATCTATATCTAGTGAATCTATAAATTAGTGGTTTTTAATTTTCATTATGTTTTAACTTGTTAGAAAATTTTACTTTCTTAAGGGTAAAATACATTAGGTCCAACTAGTTTAATTTTCTCTTTTTATTAAAGTAGTAGAATATTAGATTATTTCTTAAAAGAGCTATTTGTTCGTAGTGTGGTGCCACTGAAATCATTTGGCAAAGAGAACTAGACTTTCCTTTGTTGGATCAAATTTCATACATTACATAATTAATTAAAGGGAGTGTATGTCAAACACACTACATGTCTAGTGATTCATAGGGGCATCTTGCTTAAAAGATGGAGATCCCATAAAATTATCCATTAGGCTTAGAGTGACACCTTCAAAACAATATCATGTAGTTGCTGCTTCTCTAGAAGAAACCTCTTTTTCTTCTTAGGTGGATAGTATGTTCAATTTTGTATGTGTTACTCCTATCCCATGCTCCACAAAAGAAACAAGCACCAATTAGTCTAAGTTGTGTTTAGAAAGGCATCATGGGTTAAGGAAACTCAATCTTTCAAGTTGTGAGCATCCATCTAAGTTAAAGGAAGTAACACAATAGAAAGGGGGGAGATACAAAGAAAAGGGAAATACCCATGGAGGCTAAACTAAATAGGTGACCAACAACACCTTATAGGAAAAAATAATTTCCCTTAGATAGTAAGCTTTTGATGGGTTCTTTCTACTTGAACTAAGGGTGTTAAGCTCATTGTAGAGGTGATGAAACCCAAGGTGATCTTGGTTAGATCTTGTCTTACCAAATTAAGCAAGCTTTTTCTCGCATCAACATCCTTGTGATAACTGTAAGATGAAAAATGCATTTTTAGGTGGTGTGAGTCAGGTACTCCATTCATAGTAGAATTTTTAGGGTGGGTTCTGCTATCCTATTTTTCCTTCCGGCCAAATAGCCTAAGGATCCATGAAATCCTAGTGTTTTCACCTTTTGGAATGCAAGGAAAAACTACCCAAATTGACTAAGTCCCAAAAAATTCTAAGTTTTCCTTGTGTTTTCAGTGTTTTTGTAGTTTCAGAGTTTAGGCTTCACGTCTTTTGTCTTGCCTTATCTATCAGCTCCAAAATTTGTCTAAGTGTATCGGAGGTCAGAGTTTTGGGATTCCTCCTTTTGTCATGCTTTCCCTATTGGCTCCAAAGCCCTCTAAGGCTAAAATTTGCCTAAGTGTTAATTTATTGAAGATTCTTCTAAGTTTGTCAGAGGTTGGAGTTCGGGCCTTTGGCCTCTAGTCTTCTTCAAAGAAGGTGTCAGGGAGGAGCCTCGAGGTCCAAAGTTTGATGGGCTATACTTGTTTCAAATTCTTCTAAGTATGTAGTGGGCAACGAATGGCGAAGGTTGGTTCTTCTTCCTCCCTTTAGGGAAGATGGTAGGTGGAAAGCCTGGGGGCCGACCCCCCTGGTGTTTTCATTATTTGATTGAGTGTATCAAAAGATGGAAGTTGGGCCTACAACCTTCCCTCTTCCTTGAAACACATGGCGAGCCAACACAACATTTTGAAAGCTTTGTCTCTGACGCAGGGAGGAATTTCACCATGCAAACACATGGCAGGGGTCTACAAGTTTACAAAATTTCTCAAAGTCTTTCAAAAAGTGGAGGTCGGATGTTCTTCCTTCCCTCTTCTTCTTTTTCAAAGGTGGTAGATGGAAGGCCCAGGGTTTGATCTCTGCTGATTTCTTAAATCAACTAAGTGTTGCGGAGGCAAAGTTAGGTTCTTCTTCCTTCCAAAGAATGAAGTAATGGTGCATGCCTGACCCCTAAAGCCCAACAATTTCTCTTCTCTCGGACTTCAGAGGCTGGGTTTTCCTCCTTCACCTTTCCAAAGCTCGATCGGTGGAAGACTGATTAGAGGAAGCCTGATAAGTTAGGGCCTGACCTTTTTTCCTTCCAGGTGCATTTTCTACTATTCCAAACATGACATGATTGCTCAACAACCCTCCTGGTTGCCATTAATGTTTCTTTAGAGCCTAATTACTTGTAGAAATGGATTTCTCACCTCTCCATGCCATTGTATCCTCATTTGCATTAAATATTTGTACCCAAGGCATGGACAGACACTCTTCTTCAACAAATTTCATGGGCAGAGCCATGTGGGCATGCTCCAAGGACACAAAAATGAGTTATTGTAGTATGGGTGATGATTTTTCTTGGTTGACTTCTCTTCCATGTCCATGACTGCTACAGTGTGATCTGAAAAGCTATATATGCATGTAAATAGATGTTTTTGTGGTGGTTGGTTAGCTGTTCTTATGGGCTTTCATACTAGTTAGATATTCTATTATCACATACCTTGTTGTTATGTCATAAAATATCCCCCTAGGACTTTTACCTCCTAAATTTAGCTCCCGGGTCCCTTATTTTGCATCTTGCATGATCATTTTAACTCCTGAGACAAAATGGCCTGAAACCCATGTCAAATGAGGCTTGAGAGACATTGTGGCATTTGACCCTACCCTAAAATAGGACCTAAGGACATAGGTGCTCATGCCCTTGTCCTGCCCTATTTTAGGCAAGTCCCAAATTTGAATGTCGGTTATGTGACTGTTAGAAGGTTTCGTTGCCGACATCTTAAGTTTGAATTATGAAATTTATAGTGGTAATGCATATATAAGCATGTTTAGGGTTTCATTTGTAAACTAGAAGATGAATATGAACTTTTGGCAAACTTATGATTTTAGAGCATTCAAGATATTCATTGTGTAGAGCAAAATATTGTTGTTGTGTTTGTGATTGCAGATTTAGCTTCATCTTCTCATGTGTTGAAGGATTTTCATCTACATGCGAGATACACCTCTGAGGTGATATCTATTTGTGTTTGAATCATTTATCAATTTGTTTTTTGCCTCTATCCCACAGGGATACACACTCTTTATCTGACAACGGTGTTTGGAAGACTTGAATGTCCTTCCGGGAATTGAATGAGGCAAGCTCCTAAACACCACAACCCCCAACCACACTACTTGTGATTGTAGGTTGCAGGTATTGGATTTCGTGGAGTGGAGTTGTAGAAGAAGGTTGTAGAGGATAAGGATTTCGGATCTAGCGGAAAGAAGCAGCTTGGTGAACTTTTGGGACTAGGGCGCTAGTGGCAGTATCCTCTAAGGTCGCAAACATAGAAATATCCTTGATAGTGTTATTCATCATCTGAAGAAGTCTCGACATCCTGAGGAATATCCTACCTTGGACTACGGTGTGAGCTCTAGTGTCCTCCGCATCTTCTATGATAGAAACAGACAAAACAATGATCATCAGTGTCGTAAGAAGTCTGGAACCCCCTGAAGAAAACACTATATTAGACTAGGGCATGAGTGACAATGTCCCCAAATATTCTACATCATGAACTTCAAAAAATGGTCAGTAACTAATCTATGTCTACTATCTTGGTCTGCGAGCATTTGTCGTAATTTATCAATTTGCTTACAATTTTGCATAATTAGGGTTTTGAGCATTAAATTAATACATTTATTGATAATTTCTAAATTTTCACATCGTTACAAGTGACACACCAACCTGTAGGAGAATCCTCTTGCAAAATTTGTGATTCAACTTGGTTGGATGTCCTTGAATGTTGTAGTGAAAGGAGGATCTAGCCAATCGATCCCATCATTCCCTCTTTTCCTATAAATTTTTTTGGTGAACCTATGTTTTATTTGAATTTTGCACCTTGCTGAGTGTTGTAATTTAGATTTACATTCATTCATTTAATTTTCATCTTATTGCATTTGAAAATTTACAAAAAAATTGAAAAATTAAAAAAATTTGAAAAAAATTGACATTTTAGGCTTGCATTTTGCATTAATTTAATTTCTAATATTTTCATTAGATCTGATATAAATTATGGTAGTACATCATTAATTAATCATTTTCCATTGCATTTTTATGCTTAAATTGTTAAAATTTGCTTGAAATTGTGCATTTTTCATATAACTTAGTTTTTCCAAAAACTAGGGTTTGTAGTTAAAATCTTGTTTCAGATTTTACTAATCTTTTAAACACTCTTTTAGGACTGATTTCTAAATCTAGTGTTTCATCATAGTGTCATTTTGCGTAAATTCATGCCTTAGTTTCACAATTAGGGTTTAAAAACCTTGCATTTTCACTAGATTTTACATTGTCATCTATCTAGATTTGCATTATAGGTGTGTTGTGAAGGATATTGTTGCATTATTGGACTGATATTAAGCTTATTATTTACTGCCCCTCATTAATTTCTTCACAAAACTACTTCTTTTAGTCATTTGTATTGGAAAAGGTGAAAAAAGTGAACATTGTAGGTTCATAAACAAGCATAATTTGTGCGGTTTCGTTGCATTCAATCTAAATATATAAAATCATCAATTAGGCCTTCTTGTGTTGCACTATTTTCCTCCTATCCATTGTGTTTGTTGTGGACTTTGTGCATCCTTTCATCCGATTTCCTCAAACAAGTGTTTAGGAGTGAAATAGTCACACATCTAGGGTATCTTAATCATCACGAAAACTTTGCATGTCTTGTTTTACTAGATCTCATTGGATATTGATGTTACAAGACATTTCAAGATGGCATCCTCATGGAAATCTTTGCATGAGTATATCTTGGATTTTGAAAATTTCTCTTATTTCACTAATGAGAACCCTCATGTTCTGGAACACATAACATGCGTACATGATATTGATGTTTCTACATGTTCTACACATGACTTTAAATTACTTTGTTATATACATGATTTTGATAGCTTCACATTACTCATAGTATCATATCCTTTGATATTAGAAGATTTAACCAAATTTATCTTTAATAACTCTTATGAGAAAGCTAAGTGCAAAAATCCCTCTTCTGTTAATGCCTTGGAATTGATAGCTAAAGAATATGATGATGTTGATGATTCCACAAGTTATCCTACTTCTCCTATAGTTGAATGTCTAAGAACCTTAGATGAGAAGACTATGGATAGCTCTACTGTGGTTGTAAATTCAAGTCCCTTAGACATCACTAATGATACAACACCTAACCTTCCTAACAACACCTTACCTTTCTTTCATTCCAATGCTCTCCCTGGCCAAGATGAAGCATTAGTGGATGAGGAAAGGTCTCTCACATTAAATCCTTTAGGGATAGATGTTGGGTATAGTCAAAAGGAAAACAATGTTAATTCAATCTTCACTAATAGACTTATTCCACCCACTAAGGGAGTACTTGATAAATGTAGCAATATTCCTAAGATGGTTGTGTGGGGAGCACCTAATGCACCTTCGTGCTTCAAACTGATGATTACGGTTCAAGGTGATTGAAAACCACCTCGATCCCTAGATTACATTCTAAACTATGCATGATAAATCACTCAAAGAAATCAAGGTATTCAAACTTTGTTACAACAAACACATCACAATGTGATTGCTCACATGTATAACACCCCTAATAATAAACAAAGTAAGCAAGCACCTCATGTGCCCATCTGTCTTCCATGTTCTCAATCTATGCTCCCTACACTGCCTCGTCTTACTCCTAAAAGTGGTCAAGAATACGATCTTATCAAGCAATTTTGTGCTACTCTGGCTAAGATCTCTCTTTGGGATTTAATACAAACATCGCCTACATACCATGGAATGCTCCAAGAAGCTTTACAAAAGGTGATTGTACTACCTGCTATTAAGCCGAATGATGTAACTGTAGACACCTAAAAATGTCTTTACCACTTAATCGATCTCCGACATCACTAATATCACCAATTACCCTTCCAATTAATTAATTAAATTTTTTATTTAATTAATTATTCATTCCGACACCTGACTATTCATCATTTCCCCCTTCATATTGAATTGATTTATTTAATTCAATAGTTACCCCTTTCACTAACATTAGCCCAATTAATTAAATAAATGTGAAAATATTTATTTGATGAATTCACCCATTTCATTAAATCTAATTAATTGAATAAATCATGTTTATTTAATTAATTCAACCTACTAATCAACCTATCCTTACCCTAGTTGATTAAATACCTATTATTTAATTATCTAGTCTAACCTACATGACCCTATACTTAGGATTAATTAAATCAAACATTATTTAATTAATACTAATCCCTAATTAACCCATCCCCTAATTTACTATAGCCATATTAATTAAACTAATCACCTTAATTAGTTTGGTCAAACCTTGTTTAACACTCCTTCCCACATCCCATAAATAAAAAATGATATTTATGCCACCTCAAACAATTTTTTATAGACACTTGTCATAAACCTCATTAATAACCTTTTACACCCCTTACACATGTTATAACTCATTAATTGGAGCTCTTCCCAAAATAGATTTTTAATTCATTTCTAATCCTCCTCTCTTCCCCATGTGAATTTTTAATTCACATCCAGTCCACCTCATCTACCCTCATTTAATTCACTTCTCTTCCCAAGATTCTCATCCCTCCATTTCTTATGATTGAATCTAAGCCCTCCAACTCACATTCATCCTCATCCATTGATCTGCCAAATGAATCTCAACCCTTGGATCAAATCCCCCTCCAAAAAGCCTATAAATACACCCTCATCCAAACCATTTTATCATCCACAATTTGAGCAAAGTCATTATGCCAAAATCTCCATCAATTTTATCTCATTGAGCTAAGTTTTTGTAGTGATTTGCATTTGAGTAGAGCATTTTACATTGCAAGAAACCATGGGTAAAGCAAGAGCCTAAGGGTGCAAGGATCTCCACCTTAGCAAGGAGTTGGGATTTCATTTTGAAGGTATAACTTGTGTTTTACATTGCATTTCTTTGTGTTTTATCTTCATTTTGATTTCCTTAATCTCATTTGGCATGCCCGGTGGGACCCATAAGGTCCAAGCTAATATTTTGTGTGAGTTTCTTGTGTTGAAGACGTGTTTTTCAGGTTTCGGCGCTAAACACTCTCTGTTTGGTGCCATTTCTTCTTGCAGTGGCACCATTTCTGCATTCTGTGGTGCCTTTTTTGACTATTTCAGCACCTTTTTCACACGACTTTTTCACTCACTTTGGTTCCATAGTTTAGCTTTTTTTTTGAGTGATTTATGACCTTTTGGAATAGGATGCTCTTTGTTTTAACAGGAAAGACACAAAAAGAAGGGGAGATAATGGCAATTTTTTTAAAACACTTACCTTTCTTTCTTTCACCCTCACTCTCTTGTCTTTTAACAACACTTTCTTGGGTGTTTGGAACTAACGGGGGGGGGGGGTGTTTAAAAAGAATAAGAAGCTTTTTTATGACACTTTGAATCAATATTTGCCATTAACCACTTATTTTGCAGCCCTTTTTGAAGCACTGCGTCGTTTTGGCATCAAACTTACCCAGATTAGTACCATCCTGCTCACTGCACAAGGTAAACTAAGGTAAAACATATTTTGGTGCCATTTCCCTTTCTGGTAGCACCTTTTTATCCTATAGCACCATTTTTGCATACTGTGGCGCCATTTTCTGTATCAGTCAGAAATAGTCATTTCTCTGTCTGCAACGCTATTTTTGGTTTCTATACCGCCATTTTCTTGTTCTCTAGTGCCTTTTCATTCTATTTTGGTGTCTTTTTATGTGCTAATCTTGGAGTATGTGTAGGTGGTTGACACTGTTTTGTAGGCTAAAAATGTTTGTCCAAGACTCAAAAATTAGACTACTAACATATTTTTGCAGGGTTTTACTAGCTTAGAAACACTTCATTTTGGTGCACTAAAATGAACTTTGCTCGCTTAGCTTAGAAAACATTTGGATTTAGTGCATAAAATCAACCTTGTTTCCAAACAATCATAGACACACTTCGTTTTGGGTTTTAAAAAGAACATAGATCTTGTTTGACATGTCTTGTGTACTTGCACATTTGTGTTACCCAAGGGATAGGATCAAAATATCCTCTCCCCTTGCCTTCAAAAGGATCTTGGGTGAAGAGAAATGGTTCTACTCTCTTTTTCTTGTTTTTAGGAGGGGCCTACCCTTGAGACACATTTACAAGGAGAACTCATTGGCGACCCCAAGTAGTACTTTTATTCGGTCCGCTATACAAACTAGGATAAGGTGAAAGCCAAGTCCAAATCGGTATTAGAGCTTACCGTTCAATGCTAGCTTGAAAAGAAGTCATACCTCATGTATATGATACTCCTAGTAGAGCTAGTTAAAACCTTAAGTAGTTTATTGGACTTTCATAACGTGTTGATCCCCTGAATGTTCCCCCACTAAGAATCTTTGTGCTAGTGGCCAAAATCCTTCTATTTGTTGGTGCAGGAGGTCAAACCTCTAAAGCTGTCCCACATTCTCGCAGTTCAAAGTTAAGATAGAAAATTCCTTGAGATCTTCGGGTCTTTAGGGATTCAAAGTTTGGTGTGCCCGAGAAGTGTGTGCCATGTAAGGGGAGCCAGTGCCACCAAACTTCTAAGCTATCTGCTTTGAGTAAGTGCGGTTGGAGTAATCCAAGTGGGAATCCAACAAATATTGTCCTTTCCTCGCCTTAGGTTGTACAAGTGCTTGATAAATTTTCACAACAAAACCTTTGGCCATTGTGTTCTCTTGTTTGAAGTGTTTGTATGCTTGCCAAGAAAACATCATTGATATTATCTAAAAATTCCTAAGTCATTGAACCATCATTGAAGCATTTACCATTTCCCAAAGAATCATGATCATTTGACCTTCAAAAATCCAAAAGTTGACATCAAAATCCCTTTTTTACCAAAAACATTACCATTCACTGCCTTGTTTTGGCACCAAAAGGCTTCTGTTTGGCGCCTGATTTTCCTTATGACTGTTGTGACACCATTTTTCAGACCCCTGGTTCCATTACTCATTTTTTTGGCACCTTATCCTTAGGCTTTGGCGCTATTTGCAAATTAGCTTACACACATGCCTAGGGAATTGTTTTGGGACCTTTGAACTCTGCACAGTCATAATCTGCAATCACCTTGTCAAAATCCACCAAAACCATAGTCCATCTTTGAGCATCTCCCATAATCAGTTTCATCCACATTTTCATTTTGACCTTAGAGAATAATCACTTTCATTATTGGACCCTTCACTGCCAATCACATCACTAAGCCCAACCATAATCCCTCTTTTTTTTCATAATCACATCTTCATACATAATCCAACTTAGCCTTACATATTGACTTTCATCTTCTGGACCTATACTTTATCCATCCAAACTCCATCCAAATCTCAAAATCCAAAACATCCAAAAATCAAAACCATCCAAACATCCAAAATCAATCTCCCAATCCAATCCACAATCATATCCCAATCAAAATTTTGAGCCAAAGAACTAAACCTAGATCTTTTCATCCTTTGATTCCTATTTTGCTTGTTGGTCATTAGTCTACCTTCAAGTAGAATAATCATCCCCTTTGGTGGCACCCTCAAATTTTGCAAATTTGATGTGCCAATATTCTTTTGAGATGTCGACAAAGGCTTGGTCGACAAGCTGCTTAATCTACCCTGGAGGCCACCTTTGATGATTAAAATTTTGCAACTCAGGCATCATCTCACAAATCTAGTTAGTGGAATATTTTTTGGCACATTTGGTAACATGCTTGTTTAGTTTCGTGCTCCTGAGACGAGTTTTGATGGGGTATTTAATTTTTTTTTGATTGCGACCGGGTTAGATTTGGCATTTTGGGAAGTTACAAATCTTGCAAATCTGAGGCTGACCCATTTCTCGATTTGCTCTCAAGCCTCTCTAGTTCCAATTTCATCAAAATTAGAGACAATTTGATGTGACATTTTAATGAAGTTTGATTGCGGCAGACTCACCCAGTGGGTCAATTTACAAAGCAGGTCCCTGAATTTGATCGGCAAAGCAAATTTTGAGGAAATGAGTTTGCTTGAAATAATCAATGATGCTCCTACGCAAATTTTCACGGTTATGAGATGCCCGGTTTGCTCGCAGTGAAAAAATGTCAATTGCCCAGTAGAGGAAATTCAAAATTTGCCTTAGGTCTAAGGTTTTAAAATGCAAATGTTAAAAAAGAATATTTTAAAGGCATTTCAAATAAGGTTTAAGTGAGATTTTTAATAGGCAAATATTAAATGACAAAGTTTATTTAACTTTAGTCAAGGTGTATTAAAAGAAAAAGGGCACGCACCATTGCAACCCTCTTGACCACTGCGATGGTGCGAAATGCCCATCGCAGGGCATTTTCTGCTCTCTTTCCTCGTTTGCAGGTAAAAACAAGATATTTCCCTCATTGCTGTGGCAATTTCAATGGATTTTAGGTGGCTCCAGGCAGATTTTGTTGCTGATTAAAAATGCTTCTCACGTTTTTTTAGCTTTAGGCCATTTTTGAGGGCATTCTTGGGCCAAAAAATGTAGTTTAATGCTCAGAAATCTTCCTAAGATCATTCCTAATACATTGGTGAAGGTTTTTAACACATTTGCAATGATTTTTAGCTGCCGAAAGGATTAATAACGCCCTTGTTTCACCAAAAACGACCCAAAAAGTTTGATTTGGACAAAAAATTTCAATTGAATGCTGTTGTCATGATGTCTCAGAGGTTGAATGCAATTGTAGAGTTGAAGAAGGAGGTCCTAGAGTTCATATTGCATCAGTGCAGAGGAATGAGGAATTTTCAGCTGTTGCCGTGTAAAAATTAGAAAATTGAAAAATGTAAAATTTAAAAGGGGAATATTAAAATATATTTTATTCATTTATTCCTTTCCTCTTTTAATGTAAATTATTTTATTCCTAATGTATTTTTGGAGGCAAAATGGAAGGAAATATCTCACCTACCTCCAAGATGAATTGAATTTTAGGGCAACATGCTCTTGTTTCTATAAGAGCATGATGTTCCTCATTGTAAAAGGTTATTGAGAAGATTGGGAAGCTTTTGAGGAGTGAACAAAGACTCCATCTTTGATTGGTTGCCCTAATTTTGGTGCTGTAAGTTTCATCTTCTGTGTGTTGTATGCATTTTTATGAGCAGCTTATTAGTTTTAGATTGTGTTAAATGAATAATGCTGTGGCATGTGTTTCTATTTGCTGTCTCCATTGTTATATATGTTTCTCTTTTGAACTGAGTTACTAAGAGTATCTAAGTTCTTGAATACTCATTTGTTGTATTGCATATTTAGTTTTTTTTACCTCTATTTAAGGAATGGATTAAAATTTTTAAATCAAATATGGAGAGTAATGTTTGATAGCAAGGATGTTTGTAAGAAGAGTCAATAGAAATACTCATCCTTGGGTGTTATCTGTAAATCAGATACAAGATAAACCCTTTGAAGTCTGTATGTGTGTCCTATTCATGAGAAATACTCAGCATGCTGTAGATTGACTCTGAGCCCAAAGGTAGGCACCGGTCAATAGTTGGACTTTTTTTTTTATGATTCAGACCCTAATCTTACAACCAAAACATCAAAACAAAAAACCATTTTATCATTAGTAAACTTTAGGAATTTTACGTTAGGGTTTTAGTTGCATGTTCTCGGATTTAACCAATTTGATAGTCCAAGAATATTCCCAGTTTAGGATTTATCTAACAAATCTTGGTGCATGCCTGAGAACATTCTGTCTGGTTTTGAAAAGCTAAATATTTTTGTTGTGAATGAGGGATACCCCCTAAGTGCGGCAGAACCTAAAGTGTAAGGGAGACAAGTGCAAACAATCTTCCATCTTTGTTGGTCAAGTCTCACAGTAAATTTGATAATAAGAAGTGACAAACCTTTAGGGTTTATTGTCAGCTGATTTGGGAACCAACAAAACTGGCGACTTTGTTGGGGACAGTGATAGATATATGAGCAAAGAGTCAGAATTTGATGGATCTGAGCATTTGGTTTAGATTTTAAGAAGTTATCAGACCTGGAAAAGCTTTGTTGCAGCAATTTTATAAGGATTTATGTGTGGCTCTGCTGTTGGAGAACCCATAATGAAAGCAAGGTTGTAAGGAGTTTTCAACTTCATAAGACTCATTCCTCTATAAAGGAGGTGGTGACTCTGCATACAAAGAACCTACTAAAGGATGTAAAAAGTTCTAGATCAACATATTTTCAGTCCAGAAGAAAGGTTAGCAGCTGCTGCAAGTTTCTAGGTATTCTCATAAATTTAAAGAAAGTATTATTTTGTTTGAGAGCTGTTTATGAGAAGTCTTCAAGCCTTAGGATGATAAACGATTCCCTATTGGGTGAAATAGCACTGGGAAAGGGGAGGGACAACAATACTAAATTTGCATACTTCTATGATAAAAGTTACAATTAGCATTGTGCATAAGTATGCTTGTTTTGTTTAAGGTCATGTGTTGTATAAGGAAGCTAGGAACTATGTGAGTAATAGCTGCATCACTGTAAAAGTTTTTGAAAAAGCATATCAAAATGTATCATCAATACATGCATCCTTGTGTAGTTTCTAGTACAACCATGGTTTGTAATCAGCCCCAGCCAGGTTATCAAATTAGTTTCAACATTGAAAGGTATAGAGCCATTAATTTTAGTGGCATTATTGGTTACCCAAATGTTATTCCATCTGAGGTCAGAAAATATTTACCTAAATTCAGTGGTATGAAGAATGAATCAACATAGAAACACTTGCAGCAGTTCAGTGATCTAATGGATGACTATGAGGTAGATCATGAGGATGTGATCATGAGACTATTTGTTCAGTCTCTAGAAGGAGATGCAAGAGATTGGTTCTCTTACTTATCAGCATGCTCCGTCAGCTCTTGGGATGAATTTAAATCAGCCTTCGATGAGCAGTTTGGTGAAAGAATATCTAAGTATTCAGTTATCAGTGATTTCATAGATATCCATATCGAAAAAGATGAATTAGTTCCAGCCTTTAACCTCAGATTCGTAAAGGCATTGAAAACAATTCCTAAAAAAATCAGACCTAATGCTGCTTTAGCTTTACTCATTTATTTGGGTGCATTTAATAAGAAGATGAGCTATAGATTGAGAAGTAAGGAGCCTGCAACACTTCATCAGGCATATCAAACTGCCATGGACATTGAAAACAATTGGAGGTATGGAATGCACAAGGGTTATTTCTCTACAAATGTCTACTACCCTAAGGCCCCCAATGTTATGAAAGGTGTCATTCAAGTTTTGAAAATGAGTGTCAGAGCACTTACACCCCTACTCTCCCAATTTGTGCATCAATCTATAATGCTGATCATGTAGAGCCTCGAACAAATTGCTAGCAAGCTGTTTACAACGATGACCCCATGGTGTATGTTCAATCTTTGTATGACATAAGGAGACTCATGGGAGAGTTAGCGTACTTTTTGTTTTCCAGATTCTTAGATGTCCTCTTGCAGATTCCTGATGGTTACATGGCTGAAGAAGATACATTCATTGACTTGTTTATTGGAATATATGAATTGGGTTTGAGTTCATTGCCAAAGAAATTTAAGCCTTAAAGCCTTGAGCAGGTATGTGAATGGATTGGAATTACTGACAATATCAAGTGTGATTATGTGAGGAATGATGAAACAATGGTAATGAATCAACAAAAGCCTCATGTGAATATAGTTGGAGAGGTGACAAAGGTATTCTCAGACACTGAAAATAAATCAGAAAATTGTATACAATTGTATGATGAAAATGATTTAGAAGATGAATTTTTCAATGGTGTGGGTGATAATGGGAGAAGTGATTCATACAATGATAATGAAATTACTAAGTTTGCTCATATACCCTTATCTCCTAAGACTAATCATGCTGATCATAATATTGCTGCTCATGATGATTTGAATGAAGTTGAGTTGGAAGAATGCACAAAGTGTGAAAGTGATATTGATATGCCTGTCCTTAGCAAAGAATGTTCATGCTTGAATGATTTAGTTGTGCACAGTTGTGATCATATAGATTAGGATTCAATATCAATTTCATTAGGAAGCATTAGAGAGCTGGAAAGTGATACAGATCATGCAGTTTCAGAGTGCATTGATGTAGCAGAAATTTCGTGTGTAAGGAAATTGGATGATGAAGGTGAAGTTTATGATCAGTTCATGGATGAGGCATGTTCTTATGATTCTAGATTTGGTAGTGTTAAAGAAGAGTATGACTGTCATGTAGAAGGTGCAGAGGCCTTTGTAATAAGAGTGAATTTCCTTTATGATGAGCCTTCATATGCATTGGACATAGTAAGTCATGATCTTCACTGGTACATAATTAACCCTCTTTTTGCAAATGATGATGAGTATGAGGAACCAACTGTATTTTCATATGATTCAAGTATTGCATCAGTTTGTGAAAAAAATAACTATGCTGATAAAATTATCATATCTGATATGTCATTTTTCAATGACTTTGAGTATTGTTGTGATGTTGATCATAATAAAGATGAATACACTTCATGGGATCCCAAGCATAGTTTTCAGAATGATGAAGGAACTATTGAAACTGATCAAAAGCCTATGTTTATCCCTGTTTAGGAGATGGTATGTAAATCAGAATTAGAGATCTTTAGCCCATGTGAGAATGATATTGATATGCATATCATGGATAATGTATGTTCAACACCAACTGGCTCAGATGTGTGTAATGATGGGCGTGTCGATCAGAAATTGGTATCACCATCATTCAGTGATACAAAAGATATTGAAAGTCTCCTAGGTAAGGCTATCTCAGAATGTGTTGACATGGCAAAAATTTTAGGCCTATGTGAAAAGCAGTCGGGTGATGGAATGAGCAATATGAATGATTGGATTGTTTTTCCAAGAATTGTTTATTTGGTTTGCCTCAATGCTCCTATGATGATTTTGCATTTTCTATGCAAATCTATGATGAATTCAGGCCTAATGATCCCATCCACTTGATAGATTTTGAGCATTTCCAATGTCTGGATCAACTGGATGAATGCTTGGTAATGCATAATAGTCAGGTAGATAATGATAAATGTTACATGCCATATGATGATGCATTGTTTGATGAATACGACATATATACATTACTTGACGGTGAAGGGTATGACAATAGGTGTGGTTATATGCATGATTTTAAGATGCAGAATGACAAAGATTACATTGACAATGATAAGCTCAGAGAAATGGTCAGAGATGTCAGTGACAGTGTATATGATCAGGCAGATTTTAATCAAGTTTTCAGATTGTGTTTGGGTGAGTCAAATCAGAATCAGGGGTTTGATAAGGGAAGGTATTGGTTTGTTATTTTTGGTGGCCCAGGGCCACCCAAACAAAGTTTGAAGAAATGATTTTTAATGCTCAATGGAGTATTGACTCAATAGCCCAATGGAGTAGGCACCTGGTCTACGTCCCGGAGATAACTGGAATCTCGCCATCCTTGTAAGAGGCATGCGTCCCCGAGAAAGAGCCACTAGTGGCACCCTCAAATTTTACAAATTTGATGTGCCAATATTCTTTCGAGATGTTGACAAAGGCTTGGTTGACAGCTTGCTCAATCTACCTTGGAGGCCACCTTCAGCGATTAAAATTTTGCAACTCAGGCATCATCTCGCAAATCTAGTTGGTGGAATATTTTTTGGCACATTTGGTAACATGCCTATTCAGTTTCGTGCTCCCGAGACAAGTTTTGATGGGGTATTTAATTATTTTTTGGCTACGACCGAGCTAGAGTTGGCATTCTGGGAAGTTGCAAATCTCACAAATTTGAGGGTGACTCATTTCTTGATTTTCTCTCAAGCCTCTCCAGTTCTAATTTCATCAAAATCAGAGACCATTTGATGTGGCATTTTAATGAAGTTTGTTTGCAGCGTACTCACCCGGTAGGTCAGTTTACAAAGCAGGTCTCTGAATTTGATCGACGAAGTGAATTTTGAGGAAATGGGTTTGCTTGAAATAATCAATGATGCTCCTATGCAAATTTTCACGGTCATCGGATGCCCGGTTTGCCTGCAGTGAAAAAACATCAATTGCCCGACAGAGGAAATTCAAAATTTGCCTAAGTCTAAGGTTTTAAAATGCAAATGTTAAAAAGGAATATTTTAAAGGCATTTTAAATAAGGTTTAAGTGAGATTTTTAATAGGCAAATATTAAATGACAAAGTTTATTAAACTTTAGTCAAGGTTTATTAAAAGAAAAAGGGCACGATGGTACATTTCGTACCATCGCAACCCTCTTGCTGCTTCCTCAGAGACCCCTGCGATGGTGCGAAATACCCATTGCAGGGAATTTTTTTCTCTCTTTCCTCATTTGCAGGTAAAAACACGACATTCCCCTCGCTGTTGTGGCGATTTCAACAAATTTTAGGTGGCTCCAGGGAGATTTTGTTGCTGATTAAAAATGCTTCTCACTTTTTTTAGCTTCAGGCCATTTTTTGAGGGCATTCTTGGAACAAAAAATGTAGTTTAATGCTCAGAAATCTTCCTAAGATGATTCCTAATACATTAGTGAAGGTTTTTAGCACGTTTGCAATGATTTTTAGTTGTTGAAAGGATCGATAATGCCCCTATTTCACCAAAAGCGACCCAGAAAGTTTGATTTTGGCAAAAAATTTCAATTGAATGCTACTGTGATGATGTCTCAGAGGTTGAATGCAATTGTAGAGCTGATGAAGGAGGTCCCAGAGTTCATATTGCATCAGTGTAGAGGAATGAGGAATTTTTAGTTGCTACCGTGCAAAAATTGGAAAATTGAAAAATGTAAAATTTAAAAGGGGAATATGAAAATAAATTTTATTCATTTATTCCTCTCCTCTTTTAATGTAAATTATTTTATTCCCAATGTATTTTTGGAGGCAAAATGGAAGGAAATATCTCACCTACCTCCAGGATGAATTAAATTTTAGGGCAACATGCTCTTGTTTCTATAAGAGCATGTTGTTCCTCATTGTAAAAGGTTGTTGAGAAGATTGAGAAGCTTTTGAGGAGTGAACAAATACTCCATATTTGACTGGTTGCCTAGTTTTGGTGCTATAAGTTTCATCTTCTATGTGTTGTGTGCATTTTTATGAGTAGCTTATCAGTTTCAGATTGTGTTAAATGAATAATATTGTGGCATGTGTTTCCATTTGCTGTCTCCATTGTTATCTATGTTTCTCTTTTGAAGTGAGTTACTAAGGGTATCTAAGTTCTTGAATACTCATTTGTTATATTGCATATTTGGTTTTTCACCTTTGTTTAAGGAACATATTAAAAGTTTTAAATCAAATATGGAGAGTAATGTTTGATAGGAGGGATGTTTGTAAGAAGAGTCAATAGAAATACTCATCCTTGGGTGTTATCTATAAAGCAGATGCAAGCTAAATCCTTTGAAATCTGTATGTGTGTCCTATTCATGAGAAATACTCAGCATGCTGTAGATTGACTCTGAGCCCAAACATAGGCACCGGTCAATAGTTGGATTTTTTTTAATGATTCAAGCCCTAATCTTACAACCAAAACATCAAAACAAAAAACCATTTTATCATTAGCAAACTTTAGGAATTTTAGGTTAGGGTTTTAGTTGCATGTTCTCAGATTTAACCAATTTGATAGTCCAAGAATATTCCCAGTTTAGGATTTATCTAACAAATCTTGGTGCATGCCTGAGAACATTCTGTCTGGTTTTGAAAAGCTAAATATTTTTGTTGTGAATGAGGGATACCCCCTAAGTGCGGCAGAACCTAAAGTGTAAGGGAGACAAGTGCAAACAATCTTCCATCTTTGTTTGCCAAGTCTCACAGTAAATCTGATCATAAGAAGTGGAAAACCTTTAGGGTTTATTGTTAGCTGATTTGGGAACCAACACCCTTTTTGCCTAAGGTCATTAGTCTACCTTATGTAAAAAGGAACACCAATCTTTACAAAAGATCCTAAAGATCTAGATCTATTCAAGCTCACTTTTTGATTTGAGTATACCCCAACATCATCAAAATCATCTAAACATCTAAATCACCTATAACTTTCTTAGTTGATTACTATCCAAAATCATTTACCCTAGTCATCTATGGTTTCCTTGGTTGATTATTATCCTTAGTCACATCCTCCAAATTGTTCCAAAATCACTCACTCCTTTTGGTCCAAATTTTGTGAAAATCAATCCATCCACATCCTTAAAGGTCTTAACCCCTAAGGTTGTTCCACCATCCTCATACTTTTTAACATTTACCTTCCTTAGGTTGCTACTTTTTAGGATTTATTCCCTAAAAGTTAAAACCTATACCTCCATCACACAATTATCCTTAGATTTAGACTTTGAGGATATTTATTCTTCAAAACCTAAATCTTTGATTCCCCAAACAAAAAAACCAAATCACCTCGTTACCCTTTTCATCCCCATTCTTCAAACATTTATATCCTCATCCTCACTTCTTTTGGGTCCAATAAATCAAACCTATTCTCTAAGGTCTCAACCATCATCCAACCACAATCGAATCCACACCATTGCATGCCCATAACAAGATTACAAGCCAAGAAGAATCAAGAAATGGCCTATCTTAGGAACAACTTTGGCATAGGGATGCCACAAACTAACCAAGGTAATAACCCCGTCATCTAACAAGTGCCATCATACGACATTGCCGCTATGCTTAACCCTTTCCCCTTCCTATCAAAACCACAACCATCTAACACCAACCAAGTGGATCAAGATATCTTAGACATTAGACAAGATGTTGATTCTATGAATATGCTTGATAAAGTCCTAAGATCGGACCCTAATAGATATCTTGAATTTCTTCTCCAAAATGGTGCTACAATACCCAATGTCACCACATCGTCACAACCATCCACATCACACACCAATCCTAACACATCTCAAGCCTCAAATGTCACTACCTCCACAAATCCCACAAATTCCAATGTCACCACATCCACAAATCCCATCAACATATCCACCACACCAAATGTCTCAAACACGTCAACATCCAATATCACCACTTCTATACCCAAATCACCTTAGGCATTCCCAACAACACCACACACGCAAGTGTTACGACTAGCGCTCCTCAACTTAACCCCAACACTATAGCCTTCATAAACCAATTATTTTCACAAACACCCCCTAACACAACCAATGCCAACCCATGTGCCAATCCATCATCTAATTTCACATATGTACAAAACCCCATTTCCCAAGCACTTGTTGTATCATCCGGCCAAACCACACACCACAATCCCAACCCGCAACTTCCACCACACATCATACAACAACTTCTTGCATATCAACAATACCTCTCACTCCAAAACCAAAATGCCCAAAATCAAAGAGCCCAACATCAAACACCACCTCAAAATCAAATTCCACCCTTTCTCCAACAACTCATACAAAATCAACAAAACCAAATTTCGCAACCACTTCCCAACCAAGATTTAGCTAGAGTCGCCCAAACATTAATCCAAAAGGTGGACAACATGCAACAAGGAAACACATGAAAGTAATATTCTTTCGAGGATATTTGCCCTTACCCATTTGATAGGACATTGTACATGTCTCCCTTTCCCAAAAACTTTGAAACACCCAAATTTGACAAATATAAAGGAAAGGGAGACCCTAGGGAACACCTTAGGGATTTTTATATCGCTTGTCTCAAAGTCTCATATGATGACACCTATTTAATGAGACTCTTTCCTCGAAGCCTCGGTGGTCAAGCCATCGAATAGTTTACACATCTTCCTCCCAGTATTAGGACCTTCCATGAACTCGTGGAGAAGTTTGTAAACCATTTCTCCTATAATTTTGAACATGAATATCAATGATTGATCTTTGTAATACCAAACAAAAGAACGAAGAATCTTTTTCCACCTTTTTGCAAAGATGGAGAGGCTTAGCAAGCAAGCTCTCTTGGCCTATCCCCAAAAAACAACTAGTCACCATGTTTGTGGCTAATCTTAGTCAAGAAATTAGTTTCCATTTGCAAATTCAATGCGCATCTACCTTTGAAGAGGTCATCAACAAAGGCACAACTATTAAGAGAGCCCTTATTTCCAAGGGCTCGATAAAACTCTATGACAACAAAACCACCACCACCAACAACAACAACAAGGTCAACAACAACACCCCAAACACAAGCAACAACACGCAATCAAACGATAATCCATGCTTTTGGGGTAAAAACAAGAACACTCTTAATGATGGTGTCACCGATGTGAAAGCCGTTCAACATGTACAACATCAAACACCACCAAGCACATCCACCACAAATAATGGCAATGTCCCCAAAGGACCACCCAAACAAAACAATAATCCCAAAAGGAAATTCAAACCCTTAGGGGAACCTATTGAAAATGTTTTGAATAATCTTGTGAAGGTGGATTTGATTGTCTTACCCCCTATTAGACCTTATGATGACAATCAATTCAAACCCACTTGGTATGATGAAAGTATCTTTTGTGACTATCATCGTGCGAAAGGACATAAAATGTCAAACTGCATGAGACTAAAGTACTACATACAAGATCTCATCGATAAGGGAGACATTACCATTGATGAACCACCTAAGAAATCACCAAATGCTAACTTAGGAGCTTACAAGGATCCTCTACCTGACCACAACAAAGGAAAAGCATCCTCATCAAACCAAGCTTACAATGTTGTACGACCACCTGCTTCCTTCGATGCTATCATAGGAAGGATAGAGATCTTTTTCAATCACATCAACACCATCACCATTCAGGCAAAAGCACTTGATTGTGTTGTCACCACATGCCGTGACTGTGTATCCATCCGTGGGGTACCCACCAATGACCAACCCTCCAGATCTACATCTACCTATCCACTATCCACCCACGAATACAACCTCCTAAATCATCTAGGAAAAACCCCCACACAAATCTCCATCCTAGAGTTACTCTGCACATCTCCCCTTCACAAAGAAATCCTCGATAAAACTTTAATGGAGACCCAAGTCCCCACCAACCTGAATGTGGATCAATTACAAGCCATGGTGGGCCACATCACTTCACCAAACCATCTCACCTTCTCTGAAAGGATCTTCCCACCTTCGACAATCCACATAAAGATGCCTTACACATTGAAGTCCGCATCCACAAACATATCATAAAAGAGTCTTGATAGATGGTGGCTCTGACCTAAACCTGTGCACTCTAAAATTTTTAAAACATTTGGGATACTTCTATGTAGTTGTGGATACTAGTGAAAGTATAACTATTAAGGGGTACGATGATACCGAGAGATTGTTTGAAGGCACTATCAAACTCCCTATCCAAGTGGGCCAGAAAATCTTGGAAGCCAAGTGTCAAGTGCTTGATCTAGACCTTCCCTACAATATCCTCCTAGAATGACCATGGATCCATGCCATGCAAGCCATCCCTTCCACATTTCACCAATGCTTGAAATTCCCCCATAATGACATAGAAGTTACTATCTATGCCGATCCCCGCCCCTTCCAATATTGTAGCTTTTTGGAAGGACATGACCTCACCTTCTGCCCATATAACAACACCACTAAGAGATCTGCCTCACGAGCCAATCCTACACCATCTGCCTCTTATATTGACCCTTCCAACATTGCCACTACATCGCACACATCTCCACCACCGAAAGTCAAGATCAAGCTAAGTGACATGGGGTGTGGCAAATACGACCTACATGGTGCCTTTTTTGTAGGATTATTGCCCACTCCCAAGACATTTGGTGTTCCCAAAGAAGAAGAAGTCTCTACGGTAGTCATAAAATGAAAACCATCCCCCACCTTCGAGAAGAAGTACCTCCTTGATCAAGATGTTCTCGAAGACATATCCTGATGGTTATTCAAAGATGAAGAAGCAGAACAAGAAACCCCTACTATCTTGGCTGAAATCTATGGCAAAGGTCTCGAGATTGTCAAGTATATGGGCTATAAAGGACAAGGCGGTATAGGCCTTCATGAGCAAGGGATTGTGGAGCTGATTCAAGCAAAAGGAAACTCGCGTCTTCATGGATTAGGGTATGGAAAACAAGAATCTATCCTTCCTAATGGCAAATGTATCTTAGGTGAAGTTGCTAAGGTTTCCCCTACGGTCGATAACATCAATGAAGCATACCATCAAGACTCCTTTAGTGATTTCACTGAATTCTTTGAAAACTCCGTATACACCATCTATACCCTAACCACCACTCCATCTGACTCCCACGACCTACCTCTTGTTTACCCCAAGCTTATAGATTGGGACCAACAAGGACCTCTCATCCTTGATGTTGCACAAAATGATGAGGCCATAGCAGAGATGATGGGGGTTAGGGATCACTTCCCCCTGGGAGACCACAAAACCTGATATATCATGGAACTCAATATGTCTGCCTACTTCAGAGAAACCACCCATGCTCTTAGTCACAAAAACATAAAAATATAAACAACACCCATAGTGAAAACCACTTTGTGGCACTTTTGGGTGAAGAAAAAGTTAAAATAAAGGACATATCACCCAGTGAAAACCTCCATGAGGTGCTAGGAGAAGAGAGCATGGGCCTTCCCGAGATAGATGAAGTATATCCAAATAGATAGCCCATCCTAGTGGAAGCATTGCAGGAAATGAACCTTGGAACAGAGGAAGCACTGAAGATCACATTTAGAGCATAATCCCTCACAGCAACAGAACAAGAAAACTTCTTAGCCTTTTTTAAGCAAACAAGCCGTAATTTCACATGGACCTATGTCGATATGCTGGGACTAGATCCTGCCTTGGTTGTACATCACTTTGCGGTACATCCTGATGCGAAACCAGTGAAACAAAAGCTAAGGACGATGAATCCTCAAATTGCACTCCTAGTCAAAGTGGAACATAAGAAATTCCTATATGTGGGGTTTATCCGACCAATAGATTAACCCAAGTGGCTATCCAACATTGTACCTTTAGCCAAAGTCACTGGGGACATTCGACGCTGTGTAGATTTCAGAGATCTTAATAAAGTGTGCCCTAAAGATGACTTTTTGCTACCAAATATCGACATCATAGTGGATCTCACAGCAGGTCATGAAATGTTGTCTCTCATGGACGGTTTCTCAGGGTACAATCAAATTAGGATCGCAGAAGAGGATCAACATGAAACATCCTTCATATGCCCATGGGAGATATACTGCTGGGTCGTGATGCCTTTCGGCTTGAAGAATGCAGGTGCGACATATCAAAGGGCAATGACAGTCATCTTCCATGATCTTTTACACGACATAATGGAAGACTATGTAGATGATCTATTGGGAAAATATAAAACTAGAGAAGAACACTTAAACGTGTTGGCCAGGACCTTTGACAAACTAGAACATTATAATGTGCGACTGAACCCAAAGAAATGCGTCTTTGGGGTCACTTCTAGGATACATAGTGTCAAGAAGAGGAATCAAAGTAGACCCTACCAAAGTCAAAGCTATAACAAAGATGCCTCCTTCGAAGACACTTAATCAATTGTAAAGTCTACAAGGAAAGCTTCAATCCATCTGACGGTTCATAGTACAACTTGCCGATAAATGCCAACTGTTTCAGCATCTCCTCTGCAAGAACATAGCCTTTGTGTGGGATAGTTAGTGCCAGAATGCTTTTGAGTGACTAAAAGAATACCTCGCTAACCCACCAGTCCTTGTTCCACCAAAACAAGGAGAACCCCTTCTCTTGTGTATCTCAACAACAGAAACAACTACAGGGGCCCTGTTGGCATAACACGATGCACAAGGAAAAGAAAGAGCCATATATTATATCAACTATACCTTGGTGACCTATGAGCTAAGTTATACTCCAATTGAACGAGCATGCCTAGCTATCGTCTTCACTTCACAAAAGTTGAGATATTACATGCTTAATCACAAGACTAAGCTCATTGCCAAGATTGATCCACTGAAATATTTGCTAACTAGAGCCGTCCTTATAGGAAGAATGGATAAATGGGTAATGATCCTAAGTGAGTTTGATATTGAATACACAGAGAGGAAAGACATTAAAGGACAAGTAATCGCTGATCAATTAGCTGAGGTGCCAATCCCCACAGAACAACCAACACTTGCAGAGTTTCTGGATGAGTCTATATTAACAGTAACATTAACAACAAAATCATGGAAGATATATTTTGATGGGTCATACACGCATTGAGGCTCAGGGACAGGCATTTTGTTTGTTACCCCTCAAGGAGACACCATCCCCAAATCATACAAGATCACATTCCCATGTACAAACAATGTAGCAGAATATGAGGCCCTCATCATAGGACTCCACATGGCGATTCAATGGAAGATCGAGAAGCTAATGGTCTATGGAGATTCCCAATTGGTCATTCGACAAGTGAACAATAATACAAGCCTAATGTTACATCCCCATTTTGGTTTGTTTTTACTTTTCACCTGTTACATGGATAGAAGTAAAGATGTGAACAAATATTATGTATGTGAGATTTGATGCTATGTTTAGAGACATTAACTTTATGGAAAATGGTTTTGTAATTATAACTATTTCGAATGATTAAAGTTATAATGATTTATATGATGTGGAAAATTGAATTGTTATTATTATGTTTCATGAACGGGACACTGGTACACTGATCATGATTTGTTTGTGAAATTTTTGAACAGGGAAACAGGTTGTTCTGACTCTTTGAGAAACAAAGAGAGAGAAAGTATCTTTAGGGAAGAAGGATATAGACCTTGGGTTATCGACTAGTATTTGCTAACTGAGTACGGTGTGTAACTGACAGTGGACTTTAGTATTGAGGTAAGTCTCATTTTGTAGTCAATTCCTAGATCGACTTGATAGGATGTCAACGTCCTTTAGGTGCTATCTTTTGAGTATGTTGTCCTTCAGTTGCATCACTTTATGAAAAATGACATTGTTGGTTAGGACATTGTCATTTGCGACTAACGCAACTTTTCGACGATTAAGGCGTAATCAGTTGCATTCACGTCATCAAATGTGGATGGTTAAATTGTTACCATCTATCTTTGCTTGCACGCCTTTAGTAAGTCAAAACCGATGCGAAATAATATGTTTCATGGAGGGGAGTTAGACTCAACCCTACCATGTTTAACATAAGTTTTTCAACCATTATTATCATTTTACATGCTTGAGTGCACCTAAACACTTTGCATATACATCAGCCGGATCGATTGATCCTCTGCAATTGATGAACTCCACCAACCATCTATCTCTATTTTGTTTCGGACTGGGTGCAAGTACTTAATGAGAAATTAGATTGATAGAGGAATCTTAATATGATGTTGGGTGTTAAATAACCTAGGATATTATCTACATTGATATATTTATATATTATTTATTCATTGTGTGCAAGGAAATTAAACAATAGTTTTATCCTAAGAAGTCGGTTAGGTAGAAGACATCATTTAAATGCATTCAACTCTAAACCCATTCGAGTTATGAGAGATTGGCCCCCATACTCTATTCTCATAAGGTGACTTGGTATAAGTCTTATTACCATCGAATATAGGTATAGAAACCAATTGATGTCTTGTTAATAATGTTATCACCAAATTATTTCAAATGTTATCACCTCACCGTAGTCACGACCATCATATTCCACAGCCCCTAGCTGAGTCATCAATATATGACGAAATGTTGTTTCAAAACCGAATGGAAGTCCTTAGTCTTCGAGTTAAGACGAGGTGATGATAAGGATGAAAAGTAGTTACAAAGAATCAAGAATCAGTTTCTACTTGAAAATGATAAGAGAAGGTGATGCTGAGAGTTGTGTGATCATTTTTCAATGAGTCTGCATATTCCAGAAAGGAGTAAAGAAGGTGACGAATAGTTAAAATCGAGCTAGAAGCCAACGAAGTGAGCAAGAAGGGGAGAGGGTAAGAAGTTTGGGTTTTTAGATGGAGCTGCGAGGGCTCAATTTACTGAAAAGTTTAATGGAAAATCTGGAATGGGGAGGTGTCGATGCATAGGGAATGATACTGTGCATAACATATAGAGCCAATAGGATTTTATATATGATTATAGTAGTTCTTACGAATGGTTCCATGCCAAAAAGTTTCTAACTCGTTGGTTTTTCCTACTGATGTATTCCTTGAAACTCTTAGGGGTGCAAGCCATGGTAATACTTGCAGAGTAGCAGACCAATACTTAGTAATCTGTTGCACTTTGCTTGGGCTAAGTTTAAGCAACATAACACATTGGGATAAGGTGGAAGGTGTATCATTCTCTCCTATAGTTGCACCGCTTGAATCTACCAAACAAATTGATTGGGAGGAACATGTATTCCTTGTCTACTTAAGAAATTGTTTGTTAATTGTTTTACGTGCCATATGTTGATATAATTTTGAACTATAAAAGTTCAACATCTCAGACCATTGCAATAGATAGCATGATACTGAGGTGTCAAAAGAAATGAATATGGTTGTTTAATAATGCCAATTCTTATATGTGGGTAGATAGTTAGGCATGATAAGGCACTCATAGTGCATTTAGCAACAAACTTGAAGTATGTTAGCTAAGATGTTTTTAAACACTAGCATAAATTACAATGGTCGAACCACACGATGTAGCAAATTATAACTCAGAAGCTATAGAAGTTTTAGTTTATGTCTATATTATATTCTTGAACCTATTGAGAGTTATGATGCTTAACTAAATGTAGTTTTTGGATGTATATTCAAATGATCAACATTGTGTTTGAACCCTACTGAAAACTTAGATACAACTTAGGAGTTATGAGGAGAAATATTGTTGAAATTTTCTGTCAGAGATAGTTCAATTTTCTCAAAGGTTTACATGTAAATGTGATAATGTATAAATTTTATGCCTTGAGATTAAAGAAGTGGTATAATAATTTGAGAAAGAATGATTTTGTTATCATTATGAACAACTTGATTATTGATATAGTATCATTTACGTTTTCAACAACAATGATAGGTATTACCATGTTAACCCTAGGATGTTAACTATTACTCCTTTTTCTCTTTAGCAAAGGTCTATTGATCTTGAGAAGACCTAGAGGGTTGATATTCTTGAGAAGACCTAGAGGGTTGATATTCTTATCATAGACTTAAACGTGTCAAGAATTGATTAAGTTGTAAGTAATTATCCTTGGATGTGTTCTTCCTTTTGGAAGCAATTAATCACTATCTTTCAGAATAGAGACCTTGGTAAGAAATGTCATAACAATATTAAAATGACTATAAAACGACATAGACATAGATTTCCTTTTGAGTATTACAATTATTCTGGTCATACAAATCCAAGGAAATAGGTGAGCCAAGAATGTGGTTTCCTAGATTGCCTATTGGAAGCAACTTTTATTTTACGTTGATTTATTTTGAGATAGAGTATACCCAGAGACATATTTAACTTCTCCTATGTTAAGATTGAAACTATTTCACCAACTCTAGGGTATAGGAGTACTAGGAGATGGTAGTTATAGTTTTTATTATATGATTAATAGAACATATTATAGAGCTACTTGCGCATAGAAGGCAAAATTTATCCAAGTGTTGCATATCTCTATTTTGATCTATTTCAAGTTGGGTATGTTGAGAGATTTAAACCTTAACCCCATACTATTGTTATGAATGTTGTTAAAAGTTTATGGGGCACATATGCAAGGGATGTTATATATGTGCCCATAGCCTATGGTAAATTGGAAGTCATTTGACTTAAGGAGACCAAGGGTCGGAAGTATTTCTTAGCTTATGATTCAAATCTTTTATGGATAAAGGATTGAACTTAGTTAAAGACCAGATTTGAGAAATGATAGCAATCCTTATGATATGTATGAGAGGAGATATACCTAGTATAATATTATTATTCTTGTCATGTGAATTTAGAATTCGAACAATGCCAAGAGGTCTAGAAGTATTTGTTTCCATGTTTTGTTGTTATCTTGAGAAAACAAGTCATTTCTATGCTTTGGGATAGATTTGCTAAACTTTTGAATCATAACTAGAAAGATTTAGAAATTTATGCCTTGTATGTCAGATATGACATTGCCTCTGGTTGACAGTATATGGTCGAGTAATCATAGAGTTAGACATAAAGAGTCTAAGTAGTACTTTTATCTTAAAGTGAATCTTGTATAAAAGTCAAAACTTAGTAAATTGTTTAAGGATGTTAGGTATGGGATAGAGAGAAGAGTGACAAGAGGTCATAGACCCTAGAGATTGCAAGTAAGCAAAGATGGATTCTCTGGAAGGTTAGAAATACCTAAATATATAGATATTTTGAAAATATATCCTAGATTAAGGATTGTTCCAAGTCAGATTGACTGGAATGGATTTACTATATAGACAAGTTTGTGTCTAGAGTTACTAAATGAAGGGTTAAGTACCCTAGCTATGTTTATTTAATCTTACTTGTTAAAAAAAGAGATAATTACCTTGACTATGATGCTTAACCTGGGTAAGGTAACCATCTTAGTTGTTAATGAATCATCTTAAAGTTCTTTAAGTGTCGATAAGTTTTTGGATCTCGGGTACAACAAAGTTGCAATGAGTATCCTTGTATAGAAAGTTAACCTATAAGGTTTATAGAACCTAGACAGCGTTTGATAACTTGTTGAAGTCAAGAAGACTAAATTAGAGTTGTTAAAACTATATTTATACAAACATAATTGACCAAGTCAACTATAGGATTGCGATGATATCCAAGTCGAGTTGGGGTGGGTGAACAATACGACTACATTTATTGCAAATGCTATTCATACTAAAACTTTGGGCAAAGTAATGCACATGCCTCTAAGTGCATTGTTGGTTCACCGTATCTGGGATTACGTAACCTATAGGCATGATCATACTTTACTAGAGGGTATCTAGGGGTGTGTGATCAATAGTGTTGCATAGTATACAAACACCAGTACTTAGATGGAAAATACCATAGGTCACCCTAGGTCTATACTCTTCATGAAGGGTAGGGCCACTTTCGGAAAGGAAGGTGTACGGGAGACCATTGTTTTGTGGATGGAGGTAAAGCTCTCCAAAGATGCTTTCACTCTCTTCAACATGAGGCATGCTGAGGCTTGTGACATGGAACTCAACAATCGAGATGCAGTAAACCATTGGTAAGTTAATTTATAAGTTCTTTGTTTTGTATAATTTAACATGATTCAATTACTTGGAGATGGAAAGACAATTAAAGTAATATTAATGTTATTGATATGTTTCATTTTCAAGTTAATGTTGAGATTAAAAAAAATTATTATCACCTTTTTACCTCATGAAACGTTTTACTTCATGGTAATTATTTGAATTAGTGTTTTTGAAATTTTAGGGTATTACACCCAAGGATGACAAGCTCTTGCACTATAGAAGAATGGTGGATGACTTTAAAGAATACTTTCATGACATCCATTTTGAGCAGATCCCAAGGTTAAATAACAAAGCAATAGATGCCATGGCCACGATAGGATCCTCGATGGACATGAAGAAAGATAGCAAGAAATGTGAGTTCTTGATCAAGGAATTCCCCATACCAGCATATGATGTTCCACAATTAGAACTGGTGTGCAACATTATTGGTCCCCTATCTCCCTAGTATCAAGAGATGTACACGTACCTTCATGACAACATCATCCCACCCAACTTATCATCCTCCCAACATAAAAGCTTCATCCGTTGAGCCTCCCGCTTCACCCTTATAGGAGACACCCTCGACAAAAGGAGTCTTGATGGTACGCTTTTATGATGTCTCAACTCTAGGGAAGCCAAAGTGGCCTTACAAGAGGTACATGAAGGCATTTGTGGGACACACTCTAGTGGACCTACCCTAGCTAAGAAGATCTTAAGAACATGATACTACTAGCCGACCATGGAGCAAGACGCTTACAATTTCGTGAAGAAATGCTTGCCATGTCGACAACATGGGGACCTCATCCATGCACCATGACAAGAGCTACAACCAATAACAACTCCATGGATTTTTTCACAATGGGGACTCGACCTTGTAGGTAAGATCCACCCTACATCATCTAGTGGTCATAAGTTCATTATCACCGCCACCGAATACTTTACCAAGTGGGTTGAAGCAATTCCACTTACATTCACCACATACATCCAAATATCCAAACTCATTCTCCACTACATAATATGTCGATACGGCATCCCCCATTCCATCATAACTAATAATGGGAAACCATTTAAAAACTAGGAGGTCTGCACTCTATGTGAGAAATTCTAGATCCAAGACCACCTCTCCACACCATATTACCCTCAAGGTAATGGTCAAGTTGAAGCTTCTAACAAAACCATCCTACATATTCTGAAGAAGATGATTAATGAAGCTGGTCGTGATTGGCACCTCCAACTTAATCCTACCCTATGGGCCTACCGCACAAGCATCTGCACACCTATAGGAACCACACTATATTCCCTGGTATTCAGTTATGAATCCATCTTACCTATTGAGGTCAAGCTCCCATCACTCAGAGTTTCATTAAATAATATAATCACTAATGAAGACTATCAAGTTGCAAGGCTGCATGAGTTAAAACTATTAGATGAGAAATGCCTGGATGCACTCAACCATCTGCAGGCATACCAAAATCGCCTACGAAGAAGCTATAACAAAAAGATCAAGAATTACAAGTTTGAAGTAGGAGACCTTGTCCTCATGGAAAATCAGAAAAATTTGCAAGAACGCACCAAAAAGGGAAAATTCAAGCCCAATTGGTTGGGACCCTATGTTATCTCAGCCAGCTACGGATTAGGGGCATATCATCTTGCAACACCTGAGGGGAAGCCTCTAGATGAACCCATGAACATTTTGCATATGAAGAGGTTCTATGCATAACTCATCAAGTATCCCAAAGCAAAAATACAAAAAAATAAAAAATATAGAAAAAGATCAAAAATTTGAAAAAATCAATTAAAAACCTGAGTGCAATAAAGTTGTCAAAAATCACTTCGGTGAAACCTTAGATAAGTACCATGGTGAAAATCTGTCTTAGACGCCATGTGTAGTGGCCAGTTCCACCATCTAATAAGTCCCCTTTCCATCACAACACTCCACATTGCACACATTCCGTGGCTTGGAATTCTGAAACATCAATCACCCGCCCCGCATCCCACCCAAAGCTAATCTATAGAATGAGGATCCTTGTAATATTCTTTTGTACAACTAAAACCCAAAAAAATCCAAAAACATTAGAAAATCCAAAAAAACCCAAAAACATTAGAAAATCCAAAGAAATCCAAAAACATTGGAAAAAGCAGAAAAAATACAAAAACACTCCCACAACATCATCTTGTGCATCATATCCCACATCATCACATCCACTTCGAGTCATTCCCACATCATTAAGTCTTACCAAAACTACATATTCATCTCACCCGCATCTTGAAAGTGCCTTGATCCCATGGACACAGGGTTTGTAGGTAGTCTGGAATACGAAGGAAGTATCTAGTACTTAGGTACAAAATATGCACCCATCTAACCCATTTGGATGGTCCCTATTTTCTGATCTTATTAGATTCACCAAGCAATACACATGCTAAGCATACACTAGAAACATCACACCTCATGCAAAAAATCATCAATCAACACACCAACTATAATCATCACACATGGCCTGACTATCCTTTCGCCCACCTTTCAGAATTTATCCAACAAAATCCAACCGATTCGCATCCTGGGATATATTGTTCCTACAATGGACATAATCCATTATCTTATCAACACTTATCTTGGCAAGAGAATACAATGGCTATTTGTGCTTTTTTGATTGGTCTTTTTATTATTGATATTATCTTCTTGTCTTGTTCTAGGTTATTTCCAAAGCTACCTTGATCCCATTATATCATGGTAAGTGGCGGGCAACACCTTGAATAGACATGGTCATTGTTTGGTTGATTTCATTACTCCAAGAATAGTATTCATATCTTGAAAAAAGGGTCGGTTCTAGCATAATGTTTCCCATTTACATATACAAGTATTCATACCTTCTATGTACTATGAGAACTTATGTTATGAGTCCCCTTCCCTCAGCTAGGCAAGGTTATACTACCTTGGGCATGCGTGAAATCAACCTAATGTTTGTGAGTCTAGTCCATGGAAACGTGGGATAAATATCATCACTAAGGTCCTCTCACACCTTCATGAAAAGTATCCTACTTTGATATAATAAATCTAGAAATGCTCTCAATAGTGGTAATGCAAGTACTGAACCTAGCTCATATCATCTTTCACTACCCATCCAACCATATTATTTGGATTTATAATTGTGATCTACCCCCCACTAATCCATTCAAATCTCCCCCCATCCATCCATTCTAACCCCCCTCTCACTTACCCCTTAACCCATTCAACCAACCTAACACACCTAAACCAAAACCCCTCTAATGACGTGGTGTACAATAACCTAGCATTCCCTAAACCATCCGCACAATCCCCTTTTCCTCCCAACCCATAACCACACCCCTCCCTAACCTATTCCTCACCACCTAACCCCATCACCCAGGGTTTAACACACACAACATGTGTCATGACTTGAATCAATTCCTTTAACCATTGCAGTAACTGCATACTCATTACATCATCATTTCAATTTCATCATGGAGATTCTAAAGGGAACACATCGCCTGGCAATTTCTATTGCTTGTTCCCTTCCCAACTTTCCCAAAAGCACTGAACATTGGGCAGTGGTTATATTACATGCATGTGAGACGTTTTCAAGAGTTAACCACGATGACTTCATTGTCATGCAAATCAAACTCTCACACAAGTGTAATATGAGCATCCATTACATTAATCATTTTGCATCCACGATATATGTTTATTAATTTGAACATATACTTTCATTAAATCATTTTATTTTCATCCATAATAAATGTTTATTAATCTAAACATTTATCTCATTCCACAAAATAATTTTACATTCATTTTAATCCACATCATAATCCATAAACATAATGCATCAACATTATCACATGATAATGCATAAACAACATAAGCAAAGCATAAATCATCACATCACAATAACATGATCCATCACCATCATAAACATAACATATATATCGTCATGATCCATAACACGACATAAAAACATTCATCAATATCCATCTAATCCATAGCATAAACATCACACCATCACATAGTGCATCATAATGAAACCATAAGTACCACCTGCATAGATCTTGATATCATAACAAGACATCCATCCATAGGACAAAAGAATCATAACAGATATCATAAACATCAAAAAATCCTTACAGCCATTAATATCTGAATTACACCACTATTAATAAGAGGTTGCTATATGGATGACATGAGGGAGTCATCCCGACCAGTACCATCAGTGTAATCATCGATCATTTCACCACATAATGCAACAAAAATAAAATCATCCATCACATCATTATCATAAATAAACCATAACATCGCATCATAATCTGCATCATCACCACAAATAAACCATCAAAACATACATCATAAGTGCATCCATAACATAAACCATCATATACAAGCCATAAATGCCATCAACATGAATCATCATATATCATCAAATATCATCATATATCATCATCATACATCGCCGCAAAATAATGTACATTGCTCAAAAAATCATACAAGTCATGATACAAAACTACCTTTAAGGGCCCAAAATACATCAATATATGACAACACATCAACCCTGGGCTGATGATCCCTTGCCTGCCTCTATGACTGACCTTGGTCATGGTTACTACTGTTGCTGTGGAAGTGGTTGCAGTGTCTGCTATGGCTACTGGGGTTCCAATGGTAGACGTGCCATAGGTTGCTGAATTGACTGCACAGACCGCCTGGATCTATGAGACCCCAACATCCTGGATATGCTACACTAGCTATAGCTGGGCATACGCTAACCATCGGGTACTACAAAACAATATGCTCCATAATAATACTCAGCCCGTCTGCCCTCCTCTAGGAGCTAACTCTGTGCCTACTGCAACTATCCCTATAGCTGTGTGATCTGAGTCTGAAACTGTGTAAAAACCAGACCCATGCTAGTTCCAGCCACCACCCCCTGCAAACTCACCACCTGGGCCTCTACTTGCTGAGCCCTAGCCTCTACAGTCTACCATAGAGCTTGCTCTGAATCCTGCTCACTGGTCAAAGTAGCCACCAGAGCCTGTGTCTGCGCCAGCTGCGCTTGGAGTGCACTAACCTGCCCATCTGATCCATCTAATAATGCAGCTGTTCCTCGAAGCTACACAAGCTCCTACTTCTGTCTCTGCACTGTATCCTCCAGGCTAGCCAAATGGCCTCAGAGAGTCCCTACCTCCTCCTCATCATCCACACGGGTGTGTCAATGTGATGTGCGCCCCTTAGGAACTAGCTCTGGCCCTGCTCCCAAGCTACCTGCCTGTGCCATGCCAACCCTCAGAAATGTCATAGCAACCTCTGGAATATGGTGCTGATGCATCCTCTTCCTCACTTGCAGATCAACTGTCTACTATGTTAGGGTGGCCCTTGATCCCTACTACTATAGGGGTGCCCATAGAGGTGGCATCAATCCTTTATCCTTTCCTTGTGCCCACTAGGTAGGTGGTCTCTGCGTAGGACTCTACTGTCAGGGTACTCGTGGTCCTTGCACTTGCCCTATCTATACCTACTGTACAGGTATCTATACCTGCTGTACAGGTATCTGCTGCTACTGCTATAGTGCCCGTTGCTTAGGCCTCACTACCTACTGACCTCCCTGCCCCTGCTATGCAGGAACCTGTGCCTAAGGAAGTGCCTATTGCTGCACCTGTAATGGGGTACCAATCGTCGTCCACCTATCCCTCTACCTCGCCCTCTCGTAGCCACTACCTGCTCATATGTCACTATTGCTAACACCCTAATAGGATCATCATCATCCACCTCCATCTCCTCGACCACTATCTTCTCCTCCACTATATCTCCCTCCTCCTTTGCCTCCATGGTCATGTCGGGCTCCTCGGCTGGATCTGTCAAATGGATTGGCCTCCATGTCAACCACCACTAATCATACGTGGGCGTAGTCCCTGCGTCCGCCACCTTGCTCCACCAATCCCACTGCTGGGGCTGTAATGCTACAAAATCAACTATCACCACCTGTGATGCTATGGTTGGTATCTCACATCTCGCAGTGTTTGAGCAAATACTATCATCCCTTGAGGAAGATCCTACCACAGGCCAAACTAACCAATAACCTGGGAAGGAAGATACATGTTGACGGTGTGATCACCCCAACCCATCAAATAATGTGGCTGGAATGTATAAGGCATATGCACATCATCATCTGGCCACAACTCTACTCCAATAAATGGCTGCCATGTAACTCGAATTAGATCATCAACCACCGACCGCTAATAACGCAACCGTACAACATGAGCATACTCGTGGGGCTGCCAATATAGAAACACAAAGGCCTCAAACTGTTGTCAAAAATATGCCCCCTGGGGCCTAGTAATCGTAATATGCTCGAAGGCCCACACTTGCAATAGTGTGACCTCAACAGATAATGTCCAATCATAGTGATACACTACGGTATACATGTCATGATACAATTGTACCAACATGCATGGCCCCCATGCATAAACTATCTCATTTCGCACCATCCCCTCTGTCATCTCCCCCCACCCCACTAGAAAGCCTTGAGCCCGTCGATCGGGCATCACCATGCCTCTAATCAATGCACAAAGAAACAAGGTAAAATAATCTACACGTGTTGCCAAAGTCTGGTCATAACTCATCTCTCATCTATCCTGTGACAACTTTGGCTGGCCTGGGGCAAACGCTCTACCTAAGGCTACCCACCCCCTCCTTGTATGATACACCACTCATGCTCTATGAATTGATAGCTTGAGGATGCGATAAACATCCTCAAGGGTGATGGTAATCTCCCCTGTCAGCAGGAGAAAGGAACACGCCTCAAATTGCCATCGCTCTACAACAACTATCATCAACGCCATGTGTGCTCGTAGGATGGGCACATTTGATACGGTCAACAAACCCAATCTCGCCAGTTGAGTCCATGTGGCTCCATCAAACCTAGTTAATAACTGCATCACCATGGGAACGCGCCACTCCTGTGACCCCACAATCCCTCCTGGCTCATGCATCCACCAAATGTCAGTTAAAAACTTACATTTTTTCTAAATCAACTACTTTACACTGATTTTTCCTCTTTCTGGAGCCAAATTCCATTTGGCGCCAGTTTCCTCCGCCATTGCGCTAATCCCCAAGATTGTATTACTCCTTTCCTAGATGGCACCATTACAGAAAATGGCACCAGCCTATCTCCAGAAGGTGCCATTCAGCAGAAGGGCACCACTTTAATTTTATTTGGCATCGTTTCGGCGGCATCCCCTATTTTCACAAGTTTTGGGTGCCATTCTAGTGAATGGCACCACGATTCCAAAACATGCCAATCGGCATGATGGCGCCATGTCCGTAGGTGGCACCATTTGAGATAATGGCACCACAAAACCCTCGTTTCGCACCAATGCGTGCCTGAAACCCTAGGGCGTGAATTCATGCCAAACCACAACATTGTGCCAAACCTTTTAGATTTGGTGCCAAACCCTCCCAAATTCGCCTATGCGGATGGTGCCATTGTAGATAATGGTGCCACTCCACACCCGTTTCATGCTAATCAGTCTCCCGATGGCACCATGCCCTAAATGCCCAATTCCTGATACAAAAAAAATGTGATAAAGCAAAAAATATAAAGCTAGGGTAGTCCGCTTACCTGGTCGCCAACCTCTACTAATCTTCTATAGGAACGGACTCGCTCGGACAAGTGCTGAAAGCACGGGAAGAGTGGGTTTGGGTCCACCATTGTGTCTCTTCCTCTCCTCCAAGTGGCTTGAGTGCAAAATGTGGCACTTTAGGGCCCACTTTTTCTATTTATAGAAGGCCATGTCATCAACACACTTTTTCCTCCCCAGGATGCAGATCATAGCCTTTTTCACCTATTTTTTTTCCTATCAACTTGTTTTCCCATCCTCTATCCATTTTTCACCTCTGTTTCTTCTTTCGAGAGCTCACCCGAAAAAAAATATTTTTTCACCTGACCTCTTGAGGGGGCATCCCTCATCCATTTCATTCCTTCCCGGCAGTTGGGGCATTTTTCTTTGACTTGACGCCATTTCCCTGCTAGGTCATGATGCCATATCAAAGAGGGGCAAATGTAGACACCTAAAAATGTCTGTACCACTTAACCAATCTCTAACATCACTAATATCACCAATTACCCTTACAATTAATTAATTAAATTAATTATTCATTTCGACACCTGACTATTCATCATTTCCCCCTTCATATTGAAGTAATTTATTTAATTCAATAGTTACCCCTTTCACTAACATTAACCCAATTAATTAAATAAATGTAAAAACTTTTATTTGATTAATTCACCCATTTCATTAAACCTAATTAATTGAATAAATCATGTTTATTTAATTAATTCAACCTACTAATCAACCTATCCTTACCCTAGTTGACTAAATACCTATTATTTAATTATCTAGTCTAACCTACATGACCCTAGACCTAGGATTAATTAAATTAAATATTATTTAATTAATCCTAACCCCTAATTAACCCATCCCCTAATTTACTACAGCCATATTAATTAAACTAATCACCTTGATTAGTTTGGTCAAACCTTGTTTAACATTTCTCCCCACATCCCACAAATAAAAAATTGATCTTTATGCCACATAAAATAATTTTTTATACACACTTGTCATAAACCTCATTAATAACCTCTTACACCTCTTACACATGTCATAACTCATTAATTGGAGCTCTTCCCAAAATAATTTTTTAATTCATTTCTAATCCTCCTCTCTTCCCCATGTGAATTTTTAATTCACATCTAATCCACCTTATCTACCCTCATTTAATTCACTTCTCTTCCCAAGATGAATTAAAAATTCATCTTTATTCTCATCCCTCCATTTATTATGATTGAATCTAAGCCCTCCACCTCACATTCATCCTCATCAATTGATCTCCTAAATGATTCTCGACCCTTGGATTAAATCCCCCTCCAAAAAGCCTATAAATACACCCTCATCCAAGCCATTTTTTCATCCACAATTTGAGCAAAGTCATTATGCCAAAATCTCTATCAATTTCATCTCATTGAGCTAGGTTTTTGTAGTGATTTGCATTTGAGTAGAGTATTTTTCATTGCAAGAAACCATGGGTAAAGCAAGAGCCTAAGGGTGTAAAGCTCTCCACCTTAGCAAGGAGTTGGGATTTCATCTTGAAGGTATAACTTGTGTTTTGCATTGCATTTCTTTGTGTTTTATCTTCATTTTGATTTCCTTAATCTCAGTAGCAACTCTGTTAGATTGTATGCATGTGACAAAAATGGACATTCTATTTCAACCACATGAATTACCATAATTCAAAGTTCAAAACTAATATGATCCTCTTATAATCTTTGTCACAATAAATAAAAACTTGATAAAGCGAGTTATGATTGACAATGGATCAACTCTTAATGTTTGTGGTATTGATTTGTTATATAGGATTAAGGTTGATACCTCTTTGATTAAACCAGATATAATTAGCATTCATGGCTTTGATAATGTTGGTAGACAATCCCTGGGTATTGTAACTCTACCTATAAAGGTGGGACCTGTGACATTATCTACCCTTTTTCATGTCATGCTTAGATTGATTTCATATAATATGATCCTTGGTAGACCGTGGATCCATGCCATGGGGGCAGTTCCGTCTACCCTTCATCGATCAATAAAGTTTATTTATCAAGACAAGCTCTACACCGCGTAAGCCGATCCTGAATTGGATAGTTGTTTACATATTGAAACACAAAAACCAGTTACCAATCATAGGAGTCTAAACAACTTACAGGTTGATTCATCAAAACCTTTTGCCACAGATAATGTTGTGCAAGACTCTACACCATCAAATGCACTTTTTGATGATGATTGGGTTCATTAGATTTTACTCCTTCCTTTATAGGGGAATATAAACTTAATAACTCTGGAACGTCAAAATTCGCATCAATCTCATCTAAGCAATCTTTTGAAACACCTAAGAAAAACAAATCCTCCTTGGTAGAAAACAAAGACAATACCCTTACTTATACTATAGATTATGACAACCATGAGGCTTCACCATATTCAAAAGAAATGACATCCCTCTATGTTCGAGGATTTAACATCCTTTATAACAACTGTGACTATGTAGGTAATGGTTGTGGTGTAAATCAATAAGGAATCAGAGTACCTTTACAAGTTTTTGGAATTAACTATACAGCCGGTATTAGATACCATTCTTTGAAACCCACTAAAGCTTCTCGTCACCCTAAAATTAATGTTAATACAATATCAACAAGACCGAAACAACATGAGAGATATCTTGGGATGATAGACAAGAATTGTCCACCAGGAGCTATCCCTATGAATCAAGTATTTGCAGACCTAAAAAGAAGTTCATCTCTCCAAACATAGACATTTCAAATTCACTTTGCATTTCTCCAACAAAAATTGAGCACATACCTTCATTGCCTCCAAAAATAATATCATCAACAAAAACTACAACAATTAGGGTTTGTTCATCATTGATCTTGAAGTAGAGATTGCTAGCTGTAGTACCTTTATTGAACCCTATCTGTATCAAATATCTGTCCAACCATGCATACCATGCCCTGGGAGCTTGTTTTAATCCATACAAAGCTTTCTTCAATCTGCATACCATGTCACCTTGATCAGATGACTGAAATCCCTTCGGTTGTTCGATATAGACTTCCTCTTCCAACTCTCCATTTAAGAAAGCAGACTTCACATCCATTTGATAGACCTTAAAGTCTTTGTATGCTGCAAAAGCCAAAAACATCCTTATTGCTTCAATCCTTTCCACTGGAGCAAAGGTTTCTTCAAAGTCTATTCCTTCAACTTGAGTGTATCCTTTACATACCAACCTTGCTTTGTTTCTTACAACTTCACCATTCTCATTCATCTTGTTTCTGAAGACCCATTTGGTACCAATTACATTCTTGTATGTTGGTCTGGGAACAAGATCCCAAGCCTGATTCTTCTCTATCTACATCAATTCCTCTTCCATAGCCTTTATCCAATTCTCATGTTTGCAAGCCTCATCCAGAGTTTTAAGTTCAATCTTAGAAATTAGACAGAAATTTGCTTGTTCCTCTGTAGCTTTTCTTTTGGTTAAGACCCCTTTTCTCTTATCTCCTATGATTTGATCTTTAGAATGACTGATTCTTACATATCTTGGAGTTTTGGTAGCACTTACCGGAGCTTGTTCTTCTTCATCTGGGTTGTCTTCATGCTGCACCACTTCTGAAACATCTGGATCATCTGACTCATATTCACCTGATTCTGAAGGCCTTTCCTTACATTCATCAACTTTAACATTTGCACTTTCAATGATCGTATTCAACCTCTTATTATAGCACCAGTAGGCCTTGCTCTTGGTGGAGTAACCAAGAAAGATTCCTTCATCGCATCTAGCATCAAACTTGCCTAGATCTTCTTCTCTTTCGATATAACATTTACTACCAAAAACTTTGAAATATTTCATAGTAGGAACTCTACCATGCCACAATTCATAAGGAGTCTTTCAACTGTTACCTTTTACTTGAACTTTGTTTAGGATATATATTGCCTCTCTCCAATATGCTTCTAGAAGATGAGCTTCCTTCATCATGGTTCTAGCAGCTTCTTGAACTGCTCTATTTTTCCTTTCAACAACTCCATTTTGTTGTGGAGTTCTGGGCATAGATAGTTGTCTCTTTATTCCATGTTCTTCACAAAAGAAATTGAATTCATTTGATGTGAACTCTCCTCCTCTATCAGACCTCAAGCATTTGATTTTTAAATCCATCTCATTTTCAACCATTGCCTTAAATGCCTTGAATTTATCTAGAGCTTCAGCTTTCTCTTTTAAAAAGGTGACCCAAGTCATTCTAGAATAATCATCAATAAGCAACATGAAATACCTGTCTCCTTGCAAACTTATTACTCTGGTAGGTCCACACAAGTCTATACTAGCTCAAGTTGTCCTCCAACTAATTGGTCCTTGCTTTTGAAACTTGTTCTTGTCTGTTTCCCAAATTAACACTCCTTGCAAATAGGATTAATAGGCTTCACAAGCTTAGGCAAATCTCTAACAACCTGTGCAATACTTATCTTCATAATATTATCAAAATTTATGTGACACAACCGTCTATGCCATAACCAACTCTCATCAGTGTGAGTCAACAAGCAATAGTTATCAGTTCCTTTCAAGTGATAGATATTACCTTTGGTCATCTTACCAGTTGCAATGACTGTTCCAGAGCTTTCCCTGATCTTGCATCCATTATCCTTGAAACTTAGATCATATCCATTTTCACACATCTAACCCACACTCAAAAGATTGTGCTTTAATCCTTTCACATACAAGACATCTTCAGTATTATGCTTACCATCAAAAGAGAGATCTTGTCCCACAGATCTTACCAGCTGTATCATCTCCAAACCTAACCAGTCCACCATCATATCTTTCCAAACTCACAAACTTACTTTTTTCACCAGTCATGTGGTGAGAGCAACCACTATCAATAACCCATTCATCCTTGTCCTTAATGACCTGAGAAACCAAAGCACTTTCCACTAGTTTTTCTTCCTTCACATAGCTAGTAGAATTAGTCGACACGTAATCTTCCTTAATAGCAATAAACAAGCATTCATTTCCAGAGGAACTAGCATTATCTGGTTCACCATTAGCTGATACTCCTTCATCATCATCAAAGTCCTCAACATAATAACACTTCTTTTGGGTCCTAGGCCTGTTCTCATATCTTCTTCTATTTCTTTCAATTCTTTCAGGACATCTAGAAGCAAAATGACCTACTTTACCACAGAAAAAAAAATTGAAAGGTAATTTGCCTTTATACTTACTGGATCCTCTTTGCAGTCTGTCCACGAAGTTGGCTTCTGTTAAGGGAAATTTGGTTAAACAATGAATATGCAATAAACAACATCAAATACCCATAACTCAATAGAATAGTGAAACTAAGAAGATCAAATGAAATGAAGCAATGAATAAAACAATGCAAACCTTCCTTAGATCAAGACTTCTATTGTTTGCCTATTAAAACTGTCCTTGCTTGTATGAAGTAGGGCCCTCAGAGAGTGCACTCCTTTGCTGTGTTCAAGGATGTCGATAGTAAATGGTTGTGGTGATAAACGTGCAATGAAGATGAGCTCCAAAGCAAATGTGTGATCTCAAGCTAATGAATAGAAATGGGGGTACCAAAGGTGCACTGGTAAATTCCTACAGAGTAACAATACAAATAGCCTGGATGATTAGAATGGAGGAATAAGGTTCCATTTATAGACTTGGGACGATGAAGATCAACGGTTGAGACGAAATGAGCAGATCAATAGTTGAGAATGGTTGAGGAATGTGCAATGAATAAAAAGAGGACAAGTGTCCCACTTCCATCATGTAATAGGGTAGTTAACAAAATTGATTGAAGAGTTAATAGAATGGATTGAGGAATTGACAGAATTGATTGATCAGTTACCCGAATAGATTGAGGAGCTGACAGAATTGATTGATTAGTTAACAGTTTTGATTGAGGAGTTAACTAATTTTGATTAGAGGAGAAATAGGACATGTGGGTGAGAGAATATTAGCTAATTAAATATTTGAAATATTTAATTATATGTGCAACATGGTGAGGTCGAAAGCTGAGGTGGAAAAGGTGAGGTGGATTTGATGAGGTGGATTTATGAAATTAGGACTTAGGATAGAGGGATTTAGGATTAATTAAATAATATAGGATTATTTAATTATGTGAGATATTAGAAGAATTTAGGGAATTTAATCAAGTAAATTGATTTTATTTAATTTCAACTTTAGAAGAAATAATTAAATATTTTGATATTTAATTAATTAAGAGGAATGTGAATCAAATAAATAAATTTGTTTATTTATTTATTGATAGAAGAATTGGAAGGGAATAAATATTAAGAATATTTATTTAGACTGAATTGTGTCATTTTTAGGCATATACATTTTGCCCCTCTTTGATGCAATGTAGTTTACTGCATTGCCTCAAAGAATAAAAAGTCTGATGGTGATACATGCCCCAGTTTGCCCCTAGTACAGGTTATAACAATAGGATGCCCCCTCGGGAGATTGGACGGGAAAAAGGCAGAAGGCGTGAGACGGACAATCTCACGAAGACAAAGGGTTGAAGAAAGAGTTGAATGATACGCTATGCAAGATAGGATGATAACACACACAAGAAAGTAAGCAAGTATGCACAAATGATACAAGAACAAGCAAGATATTGCCCCTGTCAAGCGGTAAACCAACGATATACTGCTAATGATATATGACAGTGTTGTCATGGCAGGGAATGATATATCCCTAGAGCAACACGAAGGATAGTGTCTGGTTTCAAGAAATGAAACATGTCATGTAAGACACGTGTGTTGGTCTCAATTCGACAATGTTACATCCTGTATAAGACAATTGATTGATTAACTGATCAAGTTGGTTTACGACCAGACAAGGATCAAGACCACTGATTGTGATTGGATCATTTGACAAGATTGACATGACTTGATTGGTATGGATTAATGATGGACCTGCATTTGGATCATTACTCAGATTGATTGGACAAGGATGAAAGATATGATGATAGATAGAAATCTGATTGATAGAAGAACTCACAAGCTTTTATTTTATATTGTTACTCTGCATTGTTTGGATCTTTATTGCATGGGGTACGGTATGGATGCATGGATGCGAGTGGATGTATGATGGATGGATTTGATTTTGACATCTTGACGGTGCAAGTATTTTGAAGTGCTTATTTCATCATTGGGCGATTTTTTTTTTTGGGTACTTTTTCTGAAATGTTGTAAGTTAATACAAGCATCTAGGTATAATTGAACCGAGATGACCTGAGAATTGCTTACATAGATTTTGATTTAGCAATTTAATACAAGCATCAAGGTATAATTGAACCGAGATGACCTAAGTATTTCTTATGTATCAACAAACAAGGATTGCCCCCGTTCATGTTAGACCTTTGATGTCCTCGATGATCTTTTGCCGATCATGTCTTTAGACGAGGCGTCACATTACTAAAGTGTAATCCACAAGCAGTAGACAAAGAAAAGATTATGTCCCCATCATAGTATCTCTAGCTTTTCACATCCTCGAGTAGCATAGAAAGGCATGATAGCATAAATCAAGACTCAATGTTTTAACCATGTTTCCAATTCATAAAACATTTTTTTGCATTTAGATGTGTTTGTTTCTTGCCATAATTTGAGTAAAATCATTTAGAGGGCCTTGGGTATTTGCTTTGCTTTGGATAGATTAAAATGCCTTGTGTCAAAATTTCTGCTTGAAACGCTGGTTATGCTTGCACTTGCTTGTTTGGTGAGAAGATTTTACAATCCTTATTGGGGAGACGGACCCTAAGGGACTGACCTAGTGCCTCGGGGGCTCATTGCTAAATGGCCTTGCCTACGTGACAACGCAGAGGCAACGTAGTTTGAGGTAAACCCTAATGGACCATCGATGGACTTAGAAGAAAAGATGACAAGCAATGGGACGGATGGGACCGTGGGAGCTTCGAGGGCGCATTTAGAATAATGGCCTTGCCTACGTGACGACGTAGAGGCAACGTAGTTCATGGACTTGGACCATGGATACCGACGAGAGACACTATGCTAGGCTGACACGATGGATACAATATGGGATAAAACCTTGGTTGACAAGGCCAACAAAGAGATAGAGTATCAAGCCATGATAGGTTACTGTCAGGATTTTATATGGGACAGATATGGATCAAAAATGGGACACGAGTGAAGGAAGAATGGACATGAGGTGATTAGTTTCCCAAAGATGGAGAAGGCGGTTTATCACAAGTAACGCCTATTTACTAGGTTTTCACCACTTGCTTTTATTTTCACGAAGAAGCCAGAAAGTAAACATGATGCCTATTTGCCAGGTTTTCATCATGATACCTATCCAAGGCGGCTGTTTGCCAAGTTTTTACCAAAGGATGAATTTTTTTTTCTAATTTTTTTTTATCTTTTTATATTTTTCTAATTTTTTTTTATTTTTTTGTATTTTATGCCGCCCTTACAGTGGGGTTCTCCTAGGTATAGAACCGGCGAAGGTGCATGCTATTGATTGGGTCATCGAATAGCTCACCCTCTAATGTCACCAACTGATATGCCCCCGATCCATAAGCAGCTACAATTACATAAGGCCCAAGCTAGTTGGGTTCGAAATTGCCTTTCTTTTCTCTGTCTTGTTGGTTGCGAGGATTCTCCTTAAGAACGAGATCTCCAACTTTAAAGATTCTTGGGCAAAATCTGTGGTTATAGCTTCTTGACATCATTTGTTGATATGCTTTGAGATGATCAAAGGCTTTATATCGTCTCTCTTCTAGCAACTCTAGTTCTTGGAACCTGGAGACTCTGTATTCTTCATCTGATATGAGACCTTTTAACGACACCCTGAGAGATGGTAGTTCGACCTCAATGGGGAGGATAGCTTCTGGGCCATAGACAAGGGCGTAAGGTGTAGCACTTGTGGGAGTGTGTATACTGGTTCTATAGGCCCACATGACAGGATTGAGTTGGATATGCCAATCACAGCCAGCATCGTTGACTGTCTTCTTGAGGAGTTTCAAGATGGTCTTGTTGGATGCTTCGGCTTGACCATTACCTTGGGGGTAGTATGGAGTGTAGAAACGGTGTTGGATCTTGAATCGTTCACAGAGTTCTTGGACATCCTAGTTTTTGAATGGTCTTCCGTTATCCATGATAATGGATGAAGGAATTCTGTATCTGCAGATGAGGTAATTCAGGATGAATGAGGAGATTTGTTTACCTGTGATAGTGGTGAGGGGAATGGCTTCAATCCACTTTGTAAAATACTTAATGACAGTTATGATAAATTTGTGGCCGTTGGATGAGGGTGGATGGATCTTTCCCACAAGGTCAAGTCCCCATTGGCAAAAGGGCCAAGGTGTCGTTAAAGGTCTCAACTCTTGAGCTAGTGCATGTATCAAGTTCCCGTGTATTTGGCACTGCTTGCACTTCTTGACAAACTGATATGAATCCATTTCCATGTTCAGCCAGTAATAACCCAAGTGCATGAGTTTCTTGGCTAAGGAAGGACCACTAGAGTGTGTTCCACAGATCCCTTCATGTACGTCTTGCAAAGCGGTTATGGATTCTTCTCATTCTAAACAACAGAGTAAAGTACCATCTAGACCACGTCGGTATAGGGTATTGGCAATGATGGTATAGCAAGAGGTTTGGCGTATAAAAGTTCGTCGTTGGCTAGAAGATAGGTCAGGTGGGAGGATGTTGTCCTTGAGGTAAGTGTAAATCTTACCATACCAAGGTGAATCAAATCCAACTAGAAGGCATATGGAATGGGTCTCAGGAAGATCATAAGCTAGTTGTCAGATAGTTTCCACTAAGAACTCGTACCGTGACTCATATTTAGGTATCTCGAGGAGAGAGGCGATGGTTGCCATGGCATCTGCTGCTTTGTTCTCAATCCTAGGTATCTGTTTCGAAAGAGATGATTACAAAGTGTTCTTTGAAGTCATCGACTATCTGCTTGTATGGGACAAGCTTTTCATCTTTGATTTGGTAATCATCATTGACTTGATTGATTATAAGTTGAGAATCACTGTAGACATGTAGCTCTTGGATTTTCTACTCAGTTGCCATCTTGAGACCAATTACTAAGGCTTCATATTCTGCTATGTTATTGGTGCATGGGAATAACAAACAGTAAGACTTTGGAATTGTGTCGCCATGAGGAGTCACAAACAAGATTCCTGCCCCCGATCCATGATTTGTGTAGGACCCATCAAAGTAGAGTTTCCAGGAATATGTTGATATGTTGAATAGGGATTCATCCAGAAACTCAAATTGCATCAGTGTGGTGTCCTGTAATGGTGCATCCGCTAGTTGATCAGCAATGATCTGTCCCTTGATAGCTTTTCTATCTACATACTCAATGTCATATTCGCTTAAGAGCATTACCCATTTAGCTAGGCGACCCGTGAGAGCTACTTTGCTTAGTAGGTACTTCAGTGGATCTATTTTTGTAATGAGTTTAACTGGATGTGCAAGCATATAATGTCAAAGTTTTTGTGAAGCAAAAACTACCGCAAGACATGATCTTTCTATCTGTGAGTATTGCAATTCATAGCCCACTAATGTTTGGCTGATGTAGTAGATGGCTCTTTCTTTATTCTCATAATCTTGTTGTGCCAGAAGAGCCCCAAGAGCTGTAGGTGTAGCAGATATGTAGAGTATCAGTGGTTTCCCTTAGATAGGAGGCATGAGAATGGGTGGATTCATAAGATATTCTTTCAGCTTGTTGAATGCCTCTTCGTACCTTTCGTCCCATCTGAATGGAATGTTCTTGTGCAGGAGATGACTGAATGGTTGGCACTTGTCTGCCAGCTCGGATATGAATCTGTGGATTGCTTGTAGCTTGCCCTGTAGTGATCTTAATTGGGTAAGAGTTTTAGGTGGTGGCATGTCCATAATAGCCTTGACTTTGGCGGGGTCCACCTCTATTCCATTTGCCGACACGATGAAACCTAGTAGCTTGCCTGAAGTGACTCCAAACACACATTTCTTTGGGTTCAACTTGACTTTGAATTGGTCTAATCTCTGAAAGACTTTCTCTAACACATCCAGGTGTGATTCTCTTGTGAGCGACTTTGCGAGGATATCATCGACATAGTCCTCCATTGTTACATGCATCATATCATGGAATATAGTCGTCATAGCACGTTGATATGTGGCTCCTACATTTTTTAGCCCGAATGGCATGACATTCCAGTAGAAAGTGCCCCATGGACAAGTAAAAGCTATCTTGTGTTGGTCTTCTAGTGCTATTCAGATCTGATTATATCCCAAGAAACCATCCATGAGAGATAACATGGTATGCCCTGTTGTTAAGTCGACTATGATATCTATATTTGGCAACAGAAAATCATCCTTGCAGCAGGATTTGTTTAGATCTCTAAAATCATTGCATAGTCTGACTCGGCCATTAGGTTTGGACACTGGTACAATGTTGGATATCCACTCCGGGTAGTCTATAGCTCTGATGAACCCTACATCCAGTAATTTCTTGAGTTCTTCTTTGACCAATAGCACTATGTGCAAATGCATCTTTTTAAGCTTCTGCTTCACTAGTTTTACTCATGGGTCTAATGGAATATGGTGTAGAATCAAGTTCAGGTCTAGACCTGGCATGTCTGCATATGACCAAGTGAAGTTGCCCCTCTTTTTCTTGAAGAACGGTACAAACCTGGTCTTTTCTGGTGGAGTAAGAGATTTAGCAAAGTGAATGATCTTAGGTTGTTCCTCTGTACCAATATTAACAGGCTCTGTCAGTTCCACAACAATTTGGGATTTCTCCTAGTGCATGTCTGTGGGGAGAGTGTCAAGCCTTCCATCGTCAGGTGCCACAGTTGGGTTTTCACCTTCAAATGTGTCCTTTCTTTCTATTGTTTTGGGATCTGACACTGCCGCAAAATGGTTTTCACCATCAGATCCAGTTTTTACCTTGATATTTTTGTGACTAGAAGGCTTGGTACCCTCTCCGAAGTAAGCCATGGTATTAACTTCAATAGCAAAACTAGCTTTATGATCTCCTTTGGGTAGGTGGTCCCTAAGTTCCATATAGTCAATGTAAGCGTCATCGTTTTGGAACATATCTAGTTGGGGAGTTCCTCACAGATCCCAGTCAATAATCTCAGGATGCACAAGGGGGAGGGAGTTAGAGGATAGACCTGATTCATTGATAGTGTGAATGGATACACTAGGAGTATAGGTAGGGGTGGTGTTCAGGATGGTACTTTCCTCCAAGTTGTTTATTGCGATGGAACTTGAACCTTCCTCGAAAGCCATAATCTCAGAGATGGGCAAATCAGACTCTAGTGGTCTGTTCGGTAGCATTTGTCCCTCATAGTAGGGGCTAAAAGTTTGGATGGTATCGACCTCTTTATCATCATAGGAATGCTCTATTAGCTCATTCCACTCATATTCATTAGAATCTGTGTTGCTGTCCTCTTGAAGTGTATGGGTCATTTCCACAAGACAAGCATTTTCTTTGGCTTTGCCCTTCCCTTTGTATCCTAGACCATTTGTATTTCTAGCCAATGAGGATGAAGAAGGTTGAATAGGTTATATGATTCCTTCTTTTCTGAGGCTGATGGGGCCTTCTCCTTCATAACCCATTCTGTGTAGGATAGTTTCACCTCGCCCATAGAGTTTTGTTGGGAGCCTAGGCAGTTCTTGTGATGTGCTCTCTTCTTCAGTATAAAGCCACTGTAGGATATCTCTTTCCTTTGTTTCATCAGATAAGGTCCCCCATTTTACAAAGGGAGTTGCGGGAGCTATAGGAGGAGTAGATGGCTTTGGAAAATGCTTGGGTTGGCCAAAAGATCTAAGAGACAAAGGCATCTTGGCTAGATTTAGGTTGTGCTCTATGGAGTATTCCCCAACTCCAGTTTCTTTAATGGTAAATTTCTACTCTTTGGGCCTTGATGAGGAAGCTTCAGCGGTATGATCATGGTGCGGGATAGGGGATGTATGAGCTCTATTATTTGGTATGATGTAATCAAGTTATGCTAGGAAAGAGTTGCAATGTTGATAGGGGTCAAGGTCGCCTTGGATGGTGACTTGTTTGCCACCGTGCTGGAATTTTATGCATTGGTGATAGGTAGAGGGTACAGCCTTCATGGCATGAATCCATGGTCTCCCTAGAAGGATATTATAAGTGAGCTCCCTATCAAGGACTTGGCACACAACATCTTTTATTACTGGTCCCACTTGTATGGGTAGGACTACTATTCCCTTTGTAGTTCGCTCTTCCTCATCATATGCTTTGATAGTAATCTTCTGCCTTGGATCAACTACTTTTTTGGAGAACCCCAATGCAAGGACTAGCTTTAACGTACAAATATTTAAACCGCCCCCCCATCAATGAGAACCCTCTTGATGCGGTGCTTGTGGATGAAGGCGACAATATGTAGAGGGGTGTTATGAGGTTGACACACAGAGAGGTCATCTTGCTCGGTAAATGATATGGAGCTTGAGGAGGTCAGATTACCTACCATGGTCTGAAACTTCTCTTGGGCCAAGTTAGTGGGGACAGTGGTTTCCACTAAAGCTTTCTCGAGGATCTCCTTATGGGAAGGAGATAGACACAACAACTCCAAGATAGAAATGTGGGCCGGAGTTTTCTATAATTGGTCTATGACATTATACTAACGGAAGTTGGATTGAGAAGGTGACGACCTTGGAGGGGTGGTATTGAGCGTGACTTTACCACTACGGGTAATGATACTACAACCAGTTTTGTTAGGTCCTGATTGTGGGTTGGGTGAGATGACATTGATTTGCGGGACATGCTTAGAAATGCAATTTATGGTATAGTCAAATGGCACACTTGCATAGTTGGCATTACTATTCCCACTATTCTAAATTGGCCTATTGTGATTGTTGTTGTTGTTGTCGTTGTTGTTATTGTTGTTGTACGACCTGTTGTGATTTAGAAGTGGATCCCTGTAAGCCACATGTGTCTCATTGGAGGTATGTTGTTGGGTTCCTCCTTGATTTTGATCAAGCACATCTTGGATAACATTTTTGAGACAGATACAATTGTTGGTTGTATGCCCCCTTCCTCTATGATATTCACAATAGTCTGTGTCCTTCCAATAGGGAGGTTTGACTATAGGCTCATAATCACTTGTTTGACTATAGGTTTGACTTGTTGGTCTTGGTTCCTGAGAGAATGGTTTGTTGGGTGCAACATTGTTTGCTTCTCCTTTGAGAGTGAATATGGGTTGTTGCTTGGGAGCTTCCACCTTGGCATCCACTACCCCATCGTTGACAACATTCTTATTCTTGGTCCAAAACTTTAATTTGTCTGTCATGTAGTTGGAGGTAGGTGTGTCCTTGTATAACTTGATTGCCCCCTTGGCGATCATAGCTTTTTCGATGAACAATCCTATTTCAATGACTTTTGAGAATGATGTAGGGCATTGTATTTGTATTTGATAGCTAAGATCGGTATTGAGGTTATGGACAAACATCTCCAATAGCTGCTTCTCAGGTATATCGTAAGAACACTTACTTGCTAGTTGTCTCCATCATTGTAGGAACGTGACGAATGACTAACCACTCTTTTGTTTGGTGTTGCATAGATCTAGCATAGATACTTCATGTTCGATATTGTAAGAGAAGTGCGTGATAAATTTGTTGACTAGTTCATCAAAAGTTTTGATGCCCGGCGAAAGCTGTGAGAACCACTCCATAGCTTAGTTGCCTAGAGACCTAGGGAATAGTCTCATTAAGTAAGTCTCATTGTGAGCTACTTCCAAACATGCTGCGTTGAATTCCCTTATATGGTCTCTAGGGTCCCCTTTCCCTTTGTACTTCTCAAACTTAGGAACTTCGAATCGATAGGGAAATGGTTTCATGATCAAACTTTTATCAAAGGGGTACGGCGCAATATCTTCCAAGGAGTAGTTTTTAGTGTTTGTACCCATCTTGAGATCTGACATTTGTTGCGTTAGGCTCTCGAGTTGTTTCCTCATTTCTTCCATAGGAGTATTTTGGTCCATGGTTCACTTTCCTTTATCATTTGTGTTTGGGTCTATGGCATTCTTTCCCTTTTCGTGATCATTTTCCATGTTTTCCAGGATTGAGCTTATATCAAAATTTGCAGGGAGTTTAATTCCAAGACTAGCAAGATGATAGAAATACTTATGAGGGTCTACATGGAGCACCTTCTCTACCAGGTGTTGGAATTTACGATCTTGGATGCTTTCTTGATAATCTTCGTGAGAGATTTCTTCGTCACTATCATGAGGTGTGATGATGTGGTTGGATGAGCCGGCCATTTCAAGTTGCTTTTTATATTGAGATCTAGTAAGAACCATGCAAGGTGACATGGGATGAAGTGGACTGGGACTAGAAATTTTGGCGAGGTGCCGACGGAGACTGCTATGAATAGGATACCTAGGACAAGACTTGGATAAAGGACTTTCTCGCTCAATGATTTCAAGTAAGGCGGCAGATACAAAACGGTAGCCACTAGTAAGGGTACTCGATACCTGTCTTATTGTGTAGGGACTAGTCGTGCAACAAACCACTAGCAAAGTTCTATGACCTACTAGGTTTACTTGAATTCACAATGATACGAAAAAAGGGACCTATGCTGATCTGATATGGGATATTCTGACTTTGGGACTAGAAAGACCTGATAGAAGGCGGATGGGATGGTTGATGAAAGAGAGACTTTTTAGACGAAATGGATGACAATTGACTGCAAGGTAGAACCTGATCTCTGATCTTGGAGGTAAGCTGAAATTGGTACTCAGAACTGGTAAATTTTTTCCCTCAAAAATTGTGCAAGTGCTCACTGTCGTGTATGCGCTGAAACAAATACGCAGCAGAATTTAACAAATGTGCAGCAAGTCAAGATATATGCGCCGTACTGGTAAAAGATGTATGTGCAACAACAGACAACAAAAGCATAGGAAGTCTAAACAAATGCACTGCAGGTCAGTACAGATGCACAGGGATAGAGGATGGATGTGCCGCTCTAGCTTTCTTTAGTGTTTTTGCAATTTTTGGAATTTTTTCGATGTTTTTGGTACTGTGGTTGCAAAAAAAGGTCTTCTTGATTTGATTTTCTGAATTAATGGCAAGAAAACATAGCAAACACAAAGAATTTTTATGATTTTTTAACTTTTTTTAGTGATTTTTCTGACTCTTTTTGGACTAAAAGCAAGTACACCCTAAGCTGGATAGGACAATATCTATTGAATCCTCTAGCTGTGCAAATTCAAAGTGTGTAGCTTTAGGATCTGGTAGCACCGGCTCCCCTCCACGGCACTCACTTCTCACGCATACCAGATCTGGGTTTCCTTAGGCTCGTACCCCCACCGAACCATAGGATTGTCCCTGCTACCTCTACTAAGAATCACATGAATCGAGGTCGCTTCAAGGGCTCAGCCCTTTGCATCAACAAATAGGGGTTCTTGGTATACTACACAATCGGTTCGTAGTCAAGGCAATCGTTCAAGTGGTTACACATGCGGCAACACTACTCTCCATTATGGAGTCTCCCAGCCTCAAAGGGTTGCACCTTAGATGGTTTTGGGGGAGGTTGGTCGTCGATGTAACACAGTAGCACTCGTTGCAAGAGGTTTTCACCTCAAGCACATTTATTTTAAGTGGATTGGTAGGGCTTGGCTTTAGCCTGTTTCCACTCAGGGTCGTTCCCACTTGGATAGGCATGCATCCAAGGGCAGGCCCCTCTAAAGGTTAAACAGATGGAATAACAAGTCTGGCACTCTGGTCACCCAATAAAGGGGAGAGCATAAGCCTGTTGTCATTCAATAAGCACAGAAGACACTAATTAATCCAACCTCATTAAAAGTAGAAAAACTAAATGGCCTAATCTACTTGTGCACTCACACTTTTGTTAACTTTGAAGTGGTTAAAAAGATAGCAATGTTCATTACCGTTTGTAAGATAGCAATGATCTAACTATAGAAGATAGAAATATGTAGATATAGCAATGGTTCAATTACTCTCTTCCTAGTTAAAGGCTATGTGGAATTTGTATGAGCATTCATTTTTACTATCCTTTTTAGAAATTGAAGTGTGAGTTTAATAAATGCAACTAGATGAATCTAAACTAGTAGCCTAACCTACAAAAATAGATCAAGAGTATTCTTGTAAAGATGTCTACGTTAGCAAAAACCTTCTAAAATACCTTAAAATCACTACCTACTACAGAAGCGCCGCTTCAGTGACTAAATACGTAGAAATAGTCAACAGAAGCACAGTAACACATATGCGCCGTAACAATGGTTAAAAGCGTAGTAATAAAGAGCATATGCGCAGAAATAACATATGTGCAATGACAAGAGATACATGCACCAGAACAGTGGTTAAAAGCGCAGTAAGGTCACAGGCGCTGGAATAAAGGACAGAAGCTTCATGGATTTGTTCAGATGCGCCAGATTACCCTGTGCGATGCCTGTGCAGAACTTGTCTTCAAAAAAAGCTCAGATTTTGATTAGATAAAGGCACAAGGCCCCACGGTGGGCACCAAAAATGTTAAGGGAAATTTGGTTAAACAATGAATATGCAATAAACAACATCAAATACCCATAACTCAATAGAATAGTGAAACTAAGAAGATCAAATGAAATGAAGCAATGAATAAAACAATGCAAACCTTCCTTAGATCGAGACTTCTATTGTTTGCCTATTAAAACTATCCTTGCTTGTATGAAGTAGGGCCCTCAGAGAGTGCACTCCTTTGTTGTGTTTAAGGATGTCGATAGTAAATGGTTGTGGTGATAAACGTGTAATGAAGATGAGCTCCAAAGCAAATGTGTGATCTCAAGCTAATGAATAGAAATGGGGGTACTAAAGGCACGCTGGTAAATTCCTGCAGAGTAACAATACAAATAGCCTGGATGATTAGAATGGAGGAATAAGGTTCCATTTATAGACTTGGGACGATGAAGATCAACGGTTGAGATGAAATGAACAGATCAATGGTTGAGAATGGTTGAGGAATGTGCAATGAATAAAAAGAGGACAAGTGTCCCACTTCCATCATGTAATAGGGTAGTTAACAAAATTGATTGAAGAGTTAATAGAATGGATTGAGGAATTTATAGAATTGATTGATCAGTTACCCGAATAGATTGAGGAGCTGACAGAATTGATTGATTAGTTAACAGTTTTGATTGAGGAGTTAACTAATTTTGATTATAGGAGAAATAGGACATGTGGGTGAGAGAATATTAGCTAATTAAATATTTGAAATATTTAATTATATGTGCAACATGGTAAGGTGGAAAGCTGAGGTGGAAAAGCTAAGGTGGATTTGATGAGGTGGATTTATGAAGTTAGGACTTAGGATAGAGGGATTTAGGATTAATTAAATAATGTAGGATTATTTAATTATGTGAGACATTAGAAGAATTTAGGGAATTTAATCAAATAAATTGATTTTATTAATTTCGACTTTAGAAGAAATAATTAAATATTTTGATATTTAATTAATTAAGAGGAATGTGAATCAAATAAATAAATTTGTTTATTTATTTATTGATAGAAGAATTGGAAGGGAATAAATATTCAAAATATTTATTTAGACTGAATCATGTCATTTTTAGGTGTATACAGCTTCAACTTCATCACACTCATCATCAAATGCTACCTTGTATTTTTCTGATATGGAAGTACTTCCTGGAGTGCTAGCTTTGAAGGCCGTCTCAACTTTTGATAGAGCATCACCAAACTCTCTCATTTCAAAAGCAGTAAGCTTACCAAGCAGCTGATCACTATCAACCTTTTTAACTTGCATGATTCTTCAATTGCGGCTACTTTGTGATAGTAGGACTTGGGCAGGGATCTAAGAATTTTCATAACAACTTCCTTTTCGTCAAGAATTCTGCCCATGGCTTTTATCCCTGTAACAAGTTCATCAACTCTTTGCATAAAGGCTGAAATGTTTTCATCATCATTCATCTTCAAACCTTCATATTTCACTTTCAAACTTTGTAACTTGGCTTCCTTCACAGAATCATCTCCTTCATACAATTTTTTTAACTTTTCCCATACCTTATTTGCAGTTTCAAGATCCACAACTTTCATCAATATTGAGTCAGATAAAGAGCTTAGCAAAGCATCCTTTGCCTTGACATCTATCTCATATTCTTTGATTTCTTCTTCAGTTGTCAGACCATTTTGAGGTATAGTGTATTATGTTTCTGCAGCTTTCCATACTTTGTAACCAAGACTAAGAAGATGGATTTTCATCCGAGCCTTCGAGAGAACATAATTTGTTCCATCAAAATGCGGCACTTCCTTCTTGTAAGACATTTTGGATCTTCCTCAAGCTGTTAAACTTTCTTTAGAGGAACTTGGCTTTGATACCAATTATTGATATGCATCGGACAACTAAGAGGGGGGTGAATCAGTTGTCTCAAAAACTTAAACACTTTCTGCAATTAAACATTCATCACTTATCCACAATTATTATAATTTAACAATGAGTGCATGAAATCAAAAACTTAACCACAGATACAACATCAAACACAAGAGACACCATATTTTACATGGAAAACACCAAGGTGGGGAAAAACCATGGAGAGAATTAGCTCTCAATATATATTGCAATCTTGAAATAATGATGTTCATTCTTGGTCACTCCACGGGCCTAAATATACTAGCTTACTGCCATGAAGAACAACTAGGTCTAGCAGGGTCAATGTCTCAACCCTAAACCTTGTAAGATTACAATAAGGGTTGTTAAACCCTGCTGGCAGCTCATTGTCACGATCAACACCTTTCTATATTTGTAACTAAAGTACAATCATTCCTCTACTCTACTCTACCTCTACTCTGTTCTTCCTCTTCTTTCCTCTGCCTCTTCTCTACTCTGCCTTTTTGGACCTTAATATATTTTTATTTTCACTTAAGGACAACTTCTCATGACTCAACTACAAGTATTTATACACTACAACAACCTTGGAATGATCATCAAGGTTGGCATCACAATCATCAACCATTGGAACAATCTCCAAGGCCAACATTACAAATATTTACAAAATAGGTCTTGGCCTATTACAACATTGTGCAAAGGGGATGAAGTAAAGTTGTACGTGGACCACGCCATGCCTTAGCTAGGACTCAAACACAATCTTCCATGCTTTAACATGCTTCCACAATCTTCAAGGGATCTCCGCAATCACTGGGATTAACCAAGTCGGCTAAGACTGGTTACACACTACATTATCTTCAAACACAATCTTAATTTCTTAATGGGGACCAAAGTCTAGATAGGAACATGATCAGGAGACATCCACAAGCACATTATAATCATCAGGAGCAACCGCACAACCTTTAACCACTTTACCCATAAGAATCTTCTCACCGGAACACATGAACTTCACTGTCTTCAACTGTTATAAAAGAAAGATAGCTTGCAAACCACCAAACCATGAACCATTACAATTGTAGGCACTTATTATCATCCCAGACTTCATTCTAGAACTGTAGAGAAAAATACTTTATTGCGGAGGAATGTGGAGTAGAATACTTTCTCCTTGTCCCAACTAAACTCACTAAAAAAGTAGGTTTCTCTCTGGTGAACACAATTCACTCAGATCTTCATGCGGAGGGCTCAAATCTAGAATGTAGCATCCTTCATCATACCCCTAAGTTACTTACAATCCACAAAACACAATCTTCAAGAAGAAATAAATACGGAGCAGTTTACCAGATTGTTCTTCAGCATAGAACTCACTGTCTATATTGTACTTCTATGTACCTCACTTGTTTCCTCCAGAGAGGCTAATTTTCTCAATCTCTTGAACATACAAGTCTTCTAAACAAGTAATAGAATAAGATATAGTTGACACCAATCACAATAGTGATTTGTTGACATCAATGACAACACCATTTAGGCACATACTTACAACATATTGATGCTAGAAATTAGGGCCAAGGTTCATGGTTAGGCACAGAGATTTGTAGATTAGAATAAAACCATAAAAACATGAATAAAACCGTAAGATAAAATTAGTCTAGGATATTAGGGCAAATTAGTTTATGAAAACCCTAAAATCCTATAAAATAGAGGGTTAGTTTCATCCAAATAGATTGTTAGTAAAACACAGAGCTACAAGAAACATAAAAATGATGAAAAATTTAAAGAAGAAATCCCCAAACAAGAGTTGTCAATAGATACAAGCAAATGCGCTACTGTAAGAAACAAAAGTGCTAAAGGAAGGAGTAAATGTGCCAATAGAAGGCATAAAAGTGCTAAAAGACAACAAAAGTGCTAAACTAATACTCAGAAGCATTGACCTGCAAAACAGGTGTGTTAGACTTAACAAAAGTGTTAAATAATCTTACGTAGGTGCTAAACCTATTGTTGGTCCTCAAATCTACAGTTTACCAAACCCTAAAAGGATACCAAACTTTATGATCAGGTATGATAACTGATTTGGCCAACTGATGGAATCAATCAAAATGATTGGACTTCCCTGCACTTCAGGATCTACTTCACCTAGGTGGGTGTACCTTCTTATCACCGAATATGAATTCTCCACTACTGATTGGTGATGATTAAGCAGATTATGTGCAATTTTATCAATTAAATCTTCCTCTTCAACCAAAATTCAAATCGGCATGAAATCTGAAAATGGTTTTATTCAATTACTCTATCCTCTACTCCTACTCCTACAAACAGAAAATTAAAATATGTACAATGATTTTGTTTGTTCCAAAGTACAACATCTAATTGGTGCCTTATTTGTTAAGCTATGGAGTCTTAATGAGTTTTGATCATCCAATGGCCTTAAACTCTAACTGTTCAGTACTTTTCCTATTTATAACTGTATAAATATGCAAGTAATTCAACTTTGAAAACCATTCTTATCTAATCCAAATTGCATTCTTCAAATCACAATAATATGTTCAAAAGAATTTAATCCCTACTTGAGAGAACCCATTAAACAGATTACACAGAAGCATTTAATATGCAATGACAAATCAATAAGAACTTGCCAAATTGATTCATATGATCAAAGAAAACAATATTGGAGACAGTCTCACAATTTATTTTCATTAAATTCAATGAACAACTGAAGCCATTTTCAGATCAAATACTATTTTGCATAATCCTGTCCCAAGTCTTCACAAGTGCACCAACCTGTTCTACCCCCTTCTTCTTTCCTCTATCTAACCCCTTTTTCTTTTGTGATTTCATCATATATACTTTGCATTTTGACCCTTCACGTATCCTTTTGAGGCAACCTTTCATATTCTTCAAAATATTTATTTTTTCACTTTTCACTTTGCATCCCTGTGAATAATTATTTTGCCCATACATTTTTGCAACAATAGTCATAATGAATATTAATATTCCCTTTTTCAAATTCACATTTCACCCATGTATTCTTCACTATATCCCCCTGGGTAAAACAATTACCCATTCCTTTATCCCTTGGTGAAAATGTTTCACATTTCAATGAAAAATTATACATTATATTATATTCCCGAAATAACAAATCTCCCCTTCTTGTGCAAAATATTTCATTATATGTTTATTTGCAAAATAGTTATGTTTCACTTCAAATATATTATTCTACGACTCATTTTATTTTTACCGCTCACCTTATTTTGCTGCTCACTTTATTATACCGCTCACCTGCCATCAATTTATCTCTCCTTTATGGGGGTGCAGGGTGGAAAAAATGAGAATAAAATAATTTTAATACAAAAACTTCACTTGCCACATTACCACATACATCTTCTTTTTCCTTTGCGGGAATGCAGGATAAAACCCTAAACTCACCGCTCCCCTGCACATAGATTTTATACCTCCTACAATGATGCAGGAAAGGTTTTGAACTCACTGCTCACCCCCACACAATCATATTGACTGTAGCGGGGATGTGGGAAGAGCACTAAAATACCATTATTTTGTAAGAAAATTCAGCAATTCAGGATGAGTACCACCATTCTTCAAGGTATGAATGAACAATTCAAACTCGTCTTCCCCCTTTGATGAGATATCGTTTGGAAAATTTGTTGGTTGAAGAATATCAAGGCCATCTACATATGCCACGCCAGATATAACCATACAAGCAAGACATTTTACCAACAATGGGTACTTCAACCCCTTTTCTGCAAAAAAGGATGCCAAAAGAACAATTTGAAAATTTCCATGCATAGATGATCCCACTTATATTGAAGTTGAAGTGCCGCATTGTTCATGATACAATGACCAATCTACTTTCTTCTCAATCTTATAAAAGGCCTTTTTCTTTCTCTATACATTGATTACCACGAAATTGAACCTCATTTTGACCATCTTGTAAAGTGTTTGCAGGTGACTTTGCTTTCCCCTAGTGTGAACTTGCAAAACTTTCAAGTCTCCGCATGCAATAGTAGCATACCTTGTTTCTTCTAAACTTGAGATACTCATATTTAGTTCCTTGAGAGTTATGATTTTCATTTTTATTTCTTTGGAATGAGCCCCTCTGGTACTTGATCATATGCTACTTATGTAGCCTTTTTCTTTTCAAATGTCAGGCTGCTTATTATGGACTCTGTATCTGCACTCTTAAATCTAAACAATTACATCCAGTTGTCTGTTTAATATCGCTTTTGTATGCATATAATTTATAAAGTTAAACTTTATAAATTGATGATATATTTAGGGCTTTCAAATCTATCCCAATGTTCATTTTAAAACATTCAAAATGTTTTAAAATTTATGCCTTTTAAACTTTAGAACATAGGGAAAATTTTAATTTCACCTACAGGGCAGATAGAGTAATTCCATTGCGGGCACACGGAGCATCCTAGAGCCACAAAAATTTGTAAGGGACCGTAATCAATTATTTTGGAAGTGGGTTTCTGACAGATTTTGAATAGCTCACCAAATTAAGGTACTTTGTAAATTGGCCCTACCGGAGCATGTAGCGAGAAAAATGAAGTTTAAAATAATGCACCAAATGAGCTCGGATTGTGACAAAATTAGAATTAGAGACACCTGAGATCATACCAAGACCAGTGATATCCTTTGATTTTTGAATTTTGCAAATTTTCTAGGATGCCAAATCTAGCTTAGTCACAATTGCAAAATAATTAAAAAGCATATCAAAACTCCTCTGACAACCCTAAAAATGCACAGACATGTAGACATATGATCCAAGAATTCATTGCAGCAAGCATTTTGGCAAAACCCATCTTGAGGTGCAAGATATTAGCATTCAAAGTGGCCCACTTAGTCTTTTCTGAAACTGCCCCTGTCAAAAACCAATTATGGCTCACCAAGTCACCACCCTGAAAAAATACCAAATCTCTTCCCAAGAAGCTTCCATTGGAGAGACTAGTTCATTTAGGTCCATTGAGCATGTGTACAAAAGAAATTTTCACCAATTCACTTCCTTCACAAAATATTTAGGGTCAAAATTGACCTCTAAAACTTTTCTGGAAATGCAAATGCCAAAATATGACAAACTGCATTTGTTTTTGCCCTTGAAAAAATACCAAACTTGATCCTGAGGCTCTGAAATTGGACCAAGGAATATATGAATTTTAGTGGAATGTAGAATACCAATCCATTTGTCATGATGATCACCCAGTTGTGAAATATCAATCTAAACAGGAGACTACTTCGCAAGCCTGAGAATATGCAAACAACAAAACAATCCCATAACCCTCCAATTTGGTGCTTCAAAACCCTGTCAAAACTTATCATAGAAAGCTAAAATCAAATATATACATGCTTACATATGACAAATGAACACACTCACCAAGTGATTTGGCATGAAAAAGAACAGGCTTCCAATTATGACCCTCCAAAGTAGGTCACTGAGGCAAATTTTTCAAATGCATTTCTGAGTGTGGTAATCAACTTGCTCATCACAAGCACCTAAAATTTTGTCAAAAATTTACATTGCTAATAGTGGTTCTTGCTTGGGGATGTATGCCCCTTGCGGGCATAGCAAGAATTCATATCTTTGGTGGAGTAGACCAGCATTTTATTCATTGGGCAATAGAGTCCAACCTCTCTTTCTCTGCCCTGAATTGGTATGATTTGAAAAATCACACCACAGATGATGGCACAAGGCCACCAGAAAAAGAAAGGCCTCTACTTACCTCTGTCATACACCTTATTCTCTTCTGACTGGATTAGGTCAAGTTTGAAAGCATTATCACTGCAAACTTGAAAACAAACATTACCACTGGCACTTTGAAACATATCACTGTATTCTTCCATGCCAACATCAATTCCATTAGATTGTATCTAACAACCAAGCACAAATTGAAACATACCATCACCATGTGACAAACATCCAGCATTGTCTATTTCATCATCATGATTCACTGAAGGTTTTCCCAAATAGACTGAGAAATTGAAACATTCATACATTGCTTCATAGCCGATATTTGTTAGTGTGAATAGGGTTACTTTACTATCTAGTTATTTCTTAGCATGTTCTTCGCTTTAGCTCTTTTCACACTAGGTTAAGTTTACTTAGGGACTTTTTCATTTTATTCCACATTGGTTGTGTATTGAGTCTCTTGGGTGGAATATCCTTTATATATCCACCTCTTGCTTTCATATGAGCAACCCCATTCTATTGTATTGCTTTGCATTCTCTTGAGTTGAATACAGTTTATTTAGCTCATATGTGATTTCTATTTTGCTTTCTCTCAATCACTTGCATTCTTGGGTAGAAATCTAACATGGTATCAGAGCGGTTGTGAGTTGTGGGTTAGCATTTTTCTTAGAAATCTGAGAGTGTATGGTTGCTCTTGAAAGTTGAGTATGCTCTTCTCTTGCATCCAATGATGACCTGGAGAATCAGAAAAAATTGATAGAAACACCAGTTTCTGGGGAGGGTTTTGTATATGGCTTTGTGTTGCAGGTAGCTTTGGAGAGTCTTGGAGTATTTCTAAGCTCACCATTGAGTTTAGAGCTTCCGAAAAAGTTAGAATAACCCTTTGTTTCATTCAGATTGAACACTGGAAGCCATTTTTATGAGGATTTGAAGCTCATATTTAACATTTGGCTTGCATTTTATGTATTCTGATCAATATTGCAGGTTGCAGAATGCCTTTGCTTGTCTTAGGTAGCTGATTCAGTCTTTGTATGCCGTTTTATGGTTGTTGGGGTCATTTTTTGGTGCTAAAAGCATTTTTTTTACATTAGAGTCGCATCTTCTGTACATCAAAAAGAAAAACGCCTTTTGGGTTTTGTTCGCAGCATCGAAAAACCATCTGCGTATTTGTTAGTTTTTGCATGCAGATTATATATTTTACAGAAATGACATCAGAAAGCTACAGCAGACCCCCTCTCCGTTGGCATTTTAGAAATTGCAATTCAACTCTTGAAGGCCATAACTTGGGCTCCTGGCCTCCAATTTACGAGATTTTTTTTTTTATTTTGGCTAATTTTTCATGATCTACATGCTGGTTTAGATGATTTCTAATTTTGGTGCATGAATTGTCTAGAAATTATGTTTTTGCATCTGATCTGACAGGCAGTTTCAATTTTTAGAACTTCAAATGGCTATAACTTTCACATATGATCTTGGATCGAGGTCATTATTTTTTGAAAGTTGATATTTTTCTTAACACTACACATTGGTGCTATTTTGATGTTCTAATTCTGAGATATTTCTGTACTTTCAGTATTTGGGTCCATTTTGGACACTATAAAACTCTGGAAAACTCTATTCCAGGACTGTAAACACACAGATCTAAGGCCATTTTTATTCATGGAGGTAGATGTGAACATTCATCAGTGCATGCACTATTTCCTTTTTTGCATGCATTAGGTTTGCATTTTCTCTGCACATCATTTCAGTTCCAGATCATTTCTCAATCAACTATTGCTTCATAGATTCCAGAGTTGTGCCAGTTGTGAGTTTTCCAGTGTTCATTGGCATCGGGTCTACTATTTCTTTTTCATTATTCTGACCTGAGTCCTTGAGTGACTCTAATATGGTTTCTAGCAAACAGAAGTATCTTTCCTTGCTTGCCAAATTGAGGATTCCAGTGTTACTCCACAAGTGTTCTTCCAATATTTTTTTGTTGCAGCAGGTTATCTCATATGGGGGGTTGTATGATCTCTCTTATCATCCTTTGTGTTGATAGATATTGATTAGATTTGTGATGGATATCATTGTTGTATTTCATCTTTCTTTTGGGGAGGAGTTTTCTCCATTTGTGAGAGATTTCATTTGCATTTGTAAATGGGTACCTAACATGGCCTAGTAGCCAGGACCCATCTTTGCATCTTTTTTCATATTTGCATGATAATTTGCTCTCCTAAGTTGCACTTAAGGGGGGGTGTTAGTGTGAATAGGGTTACTTTGCTATCTAGTTATTTCTTACATGTTCTCCACTTTAACTCTTTTCACACTAGGTTAAGCTTACTTAGGGACTTTTTTGCTTTATCCCACATTGGTTGTGTATTGAGTCTCTTGGGTGGAATATCCTTTATATATCCACCTCTAGCTTTCATATGAGCAACCCCATTCTATTGTATTGCTTTGCATTCTCTTGAGTTGAATATAGTTTATTTAGCTCATATGTGATTTCTATTTTGCTTTCTCTCAATCACTTGCATTCTTGCGTAGAAATCTAACAATATTATACTGTTGCAAACCATGAGAATCATGCAAACAATCCTCCAATTTATCAAAAGAGAAACATTCATATATAGGCTCATGTGCATCATGACTCACTCCCATATGAAATGTTATGTTATCAGCATTGTTCCCTCCCATACAAGGATCAAAATGATCAACACAATCAGACATTATGGAATTAGAGGAAACTTCATATCCCATGTTTTCTTTTGATACAGAACTCTAAAATTCATCTGTCAGTAATTCTAAAATTTGTTCACTACTGAGTGAACTCACCTCCTTATTCACCTCATTGTTCATGTATTTTTTACTTTCTTCATCATCACAATAGCACTCAGAAAATAAGAAATGAGATGCATTCTTTTCATCCACATAATTGTTTTCTTCACAAGCAACATCCTGATCATTTGAAAGTGCTTCATCCTCATTATAGAATGGGTTTGAAAACACATGAAATTCACATTTTGACACACCTTGGCAAAGTATCGTTTGAGTTTCTTCTATCATCTCATCATACAATAGGTTTGAAAAACTTTGAAAACCATTCTGATATGTACATGGGTAAGTACAAGAAGATGGGGGGCCAAAAAGGGGTCTTAAGTGGCCACTTTTTTTCTAAAATTAGGAAATGTTGGCCTTGGATGAGAAATTGAGCATAGTTACACTCAAAATTTTAAGATGCAACAAAAACAATGTTTGTAGTGCTCCAAGTCTACTTTCTAAACTACTAATTTTTTTTTAAATGGTATAGAGTAAGGGGTTCAAAAGAGGGAGCCATAGAAATTGGTGTTGTTTCTATCAAAAAACATAACATAGCATGTTTTGTGGCTCCCTCAAAAGGTTAACCTTTTTTTGGTATTTTTAAAATCACTTTAGTGAGAAATTAGCTAACAGTATGTAGTTTATGCCTAATTTTTCTAATAATTTTTTAATGAATATTTGATTTTTTACTAATTTTCAAAGTGGACACATCCTGAAAAATAGAATTTTCATCGTGCTACCCCTATAAATTTTCAAAACTAGTTGAAAATCATTTTTTTAATATGTGTAGAATGGAATCTAATTTCTAAAAATGAAATTTTTTTGAAATTTCAATGAATGGTTAATTTACAATGAAAAAAAGACCAAACGCTGGTTTTTGCCCAAAAATGGACACACAAACAAAAGAAATTAAAGATGAAAGGCTTAACATTAACAAAATGTAAAAAAAAATACAACGGTAAATAGCTAAGAGAAAGCCTAACATTACCCAAGTGTTCGATTTGTTCGACCTTGAAACACGTACAAATCTGAGGGTTAGCACGAACAAAACTATGTGAAATCCTATAGAATATGCAAAAACATGTCTTTGGACGTTGGGAAGGCACTCCAAGCCTTTGGGTTAGAAATCCAAAGCAAATTCTAAGCCTAAGGCTTGGGATTCCCAAAGTAAAATATAACACGAGCACGTTATAACATGCTCGCGTTATGTTTTGTTTTACTTTTTTCTCTTTTCGCAAAATTTTGCCCGATGTTTGTCATGTTTGACATAATGTGAGCGCGTTATAATGCGCTCGCATTATGTCTCCCTTGGAATGTTTTATGTTCAAGGTTATTAAGCATGTATGTATGTATGTATGCATGTATGTATGTATCTATGCCTATATGTATGTATGTATGTATGTATTGATGTATGTATGTATGCCTATATGTATGTATATATACTTCTATGTATGTATGTATGTATGCTTGTATGTATATATGTATGCTTGTATGTATGTATGTATGTATGGTTGTATGTATGTATGCAGGCTTGTATGTATGTATATATGTATGCATGTTTGTATGTATGTATGTATGTCTGTGTGTATGCCTGTATCTATGTATGTATGTATGTATGTATGCTTGTATGTATGTATGTAAGGGTTTTGGGTTTGGGGATATAAGGACTTGAGTCTGTACGCTCAAAATCGTGACTCCGGTTGCCTGGGGCTGTCGGGTCAGATTTTAGCACGCACACGAACTCTTCCCTTCTTGCCATGGGGGGATCTGCCACATCACTCTCACTCACATGGAAGTATCCAGTTGAGAGGAGATGAGACACAGTGGGGGTCTAGATCATTGGAGAGCTGGACTTCGCGGAGAGGGGTCGACAAGTACTGTGGCCTTTGTTGTTGTGTGCTTAGTTGTATGTTTCATTCAATTGTTGTTGTCGTTGAGATAACCCTATGACCCAAAGGGTCACTAATTTCTCTTCTTCTATTTGGATTCCTTAGATTCCACCTCTATGTGGGTAAGCGATTATTTTCATTGATGGCTTCTACTATTTCAACATCTCGAAGGAATTCTCGTTGTAGTTGCGATTGTCTAGTTTCTTCTAACAACAAGAGGATGAATGGGTCTCCTTGTGGTAGAACAAATGTTTCTCATTGTGGTCTTGGATGGATCTCTTCGATCTCATCTCGAATAGCCCTTACCCACTCTCCTCTCACTCCTAAGCACATTCGTGAATCAGGACAGAGGAAGTTGTGTAATTGCTAACGTTAACCAGATCTAGGGTTTAGTTGACCTAGGGTTTGACCTATGTTTTGACTTTGTGTTTACCTTTTGATGTAATCAAGGGTTTGGTTGGATCGTTGAACTGTGATTACCTCGTGATCGTATTGAGGGTTTGCAATTTTGTCTATTCTAGGGTTTCTATATGCATGCAAACCAAATGATATGCAAAACATTCTTTTTGGTATTTTTAGAGTATTTTAGAAATAAAAGTGCTTCTAGTCTATGAAAAGGAAATATGTGTGCAATCCTATATGACTTTTCTAATGCAAAATTAACCTATGTTTATTGGGTTTTTGATGATTTTAATGTAATATATTCTAAAGAAAAGTGATAATGCTTCTTCGAACAATCTAGATCTAGAAATATGAAAGCAACTAATCTAACATGCAAGATCTAACTATCAAGGAAAAAGTAATATTTTATTGCTCCCAAGAGAAAATCTAATTCTCTAATTACTATGAATTGAGTGAAAACAATGAAGGAACATGGAAGAAATGAAGATTTGTTGACTCCACTACCCTTAGTAATCCTTGTAATTTGGCAACCTCGAATCCTTTTGTGGCAGCGGGTGATCCTCTTGACAACAAAATGACTCAAAGAAGAAGAAAGAAGCTTTGATGAAGCTTGTATGAGCTCAATGAGAGCTTGGATTGAGCACAATGGCATAGAATGAAGTAGCGTAGTGTTGCTTGGTTGAACAAATAAAGTAAAAGGCACCTTCATCATGTGAGAGCATTTGAATGCTAAGTTGGAGAACAAAAATTAGCAAGAGTTGTGTGCACAATGAATTTGCCTCCCTTTGTGCTTAAGGGAGGGGGGTATTTATAGGTTTAGAAGAAGGGATTGATTGAAGAGTTAACTCATTTGATTGATGAGTTAACAAGGATGATTGGGGAGTTAACAAGGTTGATTACCCAATGAACTTAGCTAATTAGAGAGTGATGAAGCAATGATAGCTTATCACTGGAGAGGAAATGGAGGTGAGGGAATGCATGAGATTGATTGAAGAGTTAATTAAGATCAAATAGAGCTAATTATGCATGTGTGGGTGCATGAAATAGTTAACTCTATATTAGGGATCAAACACCATGCAAACAGAAAGAAAAATGGGTGAAAATGGAGCAAAAATGAGTGAGAAACTTGAGTTTTTCTGCAATTGCAAAAATGACAGGGTCACCCCTTTTGCCAGTAGGGTCACCCCTGGGCAACCATAGGTCACCTGGGGGAGATTCGGGCTGCACAGGGTTGGATGCAGAAAGACAAGTTGGGAGATGCAAGAAGAGAAGAAAAGGAGGGGTTCTGCATCAAGAAACGGGTCAGTCATGTGGAAGAATCCAAATCCCCACTTGCGTCTACAAGATCTCCCAGGGGAGATCTGAAAATAATAGGGGGAGATTTGGATTGGTTGAGTGGAACTAAAAACCAAAAGTGGGAGATGGATAAGGAGACCTCTAGAAGGCTTCTAGGAGGTGCACAAGATGAAAAACAAAGGGGAAAGGTGAAAACTCATCTATAAGACACTCATAAGGCTTAGGAGCAAGGTTGAAAGCTCAAAAAATGTAAGTCGAAAAGTGTCGCAAGAAAAGCATCGCAAACGGGGAGAGAGAGAAATCGACCAAGAAGAAGCAACACAAGACAAGAAAAGAGGACACATCATCAAGAGGCTCACTAATTAAAGGACTTTACTTCACACTTACATGTATGTGACAAGGATTTGAATCATCATAGGGGTCCTCGTGGAGGTTGTGCATGATTTTTGTGCTTACATATTTGCCCCCTCGGGGACGGTAATCTACATGAAAGGTAGGTACCATTCCCAAACTAGGCCTTACCTGTTGTTGATTTTCCCACAATTTGTACCTGTAATAACTAGTATTAGTGCGACATTTTAACATATCAAAACAAATAATGAAAACTGAAATGATGAACTTACCATGGATCATTCAAGCTCGACTAGTTGTTTGCCTTTGTCGGTAGGGATGAGAGCACACAAAACAATGCATGCAATAGATGCATAAAAGCAAAGAACTAATCTAAAATGCACAAATGAAACTAAGCCAAGGGCAAATCAAGCAAGCCAATTTGTGAGATTGGAGCGAAACGGCAATGGAATCATTCGTGTGAGCAGTCATTAGAAAGGTATCATCGAGTGGATCACATAGATGGCCACCTCTTCTTCAGCCATGAAGACTCAGGTATGCAATCAGTGAAAAACTCTTCTCTAAACCCTAGGTTGAATTTTGTGAAAAATCTCTTAGAATTGTCTGTTTTTAATTTTTTTCCTATTGCATTGCGTTTGTCTCATCATTTAGAGTAAGACTACTCTTTTGTTTTACAAAATTGGCCAAAAAATGAGGTTTTTAGAGCAATTTTTGGTTGAGGGATTCGCTCCTCGGGTCGCCCCTTTTGTCAAGTAGGGTCACCCAGGGAAGATCCTTTCTGATAGCAGGGTCGACCGGGGGAGATCCTGAAAAGCAGCAAGGTCGCCCGGGGGAGATCCTAAAAAACACATGGGTCGCCCGGGGGCAACCCTGTTGGGAAAAATTTGACTAAAATTTCAAGTTGTTTAACACTTGTTTCACTCTGATCTGACATGATTTGGTCACTAAATCTACCTATTTATTGCAATTTTGAAGGTTTTCCTTTAGTTTTATCATTTTTAGGGATTTTCACAAGTTTACAAGATCTAATCTAAAGTTCTCTTTTGATTTTGCAGGACATGCGTATCTGATGGAATGCCTGCCAAGAGCAGGGATGGCTCTCAGGGATGTTTGCTTCATTGAGTACTAAGGATCATGCTATTCTGAAGAGGGCATGCCTAGCTAGAGTTTATCATGTACCTGTGATTCATCCTATATCTTGCAAATGCTGTGACATTTTGACTTACTAGGATGCAGACAGAAACACATTCAGGTTCCCATAGATTTCTGGAGAGTGGACTGTTACTCTATATGATGTGTATCACATACTTGGGGTTCCTATGAGAGGACAACTTTTATCTCTTCTAGTTAGTGAGTCCTATGAGGACAAGGCTTCTTAGGCTGCATTCATGGGGGTTAATCACCCTGGGGACCAGATAGGAGTTTAGCTTACCTCTGTCCCACAACTCTGTATCTTGCTCTTCAGGAGGTTCCTGATTGGTTTGATTTCTTTGAGGCTATCAGGAGACAAGGCCTCAGCTCATCTAAGATGGTGTTGGGCACCCATCATTCATGAGATTGAGGAGGGCATAGTTTATTCTTGGGGACCTGACATCTTGGCCATGGTTTACAAGAATTTCTATCAGCTTTCACAGTGAGGGTCTCTAGCTTTCAGCCACTCTTCTTTGATCATGGCATGGATATTTGAGCACATGAGGCCTTACCAAAAGCTTATTCCACTTCTAGATAAGCAGCTACTGAGAGCAGTGAGGTGGATGCATGTTGGTCACTTTGATGCTACTTTACCCACTATTGCTACTCTTATTGACGAGGACATGATTTTTTATCCTTATCACGACATGGAGGGGGCTTGGGCCTGAGATGGTGAGATTAAAGAGTATTGTCACGAGGTCTCAAAGATCACAAACTGTAATGGTCTAGTTGAGGCTCATCAGGTTGACCGTGTCTTACAACAGTTTGGCGAGGATGTCCCTGAGGACTTGCCCCCAATGTCTACTTGTTACAGGACCATTCAAGAGATGGGTGATATTGGACAGAGAAATGTCATTTGGACTCCTTTGACCCCGGGCATCTTCATTACTATGGTCTCTAGAGGAGGATGAAGGGGAGGGAGAGGGACTCCTTCCCGATCTCTAATTGTGACTATTGATTCAGAGTCCACTGACAAGGACTACATTCCAGATAGTAATGATTCATCAAATGAGGTCCTTCCCAAGGATGAGGATTTTGATGATATTGATGATTCAAATGATGTTCCTGACATCCCTAGGGGTCCTCCTATTGTTCCTTGACCTCCTCATTCAGATGAGGTGATGCGTCAGTTTGACCCTAATTGGGAGCCTGGTGATCCACGTAAGTTTTGCCTATTTGTTTTTTTTGTTGTTCTTTGTCCTTTCTCTTTTTGTGTGGAACTGACTTGGTCCTCTTTTGATCTTCTATTTTAGGCAATGTTAGAGAGTGGAGGGACTTCGTTCGTGAGGTCAATGTTGGATTAGCTTCTCCCTTCACTAGGATGACTCGTGATCATCTTTTAGATGATCCTGGTGTGCCCCCTACTACGAGACGACACACTGACATTTTTGCTCCTATCTACCATGGGTGCCAGATAACTACAGAGTTGAAGACCTAGGTTGACATGCTTAAGGGTGAGAACCAGGTACTCCGAGAGATGGCTCACCTTAACTTTAGACGACATGATGCTAGCATGGAGGGACCTTCACAGGCACATGCTTAGAGTAGAGCACCTCATTCTCACATGTCTCATGGGGCAACTAGTTGTACTCATAGACGAAGGAGCCAAAGTCCTGAGGGTTCTGTTGGAGGGAACCGTCCTTGACTTGCTTTTCTTGAAATTGTGCCCCCTTGCATGGGGAGCCTCTACTTCTCTCGAGAGCATTTTTTCTTAGATCTTTGATACCTTTGTATATGTAAACTTCAGATGTATCTGTGGAATGTTTATCCTCTTATGGTTTTTCTCTTATCGAATTTCGTACTCATCTCTTGTGCATGTTTAGAGGTTTTTGGGAACTTTTTGATTATGTTTGACCTTTTCAACTCTTTTAATAATGCAAGTATGATAACAATGACATATTTTTGTAGTTTTTTAGGACATATATATGAGATGCAGTTTATGATATGATAATGCAAGAACACCAAAAATGATAAAATGAAACTTTTACACTTACTAAATGTCATGAGGTATGACATTTGACTTTATTGCTTTGAGACTCTTTTTCTGATTTTTGGCATGAATGCAATGTGGAACGAACAATGTGACTTCTCTTTAAATACAATTTTCAATTCAGGGGATTGCTAGTTGTCCTGATATAAGAGACCTATTCAACGCTGTGAGATAGGATTTAGGAAAAGTCAAGTGGTGAGTAAAAATGAATTATGGAGTGCTTCTGATTTCTAGACTTCGCTAAAGGCTAAACACTAATCCTTATCTAGATAAGACAAATTGATAAGCTTTCAACTTCAGACAAGTAACAAGTTTTATAGGTGTTTGCTTGACTTAGATCGTAGATGGCAAGCAAAGTAGACCCGGGGTAAAGGATAAATGGGAAAAAACAAGGGTCCCTAGATAGAATATGATCCTAGAGACTACTAGACTCTTTGGTTTTGCTCAGCTAGTGCATGTGTGTGCTTTGTACCTCTCTTTCTCTATTAGAATGTCACCCTTGAGGCTTCAAGCTTAGATTGATCTCCACCCAAGAGTACGGACATTCAACAATCTTCTCTCTTTCACTCTTTTTTTTTTGTATCTCTTTTTTTTCTTTTTCACTTTTTTGTATTTTCCTCACTTGATTTTTCTCTTTTTTTTTTGGATTTTGACTTTTCAAGAAATGAATGCTTTTTGGAACTTTGATATGTAATACTTTGATCTCTCAATTCTCACTTTTCAATACTCTGATTTTGATCACTCATTTTTTTATTCACTCATATCTTAGATTGCTTCCTTCAGAGTTTTGATCTTCTTGATGTTTTTGGCCAAGAAAGATAAGGGGTTGAGCGCCACCTAAAGTTTTTGTAATTTGGTTGGACTTCTCTACTACTAGGGAAGAATTGGGAAGGTCTACTTGCAAGCTTCCTTTGAACACTATAGGTTTGAATACTGACTTTGTTTAGACCTAACATCTTGACTCATTAAGACTGGGATCAGTGTAAATCTAAGAGCTAGCTTTTGATTAGAATCGATGGGAATGAAGGGGATAATGGCAATTCTGGAAATGAGGAATCTCTAGGTCTTGAAAGGATGACGTTTATCTAGGAAACTTTAGACTCCTTACTAAAAGGAAAATAGTATAAGAGCAAGTCACTGAAAGTAATGCTAGATGAATAGAATGATGCAGAAATGCAAGAAATAAATTGTTTTTGACATTTTTTATTTTTATAATTTTTTTTGTATTTTATGTTTTATGATTTTTTTGGTTTTTAGACATAATATTGCTTGAGGTGAAAGACATCTACGGTTTTGCTAAATTCCTCTCCCTCCATTGTGCACAAGAGATAAACATCATTTCTAACATCTTCTTTAATCATGTAAGGACCTTTCCAGTCTTCCAAAAAAGCTCTTTTGCATCTTCTTTTCTTGTTCTTCGTGCTACCTCTTCTTAGGACAAGTTCTCCTATTCTGTAGGGCATATCATTCGAATCTATTGCTGCCAATTTGGTGGATTCTCTTGGCATTGTGAGACAAAGTAAGTCTCAAAAAACATGTTGATGAGAGGGAGTCCAATACAGGACTCCATCATAATTTAATAGTTCTGCCAATAGGTCAAATTGTTCTTGCATGTAGACCTTCACCTTTGGTCTCTCTTGGATTCTTTGCAAGAATTGGAATAGCTCAAGAGGAGTTTGTGGCTCTCTTTGTTCATTAGGAGGGACAAAGATTATGCTTGTCCTCCCATTAGGTTCTGGTCTTAAGTCAATGGCATATCTAATATAGCTTTTTGGGAGTTTGGAAATGATAGGGTCATCAACACCAACTGTCACTCTCATCTTCCACTCTCTGTGAAAGATACCTTCACTTTCTTCGTCTTTGTCAGGTAGTCTCTCAACCATTTCTATTTGAACTGGAGGTGCCTCCCACTTGCCGAGTTCATTTGATTGAACTGAGGCAGAGGTGGTTGGGTTTTCTTATGGTTTGGATATCATAAACATCCTGGGTAACATCCCTATAGCATTGGTTGATTCATTATCGATGGAATGCACTTCTTCCATGGGTATCATGGGTTGATGTGAATCCTCTGTTGGTGTGAGAGGCTCATACGATTCTGTTTCTTCTGGTGTATCTGGGAGATGTGATTTACTCAGTGGCGACAGTGGTGTGTAACCTTCTATTATGTCTTCCTCAGTGTCTAAGAAAGCATGTGGGTCCACATTTCTCAGATCTAATGTAGTGGTTTGAAACACTAGTCCTTCAGTTCTATGAGGCTTCTCCCCTATGCAAGGGAAGAGTTTATAGGCCTCTTGGATGTCGATCATGAGTATTTCTAGGAGGAATTAGAGTGGTCCATCCTATTCGATCAACTCCATGATCTCAATAGTTTTATCCTTGGGAACCATTTCCCTTTGTTTTGGTAATGGCTCATTCTCTAAGGTTTTTATCTCTGCAGTGTTTATGGTCTTTTTTGGGATTTCCATTCATTTGATGCATATCGACTAAGGTGTAGGATTTGGGATGGTTAACTTTTTGGTAGGGAGTTCGTAGTCTATGGGAATACCTATGTGTTTGTTTGACTTAGTTGACTTTAACATGTTGAAAGGTTCTAGATCTCCCTATGCGACATATACTTGTTAAAATTGAAGATACAAACCACACAATGGAAATCTAATTCAAACCTTATTTATGTGCTTTAAACAATGTAGAATCAATGGAGATTGCAATTGAAATTAAAACCCATTACATAGAAATAACATGCATCAAGAACCAAACACATAACATAGTATGTAACATGGAGAGAACCCTTTCGAGTAAAAAACTCCACCAAGAAAAGAGGCTCCAAGTTGTATTATTTTCAAATATGAGATTACAATACATGCACTTCCTCTCCTCTCTAGTCTTCAATCCAACGCTGCCTGTTACTCTCAAATCTGATAAAAAATGTAGTACAAATATCCTTATAAAAGGGGGTTGCCTTCTAGGGCAAGATGACCAACATAATATCAACCATCAGATCTGTGAACTAATGACGAATGGTCCAGATTTACAATGATAAAAAGAAAATAAAATGTGGTTTCGGGGGCATTGCCCCCAAACCCCCACCAAGGTGCACAGCCCTCAGACCCCTCACTAGGGGGATGATCCCCCCGAACCCCTCGCAGGGGGTAAATCCCCCTGTCACCCCTCGTCGCAGGAGAGTTAGTGTTGAGGAACAAATATAAACATCTAGCTGAAACAAGACCATTGCTAGTGAAACCTTTCATCTCTTATGGGTGATTTACAAACAATACTAAGAGTATATAATTACATAGGATTTACAATGTTGATGGCACTTTAATCCTAACATTCTCCCACTTGACATTATACATTGTAAATACCCATAGGAAAACCATAAAATAATCAAGCACTAGAACCAAGGCCCATGGCCTCTCTGCACCAAACAAATTTCTTTGTGCTCACAAGCTTGGTCAAAGCATCTACAACATTCTCCTGAGTGTCTACATTCTTCAGCTCAATTTGTCCACTTGCAACCATTTCTTAAACAAAGTGATACTGTACATCAACATGCTTAGTCAGAGCATGATACATAGGATTCTTGGCCAAGCAAATAGCACTCTGGCTATCACAACCAATTTGAATGTTCCTGCAATCAAAACCAATACATGTACAAAATCTCTTCAACCAAATTGCCTCCTTAGAGACATGAGTAGCAACCATATACTCTTCTTCTGTGGTGGACAAAGCAACTATGGGCTACCTCTTACTCATCCAACTCACTGCTCCTCCAAATAGAGTAAATACATAGCCACTAGTGGACCTTCAACTATCCAAGTCACCTGCCTAATCTACATCAATAAAACTTGTATGTCCAAAGATTTATCAGCACTATCAGTACCAGAATAGACCAAACAATAATCATGAGTACCTGCAAGATATTTAAGCACCCTCTTCGCATAATTCCATTGTTGTCTACTAGGGTTAGACATAAATCTACTCAAAACTCCCACTGCTTGGGCAATATCTGGCCTAGTGCAAACCATTGCATGCATCAAACTCCCTACAACACTAGCATATAGCACATTAGACATATCCTCAAAATCATCTTCATTCTTTGGACACATTTCTAATGAAAGATTAGTACCAACAGGTAAAGGAACTGTAACTGGGTTATGGTCCTGGATACTGAATCTCTGCAAAATGGTATTCACATACTTACTTTGAGACAACCAAAGCTTTCTGTTACCTATGTCCCTCCTGATCTCCATACACAAAATATACCTGGCAACTCCAATATCTTTCATTTCAAATGCACCTGAAAGTTGAGATTTCAACTCACTGATCATACCCTTAGTATTGCTGAAAAATAACATATCATCAACATATAATGCAATGACCAATATAGAATCATCAACACAATTAATATAAACACAGTGATGCTCTTCACTTCTAACAAAACCCAATTTCAACATAAATGAATCAAACTTTTGATACCACATTTTGGGGGACTATTTCAAAGGTCATAGAGAGACCTCTTTAACTTGCAAACCCAATTCTCTTTCCCTTTTACCTCAAAACCTGTAGGTTGTTGCATATAAATTTCTTCTTCAAGATCTCCATGTAAGAACATAGTCTTAACATCCATTTGCGCAATCTCCCAATCATAAGCTGTAGCAATGGATAAAAGAAATCTAATAGAAGTCAATTTAGCAACAGGAGAGAATATCTCACCAAAATCAACTCCCTCTCTCTGGGAGTAGCCCTTGGCTACCAGTCTAGGCTTGTACTTCTCCAATGACCCATCTGCTCCAAACTTCTTCTTGAAGACCCACTTACAACCTATGGCCTTTCTTCCTTTGGGAAAATGAACAAGATCCCAGGTGTTACAAGATTCTAAAGCCATCATCTCCTCCTGCATGGCTAACTTCCAAGACTCACTATCATATGCAAGAATAGCTTCCCTATAAAATCTAGGCTCATCATCAGTATTCAATAAAGCAAATACACAACAGAAATCTGGTGGGCCTTACCTGTCAACTAGGTTCTGTTATCTTGTGGATCTCCTTGAGGGTGGAGTAAGAGGCTCTACTTGTTCTTCTGTATGATCATCTGCACCAACTTCTTCTGTAACAATACATTCATCTTCATCAAAACCACTTGAATTTTCTTCTTCTTCTTCACCCCCAATCCATCATTGGGTTCTTCCTGAGGTGCATCTCACTTCTCTAAATCAAAGTGCACTCTCTTTACCTTTTCTTCTTTTTCTTTTGGTTGCTCAGGTTCAGAAATAGCTCTAAGTTCTTGAAAATTACATCTCTAGAATAGGTAATCTTACGGGTTAGTGGATTCTAAAGCTTATAACCTTTGACATTATCACCATATCCAATGAATGTACACTTCTCAGCTTTTGGATCCAACTTATATCGCTTTTCCTTAGGCACATGAACAAAATCCTCATAGACACAAACCCTTAATGTGAAACAGAAGGTTTCTTACCTGTCCACACTTCATATGGTGTCGAATCAAGAGCCTTACAAGGAGATATGTTAATCAAGTAGCAAGCAGTACACACAACCTTTGTCCAAAAGCATTTATCCAGCTATGCATCACTCAGCATACTTCTGGCCCTTTCCATGATTGTTCGGTTCATCCTTTCTGCAACACCATTCTACTATGGTGTATACAGAGTTGTCTTTTGTCTGATAATACTTGCATGCTTGCAAAACTCATCAAATTCCTTAGAGCAATATTCTCCTCCATTGTCAGATCTTAATATTTTTATCTTCAAACCTGATTGGTTCTCTACTAAGACATTGAAATCCTTAAACTTAGTGAAAACTTCATATTTATGTTTCATAAAATAAATCCAAGTAAATTTGGATACATCATCAATGAAGGTGACAAAATAATGAGATTTTTCAATAGATTCATTATCCACAGGCCCAAACACATCCGTATGAATAATTTCTAACATCTCTTTTTCTCTATTGCTTCCTAAAGGAAATGATTTTCTATTCTGTTTACCAAACACACAATGCTCACAAAAATCAAAGTGCTCATCAGAATAAGAGAAATTGTCCAACAAATTTTTATTCTTAATAGTTTTCAATACATTATTACTTGTGTGACCCAATCTGCGGTGCCACAACATACATGTATTTTTAGTACTGGCCTCAGATACATAAGAGGCATTACAAACTGTAGTGGCGTCAAGATTGAACAGGTTTCCCAATCTCTTCCCCTTCGCTACCACCAAGCTCCCTCTCACCAATCTGCAACCATGCTTGTCAAAAGTCACATGCATTCCCAAATCATTCAGCTTTGAAACAAAAATCAAATTTTTAGCTAATCTAGGAACATGATAAACACCAGGGAGTGTTTTAATCCTCCCATCACTAAAACACAATAGTACCTTGTCTTCCCCAACTATCAGATATGCAGAGTTGTCCCCAAGGTACACATTACCACCATCATATTCTTCATATGTGGAGGACCATTCCTTATGTGGGGTCATATGGAATGAGAATCCTGAGTCAACCAACCAGTGATCATTAGAAATAGTATTGCAAGTAGAAAGTAAAACATCTTCACCTGCATTCGAGGACTTATCAGAAGCATTCTCCCACTGTTTCTTTGGGTTTCTGCACTCCTTAACATGTCCCCTTTTACCGTAGTTCCAACACTTAACTTTTTTCTTCTTCCCAGGAGTCTTAGATCAGCCCTTAGACTTGTCCTTAGCCCCTTTCTAATCTCCTTTTGGCCCTCTTTCCATAGACCTTCCCCTGACACTGAGAGCATCCCTTGAACTATCTAAACTTTTCTTCCTCAATTCATGTGACAGCAGAACTGAAACAAGAGCATCCAACTTCGGATCTATGAGGTTAGTAGTGATAGCCAAAATAACATTCTCCCATGACTCAAGCAAAGAACAGAGAAGCAATATACATTTATCTTCCTCATTCACCTCAACTTCTACCTATTCTAGTTGACTCAATAACAAATTAAATGAATTCAAATGCTCTGCAACCGATTCACCCTCTTTCATTTTCATGGAAAATAACTTACACTTCAAATAAAGCTTATTTACCATACTCTTGGCTTTCTAGATCTCACCCAGACGCTTCCACAAGCTATGTGCGAACTTCTCACTTGCAACATTTAGTAGAACATAATCTGCAAGACACAACTGGATTGTACCTCGTACCTTTTTATCTAGTCTTTCCCACTCATCAGGAGCAACATCATCAGGTTTCTTCTCTTTCTAAACAGCCAACCACTGGTTTCTTTCTTCTAGCAAATCCTCCATTTTCAGCTTCCACAATTCATACCTCATACCATTGAACTTTTCAATATCCAACTAAGAGGTAGAAGCAAAAGTGGATGAAGCCATGATATCTACACACGATCTGCAAACAAAACAACCAAATCTCCCACTGCAACTAAAAAACCTTCACACTACCACCTAAGAATCAAAATTGGCTAGGCTCTGATACCAAATGTTAGAAATGAAGATGCAAACCACACAATAGAAATCTGATTCAAACCTTATTTATGTGTTTTAAACAATGTAGAATCAATGGCGATTGCAACAGAAATTAGAACCCATTACACAGAAATAACATGCATCAAGAACCAAACACATAACACAGTATGTAACGTGGAGAAAACCATTTTAGGTAAAAAAACTCCACCAAGAAAAGAGGCTCCAAGTTGTATTATTTTCAAATATGAGATTACAATACATGCACTTCCTCTCCTCTACAGTCTTCAATCCAGTGCTGCATGTTACTCTCAACTCTGATAAAAAATGTAGTACAAATATCCTTATAAAAGGGGGTTGATTTCTAGGGCAAGATGACCGACATAATATCAACCATTAGATATGTGACCTAATGACTATTGCAAGTATGGGTATAACTGATGTTGTCATTGATGTCAACATACTCCTGTTGCATTAATGATAAGGATTGGATGAGCTGTGTGCTGAGGATATTGAGGAAATTAGCCTCAATCAGGTACAGTGAAGAACAGTGATGACAGTAAGGTAAAAGTCCAAGATAGGATGAGCATCAGAGGATGTGGTTTAAAGGGTTTGTAGATATGTGTCTTAAGGTGGTCCAGTAGAGATTTTAGAGGTCTACATAAAGATCTGAAGAAGTTGTGGCTGCTCAAGTAAAATTGGTTCTGACAGATGTTCAATGGTGATAGAGTGATACTGAAAATGCATTGTCCTATTCTACAGATTTGAGGGAGTGTTGAGGAAGTCCTTGTGGAGTGTCAACTAGATTGGTTCATGGTTTGAAGGTCCGCAAGCATCTATTCTTTTGTGACAGTGATGACAGACTGTGTTTTTGAGGTTTCGAATGAAGGAGAGAAGAATTTCACTAAGCAGATGAAGTGTGGATGTTCTTGGTGATTCAGGCAAACTTGTGGTGGTCTTTGGATCGTGTCCAGTTCTTATTGGTGGTCCACATTGAAGTTGGAGTTCGCATTTGAAGAACAACTTCCAGATGATGGTGTTCTTCCTGAGACAAGCTGACCGGATGAGTTATACATCTTGCGGATTTTCTTGTGGATGTTTGCCGACTTAGATGATCTTTCCTAAGTTGATGTCTTGTATAAATAAGGGATTGTGAAGTCATTTCAAAGTTGTGTTTTTGGGGAGATGAGAGTGTGGTAGTGAGGAGGAGAGCGAAAGGTAGAGCAGAAGTATTGGGCTTAAATGGAACTAATTCAAGCATGGTGAAGATGTTATTTTCCAATTCAAGTAGGTGATACTTATTTCTTTGTAGACAGCGTGTCTCTTGTAGGCAGTGAGCCTCTTGTGAGCAGTGTGCTCGGGTAGTGAGCCCTAATTGGCATGTATCATTTTGTTCTTTCTATTCTTCTAACAGAGAATATAATCTTGGGTTAATCACCTTGTGGTTTTTCCCTTAACCGGGTTTTCCACATCAAAATCTTGGTGTCTCATGTGTTGATGTGTTTCTGCTCTTAATTTGTTGCATTGTGTTTCCATGATTGATTTATTATTATACCACTGTATTGCAAAGTGGAATTAAGTGTTTAATAAGAAGAAAGTTTCTCACAACTGATTCACCCCCCTCCCTCTCAGTTGTATGGCCTAAGTCTAATAATTGATATCAAAGCCAAGCTCCTCTAAAAGGAGCTTAACCGCTTGAGGAGATCCAGGATGTCGTCTTACAAGAAGGATAGTCCGAAGTTTGATGGAACCAATTTTAATCTCTAGAAAGGTCACATGAAATGTCACTTGCAATGTATGGGAATGGCATACTGGACCATGGCTACAACATAGTATGTACCTCCACAGGGTGGTCCGAAAACCCAAAATAAAATCACAGATGCTAAAAACAATCTGCGGACTATAGAGGCTCTTCTAAGCACATTATCTGATTTAGAGCTCTCAAATGTTATTGACCTACCAACTGCTTTTGAGATTTGGCAAAAACTAGAACTTTTGCATGAAGGAGACAAGTATGTTAAATGTGCAAGGTTACAGAGTTTGAAAGGGAAATTTGAAAATCTGAAGATGAGAGATGATGAAAATATTACTACTTTTATGCCAAGAGTAAATTAGATTGTTTGTAGAATTAGAAATGTTGGTGGAGTCCTAGATGAAAATGAGATTGTTGGCAAAATTCTCAGATCCCTGCCTGCGTCTTACAAAATCAAGGCTGCTGCCATTGAAGAGTTCAGAGCCCATACAACTGTCACAAGAGATCAATTGGCTGGAAAATTGGCTGCATTTGAAATGACAGAGTTTAGAGATGACCCCCCTAAGACTGAATCTACATTCAAAGCCAGTGCCTGTATTAAAGGTAAACAAAGGTTTGATCCGGGAGAGAATTCATCAAGGAAGCTATCATGGTATGAAAAAGCAAGAAAAGGTCTAGAAGAAGAAGAAGTAGAAACTGCTCAACTTGAAGCCCTTATTGCAAAGAGGCTACCAAGAGGATCTGGTAAGTATGAAGGAAAACTACCTTTTAAGTGTTTTAACTGCAATAAGATTGGTCATTTTGCCTCAAGGTGTCCGAAAAGGTTTTCAAGGCAAAATCTTAACAAGCCAAGGTTCCAAAAGAACTGTTACTATGTACATGAAGATGATGATAATGAAGGAGTAACAGATGATGAATCAGAGATAGGAAACAAATCTAGAAATGAATGGGTATTCATTACCATCAAGGAAGAAGATCTAATGTCCTCTGTATCTGTCAATCATAAGACTATGGAAAGAGCTCTGGCTGCCCAAGTTGAAGAGAAGGATGATTGGGTCATTGACAGTGGTTGCTCTCATCATATGACAGGTGACAAAAATAAGTTCATAGATTTGGAGAGGTATGAAGGAGGACTGGTAAAGTTTGGTGATAACTCTGCTGGTAGAATCAGAGGTAGAGGAACTATTTCTTTTGATGGAAGGAACAAAACTGGTAATGTACTGTATGTTGAAGGCTTAAAGCACAATCTTCTGAGTGTTGGACAATTGGTGGACAAAGGCTATGATCTCTGGTTCAAAAATGGAAAATGCAAGATCTTTGAAAGTTTCAGAACAGAGACTGCATCCGGTACTCAAACTAAAGGTAATATCTTTCACTTGGTTGGTACTGGTAAAAGTTGCTTATTTGTTCAAGTTGATCAGAGTTGGTTGTGGCATAGGAGGATGTGTCATGTGAATTTTGATAATATCATCAAGATAAGCAATACTCAGGCTATAAGAGATCTTCCAAAATTGTTGAAACCTACTAACAGCTGGTGCAAAGAATGTCAGTTGGGTAAGCTGAGCAGAGTCACATTCAAAAGTAAGGAATTGTCTTCTACCAGATTATTGGACTTAGTTCATACTGATCTTTGTGGTCCAGCAAGAATCAGGAGTATTCAAGGTGATAGATACTTCATGCTACTAATTGATGACTATTCCCGAATGATGTGGGTAACCTTTCTAAAAGAGAAATCAGAAGCTCTTGAGAAATTCAAATATTCAAGGCTATGGTAGAGAATGAAACTGGATTAAAATTGAAGTGTCTGAGGTCTGATAGAGGTGGAGAATTCACATCCAGTGAGTTCATAGAGTTCTGTGAGAAACATGGAATAAGGAGACAGTTGTCTGCTCCTAGGAATCCACAGTAGAATGGAGTAGTGGAGAGAAAGAACTGGACCATCCAGGAAGCATCTAGGACCATGATGATGGAAGCAAATATTCCTCAGATCTATTGGAGAGAAGCTGTCAGCACTACAGTCTATACTCTCAATCGAGTTCAAATCAGAAGCAATACCGATAAGACTCCTTATGAACTTTGGTTTGGTATCACTCCTACTGTAAGGTATTTTAGAGTTTTTGGTAGCAAATGTTACATTAAAAGAGATGAAGATCTAGGAAAGTTTGATGTAGAAGTGATGAAGGAATATTCTTGGGTTACTCTACTCAAAGCAAAGCATACCGGTGTTATATCAAGAGACTAAGAAAGATGATAGAAAGTACAAATGTGAAGGTTGATGAAGGAATTGAAAAACCCTCAAGATTTTATGAATATGATGAAGATGATCAGAATGGTATTCTAACTCAAGGAGCCCAAGCCTCTTCTGAGATTCAGATCCAGATTGATCTGGTAAATTAGGAAGAAGAGATAAGTTTGAATGAGCCTGATCAAGAAGCAGAAATGCAAGAAACTCCCAAAGTGCTTAGGTATGTAAGACTGAATCACTCTGAAAATCAAATCATAGGTGATAAAAGCAAAGGTGTACAAACAAGAAGGAGAATTGCTCAAAATTTAGATGAGTATTGTCTGATTTCAAAGATTGAACCTAAGACAGTGAATGAAGCTTGCAATGATGAAAAATGGACTAAAGCAATGGAGGAAGAGTTGATACAAATTGAGAAAAATCACACTTGGGATCTTGTTCCCAGACCTAGAAACAAAAATGTGATTGGAACCAAATGGGTCTTCCAAAAGAAACTAAATGAAGTTGGTGAAGTAATCAGAAATAAAGCTAGATTGGTTTGCAAGGGTTACTCTCAAATAGAAGGAATTGATTTTGAAGAAACTTTTGCTCCGGTGGCAAGAATTGAAGTAGTCAGATTATTTCTTGCTTTTGCTGCCTTCAAGGATTTCAGAGTGTATCAAATGGATGTCAAGTCTTCTTTCCTCAATGGTGATTTGGAAGGAGAAGTGTACATTGAACAACTGGATGGATTTCAATTGTCTGATCATGGTGATATGGTCTACAAATTGAAGAAGGCACTGTATGGACTGAAGCAAGCCCCAAGAGCCTGGTATGAAATATTGGATAAGCATCTTTTAAAGATTGGTTTCAACAAAGGTACTGCTGACAATAACCTGTATTTCAAAATTGATCATGAGAACATCTTGATTGTTGAAGTGTTTGTTGATGATATCATTTTTGGAGGAAGAGATAGTATGTGTAAAACCTTTGCAAATCAGATGAAAAGTGAATTTGAGATGTCCATGCTTGGGGAAATGAATTTCTTCTTGGGTCTACAAATTACTCAAACAAAGAAAGGAATCTTCACTTCTTAGACCAAATATGTGAAAGAATTGTTGAAGAAATTTGGGATGGAAGACTCAAAGCCAATGAACACTCCCATGGCAACCGGATGTAAGATGAGCAAGGATGATGACTCTCCCAAGGTTGATTAGAAAAAGTATAGGTCAATGATTGGAGGACTGTTGTATCTTACTCAAACTAGACCAGACATTATGCAGGATGTTGGTCTTGTTGCTATATTTTAGGCTGATCCTAGAGAATCTCATGTCATGGCAATCCAAAGGATTTTTAGATATCTAAAAGGGACAGTTGAGTATGGTCTGTGGTATCCTAGAGATCATGATTTCTCTCTTCATGCATATACAGATGTTGATTGGGCAGGTGATGTGGATGACCGGAAGAGTACCAGTGGTGGAGCATTCTTTTTGGGTAAGAGATTAGTTTCTTGGCTGAGCAAGAAATAAGAGGCAATATCTCTGTCCACTATAGAAGCAGAATATATTGTACCAGTAGGTAGTTGCATTCAATTTTTATGGATGAAGCAAATGCTAAGAGACATCAGAGTGAAGTATGAGGAGCCTATTACAATTTTCTATGATAATTCAAGTGCAATAAATATATCTAAGAATCCGGTGTTGCATTCAAAGACAAAACACATATCAATCAAGTTTCACTTTTTGAGAGAGCAAGTGAACAAGAATGAAGTCAGATTGGAGTTTGTGCCTTCCAAGGATCAGATTGCAGATATCTTTACTAAACCTCTACCTAAGGACTCTTATGAGTATCTTAGGGAGAAGTTAGGGGTTATTGCCCCTCCGGTGATGAACTAAGGTGCACTGATGTGCATCAGTCTGATGGATATCACAATCATATCTTGTGATCCGGATTGATGATAAGGAGCTGCTACTCAGGGGGAGCAGCAGGTATGATTATGAAGTGGTGAAATTACAAGTATTTGCCCTTTGCCATTGATGTCAAAGGGGGAGAGAAGACATGTGAAAAACAAGTGGTTGTTGATCAAAGGGGGAGTAGTAAAGGGAGAGAAGACATGTGAAAGGTTGTTTCTGATAGGGGGAGTTGTGACAGTAAGGAGAAGTTCTTGTCTTGATGATCAAAACAGTTTTTCACATCATATGTTGCCATCAATGACAAAGGGGGAGATTGTTGCAAGTATGGGTATAACTGGTGTTGTCATTGATGTCAACATACTCCTGTTGCATTAATGATAAGGATTGGATGAGCTGTGTGCTGAGGATATTGAAGAAATTAGCCTCAATCAGGAACAGTGAAGAACAGTGATGACAGTAAGGTAAAAGTCCAAGATAGGATGAGGATCAGAGGATGTGGTTTAAAGGTCTTGTATATATGTGTCTTAAGGTGGTCCAGTAGAGATTTTAGAGGTCCGCATATAGATCTGAAGAAGTTGTGGCCACTTAAGTAAAACCAGTTCCGACAGATGTTCAGTGGTGACAAAGTGATACTGATAGGTCCGGTGAGATCCAGAAATGCATTGTCATGTTCTGTAGATTTGAGGGAGTGTTGAGGAAGTCCTTGTGGAGTGTCAACTAGATTGGTTTGTGGTTTGAAGGTCTGCAAGCATCTATTCTTTTGTGACAGTGATGATAGATTGTGTTCTTGAGGTTCCAGATGAAGGAGAGAAGGATTTCAGTAAGTAGATGAAGTGTGGATGTTCTTGGTGATTTAGGCAAGCTTGTGGTGGTCTTTGGATCGTGTCCAGTTCTTATTGGTGGTTTTTCATTGAAGTTGGAGTTTGCATTTGAAGAACAACTTCCGGATGATGGTGTTCTTCCTGAGACAAGCCGACCGGATGAGTTATACATCTTGCGGATGTGCTTGTGTATGTTTGCCGACTTAGATGATCTTTCCTAAGTTAATGTCTTGTATAAATAAGGGATTGCAAAGTCATTTCAAAGTTGTGTTTTTTGGGAGATGAGAGTGTGGTAGTGAGGAGGAGAGCGAAAGGTAGAGCAGAAGTATTGGGTTTAAATGGAACTAATTCAAGCATGGTGAAGATGCTATTTTCCAGTTCAAGTAGGTGATACTTATTTCTTTGTAGACAGTGTGTCTCTTGTAGGTAGTGAGCCTCTTGTGAGCAGTGTGCTTGGGCAATGAGCGCTAATTGGCATGTGCCATTTTGTTCTTTCTATTCTTCTAACAGAGAATATAATCTTGGGTTAATCACCCCGTGGTTTTTCCCTTAACCGGGTTTTCCACGTCAAAATCTTAGTGTCTCATGTGTTGATGTGTTTCTGCTCTTAATTTGTTGCATTGTGTTTCCATGATTGATTTATTATTATACTGCTATATTGCAAAGTGGAATTAAGTGTTTAATAAGAAGAAAGTTTTGCACAACTGATTCACCCCCCCTCTCATTTGTGTGGCCTAAGTCTAACAATGACGAACGGTCCAGATTTACAATGATAAAATATAAAATAAAATGTGGTTTCAAGGGTGTTCCCCCGAACCCCCACCGGGGCACACAGCCCATGAACCCCTCGCCGGGGGGATGATCCCCCCGGACCCCTCGCAAGGGAGAAACCCCCCTGTGACCCCCCGACACAGATGAGTTAGCACGTCGAGGAACAGATATAAATATCTAGCTGAAATAAGACCACTGCTGGTGAAACCTTTCATCCCTTATGGGTGATTTACAAACAATACTAAGAGTAATTGATTACATAGGATTTACAAGGTTGATGGCACCTTAATCCTAACAATACTTTCCCTAGGTGTAAAAACTGAACCTCTTGGAACAAAGTGGATGGCACAACCTTCATTCTATGTATCCATGGCCTTCCAAGAATCAAGTTATATCTTGTGTCCTTATCTATGACATAGAAAGTGGTTGGAATGGTTTTGGGTCTCAAAGTCACTGGAAGGGTAATTTTGCCTATGGTTGTAGATTTTAGATTATCATATCCACTTAGAGTATCTCGTGAGGTGGTGATGTTAGTGTGTCCATAGCCCATCCTCTCTAAAAGGGAGAAAGGAACTATATTCATTGCAGCCCCATCATCAATTAATGTTCGTTTGATGCATGTGTCATAGATCCACACTTGAAGATATAGTACGGGGTACCCTTTTTTGGTCAACTCTACCTCAGAAGGCATCTGTTGGAAGTCAAAGAAAAACCCTGGATCCTTGAGTTCTGAGTTTAGTGGGATAAGATCATAGTCCACATGATTGACTTGTTCACTAGGTGGTGGTGTAATTTGGTCAAGGTATTTTAGACCTATTACTTTTAATAATGTTGAGCAATGTGAAGGGGAGTTCTTGAGTAAATCAATGAATGAAATGTGAACATACATCTTCTTTAGATCTTCTATGAGCTCATAAGGTCTTATTAGAGATGGTATCAGTTCTACTACCAAAATGATACCTTCGTATGCTTCTATTTGCTCATTTTCTTCCTCATGATCTTCCTCTTCTTAATTGTGCATAATCTCGACTAATCCCATCAACCTAGTTTCTCCTTTTTGTCCTAGTTGTGGTGGGATTTTGGGGTTACTACTCTGTGTTGTTTTGTTTTGGTTTGTCATTTCTATATCTTTGTGTACGGGGAACAAGTCCTGATAAATTCTCATGTTTGCATTTTGTGGTGCTATGGGAGCTTGATTTTGTCTAGTATCTTTGTTATCCGGTGTTACCTCCTATGGGTTTAAGAACATTTCTATGAACAAACGTTGTTGGTCTTCCGATAGTCTTGCTATGAACATGTTATATTCCCTACAAGATTCTGTGCTATGCCCCCTTGTTCTATGAAAACAACAAAATTGGTTGAACTCATATGGGGGTCTCTCATATCTTCCATCATTTTCGTTCCTGTTTCCATTGCGGTTCCAACTTTGGTAGTTGTCTCGAGGCTAGTACCCATTGTTTCTAGGTTGATCTATGGCATTTATGTTAGGAGGATAGTAATCTCTCCCATTGTAATCATCTTTTATCTTCTTGATTGGGGGTTGATCCATCACCCCATCTGTGGTCGCACTCCTATTGTTTTTAAGGATTTTAATAACAGAGGTATTGTTTCCTATGTCTTCCTTTATCATCTTTTAGTTTGAACCATAGACTTTTCTACCACTGTTGATGGCAACTTGGTCGATTCTCAAAGCACTTTCCAATGCTTCTTCATAGGATTTGTATGGCAATTTTTGAACATCTTCTCTCATGTCTTTGTTAGGGGCATGTAAGAAAAAGATCACACAATTCTTGATGATCCATGTTTGGAGCACTGGTTGAAGAATAGAGGACTTACCTCCATCGGGTGACAAAGTGTACTACAGACTCGTTTGGTTCTTGTTTCATTGTGAACAATTCTTTGATCCCTGTTTTAACGAGTTTGTTCATGTCGAATGCCATGACAAACTCTCTGATTAATTGTATGAATGAATGGATTGAAACCTCTAGGAGATGATAATACCAATCCAAAGCGATGCCTTCAAGAGTTTTCTGAAAGATTTTTGCTACAACCTCATCCCAAGGGAGGAGTTCTCTTATGGCCATGGTGTAGGCTTTAATGTACAAATTTGGATCTCCTTCTCCTTTGAACTTTGGGAGATCTGGCAATGGCCGAGGTAATTGCACACTTCTTATGTTTTGGTCTAAAAGTTCTTTCAAATATTCAAGAAACATTCCTAAAAAGGCACTTTGAGATTGCAGGGTTGTTAGTAATAACCCCTGTGGGTGGGTTTTGATAACCCATTGTTGGATTCATTGGATTGTTCTGAATAGGAAGATTCCCATTCAGACAAGTATCATTACTAGCATGTCACAAATAATAATTGAGGTAGGGGAGATTTTGAGATGCCCCCTGGTCCTGTTCATAAGACTTCAGTCTTCTTTCTGGAGAATTTTGCTCTGCTTCCAGGATTCTGATTCTTTACGCTAGAGTTGCAATTAAATTGGTAGGAGTGGCAGCTCTAGGGGTTTCTTCATTTCTAGGATGTTCTCTTCGAATATTTTCATAGTGATGTGCTTCCTCGCGTGTGACATTTTCTTTTTATTCTTCTTGTAAGGCAATTCTCAATGCCTCTTGAGCATCTTTGGTTTCTTGTAGACATTTTTCCAACCTTTTAACCTCTTCATCAAGGTGAGTATTCGATGTGCTTGTGGAAAGTTGTTTGGGTCGATGTATTTCTGACCTTATCCTTCTAGCTTTATGTGGCGCATTTATAATGGCTGGGTTATTTTCCCAAGCTAGGTTATTCAATGATAGAGAATGCCTGGATTCTCTTTGATCTTGTTCATAGTCAAAATCTTTGTAGTCATAACAATTGGTGATTAGCGCATCAAGATGCGGCGACACATATCTATCAAAGAGAGGAGTTTTTGGTTCTGTTGAGGGAATGTTCCCTTGATTTAAGTCAAGTTCCATCATATTCGAGGGTGCCATAGACACCACAGAATAAATGGAATGGATGATGGCGTAAGCGATGGAAGTTGAAACGGCTATGAAGAGCAGTGAAAGAATGTTTTGAAGTGTTTAATCAATTTAAAATTCTTGAAATGGGAATGCAAACTACAAAACCAAAAGATTCTATAATTTCACGTCGGGTTCACCAAAATATGTACGCTCAAAATCGTGACTCCGGTTGCTTGGGGCTGTCAAGTTAGATTTTAGCATGCACACGGACCCTTCCCTCCTTGTCATGGGGTGATCCACCATGTCACTCTCACTCATGTGGAAGTACCCAGTCGAGAGGAGGCAAGACACGGTGGGGGTCTGGCTCATTGGAGAGCTAGACTTCGTGAAGAGGGGTCAACAAGTACTGTGGCCTTTGTTGTTATGTGCTTAGTTGTATGTTTCATTCAATTATTGTTGTAGTTGAGATAACCCTATGACCTGAAGGGTCACTAATTTCTCTTCTTTTGTTTGGATTCCTTAGACTCCACCTCTGTGTGGGTAAGCAATTATTTTCATTGATGGCTTATGCTATTTCAACGTCTCGAAGGAATTCTCGTTGTAGTTGCGATTGTCTAGTTTCTTCTAACAACAAGAGGATGAATGGGTCTCCTTGTGGTAGAACAAATGTTTCACATTGTGGTCTTGGATGGATCTCTTTAATCTCATCTCGAATATCCCTTACCCACTCTCCTCTCTCTCCTAAGCACATTCGTGAATCAGGAGAGAGGAAGTTGTGTAATTGCTAATGTTAACCAGATCTAGGGTTTTGACCTAGGGTTTAGTTGACCTAGGGTTTGACGTATGTTTTGACTTTGTGTTTACCTTGTGATGTAATCAAGGGTTTGGTTGGATCGTTGAACTATGATCACCTCGTGATGGAATTAAGGGTTTGCAATTTTGTCTATTCTAGGGTTTTTATATGCATGCAAATTAAATGATATGCAAAATGTTCTTTTGGTATTTTTTAGAGTATTTTGGAAATAAAAGTGCTTCTAATCTATGAAAAGGAAATATGTGTGCAATCCTATATGACTTTTCTAATGCAAAATTAACCTATTTTTTTTGGGTTTTTGATGATTTTAATGTAATCTATTCTAAAGAAAAGTGAAAATGCTTCTTCTAACAATCTAGATCTAGAAATATGAAAGCAACTAATCTAACATGCAAGATCTAATTATCAAGGAAAAAGCAATATTTTACTGTTCCCAAGAGTAAATTTGATTCTCTAATTACTATGAATTGAATGAAAACAGTGAAGGAACCTAGAAGAAATGAAGATTTGTTGACTCCACTACCCTTAGTAATCCTTGTAATTTGGCAACCTTGAATCCTTTTGTGGCAGCAGGTGATCTTCTTGACAACAAAATGACTCAAATAAGAAGAAAGAAGCTTTGATGAAGCTTGTATGAGCTCAATGAGAGCTTGGATTGAGCACAATGGCATAGATGAAGCAGTTTAGCATTTGTTTGGTTGAACAATGACATAGAATGAAGCAATGTAGCATTGCATGGTAATTACATGCGTGTGAGGCATCGAGAGTTGATGATTTTGTGCCTATCTCAAATAAAATGTACGCAAACCAAACTCTCACACAAGTGTAATCTGATCACCTTAGTAATATCGAGATTCTTCAGTGAATTCTGTGTAGGACTTTTTTACCCTAGTTTGGGCTGAAACTCTGTGCCATCAAATCAACTTTACAGCAATAACTAAATTGAAATAAAGATAAAAAGGAAACCTAAAAATAAACTTATTAGAGCAATAAAGGAAGGAAAAATAAATGTGCATGTGAAGTTCCCAACAACATTATAATGCTTTAAGGGATTAAGGTTTGAGGTATAGTGTTAAGGGTTTAGGGTTTAGGGATAGGGTTTAGGATTTAAGGTTTAAGGATTGAGGGTTGAGGCTTTAGGGATAGGATTTAGGGTTTAGGGATAAGGGATTAAGGTTGAGGGTTGAGGGATCGGGGTTTAGGGTTTAGGGATTAGGGTTTGAGGTATAGTGTTGAGGGTTCAGGGTTTAGGGATAGGGTTTAGGATTTAAGGTTTAAGAGTTGAGGGTTGAGGCTTTAGGGATAGGGTTTAGGGTTTAGGGATAAGGGATTAGGGTTTAAGGTATAGTGTCGAGGGTTGAGGGTTTAGGATTTAAGGTTTAAGGGTTGATGGTTGAGACTTTAGGGATAAGGGATTAGGATTTAGGGTTTGAGGTATAGTTTAAGCTCTTCCCAAAAAACTAAGGAAAGACATTACAAATACAATAGACAATAATACCTCAATTACAATGATTGACTAAACTATACCAAAAAATGTTAGTGAATTATTCACAACTACAAACATAGTCTCAAATTCACTCTCTACCAATTTTGTTTATTGTATTTGTAGGTATATTTGTGCTTGTAGATAATTCAAATTATGTACAGTTCTTTTTGTTTGGGTTATTTTTACACAAGCTTTTGCATCTGCATTTGCCATGGAGGATGAAGAAATAGGGGAGCTTTTTATACCATGTAGAGCATGTAGTCACAAATGTTTTAAAAACATGGCAAATACCATGATAAAGAGCGATTTAATGGGTGTGCCTCCTTCATCAAAGTTATGCTTGGAGACTTTACACAAAAACTAGTAAATCTATACAATATTTTTCATTCTTTTATTTTCTGTACACTGTTAAGAACTTGTAAAATCTCATTGTTTAATGTGTTTACCATAGCACATTCCTCTTGCATTTGTTTCATAATTTATAAATGACATAGACGAACATATGGTGTTGCAAGGCCCAAGTAGGCAGGAGTGGGATGTACAATTAGGGGGTACCATAAATAAACTGGAATTTAGGCAGGGTTTGGAAAATTTTGTGAATCATCATGGGCTAGAGATTAGAGATTTTGTTGTGTTCAAGTACATATCCAAGTCATATTTTAAGGTTAAGATATTTCAAAGAACAGGGTGTGTGAAAAATATCAATGCTCTTCAGCTTATGAATACCAACATTGAAACAGATAAAAGTTGCCCTTCTTCTAATAGAGTATGCAGTTCAAGTCAACCAATGGGCAACAAGTTGCTGAATGAATTGGTTTCTGATGGGGAAAACAACAATGATGTTGAAGTAATGGAAGAAAATCAAAATTGTAAGTCTAATTTAATTTATTTCAACTTTCAAAGAAGGCATTTGAATTGTAGATTTACCAGGAGGATTGGTATAACAAAAACTTATTTCTATTACAGTCCATTCTTAGAAGAACCCTGGACATTATGGACCCTCTTATCTAGAAAAGCACATGACAGTGAACTCTACCCCTTATTTCAAATCAGATAAACCTTTTTATTCAATGAAAATGAAGTCACAGAATGTAAACCGACCAATATGCAAACTAGTAAGATTAAATCCTCTGCCTTCTATGCTTATTCCTCTTATTTTGTTAAGAGAAGAGTGTCAAAAATGATGGGTTTAAAAACCTAACATAAGGCAAAGCAGTGTTATTACATTTTTCTAAGGGATCTCTAATATTCTAATCTAATTCAGTATTCTATAATATGAACATCTGCATTTGTGTGAATGATAAGCTTTAATAGTAGTTTTTTAAATAGCAGAGCATAACACAAGCATGTTATGGCTTGGTGTTGCCGAGCCTTAGGCTCGGCATCACCAAGCCATAATGCCAGCGGGTTATGGCTTAAATTTTTTTGAAAAAAAGTTGGCCACTTTTTGGCCCCCCAACATTTTTGCACCCACCCACGTACCTCTTCTTCACCAACTGTGTCAGTCAATGGATATGCTTCATGTTCATTGCCAAGTGGACTTGCTTCTTCATTTGCCCCATTGCTGATGCACTCCTCATGCAATGTATCCTCAAAAGCACCTTCAATGTCACAGTCCTCCTCCAAGGTGAAGAGTTGACTTTCCACAGGTTTGTCTTCATTCAAATCTTGAATGTTATCATTGAAAACTTCACTTACATATGTCTCCTCTATTAGTTGATCTTCTCTATGATACCACTCAATTTGCACACCTGGAAATGTTTCATTTTCAAGATGTCCTCTTGCAAATGGATTTTCTCCTTGATGAACCTGATATTGTTGATATTATTGATATTGGGGTGCATATTTCTGATGTTGGTGATGCATATTTTGTTAAGCACCTCAAGGGTAATACATATTACCTTGTATATTTTGAAATGGAGCATGATATTGATGTTGATATTTCCCCATATGCTAATCATATCCCTAATTTTGGATTTTTACTCCTCCTTGACCAGGGGGAAAAGGATATGCACCTCCAATAGGTTGAATGCAATCATATCTGTATTGTGGCACATTTGAAATATTCTGAGTAGTCAATTGAAGAAACTCTTGCTCCAATTCATGATATCGCCTCAGCAATTTTTGCCTCTCACTTTGTTCCATGTTCTTATCAAGTTCTTGACAGAGTCGCCAACTCTTTCAAAGAGGAATGAATTTCATCTTCTGGGTCTTCTCTAGCAGAGTCATTCTCATGTCAAATTTTTCAATTTGTCCCTAGTAGAGTCACTAATTTGTTGGTGACTCAGATGGGAAAAAACTTTCACTAGAGATTCCAAGGTAGACAAAATTTTCACTTTAATCCCCAGCAGAGTCACCAATTTGTTGGTCCTCAAATCTGCAGTTTACCAAACCCTAAAAGGATGCCCAACTTTATGATCAGGTCTGATAACTGATTTGGCCAACTGATGAAATCAATTAAAATGATTGGACTTCCCTGCACTTTAGGCTCTACTTTGCCTAGGTGGGTGTACCTTCTTATCACCAAATATGAATTCTTCAATACTAATTTGTGATGATTAAGCAGATTATGTGCAATTTATCAATTAAATCTTCCTCTTCAACCAAAATTCAAATCAACATGAAATCTGAAAATGGTTTCATTCAATTACTCTATCCTCTACTCCTACTCCTACAAACAAAAAATTAAAATATGTACAATGATTTTGTTTGTTCCAGAGCACAACATCCGATTGGTGCCTTATTTGTTGGGCTATAGAGTCTTAATGAGTTTTGATCATCCAATGGCCTTAAACTCTAACTGTTCAACACTTTTCCTATTTATAACTTATATCAACGTGCAAGTCATTCAACTATGAAAACCATTCTTATCTAATCCAAACTGCATTCTTCAAATCACAATAACATGTTCAAAAGAATTTAATCCCTACTTGAGAGAACCCATTAAACATATTACACATAAGCATTTAATATGCAACGACAAATCAATAAGAACTTTCCAAATTGATTCATTTGATCAAAGAAAACAATATTGGAGATAGTCTCATGGTTTATTTTCATTAAATTCAATGACTAGCTGAAGCCATTTTCAGATCAAATACAATTTTGTACAATCTTGTCCCAAGTCTTCACATGTGCACCAACTTGTTCTGCCCCCTTCTTCTTTCCTCTATCTAACCCCTTATTCTTTTGTGATTTCATCATATATACTTTGCATTTTCACCCTTCACATATCCTTTTGAGGCAACCTTTCATATTCTTCAAAATATTTATTTTTTCACTTTTCACTTCGCATCTCCATGAACAATTATTTTTCCCATACATTTTTGCAACAATAGTCATAATGAATATTAATATTCCCTTTTTCAAATTCACATTTCAACCATGTATTTTTCACTATATTCCCTTAGGTAAAACAATTACCCATTCCTTTATCTCTTGGTGAAAATGTTTCACCTTTCAATGAAAAATTATACATTATATTTTATTCCTAAAATAATGAATCTCCCCTTCATGTGCAAAATATTTCATTATATTTTTATTTGCAAAATAGTTATGTTTCACTTCAAATATATTATTCCATGTCTCATTTTATTTTTACCGCTCACCCTATTTTGTTGCTTACTTTATTATACCGCTCACCCGCCATCAATTTATCTCTCCTTTGCGGGGGTGCGGGGTGGAAAAAAGGAGAATAAAAATATTTTAATGCATAAACTTCACTTCCCACAATACTGCATACGTCTTCTTTTTCCTTTGCAGGAACACAGGATAAAACCCTAAACTCATCGCTCTCCTGCACAAAGATTTTTTACCTCCTGCGGTGATGCGGAAAAGGTTTTGCACTCACCACTCACCCCCACACAATCATATTGACTGTGGCAGGGATGTGGGAAGAGCACTAAAATTCCATTCTTTTGTAAGAAAAGTCAGCAATTCAAGATGAGTACCACCATTCTTCAAGGTATGGGTGAACAATTCAAACTCATCTTCCCCCTTTGATGAGATACCATTTGGAAAATTTGTTGGTTGAAGAATATCAAGGCCATCTACAGATGCCATGCCAGATATAACCATACAAGCAAGGTGTTTTACCAACAATGGGTACTTCAACCCCGTTTCTTCAAAAGAGGATGCCAAAAGAACAATTTGAAAATTTCCATGCATCAGTGATCCAACTTATATTGAAGTGCCGCATTGGTCATGATACAATGACCAATCTGCTTTCTTCTCAATCTTATAAAAGGACTTTGCTTTCTCTATACATTGATTGCCACAAAAGTGAACCTCATTTTGACCATCTTGTAAAGTGTTTGCCGGTGACTTTGCTTTCCCCCAGTGTGAACTTGCAAAACTTTTAAGTCTCCGCAAGAAATAGTAGCATACCTTGTTTCTTCTAAACCTGAGATACTTAGATTTAGTTCCTTGAGAGTTCTGATTTTCATTTTTATTTTTGTGAAACGAGCCCCTCTGGTAATTGATCATATGCTACTTCTGTAGCCTTTTTCTTTTCAAATGCCAAGCTGCTCATTATGGACTCTCTATCTGCAATCTTAAATCTGAACAATTACATCCAATTAAGCTTTATAAATTGATGATATATTTAGGGATTTCAAATATGTCCCAATGTTCATTTTAAAACATTCAAAATATTTTAAAATATATGCCTTTTAAACTTTAGAACATAGGAAAATTTTTAATTTTAGCTGCAGGGCAGACAGAGTAATTCTACTGCGGGCACACAGAGCATCCTAGAGCCACAAACATTTGTGAGAGGCTGCAATCAATTATTTTGGAAGTGGGTTTCTGACAGATTTTGAACAGCTCTCCAAATTAAGGTACTTCCTTTGTAAACTAGCCCCGCCGGAGCATGTAGCGAGAAAAATGAAGTTTAAAATAATGCACCAAATGAGCTCGGATTGCGACAAAATCAGAATTGGAGACACTTGAGATCACACCAAAACTAGTGATACCCTCTAATTTTTGAATTTTGCAAATTTTTTGGGACGCCAAATTTAGCCCGATCGTAGTTGCAAAACAATTAAAAAGCATATCAAAACTCCTCCGGCAACCCTAAAAATGCACAAACATATAGACATATGATCCAAGAATTCATTGCAGCAAATAGTTTGGAAAAACCCATCCCAAGGTGCAAGCTACTAGCATTCAAAGTGGCCCACTTAGTATTTTCTAAAATTGCACCTGTCGAAAACCAATTAGGGCTCACCAAGTAACCACCCTAAAAAAATACCAAATCTCTTCCCAGGAAGATTTCACTGGAGAGACTAGTTCATTTAGGTCTATTGAGCATGTGTGCAAAAGGATTTTTCACCGATTCGCTTCCTTCACAAAATATTTAGGGTCATATTTGACCTCTATGAAACTTTTCTAGAAATGCAAATGTCAAAATATGACAAACTACATTTGCTTTTGCCCTTGAAAAAATACCAAAGTTGATCCTAAGGCTCTGAAATTGGACCAGGGAATATATGAATGTTAGGGGAATGTAGAATAACAATCCATTTGTCATGACAATCACCCAGCTATGAAATATCAATTTGAACAGGAGGCTACTTCACAGGCCTAAGAATATGCAAACAGCAAAACAATCCCAGAACCCTCCAACTTGGTGCTTCAAAACCCTATCAAAACTAATCATAGAGAGCTTAAATCAAACATACATGCTTACATATGACAAATGAACACACTCACCAAGTGGTTTGGCATGAAAGTGAAGAGGCTTCCGATTATGACCCTCCAAAGTAGGTCACTGAGCAGATTTTTCAAATGCATTTCTGAGTGTGGTAATCAACTTGCTCGTCACAAGCACTTAAAATTTTGTCAAAATTTTATAGCGCCAACACTTGCAAGAAAAAGCATTAATCAACAGTCGTAGGCACTGACATGTAACTTGCAAATAGAAAGCACATAATTTCTTCCATAAAAATGATAAAATGGAGATGATAAAATAACACAAGGAATTATCATGAAAGATATTAAAACTAAGCCATTATACCTTCAAGTCCATGAGCTATTTTACTCTCCTTGATAGAGTGGAGGACTGCAGCACCCAAATAAAGACCTAGCTATACTCAAAATGATAGTGCAAATATATTGCAAATGTGGATTGGTCAATTCTAAACTAGCATAACACAAGGGAAAATGGAGGCTAAATGAGCAAGCATTTGGACAACATAAGGCTAGAGCATGAAAGCATGGAGTGAATAATGCCTAGAGAAAGGCTTAATTTATAAAATTTTGGGGTTGGATTAGATCAAGGGTTGAGATCAGTTGACTTGAAATAGAGAGCTGAGATGGAGTGGTGGTGAGGATAAATGAGAGTGAGAGGTTGTGATGTCAAATAGGATTTTGAGGTGGGATGGAAGGCTAGGATTGTATCTTAGGGCATCTTTAAAATGGAGGGCTAGGATTGAAAGAAGAGTTGACTTTAGATTTTGTCCTCTAGTGGAGGGAATTTTTAATTTGGTTTTATTTGGGGGAGTGATGAGGATAATGACAAGTGTCGAGTCAATTAATTAAATAATGGAAATCATTTAGATAATTGTGGGAAGGGGATTAAGTGAGGGTTAGATTAATTAAATAGGATCAATTTAATTAATCGTGGTTGTAGGATTTTAGTGGGATATGTAAGTTAATTAAATAAATAATAATTAACAAAGGTTGACAATGGGTAAAGGTTTAATTAATTAAATAAACAAAATTTATTTAATTAATTTAGGCTAATAGAGGGAAAGGGGTAATTAATTAAATAAATTAGGATTTATTTAATTAATTTAAGGTGATGGAAGGAAAGGGTAATTAATTAAATAAAATAGGATTTATTTAATTAATTTAAGGTGATGGATAGTGGGATAATTAATTAAATAAATAAAATGTATTTAATTAATCCAAGATAGGGGAATAATGGAAAATTAGATAAATTAATTAAATAAAATAATTTAATTAATTAATTTAGATGGTAAAGGGGGGATAAATTAGTGTGAAAGTGGTGTTAGCATGATGCTAGTATGATGGCGGAAAATGATGGTGATGACCATGTCATTTTCAAGTGTCTATAGGACCATCTCCCTCCATATGCCTCATGGGAGTATAATTATATTCCATTAGCATGCTAATAAAGTATTATATTCCAAGTTGAATTATGTCAAGCAAAAGCTTGAAACAACCACCAAGAAGATAGCTCTGCTAATTGAGTTACTCAAATAGGAAAAGCATGAAACTAAGAATAATAGGGAGATAGTTTTCAAATCCCTGGAAGACCTATGCCACCTTAAAGAGAATATGATCATTGAACATAATAAATTAAAGGGTGACTTCAAAACAATTTTGTATGACAAGTTGCTCTAGCAATAGCTTGAGGCTATTGAAGAGAAATTTAAAAGTCTGTAGAGTACAACATCCATGATCACATTCTTTGGTAGCCTTGCTACCATCTGATAAAGGATCATTAATCTACTTTGGTCATTTGTGATAGCAGAAGACATCATCTATAGATTAAATGAGGCTCTAAGTCCCTCCCCACCTTGAAGACAAGATATGCCAATTGGCTAGAGAATGCAAATAAAATCCAAGGATTGTTGCACATTATTCTTTAGTAGTCCTCAGCTAAAGTGGGAATCACAGATTTCTTTGAAGCACCCAAAATGTGCTTTTAGGTGATCACCTACACAAATTTCATTAAGTCTTGTCTAAAAACTCTTCAAACAATGCAAAAAAACTAGGATGACTTTTTGGCAATAGTCAATAAGTTAGTCCATAAAGGATTCTACTCCCTATGGGACCCCACCAATAATGTTCTCTACTTGAAGATACCAAGGTCTACAAAGAACTCTTGGACAATGAAGCACAATACGCAACCAAACTGAGAGATTTGCCTAATAGTCCTAAGGTGGATGATCTCACAAGAATCATCAATATATAGATTAGGCAGGGATTAACATTGCCATCAACAAGAGTCAAAATTTCTTTCTCTACCTCAATCAATTATCTCTACCTCTGAGTGATGCATGGGAGGCATTGATTGCCACAATTGATGTATTTTCATGTTAACCAATTTATTTTTCCTTGATGTCTCTATTCTTTATTATTTAATTTAAATTTACTAAGTTTTCCTTGGGCAACTCCTCCCTCAATAAAGGTTTTAGTTTCCTCAAAACACTTCCCCACTTGATGGAAGTTGTTATCATGTGAAATTGTACCCTTCTTGAAGCCTATTCAAGCATTCCAATGACACAATGGGAATGATCTCAAGGTGTGGGACCTTGTAAATGAGATCAAACCTCCAGAGAAGGTTGGTTCCTCTTTCTAAACTTCAGGTAAAGAGTAATTGAATAAACCTATGTTAATGATCACCAAGGAAAAGGGAGAGAAGGAGATTAAAATTAAAAGGGAGGTGATACACCAAGATTTAGGAATGTTAGCTGGGAGTGACATAACACAGTAATGATCTCAAACATTGAAGAGGAATCACAAAGACTCATGTAGGTTCAAATAGAGGTTAAGGCAGAGAGATGAAAGTATGAAAGTGATTGTTTTATCCACAAGACAGCTTGCATCTATCAAATAAACATAGTGCAAGAATAATGAGAGAGGCAGAATTTAGTTTATATTGATCATAGAGGCCAAATAGCCATTACAAAAGAAAGATACTTGTTACAGAGAAGTAGACACAAAATAACCATCCACATTCATTGGTGAACCACTATTAGAGATGTCAAAGGCTCGTCTTCGAGCACATTGCATCAGATCTAACTAGTTCTTGTAGATGCATTACAAGGTTTGTGATAACAAAATATCTAACTAGTATAAAATCCTAGAAGAACAACTAACCAACCACCACAAAAACATATGTTCACATGTGTATATAGCTTTTCAGATCAAACTATAGCAGTCATGGACATGGAATAGAAGTCAACCAAGAAAAATCACCACCCATACTGTAATAACTCATTTTTGTGTCCTTGAAGTATGCCCACATGGATCTTCCCATGAAATCCGCTGAAGAAGAGTATCCACCCATTCCCTGGGTACAAATATATAATGCAAATGAGGCTACAGTGTCATGGGGAGGCAAGAAATATATTTCTACAAGTAATTAGGCTCTGAAGAAACATTAATGGCAACCAGGAAGGTCACTAAGTAGTCTCGTCATGTCTGGAACAGTAGAAAATGCACCTAGAAGGCAAAAAGGTCAGGCTCCAACTTATCGGGCTTCCTCTGATTAGTCTTCCACCGATTGGGCTTTAGAAAAGTGAAGGAGGAAACCCTAACCTCTGAAGTCCGAGAGAAGATAAATCATTGGGATTTGGGGGTCAGGCATGCACCATTACTTCATTCTTTGGAAAGAAGAAGAACTCAACCTTCGCCTCCACAAAACTTAGCTGATTTGAGAAATCGGTGGAGATCGGGCCCCGGGCCTTCTGTATGCTGCCTTTGAAAAAGAAGAAGAGGGAAGGAATAACATCTGAGCTCTGCTTTCTGAAAGACTTAGAAAAATTTTGTGAACTTATGGACCCCTACCATGTGTTTGCATGGTGAAATTCCTCCTAGCGTCGGAGACAAAGATTTCAAAATGTTGTGTCGGCTCGCCATGTGTTTTGAGGAAGAGAGAAGGCCACAGGCCTGACTTCCACCTTCTGATACACTCAGTCAAATAATAAAAATGCCAGGGGGCTCAGCCCCTAGGATTTCCACCTACCATCTTCCTTGAAGGGAGGAAGAAGAACTAACCTCCGTCATCCGTCGCCCACTGCATACTTAGAATAATTTTGAACAAGTATATCCTATCAGACTTCAGCCCTCAGGGCTTCTCCCTAACACTTGCTTTGAAGAAGACTGAAGGCCAAAGGCCCAAACTCCAATCTCTGACAAACTTAGAAGAATCTTCAAGAACTTAACACTTAGGCAAACTTTAGCTTTGGAGGGCTTCAGAGCCAACAGGGAAAGCACGACAAAAGGAGCAAGTCTAAAACTCTGACCTCTAATACACTTAGATGAATTTTGGAGCCTGATTTCAGAGCTGATAGATAAGGCAAGATGGAAGACATGAACCCTGAACTCTAAAACTACAAAAAAACTAAAAATACAAGAAAAACTTAGATTTTTTGGGACTTAGTCAATTTGGGTAGTTTTTCCTTACATTCTGTGTGGAGGAAAAATGGATTAAATCTAAACTAAATAAAACCAAAGAACCCAATAACATAAAGGAAACGAATCTAAGTAAAAGCTATGATGAATAATCAATGCAATAAAGACTTTTACCGAAATCTGTGTTGTTTCCTTTGGATTGAATGTAGAATTGCTCAATGAAATTGCAAAGCCATAGCTGCAACAAGCAAGTGTAGTGCTCAAGAGATCAATGTCAAATGATCGTAAGGTTGCTCAATCGACGCGTTGTGTATACTCGAAGCTCTGTTAAGTGTGCCTGAAAATACGATCGAAGAGAGAGGCTCAATGAAGGAGATGAGGGGGGTTTATATAGATTTCAAGGAAAATCGATCAACGGTCCAGATAATTCAGAAGAATCAACGGAGGAGATAAGTTGAGGAATGTGCAACGAATGAGAAGAAGACAAGTGTCTTGCTTGCTTTTGCATGAGAGGAGTTATCAAGAATAGAAGAATAAGTTAACTGAAGAGATAAATCAATTAAAAGAATAAAGCAATCAGTTAAGTGATTTAAAACAAGAAGAAGAGATTTGCATGAGAAAAGAAGATATTTTGCTTTATTAAATATAGAAATATTTAATTGATGAGCAAAAAAGCTTGAGTTATATTAGAGATAACTCAAATTAGAAGAAAAAGCAATTTAAATAAATAATTGATTTATTTAAATTTAGAGAAGATATTTTGGAAGAAATAATTAAATAATTAGAATTATTTAATTTAGAAGATTTTGAAGCAAATTAAATAAATAAGTTTATTTAATTGTTGTGCATGATTTTGGAAGAATAAATTTGATTTAATTAAATAATTTAAGAATTATTTAATTTTAGATAAGAGGGAATTTGTTGAATTAATTAAATAATTGGATATATTTAATTAATGTAGATGTGAATTTTGGAAGGAGGATAATGATCAAATTAAATAATTAAAAATTATTTAATTGTAGAAGAATATAGAGGAATTTAATTTAATTAATTAAATAATGAGGATTTATTTAATTAATGTTGAATTTAGGAGATTTAGAAGAATTTGATGATAATTAATTAAATAATTAGATTATTTAATTAACGTTGTAATGCAGGTGATTAGACAGATAACAGAATGCTAGTGATTTGACGACACGGTCATTTTAGGGTGTCTACATTTTGCCCCTCTTTGATGCAATGCAGCATGTAGCGTTGCGTCAAAGAAAATTGATTGTTGAAGATGTAATATAATTTTTGATGCCCCAGTGTAGGTAGTTGCCCCAGCGTAGCTAGCGTAGGGTGCCCCCTCGAGAGGAAAGACAGGGAAGCGACAGAAGAACTATGTTGACGCTCGACTAGAAGATTTGTTGGAGATAGGCGAGGTTGGGTTGATGATAGATAGAAGAAAGGAGATAGGAGAGAACATAAGAGAAAGACTGTTGATGGATCTTTGCTGGAAAACTATATAAGGCCATGGAAAAATGGATGGTGTAAATGGATGAACTTGTTGCAATGGTTTCACATTTGTTTATAAAGAGCAATCCTTATTTTTGATATAGCACGTGGATAGTTTGCCACCAAGGTATAAAAGACCAAGGTGCAGTAATATCCGAGTGCGTGGACGTTGACTCTGCAAGCAAGCGGTTTGAACTTAGATCCCCTTAGACATAATATAACCTTGTTGGAACATGTGAATAAGCCATAGTCTTGAACATAAAATAAACTTCCATACATGTGAATGCAAGAAGAATTATTAATATGTAAGATGCTAGGTCGTAACACACACAAGATAAATATAATGCTAAGAAAGATGCTAAAGATCATTCCTCAAACACGGCACACAGAAAGCAATGACTATGCCCCCAATCTGTACTGCATCGCAACATACCAAGAGTATAGATAAATCAAGGTAGCCTTGAATAGGTAACGGATAAGGAACAAAAGATAAACCATAACACAAATTGACTAACTTACAAAGTAAACATACAGCCAACATATTCTCTTGCCAAAGAGGTTGCTCAGGATAGATTGGATAGGAAAGATAACAACCTTATCGTAGGAACTCTGTGTCCGTTAAAGGGTGCTATCTACCTAAAAAGACAATGTCTCACTTGCAGGAAATGCCACATGTTGCAGGAGACGCGTGTGTTGGTCTCGACAATGGAACACTTCGAAGAAGACAAGCTTGTTGATCTAGGGCTTGGTTAAGCGGTACTTAGCTGATGTTGGCAATCGGTATGCAGGACAGTAGATGACTCTGGAAGTAGGCCTCTTTGCTTCAAGTTTGTTAAGGACTTTTGCTTTGAAAGGATGCGCTAGCTTGCTGCTTGAGTTAGTCAAGTCGAGGCGAATGGATTTTGACAAACGGAAGACTAGAAGGATGGAATGCTAATGGATTGAGATGGGTGGAGAATGATGGATCGCGTGTGCCTGAGTATTGGATACATCCTTCGTATTCCAGACTGCCTACATACCCTGTATCCACGGGATCAAGGCACACTTACGATGGAAGGTGAACGCGATAAATATGTAGTTCTGGATAGAGTGATGAAATGGGTCAAGATGGAAGGGGGAGATCTTATGTACCTGAGTACTGGAAACTTCCTTCGTATTCCAGACTGCCTACATACCCATATCCATGGGATCAAGGTACCTTAAGATTGAGAAGAGATGATATGTAGTTCTGGTTAGTGTGATGATGTGGGAAAAGAGCGGAGAAGAGGTGATCTTATGTACCTGAGTACTGGAAACGTCCTTCATATTCCAGACTGCCTACATACCCATATCCATGGGATCAAGGTACCTTAAGATTGAAAAGATGATATGTAGTTCTGGTGGAGGTGATGATGTAGAACAAGTGTTGAGAAGATAACAGCCTTATCGTAGGAGCAAAGTGTCCGTTAAAGGGTGTTACCTGTGGAAATGAGACAAGATTGAAGTATGCGCTGCGAACCACGAACAAGGAACCAATCCTAGACTAAAGCTAAGGAAAGAGTTGCCCCCATTCTGGTAGAGGAAACTGTAGGGGTGACCGCCGAAGAAGACACAGAAAGACTTGACCTAGGACAAGACAGTGTTAACTGTAGACACAGATCAAGACGTGGGATGATGATGAGGGACACTGGGAAATTTCCAAGCTATACTAGGTAGGGAGATGGAAACGCAAACAAATTCAATGGTTTTATTATGGATGGATGGATGAAGCAGGTGACGAACTGGACAAGGAGTGGACAAGACTCGATAGACGGTGGATACTGACTCTACGCATAGCGCCTGTTTGCCAGGTTTTCACTATGGTACTTATCCAAGGCGCCTGTTTGCCAGGTTTTCACCAGAGGATGAATGTTTTTTTTTGTATTTTTGTATTTTTGATTTTTTGATTTTTTGATTGTTTTTGATTTTTTTGATTTTTTTGATTTTTTTAATTTTTTGATTTTTTGTGGGAATACTCTGAGGATCAGGCGTAGAACTTCTTGAGATGGACACTGTTAAGTGGCTCATCTAGAGGAATGCCGTCAGGTGTAGCTAAAGTATAAGCTCCCGATCCATATGCTGCTGTCACAATGAAGGGACCTAACCAGTTAGGCTCAAACTTACCCTTCTTCTCTCGATCTGCTTGATTTCTCTGATTCTCCTTAAGTACAAGATCACCAACTTGAAACCATCTTTCTTTGATCTTTTTGTTGTAATTATGCCGGAGGCGGTTTTGATAGACATGGAGATGATTAAGTGCGGCAAGACGCCTCTCATCTAGTAGTTCAAGCTCAGCTAATCTGGAAGTACGATACTCATCTCCGCCGATCAGGTCCTGCATGGATACTCGGAGGGATGGGATCTCGACCTCTATAGGTAGGATGGCTTCAGAGCCAAAGACCAAGGCATATGGTGTGGCACCAGTGGGTGTTCTGATACTAGTGCGGTAGGCCCATAAGGCGGGATTGAGTTGCAAGTGCCAATCACGACCAGCTTCATTGACTGTTTTCTTGAGGATTTTGAGAATGGTTTTATTGGAAGCCTCAGCTTGGCCGTTACTCTGCGGATAGTAGGGAGTTGCAAAGCGATGTTGGATATTGTATTGTAGGCATAAGGCACGAACATCTTGGTTCTTGAATGGTCTCCCATTATCGGTGACAATGGCTTGGGGAATACCATACCGGCATATGAGGTAGTTTAGGATAAACTTGGCTATTTGCTTACCGGTGATATAGGTCATAGGAATGGCTTCCACCCACTTCGTGAAATACTTAGTGGCAGTAATGATAAACTTGTGGCCATTTGAGGAGGAAGGGTGGATTTGTCCTACGAGGTCGAGACCCCATTGAGAAAAAGGCCACGGAGTAGTCACAGGTTGTAACTCATGAGCGGGTGCGTGAATCAAATCTCCATGCTGCTGACATTGTAGACACTTCTTAGCAAACTGTGCAGCATCTTGCTCTATTGTAGGCCAGTAATAACCTGTTCTGAGTATCTTCTTAGCAAGATTAGGACCGGTAGAATGTACACCACAGACACCTTCGTGTATGTCTCGTAAGGTAACTTCGGCTTCTTCCGCGTTAAGACATCGTAAGAGGATACCATCGAGACTCCGGCGATATAGTGTATCACCCAGAATGATGTAACGAGAGGATCGACGGATAAAGGTTTTACGTTGAGTGGATGATAGGTCAGGGGGAAAGGTTTTGTTCTTGAGGTATTCATAGATATCTTCGTACCATGGGGAATTGGGACCAACAAGTTCGCAGATGATTTCAGTAACAGGAACATCGACGGCTGGTATCAACAATTGCTCAATCAAGAATTCACACTTCTGTGTATTTGCAGGCATGTCAATCAGTGACCCTACAGAAGCCATAGAATCTGCAGCTTTATTATGTTCTCTTGGAATTTGCTCAAATGTGATGGTAGAAAAATGTGGTTTGTAGGCATCCACTAGTTGTTTGTAGGGGACCAACTTTTCATCCTTGGTTTGGTATTCGTCTGTGACTTGGCGGATGACTAGCTGTGAGTCTCCATATACTTGTAATTCTGTGATGTCCCATTGAACTGCTGTATTGAGACCTATAAGGAGTGCTTCATACTCGGCTATGTTGTTGGTGCAAGGGAATGCGAGCCGATATGACTTTGGAATGTAGTCATTCTGAGGTGTAACAAATAAGATGCCAGCTCCTGAGCCATGCTGTGTGTAAGAACCGTCAAAGTACAACTTCCACATTATGGAGGTAGCAAGACTGAAGAGATTCTCGTCAGGAAAGTCTGCGACCATAGGATGTGTATCTTTCATAGGTGCTTCTGCTAGTTGATCTGCGAGGGCTTGTCCTTTAATTGCCTTACGATCTGTGTACTCAATGTCGAACTCACTAAGGATCATGACCCACTTAGCTAGTCTGCCTGTGAGAGCTGCTTTTGCTAATAGATATTTCAAGGGATCAATCTTGGCTATTAGATTTGTGTGTTGGTTCAGCATGTAATGTCGCAACTTTTGGGAGGCAAACACTACTGCTAGACAAGCCCTTTCCATTGGTGAATAATTGAGCTCATACCCTACCAAGGTTCTACTAATGTAATAAATTGCGTGCTCTCTGCCTGAGTCATCATTTTGTGCTAGCAGGGCCCCTAGGGCCGAATTTGTAGTGGAGATGTACAATATCAAAGGTTTGTCCGCAACTGGTGGAACCAATACAGGAGGTGTAGCTAGATACTCCTTAAGTTGATCAAACGCTGCCTGACACTTGTTGTCCTATCGAAACGAGACATCCTTTCGGAGCAAGTGCTGAAAGGGTTGACATTTATCTGCTAGCTGTGATATGAAACGCCTGATGGACTGTAACCTTCCTTGGAGGCTCCTTAATGCTTTAAGGTTCTTTGGTGGAGGCATCTCCACTATAGCCTTTACTTTTGCTGGATCTACTTCGATGCCCCTACGAGATACTATGTATCCCAACAGCTTCCCTGATGTGACACCGAAGACACACTTCTTAGGATTAAGTCTTACTTGGTATTTTTCAAGCCTGTCGAAGATCTGTCCTAGGACCTGTATATGTTCTGCTCTAGAAGATTTTGCCAATATATCATCCACATAGTCTTCCATGATGTGATGAAATAGATCGTGGAAGATCACTGTCATAGCTCGCTGATAGGTTGCTCCTGCATTCTTTAGACCAAACGGCATAACACACCAACAGTAATTGCCCCAAGGACATGTAAAGGTTGTTTTGTGTTGATCCTCCTCAGCTATTCTAATCTGGTTGTAGCCTGAGAATCCATCCATAAGAGAAAGCATCTCGTGACCTGCTGTCAAGTCCACTATAATGTCAATGTTTGGTAGTGGAAAATCATCTTTGGGACATGCCTTATTGAGATCTCTGAAATCATTACACATGCGGATGCGCCCATTAGGTTTAGACACAGGTACAATGTTTGAGACCCAATCTGAATAGTCAATAGGTCGTATAAATTTTGTGTCTAACAGCTTCTGTATTTCCACCTTCACCAAGAGAGCGATCTGTGGGTGCATCTTTCTCAACTTCTGTTTGACTGGTTTCACTTTGGGATCAACTGTGAGATAATGAACTACCAGCTTAGGGTCTAGCCCTGGCATATCTGCATAGGTCCATGCAAAGTTGATGGTTCGTTGTAAGAAGAAGCTGTTAAGATTTCTGTGCTCTGTGTCAGATAATGATGCTGCTAGAAATGTTGTCTTTGGATTCTGTTCTGTACCTAGGTTGATCTCTGTAGAATCTTCCACTAGTAGAGCTGATTTCTCTTGATACTTAGAAGGTAAGGGAAGGTCAAATCCTCCATCCTCAGGTGCCACAGTTGGGTTTTCACCTTTGGATACGTCCTTTATTTTTACTATTTTATGATCAGGAGGTGCCACAGTGTGGTTTTCACCTAGAGATCTTTCTTCATTTGCACTTTTGCGACTAGAGGATTTGGCATTCTCACCAAAGTAAGCCATGGGCTCTAGTTCCATTACAAAACCTGCCTTGTGATCGCCAAGAGGGATACCTTCCCGAAGTCCCATAAACTCAGCTAAAGCTTCGTCATTCTGAAATACATCTATAACGGGGGCCCCTTGTTGGTCCCAATCGATAAGTTCAGGGTAGACAAGCGTGACATTCTGGGTGCTGGTGGTGGAAGTTAAGGATACGGAGGATAGTGTAAAAATGGAGGATTCTGCGAATAGATTGGTCATGTGGAGGGAAGAGTCATCGGTGATATCCTCTGTAGATGTCGAATCGGCGGGAAACTTGTCAGCTACCTCGTCGAGGATATACTCGATGTCCGAGGCACGTGGTACCTTCTTACCAAATCCTAATCCTTTCTTGTCTAGCTTCTTTGTTACCACAATGGGCTCCACAGTGCCTTGATTCTGTTTCCCAAGGCCACCTTTGCCTTTATAGCCCATGTTTTTCACTATCCTTAAGCCATTGCCATACTGCTTGATTGGTATCGTGACTGGTTCTTTCTCCTTGTAGAGCCAAGAAGAGATGTCCTCAATAGTTTCCTCTTCCAATAACCGTCCATGTTGGAATTGGGTTAGGAATGTTGGGGGAGGAATATTTGCTTTTTTGGTAACTTTAGCAATGGGTGGTTTGCCGTAAGATTTTGGAGATAAAGGCATCCGCCCTACACAACAAGATTCAGAGATATCATAAGAGCCAAAGCCTATATCCCGAAAGCGAGCTGTGATTTTGGGGAGGGGTGTAGGTTCACTTGTAGAGGCTTGCGTGAGAGTTTCAGGTCAACATAGAGAGGGGACTCAAGGGCTTTGTCATTTTTAGGCACTTGGTTGCAATTCTTATAGCTTCCTTGCAAGACACGGCAAAATTCAAAAGGATTAGGATCTCCTGGGATGGTGATCTCCGTACCATTGTATGGGAACTTGAGGGACTGATGGTACGTGGAGGGAACAGCTTTCATTGCATGGATCCATGGGCGGCCTAGAATAATGTTGTAAGGCAGCTCAATATCAAGGACTTGACACCTAGTTTCAAGCATGACCGAGCCCAGTTGTATAGGCAAGTGAATAACACCTTCTGAACGGCGTTCTGCATCATCATACCCCTTGATTGTAATACTATGCTCAGTGTTGACGTGATCCTCAGAGTATCCCAATTGCTTTAGTAACTTTAAAGAACAGATGTTGAGACCAGCACCACCATCTATGAGGATGCGTTTGATTTTGCGCTTATGGATGAGCACTTCAATATGGAGGGCATCGTTGTGACAAGGATCATGGGAGGGAAGGTCTTTCTCAGAGAAGACCACATTGTAAGGCGAAGCAATATTACCCACTATAGCTTGGAAATCTGCAACTGCTATGTTGTTAGGAACAGAGGACTCTTGAAGGGCTTTTTCTAGCACTACTCGATGTGCAGGTGACGACCGTAGAAGGTCCAAAATAGAGATCTGTGCTGGTGTTCTCCCTAGATGTTTGACAAGATTATAATCAGACTGAACTGGAAGCCTAGGTGTAGGTGCACGAATGGTGACATGACCTCGACGAGTAGTAACAGCACAATCTGTAGATTTGCCTTTGATAGTGAGGGTAGACACTCGACTCTCTTCAAAACGACCTACAATGGAATCGAAGGACGTGGAAGCATGATTGATACCTTTACCTCTATCCTGAGGAGGAGGTGGACCATGATGAGGGAATGGTTCCTTGTACATATCGAGATCCTTGTTTGTGTGTTGCGCTGGTGATTCATTCTCAAAGGTGATTTGATTACCGTCGATGAGGTTTTGGATGAGGTGCTTAAGCTTCATGCAAGATGCAGTTCGATGACCTTTGCTCCTATGGAACTCACAATACTCATTGTCTCTGTAACGTGCAGTTTTGTAGATAGGTTCTCCATAAGGAGGAGCATCAGGTAAGGTTATGAGCCTTTTCTGCAAAGCTTGCTGTAAGACCGATTCTATGGGCACTCCCAAAGGAGTAAATTGACGTCGCGGAGGGTAATCTTGTTGAGGCCGCTCTTGTTGTCTTTGCTGTTGGTTGGGATAAGGCTGCCTTTGTTGCTGCTGTTGTTGAGGTGGAGCTTGACTTGGTTTGGAGAGTTGCAGCGGTGTTTGCAACGTTTGGACATGCTTAGTATCGACCACTCCATCATTGACCACGTTTTTGTTTTTATTCCAATATTTGGGTTTATCATTCGACTGTTGATGCGAATTGCTATCTTTCGTCTCCTTAAAGATTTTGACCACACCTTTAGCAATGAGGGCCTTCTCAATGTTGATGCCCTTGTATGTGATTTCATCGAAGGTTGTAGCACTAAGGATTTGCAAATGGAAACCTAACTCTTGGTTGAGGTTCTGCACAAAGATGCTAACAAGCTGTTTCTCTGGAATCTTGAAAGGGAATTTACTAGCCATTTGTCTCCATCGTTGGAGGAAAGAAATGAAAGTTTCACCATTTTTCTGTTTATTGTTGCATAGGTCCGTCATGGAAATCTCATGCTCTGCGTTGTAAGAGAAATGGGTGGCAAACTTCTCTGCTAGCTCGTTGAAAGACTTGATACCCGTAGGTAAGTGTGAGAACCATTCTATTGCTTGTCCTCCAAGACTGCGAGGAAAAAGACGCATAAGATATGTGTCGTTGTGAGAAACCTCGAAGCAAGCAAGATAGAATTCCCTAAGATGGTCTTTTGGGTCACCTTTTCCTTTGTACTTATCGAACTTGGGAATAGTGAAATTTTGAGGAAAAGGGATCATTGGTAACGACCGATCAAAAGGATAAGGGCACACTTCCTCCAAGGAGAAGGTCTTTTTGGTGTGGCCAAACGTAAGATCAGATAGCTGTTGTTGCACCTCCGCAATCTTTAGTTCCATAGTCGTGGGAGGGGTTGGTAACATCTCCTGTTGTCCAAAAAGTGGTTGGTGTTGCCCATATGGAAGATTATAGTGTGAGCCATGCGCAGTGGTATTGTAAGGGTCGTAAGATTGATTGGGATTGTATGGATTGTATGATTGGTTCAGATTGGGTTGGAATTGGGGGTTTTGATTAGGCAGAGGTGGAGGTGGCGCTAGGTAAGAATGTTGGCTCTGCGATGGTTGAAGAAACGTATTGGGGGGAGGAAAGCTAAAGTGCGTTTGATTAGGTTGTGAAGGTGGCACATAGCTTTGGGAAACTTGATGTTGGGAATGTTGCGAGTGGCTAGGTAATGTATGAAAGAAGTTGAGCGTGGATGAACGTTGTGGATGAGGAACATAGGTAGAAGTGTTTTGCGACGGTGGGGGTTGATTGAAGGTGAGAGTAGAAGAATGTTGTGGTTGAGGGACATAGGTAGAAGTGATTTGCAACGGTTGGGGTTGCTTGAGGATGAGAGTAGAAGAATGTTGTGGTTGGGGCTGCGTGACTCCAATTGGTTGAGAGACATGCAGGTGTGATGATATAGGAGGTGGCATATGTTGAGACCCTTGTTGCATGGCTACATACGTGTTCCCCAGATTGTAATTGGGTGGGAAACCTACGCGTGATGGGGTAACCAAGATTCCACTTGCGCTTGGGATGGACACTTTAGGAGGTGGTTGCACATTGGATCGAGCTAAGGTGGCTTGCCTAGCTAACTCTGCCTGCCGTTGTAGAGTTTCTTGTTGGTTTTGATAGATCTCCATAGGAGTCAAAAGTGGTGATACGGGCCTCTCCTCTGTTGGATTTTGAAAAAGGGGATTCCTATACTGCGAACCTTGAGTAGGTAGGGGCGTAGTCACCGTGGACATGGTTTGCACCGCTTGTATGGTTTCTTGGGTGTTGTTGCTCTCCTTGAGAGTGGACACATCAAAATCTTGAGGTAACTTGGCACCTTGCTTTGCAAGCAAGCGAAAGAAATAATCCTGGTTCTCACTAAGAATTTTATCAAAGGCAGCTATAGCTCTAGGATCCTGTATAAATTCATCCAGATCTTGCCCATCTTCTTGAGAGGATTGACCTATTTCAAAGTGTCGCTCTTCTTGAGATGGGGTTTGATCTACGATATAACCTTGTGGGACAAAATCTGGAGGCAAGCCTGTGGTATACTGCGGTGCATTTAGCAAAGGGGTTCTATCCTCATGAGGATTACTTGGTTTATCTATGTGCGGCATGTTTGGAGAGCTGATTGGTTTTGCTGCGGGTGTATTAGGAGTCACCTTGGGAGTAATGTTGAGACGACCTGATTGTGGTGTGCGAGGGGGTGACTTGTGCTTCTTAGGGACAACTTGCCTAGACTTCATAGTTTGCTGTAGCCTAGTGGTGACCATGGGGTATGTTTAGGACACAATGTAATGCTGGGAATCTATGAGATGCTTTGAAGAAACAGACAAACTTTGATGCACAAAGTACTGGACCAAAGGCGCTATACTGTTTGACCAGAGGCGCAGGACTGTGCTACCAAAAGCGTGCTACTATGGGCCAGAGGTGACGGACTGAGCTACCAATAGCGAGTTACTGCTATGTCAAAGGCGAGCTACAGTGACCAAAAGTGAGCTACTGTTATACCGAGGGCGCTGAAGTAGAGTTTTGCCAGAGGCGGGTTACTGCTTGACCAAAGGCGATCTACTGTATTACCAAAGGCGAGCTGCTGTAATACCAGGGGCACTGAAGTAGTGTCGGATGTTTTTCAAAGGCAAGATTTTTCTGTTTCTGATTGGATTGGTTTGGCAAGAGAAAACACAGCAAACAAGTGGTCAAAAAAGGCACAAGGACTGACACAACAGATAGTGTATGTTCAAGGCTCCAAACAAGCCCAATGTTTCCACAGGTCAAATACAGTTGCAATCAATAATAAGCACTTTTTATCCCTAGAGACAAGGTTTCATTGCAGTAGATCAGCTCACAGCTTAATACTCCGTCGATAAAAATATCATTCCATAAAGGTGTCAGATATTTAGTATCTTTGCGAGAGACGATAGGTAGGGATATCTCACCCTCCCCTTGGAAAGCTCAAGTAGGTCACAAGAGTTTTATGTCCAAGGGAATACTATCTCTTCTCAAGGGAGCCAATGGTGAGTATCTTAAGGGTTTAAATCGATTTCCCTTGCACTGATGATTACCGCAATGTTCGGAGGTAGGTCGGGTAGTCTCTATCTAAATTGGTTCTTAGTGACTTTGAGGGACCAACGCCTTACGAGCAATGCGAAAAGCTACTAAAAGCTTTAACCAATCCTACTAAGAGTTTCAAACACTTCGCTCAATGTGAAAATCGTTTCCACAAAGGGCTAGTACACCTCTTTTCAGTTTGGCATCACAAGGTAAGGCTGACGTCGGTTAGGACTTGGCTTTCGCCTTATCCCTTTTATATAGCGGTTCAAAGGAAAACTCTGCTTAGGGTCGTCCCTTTTGGATGAAACGCAATCCAAAAGCAGGCCCTTCTAAAGGAAGTACAAAAAATGTAAAATCAAGCACGTCACACAAAGGTTCAATTGTCCCGTTATAAGAAAAATAAGGTGCAACTAAGCTATGCACACACACGATTGTAGTTGTAAATTGTCCCTTATGAAATGAAGTGTTTGGCATTCATGTCCATTGTCCTTTAGAAAATTGAGGTGTTTGTTCATACATGTCCATTGTCCCTTAAGAAAAGCAGTATGTTCCTAAGACTTAGATTGCAAGAAAAGATTTGTTCAATTATCCTTTTAAGCATGCAATGTGTTTCTAAGACTTAGTGAGATAGATCAAGAGGTCTTCAATGCTCATCCTGCATGAACATGTTAAAAACACCTATTTGCTCTGTATGAGTAATAAGAAGCTGCAACAAGTGATATTAGGTCCACACAAACTCAAAAGTTAGCAAGTGCTTGAAGTCAGAGATTGAGAATAGGCCAATGAGTGGTCTTAAAAAATAGATCTCAGAAAATCTTTGAAAAAATATTACCACTGTGTAGAGGACAGAAAAATACCAACTTTCAAAAAAAACATCACCTGAATCCGAGTCCGTTTGTGAAAGTTATGAAGTTTGAAAAGTCAAAAAATAGATTTTTGCCGTCACCGAAATAGGCCAAATTTTATATTTTTCTTCGTCCCTTGACCCTTCCGAACGCAACCGTGACCTCCGTTTTTGCCCAGCAAGCTTCCTTTAAAAATCCTTTTTCAGATCTCTCCAAAAAAGAGTTAAAAAACCTGTGAAATCAAACTAAAAATTCCACAAATTTGATATTAAATCAGGACCAATGGGTCCCACCGGGCGTGCCAGAATGTGTGGAGGAAAAATGGATTAAATCTAAACTAAATAAAACCAAAGAACCCAATAACATAAAGGAAACGAATCTAAGTAAAAGCTATGACGAATAATCAATGCAATAAAGACTTTTACCGAAATCTGTGTTGTTTCCTTTGGATTGAATGTAGAATTGCTCAATGAAATTGCAAAGCCATAGCTGCAACAAGCAAGTGTAGTGCTCAAGAGATCAATGTCAAATGATCGTAAGGTTGCTCAATCGACGCATTGTGTATACTCGAAGCTCTGTTAAGTGTGCCTGAAAATACGATCGAAGAGAGAGGCTCAATGAAGGAGATGAGGGGGGTTTATATAGATTTCAAGGAAAATCGATCAACGGTCCAGATAATTCAGGAGAATCAACGGAGGAGATAAGTTGAGGAATGTGCAACGAATGAGAAGAAGACAAGTGTCTTGCTTGCTTTTGCATGAGAGGAGTTATCAAGAATAGAAGAATAAGTTAACTGAAGAGATAAATCAATTAAAAGAATAAAGCAATCAGTTAAGTGATTTAAAACAAGAAGAAGAGATTTGCATGAGAAAAGAAGATATTTTGCTTTATTAAATATAGAAATATTTAATTGATGAGCAAAAAAGCTTGAGTTATATTAGAGATAACTCAAATTAGAAGAAAAAGCAATTTAAATAAATAATTGATTTATTTAAATTTAGAGAAGATATTTTGGAAGAAATAATTAAATAATTAGAATTATTTAATTTAGAAGATTTTGAAGCAAATTAAATAAATAAGTTTATTTAATTGTTGTGCATGATTTTGGAAGAATAAATTTGATTTAATTAAATAATTTAAGAATTATTTAATTTTAGATAAGAGGGAATTTGTTGAATTAATTAAATAATTGGATATATTTAATTAATGTAGATGTGAATTTTGGAAGGAGGATAATGATCAAATTAAATAATTAAAAATTATTTAATTGTAGAAGAATATAGAGGAATTTAATTTAATTAATTAAATAATGAGGATTTATTTAATTAATGTTGAATTTAGGAGATTTAGAAGAATTTGATGATAATTAATTAAATAATTAGATTATTTAATTAACGTTGTAATGCAGGTGATTAGACAGATAACAGAATGCTAGTGATTTGACGACACGGTCATTTTAGGGTGTCTACACATTCCAACGGTGAAAACACTAGGATTTCATGGATCCTTAGGCTATTTGGATAAAAGGTAAAATAGGATAACATTTTGGTGATTATGCAGGGGTGTTTGCCTACTAAACACTAGGATCCATAGGCTTTATCAATCCGTTGGGCACTGAGTCAAAGGGCATAGAAAAAAGTACAAGGGTTGACTAGACCAACACAAAACTGAACACTACCTCTGGAAAACAAGACAAAGAAAAACAAACAAAGAAAACATCCTCCTAATGAGAATGCAATAGAGTGTAAGGGCATTATTGAAAAGAAACACCTAACATATTTAGAAAATCCCACAACCATGCTAAAATCAAGGTTTGAGATGGATCCCATTGACTGGGATTTGTAGAACCTCTCCATTCAGCTTGGAAAGTTGAAATGCATTGGCATGTTTGCAGCTGGTAATAATATAAGAGCCACTCCACATGGCATCAAACTTTGAATGTCTCCCAGCTTTAGCTCTATCTTCATCCCAATTCAACACCAAATCTCCCTCACTGAATGTTCTACCAGTTGATTTTCTATCAAAAGTTCTTTTAACGTAATCCTGATGAGCCTCAAGAGTCTTCATGGTAGCGTCTCTTTTTTCGTCAAGCTCCATTAGCTTAGCAAACCTAATTGTCATGGCATCACTCTCAAGTGGTTCCAATTGTTGTGTTAGCTCAAGGGAAGGCAACTCTAATGATAATGGATCTTTTGTTTCCCTTCCATAGACAGGCATGAAAGAGGAATTGCCTATGGCCCTCTTAGGGGTGATCCTGTCAGCGTAGAGAGTTATCTTCAACCTGGAATGCCAAGCTCTCTAGTTGTCCTCCACTATCCTTTTGATAATTCTAATCAGGTTTTTATTGGTGGACTCAGCCAGGCCATTCCCTTGGGGATAGTAATTAGATGATATCTTTAAGTAAACTCCATAATTAAGTGCCCATTCACTGATTTTTGTGCCTACAAAGGCCTTAGCATTATAAGAAATTATGGTGAATGCAACACCAAACCTGGTAACTATACCCTCAACAAAATCTAAAATGGAGGCCTCGGTGGCATCCCTCAATGTAACTGCCTTTGTCCACCTTTTGAAATAATCAGTGGTTGTTAAAATCCACTAGTGACCAGCACTAGAGGATGGATTGATCATTCCAATGAAGTCCAAACCCTATTGAGCAAATGGTTGATCAGTCTAAACTAGGAGCAGGAGAAGAGTAGCCAACCTTTGTTTACTTGCAAATAATGTACATTCTTTGCAGCTTCTTTCCCATCTATTGACATCTTTGAATAAATTGGGCCAGTAATAACTAGCACTCATTATTTTGATAGTAGTTGCTCTTGGAGAATAATGGCCACCAGTAGGGCCATTATCAAATTCATCTAATACCCTAGAGGTATGATCTTATTTAATGCATCTAAGAAGAACCCCGTTGATGCCTTTCTTAAACAAGACACTATCAACAAGAACATAAGGAACGGACTGGAGCCTGAAATACCTTCATTTTGCTTGATCTAGTCCCTCTGGGCATCTACCAGACTATAGAAATGTGACCATATCATGGTACTAGTTAGTTGGAGCGTGGGAACCAACTAGCTGTGTCTGCTAAAGAACACATACAACATCATCTCTAGCTTCAAGGTCCACAACCATCTACTCACACAGGCCTTTGCCTCATACCAACTTGGTTATGTTGATGTTTACAACATACTCCATTACATCTGTGATCCACCCAACCCTCTTTTCATTGACATCTCTTCTCAAAATAAACTCTTTGATGCTAGGGTGATTCGTCATCAACTGTATCTTGTTGTTTGAAAGCATATGCCTAAAATTTTTGAGTGTTTTCACCACAGAAAACACTTGTTTTCAACACAACCATACCTCATCTCATATTCTTTAAGAGGCTAGCTAAAGAAAGCAATTGGACGTTTCAATTTCTCCTCATCTTGTTGTGTCAGGACTATTGATATGCCCTCTTTGCCTCTAAAGGCGTAAAGGATAAAATCCTTCTCATAGCTCAGGTTTATCAACATGGGAGCCTGTGCAATGGCTTGCCTGACAGCTTCAAAACTATCCCTATCTTCTTTTGACCATGTGAAGGTAGTGTTCTTCTTAAGCATGGCAGTGAGGGGTTTTGCTATTGAAGCAAAATTTGGTATAAATAATTGGTATCAGAGCATGGGTCACGAGTTCGAACCCCTCGCTTGCGCTAGGGGGGATTGTTGCAAGGTGTGCACCCTTGGTCTCCTTGTGTTGTGCAATACAGTGCTTGGGTTCGTGACAAGGCTTAACCACCTCCCATGGATTCATTAACTCTAGCAGTTCTATTAGGAATTAATAGGTCGATCTTTTGGTGCAACAGCAACCATATTTCTAATAATCTCCTCACAAATTTGATCTTGCCCAGGAAGCTTTGCAAGCCCTTCTTGTGACTGGGAAGGGGAAGAGATAGAATGGCACTGGTTCTTCCAGGATCAATGGTAAGTCCCTTCTTTGAAACTATATGTCTCATCCCAACAATTTACCTTCAGGGATAGAAAACACACATTTCTTCGGATTCAACGACACACCATATTCTCTACATCTTTCAAAGACTTTTTTCAAATGACCTAGGTGGTCTGCTGCATGCGTAGAATAAATAGTCAAATCATTAAGATACACTAAAATGATATCATTGATTAGGCCTTTGAAGGCCAAATCCATTGCTCTTTGGAAGGTTGCTCCAACATTGGTCAACCCAAATGGCATCTTCTAATAAGCCAAAGTACCCCACTTGGTGGTAAAGGTTGTCTTGTACTAGTCTGATTCTTTTACAAGAATCTGGTTGTAGCCTGAGTAATCATCTAAGACTGAAAACCTTTCAACTCCTACTACTATTTGAAGGATCTGCTCCATTGAAGGGAGTGGATAATGGTCTTTGAGAGAGGCCTTATTTAGGTCTCTAAAGTCCACACATAGTCTAATTTACCCACTCTTTTTTCTCACTAGAACTAGGTTAGCCACCCAAGAGGAATGTTTAATTGGATAAATGATTTTGGCCTCTATGAGCTTGGATAGCTCTTTTCTCATTAATGGCTCAATTTTGGGATTAACTGGCCTCTATTTTTGGTGGACAAGTTTTAGATTGGGGTCTAAATCAATGGTATGTTGGATTAAACCAGGGTCAAAATATTTCAAATCCCTATAATCCCAAGCAATCAAATCAACAAATTCATTACAAAGTTCAACAAAACCTTGTCTTTCAGCTTGATCACATACCTTACCATGTTTGCAAAATCTGCCCTGAGCAGTTTTTATCTCTTCATAGTCCTCTTGCTTGACTACCATGTTCATTTTCTCCTTTGGTTGATCATCGGCACCAAATTTGTTTTCCAAAGTAGCTAATCCTTAGGCATTTTATTGGTCTTCAGCTAGATCACATGATCACCATACTACTCCTGCATCTTGGATTGATTATTAGTAGCAAATTCTTCCTCATCTTGCAAGAAATTAACAATTTGTTGGTCATTTTCAAATACTTGCCAATTGGATATGTTATCTGACACAGTGGGCCTAACAATAGTCTTCACATGTTGACCTGAGTTTTGTTTGACATTCTAGGGAATGTCAAATTGAGCACCAATTGTAGCCATCCTATTAGCATCTTTGTTTCTCTACTTAGGCACTGCCTGGATATTGAAGGCATCAAAGTCTTCAATTAGGTCCTAGACTCTGTGTTTATATGACTTGAGAAAGTCATTCCTTGAAGTGCTTAGTGATCTAATTTGGTGAACAACCAACTCACTATCACTAAATGTTTGTAAAACTTTTATTCCCCTCTTTTGTGCTAGTTGTATACCCTAAATTAAGGCTTCATATTCAGCCACATTATTGATACAACTAAACTATAATATGGAAGTAGAGAACTAACTTTCCTTTTGGGGTGAAATCAGTACAACCCCAGCACCTGCTCCATTCTTGCTTCTAGAGCCATCAAAATATAACTGCCATATCCCACTTGGATCTATTATTGGATTCACAAGATTAGGGATAAAGGCATCATCATCATGGATACAGTATGTACCTAGCCCTGTGTGTTCTGTATGGTCAGGAGTATCAAACTAAAAATAGTTTGCCCACTCATCAATAAGTATATTAGGGATCTCTTCCATAAGTTTGGTAGCATCATGCCTACCGTTGTCATCCTCCTCTAGCTCATGGATTGTACAATTTATATTGGTAGGGTTAGGGGAGTAGGGCTCTACATAGTCATTGGCAATAGGCTCAGCCCTAATGGTCACTTCAGTGCCATATCTTGTTCCAAATAACATGTGGGACTAATCAGAAGATAAATACCCACCTATTTTAGTGGTGAAATCCCTAGATAGGCATATACCAAAATATGTAGGGAGGTCAATGACTAAGATGTCTTGTGAACCATAGTCTCTAGGGCATGCATGCAGGGTTAGCTTCAAATCTTTAATTACACCTACTATCCATGATGATGATGGGTATACAGCAGTACCATTTAATTGCACTACCCCCTTACCCACGTGTTCATATTCAATGCCTAACTTATCAGCTATATTTTTTGGCATAATAGAGGTACCCACCCTAGAATCTATCATACAATTATGTAACAATTTGTCACCAATGATTAGGGAAACATAGAAGGGAGAGGGCTTACTGCTTTTTCTTATACTTGCATCCTCTGTTGGTTGGCACAGGTTTGCAAGGGTGGTTGTCTTTTCTTTTGCTGTCTCCACAGCAGGTTGACTGAAGCTTGTTAGGGTTTCCTAAAGCAAATCCCTCTAAGTTGGGATTAACAGGGCATCCCACATAGTGACACTTAGGTTAGTCTTTTTCATCTGATCAACTATGTTGAAGGGAATTTGACTAACCTTCTACGATACCTTTGTGACCACAGTGTCAACCTTTGACTGCTAACTGATCTGGGGCTGTTCTGGAACTGAATTTGCCTTACCAACAGTCTAATATGCTTATTTTGAAGGAGTCTTGGCTGCTACTCCTTCATTTGTAGCCATTTAGGATGCATGAGAAGATGTCTGTTGACTAACTGTAGCTACTGATGCATCCTTAGTGGATCTTCTTTTGGCCCTTGTGTTGTGTTCTATTGGGCTTGCACCTTGATCAAAACCATAGAAGTCATCCTATTTCCAATTGATCAAGGTGGAAATGTTTTGTATTTGTTCCTGCCATCCTACCATCTCTTGGATAGAACTGACTTGTTGTTCTGGGGGAATTGACTGGCTTTGCACTGTCAAAGCCTGACTAAAATGGTCATCTTAGCACATATTTTGATCATGTGGCCGATTGCATGGATAGCACCAATTGTTGTCTTGAGCCATGTTGTTTTGTATGGGCACCAAGGGTCTAGATGTGCTTGCAGCATTGGGATGGATAGCATTTAGCGGCCTAATGCAACTGGGGTGGTTTTTCCTCTATACATTACCTTGATATGGTAGTTTATTCTATTGATACATCTGATTAGAGGTCTAATATGGTCTATTGGATTGTGCTTGCTACCTTTCTAATGTTAGCACTCTATTGGTCAATCTTCTTATTCTAGCATCCTTATCCTCTGATTGCCCAATTGAAGGTGTAATTAGAGGAGTAGCAGGGTTGACTATTGTAGGAATTGGAGCCACAACATGTTGAATAATAGGGGCCTTTGGAAACAAGGGCATTGGTGGCTTTGGAGCAATCCTTTTAGCCTGAATTAGACAATTTTCTGCCCTTATCACTATGTCATATGCATCTGCTAGCATGGTCCCTCCCATAGAATGAATCATGATAGTAATGTCAGGATTTAAAGAATTTAAATAATATGTGAATGTCATGTTTGGAGAGGGTGTCACCAATAATGGAATCATGTCCCATGTCTTCTAAAACCTGTAATTGAAGTCTACCATATATTCATGGGGGGCTCTTTTAATTGTGGCTAACTATTCTATTGGAGACAAGTGGTCACTCTAGTCCTCAAAATGTTGGCACAGTCTTGTTCCCAAATCATCCCAATTATGGATGGAATTAGCTGGGAGATCTCTATGCCACTGAAGGGCTTTCCCTTTAAAGAAAGAAGCTAGCAATCTCACAGTAACGTTGTCAATAGTGACGTGAATGGAGCACATGCTAGTAATATCTTGAATATGCTTGGCAAGGGTGGTGGAGCTTTCACCAGTGAAGAATGGAATTTCTTTTAGAGATGAGATAGGAATATCATCATACTGGGCTAGGTCAAGAGGGATTCCTCCATTGAAGGAAACAAAGGGAAGGTTCCTTGCCATGTTGTGGATATTTAAATTAATTAAGGTATATGCAAGCTCCTTCTTTAATATTGGAACCTAACTAGAGGGGGTGTAGATTGGGCTCTTATTTTCCCATCACAGGAGACCTAGATAGTCTACTTCTTCTTGAATCCATAAAAATAGCTTAATGAATCGAAAGATACCTGAAGAAGAAGCTCTGGACTGCATTATAGGCATGAAATGTTAAACTGATTTAGATATTGGACCAATAGAGTTGCCAGGTGCTTTGTTGAATGCTTCCAAAACAGCAAACAAACTAATAACAACATTAAAATCCTTAGTTCAACTCTTACTCAGAGAAGAGAGTCCCACTAGGCGTGCCATAAATTGTTATCATGTGAAATTGCACCCTGCTTGAAGCATGTTCAAGCATTCCAATGACACAATGTGAAATATCTCAAGGTGTGGGACCTTGCAAATGAGATCAGACCTCTAGAGAAGGTTGGTTCCTCTTTCTGAACTTAAGATTCAGAGTAATTGACTAAACCTATGTTAATGACCACCAAGGAAAAGGGAGAGGAGACTGAAATTAAGAGGGAGGTGATACACCGATATTTAGGAATGTTAGCTAGAATTGACATAACATGGTAATGATCTCAAATGCTGAAGGAGAATCACATAGACTCATGTAGGTTAAAACATAGGTTTAGTCTGAGAGATGAAAGTATGAAAGGGATCATTTTATCTACAAGACATAGCTTACATCTATCAAATAAACACAATGCAAGAACAATGAGAGAGGCAAATTTTGGTTTATATTGATCATAGAGGCTAAATAGCCATTACAAAAGAAAGATACTTGTTACAAAGAACTAGACACAATTTAACCATCCACATTCATTGGTGAACCACTATAAAAGATGTCAAAGGCTCATCTTTGAGCACAATGCATCAAATTTGACTGGTTCTTGCAGATGCGTTACAAGTGTTTTGTAGGAAAATAGGGAATGATGGGATCGATTGTCTAGATCCTCCTTTCACTACAAACATTCAAGGACATCCAACCGAGTTGAATCACAACTTTTGCAAGAGGATTCTCCTACATGTTTGTGTATCACCTGTAACGATGTGGAAATTTAGAAATTATCAATTAATGTATTAATTTAATGTCAAATATGCTCAAAACCCTAATTATGCACAATCGTAAGCAAATTGATAAATTACGACAAATGCTCGCAGACCAAGATAGTAGACAAAGATTAGTTACTAACCATTTTTTGAAGTTCATGATGCGATATATTCGGGGACATGTCCACTCGGGCCCTAGTCCAATGTAGTGTTTTCTTCAGGGGGTTCCAAACTTCTTACGATACTGATGACCACTGCTCTGTCTATTTTTGTCACGAAATATATGGACACTAGAGCTCACACCGTAGTCCAAGGTAGGATATTCGTCAGGATGTCAAGACTTCTTTAGATGTTGAATAACACTGTCAAGGAGATTTCTATGTCTGCAACCTTGGAGGACACTGCCACTAGCGCCCTAGTCCCAAAAGTACACCAGGCTGCTTCTTTTCGCCAGATCTAGAATCCTTATCATCTACAACCTTCTTCTACAACTCCACTCCATGAAATTTGATACATGTAACATGTAATTACAAGGAGTGTGGTTGGGGGTTGTGGTGTTTAGGAGCTTGCCTTAGTCAAGCCCAGTAAGGACATTCAAGTCTTCCAAACACTGTTGTCAGATAAAGAGTGTGTATCCCTATGGCATAGAGGAAAAAATAAATTGATAAATGATTCAAACACAAATAGATATCACCTCAGAGGTGTAGCTCACATGTAGATGAAAATCCTTCAACACATGAGAAGATGAAGATAAATCTGTAATCACAAACACAACAACAATATTCTACTCTACACAATGAATATCTTGAATGCTCTAAAATCATAAGTTCGCCAAAGTTCATAATCATCTTCTAGTTTACAAATGAAACCCTAAACATTCTTATATATGCATTCTTGCTATAAATTTTGTAATCCAAACTTAAGATGTCGGCAACGGAACCTTCTAATGGTCACATAACTGACATTCAAATTTGGGACCTGCCTCAAATAAGGTAGGACAAGGGTACGAGTGCCCCTATCCTTAAGTCCTAATTTAGGGCAGGGTCAAAAGCCACAATGTCCCTCAAGCCCCATTTGACATGGGTTTCAGGCCATTTTGTCTCAGGAGTTAAAATGATCATGCAAGATGCAAAACAAGGGACCTGAGAGCTAAACTTAGGAGGTAAAAGTCCTAGGGGACATTTTATGACATAACATTTAGCCCCCACTTTAATGTATGCATGAATGCAAGGCCCATACATGCATTAAAGTATGGTCAAAACACAACAAACACTCCAGGTACTTGAAGTTAATGCATACACAAAGATTGAAGAACTAATTCTAGCCCCCAGTCTCAGGTAGACATTAGAGAAAACACATTACAGACACACCAAACATAGTGAAGATCATATTAGGCACATAAAACACAGAGAAGACAGTAACAGGCATGCAAGACATGGAGAAGATAGTGAATGCAGTGATTTTTTTTCATTTTCTCATATATGAATGAACATGCAGATGCATGGAAAGTAAAAATGTAACACACAACCCAAAATGTAGGAGGGGTATTTTACCACTCTCTTTGGACTACATATGGGGAAATAGACATGCAATACAAATCTCAGAGTGCGGGTGGGGCATTTTTCCATGCTATTTGGACTCCACTTGAGAACAAGCACACCATACAAATCCCAAAGCATTGGTGGGGAATTTCACCACACTCTTTGGACTATACTTGGGAACAAACACGCCATACAAATCCCAAAGCATAGGATGGGCATTTCGCCATGCTCTTTGGACTAGACTTGGGAACAAACACATGGAAGACACATGGAAAACACAAGCGCCATATAGTATGCCAAAGATATACTATACGTCTAAAACATGGCAAACAAGGCGATGGAAGAAACTTATTGCTAAGCCCCGACCATCTCAAGCACGCTACAGGCACACCTGATAGTTGGGCTTATGCCACAACAACCGCCAAAGACATGCTTAAGGAAGGATAGCCCAACCCTACCTACTCAGAGGACTTTTGAAATAAAAAGGATGTGCACTAGTTCAAGAGATACACCATCCCCACCTCCGCAGAGGGCTTAAAATAAAAGGATATGCATGATATCCCACCTCTATAGAGGGCTTAAAATAAAAGGATATGTACGATATCCCACCTCCATAGAGGGCTTTCTCATTGCAATATAAAATAAAGATGTGCACTCGCACAGAGATACAACATCCTACCTCTGTAAAAGGCTTACAAGCACGCTTCATTAGTACCAAAATCATCAGACATCTTACCTTATATGCCCCCACCTTAAGGTGGTTGATATCATGTACCAATATCAAGCACTTTAAGGTAGAGAGAAATCACACAAGGGAACAAGAGCTCTCGCAAATCCCATGCCCCCAAAGGTGACATGTACTTTACGATCGCCGAATGTTCCTACAAACACAAAATTTCCTGCAAGAAGAGAGGTTAGAAATCTTTCTATAAGATAATAACCACATCACATGATAAAAGCAATGCATAAACATAACCACATCAAGAGCTGAAGTTATACTACGGATTTAGAAACTGAGTATAACCATGGGGCTATACTACAGAGATCTTAGAACAACGTGTAACCAAGGTGAGACCCAAGATAGACAAAGTGCACGGAGCAGCTATATTGTAATGGTTTGTAAGCAACTATTAGACATCATCAAAATATCACACAGAGTGATTCTACTAGTCAAGTGTCAGATAATATATATCAGCCCCATCGTCATGTATAGACTAGGTCCATTTTTGCTTACTCGCTGAAGGGACACATGGTTCGTAGCAGTATATTTTTGTTTTTCATCATCGGCCAACTAGATAGAACCACTAAAAGAACGTAAACAATAAATCAAGAGAGGAGAACAAGTGCCTTAGGGTCATCATGTAGGAAGGTGCCCCCTGGTCTGCAACCGCAATGCTATGCCCCTAAGACACAACACATAACAATAAAAATAGAGGAGAAGAAAGATAGAAGAATGATGATACAAATAGAAGAAGGGTCACAACAGAGGCAGTCTCCTGGTATCCTTAACCTTACAAGAGTATCAAGGGTCATCCAAGGAGACCTAAACAACACATAACACATCATGGGGGAACACAACACAAGAGAGAAAGGGTTAGAATTACTTACCTGATAAAACCCAAAGCTAAGAACACTAGGAGGAGGCCACCCTTGAGAGAAACTATAATATTTGCTACAACGAGTGTGGCTTAAAGAGGGAGAAATAAGTCAATCAGATAAAGGTATCTTCATTTCTCAGTCTAAATATGTGAAAGAGTTGTTAAAGAAATTTGGGATGGAAGATGCTAAACTAGTTTGTACACCTATGATAATTGGTTGTAAGTTGAGTAAAGATGATAACTCACCATTGACAGACAAGAAAAGTTATAGATAGACATTATTGGAGGATTACTTTATCTGACTCAAACCAGACCTGACATAATGCATGCAGTATGTCTTGTGGCAAGATTTTAGGGAGAACCAAAGGAATCACATGTGATGGTAGTCAAGAGAATTCTGAGATATTTAAAAGGTACAATAGATTATGGTTTGTGGTACCCTAAGGACTATGACTTTACTCTCAGTGCATATACTAATGTAGATTGGGTCAAAGATGTGGATGACATAAAAAGTACAAGTGGAGGTGCATTCTTCTTGGGAAAAAGATTAGTATCTTGGTTGAGCAAGAAACATGATTCAATATCCATGTCTACTATAGAAGTAGAATACATTGCAGTAGCATGCAGTTGCACTCAAGTGTTATGGATGAAGAAGACTTTGAAGGACATCAGAATTGTGTATGAAGATCCCATTGCAATCTTTTGTGGCAACAGAAGTGCCATAAACATATCAAAGAATCCAGTGATGCATTCAAGGACAAAGCACATATCTATCAGGTATCATTTTCTAAGAGAAAAAGTGACAAAGAATGAAGTCAAGTTAGAGTATATTTCTACCAAGGATCAGATTGTTAACATTTTTACCAAGCCTCTGCCTAAGGATACTTTTGAGTATATCAGAGAAAAGTTAGGGGTTATCACACCTCCTGCTCTAAACTAAGATGTATAATAGTGCATCAGTCTGGAGGTGCTCAGAGGTCCAGATTGATGCTTTTTAGGGCTACTTCTCAGGGGGAGTAGTCAGAGAGTTTAGAAGAGAGATTAGGTCAAAGCAGAAGAGTGCAAGTATGTGCCCTTTGCCATTGATGTCAAAGGGGGAGAGAAATCATGTGAAAAACTTAGAGTGCAGATGTCTAAGAGAAAGGGGGAGAATTTTGTAGAAAGAAAGAGTGCAGGTGTGTAAAGAGAAAGGGGGAGAATCTTGTCTTGATGGCTATTGTAGTTTTTCACATCATATGTTGCCATCAATGACAAAGGGGGAGATTGTTGCAAGTATGTTTCTAAATGGTGTTGTCATTGATGTCAACAAATTAATGTTGTCACTGGTGTCAACTATATCTTATTCTATTACTTGTTTAGAAGACTTGTATGTTGAGGATATTGAGAAAATTAGCCTCTCCAGAAGAAACAAGTGAGTTACAGAGAAGTATAGTACAGATAGTGAGTTATATGCTAAAGAACAGTCCGGTAAACTGCTCCACATTTATTTCTTCTTGAAGATTGTGGTCTGCGGATTGGAAGTAAGTTAGGGGTATGATTAAGGATGCTACATTCTAGATTTGAGCCCTCCACATGAAGATCGAAGTGAATTGTGTTCACCAGAGAGAAACCTACTTTTTTAGTGAGTTCAATTGGGACAAGGAGAAAGTATTCTACTCCACATTCCTCCGCAATAAAGTATTTTTCTCTGCAGTTTTAGAAGGAAGTTTGGGATGATGATAAGTTCCTACAGTTGCAATGGTTTGTGGTTTGGTGGTCAGAAAGCTATCTTTCTTTTACAGTAGTCGAAGACAGTGAAGTTCATGTGTTTCGGTGAGAAGGTTCTTATGGGTAAAGTGGTTAAAGGTTGTGCAGTTTCTCTTGATGATTTAACATGCTTGTGGATGTCTCCTAATCATGTTCCTATCTGGACTTTGCTCCACATTAAGAAATTGAGATTGTGTTTGAAGATAATGTAGTGTGTAACCAGTCTTAGTCGACCTGGTTAATCCTAGTGATTGTGGAGATCCCTTGAAGATTGTGGAAGTGTGTTAAAGCATGGAAGATTGTGTTTGAGTCCCAGCTAAGGCATGGCATGGTCTACATACAATTTTATTTCATCCCCTTTGCACAATGTTGTAATAGGCCAAGACCTATTTTGTAAATGTTTGTAATGCTAACCTTGGAGATTGTTCCAATGGTTGATGATTGTGATGCCGACCTTGATGATCATTCCAAGGTTGTTGTAGTGTAGAAATACTTGTAGTTGAGTTGTGAGAAGTTGTCCTTGAGCAGAAATGAAAATATATTAAGAAAGGTCCAAAACGCCAGAGTAGAGAAGAGGCAGAGGAAAGAAGAGGAAGAACAAAGTAGAGGTAGAGCAAAGTAGAGGAATGATTGTACTTCAGTTACAAATATAGAAAGGTGTTGATCATGATAGTGAGTCTGGCAGTGAGCCACCAATAGGGTTTAACAGCCCTTAGGGTTTAACAACCCTTATTGTAATCTTGCTAGGTTTAGGGTTGAGGCAGTGAGCTTGCTAGACCTAGTTGTTCTTCATGGCAGTAAGCCAGTATGTTTAGGCCCGTGGAGTGACCAACCTTGAGCATCATTATTTCAAGATTGCAATATATATTGAGAGCTAATCCTCTTCGTGGCTTTTCCCCACCTTGGGGTTTTCCACGTAAAATCTGGTATCTCTTGTGTGATGTTTTATCTATGGTTAAGTTTGTGATTTCATGCACTCATTGTTAAATTATAATAATTGTGGATAAGTGATGAATGCTTAATTGCATAAAGCGTTAAAGTTTTTGAGACAACTGATTCACCCCCCTCTCAGTTGTCTGACACATATCAACACAATCTACCCTCTATGTTGTAGGGAAATTATCAATTTTTGCAAGGTTTCTCGACCCCTATGTCGGTTCAGTGCCTATGCCTTCAGACTCAGTGCATTCAACCTTAGATATATCTTTTTGGGTAGTAGTGCATTTGTTGATCTATTTAGCACTTTTGATTTTTTTGTTAGCACTATTGACTGGCTTTTAGTGATTTTGTAGTCTATCTTAGCATTTTTGAATATTTTGTTAGCGCATTTGTTTCTCTATTCAATGAATTTGTTGTTTCTATTAGCACTTTTATCTATTATCTATCTAAGTTGAATCTATTTTAGTTTTTCTAGACTAATCCAATCTGTGCAGTTGTTATCCCTTTGTCCAAGACCTAAAGTAAAACTACTAACTTGTTTTCTGTAGCCTTGCTGTGAAAGATATCATTTTTTCCATTAGTTTTAGTTGTACATTAATTCTAGCTTAGTGGGAAAAGAATTATTTTCTATGTCTTTGGATTTTGAAGGGATGAATGCTCTCCCCTCACACCCTTGGGTGATCTTAGGGATCATAAATCCTTTCATAATCCTCTTTGTGATCTAAGGGATGTATGCTAACCGAGGAGTGCTATTTTCACGTATGCTCTCCTCTTGCACTTTGTGTAAGCCTGGGGATCAAAAGTGAATAGCATTTCCTTCCCTTTAGGAGGCATACTTGGGGATTTCATCCCCCAAGGGATGAACTCAACCATGTGTTCTAGCGAGGTATATAAAGTGGGGAGCGTAAGCTATACCTCAAGGTGTGAACCATCGTCATGCTTCGGGAAGCCCCAAGACCCTCAGTCCACTGAGACTTGTGTGGTGAAGAGAGGAGAGGCCCTGCTAATCTCAAACTTTAAAGGTGGTCCCTTTGGTCATAGACTTGGACCCCATGTACCTTGTGTATATATTGGGGATGTATTTAGAAGCTTTGTTAATCCTAGTTTAAGACCTTCAGTCATCATATCTTGTGGTGCATCACTACTGGGGAGGAGAAGTTCTCACATGTACCTCCATTGTTTGAGATGGAGTTTGCTTCAGGAAGGACTTTTGTCTCTAAGGTAAGGGGTGTAAGGTGGTCCATGACCTTACATTCCCTAGCTATCCAAAACATGGTATATGGTATCAATAAAATAGATGTCACCATTATAAATTAGTGGGGACAAAAGTTAGCATTATGAGTCCACAAGATATGACACACCTACTTGATTAATTTTAGGCATATGTTAATGTTCTTGGTGTGTATTCTTGTGAGGAACGAGTAAAATCCATCAAGCCTTATTCCCTGAAAGTAAAAAATTAGACATTATGTCTTCTATTTGCTTCAATCTCTTGCCAAATCTGTGTAACATTAAACAACTTGTAGAACAACACATTTGACTATAGTTTAGCACCTTAGCTTGAGCCTTTAGCACCTCTGATCTATATCCTAGCACTTATGACCTACATTTTAGCACCTCTGATTTGTATCCCAATGCTTTTGGCATCTAAGTTAGTGCTTTTGACTTGCAGTTTAGCACCTCTGACATATACCTCAACACTACAATGCTTTTTTCCATTTCCTTAATGCTTTTGACCTATTTGTCATAACCTTTGACTATTGTTTCAACACCCTTGACTGGGTTGCCAATGCTTTTGATCTATCCTTAAGCGGCTTTGTCTACTGCCTTAGTGCTTTTGACCTGTCTGTCGGTGCCTTTGACTGTCACCTCAATGCCTTTGGTTGGTCTATCAATGTCTTTGTCCTTTGCATTAGTACCTTTGCCTGTGAACTCAGACAACCAAACCTAACTACTATCAAATTAGAAATCAAACTATCTTCAGCTTGGGATACTTTAGACCTGACTTAGGATCATCCATCAAACTTCCCATCTCTAAATTCCATACCAAAAAACTATAATTTTCATACCATTCATTTTACCAAACGTTTCATCCAATCTTGAAATTGTACCTTTGAGACTTTGATCTTTTACCAATTCATCAATATCCCTTTAGACTAATCTTTCATTCATCTTTATCCAATCCATTCCCTATCTACAACTAAATTTTCTAAATTTCAAATCTAGATCTTTTAATTATCCCCTAGTTTACATATTGCTTAATATTTTGTCTATCTTAACTAGCATGTGAATTAGTCCTCATTAACCTTGGATAAAGTAACTTAGGAGCTTAGATTACTCCTAGGTTAGTGGACTCCAAGTATCCCATTTTTCTTGGGTGTCTTGTCTACCCCAAGTAAAATAATACCTCTCTCTTTTGCTTAGGTTCTTGTCTACCCTAAGTAAGAGGAGATAAAATCCTCATTGCCCAAAAGATCTAGATTTTCTTGCACCACTTTTTAGTTGAATCCAAACTACCCCTTGATCATTTTAGTCAAACTATATTTAATCATCCATCAACTAATAAAACACCCATCAACAAGATAATTTTTGGTCCAAAACCTTTGAAAACACAACCTTTTCCCAAAGTCTCAAAAGTCTTTCAACACATATCCAAAACTCACATCTTCCATCCAAAACCACATCTTCCATCCCATACCCTAGGTCATGTTTCTTGTATGCTCGTTATATCTTCAAGATCAGGGTTATAAGCAACTTGTTGTGATGTTCACAACATGCCCCATTTTACCCTCTAGCAAAATGAGGACCCTATTTGCTTTTTCTTTCTTGTGGTTTGGTCTTGCTTGGTGGTAAAGGGAAAATATACTTGGTGCTTGAAATACTAGAGAGAAATAGGGGTTACCAGTGAAATTTGCATAAAAAATGATCTAGGGTTGTTTTTTGAACCAACTTGAAATTCCTTGTATTTTGTGAGATATTCAAGTTTTTATGAAGATGCAGTGATTAAATAAATTTGTATCTCATATACAAATTTCTTTGCATATGAAGTGCTTTGTGTTGTCGCGTTGTGACATAAAGGGTTCTTTTTTTGCTTTTGCATATGTATCTTAAGTACTTAAACCAAAATATGCAAACCCGAACTCGATTGTATTTAGAGGTAAATTGAATAAGTGTTAGGTTCCATGATTGTATTTGTATATTGCATTGTATGTATAAACCTGTGCATTCAATATACAAATAGTGGAATATACATGGGCAGATTTCATAGAACATTTAAATCCAGTGTAGAGTATACATGTGTATTACTAATACATTGTTTTTAGTATACAATCTTAGAATATACATGATCGAACTCGAAAGAAATATACAATCAAGTTTATAAAAGTCAAAGTTAGAGCAAATGTTGTATTTTATATTCGTATGTATGTGTGTTTGTATCTAAAGTGCAGATACAATCCCGGATTCGAAAAAGAGGTTAAAAGTAATTAAGTCTGGCGGGGCCCATAGGGGTATTATCATAATCTATGTCTTTAAAATACAAAAGGTCAATATACATAAATGGAGATACAAAGGCGGATCCGAAAGGAATTCAAGTTTGGTTCATAATGGGTTGAGGTTCGTGTTTTTTGTATGTATATTGTTTTTGTATTTATTATGCAAGCGGGATATACAAAGGTAAAGATACAAAGGCAAAATTAATATAAGGTCCAATCTAGTTAATAAACCCTTGAAGTCTGTAGTTGTATGAATGTTGTTTTGCATTCGGTATACAAACCGATACACAAAAGATAAAATGCAAACTCGGAATCAAAATTAATGTCAATTTAGTTCACTGGCGTTTGAAATCTGAATTTGTATGCGCATCGTTTTGTATTTGATATACAAAAGTGAAATGCAAAAGATTATAAAGGCAAAACAAAAGGGAAAATAAAGGAGGATTTCAAATACATATTTTATGATGCAAAAAGTGAATCTAAACCGTGACGAAGGAAATGTATCTATTGTACCTTAAGTGATGCATTTGTATTTGAGATACAAAAATAGGAAAATACATTGTTAATGGATACAAATTTGAAATAGGCATTTTTTGAACAGAAAGAAAGAATTGTATACGTGTATAAGCTGTAATTAATTCCATTGAATGTAGTAAAACCTAGATTCAAAGGGAAATAAAAGTGAATTCTGATTGGGTTTTTACTTACGATTGCATACAAAGAGAAAATTTGCAGAGCTTGTACAAGGAAAAGGTGAATTAAGGTAAAGAGAGTAAATTTGTAAAGTGAGCTCAACAATGTTACAGGAGAATCGTAAAGTGTATCAAATCCAACGGTATAGCAGTTAGGAAAGTGAATTCAGGTATGTACCTCAAACACCATTGTAATTAAGCTAAATTGGAAATGAAATTAGTTGCAGTAATTATAGTTAAGGAAAATGATGCAAGTTAATTCGTATACTGCAATTAGTTGTAGGAAAGGGATTTAATTCTATAAAATCTTGAAATAGAGAAAATGACAAAACCCTAGGGTGAATGTAAAAGAGTAAAAATGTATGGTGAAACCCTAGGATTGGGTGCAAATGAGATGGTAAAATGCATAAGTTTTCCTAGCAGATGGCATCGAAATAAAAGAAGGTAGATACAAAGGCATCTGGCAAGAAAGAAAAGATGGAAAAACTAAAAGGACCAAAGAAAGAGGTGGTTAGGGAGGAGTTTCCATTCCACAAAGGGTATCCATCATTACTGTATAGTATGGGAGGAATGGTTACTGATACGGCTATTGGTAAGTTTGATTCTAATGACGCATTGCAGAAAATCAGGGCACCAGATGCCACTCTGACTAGGAAGAATTTTTGGGATACAAGACTATATAAAGCAACAGGTTATCCTTTAGCAATGGAGGCCAAGGAATTGGTGATGGAATGCATAAATAGATATGATATGAATACCAGGAGAGTGATGCACAATGGTGTAGTCATTGCAGATTTATCCATAGAGGGCATAGCTAGAACATTTGGCTTATAGATTCAAGATCAAATGATGGATGTGGACCAAGACCAATATGCTCTGGACTTTAGAGATAATGAAAAGGAGTGCAAAAGTGTAATATTTTATGGCTGGTATCCACCAGAGAATAAACCAAAAGCTGCAGTGAGGGTATCTAAGAATTCATACACAATTGGTTTTAATGAAGAGGTGCATATAATAACCACCTTGCTATGAAGACTTGTAGGGTTGAAGGATGTAGGGAAGTTTGAGCCCTGGATGTTCACTATCATCCAATTCATAAGAGAAAAGATAGGAGTAGTCCATTGGGCAAAGGCTATTAGTAGTGCTATTCTGAAGAAAGTGATGGGATACAAGAAGGACAAGCATTTTTATCTATCTTCGTATATAGTTTACTCATGTGCAGTGAAAATACCACCATTGGCAGGAATTGATAGTGGGCACCTTGGGAAATAATCTAGGCCCGAAATTGGTATATGATCATTACCCTGACCTTCAAGAGAAGAATGCAATGTAGAAATATGCAAGGGTTAATGATGCGTTCTACACTTATTTGGTGAGAGTTTTGATAGGAGACAAAGATTAAAGGTTGTCAGAGGAGGCAACAAGTGCCATAAATTGGAATAACACTTAGTATATTCAATTTCCTACTTTCTCATATATTAGAACTAAAGGTTTTGAAGGGAAACCATTTAAGTTACCAAGATATCCTCCTGATAAATTGGTTGTTCTAGAATTCACTAGATAGATTGTGAATGTCTTTGAAATGTACAAGAAGTTCGGTACAAGAAACATAAAATTCCAATGGGGAATTGGCAGGTACTCATGTTATAATGAAGAGATAGCTCAACAATAAGAGAAAGAGCTGAGGTACTATGGATTTGAAGAGTTTGAATTGACAAGACATTTTGATCCTTTTCACATGATCCAAAGCTTTATTGATGACAAATTCAGACACCAGGTTCACATTGAAGACTTTTGGTTTGATTGTGATGATGAAAAAGAAGTAAGAAAAAGGGCTCACCAAAGATTAACTTTGGAATAGATGAGAACAATGGGGGGGATAAATGTACCCTAGAAAATTAGAGAGGATGATGGGAAATTATTACACCACAGTTATGAGAGTAAAGGGATGGCACTATTGCCCATCAGTAAACCAAACTAGGAGGAACTAGAAGAAACATCCTTGGATAATATATCCAAATTGGTCATATTGTTTTCTAAGACATGGTTGAATGAGAAGATAGAAGAGCTTAAGGCTCAAGGTGTCATGGCCACATATCAAAAGAAAGGAAAGAAGAGGGCTAGGGAAAATGAAGACGACTTACTTTGCTTCTATGAAAAGAAGAGGAAGATTATAGAAACCAAAATAGCTGACACAAACAAGGATACAACACTCATGGATCCATATGCCTTAGGTATCATAGTTGCAGTTGATTTTGGTACATTCACATAAAAAGGAGCATCAAGTCAAGGGGCCACTGCAGAGCAAAAATAAGGACCAATGGCTACAACAGAACAGAGTCCAGTGTCAACTGTAATTATAGATACTCCAAAAGGAAGGGCACAAATACCTACTATGATTATGGATGCTCCACAAGTAGAAATAAGACAAACACCTATTTCTACTACTTCCACACAAAAGGAAAGAATCCAAGGTTACATAAAGGTCAAAAAAGAATTGATCAAAGAGAAACTGCAAGATTCAAAAGCCCAGGGGTTCAAATAGGCTGAAAAGATGGGTGGAATTGTAGAGATCAAGGATGATAGTAGTGATGAAGAAGGAGAACATCTTGGAATAGATATGGGAGGAGAGAGCGAGGAGGAGGAAAGAATAACCCCAAAGAGCTCCCTCATATTAGAAGAATACAGTGTAAGGACCTCTACAAGAAGGACACATGCTACTGTGAAGTCAAAAGGAAATGTGCAAGATGACACGGAGACAATAGATCCTTTTGGCAAACTAGTGCCAAAAAATATCATTGAAGAGGTGCAAACAACTGCACAACAGATAATGGAGAAAGAAGTAAAAGAAAATGAAAGTGAAGAGGTAGTGGAAATACATGCCACTAAATCAAGTACACCACTTGATTTATCTCCCAATCAAACTGAAGAGTCAAGACAAGCAAATGTGCCTGCAACACAAGAGAATGTACCTATTTAGGTTGAGGTGCTAGAAGAAGCACAGTCTCATCAAATATTTCTAGTGTTAATATTGAACAAGGTGGTCAAGGAGAAGAGAAGAGAGAAGAAGCTACTGAAGATTTAGGTTGTACAGTGCCTCCTACAGAGGGACAGAGTGAACAACAACCTCCTCAACAACAATAGCAAGAATCTCAAGGAGATTAGCAAGAGGAGGGTGAGGGTGAAGGAGGTGGAAATGTAGGAGGTGATCAAAATAAAAGTTTAGAGGAGGAAGATTTAGAATAGGAGGTAGGAGGGGACACTGAGATAGAAGAAAAAGAAAAAGTAAATGAAGAAGAAGAGCAACGATAAAATGATGAACATCCACCTCAAGATCAGCATCAAGAACATCCACCTTAACAAGAACAAGTGCAAACAGAAATAGAGAAACCTCAAGAGGAGGTAATAAATGAGAAAGTGGTAGAGACTAGCAAAGGGGCACCAACATGGATGGGAAAGGAAGTAAGAAGAGAAAAGGCAGAGGTAAAGTTGGTTCCCATAGATATAAAGAGACTGTTGGGTGGTGCCACACCAAAGAAAGAGAAGAGAAAGGCAAGAACAATGTCTGCAATAAAGAGAGATCCATCTGGAGCAAGAACACTCGAATTGGCCATACTATAGAAAGATAAAGCAAAAGGAGAAATGAGATTGGAGGACTATAAGCTACTTCACCTAGAAATGGGGTATGTAACTAGGGAGCAACATATTACATAATGGGAGGATATGAATAAAGTAACCATAGAAATGATGAGGAAAGATAAGGATAAGTTTGAGTATTTAAAAGGACACATTGTCCGGTTGCAATAATTCATTCAGGGGATGTTTGGTCCCATGGTTAATATTTTAGAATTACTTGCAGATTTAGCTAATTTTTCAAAAGATTAGATAAATGAGATGGAGAATAAGAAAATTGAAGCTAACATTTTTGAGGATTGGATCAAGGAATTCATACAAAAAGGAGAGGACATAATAAGGCAGGCAATTTCCAATTGGGCCATTGCCCTAGCAAGGAAAAATAATTGCAGCCTTAACATACATCATTGTCAATCAAGAATGAAAGAAACAAATATGAATTGGAGCAGATCAAGGCCATGGAAGAAAGGATTGAAGAATTGGTGAATGGAGAATTAACACCTCAAATGGAAGACCATCTGCCAAAGCATAAACTAGAATTAAAGTTTGAAGGAGGAATTCTGAGAAATTGTATTGTGAATACCCAGGAGTTAGAAAGAAATGTTGGCGACATGATGATGAAACAAGTAAAAGTAGTATAGAGACTCATTCGGCATGACTGCTTGGATATGCCCGTATATGATGTGGCCATGGTAGTGAAGTAATTCAAAGCTATTTATTTACCTTGCCTAGAGAACCCTGCAGCCAATTTAAGTAAGGAAATGATTGATTCTATTATGGAGTTGAGTGTAAAAATGAAGAAATATCAGAGGACTAGAGAAGATGCGGAGGAGCAGAGAAAGATACTAAAAGAAAGTGTTGAACTACAATAGTACACATGGACAAAAAGTCAAAAGAATACTCATACGTCCATTACAACATTGGTGGCCAGGTACACACGATATTTGAAGAGAATAGGAGAAGATCCAAAGGCAAGTACCAATGGCAGTGAGTAATTCCCTTTCTTGTTATTCAAATATGCTTCACTCTTTTCCATTTTGTTATCAAGTGAAAGTCAACAAAGGAGAAAGAGAATATTTCATGTTTTAAAAGATCCCAATGGCATCCTTTGCACCAAACGGAATATTCTGAGGAGATATTTTGAAAGAACAGTTGGGAAAGTTTTCCACCATTGATCTTATGAATTTGAATGTGGACCACTGATTAAGTTTTGTAACCATAGGGAAGGTGTCTGTCCTATATAAAGACCCTTACTACTTGTATTATAATTACACATGGATTTGTAGCAATTAGTATAAGACTTTAGTTTAGTAATTTTACTTTGAATGCAAAAGGAAGTGATTCTGGAGGAAAACTTTAAGCATCAGTAGTGTAGAAAGGAGGTCACCTGTGTCTACATGAAGGAACGCATGGAATGCCCTGCTTACTTGATGTATCTGTAACTACATTTGTCAATTGTCTATGTTGAATAATTTAGTTGAAGTCATATATACATTGTAAAATTGAAATGATTTTTTCATATGAAATGAATGCAAACATTAGATTTCTATGTCTATTCCAGAATGTTATCTGATTAAGGCATTATTTTTGTATGTATATCTTTTAAAGATTGTAATTCCTTATGCACATTTGTGATATTGCTCAAGATTTGCATGTGTGGATTTAATTACAATTGAATTGATTCAGGATTAGCAGATTCATGATATGTGTGGAGCAGAGCATTCTATCTTGTTTAAAATTGTTCCTAACTCTAACCTTTTCTATCTTTTCTTCAAAGGAGTAAATAATTAGCATACACGCAGTCATCATAAGTGAATTGCAATTGATTCAGATAAATAATTGTGAATTTCAAAGAAGTTTAGTAGTTTTCATAGAAATTAGAAATATAGAGCATTTTTATTGAAATACATGTAAAGATTTGTAAGAAAATGGTAAATATATGCAAAGGACCACTCATTTCAGTGTAATTTGTTGTTATTTACATAAATTGAACAAGTCCAGTAGTCACACCTCCCTTCAATCACGTAAGGCCCCTTGAACAAACAACTTCACAACGAATTTCTGACCTATCCAACATGGTCAGGACCTGACCATATAGAAACTTGAGATTAAGAATTCTCAGTGAATTCTTCATATCTTCCAAGACAGCTAAGGTTCCTTTGTGAATTTTAACTCTGATGTGCATGTGTAAAAACATTCATCAACACAACCTTCATGGAGAAATCAAAGAAACATGAACACTATTTAGAATACAAACCCTAATGCATCATATGGAAATGACTATAGTAATGATGATAGAGGGGTGTGTGCAAGAAGTTGAGTCCACTTTTTGGCCAAAAAGTGGAAGTGTTTTCCCTGATTTTTAGAATTTGTCACATTTGACCTAAAAATTTAAAGCACTTAAACGTGGAATCTTGGAAAAAGTTAGTAATATGAAATGTAGTACTTGGAGTCTAGTTTCCAAATATGTAATTTTTTTTAATACCCAGATGATACAAATTGATTTTTAATATGTGTTTCTAAAAACCACTGTTTAAAAGTCACTTTTTTTTACTATACCATGCATGTGTACGTCATCCATATTTTGACCTAAATAATCATATTTTTCTAAATTCTTTTGGGAAAAGATTTGTAACTCATTGAAGCACGTTTTCCATATTTTTTTGTAATTTTTTATTGAATATTTTTTTTTGTTAATTTTTTATTGGCCATTTTTTGTGTTTTAAAAAATCGTTGTGTATGTCACGCATAAGATGACTTAAACTTATCATTTTTTGATTTTTTTTTCAAATTGAAAAGAATTGTCAGAAGTACATTTTCGTACAATTTTTTTTACAAAAAATTATTTTAATAAAAAGTTATTATAATACTAAAAACCCTGATAATTCAAGTTTATAGACCCGTTTCATCATAAATTAATTGAAAAATAGAAAAAATAATCCAATTGTAAAAAAAATTATATATTTGGAATCTACACTATCTCATCTATAATGGGTTTTAATTTTGTCAAAAAATTCTACAAAAATGGCCTTTAGACATATGCCCAAAGTCACTATTTTGTTGTGACATTGACAGGTCCTTCAAGTTGCAGGTCAAACCAAGTCCAAAGCCAAGGGTTGGGTTCCCAAGCCTTTTTTCCGACCCAAAACCCATAGCAAAAATTGGGTCAGAAATTCAAATTTTATGAAACGGGATCCCATTCTAGAAACGGGATCCTGTTTCATGAAAGGTTAATATTTTAACCTTTTATGAAATGAGATCCCATTTTGAAATGCGATCCCATTTTAAAATGGGATCCCATTTCAAAACAGGATCCCATTTCGAGAAAACAAGATCCTGCTTTGAGAAAATGAGATCCCTCTTTTGGCTCGGGATCCCAATGCAAAATGGGATCCCGTTTCATAAAAAGTAGGATCTCATTTTGGTTTACCCGATTTTGGGTTTTTTTCTAAGTTTGAAACTTCCACCTTAAGTGGACTCATCTTTGCGCATTTACCCAGAGGCCAATCTGGAGGCTATAGAGGAGGATGAGGCCATGGTAGAGGCAGACTTGAAGGAGAGATGAAGCTACCTATTGTAAATGCAAAAAATTGGGACACTTTACTAATGAATGTTGGGGAGAAAGAAGAAGACAATGCACATTCTATAACAACACAGAACATGACCTTTATAGATGTGATACAACACAACAATACTTTCAAAATGCATTGAAATGAGAAAAAAAGTGATACACTTTGCTAATGAATGCTGGAGAGAAAGAAGAAGACAATGCACATTTTGTAACAACATAGAACATGACCTTTTTAGATGTGATACAACACAACAATACTTTCAAAATGCACTGCAAGAAGAAAAAAATGATGACTTAGAGAGACAAAAAGGGGCCAGAGTAATTTGAAGAGTCCCGAAAGAAGAAGGTCAGTTTCTAAGAACTTGCAAGAGAGACAAATATGACAACACATAATTATCTTTATCATAAACTTTAGAAGAAGAAAACCAAAGAAAAGGAGTTAAGTATGAAAAAATCTAAAATGGATAAAAATAAAGGAAAATAAAAAGCTGCAGGAGCCACAAGACAGGGCACAAATACTGGAGGACATGATACTACTTAAACAAAGAGAGAAGAAAGTGAGGAGGATGATACATTCTTCTTGGATAAGAGACAACATGATGACATAGTGTAGAAAACAAAACATATTGTGACACAAGAATAAGAGACAAAAACAAGATAATCAATTCTTCATAGAAGAAGAAGTTGTGGCACTTAAACAATTCACATCACTAACGCAACAACACAATATGATGGAGAAATTTAAACAATTTGCAAAATACTGGGAAAAAATACCAAGAAATCAAATCTGGAAAATGGGCAAAAATGATAGACATTGGAAGACAAAAACATTATTGGTGGATGCCCATATAAATCACAAAAAGGTTACAAATGTTATGATAGACCTCAGTGCAGATATAAATATGATTAGTAAGAAGCTTTGGGAACAACTAGGAAGACCTAGATTATCTCAAACACCCTACAATCACTTTGGTAGATGGATCTAGCATGACAACTATTAGAACTTGGAAACAAGTAGAGGTAAACCTAATGGGCATAAAACAGGTCATCGACTTTGTGGTTGTTGCCATGAAAGAACAAGGATATTCATTTAATGCACTATTAGGATTGAGATGGTTTGTAGATGCAAATGGCATAGTGGACTCCCGCAAAGAAGAATTATCTTTTGCAGATAACAATAAGAGTGCATACATACCTTTAGGATTACCCATGGAAGAGGCCTATATATAAGAATCCAATATACGGAAGGAAATGATAACTACCCTAAGAATATTTACTCAATATCAAGATTTGAAACAAATGAGACAGAAGAAGAACCAAATTTAGGAGGAGAAATAGAAGCATAGGATGATAATCATAGTACTGATAGTGAAGAAGTACTGCAAGCATGGATAAGAAATGACCTAGAGCTCAAAACCCAAAGAATGATAGGATTTAGGAGGATATGTATGCTTTGAACTGATAAAGAAAATCTACCATGCAATCCTTTGCATCAAATGAAAATCCACCGTTGAAGGTATGTGTTATCAACGAAGACCAAAATATAGAGGAATCTAAGATATCTCACCATATTAATCATATTATGAGAGGAATTTTCCATATCAAACTACCCAAGTTTTCAGGTGTGAAAGACCTACAACTATACTTGAATGATATGGAGATAATTTTTTAGAAGAACAAAGAAGAATAGAGGTAGTACAACATACATTAGTATGCAATGCAAAAAATTGGTGGTCAACTCATAAAGATTCAGTTAAAGATTGATCCACATTTAAGCTTCCTATCAATGTAAGATACTTACTAGAGGAAGGAGAACATAAAGCTATACCCAAGTATGAAGAACAAATTCCACTACAAGACCATTTAGTTACTTGTATAATAGCATGGGAAAGAAGAAAAGAACATAGCAAGTTTATATACACCCATCTATTCTACTGGACATTATCACCAGTAGCCTGAACTTGGCATATCAAACAAGAAAGAAGAAAATAAACTAGTAACTGGGAGGTTGTACAACATGACTTTATACATACATTTTCTTTCTATAGTCCAACAAAATCTATATATTTAATGCACTTTTGAAAATGAAGGAAATAATTTTTCAACAAGTAACAAAGGAAGAGAAAGAAGAGCTGGAGAAAAATACACCACCACCAAGAACTGAAGGGATATGGAAATTGGTAGAATGGATAGACCAACAATCAAGAAATATGGGTCAAAAATGCTATAAGACTGCCAAAATGGATGATAAGGATATTGAAGATCTAGAAATAGATGTGAAGATGGAGAATGAGAGCTAGAGATATTGACTGAACCAAAGGATCAATACTACAATAAACATATTCAAATTAGAGGAGAGAATATAGCAAAGGAAGGTGACCCCAAACTAGCAAAGATTAGAGACTACTGTGATGAGAAAGTGGTAGCGCAAGTAACTGAGATTCTTTTTGAATTTGAGGACTTATTCCCAAGGACTTTCATTGAAATGAAAGGAATCAAAGAAGAACTAGGAATGATGAAAATACAACTGAAAGAGGGAATTAAACTAGTGAAGAAAATAATATACATGCTTAATCCTAACATGAATAAAAGAGTAAAAGTAGAAATTGATAAGATGTTAGTAGTAGGGATCATAAAACTGGTGGAAGAATTAGATTGGGTTATCCCAATGGTAGTACAAAACAAAAAATTAGGAGAGATAAGAATATGTGGAGACTATAGAGTTGAACAAAGCTTGTATTCATGATCCATCCCCAACACTATTCACATAAGAGATATTAGAATCATTGTTGGAAGAGAAATCTATTCATTCACTGATGGATTTTCTGGTTGTTATCAAGTAAAGATAAGAGAAGAGGATCAACCCAAAATAATATTTGCATTTGAACTGGGATCCTACATGTATACAGTAATGCCCTTTGGACTAAAGAATGCACCGAAAATATTAAGTAGAATCATGGTAAATGCATTCAAAGAGTTCATACAAAATTTCTTAGAGGTTTACTTAGATGATTGGACTATCTATGGATTGGTGAAAGACCACACCCGGATCTTAAGGGTGATGTTGAATAAATGCAGAAGTTTGCAAATATCATTCAATTTATAGAAATGCACATTTTTGGTAACTTATTAAGGCACATTATTGTTTTGTAATGAAAAAGGTGAATGAAGAAGACTAGCATGCATACTAGATCAAACCCTCTTCCACAATAACATTCAAGGAAAAAACTGAGCCAAATCACTATCAAAAGGTGGACTTTGCTACAAGTTGTATACTCAGGAGTTCTATGGAAAGATCTAATTTAATCAAGCCTTTTATCAAATCTTAGGTCAAATATGCACCAAACCCTAGTTCTATGATGATCGAAGCATAACAGACAAACAAAGATAAATACAAACAATCTGAAATAAGCATTGAGATCGGTGAACTGAGGAGAACCTGATTCTAGAAGTAGAGGTGTCAGAGGATGAATTTAGGGGTGCCCAAGTCCTTGAAGTGAGAAACTGTCACATATCATTTTATGGACTATATTATTAATTTAGATTATTGGACACTTACTATGATTGTTTTACTATGAGTGATTCCACGTGTGTGAGTAATTTTAGAATGTCATACATATGCTTATTTTGGAAGGTCAATTTAATAATTAAATATTATTGGTAAGATTATGGATGTACATTATGTTTTGCTTCAACTATGATTTTAGGGAACTAACGTATTGATGTGGAGTTGAGTACGACTGAATGCAGGTACTTATCGAAGATGAGAACATGGTTGAGGTAGAGATGTTCTAGCCACTTGGCAAGAACTTTTGGGATGGATAAACCTGATGCACACACACACTCACATAGTTTCATGTCATATTGCATTTTTGAATGGCTCTAGTATGCATTATTATATAGTAAATGAGTGATTGATGTTTTTGATTATATAAGGTGGCAAAAGCTAGGGGCTAAACCCTTACAACATCATTACAAAAAGAGATAGCAAAGGCTCACAGACAAAAAGAGCCACCAAAACTAACTACAACATTAACAGCAAATACAGCCGATTAATAATAGATAGTATATAGTAGCAGAAAGACAGCATAAAACATAAAGAAAACCAAGACTAAGGAGAGACATTCTCCCAGCCTTTAACCAGAAATTCCATAATTTCATCAAGTTTCTTGAATTTCTCCTCATCCTCTTCATTAGTTCGAGTCCCATGTTCCTGCAGCATAGTAAGGTTGAGGATGGCCGAGCGACAGAGCATACTGCTGATAAAATCTCCCATAGATCAAAATTTCTGCTCCAAATCATCAACTCGCCCCCTGAGGATAGCAATATCATTCCCTTGATCAACTCCCTCCTCCTTGGTCTCCTCTTCGACCTCCTCCAAAATCATCTTCTCCCCTTCACCAGCATTGTCCATAGGACCACCACCAGAATCCTCAGCTTGCTTCTCTTCTCCCCCATCTGCCTCCTCTTCAGAAATCTCTTGAACCTCAATGTCTCCAGCTTTCAATTGATCATCCCCCTGAGTGGAAGCTTCTGAATCACTTTTAGAATAATCAATTAACTTGGCCTGTGGGGCCGGTTTACCCACAATTCTCCTTGATCTTCTAACTCTAGAAGAAAAACCATCATTCTTACACTCCATTTTGGTTTTGTGTTTTTTCATAGGGCCCACGTCGTCACTAGTAAGATTCTTATGGGTCCCTACTGTGTCCCCAGTAACATCCGCAGTAGCGGCCATCTCCCTGAATTTTCTCTTCTTACTTTTCACACTCCCTTTAGAAATCAGAGTATGCATCGTGGTATCCTCAAGGGTCTCGGAAGGAAACCCCTTTCAACTTTTGGGAATTAGGAGTAGGGCTGAGTTCCATAGAAATAGAAACATGAGTGGGGGAGGTGCTAGCAGGGACCTCAACAATGGAGGGCTGGATTGGCTTAGGAGGGTCCAATGCAATGTGGAAATTATACAGGCAAAGGAGGAGACCTTGATGCAGAGGAACATGGCGTTTAGGGGGTTTCTTGTCAAATCTGGCTTTCACCCTAAAAATAGAGTGTTCAAGGGAAGATAACAGATAAAAAGGAAAGATAATCAAAGCATTTCACCTAAAATGATTGAGCAGGGGAAGGTGATAATTATAAAACCTAGTGAAATGACCTTCCAGGGTGAAATACTTCATCAGAAGAAAGCACATCTTGTCCCATGGCTCTGGAAGCTTAGCACATTCAAACCCTCCCTGGTAAGGGACAAGTTCCTCTCCCTCACCCAAAAAAAAACTTCTAATTTTGATGGTCGGCCACCTTGGCCTTCCTTTACAGCTTAGTTCCCTTAGTTGAAAGGCCAATCGCCATGGCTATGGCCTCTTTAGAGATTTCAAACCCAGTTCTGCCAATGGTCACTCTGCAATTCTGCCATGATAGGGCACACTACACAGATAGGTTTTCATCATACCCATTGAGGCATTCCAGAAAAGGACTTATGCCACCCTCCTTGCAATAATGCCAAACAATAGCGTTATCCTTGAATTCATAGCAAGATATTGGCTCAGTGCGAATTCTATCTCCACCCATGATATTCTTACCCTAAAAAACACAGAGAACACAAAGCCAAAAATACCTAATCACAAGATGTCTTTGCAAGTAAATTTGAATAGCTTTGAAGGTATAATAAATGAGGCAATAAACCAACATGCGTGAGCCGTCAAACTCTTGAGCCACCTTCAAAATCTCCAATTGTTGTGAATTTCTCCCATGCTTGGAAATGATATTTTTACATTTACTATCATCATCACAAATCCATCTCATCTGAATGAGAGTGATTAAAGATGCCAAAATGGCATGAAAGTTACAAAAAGTCATAATGACAACGTACTTGAGCATCCTCATCACCATCACCCAAAAAAACTGTCCATCCAGGCTGGCAATCTCAATGTGTTGCATCATCCTTGACACGTCATCTCCTTTTGAATTGGTTCCCTTATGTTAACAGGAATATTGTTACATTGGCGCCAACACCGCCAATTCAAAAATTGCTGACCATAATCTATGAGGGCATCAGTAACTCCATTCCCCTCTCTATAAATATGAGAAAATTCCATTCTAGAAATTCTCTGAATAAGAAGTTGAATATCCACAATGATATCCTTGAGCCTCCACCCACAGACCGAAGCATTGGTAACAACATCCAGGACAAGTTTAGAATCCCCTTGTATGTGCAAGTGAGAAATACCCAACGAAATAGCTAATTTAACTCCCCATAAGAGAGAAAAGGCCTCAGCATAGTTATTACTTTGAATGCCTAAACTACCAGCATAGGCAGAAACAAGCTCCCCTTTATCATCCCGGATAACCCCACCGCCACTAGCCTTTCCATTAGATTTTGAAGACCCATCAAAATTAAGCTTGAGCCAATCAGTCCTCGGAGGAATCCATCTTACATTAGCTCTCAAAGTCTGCTTAGAGTTATCATGAGTAGGGATTTGGTTAAGAATTCTCCAATTGATAGCTATTCTTTCCTCTTCAAGAGTGAGGGGTTTATCAACATTTTTGATATGCGAGTTGACAACACTTTCAGTAAGGAGTTTAGAGAAAGACTGATAAACTTGAGAAGAGTCCTTGACAGCTTCCCTAAATATTCTATTATTCTGTTCCTTCCACAAAGTCCAACCAATGAAAGGAAGAGTTTGGTTCTAGAGTTCCACAAGCCATGGATGAGATAAAGTAGGGAACCAATTAGAAATAACTTCTCTAATATCTTTATTACACACCCACTGTATGCCAAAGTTTTGAAGAATTATACTCCAAACTTCCATAGCAAAGTCACAATGAAGAATGAGATGAGAAATAATTTCCTCATCCTTAAGGCATAGAGCACACCTATTAACTAGAGAGAAACCCCTTCTTTGCAAATTGTCTTGGGTTAAGATCCTATCATGAACCACAACCCACCAAAACATATTAACTTTAGGAATCAGGTTATGATTCCGAACTTTCTTCCAAAGCTCATTTGTATGATCATCAAGAATCAATAGATGGTAAGCAGATTTAACAGAGAAGTGATCTCTTTTGTCAGGAGACCAATGTAACTCATCTTCTCTAGGGAAGAGAGGAATTCTAGTGTCCTCCAACAACTGTTGTATAGATCTCATTCTCTAAATAAGCTTAGGATGATTATTACAACACTCAAGAAGATTTTTCCAACGCAATACCATTCTCATGATGAATGTAAAAACAAACTTTTGACCCAAAAAACCATTTGGCTATATCAACAATAACCTTGTTTTCCTCCCGAGCAACCAGGGCTTTGTCAGTAGCCCAAGGGTCCTCTCAAAAGTTTATAGTGTTACCATTCCCCAGTTTCCACCTAAGCCCCTGTTTAATTAAGCTTCTAGCTTTGAGCATTTTGTTCCAAATTACCAAACCCTGGGGGAGCCCCTCCTAATAAAGGAAACTAAGGTTGTCAGCATCCTGTAAGTATTTAGCCTGCATAATGGTTACCCATACTTTATTACTGTTAATCATATTCCAGTTGATTTTGGAAAGAAGGGCTTTGTTCAAATTTCGTATAGTTCTGATATTAAGACCACCATGAGATTTAGGAAGGTAGACCTCATCCCACTTGACTAGAGACATTCTCTTCTTATCTTCCACACCTGTCCATAAGAAGTTTCTTTGTATCTGTTCTAATTTGTCAGCTATATACTTTGGCATTTTAAAAAGAGATAGGAAGTAAGTTGGAATACCTTGAAGGGAGGCCCATAGAAGCTGTAACTTACCAGCACTACTCAGAAGTTTACCACTCCAGCTAATAAACTTCTTTTAAGTTCTTTTCAAAATACCATTCCAAAATCCCAGAGTAACTTCTTTAACAATTAAAGGAAGGCCTAGGTATACAACAGGAAGCTCAGCTGCTGCACAACCAAGAATGTTGATGATTTTTCTGTAGTGATCTCCCTGAGTGTTGAAGAAATAAACATTACTTTTCTGAAAATTGATGTGTTGACTAGATGCTTTTACATAATCATTAAGAATATTCCTCCAACTATGGGCTTCAAGCACTAATGTGATACCAAAGAGGATGGTATCATCCAAAAACTACTGAACATACATGGGTTGCAAAGTAGAAGTTAGTTTGATCCCCACAATTTCCTTAGAAAGGATCTTACAGTGAACATAACTCCCAAGGGATTCAACCAACATGATAAAAAGATAGGGGGAAAGAGGATCACCCTGTCTAATCCCTCTCATGGGAGAGAAAAAACCCCTAGGAATCCCATTAACCAAGACTAAAAATTTAGCAGAGGTAACAGCTTCCCGGATAAGCAGAGAGACTTTATCATTAAAACCAAACTTTTGAATAACCTTAAAAAGAAACTGCCAGGACACTCTATCATAGGCCTTAGAAATATCAAGCTTTAGAACCATACCAGGAATCCTGCTCTTCGCCATTAAGTGAATAGTTTCATGAGTGGCTATGACAACATCTAAGATCTACCTTCCAGGAACAAAGCCTTTTTGAGAAGGGGAAACAATTTTATCCAGGAAGGGTTGAAATCTCAAAACAAGGAGTTTGGTGCATAACTTGTAAATGCTATTACATAAACTTATAGGTATGAAATCAGCAAGAAGCATAGGATTTGGTTTCTTGGGAACAAGAATAATAAAGGTATTATTAATTTGTTTTAAAAGTTTCCCCATTCTAAAAAATCCCTAACAGCAACAATAACATCATAACTCACACTGTCCCAATATTCTTGAAAGAATATAGGCGGAAATCCATCAAGACTTGGGGCTTAAAAGGGTCCCATGGAGAATAAAATAGCACGAACCTCTTCTTGAGAGATAGGTTTCAACATATCAATGTTATCCTCCTTAGTAATCAAAGTAGGAATATTGTTAAGAAACTAATTCATCATTTGCTCATTGACATCATTGTCAACTTGTTCCGTCAACAAATTCTGGAAAAATAAAGCTACTTGATTACCAATCTCATTGTCATCAGTGATAGTATTACCATCCTCCAAGCACAATTTAGAGATAGTATTAGCTTTCCTATGTTTCATAGCTAAGAGATGGAAAAAAGTTGTATTAGGATCTCCTTCTTTAAGCCACTGAACTTTTGATTTCTGTTTCCAGAAGAGTTCTTCTTTATTCATAAGACTCTTCCATTCAGTAATCAAATTATTCTCAGCTTGAGTGGTATCCTCAGTAGAATCTCCTTGAGCTATTCTGGATTGAATGTTAGCTAATTCTCCTGATATAATCTTCTTCTAAACAAACACTTTCCCAAAGTTGTACTTGTTCCAACCCTGGACCTCTTGTTTAATGTGTAAGAGCTTCTTAACCAATCTATACATAGGAGTACCTTGAACAAGGAGTTGCCACCATTGAGTCATAAGAATCCTAAAATCCTTTTGTTTAATCCACATAGCTTCAAACCTGAAAGGGAAGGGACCTCGATTGTGCTGGATAACCCAATTAAGGAGTATAGGGTTATGATCAGAAACAGTTCTAGGAATAGTTGAAAGAGTAATATTGGAGTGGTTATCCTAGTTATTAGAAATGAGGAATCTATCTAATTTGAATTGGATCATTTGATCACCCCTTCTTCTTTTGGACCAAGTAAAATTTTGATTCTGCAGCTCCACATCCATCAACCCAAAACTATTGATGAAATCAACAAAATCAAACATACTGTCAGAGTAGTCAAGGATACCCCCAATTTTCTTAGAGGGATAAATAGGAGTATTAAAGTCCCTCGCCAACATCCAATAAGAATGAGGAGAAGTGGAGAGAAGAGTAGACGGATCCATCCAGAGAGTTTTCTGCAAAACCCTCGTGTTGGGGGCATAAATATTGATTAATGACTAATGAAAAGAAGGCATAAAAAACTTGACAATCAGATAATTCTTATTGGAAACAGTAAGAGTACCTCTGATTCTGGCACTATTCCACATAGTAACAATCCCCCCATAAGCACCCTTAGTAGTACTGATACAAAAAGTAGCATTAGGCCAGATTATATCAGCAACTGATTTAAAATTTTCCTCTGACATTTTAACTTCCTGAAGTAAAAGAATATCAATTTTGTGATCCAGAATGCAGTTCTTGACTTCAAACTGCTTTGAGGGGCTATTAAGTCTCCTCATATTCCAAGATATGATTCTCATTTGAAATTTTTTTGGGATTGTACCTCCAGTGTTTTTTGCTTACCACTGGCAATCTTCCTAGCTACCTCCCTTTGTCTTGTTTCCCTCGTGGTAGGTCTTCCTTGCTTAAAGTCAATTCCAACATCCACAGATTTCTTATTCCTTCGAGTCTTCTTCTTAGGGGTAATTCATTCATCTTGATCATTAATCATTCTGCTTGACCTTGCTCCAGGGGTTGGGGTTGGGTTATCATTCTGGTTCACGATTAACCCTTCCTTAAGATCATCTCCATTGGTCCTCTGTCTCAAAGAGGGTTGAAGCCTCATCTCCTCCTTATTGCAAACTAATTCTAGGATTTGGGCTTTCTCCAAAGGGGATAACGGGGACCCATCAACCCCATCAACCCCATCAGCATTAGTTAGATGAACTTCCAAAAGGGTTTCCTGCTAAACTTCTCCATCTTCCAGCATATGGTGATCCGAAGATACCTATTGATCTAGCTTCACATTTACCTCCGATCCTTGAAGATCAGGATTATCCTTATTTGGAAAACTAGGGTTTCCATTTCCATCTTCATGATTAGAAACATGCTCCTCATTCCCTCATTCCCATATCTTTTTCTGAAACATTAGGGCCTGCTTCAAGATTAAGATTATTTTCCTCATTACTCCCCATTCCCTGATTAACAGGAATTTCTACTTCTGAGGAAATAGGGATCTTCTCTTTCTCCAGATTAGAAGCTTCCTCCATTTTCTTAATCTTACAATAAGTCATCAAATGACCCCTTTTTTTGCAAAGTTGACAAAATGTGGTAGAATTTTCATACAGAATCGGCTATGTCCAGATCCCATATTTGTAGTTCAACTCAATAGACATAGGAAGAGTTTTGTGAACTTCCACATTAACACAGAATCTAGCATAAACACATCAAGACTTTGCCCAAGTAGTATTATCAAGAGTAACAAACTAGCCAAAAGTATTAGCAATAGTAAATTTTTTTTTTCATCCCAATATTCCAAAGGAAACCCAGGAAGCCTCACCCAGACTGGGGTAGTTCGATTCAAGTCAGAGCTAGGATCAAACCAAGGCCACCAAGCACATAGGGTGAGTGAGTGAGTACCATAAATCCACCGCCTTCCTGCCAAAATGGTTATCATATCTTCTTTACTTGTAAATTTAAAAAGAAAAAGCCCTCTTGCCATAGCTATGACAAAGACACTACCTTTGACCTTCCACCGATTGGACACCCATTTTTGCACCATATCAATATTAGGGTGAAGAGAAAAAAACTTACCCACAAGAGCAAGATCCATGGAGGCCACGATTTCCTCGACTAAATCATTTGGTATATCCAGTGCCATTCCTTCAGTTGTTTCCTTTTGAACGAGAACCATAGAAGTACCCTTAGGAGAAAGACTCTCCCATCCCGTCAGAGCACCTTTCCACCCCTTGAAATAGTCTGCATCCAGCATTGGCCGGGATTCAGAGGTACTGCCCAAGGTAGTAACCTCCATCTCCATGAGACAGAGAAACTAACCTCAACAAACCCTAAAAAAACCCTAAAAAGCCATTGAAAGTAGAGTGTGTTAATTTAAAAATTCTTTTCTTGAGTGTGATTGATGTTTAATACTTAGAAAAATATGTGTTTTAGTTGCTATAGTAAGTCTATTCAAACACATAAATTAGTCATGGAAATATTATGTTTCTTCGAATTATATTTAATGGAATTGTGTATATTATATTATTTAATTATAATTAGTAAAAGTGTTTTCCTATTTATATAATATATATTATTGTTTGAAAACAATATCTTGGTTAGACTAAAAATAAATATGTTTTTATTTAAAAGGATAAATAAATTGTATTAAATATTATAATTAGATATCTAAATAAAAGAAAAGAAAAAGCTTTTGTCATGCAAAATTGGGGAGCGATAGGAGTAGCAGAGTTTAAAAATTTCAATCAAAATTGGAGGCTTTTGAACACCAAACACATGCAAAACTAAAGTGAACTAGCCATTATCAAAAGGAACTCCAATCTAAGTATATGAACACCACTTTTAGGAAGAATTTCATGCATTAAAACATAGAATAGAAAAGGGGAAAACACCATCATTGTTTCAGTGTTAGAAGGAAGCATAGTGGAGAAGAAGTGACTAGCGATAGAGGCATGAATCAACCTTTTTCACCAACAAAGGAAACCGGTTATTTTTCTTTGTTTCATTTACAAAACTTTATGGATGAGTTTACTGTTAAAACCACATTTAAATATTGGCCTGCATCTTATTGATTTCCTGGTCTATGTTATACTTTGAGCAGCTAGTTTGTGATTTCCTTTCATACCTTAGGCCTTGAATTATTTCTCATGTCGCCTGATGTTCTTTCCTCTGTGTTTTACTTGTGGATCAGCCTAAAATCATGATGGCTAGTATCTCTCGATCAACCTGTTCCCCTTCTTGTTGCTATTATTGATCGCTTAAGCCTAATTTTTCCTTTGGTCATTGTTAAACTTATGATTGGTTTTTGTCCGTTATATTTTCTTAAAGATTGCTTCCTCTATACCTTATTCGACCTACGTTAAATTGATCTTTCTTTCCTTTGTTTGGCATCGTCTTAAACTTATTGGCCAACAACCTTAGTATTAGCCTCTGTATGTACTATTAAAGTGACCCATTTCTTGTTTTTGTTAGTATGATTTGGGCAGCCCGGCTATGGGTAACAACCTCCTGTTATGTCAGAAAATGTCCCCTTGGGGGCTTTTCCCTCGTAAGGTTTAGCTCCTGGGTTCTGTTATTGTATTTAGAGCATCTTGTGTGTTATTTCTAACTCCCGATGAGAAAACCCTAAAGTCTTATGGCAATTAGGACCTAGGGGATTACATTTTGATGAATCTTGAACAAAAATGGCAGGGTGGACTTGGGCGCTAGCGCCCTAGTCCTGCCTTAATTTCAAATGTCAGTTTAGTGACCATTATTTAGGTCATATGCTGACATCTAAAGTTTGAATTATGAAATTTTTAGTGGGAATCTTTGTATTTGCATATATAAGCATGATTAGGTTTCATTTGCAAACTACATGGACATTTTGATTGACAAGCTTATGTGAAAGTGATTCAAGGAATTCATTGTGTTGTAGAGTAGTACTTTGTTGTTATTGTGTTTGTACTTGTAGATGTGGCATCTATCTCCTCATGGCATGAAGAGAATCTTCCTTCCATGAGATCTATACTTCAAGGTGATATTAATTATGTTTTCTATCATTCATCATTTGGATTTTTGCCTCTATCCCACTAGGATACGCACTCTTATCTAACAACAATATTTGAAAGACTTGAATGTCTCTCTAGGGATTGATTGAGGCAAGCCTCTAAAGACCACAAACCCCTCCCACACTCCTTGTGATTGTAGGTTACAGGTGTCGCATCTAAAAGAAGTGGAGTTGCAAGGAAGGTTAGCAGACATCAAGGATTCAGGATCTAAAAAGAAGCTAGACATTGGAGCTTTTCTTGGACTAGGGCGCTAGTCCTCATGTCATCTAGTTTTCTTGAAGTAGAAATGGAAGTTGCAGTGCAGATCAGTGTCGGGAGAAGTTCCAGATTATGTGATGAAAAGTACACCTTGGACTTGGGTGCTAGTCCCTGTGTCCTTGACTTCTCTACCTTCCGAACTTCAAAAAATAGTGAGTTAGATATCTCTATCCCTCATCTAAGGATTTGCTGTGATTTGATAATTTGCTTACTGTTTTGCATATTTAGGGTTTTAAGTGAAATTGAGCATTAAATTGAGATATTGTTTGACACATACAAGATTCCACATCTTCCCAAGTGGTTGCCCAACCCGATAGGTGAATCCTCTTGCAAAAATTGGAGGTTCAACTCAGTTAATAGGCCCTTGGAATGTTTGTAGGGAAAGGAGGATTCCACATAAACCCTTAAAACAAAACCTCACACATTCACCCCCTTTTCCCCACTAAAACACCTCCTAAACTTTAGTTCGTCTTCTTTATGCCTTCTGCCTAAACTGATATCCAATGACCCTAATTTTAATGTAACAGCTTGGTAATTCTTGTGATGATAGTCAGCCTATCTTATTTTTCTAAATGGTCTCATTATATCAACCACCAACAGGTAATTATCTAGGCATGGATTTTTTTAATCTTGTAGCCATACCGATCTTGCTTTGCCATTATTTAAGCCTTAATTTATTCGTGTTGTTATTTCTTTATCTCTGTTGCAGTTATCTATTGCTTAATCATTGTCACAACTTCTTATATTCATGTACCCTGATCTATTTAATATTTATCACTGTTGTATAATTGCCCCTATCATAGCAGCCTTATCTTATTTTCTTAGAGAATTAATCGCTGCTCCTGTAGTATGCCTAGGTAGTTTCTATAGAAGAATAAATTTAATACTGTAGCTATTCTTTTACCCCTATCGTAGCCTTATTAAAACATGACCCTGATCATTTATCTTTATTACCATATTGTTCATTCCTATTGCAGACATGTTCTGTTACTGTAGCTTATTTTATTACTTCCTGTAGCAGTTAGATTAATGCTTGGAATAGAGATAATGCATTTTCTAATTAATTACATATGCCTTTAAATTTAAAATGTGAGATGCTGGCAATATCTATACACTCTTTTTAAATCTTTGTTACAATGAATTACTTTGAATTATAAACCAACTTTGGGTAGAAAGTAGTTAACATTAGTTTTCTTCAAACTATTAAAGAATAAAATATGGGTTATGGATTATAACCAGATTATAGATTCTATATATATTTTTTTGAATTTAATTGAATAAATGATGTTCCTCTTTATTACTTTCTTGAAAGTGTGTTTTCAAGAATTATGCAAAAGGAAGGGATTAGAGATGGATTTTAAGCGAACACCGATTGCTATTTGGTTTGAAAGGAAAGTAGATTATCTATTATGTGTGTTTGGGGTTACTTTCTAGGCTATAATGCTAAATGTGGATTATCAGAGATGGCTTTTCCACTTTTCAGGATTTGACCTTAAACTATTTTGTATGCTTGGCCAAGCTGGGATTCATTGAAATAGATGAAAATTTGTCTAGAAAACTTTATTTATATATATCTCTGCCACATCCTATTGTGACACATTTGCACATCATTATTTTGATTTGCATTTTAGACTTCAGGTTGCATCAGGTGTTCCCTCCTATCAATCGTTTCCAGGTTACTAGATGTTTTGTGTAGGGATGGGTTTCCTTTGTGTTATGAAGGGATCTAGGGAAGTGTAATTGCTTCATGGTTTGGTCGAAAATCACCTGAGTCATGTTCCCATCTCTCAGCTTGCAAGAGGACCATGTGGGTTCGTGGCGACTGGAGAGTTGATTGATTTATTATTTCTTATATTGTACCTGATTATTATATCTTGTAATTATCATTGGATGATTTATGGCATGAAAGCCAATGGACATTTTATATTATTTTATAGTGCTAACACTTGGATTAAGCACGTGATTTGTAAGATTTAATGATTTTATTGATTAATGTTTATGAGATTTATCTTTTTATTTAAGATGATGTAATTAAGTGGATTATTTACTTCAGTAACTTTTGTGATGGAATGAGTGCTTTACATTTGGTATCTAAGCTCTCGGTTGAACACTAGGGCCTTTTTGGTCTATTATGCTAAGATGTGACTTTGATGCAGATCAATCATCATGAATATTAGAAATAATCATCATTGTGGAGGATCAGGAAGTGATCAAAATGAAAGAAATTGTGGAAATAAAAACAATGGTCAAAATGGAAGGAATCATGGCAAATCCAACAATGATGAAGATGGAAGATTAGATAGAATCCTTTCTCTCTTAACCTAACAAGGTACAAGAATGGATACTCTTGAGCAGGAAATCAAAGGGAACCATAGAGAGTAGAATCGAAATGAAAACCCAGGAGGTGCAAATTTGAATCAGGGTAATGAGAACCCAAGGGCTGAAGCACAGGTTCCTAAGGTAGAAGTGAATGTGAATAATTATGGAAGGATTGCAAAGGAGTTGGAAAAACACCTCAAGAAGGTCTCACCACCCAAGTTTGATGGAAAGACCATTGGAGATGGAGCTGAAGCGTGGATCATAGAAATGGAAAAATACTTTGAGCTCTGAAATCTCTCCACTGAGACGATGGCAATGCGGGGTTCCTACCAGCTTACTGGAGAAGCGATAACTTGGTGGAATAATGAAAAGGCAAATAAGAAGTTATTGGCTAAAAAAATTACTTGGGAACTTTTCCTACAGCTCTTTAAGAAGAGGTAGTTACCACAACTCTTCTTCAACAAGAAGATGATGGAGTTTTAGAATTTAATACAAGGAGGAATGTTAGAACTCAATATTGGGAAAGATTCTCTCACTTACTTAAGTATGTCCCACAATACTGGATGGATGAGAGATTTAGAATCAGGAAGTTCATATTAGGCTTAAGGCCCCAGATTGGAGTGGAGGTAGACATTCACAATCCATTGACCATGGATGCAATTTTTGAGAAAGCCATTAAGCAAGAGCAGAAGCTGCAACAAGCAACTAGTTATTGTAAGCAAAGAGATGTGAAGTTTGCAAATAAGAGGTCCCAGAATAACTAATAGAATTTTAATCAGAATAATAAATCAAGGCTATAACCATCGATAGATCAGGCCCCCAACCTTGGATGGCTTAAACTCAACTTTGACGGGGTTTCTAAAGGGAACCTAGGTCAGGTGGGAGGGGTGGGATAATAAGAGATAGTGGTGGAAGGGTACTCGGAACTTATGCTGAGAACTTGGGAATTCAAACAAACAACTTTGTGAAGGCTTATGCAGCCTACCAAGGTATCTACATGGCTAAGGAGGTAGGGATACGAAAATTAATAGTGGAAGGGGACTCCAAGAATGTCCTAGAAATGTTAAATTTGAAGGCCACCCCTAATTGGATGGTTAAGGATATTATTGATATAAGCAAGAATAAACTAAGAGACATGGAAAAAATTGAGTTTCTTCATATATTTAAGGAAGGAAACACTAAAGCTGACACCTTAGCCAACGTAGGTTGCAAGGTTAATGATGTTATAAAATGGAGACTTGGAGATGACGTCCCAAAGCAGTTCAAAGATCTAAAATATAATGAGGACACAAATTCAAATTAATGCAATGAATGCCCAAGTACAGAAGGGGTTTGATCACATGAAGCAACTCAACTTCTTGACTATCAAGAATCATAACCTGGAAAGACTCAAACCCTTCATTCATCTTATCAGATACATCTTCTTCTGGATCATTCTCAACATTGTTTCAGGTAGTGGGGGTGGTAACAATTCTAAGAATTTGAAAATGGGAGGCAAACTCAATCAAACAGAACCCCATGGGTATGTGCAAATGTTGGAAGATGAGGAGCTTTGGGGGATTTTGTAGAGAGGAAACTTCACCCAGTAAATTGAGATGATGAATGGCTAAGACACTATCTTATCCAGAGATTTTGTGGATTCTTGGAAAGTTGGGGTGGTGTATATCTATGGAATCTCTTTTAGGGTGATGGAGGAGTTGATTGCTGAGGTCACGGGTCTTAGTATGGAAGGTGCTAGGATCCCAACGAGAGTGAAGGGGAACTATAGTGAAGACATGAAGAAGTTCTTGCAGAAGGGTGAAACTATGAACAAGCTTCAAAATGGGTTTAATAGAGAGGATCTCCCAGGGGTCTGGAAGAGAGTTGCTAAAGTCCTTATGAGGTATGTTACCCTAGATGGAAGATATAAGAGATTTTATGCTTATATTTTTCCATTTTGGAGCAATCATTTTAGGCATAATATGAAAATCAATTTATGCTACTGGATATTTTCATCCCTTGAGGACCTGGTTTAGAAAGTCCTATTGGGGAAAAAACCTCTTCCCCAACACTAGAGCCTTATTTATGCCCTACATAAATTTGAGCTAGCTTTAACCCCTGATATCGCCTTTAGACCTAGAATTTATAACCCCCAATTGATCAAGAATATTCCTGGGATTACTGGGAAGAAGGTAGGTGGTAGTAAATATGCCATTCAGAGTCAAACCCTTGGTAGGGATGAAGGTCCTTCTCTTGGAAAAACTCAAGAAGCTTTAACTTCCAAAGCTTAGAATAAAAACATTGGCAAAACTATTGGTGAAACCTCTGGTATAACTAGTGTGCAACCCACCAAAGAACCCCTGGCCAAAGGTGTCAAGCTTAAGGGTAAGGGTTTAGTCAAGGCAGCGTTTCCTACTAAGGATAATAAGAAAGACTTAGAGGCCCCTCCTAGGAAAGCTGAGACCCTGAAGTTAGGGAAGAGGAATACTACTAACTCTATTTCTAAGACTAGTATTAAGATTGTTGAAGTTGAGCTCCCCAGAAAACCTTGCCTCAGAAGTAGTAAGGACTTTAAAGAAAAGGAGAATCTAAAGAATACTATAAAGGCTATTACCACCCAACCTGGCGGAATCAAAGGCAAAGGTAAAATTCTAGATAATGAGGGTAAGGGTAATATTGATCATGGTACTTTGGCATGTGAGAAGGACTACCCTTCTAAGGGAAAGAGGAAAGCTATGGAACAAACTATCAACCTGAATCATAGTCCTAAGGATCTAAGTCTCTGATACTCAGAAGAATCCTTAGGGTAGATTACTTGTATTGGCCATTGGTCAAAAATTGAGGTGTACAAGTTTTGTATAATTATTCCTTGTATGACATCCTCAACACAATACTTATTTGGGTAAACTGTGGTCTATAGGAAGTGACTCTTGGACCCGTATTGGTCCCAAAGGGGTCAAAAGTCTTTGGCTAGAGAACCCTTTATATTCTTGTCCTTAAGCACATATGGAAAAATATGATCCCTATCTTGTTAGGATAGAAGAGCCCATTTGGCTACAAGTAAAGGATGTCCCATATGGACAAGAAAGCCCACAGGACAAAAGAGCCCAAATTGGTTGTCTCGAATTAGATGAATGACCCATATTGGCTAATTCCTAAGTATCTAGATTGACTAAAATGTTATCATTTTCCTAACCTAGAATAGAGTGTCATTTATCTTTGATTCTTAATAGGTTGGAGTAAAAATTTCGATGTGACTGGGAAAAAATGAAGAATGCATTCAAGATACTCGACATATGGGTCTAGAAGGCAAGCCACAAGGAAGAATTTAAAATAGGTATGTGAATGTCATTTTGAAGCAACCTTTTTGTGTGTGATTTTTGCATCAGGATGATGCAAAGTTTTAGGGTGAGGTATGTCACAAACCTCATTCGATCACTAATCAATGTTAAAATAATTTTTATAATTGTGTTGATTTATTGAATTTTATCATATAGATAGATTTCTAAATGGATAGGAGGTATTAACAGATATTAAGTAAATTATAAATATATTAGAAGTGGTCAAAATCTGATAACTATTAAATAAATGAAAATGACAAATAATTTTTGGAGAGCAAATAATTTAGTAGTTTGTTGTTGACTAAGTTCATTTATAAAAATTTTCTACTAACTTAATTGTTGATTTGGGATTGAATTCAATCCTTTAATTTATTCATCAACCATTGATTAAATTTGTATGATATAAAACCCTAGTATTTAATAATTAAATAAGCACCTTTTTTTAAAATAAAATTTAAGTGGCAAGTATTATATGTATATTAGTAAAATAACTAAATGTTTATTAAATAATTAAACAAAATAAATATTGAATTGAAATAGTTAATAATAAATAAAATAATTAAAAATATTTTGTGCATAATTTAAATAAAGCTAATAAATAACCTCAAAGACTTTAAATTAGAAAAATCAAGTTAAAATTATATTTTAGGGATTTCATGATTTGGGGAATGAACTAGGATTGCTTAATTTTCATGGGCTCCTTCGCATTTTGTTAGCTGCTAAACCCCTCCTTGATGGGAGGAGAAAACTCCTTTGAGGATTGGAGACATTAACTCTATGGATTCATGAGGGAAGGGATTTTAAATAATGTGTCGGATGAAGGAAAGGGGGAGAAAGATTGTCTAGGGTTCTTTCTAGAAACACTCTTCTACATGAGGATTGGCATTTCTCCATGGGCAATGAAATTCATTTATTTCCTTTCATTTTCTCTTATACCATCTCCAAATCTCTTTTGTAGGCTGACCATCTTTGCAAGATTAAAGCCATGCCCAAATTTTATTGGGGTTTTGATTCTAGGAAGAAAAATATAAATATGTATATGTGTATATACATTTAAGATTGTGTGTGCGCTTCATGTTTCAGGATATATTCATTGTAAAATTGATAGTATATATGTATGCATGTAGGTATATATTTAATATGAATATACAATATATATATTGGAAAAGCAAAAAAAATATATGTATATATTTATATAATAGATAGATAGTATATGTGTGAGTAGGAAAAATCAGGTTAGGATGATCAAACAATGCAAATCAAACCCAATCCTACCACCTTCAAAGAATCCATCTAAATGACACAAGAATGCAAACAAATGAAAGCAAATCACCTAGATTATTGATTCCTTGGTTGGATTTGTGGATTGCTTCTCAATTGTGAACAATCATTGATGTTAAAGCTACCATGATGATGGATGAAATGCTCAAAATGCTCAATGGATGCTAATGGAGATCTTATGCTTGAGATGATACTCTGAACACTATATGGTGAGATGATGAAAATGAGAATGAGTGGGTGTATATATAGCACTCAATAAAAGTTGATCAACGGTGGAGAAGAATTGGTAGTTTGAATGGTTAATATTAATTCATGATCATAGATGAATGTGCATAGGACAAGTGTAAGGAAAAGGATAAAGCACATGTGTGACCGTGTACACAAATACTTTTATTTAATAAGTTTATGTGTGATAGTGTATATAAAAAGTAGTACATATGTGAATGTGTACACAAAAAGTACTACTACACATGATCCAAATGAGAAATGGACAAGTGTTGAAATGTAATGAGAGGTGAGGACTTAATTCAAATATTTTATTTGAATTAGTTGGGAGATGATGTGGAAATTAATTAAATAAATAAGATTTATTCAATTAATTGGAAAGTGGGATTAGAATGGGATTAAGATGAAATCTTAATTAAATAAATAAAATTTATTTAATTAAAATTAGAGAGAATGAAATAATTAAAAAGTATTTAATTATAGATAGAAGAAAAATAGATAATTAATTAAATAAATATAAATTTATTTAATTAATAGAAGAAATAGATGATTTAAAAGAAAATAGACATTAGTTAAATGTGTTAGATAAATGCAGATGATGAGTAATGTAATATTTTAATAATGATAACTAGATCAATTTTGGGTGTCTACATTTTGCCCCTCTTTGAGACAATGTTTTCTAGAACATTGTTTCAAAGAAGATATGATACGATATGTTTCTTTAGGTTTTTGCCCTAGTGAAATTGGTGGATGATGCCCCCTCGAGAGGAAACACCAGATAATCAAAAAAGGCTGGGCTGACTTGCGAATAGATGACAAGACGAAGATGAACTAGGTTGACATGAAGAATTAGGGTGTGGGTGGGAAGAAAAGGGATGGAATAGGAGAAATTAGGGTTTGGTTTAGAAGAAAGGGGATTAGGGTTTGACACACATTGTATATTGACCTTTATTCACACACACACACACACACATATATATATATATGTGAGATGGATGTTCATGATGTGTTATGTGTTGATGATTCTTCATACTATGGAGATGGATGTATATATGATGTATGGATGCACATGTTTAATGATTATGTAATGCATATGATGGGTATTTATGTTAATGCATATAATGGTAAATAGATGGTAACTTGTGCAATGGAAATATCTCATGATATGCATTATGCAAATGTGATGGGAATGATAGGTAATACTATATTATATATGATAATAATGGATAATGCAAATGGTATATGTCTAACACATTTGTTTTGGCAGGATGAGAAGAATGAAGATGATGATGAGATGGAGAAGAAAAGCAATGATCAATTCTCATGAGTGCTATTGTGTTATTGCAGGATGGATGGATGGATGGAGACAACTTTAACGATTGCCCCAAAATTATGAGATTTGCAATCCTTATGTTTGCTATAGCATATAGATAGTATGCACCAAGGTATAGAAGACCAGGGTGTCATGTATCCAATGCATACAACGTAATACAATCTTGTCTAATGTATGAGGTCAAGATGTTGATCCAACATACACAAGATATGAATATTAGCTACTTTTCCAAGATGGACTTTTGACTCTGCAAGCAAAGGTTTGAACTCACCTCCACTAAACATAATTAAACCTTGTGGGTTATATGTATGAGAAATAGTCTTAGCATAAAATAGTCTTAGTGCATAGGAGACTGTTTAGCTTCTCAAATGCAAAAGATATTACTATGCAAGATGCTAATCCCAACAGTACAAGATACCATTAGGCATAGTAGGAGAATAAGACCATCCCACAAACACAACATACGAAAGCCAATGACCATGCCCCAGTCTATACTTCATCTCAACATACCAAGATATGATAAATCAAGGTAGTCTCGATTAGGTATAGAAAGGGACAAAGATAAATCAAAAGATAAACAAAAGACACAACTATCATGTTCTCCTGCCAAATTTAAATGCTCTTGGATAGATTGGATAGTGCCTTGTTGTGAGGAAAGATATATCTCGTTGAAGGCTAAAGATGATTTGCTTGAAATAGATACAATAGATATTGGGTTAAGGCATGGTGGACAAATAAATTTTAGCTTAGCTCTTGATTTTGGTACACTCTTGAGCTTTTGAATTATGCATAGTTTGCTTCCTACTTGAGTTAGTCATAGAAGAAGATGGAATGATAAAGAAGATGACAGAGGGATGGAAGAATGGATCATTGGTGCTTGCGTACTAGATACTTCCTTCATATTCCAGACTACCTACATACCCTATATCCATGGGATCAAATCACCACATGATGATGATGAGACATGATGAATATATAGTTTTGGGTTTTATTGATGATGTGAGAGGTGAAGGATAGAAGAATTATGAGATGAATGATGAGAAAGAATGATCAGAAGAAAAGATGAATGATAGAAGAGGCAGATCATCTTGTGCCTGAATTTGGGTATTTCCTTCATACACCAGACTGCCTACATACCTTGTATCCACGGGATCAAGGCTTTCAATTATAGAAATGAGATGTAGTTCTTGTTTATTATGGGATGGTGATGATGAAGGATGAGTGATGAATATGATTGATGTGATTTGATGTAGTGGTGATTTGATTGGATTGGAATATGAATGAATATGATCGATTAGGAGTGATTTGATGGATTGATTTTATTGCTTGGAGTTTTTGTTGGTTATTTGTTTTTTTTGTATTTTTGGGGAATATTTGATTTTTTCTGGATTTTTTGAAATATTTGATTTTTTTGGATTTTTGAATGTTTTACGATGGCAACGTATGTACAATATATTTATAGTGTATTTACAAAATATCGGATAATGACATATTGAAGGTCCACTTCAAAACGAGGTGCAAGCAAGTACCCCCAGTGTGTGATGGACTTATTAAGCGGTGATCATGGATCAAGTGATAACCTAGATGATTTAGCATAAGGTGGAATAACATATCAACTCCAACAGTTTCTAACCATGGTAGCGTGCAAAGATGGATAGGTAGCATTATTATGAAAAGGATAGTGGATTATGATGTGGATTACGTAGGATAATTACAGAATGGACTATAGTGATAAACAAATACAAAATAGATGGTGGAAGCTAGCTTTCTACACATAGCCCCTGTTTGCCAGGTTTTCACTATGGTACTTATCCAAGGTGCCTGTTTACTAGTTTTCACCATAGGACGAATGATTTTTTTTTTTTTTGGATTTTTTTTAATAGGATATTCTAAGGATTAAGCATAAAATTTCTTGAGATGAACACTGTTGATGGGTTCATCTAAGGGAATGCCTTCTGGTGTTGATAATTTATATGCTCCGGATCCATAGACTGCTGTGATGATGAATGGTGCAAGCCAATTTGGTTCAAATTTACCTTTTCTATCATTATCTTGTTGATTCTTTTGATTTTCATTTAGGACAAGGTTGCCTACTTGAAACCTTCTATCTCTGATTTTCTTGTTATAGCTATGACAAAGACGATTCTGATATACTTGGAGATGATTTAGGGCTACTAAACGTCTTTCGTTAAGTAATTCAAGGTCACTCAATCTAGATCTTCTATATTCTTCATCAAAGATAATGTGTTGCAAGGAAACTCTCAATGATGGGATCTTGACCTCAATGGGTAGAATGACTTTAGTTCCATAAACCAATGAGTAAGGTGTAGCCCTAGTTGGAGTTCTGGCACTAGTTCAATAAGCCCACAATGATGGATTAAGCTGTAAGTGCCAGTCACGACCAACTTCATTGACTATTTTCTTAAGGATCTTGATGATAGTCTTGTTTGAAGCTTCAACTTGGCCATTATGCTGTAGTGAATCTGTGTTGGATATGGAACTTATGACACAAATCACAGACTTCTTGGTTCTTGAATGGATGATAGTTGTCAGTGATTATAGCTTGAGGGACACCATATCGGCAGATGATATAATGAAGGATGAATTTGGATATCTGCTTACCAGTGACATATGCCATAGATATAGCTTCCACCCACTTTGTGAAATACTTAGTGGTTGTAATGATACACTTGTGACCATTAAAGGATGACAGATGGATTTTCCCTATGAGGTCAAGTCCCCATTGTGAGAATGGCCATGGAGTTATGAGGGGTTGTAGTTCATGTGTTGGAGCATGGATAAGATCACCATGTTGTTGACACTATAGACATTTCTTGGCAAATTTCTATGCATCTTTCTCCATTGTCAGCCAATAGTAACCTGCTCTCAAGAGTGACATATTGGCAGATGATATAATGAAGGATGAATTTGGATATTTGCTTACCAGTGATATATGCCATAGGTATAGCTTCCACCCACTTTGTGAAATACTTAGTGGCTATAATGATACACTTGTGACCATTAGAGGATGACGGATGGATTTTCCCTATGAGGTCAAGTCCCCATTGTGAGAATGGCCATGGAATTATGAAGGGTTGTAGTTCGTGTGCTGGAGCATGGATAAGATCACCATGTTGTTGACACTATAGACGTTTCTTGAAAAATTTCTATGCATCTTTCTCCATTGTCAGCCAATAGTAACCTGCTCTCAAGAGTTTTTTAGTAAGATTAGGGATGACATAATGTAATCCATAGAAACCTTCATGTACCTCACGTAAAGTAGTTTTAGCTTCATCTGAGTCAAGACATTATAAGTAGGATACCATCAAGGCTCTTTCGATATAGGGTATCTCCAATGATAGTATAACGAGAGGCTCATCGTATGATTGTTTTGCGTTAGGAGTTTGAGAAATGGAGAGGGAAGGTTTGATTGTGGAGGTATTTGTATATATCCTCATAACAAGGTGAATTGGAAACAACAACTTCACATACAAGCTTAGACTGAGGTACTTCAAATGCTAGGATCAAAAGTTGTTCTACTAGAAACTCATATTTGTGTGCATTGTTGGGCATGTCTAGAAGAGAACCAATCATTGCCATGGCATTTGCTACTTTGTTATTGATCCTAGGAATCTGTTGAAATGTGATCTTGGAAAAGTACTTCTTGAAATCATTGACCATTAGCTTATATGGAAGAAGCTTTTCATCCTTTGTTTGATACTCTTCCAGGACCTATTTAATTACGAGATGTGAGTCTCCAAAGACTTGTAGTTGTTTAATGTTCCATTGTACTGCCATGCGCAATCCTATGATCAATGTTTCATACTCTGCAATGTTATTTGTACAAGGAAAATCTATCCTGTATGCTTTAGGTATACAATCTCCTTATGGGGTGATGAACAATATGCCATTTCCAAATCCATGCTATTTGAACGAGCCATCAAAATATAGTTGCCAAACTGTTGAGTGATGTAAGTTGAATAACTCTTCATTAGGAAATTCTGCACGAATTGGATAAATATTTGTTATGGGTGCTTCTACTAGTTGATCAGCTATTACTTGTCCTTTTATCGCTTTTTGATCAACAAACTCTATGTCGAATTCGCTGAGAATCATTACCCATTTGGCTAGTCTTCCTATGAGTACTGCTTTTGACAACAGATACTTAAGTGCGTCAAAGTTGGATATGAGCTTAGTTCTCTGATTTAACATATAATGCCACAACTTTTGGGAAGCGAACACTATTGCCAAACACACTTTTTCCATTGACGAATAGTTGAGATCATAACCTACCAAGGTTCTGTTGATGTATGAGATAGCTTGTTCCTTTCCTAGATTATCATGTTGAGCTAGTAAAGCACCTAGAGCTGCTGCCGTTGTGGAGATGTATAGTAACAATGGTTTATTAGGTACAAGAGGTACCAACACTGGTGGAGTTGCTAGATATTTCTTGATTTGATCAAAAGCTTGTTGGCACTTATCATCCCATTTAAAAGTTTCTCCTTTATGGAGTAGATGCTGAAAAGGATGACATTTGTTTGCTAACTATGCTATAAATCTACAGATGGACTGCAACTTACCTTGAAGACTGCGGAGTTGTTTTAGATTAGCTGGAGGAAGCATGTCCATTATAGATTTCACTTTCTTAGGGTCTACCTTGATACCTCTTCTTGATACTATATAGCCCAATAGTTTTCCTGATGTTACACCAAAGATACATTTCTTTGGATTTAATCGAACTTGATATTTCTCTAATCTATCAAAGATTTGTTCCAAGACTTTCAGGTGATCTTCTTGAGTTTTCTATTTTCCCAGGCTATCATCCACATAGTCTTCCATTGTGGTATGGAAAAGATCATGGAAGATGACTGTCATTGCCCGTTGATATGTCGCTCCAGTGTTTTTGAGACCAAATGGCATCACTCTCCAATAGTAGGTACCCCATGGGTAGATGAAAGCTATTTTGTGCTGATCTTTAGGAGCAATTAAGATCTAATTGTATCTTGAAAAACTATCCATTAATGATAGCATTTTGTGCCCAGCTGTGAGATCTACAATGATATCAATGTTTGGTAGTGGAAAGTCATCTTTTGGACATGCTTTATTTAGATCTCTGAAGTCTATACAAGGATGGATGCTTCCATTTGGTTTTGATATTGGCACAAGATTCAACACCCAATTAGGATAGTCAATGGGTCTTATGAATTTGGCATCTAAAAGTTTCTGAATTTCCACCTTGACTAACAAAGCTACTTGAGCATGCAACTTTTGAAGTTTTTGCTTCACTAGCTTGACATTTGGATATACTTCTAGGTGGTGTACCACCAGTGATGGATCCAATCCCAGCATATCTACATAGGTCCATGCAAAATTGATTTGCATTTCATGAAGAATGCTGTGAAATCTACTTTTTCTTTCTCTGATAATGATGCAGCTATGTGTATGATCTTAGGATTCTATTTTGTACCAAGATTTACTTCCTGAGATTTCTCAATTAGCAAGGGTGATTGTTCCTGATATTCCCTCAGAGGAAGGTCAAGTCCTCCATCCTTAGGTGCCTCAGAGATATTTTCACCATTGGGTACGTCCTTTATTTTTACTTTTTCTTGGTCAAGAGGCACCTTGCGGTTTTCACCTGGAGACCTTTTATTTTCTTTTTTGTTTATTTCACTTTTGTGACTAGAAGCCTTGAAAATTCCCCCAAAGTATGCTAATTGAGGTAAATCCATTTTGTAGCCCACCTTATGATCTCTGAGTGGCATACCTATTCTTTGTCCCAAGAATTCTACTAGAGCTTAATTGTTTTGAAATGTATCCAATATTAGTGCCCCCTGTTGGTCCCAATCAATGAGGTCAAGATATACGAGAGGTAAGTTAGATGATGAGGATTGGGAAACAGAGGTTGTGAATGAAATCATGAAAACAAATAGGTCATGAAATAGCTCGGTGAGGTGAAGGGAAGAGTCATCAATAGAATCTAGATTAGACGCGTCTCTTCTGCGGGGAAAACGTCAACTACAGTGTCGAGAACACATTCGATGTCTTTGGAAGGTAGGTCCTCCTGTCCATACCCTAGACCTTTCCTATTAAACTTCTTGGTCATAGTGATTGGTTCTATAGGTCCTTGCTCATGTAGTCCTAGACCACCTTGTCCTTTGTATCCCATGTTTTTGATGATGCAAAAACCATTATTGTAATGCTCCACTTCAAGTGTTTTTTGATCATTTTCATCATAGAAAATCCATGAATGAATGTCTTCAATGTCTTCGTCATCTAGTAACCCTGATTTTATAAACACTGTAGGAGGAACTTTGATAATTGTTTGAGATGATGATGCTTTAGATGCTATTGGTTTTCCATATGTCTTTGGGGATAGAGGCAATGTTCCAACACAATAGGATTCTTGCAATTTATACTCGCCAAGTCCTTTGTCCTTGTACTTGATTTCTATTTTAGGGATAGCTTTGCTTGAGGATGCTTAGTTGAGATCGGTAGGGTCAACATAGGAAGAGGATGGATATGCTTCAGTGTTGATAGGTATGCGATTTGAAGTTTGATACTTAGCTTGATATGCTCGACAGAACTCAAAAGGATTGGGATCCATGAGAATGGTGATCTTAGCTCCATTATGAGGGAATTTGAGGCATTGATGGTAAGTTGATGGCATAGCTTTCATGGCATGGATCCAAGGACAACCAAGGATGATATTACATGGTAATCCAAGGTCAAGGACTTGGCAATGAGTATTTGTAGTGACTGGAACAACAGTGACAGGCAAAGTTATAATCCCTTATGATTCTCTTTCAGCATCATCATATGCTTTTATTATTATGCTTTTTGATGTATCAGTTTTATCCTCAGAATATGCCAACAATTTTACGAATCTTAAAGAACAAATGTTTAGACCCGCTCCACTATCTATTAAGATTCACTTAATGTGGCATTTGTTAACGAAGACTTCTATGTGGAGGGCTTCATTATGGGATGAACCAAGTGGTGATAGGTCTATTAGAAAAGGTTAAGTGGTATGGGGATGCAATGCTTGCTACCATGGCTTGAAACTGTGTAGTGTCTATGTTATTGGGGACCGATGATTCTTGCAATGCTTGGTCGAGGATAGCTTTATGTGCGTGGGATATACATAGCAGTTCCAAAATGGAGATATGTGTGGGAGTTTTGCCTAGGTGATCAAGGATATTGTATCCCATAGTCAGTCTTGCAATGGGTGGTGTAGCTTGGATTGTCACAAGACCACGACGAGTAGTAATGGCACAATCAGGCTCTTTTGCAGCTTGGATACTAATAGGTTCTTTCACTTTTTTGGAGATGGTCAATATACGAGCATGGTCAATGCGGCCAATGGTGGATGACTCATATGTGTATTGGAAATTTCTTCCCAAAGAGGAGGCACTTGCTTTATCATGAGCAGGAAGCGGATCTTTGAAAGCGTCAAGATCATAGTTTGATGTTTGCATAGGTTGTTCTAAATTGACTAGACCTCGATCAATCAAGTTTTGAATGAGATGTTTCAATTTCATGCATCCAATAGTGTTATGTCCTTTCACCCTATGGTATTTACAATATTCATTATCCATGTGCCAATTGGGCTTGAATTGAGGTTCGTCATATGGTTTCTCTTGTGGTAAAACAATAGCTCTAGATTGAATAAGTTTCTTCAAAACAACCTCAACAGGCTCTCCCAAAGGGGTGAACTTGCATCTTGGTGGTTTTTCTTGCATTTGATCTCTTGGGAGGAATAGTTTGTTTTTGTTTAAGGTGATTTTGTTTGCATCTTGAATAGACATAGGAGCTTTCAGAGTTTGGACATGTTTTGCATCTACAATGCCATCATTGATGACATTTTTGTTCTTGTTCCAAAAACAAGATTTGTCAATGGAAGCTTGCAGTTATCTTTGTTGTCCTTAAAGATTTTGATCACACCTTTGGCAATTAAGAATTTCTCAATAGTTGTTCCCTTGGCAATTATTTCATCAAATGAAGTAGCACTTTGCAATTGTAATTGGAATGAAAGTTTTGGATCGAGATTTTCTACAAAGATATCTACTTGTTTTTTAGGCATTTGCCAAGGAAGTTTGCTAGCCATGTTGTGCCATTGTTGTAAAAAGGATGCAAATGTCTCACCATTGCATTGCTTGTTTGTGACAAGGTCATTCATGGAGATCTCATTTTCAATGTTGAAGGCAAAGTGTGACAAGAATTTTTCAGCCAATTTACTAAAAGTTTTGATCCCCAGAGGAAGATGAGCAAACCATTCGATAGCTTGTCCTCCTAAACTGCGAGGGAATAGACGCAAGAGATATGTGTCATCGTAGGCAACATCTAGATAAGTGACATAGAAAGATCTAAGATGGTCATGAGGATCTCCTTTCTCTTTGTATTTGTCGAATTGAGGTACTTTAAAATGTGGAGGAAAAGGTGTCATTTGCAGTGATCTATTGAATGGGTAAGGACACACTTCCTCAAATGAAAATGTTTTCTTGCTGTGACCCAATTGCATATTTTCATATCTTGTCATAATTGTCGAAGTTCCTCAGGAGTAATCATTTGTGATTGCTGTTGTATATGACTTTGATGGTTTGGATGCGGTATATGGTATTGATGATTTGGATTTGGTTGGGTGTTGTAGGATTGGATGTATGTGTTATGCCCTTGGCTACTAGGTGGCAGAGGAACAAATGAATGGGTCAAGGTATTGACATTGGATGCAAATGTTGCATGTGAACCATGGGATGGTTTGACATAGGTTACTTGCGGAGTGGAATGGTGTGGAGCTTGAGAGATGGTCAATGGATTTTGGATTGCAGGATTTGGGTTAACATAAGATATGATAGGTGCTTGGGATATGGTATGCGTATGTTGGACATTAGCAGATGGGTTGGTATATGCTACATGTGTACCAATGGATGGATTAACTTGTAATGTAGCAGATACATTTGTTAATAGAGGTTGTGATACGAAAGGTTGATTATCTTGGAATTGTGCTTGTGAGACAACGGGCAGATTGACATGAGAAGTTTGAATATTGGAAGGATGTGATCCAAAGAAAAGTTGGTTAAGTGGAGAAGAATTGTTGTTGGGAGGATTGACGTCAATGAGGGGAGTCTCCAAATTGGTTTGGTGTATGGTTATAGTATTGATGTAGGACGATGTATTGGATGGTTGGGATGGTTCAACATGTGACACATTGGCAATTGATGCTTGCGACACTTGAGGTGTTTGGACTATGGTTGTAGTGCTTTGCATGGCATGGGGCACATTGGCAATAGGCACATCTTGAGTAGAGCTTGCAAGTATTTGCAAAATTCATGTTGGAGTTTGATTTGTATGTTGAGAAGCTATGGACTCATACATTTTGGCAATGATGATTGGTTGTACGAGAGGTTGCTCGGTGACGGGAGTATGAAGTGGAGGGAATTGAGCTAAGGATGGTGACACAATATTAGATGGTGTGGTTGTGGGCTTAGTAGACATGGTAGTGATAGCAGTAGAAGTGACATTTGAAGGTGCTTCTTTTTGGATAGTGGACAAATTAAAGTCACTTGGTAGCAAAGTTTTGCTTTTGAGCAAATTCACAAGTACTCTTTGTCGATTAGCATCTATAATCTTGTTGGCATGTTGCATCACTTTTGGATCTTGAAGGGACATTTGGTCATCTTCTAAGGAATCTTCATAGACATATGCTTGTTCTTGTTGCCCCAGAGTAGAGGACGAAGCTCCTAAAGTGTAACCTTCAGGTAGAAAGTGTTGCGGGTTCATTCCGGTTGTAAATTGTGAGGCATCCTTAAGAGGGGTGTTTTGGAATTGTTGCAAGTTTCTCTCCATGGCTTCCCTATATTGTCTTCTTGTTTGAGGCATGGGATGATGTTGGCCTAGATTGATGGACTTGTTTTGCAAAGTTTTGAGACTCCAAAGTTGGTTAGGATGATGGTTGATTGTTTGATGTTTGATTGATGGGTTACTTGGATTGATCTTTTGCTAGGATGTTTTGGATTGCTAAGTTGATTGTTTGGATTGAATTGCTTGGTTGCTGTATTGGATTGGTTACTGTTTTGATGGATTTGATATGGTCCAATTGATGGATAAGCTAATTGGATTGGTTGCTTGGTTGATTGGATAGTTGCTCAATTGCTTGATTTGGTTTTGAATGAGGAATAGACTCTTGAACTCAAGGGATATGTTGTTATTGGATAAGATGCTAAAGGATGATGATAATCAGACTTGAATGATGGTTTCAACTACAGGAAATCACTAATTTGATTTGATAATTGATTTGATTTTCTATTTTGGGAGTCTCAATGGATATAAGTGTTCAAAAGTCCAAAATAGATTATGGTTCTAGGCTCAATGAAATGGTTGCTATGAAGACTAGATGATGGATGCTCAAGATAAAGCTTGCAGACTGGAAATAGGGCTCAGACAACAACAAAAATGAAGATTCTAGCAGAGATTTTTGGATAATTGTCTGCAGATGACAAATTACGAGGTAGGATAATTCAATTGCGATGAAGGATAGCTTAATTGAGACCAGGAATAAGCCAATTTTGATAATCTACAGTTCAATTGTGACCGAGATTTTGACAGATGCGACAGATTGTGAATCAATTGCGACTAGAAATTTGACAAATGCGACAGACTATGAATTAATTACGTCTAGAAATGTTCAAATGCGTCTGGCGGGGAATTTAGCAGCAGGATTTGATAGAGACCAATTGCATATAGATTTGACTAGATGCGATGGACTGTGGTTTAATTACGTATGGTTTTTTGATAGTTGCAAGGGTTTATGGTTCAATTGGTATTTTCTATTGTTCAATTGTAGTTTTAGATTGTGTTTGACAAAAAAATGATGGTTGTAAGCAAACAATCACTCCAATAGTCACAAACATGTACAATCCTAGGCTAGGCAAGGACAATATCTGTTGAGTTCCCACTTAGTTTTACCCAGCCACGCCTACTTATGGGGTATAGCTCTAGGAACTTGGGGCACAGGCTCCCCCTTACAGTGTACTCACTTCTTAGGCACACCAAGTTATAAGTCCTTAAGATGCACAGATCTTAAGATACTTTGCTATCTCTACCATAAGCTACGGAAATGTGGGACGACTATCAGAGGCCTAATCAGCTATCCTCCTGTATCAATAGATAGAGGGTTTTTGGCTACTACGCAAAGGTTGCTAGTATGGACATCCATTTGAGTGGCTACACATGTGGTGATTTACTCCATTAATGGAGGCTTCCCAGCCCAAAGAGGTTACGCTTTACAGGGTTTTGGGGGAAACATTCATCAGTGTAACACAACTGCACCCGTTGCTTAGGGATTTCAACACAAACACATTTTTTGTATAACAATTTGGAAGAGCTTGGCTTTAGCTTATTACTGCTTGGGTCATGTCCTTCTCACACTGGGAAGGCAGGTCTTCTAAAGATAATAACAAGTTCTCATGCACCCAAGATCCATTTGATAGGAAAGGGGAGAGGATACTTTTGTTATTAAATTTGGGTTACACACATACACAACAAGCAATCAAGAAAGATAAAACAAACACAGAGCAAACAATGGTTCCTTTTAAGCATCAAATCTAAATGTTTCTAATTAGTGATAAAAATGATGTCTTGGACCAATCGATGTTGCAACAAATGGATTAATAGTTTCAAAACCTCCTTTCTTTGACAAAGGGATAAGATGTTGCATAAAAAGATGATTAGATGCCAAAGAAATTAAGCAGAAATAAGATTCAGCCAAGTACGTATCAAAAGACCAATTGCGATGATCTGGGTTACAATTGTGCATGAAATAAAGCCAAATGCAAAAATTTACCGACCAAATGCGTATGAGTTTACGCTAAATGTGACAGTCTGCTATTCAATTGCAGTCGGATCCGAACAGTTGCACATGACCTGAAAAATAAAAACCCTAGCTAACCAAATGCGGATGGAAAAGCCAGATGCAATGCTTTGTTGTGCAATTGCACTCAAAATATGACCAAATGCAAAATTCTACAGATCAATTGCACTATGTTTTTAGCCAATTCCAATGATCTGTGGTGCGATTGTGATTTTTTGTGAAACAATTGCACTTGGAACCCTGCAAAATCTAACTTCACAAAAACAACTATACCAAAAAGATGTTAAATCAAGGACGTGGGTTCCACCGGGTGTGCCAAAATGTGTGAGTAGGAAAAATTAGGTTAGGATGATCAAACAATGCAAATCAAACCCAATCCTACCACCTTCAAAGAATCCATGTAAATGACACAAGAATGCAAACAAATGAAAGCAAATCACCTAGATTATTGATTCCTTGGTTGGATTTGTGGATTGCTTCTCAATTGTGAACAATCATTGATGTTAAATCTGCCATGATATTTGATGAAATGCTCAAAATACTCAATGGATGCTAATGGAGGTGTTATGCTTGAGACCATACTCTAGACGCTATATGGTGAGATGATGAAAATGAGAATGAGTGGGTGTATATATAGCACTCAATAAAAGTTGATCAATGGTGGAGAAGAATTGGTAGTTTGAATGGTTAAGATTAATTCATGATCATAGATGAATGTGCATAGGACAAGTGTACAAGGAAAAGGATAAAGTACATGTGTGACCATGTACACAAATACTTTTATTTAATAAGTTTGTGTGATAGTGTATATAAAAAGTAGTACATATGTGAATGTGTACACAAAAAGTACTACCACACATGATCCAAATGAGAAATGGAAAAGTGTTGAAATGTAATGAGAGGTGAGGACTTAATTCAAATATTTTATTTGAATTAGTTGGGAGATGATGTGGAAATTAATTAAATAAATAAGATTTATTCAATTAATTAGAAAGTGGAATTAGAATGGGATTAAGATGAAATCTTAATTAAATAAATAAGATTTATATAATTAAAATTAGAGAGAATGGAAAGATAATTAAATAATTAAAAAATATTTAATTATTGATAGAAGAAAAATAGATAATTAATTAAATAAATACAAATTTATTTAATTAATAGAAGAAATAGAAGATTTAAGAGAAAATAGACAAATTTTTTAAATGTGTTAGACAAATGCAGATGATGAGTAATGTAATATTTTAATAATGATAACTAGGTCAATTTTGGGTGTCTACAATATCTATTAAATTGAAAAAAAATTAGTTTAATAATTTTTTTGGAGGGAGCGGGGGGATGCCTGTGCATGGCAGATCCCTACGGCTTGCACATGTAGGTCATCTCCTCAAAGGGGAGGCCATGACTTGCATGGGTAGGCCATCCCCTTTTTAGGGGTTGCGGTTTGCTCATGCAGGTTAGCCCTTGGCCGCTTGCATAGTAAGCTGACAAGGGTCTTCCCTTCTTCCTTTTTTCTAATCTTTAAAATATTTTTTCTTTCAATCCTTCAAGAAAAAAATTCTTTTATGGTTTCAACTTGGCATAAATTCTTTTATGTATATATTGATATCTGCAACTATGTGAAATAAATGTTAGGGTTTTCTTATGGATAAAATGTTAGATGATTTAAACAAATTTGTGAATTAATTCATTAGTTAATTTGTACAATTAGTCAAAGAAATTGTTTAAATGGAACTAATTAGTAACTTAGTAATAGTTAGTAATCTCTTAGTTGTTAAAATGGATTTAAGTTTTATTTTGTTAGATAGATAATTCTTTAATCATAGTAATTAGTTAATTTAATCAATCTTGCATGGATGGTTATATGGATGGACAAATTTATCCTTGTTGAGTTTAATTAGTTAGGTTAGTTTTAATTATTATTAAGTTAATTAGTTTCAATGGATGGACAAATTTATCCTTCTTGAGTTTAATTGGTTAGGTTAGTTTTAATCATTATTAAGTTAATTAGTTGCAATGGATGGACAAATTTATCCTTGTTGAGTTTAATTAGTTAGGTAAGTTTTAATTATTATTAAGTTAATTATTTGCAATGAATTGAAAAATTTATCCTTGTTGGGTTTAATTAGTTAGGTAAGTTTTTAATTATTATTATGTTAAATAGTTTTAATGGAAGGACAAATTTACAATATTCTTATTAGTTTCCAATGGAAAAGAAATTTTTATTAAGTTATACGTTTTATTACTTAGTTAAATTTAAAGTTGAATTACAATCTAATAGATAAAGTATAGGTGTTAGAAATTAACAAATTGTTCTTCATTTATTCAATCAATATGCAATTGTGGGAACAAATTAGATAGTTATAATGTACAATTTTATCAAATGGTAATTGAAAAATCCAATATCAATCAAACAACTAAGTTAAAAGTAAAATGAACTTTAGTCAATAATTAAGTTTTAGTAAAATTACTATGCTCAATTTTTCTCATTCACAAAGTTTAGTTAACAAACTATTAAGCTAGGAACTCTTACATATGCTTTATTTTCTGAACACTTAGTAGTGATTTGTTGAAGATGAACAACTAGGTTAATTTACTTTCTTTTGCAAAGATTTTCCAACTTTGATTGTGATTAGTTGAATGTGAATGAACAATTTGTTGACTTTATCCAAATGGTTTATAAATGTGTAGAATAAAGCATAATGATATTACAATGTTTACCATTCTTTTCAATTCCATCAAATAAAGAGTAACCCAAAAACCAAACGTAGTGTTCAGTTTTGACAGTGCCTCTAGTTCGCGTTTACAGGTGATGCCATCACATTGAACTACTGCACTTTTGCCTAATATAGCTGCCACAATGGCGTCTAGGCATCATCCTTATGAACCACCAAGGAGTAATAAGGAACATCTTGATGATTAATTTCGAGGGATGAGTAATCTCCCTTGGGCACCAAACTAACAAGATTTAATCAAATTCATCTGTCTTAGAAAATATTTATTTTCCCTTGTTTTAAAAAGAATTTTAGAATTGCCTAATGGTCTTATTTATTTTAGGAACATATCTCTAGTGAGGGAACACACTCTCTCAAAAGAGGAATTGAGGAAATATTAGAAGTTATTAGGTTATATCGCGTGATTGTGATTATACATCTACTAGTACATTAGTGTGTGTAAATATAGATGATGTTTTAATTAGAGTATTCAATGATTTTCTTAAAGTCAAGGAGTGATAGATTTGTGGATAATAAATATTTGGGAAATGTTTGAAAAACATAGGTATGACCCCAATTGGAAAATTATTAGTGGATTCCATCATTCTTAATCAAGGTTTTTTCCCATACATCTTAGGGTGCTTATGTGATAGACATATACTCATTAAATTATACCTACCTAGGGAACTGATGATGGGGAATGATAGTTTTAGCACATGTATGGGAACGACATCGAAATGAAACCTAGTTCTAGTCTATTTTAGTATTTAGGGCATTTCCAGTAGACCATTTTTTGCGAGTAGTATGTATGTTCTGGGTAATTGGAGAGATAGAGACTAACCTTGGTAACTATGGGATGTGGGATCATAATGTTTCACAACAATAAGATCAAGATTCATTTTTTTCCCTATTATGTACTTTGCCTTCATGGATCTTGACAATATTGAAAACAATAAGAGTTCTTGCAATCCAATCCAAGCAAACCATAATTCTTTCTTGAACATGCGAATCTTAGGTAAACCACATGATATAAATAAAACTTAAACATTAAACACCCACTCTAGGTGTTTATTTTTCTTTTTATCTGATTTCATCCTTATTTCATTTGAGTGGGTGGTAGTCGACGAAGAATTGTCTAGGGAAACTAGACCCTAGAAAGGGTTGCGTACCCACTTAAGTAGTTACAAAAACATAGAACAACCCAAACTACATATCGACTCATGATGAATCGAATCCTCATGTACCTTGATCTTGTGGATATAGGGTATGTAAGTAGTATGGGAAATGAAGGATGTTCCTAGTACATAGGTACTAGGATTATGTGAGGAATTTAAACCATCAATATTAATTGAAAAACATTAACACCTTATTACTTTGTTAAAACAAAAAAAAGAAAAAAAACGTTCTATTTCTAGTACTATTTCTTTGTTTCATGTTTTTGGTATGCATGTCTTTACATGTGGTATCAGAGCACAAGTTGAACACTTGGGCCTATGAGTCTCCCTTGTAGAAGTTATTAGAAATAATTGGCATTATGTTTATCAAACCTAATCTTGTGATGATGATTTTGAATGCAGAAATGGGAAGATCAAAAACAAAGAAAAAGAGTAGGAAGGAAAAGAAAACTAAACAACCTCAAACCTTGAATGATACAAAACAAAAATTGAGATATGAAGGAGGATCTTGTATCTCCAATTCTAAAACTTTTGTTGTTGCTTGAGAAAATTAAAATAGAAAAGGAGAAATGTTCAAAAATCCTCATCGCTGAAATAATAACCTTAGAGGTTAAACCAGGTAAACCATCAACAAATTGTGTCATGCCCTTTGAGTACAGATGAAATGCACTTGTTATGAGTAAAGAGATGATAAAGGAGTACCTAAGTGTACATTCCAACCCTAATTTTATGTTATTAGATTCATATGGGGAAAAGGAACTTGAGGAAATCCCTCTATCTGATAGTAACTTATAAATCTGAAACCCTAGTAAGCATTAAATAAGGATATATAAATCCATTGCTTTATCATCATGTTTTAATAATCATGAGTGATGATTTCTTGAATAAAATATTTTGGAACTCCTAAACATTGGTGCATGCTTGATTGTCTTTCATTCTTGCCATTACACTCACATAAATTGTGTACTTACATAAGTTATGCATCATTTCTATGATGATTATACATATGATTGACTTGAGTAGAAATTGTGTAGATTATGTTTTAAACTTAAATTTTGTTATGATTGGAATTGTTTTACCATTCATGAATGTCTTCCCCTAGTAAATTTAACTAAAATTTGATTCAAGTTTGTGATTTCATTTGCTTAGGGTTTGGAAATTTCAAAAGCCTTTAAGTTCTTGCAAAAGCATTGCTTAAATCTGAATGCATATAGATAGTCTACCTTTATTTTCAAAGGTTTTTGCCTAATTGATGGTTAAACTTTGATCACATATGTAAGATTTATAATCATGATAACATTTTTGTATGGTATAGCCTTTACTTAAACCAAGGATGTAGACAATGAAAATCAAGGTTAGGATCAAGGACAATCTTTCTTTTGTTGTTAATTGCATACCCTTAGTGAAATTTGAATGGGTTGTGTTGGTGTTCCCAATTGATAATTTGATTATCTCTATAAGGTAGCTATCCTTAATGGTTAGGACTCTCAAGTTAGTGGCCAACAAACATGAGACAATTGCTTGTTCTCCTCTACACTTTAGGCTCTACTAGACCTTGGAGGTATTCCCTTATGATAATATCTTAAGTATTTATCCTTGTTACAAAGAGATATTGATTAAGTAGATTGTTCTCACTAATGTCTTGATGTCTGAAAGATCCTATTTTAGATTATCTAAGTCTTCAATATGCATCCACTTCAGAACTCTAAGAACATGGAACAACTTGAACACATTATACAAAACAAAAGAAAAGGTTTTATATTCTTGATTTTATGATTTTATGTGCTTGGACTTGAAAGATATCTTCAAATTAGTGCTTATTTAGGGTAATAGAGTCAAAACCCTACATGCAAGTGTTCCTTTCATGACAATAAACTTCATACTCAGAGGGTTGAAAATATACTACCGTCTTACAACAATGAGCTCAAGAAAGAGTATTATATGTGATTCTTCTTTAGTAATCCCTTGATACAACATACTTTTCCTTATATCTAATATAAATCAATTTAATCCATTTCTTGAATAGATGCAACAAATCAGACATACAACATAGCAAATGTATATTGATAAATTCAGAAACACTTTGCAACTTCATTCAAAGGAAAAGCATTCATACCCAAGGAGACAATCACAAATAGCACACACATACAGTGTTTCTCATATAATTCAATCTGGATAGAAAATTACCATGTAGAAAAAAATAATCTCACATACAAAATATATGATCTGCAACCCAGAAGTACTCCTTTCTTATTAGAATTAGTCAAAATCACAAGACTTTACAATGTTTTGCAGAGAATTACAATCTCCTTATTGACACTATTCCTTCTCTCATTGATTTAAAACATAGTATGAATTTCCCCTTATATTGGAGAGATACAAAGTATGTCATCTAAGCTCCTAGAAATAACTATTTTTAGAAAATTTACAAATTACAATACAAAAATAGTCTTAGAGCTTGTGCTCATTACAATATTTGAGATTAAAATTAAAGTGAAATCACATGTGTGCCAACACAATCTTCCAATGGTGATGCTTGATCCATTTGCATACACCAAAACATAGTATCCTTTGAAAATTACCAAAATAGGTTATCCTTGGAAAACTGATGATCGATTGAAAGCTAACTCAAAAATCATTCAACTTCATAGTTCTCCTCCCAATCTCCAAATTCCTTGTCTTCTGGCCATTGAAAGTCTAAAACTTTGACCACCTTATCATTGTGAGCAGCATATTGGGCATCCAGAATTGCTTTTGACTCCTTACCAATACTGTCACATAGCTTCTCCAATGAAATTATCTCATCTAACACTGAATTAAGACAACCTATTTTCAATTCACCATCAACACAAACTAGAGTAACCATCCTAGAACCCACATCATTGAACTCTGCTTTCCATTGATCCAATGTCTTGGCTTGACCTTGAACATCTTTGAAGTTGGGTAATATCTTCATCTTCACTTGATCAATGGATGTTACCTTCTCTTTAAGCTACTTCTCTAATTTGATCATGTAGGAGGCAACATCATGCATAATTTCCATGACTTCTAATACACTTTGTAGTTCAGGGGGCTTGTTCAGATCAAACTTGGTTGTCTTGGCCATCTACTTTATTGTGGCATTCCTTAGCATCCACTTATTCATGATTTCCTGTAGACTAGATGAATTCTACTCATACTTAACCAATGCTTGGTTTAAGTCTACAATTCCTTTGTATGTATCATCTACTTTTCCATTTATCTTAGGTAACCAATGGTTAACTATGTTTGACACAACTTTTCTATATGATTACATCCTATCTCCTTTCAAGGTCTAAACTAATCCTTTCAATTCCTCAATTTCTACAAGTAGAGCATCTCTATTAGATGGGAAATCCTCACCTAATGGGATTGAAATAATATACACAAGGGTGCTAGAAGATGCTAACTCCTCCTCCAGGGCTCTTAACTACACCAAGTCATCTATCTCTCTCTTCTGTAGGTCGTTGTAGTCCTTTTGTATCTTCAAAATTGTAGCCTGACTAAACATTGCAATGTCAACCACCAAGGCTGATACATCTGGTGTTGGAATGTCAACAACTCTTTTGACAATCAAATTACCCCTTAATTGATCAATGCTCTCAACCACATTTGGTTTACTTGTGTTGGGTGCCAAGGTCCATATAGCCAATGTTTCAAAAGTTGGATTGAAACCAGATCCAAAAACTTCTTCCACCTATTCCTCAGTGGAGAAAACTACTTCATGTTGTTTCCTTATTGTTTCAAAGGCTACGCTATTTTCTAGACTCCAATTTGGCAATAGCAACATACCACTCTCCATTACCATTATTCTTTCTTCTTTAGGAGTGATATTATCTAATCTCAAGTCAAATTTAGACAAAACTCTTGTTGCTATATCCTTCTCTTTAGATGAATCAGATTTCCCTCTTTCCTCTTCAAGCCTAGTCTGATAGACTGCCTATTTTATTCTTAATATAAAGTCTTTGAACTCCTAGCTCTTCACAAATTCATCATCTTGCAAAATCTCTTGGCAAGACAATTCCCTGATGTCTCCTAACTCATCATTAGCAACCTTCAAATAATTAGTAGTCTTATTTTGAGGCACCAATGGTATAATCATACATGTTTCTTGTTGGTGAATCAGTTGTCCCAAAAATTCAATCACTTCTACACTTAAACATTAATTACTCATCTACAGATATTATGATTTAACAATGAATGCATGAAATCAGAAACTTAAACACAGATGTAGCATTAAACACAAGAGACACCAAATTTTTATGTGGAAAACCACAAGGAGGGGAAAAACCACAGAGAGGATTAGCTCTCAAAATATATTGCAATCTTGAAATAATGATGTTCAGGCTTGGTCACTCCACGGGCCTAGAACATGCTGGTTCACTGTCATGAAGAACAACTAGGTCTAGCAGGCTCACTGCCTCAACCCTAAACCTAGCAAGATTACAATAAGGGATACTAAACCCTGAGGGCTGTTAAACCCTATTGGTGGCTCACTGCCAGGCTCATTGCCAAGATCAACATTTTCTTCATGTCTGAGATTAATACATTGAAGTACAATAGTTCCTCTACTCTGCTCTACCTTTTTCACCTTTTTCCTTATCTTCTCATCTTCACACTAGGACATCTTTTCCATGACCCAAGTACAAGTATTTATACACTTCATCAACCTTAGAATGATCATCAAGGTCGGTATTACAATCATCAACCATTGGAACAATCTCCAAGGTTGGCATTACAAACATTTACAAAATAGGTCTTGACCTATTACAACATTATGCAAAGGGAATGAAGTAAAAGTGTATGTGGATCATGCCATGCCTTAGCTGAGAATCAAACACAATCTTCCATGCTACAACATGCTTTCATAATCTTCAAGGGATCTCCACAATTCCTAGAATTAACCAAGTCAGCTAAGACTGGTTACATACTACATTATCTGGGAACAATCTTCAAACACTATCTCAATTCCTTAACATAGACAAATTTCAAGATAGGAACATGATCAGGAGGCATCCAAAAGCACATTATAATCATTAGGAGCAATTGCATAGACCTTAACCACTTTAACCATAAGAATCTTCATGCCAGAACACATGAACTTTACTATCTTCAACTATCATAAAAGAAAGATAGCTTGCAGACCACCAAAAAATGAACCATTGCAATTGTAGGCACTTAACATCATCCCAAACTTCTCTCTAGAACCGTAGAGAAAAATACTTTATTGTGGAGGAATGCGGAGCAAAACACTTTCTCCTTGTCACCAGAGAATAATTAGAAAAAGTAGGCTTTACTCTGGTGATTGTAACTCTATTAAATCTTCATATCGGAGGCTTAAACTTAGGATTTAGAATCTTTAGACATCCCTTCAAATAAATTCCAATCCACGGAAAAAGATCTTTAATTAGAAATAAATGCAGAGCAATCTACTAGACTATTCTTTAGCATACAACTTACTGTCTATACTGCACTTCACTATAACTCACTTGATTCTTCTAGAGAGGCCAATTTTATCAATATTCTCAACATATAAAGCTTCTAACCAAGTAATAGAATATGATACAGTTGACACCAATGACAACAAGGATATGTTGACATCAATGACAACACTGATTAGACACATACTTACAACAATCTCCCCCTTTGTCATTGATCGCAACATGTGATGTGAAAAACTACAACAACCATCAAGACAAGATTCTCCCCCTATCTCTTTACACATCTGCACTCTTTATCTACCTGAGTTTTTCACATGAATTCTCTCCCCCTTTGACGTCAATGGCAAAGGGTATATACTTGTACTCTTTTGCTCTGATCCAATCTCTCTTCTAAACTTTCTGACTACTCCCCCTAAGAAGTAGCCCTAAAAGCATCAATCTGGATCTTGATATAGAACTCTGAGTACCACCAGACTGATGCACTCTTGTGCATCTTTAGTTTAGAGAAGGAGGGGTGATAACCCCTAACATTTCTTTGAGATACTCAAAAGTATCCTTAGGCAGAGGCTTGGTAAAAATGTTTGCAATCTAATCTTTTGTAGATACATACTCCAAGTTGACTTCATTCTCTGTCACTTTTTCCCTTAGAAAGTGATATCTTATGGATATATGCTTTGTCCTTGAATGCATTACTAGATTCTTTGATATGTTTATGGCACTTGTATTGTCACAAAAGATTGTAGTTGGATCTTTATACACAATTTTGATGTCCTTCAATGTCTGCTTCATCCATAACACTTGAGTGCAACTGCATACTGCTGCAATATACTTTGCTTCTGTAGTAGACAGAGATATTGAGTCTTGTTTCTTGTTTAACCAGGATACTAGCCTTTTTCCCAAGAAGAATGCACCTCCACTTGTACTTTTCCTATCATCCACATCTCCAGCCCAATCTGCATCTGTGTATGCACTGAGAGTGAAATCATTATCTTTTGGATACCACAATGCATAGTCTATTGTGCCTTTTAAATATCTCAGTGTTCTCTTGACTACCATCACATGTGATTCTCTAGGTTCGGCTTGAAATCTTTCCACAAGACAAACTGCATGCATTATGTTAGGTCCGGTTTGAGTTAGATAAATTAACCCTCCAATCATAGATCTATACCTCTTCTAATCTACCATAGGTGAGTCATCATTTTTGCTCAACTTACAACCAGTTATCATGGGAGTGCTTACCGGTTTTGAGTCCTCCATCCCAAACTTCTTTAACAATTCTTTCACATACTTAGACTGCAAAATGAAGATAACTTTATCTAATTGATTAATTTGTAGACCTAAAAAGAAATTCATCTCACCAAACATTGACATTTCAAATTCATTTTGCATTTCTCTAGCAAAGACTGTGCACATAACTTCATTGCCTCCAAAGATGATGTCATCAACAAGGACTGCAATAATTAGGATTTGTTCATTATTGATCTTGAAATAGAGATTGTTGTTGGTAGTACCCTTGCTAAATCCTAGCTATATCTGATACTTATCCAACCTAACATACTAGTCCCTAGGGGATTGTTTCAATCTGCATACCATGTCACCTTGATGTGATGACTGGAATCCTTCTGATTGTTCAATATAGACTTCTTTTTCCAATTCTCCATTCAAGAATGCAAACTTCACATCCATCTGATATACCTTAAAATCTTTGTAGGATGCAAATGCCAAGACCATTCTTATAGCTTCAATCCTTGCCACTGGTACAAATGTTTCCTCAAAATCTATTCCTTCAACTTGAGAGTATCCATTGCATACCAGCCTTGCTTTGTTTCTTACCACTTCACCATTCTCATTCATCTTATTTCTAAAAACCCACTTGGTACCAATTACATTTTTATCTACTAGTCTGGGAACAAGATCCCATGTCTGATTCTTTTCTATCTGCATCAATTCTTCTTTCATAGCCTTTACCCAATTCTCATCATTGCAAGCTTCATTCACAGTCTTAGGTGCAATCTTGGAAATCAGACAGAATTGTACTTGTTCTTCTGCAACTCTTCTTCTGGTCAAGATTCCTTTTCTCTTATCTCCTATGATTTGATCTTCAGAATGATTAAGTTTCACATACTTTGGTGTCTTGGTAGCACTTTCTAGAGCTTGTTCCTCTTCATTTGACCTATCTTCATGATGCAAGACTTCTGAAGCATCTGGTTTATTTGATTCATATCCACTTGATTCTAGAGACCTTTCCTTGCTTTCATCGACATTAACATTTGCACTCTCAATGATCTTATTTAGCCTCTTATTATAGCACTGATAGGCCTTGCTCTTGGTGGAGTAACCAAGGAAGATTCCTTCATCACACCTAGCATCAAACTTGCCTAGATGTTCTCTTTTGATATAACATTTTCTACCAAAAACTTTGAGTTATTTCAGAGTAGGAACTTTACCATACCACAATTCATAAGGAGTCTTAGAACTGTTAACTTTGACTGGGACTCTTTTTAGGATATATAAAACAGTGTGCATTTCCTCTCTCCAGTATACTTTCGGAAGATCAGCTTCTTTCATCATGGTTCTAGCAGCTTCTTGAACTGTTCTATTTTTCCTTTCAACAACTCCATTTTCTTGTGGAGTTCTAGGTGTAGATAACTATCTCTTTATCCCATGTTCTTTGCAAAAGAAATTGAATTCATTTGATGTAAACTCTCCTCCTCTATCAGACCTTAAACATTTGATCTTCAAATCCATCTAATTTTCATCCATTGCCTTAAATGCCTTGAACTTATCTAAAGCTTCAACCTTTTCTTTCAAAAAGGTGACCCAAGTCATTCTAGAATAATCATCAATAAGCAACATGAAATACCTGTCTCCTTGAAAACTTCTTACTCTGGTAGGTCCACACAAATCTGTATGCACTAGTTCAAGTGGTCCATCAACTGATTGGTCCTTGCTTTTGAAACTTGTTCTTGTTTGTTTCCCAAATTGATACTCCTTGCAAATAGGATTACCGGGCTTTACAAGCCTAGGCAAATCTCTAATAGCCTATGCAATACTTATCTTCATAATGTTATCAAAATTGATGTGAGACAACCTTCTATGCCATAGCCAACTCTTATTAGTCTGAGCCAACAAACAATAGTTATTAGTTCCTTTCAAGTGATAGATATTACCTCTGGTCTTCTTACCAATTTCAATGACTGTTCCAGAGCTTTCCCTGATCTTGCATCCATTGTCCTTGACACTTAAATCATAACCTTTGTTAGACATCTGACCCACACTCAAAAGATTGTGCTTTAATCCTTTCACATACAAGACATTTTTAGTATTATGCTTTCCATCAAAAGAAATAGATCCTTTTCCACAAATCTTACCAGCTGTATCATCTCCAAACCTAACTAGTCCACCATCATATCTTTCCAAACTCACAAACTTACTTTTGTCACTAGTCATGTGGTGAGAGCAGCTACTATCAATAACCCATTCATCTTTATCTTCAATGACCTGAGCAGCCAAAGCACTTTCCACTACTTTTTCTTCCTTCACATAGCTAGTAGGATTAGTAGACACATGTTCTTCTTTAATAGCAATAAACAAGCATTCATTACCAGAAGTACTAGCATTATCTGGTTCACCATTATCTCATACTCCTTCATCATCATCAAAATCTTCAACATGATAACATTTCTTTTGGATCCTAGGCCTGTTCTCATATATTTTTATATTTCTTTCAATTCTTTCTGGACATCTAGAAGAAAAGTGACCTACTTTACCACAAGAAAAACATTTAAAAGGTAATTTCCCTTTAAACTTACTAGATCCTCTTTGCAATCTATCCACAAAGTTGGCTTCAATTTCATCAAACTCATCATTAGATTCTACCTTGTACTTTTCTGATCTGGAGGTTTTCCCAGAAGTACTGGCTTTGAAGGCAGTCTCAACTTTTGGCAGGGCATCACCAAACTCTCTTATTTCAAAGGCAGTAAGCTTACCAAGTAACTAATCTCTGTTAATAGTTTTTACTTGCATAAATTCTTCAATTGCAGCTACCTTGTGACTGTAGGATTTTGGTAGTGATATGAGAATTCCCATCAGAACTTCCTTATCACCTAGAGTTCCCCCCATCCCTTTTATCCTAGTGACAAGTTCATCAACTCTCTGCATAAAGGTTGTTATGTTTTCTTCTTCATTCATCTTCAAGTGCTCATATCTCACTTTCAGACTTTGTAGCTTGGCTTCCTTCACAGAATCATCTGTAGTGCCCCTCAACTCGTCGTCTATCATATTGATGTTTGCTTAGTAGTATTAGACTTTATGACAGTATCTTAGACCGTAGATGATGGATCTCTTGCTATTTTGTTAACTCATTATGGACCTAATTGTTATAATAACAGTTGTCGGTGTTGAATTCTGTTATTTTATGCTTTAGAATTTGATAAATAAACTAGATGATACAGATGTTTTGATGTCAATTGCGATATGGGATTGTAAGAGGATTGAATGTTTTATGTTGTTGACTAGTAATCAGATATCTTGTTCAACATAGTTAATTGTTTATTCATAAACGTGAATGGAACAGTGTCGTATTACTCGCTCTCGAGTACCCTACCCCACTGTGATTTCCATTCACTATAGGACTGTATGTGAATATATATCTTGAATGTTTAACCGTGCGTTGTTGCAGGAATGCAGGTACTAGGCACCGACTCCACCTGATTACCAGGTCTGAGCATGCCTTTGCTAATGGATTAGTTGTTTGGAGTTAATGTGATGTCCCATGTCAGTGTTGTCTGGTTGTCAGTTTATCCTTTTGGTCGTTGTTTGCCATTTGATCATGATTTGCGGACAAGTAATATTGCACCTTGGAATCTAACTAGGTTAGAAAGTGTCTAAGTGTGTAAGGTATCGTTGTGCATTAAATAGAATCATATTACAGAAATTACAATGTTGATAATTAAATATATTTATAAAAGATATTAGTGAGCATCATGTCGATAGTTGTTAATTATTGTTGTAAATAAATTATTATTTTATTAGAAGTGTAGTTGTTAAATAAAGTTGTAAGAAATTTTGTATTATTTAATATAATATTATTTACAATAAATATATAAATAAATAAAATAGTTGTAAGTTATGTCGTAATTTGTGATTTACAACTTAATTAATAAAATAAATTAATATATAGTTGTACAATTATAGATTGATGTAATGTTATAACTTTATTAAATACAATATGGTTGGTTGGCTATAAAGTAATTAAATTCTGTCGGAACTGTGTGTTAATATTTAAAAAAGTAACCTTTTTGGGATCATTAAATTAAATAAAAGTATATCTTGAGGAAAGAGATGCATGGGATCGCGTGCCGAGTTCCTTGGAAAATGGAAGGGACTGTTCTATAAAAGAGAAGCTTGTAGAGGCAAAGAGGGGGGATTTTGCAGGTAGAAGAAGAGAGAAGAAGGCTGGGAAAAGAAGCTTGGAACTGCAGCAATTGAAATAGACTTGTCGGTCCGATATCAAAGCCAGGGTTGCTGAGAATGGGCTAATTGGTATTAGCGATGCCTCATTTCTGGGAGGCGTGGAGGTGGGATGTCCACTGTTGATTGAAGATTCAGCAACCAATCCCATCAACACTATTTTCGGTTAGTACCTTGAATTTCTTCCCTACTCCGAAGGATATATGTTGTAAAGGGTTTTTGTAGAAGAGAATTTTATGGCTTTTTCATGGGTAGCTCTGATCCAAATGAGTAAGATCTGTAGTAGAAAATTCATGGAACCATTGTTGTGCATGTTTTCTTTTTCATTATTTAACCGCTGTTGTACCGTTTGATAGATTTGCATACCCAAATGCCATTCTAGACAATGTAGAAAGATCTCTCAAAGTTAGACCAATTATGGCCTCTGTAAACAGGAGGATTCTTTACACAATAATTTATTGTAGAAACTTCAATGATAAATTAGTCTTAAATTAATTCATTACAAACATAAAGTCAAAACACAGAACAGTGGTGTTCGTTCTCCTATCCATCCAGGGAATACAGAACAGTGGTGTTTACTATTTTACGACAGGTAGGGAGGATGTTGGCAAATGTTGTGGAATTTGAATTTACCCCTGCCAATTGCATTTGCTTGATAATTTCTAAAGTTTGTTTTTGAAAAATCCATTTTGATCATAGACTGTATTTGTGGCCTTCCATGCAACCACATTTCTTTGAGGCATTCTGTCAAACAGTTCATGTGCCTTGTCTATGTTTCCACATTTTGCATACATGTTAATAAAATTCCCTTTCCACACTGCTCAATGGATGTCTCTAGCCTGTTCTAAGCTCCCATTTTCTTACAGGCTGGGAGTATGTTGGCAAAATTGAAGACTTGTTTGCCTTCGCTTGTTGATGTCTTGAGACTGTTAAGATGGTGTCTACAGATACCGTTGAGGAGATCGTCAGATTAATGGTACAAATTTTTCTAAACAAGAGAGTTTGTAGAAGACATGGAAGTGACGCTGCCAAAGAACTCTAACTTTCTTCGCATTTTCCACAACTTTCTTCTATTTTTGTGTGGAATACAGTTTTCTCTGAAAAGTTCAACGGTGACTTCAAAAAATAGTCCATAAGCCAGTACAATGTAATCGCCATTCCTATGTTGTCTCGATCCCTGATAGTTAAGCATATTGCAACAATCTCATGAAATACATTGTTTCATCCGTCAATAATCAGGTTGTCTAAACCATTGCTGTTGCACCCAAACCCTAAATGATAATTGGTTGTTGGTTAATTAGCTCAGCTGGGTGTAGAGACTAATTTCTGATACAAATTACTTGGATTAATTCCTTTTGATAGTTATCTTTAGCTGGGTGCTCTATAGAAGGATCTCCCTCATGCAGATCGCTCCATATTCCTGATCAATGTCTTCTTAAAATACTCCATAACCAGTGCAGGTTTAACAGATATTTCATTTCCTAAGTTAGCAGCAGTAATTTTTGCCAGTAATAGAATGGGAGTTTTATTGTTAGGGTTGAGAGTGCTGGTTTAAACCATAGCTGTTCCTAGTTTGGCTGCAGCTTTCATACGAGTTAGCCGCTCCTTTATGAAAGTCACAACCTCTAAATATTAGGCGCAGCCATTCTTATTAGCCGCTTAATACAAGAAGTCGCCACCTTTAATCAAGGGTATCACAACTTTGGCGCAAGGAAATAGAGTTTGAAGTGTGTCTGGCGTAGCATTGCATTGGCGATTCATTTCTCTTATTTGTGACAGGACATCAGAAGGGAATGTTTCATTAGAAGGAGTGCCTATTCCAGACTTGGTGTTGACTAAATCATGGCATATCAGCAGACTAGTGAAGCCACCCCTCATATTGAAGACATCATACTTTGACGCAGCCATTTCTGGACATATTTAATATACATTGCTGGTGTTTATTGCTCAATTATGAGCCAACTCAAAGGAAAGGGTATATCGAGGACTTAGTGAGCAACATGATTTGTGAGTTATGAATAATTAATTCATAATGTTCTTGATTAGTGCAATAATACTTTTAATGCTACAGCCATATAATTGATCCATAATCCTTTTAAGTCTAGCTATTAGTATAGCATTCACTATAAGTTCAATTTCTTATAACCTTGAAACTTTAGAAATCGTTGGAGTATAAGATAACCGAGTGCATGAGTATTAGGGAACTATGGAGAAATGATATAGGGTACTTCAATTATTTTTGTGTTTTGAGTTTTTATACTATAGAAGGATTTGTATAATCTAATGAGCTGTTTTAATAGATGGATTTGTTTAATTTAAATATTTATTGGTGATGAATCAATTGATGAATGTTTTTGAAGTTATTTTAAAGAATTGATTTGATCATTATTGTTTGGATTCTGGTTTAGGATCTTGATACAGAAGGAACTTACTATTGGTTGCGAAAAATAGTTATAAACTAGGATGGTAATTGTTCAGATCATTGATATATTTATGTTTTGAAGAGGAATTGAATTAGATAATTAGTTGATATATTATTATTATTATTAATATTATTATTATTATTATTTCAAAAGTATAGTTGATTGTTTAAAAGTCAAATAAAATTGGGGATTTAGAATAATGTTGTCATTATTTATTTGATTAAAAGAAAATCGTTGTGATTATATATTGTGATTAATGAAATTTAATTTAGATTGACATCGGTTTTAATATGGTTTCTTCATTTTGTTAAGATAATGGATTAAGGATTAGGTATATAATTATTGTATTGGAAATTTGATTTAAAGGTATTAGATAATTAGTTAGTGTGAATTGAATTGTATGAAATGGTCAAGGTGTAAGTTGTCAAGGGTTCATTTCCAGAGGCCAAAGTTGTTGTGTTTTGACTTCATGTAATGTGTTGATAAGTGTCCTGAGTTATTGAAGTCATGTCGCCTTTTGTTATGTATAAGGAATTTGGTTATGGTGTTGTGAAAGAATGTAAATATTCTAAATGCATCATGATGTGTAGAAAGGCTCTTCATGAATGTTGTGATTTATTTGTTTGTTTGGGATGTGTTGGATTAGACAATGGGGAGACATCGGTATTCATGAAGAAGTATTTTTCTTATAAGTTACTTCATTGGAAGCCATGGAAAATGTATTAAGAGTATGTCCTTATAATTGAGATGATATGCAAGAAGGTGAATGCCTTGCATTATTACATATATATGTTCATATCAGAATAATGGTTATGCAAGATGGTTAATGTCTTGCATGGTTCATGTATCATCGTCGTCATGATGATGTTTGCTATGTTTGTTGAGTAGGGTCTTCTAGATGCAGGTAGGGGAGTGGCTCTCAATGGGGGCCAGAGCCCAAAAGTGGCATCCAGGACAACCCATGTGGGAGTTTGATAACTCAGTGATAACCTAAATAATGAATTAGGGGGTTGGGTAGTTAATCACACTAAATAAAGATAAGTGGATGCCTCACTCATGGCTCAAGTGCTTGTTTAGGCTTGAGATGAGATGAGAAGGCCTGGAATGGCAATATCAACTACCTGGTCCTCATGAGAGGTATGTTGATTCCGCATGGGCGTTGTATGGGGGCCGGGAGTCGGGAGAGGCTGCTATGACAACCCAAGATGGGGGCCGGGGCCTAGGAAGGCTTACCAGGACAACCCATGACAAGCCATGTGATGACACTCCTCCCTACTGCAGCCTAGCATTCCCTAGTTGTACTCTCCCCATTCGTTATGTGTTGCCTTTGGAAGTTAAGTTGTGTTGTGTTGTTTATGTTATTGCCATGTGTTGTATTGGTGTTTGGTCATCCTTTGTTCTTGGTTGTCTTTTGTCTGCTTGACTGTCATTGTTTGGGACCTCATGTTAACTCCTAGCTCGGGGGGTGGACCTTAGGGTTCCACATGGTCAGGTGGAAGAGCTTCCTTATCCATTGGTTATTCTTTAGCGAAGTTCGTGTATAGAAAAGATTTATTCCAGATAATCGTACTTGCACCAGTTGATGAAGATGTATGTGTATAATCTTGTACCAGACTTGTGTAACGGATCATTCATATATATGTAATTCTGATGTAGTCTGAAAATGGCAATGTAATGATGTCATGATGTACTCATGTGTAAGAAAGCATTTCAGTTATGTATTTAATCATGTAGATTGTATTATTTGACGACGTGTAATGAATATGAATAAGTTACTTAATTGTGCATTGGATTCAGATCAGTTACTGAAGTATGTTAGATTATGTTAGTTGAATTGTTAAGTAATGCAGCCTTGAAACCTTGGAGAACATGTAGAATGTTTAATGGTGTAAATAGTTATGTTAACATTACTTGTTATCTTAAACATTTAAAAAAAAAAAAAAATTTCCTATTCCTTATAGCATAAATGTGAGTTTCTCTAAGGTGTTCAAGGCGGGGCGTTACATCATCTCCTTCATATAGATTTTTCAACTTCTCCCATACCTCATTTGTAGTTTCAAGATCCACAACTTCAATCAGTACTGTGTCATTTAATGAACTTAATAGAGCATCTTTTGCTTTGACATCCATCTCATATTCTTTGATTTCATCTTCAGTTGTTAGACCACTTCGTGGCATCGTGTATTTTTCTTCTGTAGCTTTCCATACTCTATAACCAAGAAAAAGAAGATGGCTTTTCATTCGCACCTTCCAAAGAGCATAATTTGTCCCATCAAAATGCGGCGCTTCCTTCTTATAAGACATTTTGGATCTTCCTCAAGTTGTTAGACTTCTTTTAGAGGAACCTTGCTCTGATACCAATTGTTGAAATGTGCCAAACAACTGAGAGGGGGGGTGAATCAATCGTCTCGAACATTTAATCACTTCTGCACTCAAACATTAATTACTCATCCACATATATTATGACTTACCAATGAATGCATGAAATCAAAAACTTAAACACAGATGCAACATTAAACACAAGAGACACCATATTTTTACATGGAAAACCCCAAGGTGGGGAAAACCTACGGAGAGGATTATCTCTCATAATATATTGCAATCTTGAAATAATGATGTTTAGGCTTGGTCACTCCACGAACCTAGAACATGCTGGCTCACTACCATGAAGAACAACTAGGTCTAGCAGGCTCACTGCCTTAATCCTAAACCTAGCAAGATTACAATAAGGGCTGTTAAACCCTAAGGGATGTTAAACCCTGAGGGATGTTAAACCCTACTAGCAGTTCACTGCCAGGCTCACTGCAAAGATCAACATTTTCTTGATGTCTGAGATTAAAACATTGAAGTATAATAGTTCCTTTGCTCTACTCTGCCTTTTTCACCTTTTTCCTTATCTTCTCATCTTTGCACCAAGACATCTTTTCCATGACTCAACTACAAGTATTTATACAATTCATCAACCTTGGAATGATCATCAAGGTCAGAATTACAATCATCAACCATTGGAGCAATCTCCAAGTTCGACATTACAAACATTTGCAAAATAGGTCTTGACCTATTACAACATTATGCAAAGGAAATGAAGTAAAAGTGTATGTGGATCATGCCATGCCTTAGCTAGGACTCAAACATGATCTTCCACACTACAACATGGTTTCATAATCTTCAAGGGATCTTTGTAATTCCTAGAATTAACCAAGTCGACTAAGACTGGTTACACGCTACATTATCTGGGAACAATCTTCAAACACGATCTCAATTCCTTAACACAAACCAATGTTAAGATAGGAACATGATCAAGATGCATCCACATGCACATTATAATCATCAAGAGAAAACGTATAGACATTAACCACTTTAACCATAGGAATCTTCATGCTGGAACACATGAACTTCACTGTCTTCAACTGTCATAAAAGAAAGATAGCTTGCGGGCCACATAAACATGAACCATTGCAATTGTAGGCACTTAACATCATCCTAGACTTCTCTCTAGAATTGTAGACCAAAATACTTTATTGCAGAGGAATGCGGAGAAAAATGCTTTCTCCTTGTCACAAGAGAATAATCAGAAAAAGTAGGTTTTACTCTAATGAATGTAACTCTATTAATTCTTCACACCGGAGGCTTAAACTTAGGATTTAGCATCTCTAGACATCCCTTCAAATAACTTCAAATCCGTAGACCAAGATCTTTAAGAAGAAAGAAATGCGAAGCAATCTATCAGACTATTCTTCAACATACAACTCACTGCCTATACTGCACTTCACTATAACTCACTTGATTCTTTTGGAGAGTCCAATTTTCTCAATATTCTCAACATATAAATCTTCTAACTAAGTAATCAAATAGGATATAGCTGACACCAATGCCAACAAGGATATGTTGACATCAATGACAACACCAATTAGGCACATACTTGCAACAATCTCCCCCTTTGTCATTGATGGCAACATGTGATTTGAAAAACTACAACAACCATTAAGACAAGATTCTCCCCCTATCTCTTTACACATCTGTACTCTTTATCTACCTAATTTTTTCACATGACTTCTCTCCCCCTTTGACATCAATGGAAAAGGGGCACATACTTGCACTCTTCTTCTCTGATTCAATCTCTCTTCTAAACTTTCTGACTACCCCCCCTAAGAAGTAGCCCTAAAAGCATCAATCCAGATCTTGATATATAACTCTAAGTACCACCGGATTAATGAACTCTTGTGCATCTTTAGTTTAGAGAAGGAGGGGTGATAACCCCTAAATTTCCTCTGAGATACTCAAAAGTATCCTTAGGTAGAGGCTTGGTAAAAATGTCTGCAATCTGATCTTTTGTAGATACATACTCCAAGTTCACTTCATTCTCTATCACTTTTTTCCTTAGAAAGTGATATCTTATGGATATATGCTTTGTCCTTGAATGCATTAATGGATTCTTTGATATGTTTATGGCACTTGTATTGTCACAAAAGATTGTAGTTGGATCTTTATACAAAACTTTGATGTCCTTCAATGTCTGCTTCACCCATAACACTTGAGTGCAACAACATGCTATTGCAATATACTCTGCTTCTGCAGTAGATATAAATATTGAGTCTTGTTTCTTGCTTAACCAGGATACTAGCCTTTTTCCCAAGAAAAATGCACCTCCACTTGTACTTTTCATGTCATTCACATCTCCAGACCAATCTGCATCTGTGTATGCACTGAGAGTGAAATCATTATCTTTTGGATGCCACAATCCATAGACTATTGTGCCTTTTAAATATCTCAGTATTCTCTTGACTGCCTTCACATGTGATTCTCTAGGTTCTGCTTGAAATCTTTCCACAAGACAAACTACATGCATTGTGTTAGGTCTGGTTTGAGTTAGATAAAGTAACCCTCTAATCATAGATGTATAGCTCTTCTAATCTGCCATAGGTGAGTCATCATTTTTGTTCAACTTACAACCAATTATCATGGGAGTACTTACCGGTTTTGAGTCCTGCATCCTAAACTTCTTTAACAATTCTTTCACATACTTAGACTAGAAAATGAAGATACCTTTATCTGATTGATTAATTTGCAGATCTAAAAAGAAATTCATCTCACCAAACATTGACATTTCAAATTCACTCTACATTTCTCCAGTAAAGACTGTGCACATAACTTCATTGCCTCCAAAGATGATTTCATCAACAAAGAATGCAATATTAGGATTTGTTCATTATTGATCTTGAAATAGAGATTACTGTCGGTAGTACCCTTGCTGAATCCTAGTTGTATCAGATACTTATCCAACCTAGCATACCAGGCCCTAGGGGCTTGTTTCAATCTGCATACCATGTCACCTTGATGTGATGACTAGAATCCTTTCGATTGTTCAATATAGACTTCTTCTTCCAATTCTCCATTCAAGAATGCAGATTTCACATCCATTTGATATACCTTAAAATCTTTGTAGGTTGCAAATGCCAAAACCATTCTTATAGATTCAATCCTTGCCACTGGTGCAAATGTTTCCTCAAAATCTATTCCTTCAACTTGAGAGTATCCCTTGCATACCATCCTTGCTTTGTTTCTTACCACTTCACCATTCTCATTCATCTTATTTTTGAAAACCCACTTGGTACCAATTACATTTTCATCTACTAGTCTGGGAACAAGATCCCATGTCTAATTCTTTTCTATCTGCATCAATTCTTCTTTCATAGCCTTTACCCAATTCTCATCATTGCAAGCTTCATTCACAGTCTTAGGTGCAATCTTGGAAATCAGAAAGAATTGTACTTGTTCTTCTGCAACTCTTCTTCTGGTCAAGATTCCTTTTCTCTTATCTCCTATGATTTGATCTTCAGAATGATTAAGCTTCACAAACCTTGGTGTCTTGGTAGCACTTTCTAGAGCTTGTTCCTCTTCATCTGACCTATCTTCATGCTGCACCACTTCTGAAGCATCTATTTTATCTGATTCATATCCACTTGATTCTGGAGACCTTTCCTTGTTTTCATCGACTTTAACATTTGCAGTCTCAATGATCTTATTCAGCCTCTTATTATAGCACCAGTAGGCCTTGCTATTGGTGGAGTAACCAAGGAAGATTCCTTCATCACACCTAGCATCAAACTTGCCTAGATCTTCTTCTCTTTTGATATAACATTTGCTATCAAAAACTTTGAGATATTTCAGAGTAGGAACTTTACCATACTATAATTCATAAGGACTCTTAGAACTATTACATTTGACTTGGACTCTATTTAGGATATATACAACAGTGTGAATTGCCTCTCTCCAGTATACTTCTGGAAGATCAGCTTCTTTCATCATGGTTCTAGTAGCTTCTTGAACTATTCTATTTTTCCTTTCAACAACTTTATTTTGTTGTGGAGTTCTAGGTGCAGATAACTGTCTCTTTATCTCATGTTCTTTGCAAAAGAAATTGAATTCATTTGATGTAAACTCTCCTCCTCTATCAGACCTCAAACATTAGATCTTCAAATCCATCTCATTTTCAACCATTGCCTTAAATGCCTTGAACTTATCTAAAGCTTCAACCTATTCTTTCAAAAAGGTAACCTAAGTCATTCTAGAATAATCATCAATAAGCAACATGAAATATCTGTCTCCTTGCAAACTTCTTACTTTGGTAGGTCCACACAAATTTGTATGCACTAGTTCAAGTGGTCCATCAACTGATTGGTCCTTGCTTTTGAAACTTGTTCTTGTTTGTTTCCCAAATTGACACTCCTTGCAAATAAGATTACCAGGCTTTACAAGCTTGGACAAATCTCTAACAGCCTGTGCAGTACTTAACTTCATAATGTTATGAAAATTTATGTGACACAGCCTTCTATGCCATAGCCAACTCTCATCAGTCTGAGGTAAAAAACAATAGTTATCAGTTCCTTTCAAGTGATAGATATTACCTCTAGTCTTCTTACTAGTTGCAATGACTATTCTAGAGCTTTCCCTGATCTTGCATCCATTGTATTTGAATCTTAAATCATAACCTTTGTCACACATCTGACCCACACTCGAAAGATTGTGCTTTAATCCTTTCACATACATGACATCTTTAGTATTATGCTTGTCATCAAAAGAAATAGATCCTTTTCCACAAATCTTACCAGCTGTATCATCTCCAAACCTAACCAGTCCAACATCATATCTTTCCAAACTCACAAACTTACTTTTGTCACTAGTCATGTCATGAGAGCAGCCACTATCAATAACCCATTCATCTTTGTCTTCAATGACCTGAGCAGCCAAAGCATTTTCCACTAATTTTTCTTCCTTCACACAGCTAGCAAGATTAGTAGACATAGGTTCTTTCTTAATAACAATAAACAAACATTCATTACCAGAAGTACTAGCATTATCTAGTTCACCATTATCTCATACTTCTTCATCATCATCAAAATCTTCAACATAATAACATTTCTTTTGGATCCTAGGCCGGTTCTCATATCTTTTTCTATTTCTTTCAATTCTTTTAGGACATCTAGAAGCAAAGTGACCTACTTTACCACAAGAAAAACATTTAAAATGCTAATTTCCCTTTAAACTTACCAGATCCTCTTTGCAATCTATCCACAAAATTGGCTTTAATTTCATCAATTTCATCAAACTCATCATCAAATTCTACCTTGTACTTTTCTAATCTAGAGGTTTTCCCAGAAGTACTAGCTTTGAAGGTAGTCTCAACTTTTGGTAGGGCATCACCAAAATCTCTCATTTCAAAGGGAGTAAGCTTACCAAGTAACTAATCTCTGTCAATAGTTTTTACTTGCATAAATTCTTCAATTGTAGCTACCTTGTGACTGTAGGATTTTGGTAGTGATCTGAGAATTTTCATCACAACTTCCTTATCACCCAGAGTTCCCCCCATACCTTTTATCTCGGTCACAAGTTGATCAACTCTCTGCATAAAGGTTGTTATGTTTTCATCTTCATTCATCTTCAAACTCTCATATCTAACTTTCAGACTTTGTAGCTTGGCTTGCTTCATAGAATCATCTCCTTCATATAAATTTTTCAACTTCTCCCATACCTCATTTGTAGTTTCAAGATCCACAACTTTCATCAGTACTGTGTCATTTAATGAACTTAACAGAGCATCTTTTTCTTTGACATCCATCTCATATTCTTTGATTTCATCTTTAGTCTTCAGACCATTTCAAGGCATGCTGTATTTTGCTTCTGCAGCTTTCCATACTCTGTAACCAAGACAAACAAGATGGATTTTCATTTGCACCTTCCAAAGAGCATAATTCATCCCATCAAAATGTGGTGCTTCCTTCTTATAAGACATTTTGGATCTTCCTCAAGATGTTATACTTCCTTTAGAGGAACCTTGCTCTGATACCAATTGTTGAAATGCGCTAGACAACTGAGAGGGGGGTGGTTAATCAGTTGTCCCAAAAATTTAATCACTTATATACACTTAAACATTAATTACTCATCCACAGATATTATGATTTACCAATGAATGCATGAAATCAAAAACTTAAACACAGATGCAACATTAAACACAAGAGACACCAAATTTTTATGTGGAAAACCCCAAGGTGGGGAAAAACCACGGAGAGGATTAGCTCTCAAAATATATTGCAATCTTAAAATAATGATGTTCGGGCTTGGTCACTCCATGGGCCTAGAACATGTTGGCTCACTGCCATGAAGAACAACTAGGTCTAGCAGGCTCACTGCCTTAACCCTAAACCTAGAAAGATTACAATAAGGGTTGTTAAATGCTAAGGGATGTTAAACCCTACTGGCGGCTCACTGCCAAGATCAACATTTTCTTTATGTCTGAGATTAATACATTGAAGTACAATAGTTCCTCTGCTCTGCTATGCCTTTTTCACCTTTTTCCTTATCTTTTCATCTTCGCACCAGGGCATCTTTTTCATGACTCAACTACAAGTATTTATACACTTCATCAACCTTGGAATGATCATCAAGGTCAACATTACAATCATCAACCATTGGAACAATCTCCAAGGTCGGCATTACAAACATTTGCAAAATAAGTCTTGACCTATTACAACATTATGCAAAGGAAACGAAGTAAAAGTGTATGCAGATCATGCCATGCCTTAGCTAGGACACAAACATGATCTTCCATGCTACAACATGCTTTCATAATCTTAAAGGGATCTCCGCAAGTCTTGGAATTAACCAAGTCGGCTACAACTGGTTACACACTATGTTATCTGGGAACAATCTTCAAAAATGATCACAATTCCTTAATGCGGACCAATGTCAAGATAGGAACATGATCATGGGGTATCTACAAGCACATTATAATCATCAGGAGCAACCAAACAGACCTTAACCACTTTAACCATAGGAATCTTCATGTCAGAACACATGAACTTCACTGTCTTGAACTGTCATAAAAGAAAGATAGCTTGCAGACCACCAAAACATGAACCATTGCAATTGTAGGTACTTAACATCATCCTAGACTTCTCTCTAGAACCACAGAGCAAAATACTTTATTGCAGAGGAATACGGAGAAAAACACTTTCTCCTTGTCACCAGAGAATAATCAGAAAAAAGCATGTTTTACTCTGGTGAATGTAACTCTCTTAAATCTTCACACCAGAGGCTTAAACTCAAGATTTAGTATCTTTAGACACCCCTTCAAATAACTTCCAATCCATGGACCAAGATATTCAAGTAGAAAGAAATACGGAGCAATCTACCAGATTGTTCTTCAACATACAACTCACTGTCTATACTGCACTTCACTGTAACTCACTTGATTCTTCCAGAGAGGCCAATTTTCTCAATATTCTCATCATATAAAGCTTCTGTAATGTCAAAAAATTCCCCTTGGGGGATTTTCCCTCATAAGGTTTAGCTCCTAGGTCTTTTATCTGCATTTAGGACATCTTGCATCATATTTTGGCATCCCGATGAAATGAACCCTAGTTTTTATGACAAATGGGACCTAGGGGGATCCCTTTAACCTAACCCTGACCAAAATAGGGGGAGAGGACTTGGGCACCCGAACCCTAGTCCTTCCCTATTTTGGGTTAGTCCCAAATTTTTAGTGTCGGCTTGTGACCCTTATTTAGGTCCTATGCCAACATGACAAGTTTGAATTACGAAATTCTTGGCGAGAGTGTTTGTAGTTGCATATATAAACATGTTTAGGCATTCATTTGTAAACTAGATGATTACTAGATGATCATTAGATGAAATTTGTATGAACATTGGCATTTTAAAAGTGATTCAAGGCTATCAGTGTGTTGTAAGAACAAATTTGTGTTGTCTATGTGTTTGTATTTGTGGATTTGAGCAATCATCTCCTCATGGCATGAAGAGATTCCTTCTCCCATGAGATCTTCACTACAAGGTGACATTATTTTTGTTTTTGAGCATTTATCATTTGGTTTTTGAATCTACCTCCCAAGGGCACACACTCTCTATCTGAGAACGGTGTTCGAAAGACTTGAATGTCTCTCCGGGGATTGATTGAGGCAAGTCTCTAAACACCACAACCCCCTCCCAAAATTTTCGTGATTACAGGTTACAGGTCGAAGATATAGGAAAAATGAAGTTGTAGGAGGGTATCTCAGAGTGTCAGATTTGCAGATCAGAGCTAAAAATAGCACCCTGGACTAGTGCGCCTACTCATTAGTTCTTAAAGTTCCATGAAGGGAAAATCCTTGGTACACTAGGAACAAGTTGCAGATCCTAAAAAAATCTGGGCCTTGGACTTGGGTGCCACTCATTAGTCCCCAACTATTCTTCTTTTGAACTCTGAAAATAGGTGCACTTCTATTTGTCATTTTACATCTCTTTGTAGCAGCATTCTAAATAATTTGTCTATTTACTGTCGTATTTGCATAATTAGGGTTTTGATTTATAATAGAGCATAATTGAACATAATTGGCAATCAAATCATACAAATCCAATCTTCCGTACATTCCTAAGTGACCAAGGTCTTGATAGTGCATTGCGACTCGACTCAAGGTCCTTGAATGTAATTGGTGAAAGGAGGATAGACACTTAACAAACCATCTAATCAAACCTATCCAAAATTTACCACATTAAATTTTTGTGAACCCGTGTTGTTGGACTTGTTTGCACCTTGCTGAGTTTTCTTAATTAATATTTGAATTGATTTCATTCATTCATATCGTCATTCATCTTATTGCATTGGAAAACTTGCAAAAAATTTGAAAAAATTGAAAAAAATTGCATGCTAGGGTTTCTATTTTGCATCAATTAATTTGAATTTCATCAAATTTCTGATTTATGCATTAGATATGAGTTAAATTGCAGAAAATTACAAAAATTCAATAGCTTGCATTGCATTTTCATCATAAAATTGCTAGGGTTTTGTTGAAAATTGTGAATTTTGCATATAACCTAGTAATTTCAAAAACCAGGGTTTGTAGGTAAAATCTTGTTTCAGATTTTTCTACTGATCTTAGACACTCATTCAAATTTGAATTTGGCTGTAGTGTTGCATTTTAGTATAAATTTGCATTTAGATCTCAAAAATTTGCAATTTTTACATAGAAAATGTCAACAAAAAACTAGCATTTTCATTGATTTTTCATTAGATTTGCACTTGCATTTTGCATCTTAGAGCTTGGAAATAATTTTCAGATCTGAGTACATTTAATTTTCATCATAAATCAAATTTAAATACATTCATATAGCATTTTACATCAAGATCTCAAACCTAGGGCTTGAAAAACCTTGATTTTCACTAGATTTGACCTTATCGACTCTCTAAATTTGCACAATAAGCATGTTGTAAAGAATATTTTTGCACTAATTGACTGATGTCAGGGGTATTATCTGAGATCCCTCATAAAATTCTTTACAACACCTTGTTATCGGGCTCTTGTATTAAAAATTTGACGAAAAACTGCACATTTTTGCTATAGTTGCCCTAGGGTTTGACCTAGTTTGCACCCTAAGCATGTTGTAAAATATTTTATGCTTCTAGGTAACTGATATTATTGCTATTATTTTCTGTACCTCATAAAATTGCTTACAACACCTCTTTCATTAGGTCTTGGGATTGAAAAACTGTGAAAAATTGCTTATTTTAGGACATTTTCACTAGCCCTTGACGAGTCATCATCTTAGATTTGCATCAAAAGTGTGTTGTAAAGGGTTTTATTGCTATAGTGTACTGAAAATAGACATATCATTTTCTTCCCCTAATAAAAATCTTTACAACACCTTTCCTTTCATTCATTGGCATTGAAAAAGGACAAAAAATCAAGTATTTAAACATATCTTGCGCCTAAGGTTTGTGCATATCGCTGCATGAGTCTCATAACTCGCTGCCCTAAGAGAAATATTCCTATAAGAAGAAGCATAAGACACATGGGATCTAGTGCTCTTGACAAAGTTGGTACATTGAACACCTTCTTTACAAAAGGAGAGACACAAATGTTACAAGATATTACACCTATCACAAGTACAATGGAAGAGCAAACTTTTCATGATGTTGATGATACTATTGAGGCAACAAGACATGTATCTGATGGGTAAATAAATAAACTTGATAAATACCTAGCTGAATTCCAAGACTATGTGCAAACTGAGAGGATAGCTAAAGAAGCTATACCTATGATTCACCATGTAAGAGAATTGATAAAAGAGGGACAAGATGGTGTTAATGTAATCCGTGGTTTAGCACACATTGTACAAACCAATATCATACCAGTGATTGAATGTGTAAAAGTGATAAATAACACTTTATCACCCTTTCATACATAAGTATCAACACCTATATCAACTATGGGAATATCTACCTTTACATCAACGATCTTAACAACTGATGCAAATGCTTGTCGTAATGCTACCACTGGTACTGGAGTATCTAATGGCACTAATTACAAAGCTATGGGATTTGATTATCAGAATTTGGTTTGTAAGGGGACCTCTTCTATGAATAATTGTTCTCAACCACCTATCCATTCCACTTATTTCCATCCACCTATTACCTACTCGCAACCATCTTCCACCTAGCATTATGTCCAACCACCATTAACCTATTCACAACCTCTGCCTATCACATCTTAGACTCAATCACCACCCCACTTTGGTTCCAATTCCTCGTAGCAAACCACATCTCCCAATGATGCCATCCTAAACCAACTTTTGCAGGGCATGACTGCTTTACAACAAAAGGTAACAAATTTGACAAATTCTTCGCAGCCTAATATACCAACATATCATGCCCGTAATCCCCTTTCCTATGCAATCTTGAGAACTCCTATGCCTGAGAGGTTTGAGACTCCTCGCTTTGAAAAATATGATGGAAAAGGCAATCCTAATGCTCATGTGGTAGCATTCACAACTATGTGTAGTGATTTCTATTTCAAAGAGGATTTATTGGCAAAACTTTTCCTGCGATCTCTCAAAGATACTGCTTTAGAATGGTTTTTATCTTTGCCTCCGAATTCAATACACTCCTTTTCACAATTGATTGATCAATTTTTACAACATTTTCAAGCAAACATTGGACCCCAAGTCTCCCTAATTGATTTGGTTAATTGCAAGAAAGGTGCGAAAGAGAAGTTAACTGAGTTTATTTGTTGGTATCAAGATTTATATGCACAAATTCAATATCAGATGAAAGATGATGATGTTCAAAAGATATTTATAACAAATCTACAACCTAATATCTATGATAAGATCCTCTTGATGAAGTATAACTCCTTTCAACATTTATGCACCACCCTTCGTGATTATCAACTTTCATCTAGTCGGTATGAAAACCAAAACTTATCGGCTCAAGTTGGTCAATCCATGGGTGGATCATCACAAAACAACTTTAAGAGGAATAATAATAATAGTAATTTCATCAAAGTTAATGGACCGAATATGAACAACTTTTCTAATGTGTCTGCTATCAGTAATCCAAAAAAGGCATCATATCTCCAATAGCTGAATCTTATCATTCTATCATGAATCAAGCTATGAGTAATAACCTTCTAAAGCTTCCCCCGATTAATCCTATCGATCCTAGTAGAGCACAAGGACCTTACTTCAATGCTAATGCCTTTTTTCATTTTCATCAGACACAAGAACATGATAATGAATGATGTATGCGTCTTAAACATGAAATACAAGACCTCATTGATTCGAATGTCATATAGGTATCGAGTGTGAATGATAATGGAAATAAGTCAGTTTCTCTACTAAATCAAAACTTACAAATCTTCATTAATCCTTTCCCTAAGCATACCAATAACAATATGTTGGAATAGGGTTTAGTGGAAGTAGCTGATGATGATTACTTGGAATATGATAACATCGTGGGTATGATTGAAGTGGATAAGGAAAAGTTGGATAACCCACCTCGTCCACAAAGAAATGGGATTTATACTGAGGTTCCTCCTCCGTTATCCTATATAGAATCAGGAGATAATCAAAATGCATTAGAAAAACAAGTAGAACAATTGATACAGACAAGTGAGATAGTACAGGATGATTCTTGTCATTGTTAGATAGCATCAACAACGCAAACTTGCTAAAAATTAGAAAAGAGTAAGACGACTGTCAGCAGTTGGAAATAATAGTGGTTCTCCTCCTCATAAGAAACAAAAAGTCTCATTTACACAAGGATTTAAGAAGCAAACATCATATGATAATAAACAAGAATCTCATAAGAACCACTCAAACTTTGCACTAGACATGATCGAATACCTCTCCAAGAGGTTCGCAAGTCTAAAATTCTGATACAAAGATCCTACAGGTAAGTATTTCTAACCCTTTATCTCTCTCGTGATGTTCTTCCCCTGTGATGTGTTATGTGTTGTTTAGGCCACCTGGGATGACCCTTGATTCTCTTGTAAGGTTTGGGATACCAGGAGACCGCCTCTGTTATGACCTTCTTCTATTTGTATCATCATTCTTCTATATTGTGTCTCTCTCTGATTTCATCATTGTGTGTTATGTCTTACGGACATAGCATTGCAGTTGGTGAATTGGGGGCACCCTCCTACATGACCGTCCTAAGAAACTTGTCTCTCCTCTCTTATTTATTGTTTCCCTTCCTCTAGTGTTTCTATCTAGTAGGCGGATGATGAAAAACATTTATATTGATGCGGGCCTAACGTCCCTTTAGCGAGAAATCAAAAATTAGACTTAGTTCCTAATATGATGATGGGGTTGTAATAAATTATCTAACACTTGGCTAGTAGAAGCACTCATTCTTTCTATGTTGTGATTTTGATGATGTTTTTATCTCACTTACAGACCTTAACAATACTGCTGCTCCATGCACTTTGTTTGTCTTTGAATCTCGCCTTGGTGGTACTCGGTTTGGAGATTTTCATGATATAGCCCCACAGTTATCCTCAATCTCTGAAATCATAGTATAACCTTATCTCTTTGTGTGGTTAATCATATGCATTGATGTTGTTGTTTATCATGATTATGTAGACACTAACATGTTTCTTGCAGGGATATGTTTGTGGGAACATTTGGTGATCATAAAGTACATGTCACCTCCGGGGGGCATGGGCTTTGCGAAAGTCCATGTTCCCTTGTGTGTTTCTTCCTACCTTAACATGCTTGATATCAATGCATGATATCAACCACCTTAATGTGGGGGCACATATAAGGTAAGTTGTCTGTTGTAGATGTTAGCAATGTGCTTGTCCTCAGATGTAGTTTAAAAACTAGCACAATGAGTACTTCCTACATTCTAAGTTTGTTTGCAATCAATCAATCAATCAATCATCTTAAGCCCTCTACAGAGGCAAGGATGGTGTATTTCTCAGAGCATATTGCATCATCCTGTCATTTTCAAAAAGTCCTCATCAGGAGGTAGGGAGTAGTTTTGTGACTAACTCAACCCTTAAGCGTGTCTTCGGTGATTGTTGTGGCGAATCCCAATCGTCGGTGTGTCCCTATAATGTGCTTGAGATGGTGATGAGCCTAGAAATAGGAACACTCCATTGCTTGTATGTCGTGTTTTATCCATGTCTTCAAAGTGTGTGTGTTTGGTGTGTCTGTTGCCCCATATGCAATCTAGAGACTAGCGCGATGAGTACTTCCTGCATTTTGGGAGGTTTTGCATGTCTTGCGTGTGTGTTTCCCCATATATTTAGTTTAAAGACTAGCACGATGAGTGCTTCCTACATTATGGGAGGTGTGTTTACTTTCCTATACTTGCATTTACATTTCATATATATGAGAAAAAGAAAAAGAAAAGAAATCATCTCTATCTTCCATGCATTAACTATCTTCTATGCATTTGCTATATTCACTATGTTTTGCGTGACTATGACTATCTTCTCTATGTTTTGCGTGCCTATTATTGTCTTCTCTATGATTGGCGTGTCTTCTCCATGCTTGGCGTGTTTGCTGACTGTGCTTTAATGCATGTATTGGCCTCGCATTTATACATACATTAAAGTGGGGGATAAATGTAACATCAAAAAATGTCCCCTTGGGGGCTTTTCCCTCATTAGGTTTAGCTCCCAAGTCTTTTATCTGCATTTAGGACATCTTGCATTATATTCTGGCATCCTGATGAAATGAACCCTGGGTTTTATGACAAATGGGACCTAGGGGGATCCCTTGAACCTAACCCTAACCAAAATAGGGGGGGAGGACATGGGTGTCCGCACCCTAGTCCTGCCCTATTTTAGGTTTGTCCCAAATTTTTAGTGTCAGCTTGTGACCGTTATTTAGGTCCTATGCCGACATTGCAAGTTTGAATTACGAAATTCTTAGCGGGAGTGTTTGTAGTTGCATATATAAACATGTTTATGCATTCATTTGTAAACTAGATGACTACTAGATGATCATTAGATGAAATTTACATGAACATTAGCATTCTAGAAGTGATTCAAGGCTCTCATTGTGTTGCAAGAGTAGATTTGTGTTATCTATGTGTTTGTATTTGCAAATTTGAGCAATCATCTCCTCATGGCATGAAGATGTTCCTTCTCTCATGAGATCTTCACTACAAGGTGACATTATTTATGTTTTTGAGCATTTATCATTTAGTTTTTGCCTCTACCTCTCAAGGGCATGCACTCTCTATCTAACAACAGTGTTTGGAAGACTTGAATGTCTCTCTAGGGCTTGACTGAGGCAAGCCTCTAAACACCACAACCCCCTCCCAAAGTTTTCATGATTATAGGTTACAAGTTGAAGATATAGGAAAAGTGAAGTTGCAGGAGGGCATCTCAGAGTGTTAGATTTGTAGATCAGAGCTAAAAATAGCACCTTGGACTAGGGCACCCGCTCATTAGTCCTCAAAGTTCTGTGACGAGAAAATGCTTGGTACAACAGGAATAGGTTACAGATCTTGTTTACAGATCCCAAAAAAAACTTGGGCCTTGGACTTGGGCGCCTGCTTATTAGTCCTCGACTATTCTGCTTTCAAACTCCAAAAATAGGTGCACTTCTATTTGTCATTTTATATCTCTATAGCAGCATTATGAATAATTTATTTGTTTACTGTTGTATTTGCATAATTAGGGTTTTGAGGTATAATAGAGCATAATTGAACATAATTAGCAATCAAATCATACAAATCCAATCTTCCCTACATTCCTAAGTGACCAAGGGCCTGATAGTACATTACCACTCAACTCAATGTCCTTGAATGTAATTGGTGAAAGGAGGATAGATACTTAAAAAACCATCTAATCAAACCTATCTAAAATTTACCACATTACAACTTCTAACCAAGTAATAGAATAAGATACAGTTGACACCAATGACAACAAGGATATGTTTACATCAATGACAACATTGATTAGGCACATACTTGCAACATTTCTTCCTTAGTAGTTACATCTGCAGTTCCCACCTCTCCTAGAGTGTCCTCAACATCTATAATCTCCATGGGGGCTTTTACTTTATCCTGAGGGGATATTTTGTCCTTGGATGTCTTATGACTTTCCTCTTTTTTGTCCTCTGAGGTCTTTTGCCTCTTAGCCTATTGGCTATCTACATCCTCAGTATCTTGAAGAACTCCCTCCTCTATATCTTCACTCCTTGACCTAACATAAGGTTTTATCCTCACACCAAGATCCATTTGCACTTTAGGAGGTCTTTGCTCCTCAAGAATCATCAAGGTATCTACAATTTATAACATTTTCTTGAACCTGATGACCCTATCCTTTTCTTCAAGACAAGAACCCTAAAATGTAGGATTCCCCTCAATGCTCTGATTTTCTCCTTTAACAATTCTTTCCCATGTCTAAAGTTTGTTATTAGCCTCTTCATATGTTAGGGATTTCCTTATCACATCCTCAATAAAATTCATGTCATGAGAGAATGCAAACTTTTTTACACTTAATCTAACTGAATTAATGAAACCTTTAGGACAAATGTTTCCCCAGCATTAGTACATGACAATCTAAAAGTATTAAGCAAAGGATAAATCTAGTCCAAACCTTCCTTGTTTTCTACTTGGAAGTCTGACCATTTCAAAGCAATAGGGAAAATGAACCATTCTTCTAACCTTTGAGGTCAAACTTGTCCACTTCATTCAACTTCCAAATGATCTCCAGATAAGCCAATCTCTTTGGTACATAAACCGATAGACCATGAGGTTGCATAGTGAAACCAAAAACTCTGAAATATGTAGAATATTTGTTTAGAAACCAATCTCCCCAATTATGCTTTATTCCTATCTCGGGAGTTTCCTCATATGGCCTAAGGAAATCCTTTATTTCTTGTAGTATTCTATTCCTATGTTGTCCCATGTATGCCACCATCTTCCTAACAAAGAACTCCTAAAAAATGATATAATTGAATTCTCACAGTCCTTATCCCATAGATAAGTCTAGTATTGAACTGGCAAGGGTTTTCTTTTGTCATGAAACCTTCTCACCTACAAGGTCTTTTCCCACACATCCCTACCAATATATAAGAACATGTGGCACACAATGGAATACTACTCCTTATTAGCCTTGAGGGCTATCATTTTCTTGTGCATCTCATTTGCTAGGAAAGAAGCAAAATCAAATTCTACATTGATAGTATCATCTTGAATATCTACTGCCATATACATTAGATGGAATGATATTTTTTCTTCTTCATCTACACTAGTGATTTGGTAGAGTGAATAGTATGTTTTGATAAAATATTCCTCAAAATGTTTGATACTAAGTGGCTTCTTCTCAAAAACTGCCATTCCTCTACTACCAGAAACTTTCACTCTATGAATGGGAATCTTGACAGACCTATAGAGTACCTTGTGGGTTTCTACATCCATTCAAATATGTCAAAATCTATAATCTTATTTTTTTCCATGCTTAAACCAAATACCTCAACGATATATACTTTTGTGAGGGTAATGATTGGTTGGCCACTCATTGATAACACCCTCCTCGTGCTGGCATCATATCTACTATCTACCAGTATGATAAAGTTTGTTTCAATGAACATATTGGGCACTACAATCTTGCCCATATGCAAGCACCATCCATTCTTCAAGGGACCCCTAACTTCTCTCTTCCTATACCATCTCTCAAACAGAGACCATCTAGTCACATGGAGAATTGCATCCCAAATTTTACTGAGACTATCTATAAATTTCTCGTCCTTATTCCTCCCAACAAAATTTACAGCCCTCTTAGATGAACCAGGACATTGAATGAGCAAATCATGTTCAATCATTTCTGAAGTACCAGCCATACTTATGTATGTAGAGTTTAATTACAAACTAGAGCTTTTGAAAATCAATCAAATTCAATCAATTCACCCTAATGTGCCTATCAATTCATCCTTTACGATCAATTTGAGGAAGAATAATAAGATTTGCAAGCAAATTGATTAAAATATTAGCAATTTTCACTCTTACTTGTCCTTCATTTCTGAAGGACCAGCCATACTTATGTATGTAGAGTTTAATTACAAACTAGAGCTTTTGAAAATCAATCAAATTCAATCAATTCACCCTAATGTGCCTATTAATTCATCCTTTACAATCAATTTGAGGGAGAATAATAAGATTTGCAAGCAAATTGATTGAAATATTAGCAATTTTCACAATTGTCCTTCATATCTAGGAACCCTACTTCTTCAACTAATGTTATGAGCTACTTAATTCTCACAAGATGTCTGATTGCAAATGATTGTACTCATTGCAACGATCCAATTTATATATTTAGTTCACCAATCAAGAAAGATTTTGGATGATTTCCCAACAAATCTCCATTACTGCAAGCACACATTGGCCAACAAGCTAGGGACTAGCTGTTATTTGTGTTTGAATATCCAATATTGATATGATCAGTTTGTGGGAAAATCTATGGATCTGATTTGAAAATTGTATTAATGAGAAGCATCTTACACACTTGAAATGGCATGGACTAATCAAAATTAGCCATCCCAGCAAAAGATTTCCATTTCAGGTCCATGTGTCAACTTATCACAGTAGTGTAAGCCCAGAGGGACCTACACCACCATCCTTACTCTCACACATTGAGCACTAGATTTAGCTTGCTTGGACTGGATGGGACTCACTTGACACTTGTCACTTTGTCACAACATGGTGAGGCATATTATTTGATATATTTCTATTGCACGCTCATGCGACCCAATGAGGAGTGAGAATGACTTAAGCATTCTACTGATTAGACTTATGACCCACCCACTTAGAGATCTATGGTCAGTACATCAACATAGCTCTAACAGATTTGATAGATCAGGAGCCCGCGATGCCGTGACAACTATCGGTTTGTCTCTAAGGATTTTAGACTTGGACTTAGAAAATATTTGCACGCCCAGGGGAAGCCAGTGACTAGGCTCAAGGAGCCAGTTTCAAATGGGAACTAAGACATAATGTTATAACTTAAGTCCAGGATGACTTCCTATACAAGTCAACTCAAATTAGAACATACTCTTACACAAAATGCTAAGGGTTTAGGGTTTAAGGCTTTCTATATGAAGACTTAGCCAATTGCAAGGGTTTTCAACTAGAGAGAAAGAAAATTATGGGGGGTTCCACTAGGTTGTTATACCCTCTAACTTATTATCCCTTGATGAGAGTCAATCCTTCTTGCTATTAGGTATACTTGAAGAAATAATAGTAGAATGATAACATATTAAAAATGATTGAAACTTCTTTTTTACTTTTTACTTATTATTGTGCATCTACTTGTAAGAAAGTGGTTCTAAGTTGTAGAAAGATGATTAGGTTATTAATGTGCAAGGTACTATTTTTTTCTACTTGTCAAAGTATTATAACCTTGTTTAAAGATAATAGTCAATATATAATGTGCTTGTGGAAATTCATACATAAAAAGCCTAGGAGTAAAGGAATTGGATTATCAGTCAAACGCCCTTAAGGTTCTTATGTTAAAACTATCCTTAGCTAAACTATTTTGATGCTCTATAATGATATAGTTGTTATCACTTAGGTGTGCACCCTTGGTAAGAAGATAGAAAAATTAAATACCTAGTGTAACATGGTTTTTGGAATGCTCAGTGGGACCACTCCACCCCGAGTTGGAGTTATAACTGAGAGATTTGGTGTTGTTCTCAACATATTGCAAACATTTACTAGCACCTGGTGACTTTACACATGAAGAATCGACTGGTTTAAGTAGTCCAAAGGCTTAAAGTTTTATCAAGGATCAATATTTTGGTGATTTTCTTGATCCTCTCCTTCAAGTGAAGCTTTCAAATCACCTGGTGACTCTACTGGTTTGTACATGAATTTCTAAGTTAGATCTGGTCTTTCTTGTTTTCAAAGAATATTTCATGAAGTTCCAGCTCATTTTAATGTTTTAGCATGGAAAAATATCAAGGGAAATTTGCCCCTTTACCTCCATTTTACAAAAATGTAGTTTTAGAGCCTTCCCAATACCCATATCAGACTGATAATGCTGCTAGTTTTATCCCAAATATCCCTTTCACAATAGGATGTAAACATTCTTATCATGATTGCCTCCCTCCCACCCCTACTCTCCCTTCTTGGCATCATAATAATGTTTTTAATCAACCTGAAGAAGACTATTTTACTCCCAATCAGCATGCCTATTCTCCTAATTAGCCTCAGAATGTTCACAACATGAGCATTAGAGATATCATGCTTAACTTTCAAAAATAATTAGATGTTGTTGAAAGAGAGCAGGAGTACAACATGCAACAGGAAGAGTTTGTTTATCAAACTCATCTTCATCAACAAGAGAGGGGGATATAAGAAAGGTATGAAGAAGAAATTCTTGCTAGGCAAGTTGCAGCTAGGGAAGAGGAAATTAGGCAACTACTTGCCCAAGTCCAGAGGATGGAATCCTAGTCAACATCCTTCATTCCTAGTTTTAGACCAGCACCTCTTACGAGAATGGATCAACATGTAAAAGAGGAGGTTTCCAAGTTCCAAATTCCAATTTTCAATCAAGGAAAGCCTTTTGAATCATCAAGTAAGTCTCCTTATTTTAAGATTCCAAGTTTTAAAAGTTCACATTCTTCACAAAAACCTGTACAATTGCAAACTCAACTTATTGTTCCCCAAGAAAAACCCCATCAAGAGATTTTTTACCTCAAGAAACCCAACAAACTTTTCAAAATCATCCACCAAATCAGCCTTCTTGTCCTAGCACCATTTACCTTTACAAAGGAGGACCTATTGTTTATCAAGATGGCTAGTTTAATGGGTAAAAGAAGGAGTTTTCTAAGGTAAAACAAGAACAACTTGTAACTGATGAACCTTCATATGAGCTAGAAAAGGGAGAATCAAACTTGCTACAATAGGATGACGATCATAATCAGCTAGGACAATAGGTTGAAAAGCAAGTAAGAGTTGTTGAACATGAATTTTTGAGTAATTTATTTGATGAGCTCCCATTTTTGTTGGAGATGAGGAAAATGTATCAATTCCTATGTCAACAAAGGACAACAAGATAATAAGCAAGAAGGGGGTGGTGATGAAGAAGAGTCTACTCTTTGATTTGATGAGTTGCCTTCTTTTATTGAGCAAGATGAAGAAATCATGCTTATGCCAACAACAATAACAAGTTTGGGACAACAGGAAGATGCAAATAATTTTGATAAGGTATTGGTTTACCAAGAGCAAAATGAGGACAACCTTGCTTTGGAAGATGGAGAGATAGATATACATGAAGACATTGGTCAAGATGAACAATATAACAAGCAAGATCTTGTATTCTGAGTTGAGGGTTTTGATAATTCTTTAAATCTTAAAGAAAGTTTCTATCAAGTTCAAGTGAGACATGTCATATATGAGACAACTAATGAAGATTTTGATGAAGATTATTTCTCCAACATTATTGAAGACTTTTGCTCAAACATTGATGTCAAATCAACACTTCCTAAGTTAGAAAATCATGTGCAACATGAACATTTCGATCAGCAAGAGAATGAAGAAGCATTTCACAAGCGGGAAACTAGTAATGAGGGTCCAAAATTTACCCTTTCATGAGGATGTCCTATTAGGCATCTATCTAGGTTGGAAGCTAACAATGCATTATAGGTCATGCTTGCACTAAAGCATAAGGTTACTACTAAAGGGGAGCTGATCCAACTAACTTATTCACTTCAAAACAACAACATGAATGGTCAACATTAGTGGTTAAGTGAGTTTTCTTTCTCTCTTCAAAAGACATTTTAACAACTAGTTAAAAATCTATCATTTATTCATCTCCTTTTGGCTGCTCATAAACATGTGAAGCATTGCATGTTGCAAAGAAAAGATAGCTATTTCAATGAACCAATTAATGGTTTTGTTTAGACATTCTTTTATTTTGATTAGTTTAGGTTAGTATAGGTTGTTTTAGTTGTCTTTTCCTCCAAGTGTAGATGCACAAGTAGTTGTTTTTAGGTAGTTGTCACATGTTTGTCTTTTGTTTTGTTGTTGTTCTGGTGGTACTAACGATAGTGCTAAGCTCTGTTCTGATTTGTTTTCCAAGATCCTATGACTCTATAGCCCAATGGAATGTGCAAGGTAGCTGGTCTCTCATGTTTTAGTAGGCAAAAATCAAGTAGAGGTCACCAAAAATGTTATCTATTTGTGCTTCTTGGACCAAATAGATAATGTAGAGGGCAAGGTCTTGTCATTAGTTTTTGATTATTTGTTGTTTCTTGTCCCCTTGTGTTACAAGTATGAATAGGTCTAAGGCATGTAGTATGTTTATGAGTTTAATAAGGTTTTGTAGGACTCTTAAAGTGTCTTGTAAACTTTAAACCTTCAAGTATTATTTTGACATAGTTTTAGAAGTTTCCCTAATCATGCAAAGTCACATATCTCATGATTTATAAGGTTACAAAATGTGCTTAAAGATGTATTTAAACATTAAAATTTCCAAAATCATCTTCACTCCTTCCAAAAACCCTTTTACAATGTATTCATTGCATGCAATGTTCAGGTCAAAGGGCCAGAGATGAATTCTTACATCCAAGTAGCCTTGTTTTTCCAAAAATCACCATACAATAGTTGGAGGGAAGGTTCTCTTTTTAAAGAATCATCTTCTTGAGTTTTTTTTCCATGTTGAGGTTGTGTCATGTAGAGGTAGATTTTGGTTGGAGTTTAAGTTTGAGGTGCATTCATAGTCTATCTTGAGTTAGGGTTAGGGTTCTTATAGTTGAGTTTCCTTTCTCTATACTTACCATTCTAGAGTTTCTAGTTTGATATTGTAGGTTTCATGCATGGAAGAAATGTTTCACACAAGGTGTGTACTCAAGGAGATGATATCCAACACTAAGAGGATTCATGTGAAGATTTCTATGCAAGATGGATATAAAATGTTGTCATAGAGGTGCATTCAAGACTTTGAGAGGCATATACCACACCATATAGGTAAGGAAACTATAAAGATTCTTGTAGAAGTTTCGTGAGAGACTTATATAATTGTGTAAGAGTTTTACAAAGAGAATGAGGTTACATGAAGTGTCAAAGCAATCTAGAAGATCACTGGTACAATTGACAGCTTGAAGATAACTATACACAACTTTTAAAACCTTTTTAACACTTTTTTGAAGGCTTTGAACACTATTTTAAGGGTTTCCACAAGCTTGCAAACTTTCATAGGGTTTTGCATCCTCATTTTAAAGATTTGATAGATATTTTAAGGTCTGTGAGTGAGTATTTGAATCCTATTCAGCATTAGGTAAGGGATTGTAGTATGCAACGATATTTAGAATAGTGCCAACACATTTGGATCGACAGGAGAATGTGAAGGGAGTGAGGGAAAAGTTGGTGAAGCATGAGGATATCTACAAGCATATAAGGTTTGTAACAGTTTTGAAGATAAGCTTAAAAGGTCTATGGCAACTTCAAAAAAGTCTGACAGACTATTTAAAACCATTGTAAGTTCATTTTCAGAATGTATAATCCTTGTTAGAGTGACATATCTAACCTAAACCTACAAATATCATACAAGTCTGTCAAGATTTGTTTGATGGTATGAGGGCTGTCAAATGTAAAAGACTACTAAAGGTCATGGAGAACCCTATAGTGGAGACAACAAGAAAATAAAAGGTTTGTAAAAAGAGATTATGGAGTAGTTATAGACCCTTGCCAAACCATAAAGGTCTATACACCTGGTAAAGAGATCTTGTCAGAATTTTGAGAAGCTTGTTTCTTGAATGTGTATGATTGTTATGTTATTGATTAAGACTAAGCCTATTCAGTTATAGCTAGATGGGACTGTCCAACATTTAGTTTTTTGTGCCTTATTTGAGACTTTGTCAGAGTTTCCATAGCCTTTATAGCCTTTGAATAACCCCGTCAAACATTGTCAAGGTTTCTTGGGATAGTTCAAAGGTTGTGAGATGATGAAAGGTATATAAGTGTTGTTTCATAGTCTATAAGCCATCAATTAAAATAGTCATGCAGTTCAAAACCCTAGTGTCTCTTTTAAGCATTACTAAGTAGTTATGAACTTTGTTAACAATGAGAAGTCATGATAGGTTTGTGGACTTAATGTTAGCTTTGGGTCTAAGACCTTGTCAAGAAGGAAACTGAACATACATCATTAACCTAAAGACAAAGTATAAATCTATTAGGCATGGTGGAAAGAGGTCAGTCACCATTAGAAGAGCTTGCCCATGGTATTGTGAAAGGATAAAAGTTGCAATGACCTCACAAACAATTTAAGAGACCTATATAGAACATGAGAAAGCATAAAAAATTTACTTAATGCCTTGCATGGCCTTTTGAAAGACTTGATAGACTTATCAAGTGTCTAAAACCATTGCACAAAGATCTAAAATAGTGGATGGAAGGTCTGCTACGACCAACACATGACCAAGATCAATGTCTCCATCCATAAGACTATCTCAATCAATGTAATGTTTGGTATGTAGCTTTGAAGTGACCTAAAATGAAATAAATTGCATATGGTTGAGCTAGATAGTGACAAGAGTATGATAAACCTAGGGTACCATGCACTTCTGACAGAGGAAAGATACAGAGATAGAAAATGACATTGAAGATGTTGTTACATTGTAGCAAAGATGACATTGATCATGGAGAATGTGTAGAGCTTGCTAATCATGTACAAATAGTGGAGCATACAAAGAGGTTATAGTGCAAATCAAGACAAAGAGTGAACATTGTTTCAAAAACCTGAGAAAGATATGCAAAACATGAGAAGATTGAAATGCACAGTGTGTCTTTCAACTTGGTTGAAATACATACTATGTATTTCAACCAAAGGTCAGAGGTAAAAAATGAAGTTTTAGATGTCCTCCTAAAGGCCAAAACTCAGTATAAAGATATCTAGATCAGTCTTAAGTTGTGTTGAAGACACAATAGGTGTATTTGGTGAAGCGACAAGTGTTCTCAATCCATAAATGAGTAGTTATAGGAAGTTAGAAGACTCTAAATGTAGAAAATCTCTTCCCAGATGCTCAGACATGTCTTATTCATAAAAAATCTAGAGTGGGAGGAGTTATAAGGCAGTTTGGATAGTTATGACAACGTCACTAGAGATAGTTTGAGAAAGTTTGACCATTTCTCAAGCATCTAGGAGTAGTTAGAGTGACAAAGACAATAGTTTGAGAGAATCTGAAAGCTCTAAAGACAACATGCAAAGCCGGAGCAAGATTGTAGGAGCTAGAGCATGTCAACCACTACTTCCTCAACTTCAGTCTCTTCAACACTTCAAGGAGCAACAACCTTTCAGGAGTCTATATCATGCAAAACTCTTCCTAGGCATCAAAAGTATGTTGACCTAGTTTTTAGCATTCATTTTTGGTCAAGGTCATCTCCTATATGCTCTCCTATGCTTGGGATGAGATATAAAAGGATTAGGATAGTTTTTTTAGTTAGTTCTTTCTTGTTTTTTGAAGATTATCATCAGAAACATAGCATTGTAACTTAGTCTTAGCTATAGAATCACATTTTGTAACACATTTTGAAGAAAGGAAATATAAAATTTTAGACATATTCTTGATGTAAGAACACCTTATTTTCAATAAAATTATCAATATTGCCTTCTTTATATGTTGTTTTATGGTGCATTTGAGAAAATGATGAATGTATTGATGTGTTTTAGTCATTAAACCTTCAAAACATGTCCATATCAAACACCCATAGGCAGAAAACAACTAATTTCATATAGGTTGTAAGTTGTGCAAAATAGGTTTATAGCTGTTAGGTTGTGAAAATTACCATTTTTTTCTTCCAAACAACAAACTACAAATGACCTACTTGCAAAATACTTACGCATAAACTGTAATACTAGAAGCTGTGCAAATTTTGGTTGAAGAAATTGTGTCACAATATCAAATTAGGTCCTTTCAATTTGGTGCATCACCTCCATAGGTCTTTAGCCTTCATTTCATATTATCTTACTTTTTACTCCAATTGAACAATAGTAATACTATTAGTTTTAAGTCAAGTACCAAGGGAACTAGCCCTTTCTAGAGGTTCTTCTCCACTATAGGTTACCCACAACCTAGAAAAGATCCCATGTTACACTAGGTAGTTAAGTTTTCTATCAGCTTACCAAGGGTGCACACTTAAGTGATAACAATAGTGTAATTCAATTTGAACTGCATAGGAATGGTGATTACTTAGAATTTAATGTATGCTTTCTCATAAGACTTTTGACTGACCTTTATATTCAACTTATTACCATTGTGGATTTTCTACTTCCGGTCTAGTGCATGTCATACCGATAGAAAAATGAGTGATTGACAGGTTACTTCTGTAGAAGCTTCATAAATCCCTATTATTCCATTTCTTTCATAACCACTTAATCTTATTTAGCTTACAATAAATAGTATTAAAGTCATTTTGACCTTATTTGTGAACCTAGTTTGGTCACATTTTTCTTAAATAGAAAGGATGATTCTAAATTTGAAATGATATTCTTCTTGTATTTAACATTTTAAACTAGTAATAAATTTATGTAAGTCTCTGATACTCAGAAGAATCCCCAGGGTGGATTACTTGTATCAGCCATTGGTCTAAAATTGAGGTGTACAAGTTTTGTATAATTATTCCTTGTATGACACCCTCAACACAATACTTATTTGGGCAAACTGTGGTCTACAGGATGTGACTCTTGGACCCGTATTGCTCCCAAAGGGGTCAAAAGTCTCTGGCTAGAGCACCCTTTATATTCTTGTCCTTAAGCCCATATGGAAAAATATGATCCCTATCTTGTTAGGATAGAAGAGCCTGTTTGGCTATAGGTAAAGGATGTCCCATATGGACAAGAAAGCCCACAGGATAGAAAAGCCTGAATTGGCTATCCTGAATTAGATAAGTGACCCACATTGGCTAATTCCTGAGTATTTATATTGACTAAAATGTTATCATTTTCCTAACCTAGAATAGGGTATCATTTTCCTTTGATTCTTATTAGGTTGGAGTAAAAAATTTGACGTGACTAGGAAAAAATGAATAATGCATTCAAGATACTCAACATATAGGTCCAGAAGGCAAGCTGCAAGGAAGAATTTAAAACAAGTATGTGAATCTCATTTTGAAGCAACCTTTTTGTGTGTGATTTTTTACATTGGGATGATGCAAATTTTTAGGGGGAAGTATGTCACAACCCTCATTTGGTCACTAGTCAATGTTAAATTAATTTTAATAATTGCGTTGATTTATTGAATTTTATCATATAGATAGATTTCTAAATGGATAGGAGGTATTAATAGATATTAAGTAAATTATAAAGATGTCAGAAGTGGTCCAAAATTTGATAAGTATTAAATAAGTTAGTATGACAAACAGTTTTTGGAGAGCAAATAATTTAGTAGTTTGTTGTTGACTAAGTCCATTTATAAAAATTTGCTACTAACTTAATTGTTGATTTGAGATTGAATTCCATCCTTTAATTTATTCATCAACCATTGATTAAATTTGTATGATATAAAACCCTAGTATTTAATAATTAAATAAGCACCTTTTTAAAAATAAAATTTAAGTGGCAAGTATTATATGTATATTAGTAAAATAACTAAATGTTAATTAAATAATTAAAAAAAATAAATTTTGAATTGAAATTGTAGAAGCCTAAAATTGGCTCAGATTGAATTAAGTAAATATTTTGATATTTATTTTAATTCATATTTTCTTCTATCAATTAAATAAATATTATAAGTTTATTTGATTGGTTCATTATCCTACAATTAAATAAAATCATTTTATTTAATTAAAATCCCTAAATTCTTCTAATATCTCAAGTCATAAATCCACCTCATCTCCTCCACCTCACCATGTTGCACATATAATTAAATATTCTTAATATTTAATTAGCTAATATCCTCTATTATCCAAAATTGAATTCTTAATTCAATTGTCCCCCACCATTATCTAAAAATGAATCTTTAATTCAATTGTCCTCCGCCATTGAATTAGAAATTCAATTTGTCCTCCACCATTGAATTACAAATTCAATTATTCTCCACTCATTGAATCTTTATTCAATTGTCCTCCACCATTGAATTTCTAATTCAATTATTCTCCACTCAATGAATCTTTAATTCAATTGTCCTCCACCATTGAATTTCTAATTCAGTTATTCTCCACTAAATGAATCTTTAATTCAATTGTCCTCCACCATTGAATTTCTAATTCAATTATCCTCCACTAAATGAATCTTTAATTCAATTGTCCTCCACCATTGAATTTCTAATTCAATTATCCTCCACTCAATGAATCTTTAATTCAATTGTCCTCCACCATTGAATTTCTAATTCAATTATTCTCCACTCATTGAATTAAGAAATTCAATTTATCCTCCACCAAGTTGAATTAAGAATTCAATTGTCATAACCCACTCCTCCACTCTAAATTTTTAATTCATCTATTATGAATTAAAGATTCACAAAAAATGAGAGCCATTGATCTCATCAGTTGATCCTCACCCTCCATTCTATTTTCAGAAAATCTATAAATAGAACCCTCTTCTAAGCAATTAAAGAGACTTCTTCTGGCATCCTTACTATGCCCAAATTTCTCTAGGAATTCTTCTGCTTCTCAATTCTTTTCTTCATACCATCGTAATGCAGAAATCATCATAGCCATTTCTCCTTGTCATCTTGAGGAATCAAAGCAAGGAAGCAAGCTCCCTGAGGGCCAACCTTCATCATTCAAGATCAAGAAAGAATAGGTGAACAACAAAAGCTTTGAAACAGGGAAGGTTTGCATTGTTATTCACTTGCTTCATTTCCTTCTATCTTTCTTGTTTTCATTATTCTATTGATGTTTGGGTTTGATATTATCTTAATTGATCAATCTGATAAAACACATTGCTTCAAAGAGGGGCAAAATGTAGAAGCCTAAAATTGGCTCAGATTGAATTAAGTAAATATTTTGATATTTATTTTAATTCATATTTTCTTCTGTCAATTAAATAAATATTATAAGTTTATTTGATTGGTTCATTATCCTACAATTAAATAAAATCATTTTATTTAATTAAATTCCCTAAATTCTTCTAATGTCTCAAGTCATAAATCCACCTCACAAAATCCACCTCATCTTTCCACCTCATCTCCTCCACCTCACCATGTTGAACATATAATTAAATATTCTTAATATTTAATTAGCTAATATCCTCTATTATCCAAAATTGAATTCTTAATTCAATTATCCCCCACCATATCCAAAAATAAATCTTTAATTCAATTGTCCTCCACCATTGAATTAGAAATTCAATTTGTCCTCCACCATTGAATTACAAATTCAATTATTCTCCACTCATTGAATCTTTAATTCAATTGTCCTCCACCATTGAATTTCTAATTCAATTATTCTCAACTCAATCAATCAATCAGTCAATTGTCTTAGACATGATGTTGCATTGTTGAAACCAGACCAACACACGTGTCTTACACGACATGCTTCATTTCCTGAAACCAGACACCATCCTTCGTGTTGCTCTAGGGATATATCATTCCCCACCATGACAACACTATCGTATCAAATGTCTTAGACATGGATGTTATATTGTCAAAACCAGACCTGGAGTCTTATATGATATATCTCATTCCTGAAACCAGACATCATCGATCCATATCATTGGTTTACCGTTTGACAGGGGCAACACCTTGTTCATTCTTGTATCATTTGTGCATACTTGCTTACTTGCTTGTGTGTGTCATCTATTTATCTTGCATCCCATATCATTCATCCCTTTCTTCTGCATTCAACCATTTCATTCATGTCAACATATCTTATTGTGAGATTGTCCATCTCACGCTTGCCGCCTTCTCCCCGTCCAATCTCTTGAGGGGGCATCCTATCATCATAACCTATACCAGGGCCAAACTGGGGCATGTATCATTATTAGACTATTCTTATTCTTTGAAACAACATGATGAAACACATTGCTTCAAAGAGGGGCAAAATGTAGAAGCCTAAAATTGGCTCAGATTGAATTACGTAAATATTTTGATATTTATTTTAATTCATATTTTCTTCTGTCAATTAAATAAATATTATAAGTTTATTTGATTGGTTCATTATCCTACAATTAAATAAAATTATTTTATTTAATTAAATTCCCTAAATTCTTCTAATGTCTCAAGTCATAAATCCACCTCACAAAATCCACCTCATCAATCCACCTCATCTCCTCCACCTCACCATGTTGCACATATAATTAAATATTCTTAATATTTAATTAGCTAATATTCTCTATTATCCAAAATTGAATTCTTAATTCAATTGTCCCCCACCATTATCCAAAAACGAATCTTTAATTCAATTGTCCTCCACCATTGAATTAGAAATTCAATTTGTCCTCCACCATTGAATTACAAATTCAATTATTCTCCACTCATTGAATCTTTAATTCAATTGTCCTCCACCATTGAATTTCTAATTCAATTATTCTCCACTCAATGAATCTTTAATTCAATTGTCCTCCACCATTGAATTTCTAATTCAATTATTCTCCACTCAATGAATCTTTAATTCATTTGTCCTCCACCATTGAATTTCTAATTCAATTATCCTCCACTCAATGAATCTTTAATTCAATTGTCCTCCACCATTGAATTTCTAATTCAATTATTCTCCACTCAATGAATCTTTAATTCAATTGTCCTCCACCATTGAATTTCTAATTCAATTATTCTCCACTCATTGAATTAAGAAATTCAATTTGTCCTCCACCAAGTTGAATTAAGAATTCAATTGTCATAACCCACTCCTCCACTCTGAATTTTTAATTCATCCATTATGAATTAAAGATTCACAAAAAATGAGAGCCATTGATCTCATCAGTTGATCCTCACCCTCCATTCTATTTTCAGAAAATCTATAAATAGAACCCTCTTCTAAGCAATTAAAGAGACTTCTTTTGGCATCCTTAGTATGCCCAAATTTCTCTAGGAATTCTTCTGCTTCTCAATTCTCTTCTTCATACCATCGTAATGTAGAAATCATCATAGCCATTTCTCCTTGTCATCTTGAGGAATTGAAGCAAGGAAGAAAGCTCCCTGAGGGCCAACCTTCATCATTCAAGATCAAGAAAGAATAGGCGAACAACAGAAGCTTTGAAATAGGGAAGGTTTGCATTGTTATTCACTTGCTTTATTTCCTTCTATCTTTCTTGTTTTCATTATTCTGTTGATGTTTGGGTTTGATATTATCTTAATTGATCAATCTGATTTTCCCATTCATAGAAATAGTTAATAATAAATAAAAATAATTAAAAATGCTTTGTGCATAATTTAAATAAAGCTAATAAATAACCTCAAAGACTTTTAATTAGAAAACTCTAGTTAAAACTATATTTTAGGGATTTCATGATTTAGGGAATGAACTAGGGTTGATTAATTTTCACAGGCTCCTTTGCATTTTGCTAGCTGCTAAATCCCTCCTTGACGAGAAGAGAAAACTCTTCTAAGGATTGGGGAAATTAACTTTGTGGATTCATGAGGGAATGGAGTTTAAATAATGTTATGTAGGATGAAGGAAAGGGGGAGAAAGATTGTCTGGGGTTCTTGTTGGAAACACTCTTCTGTAGGATGATTGGCATTCCTCCATGGGTAATGAAATTCATTTATTTCCTTTCATTTTCTCTTATACCATCTCCAAATCTCTTTTCTAGGCTGACCATCTTTGCAGGATTAAAGCCATGCCCAAATGTTATTGGGGTTTCGATTCTAGGAAGAAAAATATAAATATGTATATGTGTATATACATTTAAGATTGTGTGTGTGCTTCAGGTTTTAGGATATATTCATTGTAAAATTGATAGTATATATGTATGTTGTCGATGAGGATTGCACCCTTATGCAAAGTTGTGAGACTCTGTAATCCTTCGAAACATGGGGAAAAACTCAAGCTATGGGTGACCTATAGTGAGTTTGAACCTCCAGATTGTGAGCTGGTTCCCTTAAAAAATTCTATTTTTGAAACTATGATTTTCTATTTTGGAAAAGGGTAAGAAGGAAACTATAAGGAAATAAAAATGTAAAATTTGGTGATGCACCTAGTAAGGATGGAAAATTTGCAATCTGGTTCACAATAGAATTCATAAATCTGACCCACACAATCTAATCCTGGCATAAATATCACAAAAAGTATTTTTGAGGGAGGCTGGAAAATAAACTCTTTATGAAGGAAAATGACTTTTCACAACATAAAGGAACTATTTTCTGTAACACAACCTAAGACCTGTAATATCACTATGCTTTATACTGTAAGTAAGAGTGAGACAATAATTTTAAAGATTTTAATGATTAAACATAGTAAAACTTCATCAAATCACTTCATATAGTTAGCATCAAATGGAAAGGCAACTACTTGATTCCAAAAAATTAAAGGAAAATATTGCAACAGAGACAAAAATGGAACCTGTAACCTGCTGATCTCTATAAAACTATAAAAAATGAGCTACAAAACCTTCTTCTCTCTCAAAGTGTAAAAGAGCAAAAAGGCAAGAACTAGCAAAATCAAGTTTTGCTTTACAATATATAGCTTGCTCTCACTAAGAGGCATGCAAAAAATGAACTACAACTAACTGCCTCTAAAAATAAGTCCTCCAAAGTGATCCACAAGCAAACTAAAAAATCCCTAAAAATAAGGGCTCAAACTGCCACAAATCAAGAAAAAATAGCTCCAATTTGGTCTTCTCCATATGCTTGACCAAGAAATTGACCAAATCCTCTAAAAATGGCCCAAAAACCATGCAAAAAGCCTCCAAAAACCTTAATTATCTTCTTCTCTTAGTTTTGCATGATTTTAGGAATGTGGGAAAAATAATAAAGCAATCGTTTGCATGATTACTTTACTATTAGTTACAACTTGTTCTATCTCATTTGATTTTACAAATTGCAACAAAATAATAAAGTAATTTATAATGGTATTACTTTATTAATTGTCTTACATTTATAATTTGCATAATCATGCAAATATGAGAGAAAAGATAAAAATACCCCCTTATGACTCCCTTGCATGAATATGACTATCTCAATGCCTCAAAATTGATGCCTAAACAAATTAGGACACCATGCATGCATATGGCATTCACTTCTAACATTCTTATCTCTCCATGCATATATAGGTTATGTCATGCATATTTAGCCCATGCACCATATTTCATCTTTCTAAATACAAGGAAAAAGAAAAAATAGTAATCCTTATGCCTCCTTTGCATTTATACTCCATGCATATATAAATCAATACAATGTCACCTTATATCTCCCATTACAATTGCCTTCATGCAAAATATATTATCTTTGCCACTTTGTCTGCCACCTTGTAAACTCAAACTGTCTTCATGCATATCTTTTGACTTTTACCTTGAATGATGATTTTGCAAGAAATAAAGAATGCAAACTTTTATCATACTTGGTCACTTCATAAAATACTACAAGAGATCCTTTGACCATGCAAGGTATCATGAGGGATTGTGGTGTTCTTCAACTATATTATAGTCGACCTCAAGGTAATAAGTATTGTTTCATTTTTTCAAAGTATAACACTTACCTTTGACTATCTACAACCATCGACTTCACACAAAATGCAAAAAATACCCCCTATGTCGGCCACTCCTTATGATGATTGCTAGGAAATGCATCATTGATGTTTTTGACCCCGATCGACATTTGGATATGGCAATGATTTAAGTTTTTACAAGGTCAAAAAATACAATGAAGAAAAGAACTTTTGACAAAAAGGGTTAGAAACCCTAGTCATTTTGTCATTTCACTTTGTTCTTCCTTCCCTGTCAGCCATTCTACAACTCTTTGGATTTAGCTAGGGTTTGATATTTCCATGGCTTCCTCTCGGCCTCTGTGTCGAACTTCTTTGTTCTTTTTGCACTTTTTGAGTATGAGACATGGCAGGAAACAGTAAGTATCATATTTTGACTTTTCATTGGTATCTCCTTTCATTTCTTTGACTTCTTATAATAATGGTCGCGGCCATACTTGCACCTTCTCCTCCTGTATCACTTCTTTGACATATTTGTTCTCTATGTGTGTGAAATCTCTTACAAAATGTGAGAAAAATGGTAAAAGAAAAGAAAAACTCCTTCAGGAGACCGCGGCCATTACATGATTTCTTCTCTGCATCTTTGAAGGTAACTCTTCTCCCTCTGTTGTAGATGTTTGACCATTTTTTTAAATATAAAGAAGTGACAAGGGTTTCAAACCTTTCTCATTTGGGTATTCACTCTTCTTCTCCTTTTGTTATGGTCACAACCATTATCACTTTGTAGCACATTTTCTGGTTATCTGACATGAAATTTTGAAGGGTTTACAATTTTGTCATGATGACTTCTTTAGAAATGCACATAAATGCATTATATGCAGATGGCCATGCTGGAAACACATGTTTTTTTCCTTCTTCGACTACTCTGTAAAAAAATAATGAAGGGTTTCACACCTGTAGCAAGGGTTTTTACTTGAAAATGTATAATGCTTGCAATTTTTAGGCACGACCATGATAGATATGACTGTATCTCCATTCTTTTCTTGTAATATCAAAAGATATGTTAGAGTTTGATGAAAATTTCATATGGGTATCTCAGAAAATAAAACTCTCTATCACAGCCATGCTATAAAAACAATTCTGTAACCCTCCTTTTACTATATGCATAAAAAGGAGATAAGGGTTTTTATAGAGAAAGAGGGTTTTCATTTTTTCATTTGGGTATCTTTATTCATGCACAAACCCTGATCCTTTCTTCACGGCTATGACAGAATAAATACATTGTGTTGATTCCTTTCACTATATGTAAGAAAATAAGTTAGGGTTTCAAAACCTGCTCCATCTTCAAAGGTTTCATTATGTATAAACTCTATTATACCAAGCATGATATTTATCTTTATTTCTAAGCATCACTCCTTCATTTCTGTGCATGAAACAAGAACCTTTTCAAGAATTTAGAACTAGGGTTTTATGTAGTGCCCCGCCACGAACACCTTGGAAGACAACACATCTAAGCAAGCAAAGCGGAATAATTTTTTTTTTGAATAAGATAACAAGTAAGGTTTAGCAGTTCAATACACATCATTAACTATTATCTTGTCTCCCAAGGTGCCATGGTTGCACTACTTGACAAATAACCAACACAATATACATGCATAACTAACTAACATCGACAAATCATTCTAACTCTATTACAATATTGATTGTACATATACATCTCCATTTCGTGACATCAAATAGATACTCAACTTTAATCAAGATTACATGCACATATTCCAAGTCTATACAAATGAGTACATCATTGTGTAATTTACATCATCACTATTCTGATTACATATGAATACATACAATCTGAATCAACTGATACATCGGCAAGAACATGAGCATAATAAGTGTCTTCATAAACAGGTACAAGATCTGATGTTTGATGCACGAGGAACCAATGGAATAAGCTCTTCTACCCGACCATGTGGAACCCTGAGGTCCACCCCTCGAGCTAGGAGTTAACATGAGGTTCCCACTATGACATACAGTCAGGTGGACAGTAGACTATAAGGTGACACACGACTCTGACATCACAAGTCAATATCTCAACAACACAACAGTACATCCAGAGGCAGCACTTAACAACTGGGATGAGAACAACTAGGGAATGCTAGGTTGTAGTAAGGAGAGTGTCATCGCATGGTCCTAACATGGGTTACCCAGGCAGTCTCTCTCTAGACACTGGCCCCCATCTATGGTTACCCTGGCAGTCTCTCTCTAGACATCGGCCCCATAAGATGACGCATGCGGAATCAACCTTCCTTTCGTGATGACAAGGAAGTAGATCTGCCAATCCCGACCTTCTCCCCTCATCCTTAGTCTGAACTAGCACTACAGGCATGAGTGAGGAACCAAACATCTTATTATCTTGTTAGTGTGAAAACTACCCAACCCCTAGGTATTTTATTATGTTATCACTGAATTACCAACTCCCAGTGGGTTACCCTAGCTAGCCACTTGGCACCGGCCCCCATATTGGAAGCCACTCCCTTACCTACAACTAGGAAACCCTACACAACAAGCATAGCAAGACATCACAACAATGAGGGTACGGAACCATGCAAGGCATTGACCATCTTGCATAACAACTATCCTCATATATACAAAGCATTAACCCTCCACAACATAATTATAAGGGCAGGACTCCTAGACCATTGCCCATGATAACACATATTCATTACAACTCTAAGATTTCCATGTCACCCTGTTCCATATCTTACCACAAAACTGGATACAAGACCAGTACGACCAGTTGGATAACAATACAATCACAAGAAGTGCATTTATCACTCAACTGTCATTTAGTCCATACATTACTAGAGACAACAAGGCTTCTTATAACATCATGATCTCCAGACATCTAACAACACAACACATGAATTCAAGACATCCAAGCTAAGCCTCTGGAACTCTAGCCACATGGGAAGATACACAATCAAAGACTATAAGCATGGCTTTATGACCCACAGATTGAATTTACATATTACGAGAATCAATTACACTTAAGATCAAATTATGCCTTCTTACAACTACTTCCACTATAGCAATTTGCACTTGACTAAGTTGTTACATTAGTATATCAATCATCAAGATAAAGCTTGTCGTTTGATCGTATTCTTACAACGGATAAATCTATGACTTACATTATAGTGAATTATGTTTAAATATGTATTAAAAATAATCATATAATAAATCTACATGATACAATTATCATTGACGTAACTAGAGTAAACTTCTATAGTCAGTATTATCATCTCAAATTGATTAAATGATTATAAGGAAAGTTTAAATTCATTTCATACGGATAAGTTGAGTATTCCAATTTAATTTATAACCAAGAGAGGAACAATTTAAATCACTTCTACGTAATTAACGATTACAACTACCTATAGATCACATACCATTGTCTATCTATCACAACATTCATGAGAATATCAAAGTATATTTACAACGAATGAAATCTAGTTCAACAAGTCATTAATAAAGAGAAGGTGACAGATTTAAATACTACGTTAAATACATTTATCCATTCTATGAATCAACATATTGAATATTCATTTATCCCAAATCTGATATACTGTCTTTCCTTATTGTGTTCCATTTAAATTTATCATTAAATAATCCCGATAATAGATTATATCAATTTCGTTGGCTTGATTTAAATAAATCACGTGATACAAATCATAATAATAATAATAATAATAATAATAATAATAATAATGATAATAATAATAATAGTAATAATAATAAATAATAGTGATAACAATAATGATATTACAATTCCACAGATTGTTAAATAATTAATGTTACACCTTCTTTACAAAATTTACCGTATATAATTAACCACCCCATTCTAACATTATATAAATAGTATTATTGCATTATGATTCATATCAACCATATTGACAGATCAAAAAAAAATCTCATAATTTAATCCTGTAGTCACGAAATTTAATTTCATTGCGTCATGTGAATAATTATAAAGTTTATCCTACATTTAATTTAAACTACTAATCTAATAGTGATTAAACTCAAATAAGAATGATAATAAGCATAAAGTTTGAATAGAGAAAAGAACATTGATTTAAATCTGGGGAAAAATAATAGAACAAACTACTCAAGACACGTCAATTTACTCATGAAAGGCAACCTAAAGGTAAGAACTCTCTCCTCGGTGAGTGTATCCTATGCGTGCGAAATACCGTGGCAAACAAACCTAACCCTAAAGTGCCATTGGCATTCTCTAATCATTAGCATATTGTGTGGGGAGGTGCAAGCTACGCACAACAATGGATTGGTGACGGCTCAAGAAACTTTCAAGCAAAAATGTAGATTGCAAGTGTATAACTAGACGCTTTGCATCTGTTAGATATTATAGTGGAAATGCTCTGATAGACGCATGCGCAAGGTGGAGAAGTGAAGGCGTGGCATGATTGGGTTGCATATTTATAACTATCGCAGCACTTGATTATTAAAAGATCAATAACGATTATTGCTGTTTGACCCAGTTACATATATATAATGCAAATTTTATTGAGGAAATGCGAATATTAGAGGGTCATGTTCCCACTTCAGTGCTTGTGCTAGAATACAACTATTGTGTAATTGAAAATTATGAACCTAACTGTTTTCTACCTTCGTTTGATGGATTCTTTGAAGTAAAATGTCATGACGAGGCTACAAAAGTCCATCTCTCCCAAGGTCCAATCTGAGGAGAATATGTAGAGTTTGGTGCAAAGGATCAATATTTTCTTCAACATGTTCACTGTGATGATGATCCAGTGCTTGAAGAGTCTCAACTGACACCAATTCTAGGCTTGGAGAGTCAAATACAAACGATTGAGATTCTTCTTCCACTTCAGCTGCGTTCAGATGATAATGTTTCACCTGAGGTGAATTCAGTCCAAGACTTCATTGTTTTCAGAACATATAGTTGAGTGTTGGCAGAAAATCTAACTGGGATAATAGAGTTGAAGGCTAGGTCACGTCTGCATATCTGTAGAGAGTAATAAAGAGACCCAAACCTAAGGGGATACAACCCTAAGGGTGTAAAATCATCTCATCCTCACTATGGAAAACTCGTTCCATTAGACAGACAATTTAGACTCCAAGTCAGAACTCTGGGGTGCAATGGCACACCCATTCAGAGACACCAAATTTAACAAAAGGAACAATGAAACATCTAGAAGAAGTTTTACTCCAAATTAACATCTAGCTGTGTAACCTATAACCGATGTGGTCCGACAGAGTTAGGTCTCATGGACGTGATTAAATTCATTTCATTTTGTTTCTACGTTGTGGAAGGTCTAAACTCCAAAACACGCAAAAATGGTTGCAATATTTGGCGCTTAGAGGCATCGCGTGTGGTGAGTTATAACATACTAAATGGAGTGCTAGATAGCAGTACAGTACTAGCTGCAATGTAAGCCCTACCTTACTTCTTAGATGCGGGTATAGTTGACTGGGGGCGCGCACCAGTTTTAATGCCATGGAAGCCCTCTGATGGAAAATGTTTACTGAGAGGATCACCAGGCAAGACCTTCTGACAAGAGGATATGACCATGTTATTAAGGGACACACTAAAAGTGTAGGTTAGTGATTGTGGGCCAAGGCTCAGTGGATTGAAATCACGAAGAATAGAGAAAAGATCTTTGTGATTTAAGTGCAAAATGGTCAATTGGGTGGAACTGTGTAGAATGCACGGAGGTGGAGACTAGGGAACCATTAAAATGAATCTAAAGCAAAATGGAAATTTGTGACAAGTTTCAGACTGAATATAGGTTGGAGGTCACGAGGATTTCAAGTCTGCCATTAACAAAAATCTAACACCAACGCTGAATAAATCCCTTCAATGGAGAAAACACAATTAACCTAATTCTGTTAAAATTTCATAAGAAATAGGCATATATCATATATAGTGCATACCTAGAATTTGTTAAGCTTTTCCCAAAATCTTTTCTCCTCTGCAAGCCCCTCCTTCTCTTTCAGAAAACTTTTCCAACCAGGACTCAGCTCCCCAGATAAATGCCGGGGACATTCTGACATCCCACTTTCTCAAAACTTGGAATGGACTCCTCGGGTAAATGCAGAGACATTCCTTCCTTTCTCCCACAACCCACTCTCTCGTGGGGTACAAAATTAACTATATCCAAGACTCCCAATTCCTCAATTTTACAAATGATGGCACCTGATATAAATTTGCATATCCCCAAATATGACAACCCTAATTTTAAACCAAAAAAATGTTAGCGATATTTATCAGAAACTGATTATGTTTAATAATGTACCTAAATAATCATAGTGATAATAATAGTAATAGAGATGGCAATAACAAACCCATAGGTCATTGGATAATAATTATTTTTATCCATTGAGAAGCAATTTTATTAATTCTTGACTTAATTTAATTTCTTTTTATATAATAAATATCTATTCAATAAAGAACTAAATAAACTCATCATGATCCGATATAAATTTGATAGATTTGGTCGGATCTCTCCCTCCAAAACATGGTCATTTTACCCTTATCAATTCCGTTTTACCGTTAAATATCCGTAATCCAAATTTACCACACAATTACTTTAGTTTAGATTTATTTTATCAACGTTATAGATGTTTATTCATTTTCACATATGCATTTGTTTTCTGTTTAATTTTTAATCCGCTACAATTTGCAATTTAATATTTCGTTAAATCATTTATCTAGTTTAATTTATTTATTTACCAATTATCAATAATTAAATTATTTATAATTAATAAACCACACACATAAATCCCCTAGCAATGTTTATTTGATTTAAGCTTTAATTTAACCTTATTTAAATGAAATATTAATCATGCATAAATTGACACTCAAATTGGATATACCCTAATTTACAAGGTGATACCTGTCCAAAGTGAAGCCACAGGACATAACGACAAATGACGACAATGGTCCACTGATGGTGACGACAGGGTACAACACTGAAAACTCATCCTCCTTGAGGATGTTGACTAATTAGGGGAACCTCATGTCAACTCCAATCCACAATTCCATTGGCTAGGGCATGCTCAGACCTGGTAATTTAGGTGGAGTCGATGCCCGGTACTTGCATCCTGCAACGAACAACAAGGTTGTGCATATATACAAATATAACCATGTAATCACAAGCATAATGAACGGAAGTCGCAGCATGGCAGGGTACTCGGACATGAGTAATGCAACATTGTTCCGTTCAAGTAACACATCATTAAATAACTAATACTAGTCATACATCATAATCATGATTGAACAACATATTAAACTAAAAGTAACATCAATCCATAATCATGTCCATCAACTATGAAAGCACAAAGTACAAGTAATCAAGCATCATCCTATCATAGATCCATAATCAGCTAGCATAGTATCAAAGAGTCCATCAAGCTCAAGGAGATCATAAACCATAACGTAAAAGTCCAAACATCTCGAAACTATAAACAAGCGCTACAAGACTATCATCTAAACCAAAACTGTCATAGGAAACATGAAAATAACATCTATCACAGGCCAAAAAAAAGCAAGGGGCATTACATCCTCCCCCCTAGAACTAGGCTTACTCCTGGAAGCCTGCAAATAAGTGAGGATATAACTCCCTCATTCTGGTAGCATCCTCCCAGGTAGCGGAGGTCTCATCATTAGGATCCCATTGGATCTTGACCTGCTCCACGTCTCTGCCCCTGAGAGTGAGTCTCCTGTGCTAAAGAATGCCTATGGGCTCCAAAGCCAGGTGCCCATCCTCTACCTGTAGAGCAGTCCAATCAAGAATATGAGCAATATCTAGATAGTAAGGTCTAAGTACCGAAACATGAAACACATCATGGATGTGTGAAAGGCTAGGCGGCAAAGCATGACGATAAGCAACTGGACCGATCCTCTCCAACACCTCAAAAGGTCCAACAAAGTGCGGTGCTAGCTTAGAGCCCTTCCCATAGCAGATCGGACTCTTTCATGGTCGCACACACAAGAACACTCGATCTCCAACGGAAAACTGACAATCGATCCTATGAGCATCTACATACTTTTCTACCTATCCTGAGCTGCCACCAAATGCTCTCTAATCCTCTCAACCTGCTGCTCCATATCTCTAAGCATATCCAGACCCAGAAGAACTCTATCCTCCAAATGATCCCAACTCAAGGGGGTCCTACAAGGACGTCCATACAAGGCCTGGAAGGGAGACATGCCAATAGAACTATGATAACCATTACTATAGGCAAACTCCACTAGGTAAAGGTAATCCTCCCAACAGCTCTGCTGATCCATAACATACATTCTCAACATATCCTCGAGAACCTGATTAACCCTCTCAGTCTGGCCATCAGTCTCAGGATGATAAGCTGAACTAAAGTTCAGTTGTGTCCCCAAGGCATGTTGCAAGGAAGTCCAAAGGGCGGAAGTGAACACTGGATCTCTGTCAGAGATGATCCTACGAGGAATCCCATGAAGTCTGACGATGTCCTCCATGAACACTCTAGCCACCGTAGAGGCATTGTAAGAAGCACGGACAGGAGAAAAGTGAGCTACCTTTGTTAACCTATCCACAGTGACCATAATAGCATCATGTCGTCGAGAGGACATCGGCAAACCAACAATGAAGTCTATTGAAATGATATCCCACTTCCACTCTGGAATCAAATGAGGCTGCAAAAGACCTGCAGGGTGCTGGTGCTCTACCTTCACTCTTTGACACTCAAGACATCTTGACACAAAATCAGCAATATCCCGCTTCATGCCACTCCAAAAGTACAGTTGACGCAGATCTGCATGCATCTTCTTGACACCCAGATGAGCGGAATAGGGTGCCTGATGTGCCTCCGACAGAACTAGGGTGCGAAGACCCTCAGAATTAGGAACATAGATGCGACCCAAATATCATAAAAGACCATCTGACTCAAAAGAGTAACCAGAGAATCTACCTTCTAAAGGTCTACCTGACTCAATCTCAGTCCTCACCTCCTGGCACCAACTGTCAGAAGGAAGAGCAGCAAGAATCTGTCCTCTCAAATCAACTGTAAGCGAGACTGTTGAGATCTCATGCCTTCGATGACTAAGAGCATCTGCTACCACATTCTCCTTGCCCTGAATATATCTGACCTCGAAGTCATACTCGCACAAGAACTCCATCTAATGTCTTTGCCTAGCATTCAAGTTGGGCTGTGTGAAAATATATTGCAAACTACGATGATCACTGTGCAGTTCAAACCGATGCCCTAATAGAAAATGCCTCCATGTCACCAAGGCATGCACAACTGCTGCCAACTCCAGGTCATGAGTGGGATAGTTCAACTCATGATCCTTGAGTTTGCGAGACTCATAGGCAATCACGCGACCATCCTGCATTAGAACTGCTCCCAAACCCTCCAAGGAAGCATCGGTACAAACAACAAAGTCCCTATCAGGATCAGGAATTGCAAGTATAGTTGCATTGGTCAGCTGTTCCTTAAGGGTCTGAAAGGCTTCCTGACACTTCTCTGACCAAACAAACTTTTTCCCTTTCCTCTAAAGAGAAGTAATGGGATGAGCAATTCTTGAAAACCCCATGACGAAGCGACGATAGTAACCTGCCAACCCCATAAAGCTATGGACCTCAGAAACATTGGTGGGTGCAGGCTAGTCCATAATAGCTTGGATCTTCAAGGGATCTACCACAATACCCTCTCCAGAGATAACATGACCCAAATACTTAACCTCTGTCTGGAAGAATGCACATTTTGATAAATTCGCATAAAGATGATTTTCTCTCAGACACTGCAACACCTGATGCAATTGCTCCTCATGTTCCTCCATAGTCCTCGAGTAGATCAATATATCATCAAGAAATATGAGAACAAATCGATCAAGATAAGTGCAAAACACACCATTCGTTAGGCTCATAAAAATTGATTGTGCGTTCGTCAACCTGAATGGTACCACTGTGAACTCATAATGTCCATAACGGGTGCGAAATGCTATTTTGTGAATGTCTGCTTCAAAAATCTGCACCTGGTGATATCCCAACTTAAGGTCAATTTTAGAGAATACCTTAGCTCCTTTGATCTGATCAAACAAATCATTGATCCAAGGCAAGGGATACCTATTCCTCACTGTTACCTTATTGAGTTGCCTATAGTCTATACAAAGTCGTAGAGATCCATCCTTCTTTTTCACAAAGATCACAGGTGCTCCCCAAGGAGAAACACTAGGTTGAATGAATCCCTTGGCCAATAACTCCTCCAACTGTAGCCGAAGCTCCTTGAGCTCCTGAGTGGTCATCCTGTATGGAGCTCGTGAGATAGGCTCTGCACCGGGAACTAGATTGATCCTGAAATCGATGTCACGCTTGGGTGGCATCCCTGGAATGTCAGAAGGAAAAACATCTGCATACTCCTTCAAGAGTGGGTGATCGTCAAGAGTTGCCTCTCGACTCTCCTCCATCTCCAAATCACTAACAGTCACCACAAAGAGCTGACATCCCTGACGCATACATCTCTTGAGTTGTATAGCAGAGACCATACGTAGGGAAATAGGTCTCTGAACTCCTACGACCTCAACCTCAACACCAGAATCATCCATGCATCTAACCAATTTATGCCGACAATCTATCACTGCCTGATGGGCCTCCAGCCAATTCATCCCCAAAACTATGTCATATGAACCCAGGGGTAGAATGCAAAGGTCCACAGAAGTAGATAGAGGGCCAATCTTCAATTTACATTCTGAAACTAGAGACTCAACCGCTACCTTAGCCCCAGAAGCTAACTCAAACTGCCACCTATCATCTTGCTTTGTTGCCACTAAGCCACAATGCTCCACAAGGGAAGGAGATATAAATGAATCAGATGCACCAGAGTCAAATAGAACAGAAAAATCAATACCTCACATGCCAGTCATCTACCGCTGCAAAGACTCGATGTGACCTACCTGCATCACCAACCGTTGGCTCAGATGTCACTGGTCGATGTCCAAATCCTGATGCACCCTTCTGCGGGCACTGTCTGGCAATATGGCCCTATTGGCTGCATGAGAAGCACCTGGTGCCTCTACCAAATCCACCGTTACCCCAGAAAGAACTAGACTATTGGAAACTACCCCTGCTTACTGTAGACTGCGCACTCTGGGCTAACTGATCATAACGGTTGTGCTTATTGCGCTGCCAAGACTAGTCTTTCTTATTTTGGAACCTATTCCCTTGCTGATGCTGAGAATTCTTCAGTTTGGACTTCGAATACTGCTGCTGCTGACCACCCCTTGAGGGTGCATGAGAACCTGATGCCTGAGTGTGACCACCTCGAGAACCATGCCCTGACGAAGGTGTACTACCAATGCGCACAACTATATGCCCACCGAGGGCCATAGCCAAGTTCTCCTCCACTAGCCGGGCTTTCTCCACGGCAACCTCCATGGTCTTAGGTTCAAATACACGAACCCCTCCACTAATTCGGGCATTCAAGCCCCTGATAAAATGCTGCACCAACATGGGCTCGTCATCCCTGATACCTGCATACTATTTAAGCTCATAAAATCTGCGCTCATACTGCTCAACTGTCATGGCCAACTGCCTCAGCTCATGAAACTCGTCTGCCTGACGCTGCCTCCAATGGTCGAAAAGGAAGCGAGCTCTAAATCTATCTTCAAACAACTCCCAAGACACTGTGCCAATGTCCAAATGTAACTTCTACTCCTCTAGCCTCCACCAGGTCGAAGCAAACCCTCAAAGGTGTAAAATAGTACATCTGGCTTTTGTATTGCTGCCATATGGATGCATGGCGAAACATTTGCCTAGGTCCAACAACCAAGTCTCTGCCTCAAGTCCTCTACCAGTTCCATCAAAGATGGGAGGACATGCTCTTAGTAAGTCTCTCATATGGTTGGCTTGCATGGCCTCCTGCTCGACTGTCAACTCCCTATGCCTGGGAGACCTTTCTCTCTCTCTGGGACCTGACTGGTCTACCTCCTGACCACCTCTGGGCTGCTCACCCACCTGTCTAGGACCTAAATGGGCAAGGGCTTCCTCAAGAATCTGTCTCAACTGGGCTCCATCAGGTTGACCCTGACCTTCCATGTTCTGACCCCCACCTTCATGACCACTCCCATGAGGAGAACTGGGAGGAGGAATACTGCCACCACCTCTCCCACAATCCCTTCCTCTGCCCCAACCTCGGCCCCTATGTCTAGGCATCTTCCCTACACAGAAAAGGGCAAATATTATATTAAGAAAAGGGTCGCCACATGAGTTAAATAGTACTATAGAGTTTAAGCACAAGGTTTCATAATGGGCTCAAATTCAACCAAGGTACCTAGTGTTTAAACTTGGCTCTGATACCAGATGTAGTGCCCCGCCACGAACACCTTGGAAGACAACACATCTAAGCAAGCAAAGCAGAATAATTTTTTTTTGAATAAGATAACAAGTAAGGTTTAGCAATTCAATACACATCATTAACTATCATCTTGTCTCCCAAGGTGCCATGGTTGCACTACTTGACAAATAACCAACACAATAGACATGCATAACTAACTAACATCGACAAATCATTCTAACTCTATTACAATATTGATTATACATATACATCTCCATTTCGTGACATCAAATAGATACTCAACTTTAATCAAGATTACATGCACATATTCCAAGTCTATACAAATGAGTACATCATTGTGTAATTTACATCATCACTATTCTGATTACATATGAATACATACAATCTGAATCAACTGATACACTGGCAAGAACATGAGCATAATAAGTGTCTTCATAAATAGGTACAAGATCTATTGTCTGATGCACGAGGAACCAATGGAATAAGCTCTTCCACCCGACCATGTGGAACCCTGAGTTCCACCCCCCGAGCTAGGAGTTAACATGAGGTTCCCACTACGACATACAGTCAGGTGGACAGTATACTATAAGGCGACACACGACTCCGACATCACAAGTCAATATCTCAACAACACAACAGTACATCTAGAGGCAACACTTAACAACTAGGAAGAGAACAACTAGGGAATGCTAGGCTGTAGTAAGGAGAGTGTCATCGCATGGTCCTAACATGGGTTACCTAGGCAGTCTCTCTCTAGACACCGGCCCCCATCTATGGTTACCCTGGCAATCTCTCTCTAGACACCGGCCCCATAGGATGACGTATGCGGAATCAACCTTCCTTTCGTGATGACAAGGAAGTAGATCTGCCAATCCTAGCCTTCTCCCCTCATCCTTAGTCTGAACTAGCACTACAGGCATGAGTGAGGAACCAAACATCTTATTATCTTATTAGTGTGAAAACTACCCAACCCCTAGGTATTTTATTATGTTATCACTGAATTACCAACTCCTAATGGGTTACCTTGGCTAGCCACTTGGCACCGGCCCCCATATTGGAAGCCACTCCCTTACCTACAACTAGGAAACCCTACACAACAAGCATAGCAAGACATCACAACAATGAGGGTACGGAACCATGCAAGGCATTGACCATCTTGCATAACAACTATCCTCATATCACAATACAAAGCATTAACCCTCCACAACATAATTATAAGGGCAGGACTCCTAGACCATTGCCCATGATAACACATATTCATTACAACTCTAAGATTTCCATGTCACCCTATTCCATATCTTACCACAAAACTAGATACAAGACCACTACGACCAGTTGGATAACAATACAATCACAAGAAGTGCTTTTATCACTCAATTGTCGTTTAGTCCATACATAACTAGAGACGACAAGGCTTCTTATAATATCATGATCTCCAGACATCTAACAACACAACACATGAATTCAAGACATCCAAGCTAAGCCTCTGGAACTCTAGCCACATGGGAAGATACACAATCAAAGACTATAAGAATGGTTTTATGACCCACAGATTGAATTTACATATTACAAGAATCAATTACACTTAAGATCAAATTATGCCTTCTTACAACTACTTCCACTATAGCAATTTGCACTTGACTAAGTTGTTACATTGGTATATCAATCATCAAGATAAAGCTTGTCGTCTGATCGTATTCTTACAAGAGATAAATCTTTGACTTACATTATAGTGAATTATGTTTAAATATGTATTAAAAATAATCATTTAATAAATCTACATGATACAATTATCATTGATGTAACTAGAGTAAACTTCTATTGTTAGTATTATCATCTCAAATTGATTAAATGATTATAAGGAAAGTTTAAATTCATTTCATATGGATAAGCTGAGTATTCCGATTTAATTTATAACCAAGAGAGGAACAATGTAAATCGCTTCTACGTAATTAACGATTATAACTACCTATAGATCACATACCATTGTCTATCTATCACAACATTCATGAGAATATCAAAGTATATTTACAACGAACGAAATCCAGTTCAACAAGTCATTAATAAAGAGAAGGTGACAGATTTAAATACTACATTAAATACATTTATCCATTCTACGAATCAACATATTGAATATTCATTTATCCCAAATCTGATATACTGTCTTTCCTTATCGTGTTCCATTTAAATTTATCATTAAATAATCCCGATAATAGATTATATCAATTTCGTTGGCTTGATTTAAATAAATTACATGATACAAATCATTATAATAATAATAATAATAATAATAAAAATAAAAATAATGATAATAATAATAATAGTAATAATAATAAATAATAGTGATAACAATAATGATATTACAATTCCACAGATCGTTAAATAATTAACGTTACACCTTCTTTACAAAATTTATCGTATATAATTAACCACCCCATTCTAACATTATATAAATAGTATTATTGCATTATGATTCATATCAACCATATTGACAGATCAAAAAAAAATCTCATAATTTAATCCCGTAGTCACAAAATTTAATTTCATTGCGTCATGTGAATAATTATAAAGTTCATCCTACATTTAATTTAAACTACTAATCCAATAGTGATTAAACTCAAGTAAGAATGAATATAAGCATAAAGTTTGAATAGAGAAAAGAACATTGATTTAAATTTGGGGAAAAATAATAGAACAAACTACTCAAGACATGGTAATTTACTCATGAAAGGCAACCTAAAGGTAAGAACTCTCTCCTTGGTGAGTGTATCCTATGCGTGGGAAATACCGTGGCAAACAAACCTAACCCTAAATTGCCATTGGCATTCTCTAATCATCAGCGTATTGTGTGGGGAGGTGCAAGCTACACACAGTAATGGATTGGTGACAGCTCAAGAAACTTTCAAGCAAAAATACAGATTGCAGGTGTATAACTAGACGCTCAGCATTTGTCAGATATTATAGTGGAAATGCTCTGATAGACACGTGCGCAAGGTGGAGAAGTGAAGGCGTGGCACGATTGGGTTGCCTATTTATAACTGTTGCAGCACTTGATTATTAAAAGATCAATAACGATTATTGCTGTTTGACCCAGTTACATATATATAATGTGAATTTTATTGAGGAAACACGAATATTAGAGGCTCATGTTCCCACTTCAACGCTTGTGCTAGAATACAACTATTGTGTAATTGAAAATTATGAACCTAACTGTTTTCTACCTTCGTTTGATGGATTCTTTGAAGTAAAATGTCATGATGAGGCTACAAAAGTCCATCTCTCCCAAGGTCCAATCTGAGGAGAATATGTAGAGTTTGTTGCCAAGGATCAATATTTTCTTCAACATGTTCACTGTGGTGATGATCCAGTGCTTGAAGAGTCTCAACTGACACCAATTCTAGGCTTGGAGAGTCAAATACAAATGATTGAGATTCTTCTTCCACTTCAGCTGCGTTCAGATGATAATGTTTCATCTAAGGTGAATTCAGTCCAAGACTTTGTTGTTTTCAGAACATATAGTTGAGCGTTGGCAGAAAATCTGACTGGGATAATGGAGCCGAAGGCTAGGTCACGTCTGCATATCTGTAGAGAGTAATAAAGAGACCCAAACCTAAGGGGATACAACCCTAAGGGTGTAAAATCATCTTGTCCTCACAATGGAAAACTCATTCCATTAGACAGACAATTCAAACTCCAAGTCAGAACTCTGGGGTGCAATGGCACACCCATTCAGAGACACTAAATTTCACAAAAGGAACAATGAAACATCTAGAAGAAGTTTTACTCCAAATTAACATCTAGCTGTGTAACCTATAACCGGTGTGGTCCGATAGATTCAAGTCTCACGAGCGTGATTAAATTTATTTCATTTCACTGCTACGTTGTGGAAGGTCTAAACTCCAAAACACGCAAAAATGGTTGCAATAGTTGGCGCTTAGAGGTATCGCGTGTGGTGAGTTATAACATACTAAATGGAGCGCTGGACAGTAGCACATTACTAGCTGCAATGTAAGCCCTACCTTACTTCTTAGATGCGGGTATAGTTGACTGGGGGCACACACCAGTTTTAATGCCATGGAAGCACTCTAATGGAAAATGTTTACTGAGAGGATCACTAGGCAAGACCCTCTGACAAGATGATATGACCATGTTATTAATGGACACACTAAAAGCATAGGTTAGTGATTGTGGGCCGAGGCTTAGTGGATTGAAATCACGGATAATAGAGAAAAGATCTTTGTGATTTAAGTGCAAAATGGTCAATTGGGTGGAACTGTGCAGAATGCACTACGGTGGAGACTGGGGAACCACTAAAGTGAATCTGAAGCAAAATGGAAATTTGTGACAAGTTTCAGACTGAATATAGGTTGGTGGTCACGAGGATTTCAAGTCTACCATTAACAAAAATCTAACACCAACCCTGAATAAATCCCTTCAATGGAGAAAACACAATTAACCTAATTCTGTTAAAATTTCATAAGAAATAGGCATATATCATATCTAGTGCATACCTGAAATTTGTTAAGCTTTTCCCAAAATCTCTTCTCCTTTGCAAGCCCCTCCTTCCTTCTCTTCTAGAAAACTTTTCCAACTAGGACTCAGCTCCCCGGATAAATGCCGAGGACATTCTAACATCCCACTTTCTCAAAACCTGGAATGGACTCCTCGGGTAAATGCAGAGACATTCCTTCCTTTCCCCCGCAACCCACTCTCTCGTGGGGTGCAAAATTAACTATATCCGAGACTCCCAATTCCTCAATTTTACAAATGATGGCACCTAATATAAATTTGCATATCCCCAAATATGACAACCCTAATTTTAAACCAAAAAAATGTTAGCGATATTTATCAGAAATTGATTATGTTTAATAATGTACCTAAATAATCATAGTGATAATAATAGTAATAGAGATGGCAATAACAAATGCATAGGTCATTGGATAATAATTATTTTTATCCATTGAGAAGCAATTTTATTAATTCTTGACTTAATTTAATTTCTTTTTATATAATAAATATCTATTCCATAAAGAACTAAATAAACTCATCATGATCTGATAGAAATTTGATAGATTTGGTTGGATCTCTCCCTCCAAAACATGGTCATTTTACCCTTATCAATTCCGTTTTACCGTTAAATATCCGTAATCCAAATTTACCACACAATTACTTTAGTTTAGATTTATTTTATCAACGTTATAGATGTTTATTCATTTTCACATATGCATTTGTTTTCTGTTTAATTTTTAATCCGCTACAATTTGCAATTTAATATTTCGTTAAATCATTTATCTAGTTTAATTTATTTATTTACTAATTATCAATAATTAAATTATTTATAATTAATAAACCACACACATAAATCCCCTAGCAATGTTTATTTGATTTAAGCTTTAATTTAACCTTATTTAAATGAAATATTAATCATGCATAAATTGACACTCAAATTGGATATACCCTAATTTACAAGGTGATACCTGTCCAAAGTGAAGCCACAGGACTTAATGACAAATGATAACAACGGTCCACTGACGGTGACGACAGGGTACAACACTGAAAACTCATCCTCCTTGAGGATGTTGACTAATTAGGGGAACCTCATGTCAACTCCAATCCACAATTCCATTGGCTAGGGCATGCTCAGACCTGGTAATTCAGGTGGAGTCGATGCCTGGTACCTACATCCTGCAACGAACAACAAGGTTGTGCATATATACATATATAACCATGTAATCACAAACATAATGAACGGAAGTCGTAGCATGGTAGGGTACTCAGACACGAGTAATGTAACACTGTTTCGTTCAAGTAACACATCATTAAATAACTAATACCAGTCATACATCATAATCATGATCGAACAACATATTAAACTAAAAGTAACATCAATCCATAATCATGTCCATCAACTGTGAAAGCACAAAGTACAAGTAATCAAGCATCATCCTATCATAGATCCATAATTAGCTAGCATAATATCAAAGAGTCCATCAAGCTCAAGGAGATCATAAACCATAACGTAAAAGTCCAAACATCTCGAAACTGTAAACAAGCGCTACAAGACTATCATCTAAACCAGAACTGTCATAGGAAACATGAAAATAACATCTATCATAGGCCAAAAAAAAGCGAGGGGCATTACATTTTAACTCTTACAATGCAGAAATATTTTCTGCCATCTTTGAGACTTTAATCCTTTAATTCTATAGCTCCTTTGCCTATCTCTGAACATCCTTGAGTTATGACAATGCTATTTTTGTAACTCTGAATCAACAATATGCATTCCTTTTCTAAAAAAAGATAAATGACAGTCCTGTATGCATGAATCTTTTCTCCTGAACATGAATTCTTATCTTGGTACTTTGTATTGACTGGTCAACTATCAGATACTCTTCATTATGTTGCTCTTTCAAATTTAGTTTGGCATTTTTATCCTTCTGCTATAGCATGTATATCATGTCTTTGATCTCTTTCTATCCTTCATTATGGCATATGCTTGTCATAACTGTATCTTCTTCAAGTATTAGTTAATTTAATCATATGAACAATAAATACTTGATTGCTACCAATCAGACGTATTACTATAGCATCATTCTTCTACTGTTTCTCTTCCATCATTGTAATCAGTTAGCAGCTATAGAGTATGAATAATAAATACTTGACTGTCACTAGTCAGAGGTATTACTACCTTGCTATTTTGATCTCTTGGTTCATTGCCTGTAAATATTTTATCATTCTGTCAGGGACAATGATACTTGTATTTTGATATTTCTCTAACCTGAAACTGTATCAGTCATTTGATCTTTATTTGATGTATCTTCTTCATTTATACTTTTCAGATGCTTCTCATGATGAACTTGTACATTTTGTCTTAGAGGCAAGACCTGTATCACTTGTTTCAACTGTACTCGATCTTTATGAACACATCAGTGTGACTTTGTGATTTGCCTTCAACTATTGTATAAAAAATGAAGGCTCATGTAGCATATCTTCACACTGTAGCTGCATTTATCATTTGTTCATAATATTTACTCACATGAGATGAAATAAATACCTGTTGTACTTTGAGATGGCTCCTGTATCCTATTCTTTCTATCTGATATGCATTTCAGACTTGATTGGCATATATGTCTTTCTGTCCTTGACTATTCTTTCTGCACTTTTCTTTGTGTATCTATTGATGACATAGGACTGTTATGAAAAATCACACTTCATTAATGATAAGAAAGTAGAACAGTACCTTGTTTCTTGCATATCATTTGGAATTTGATCACTGATGAGCTATTGGATATAGCATAACATGTAATGGTATCACTTTGAGCATGTTGGGCTCGACCCTTATGGGAGCCAAATTTTCTCCACATGCTTTAAATGTCTTCAAATCGGCAACATTACTTTTCCTATACCTGCACAGTGAACAAACAAGTCAGCATAAAAAATATACCTGATGGTATTGATTGATCTTCTTTATGATATTCTGACTTGTAGCACATGTCTGATTTGATCTTTCATATGAAATGCATGATGTGACAAGTTGATATGTCTGCATGATAAAGCATATGATAACTTTAAACATCCGGAGCTCTTACAGAACTTTCCCCAATTTTTTGTAGGTTCAACTGATGATAGGAACTGAAGATGAAGACTGAAGATCAACGTCAACAAAGCAACCTTCTTGCTCAGGCAATGATGGATGTTTACCTTTATTATATGTTCTTATTATTTCTTTTATCATCAGATGTATAGCTTGCATGTCTGCATTGCTCAGTCTAGTTACTCGCATGGCTTTTGTGGGACACATTTGAACATTCCTTTTAAATATGATCAGTTAATTTATCTTATGCACTTGATGCATGTATGTTTCTTTTTCAATCAATGCATAGAATAAAGTAACAGATACTGAATTGTATGTTCCAAATATGACATGAAATAATAGTTCAAATAAATATCTTTCTTTCTTTCTTTCGAACCAGATCAACTGGATAATCAATCTGTCTTATAACTCCTAAAAGATAACACTATGTTAGATCAACTGTATTTCTTGAATGGTTGATACCTTGACAACTTGATTCTCTTTTCATGATGATTCATCAGTCCTGATTAGACTAATGGGTTATCCTGTCAATTGAATTCCATCTCTGCTTTGTCAGGACATCAACTGTTCATTGAATGCAATAACTTCAAAGTTTTCTTTTATTCCTTCTAAACAACTGCACTTAGGTCTAACTAAATTTAGTGTGAGAAAAATTTAGTAACATTTCTGGTGACCTCTTAGGGGTGTTTGCCTGCTAAACAACTTAGAACCAGTAGCCTTTACAACTTGATTGGGCATAGAGTCTTTTCTGCCCTGAACTTTGGAAAACTTCTGCAACTCAAAACTGACTGGAACACTAAAGCAACAACAAAACTAAAAACTAAAACTAAACTCACTTGCTTAAAAGAAAGTCAGAAACATGTGCAAAAGCACTTCTTGAAAATAAAACAATAATTGAACTAAATGTGCAAAAGAACTTATTTGCAGCATAAGGCTGTGTCTCTAATAGCATAACTTGAGGTGAATCCCATTAACTGGGATTGGCAACACCTCACCATCTAACTTAGAAAGATAGAATGCATTGTGTTGCTTGCATCTTATTATTATGTATGGTCCATCCCACATTGCATCAAACTTTATATGCTGACCTGGTCTGCTCTTCAACTCATTCCACTTGAAAACCAGATCTCCCTCTTTAAAGACTCTTGGGACTGCTCTTTTATCAAATGTCCTTTTCATTTGGGCTTGGTGTATTTCTAATGTTTTAAAGGCCTCTCTTCTGACTTCTTCAAGTTCTATCAGTTGTGCAAGCTTGACTTCCATTGGTTGTTCTTCAAGTAACTCTAGCTCTTTTATGTAACTAAGAGTTGGTAACTCCACTAATATTGGTAACTTGGCCTCTTTTCCATATGTAAGTACATAGGGTGAATTACCTGTTTCTCTTTTAGGTGTAATTCTATCAGCCCATCAGCCTAACTTTAACTTATCATGCCAAGACCTCTGATTTTCATCAATTGTTTTCTTTATGATTTTAATCAGATTTTTGTTAGTTGATTCATCCTATCCATTACCTTGAGGGTAATAATTTGATGAATTATTCAGAAATATGTTATTTTTGATAGACCAATCAGATACTCTTAATCCAATAAATGCTAAAGCATTATTTGAAATAATAGAGTTAGGAGTACCAAACCTAGACACTAGATCTTGATAAAAATTCAGGACTGATGTTTCATTAGCTTCTTTCAAGGCAACTGCTTCAGTCCATTTAGTGAAATAATCAGTAGCAGTCAAAATCCACTCGTGTCCTTGGCTTGAAGGTGGATTGATAGGACCAATGAAGTCCAATCCCCACCTTCCAAATGGCTGGTCCACTTGAATTGGATGTAAGGGTATGGCTGCAAGTCTCTGTTTGCCTACAAAAACTGAACATTTTAAACATTTCTTTACCCATTCATGTGCATCCTTGAACATGTCAGGCCAATAGTAACCATCTCTCATAATTTTTAGAGCTGTTGTTCTAGCTACAAAATGACCTCCAGAAGGTCCATCATGAAATTCTTCTAGAATCTTTTGAATCTGATCTGGCTGCACACACCTTAATAAAACATTATTAAAGTCCTTTTTGTATAAGATTCCATCAATCACAGCATAGGGAATTACCTACAATCTGTAATATCTTCTCTTAGATCTGTCCAAGCCTTGAGAAAAATCACTAGTGTGTAGATAATGGATCATATCATGCACCTAACTTGTAGGGGAATCTGGGACAATAGCTGCTTCACCATTCTGTAGCACTGTCTCAGGTTCTCCTTCAAGTTCCTTGCTGTATTTTTCATGATCTACAAGTTGTTCACACAGTCCTTTGCCTTGGACCAACTTGGTAAATTTAATTTGGATGGCATACTCCATAACCTTTGTTATCCACCCTGCTCTCTTATCACTTAAATCCTTACTAAGTAAGAATTCTTTCACTATAGGATGGGAAACCATTAACTAAATTCTACTATTTGAAAGCATATGTTTAAACTTCTTTAGGCTTCTGATAATAGCCAATACATGCTTTTCAACAAAAGAATATCTTACCTCATAGTCATGTAGAACTTGGCTGAAAAATACCACAGGTTGTTCCAATCCTTCATCATTGTGCTGACAAAGCATAGATGATATAGTATCAACACTGCCAAATGCATATAAAATGAAGTCTTTATCAAAATTTGGATTTATCAAAGTTGGAGCAGCAACAAGTGCCTCCTTTATCTCTTCAAAGCTCTACTTTCCTTCTTTGGTCCAGCTAAAAGGATATCAAAATTTGGATTTATCAAAGTTGGAGCAGCAACAATTGCCTCCTTTATCTCTTCAAAGCTCCGCTTTCCTTCTTTGGTCCAGCTAAAAGGAATATTCTTCTTCAGCATTACTATCAGAGGTTGTAAAAGTGCTGCTATGTTAGGAATAAACCTTCTTACAAAGTTAATTCTTCCTAGAAAGCTCTATAATCCTTTCTTGTGTGTAGGAAGAGGTAATGTCAATATTGCAGTGATCCTTTCAGGATCAATTGATATTCCATCTTTAGACACTATGTGTCCTAATAGTTTACCTTCATGAATAGAAAAAAATACTCTTATTTGGGTTAAGTGATACCCCAAATTCTCTAAATCTCTCAAAACTCAGTCTTAAATGATGAAAATGCTCTTCAGCTTTTTTAGAAAAAATAGTCACATCATCTAAGTATACAAGCACAAACTTATTAATCAAACCTTGAAAGGCCATGTCCATTGCTCTCTGAAATGTTGCTCCTACATTTGATAAGCCAAATGGCATCTTTCTGTATGCTAGTGTGTCCCATTTTGTGGTAAAAGTTGTCTTGTATTGATCTTCCTCCTTTACAAGAATTTGGTTATAACCTGAATAACCATCCAACAAAGAGAATCTTTCTAATCTGGAAACAACCTGCAATATCTGTTCCATAGATGGTAAAAGATAATGATCCTTTAAAGATGCTCTATTTAAATCATAGAAATCAACACAGAATCTGATTTCTCCATTCTTTTTTTTTTGACAGGAACCAAGTTAGAAACCCATGAAGTATGTTTGATAGGAAAAATTATATTACCTTCAATGGGTTTATTGAGTTCAGTCTTCATAAGCACTTCTAGCTTTGGGTTTAGTGGCCTTTGTTTATGTCTGACAGGTTTTTCCTTGGGTTCAAGCTCAATTATATGCTGAGCCAACTCTGGGTTGAAACCTTTTAGATCTCCATATTCCCATGCAAATATATCACTAAACTCTTGACAAAGTTAGATGAATGCTTGTTGTTCTTCCTTTGTACATATCTTTCCAAGCTTGAGTAACTTCCCTTTAAAGATCTCAATAGGTTCATAGTGTTCCTGTTTCACTGACAAGCTGGCCTTGTCTCTTCTTACCTGATCATCAGTGTTAAATATTGACTCTAAGGTTACCAAACCCTTAGGCAATTTTTTTGATCTTAACTGTAGTATTTGATCATCATATTGATGCATAAATTTCTATTGATTACCTGTAGAAAATTCAGCCTCTTCCATTAAGAAATTTACAATCTGTTCATCACTATCAAATACCTGCCAGCTGATATTATTATCTGGAATTGATGGTCTTACAACAACTTTGACATATAAAGGAGAGTGAATATTCTTCATTTCTGTAGGAATATCATATTTAGCTCCTATAGCAGCTAGCTTGTCAGCTTGTTTATTATCAGTTCTGGGCATACATATTAGATTAAATGCATCAAATTCTTCTATCATGTCCCAAACTCTATGCTTATATAATTTTAGCAAGTCATTTTTTGTAGCAGCAAGGTTTTTGACTTATTTAACAACTAACTCATTGTCTCCAAAAACCTTTAAACATTTGATTTTTATTTTCCTTGCTCATTCTAGTCCATGAACTAAAGCTTCATACTTAGCTGAGTTGTTAGAATAGCTGAAAGCAAATCTGAAAGATGAATAATATTTCTCACCTATAGGAGAAACTAAAATAGCCCCTCCTCCAACACCAATCTTGCTTCTAGAACCATCAAAATAAAGTTCCCAAACATCATTTTCAGCTTCAATAGTTTGCTATTTTCTCCTTTAATCAGATTTGGAATGATTGTATTTTTCTCTTGAATTATATACAAACCAAGGCCTATCTCATCCATCTACTCAAAAGGATCTATTTCATGGTTCTCTGCTGCCCACTGGTCTACAACTAGATCAGGAATTCCCTCTAATGGTGTACTTGGGTCTTGAATAGGAATCAGATGTTCTTGATCAAAAATGGAAAGGTTGGCATTTATTGAACTGGGTGTATAAGGTTCAAGGTGATCTTTGGCTAATGGCTTAGATTTGATTGTAACCTTGGTTCCATATCTAGTTTTGATTAACAAATGTGTCCAATCAGAAGACAAATAACCTCCTAACCTTGTTGTAAAATCTCTGGATAAGAAAATAGCAAAGGTAGGTGGCAGATCAATGACATAAATATCTTGATATATAACAAGGTTTGGACAGGAATGCAAAGTAAGGCCTAAATTTTTGAAAATTCCAACTGTATTAACCTCAGTTCCATCCATTTGTACAACACTTCTAACAATAGGTTCATATTTCAGGCCTAATTTATCAACTAGCTATTTTAGCATAATTGAGCTGCTAGCTCCTGAGTCTATCATGCAATTATATACTAAATGATCACCAATAATCAGAGTGACATAGAATGGTGGAGGTTTGCCTACTGGTTTAGGTTGTTCTACTATTTTTCCTACCTCATTTGTAAACATAACTTGAGGTTGATGTGCTTTTTATACTTCATTTGATAAAGACAACTGAGATAATGCATCTTGTAATAAATCCTTTTGTCCTAGAATATGTAAAGCAACTAAAATATAGATGCTTACTATTGCCTTTTTCATATGATCCAAAATATTGAAAATAGGACCACAAACCTTTTGCTATACTTTCAGGACAGCCACCTCTGGTTGGTCTCTAGCTGGTTGTTTATTTGCTTCTAGCTATCTTTTTTCTACAGTTGACTATCCTCTTGACAAAATATGCAGATCATTAGATGTAGAAGCTTGATTCTGCCCTTGTTGGCTTGTAGAAACTATACTTTTACCTTTATCAGCTTGCTGTTGTACATTTCTAGCTTGCTGTTTACTAGTATCAGCTTGCTGATTTATAGTTCCATCTTGTTGTTGCAAGTCAACAGCTCTCTTTTTTATCTTTTGTTTGCTGTAATATTAGTAAAAGACTGCTTTTGACCTGGTAACTGATTTACACCACAAAATTCATTAGCCTACCAATTCATAAAAGCTACATCAGGATTAACATACTGAGTCTGAGTATCCAGCTGGCTATTCACATCACCTGTTGAATTTTCAATAGCAACATAGTTATTCTGTACCATTAAAGATTGACCTACTATCCCATTTGGGCAAGTGGCCTAGTTATGAGGCTGATTACATGGATAACACCATGCATAATCTTGAACCATGTTATTCTGTATAGGCACTATCTCTTTTGATGTACTAACAATATTTGGATTATATTACTGATTTGGCCTATTGTTGTAATTTCTCCTTTGACCCTGATAATCTACTTGATAACTAGGTCTATTTTCTTGGTATGGGGCTTGGTAAGGCCTGTTATTTTGGTTTGCTTGCATTTTCAGACTTACTAAATCATTGCTTACAGTCTGTAATATTTTTACTATACTTTGTTGGTTTTCTTTCAACTCTTGAAACTCAGAATGAATGGGATCTGCACTATTTTTTGTATTTGCTTGATAACCAAAAGATGGTATTGGTGAAATATGTAGGGCTGAAATTGGAATTAAAGGCTGTATATCTAGAAAAATTGGCATTGGTGGCCTAGGTGCTATTTTACCAGCCTATATTAAACTATTTTATGCTCTTATTGCAATATCAAAAGCAATTGGTAAAGTTAGCCCACCCATAGATTGTATCATAACAACAATATCATAATTTAATGCCCTCAAATAATACAAAAAAGCATGTTTTGGTGAGGGTTTCACTGTTTCAGGAATTCTATTCCATGTTTTTTGAAATCTGAAATTAAAATCTAACATTTGCTCTTGTGGAGCTCTCTTAATAGTGGTCATTTGTTCAACTAATGATAAATGATCAGATTTATCCTAAAATTGCTTATTCAAAGCAGCACCTAATTCATCCCAAGATCTAATTGAATTGACTATTAAGCCTCTAAATCATTGAAGAGCTTTACCTTTTAGTGATGCTGCCAATAATCTGATTGCTATGTTCTCCTCGGTAATGTGATTAAAAAAACACAAAAAAGCCACATCTCTGATATGCTCAATGGGTGTAGTCCCATCTTCTCCTATGAAACTTGGTAAACTCTTCAATGTAGCTATCGGTATGTCATCATGCTGATTTAGATTCAAAGGGCTACCTCCATTAAATGTAACAAAAGGTTGATTTCAAGGTGGTGGTGGATTTCTTCCACCCCCTCCACCTCCTCCACTACCTAGAGGCAGTATTCCTCCTACTCCACCTCCTCCAGGTGGAATAGGCCCTCCTCCTCCTCCTCCTCTGAGTAGATACATTGGAGTAGATGGTATTTAAGCTGGTACTTGGATTGGAATTACTTCAAATATTTCTTGTAATACAGGTTCTTCATCTACAAGCTCTAAAAGAAGAAGTTCCTCTTGGAAAACATGAATCTACTTTCTTGGGCTTGCTAGTGGAGAACTATGAAAATTTGATGATGAACTTACAAATAATGGATTCTGGTGAGAAGGAAACTCTAGATGTGTACTTGACAGATCTGAAACAACTGTTGAATCTACTGATTTGATTACTTTATCTTCTTTTATTCTCCTCTTTGGTGGAGATAACTAAATGTGCTTCTTCTCAGAATCTTTATTTGACCTTGTTTGATATTTTTTCATAAGATGCAAGATCTGATCTATAAAACCAAAGTATTAGAGTCACCAGGTACTTGAAAATGAACCTCTAAAAGGCTGAAAATTTTGCTGTTCATACCAAAACAACAGAAAAAATAAGTTCTATTGAACAGAAAATCAGTTCAAATGTCCCACCTGGTGTGCCAAAAACTATTGTCGATGAGGATTGTACCCTTATGCAAAGCTGTGACACTCTACAATCCTTCGAAACATGGGGACAAACTCAGGATATGGGTGAACTATAGTGAGTTTGAATCTCCAAATTGTGGGTTGGTTCCCTTAAAATATTCTTTTTTTGAAACTATGATATTCTATTTTGGAAAGGGTAAGAAGGAAACTATAAGGAAATAAAACTGTAAAAATTGGTGATGCACATAGTAAGGATGGAAAATTTGCAATTTGGTTCACAATAGAATTCATAAATCTGACCCACACAATCCAATCTTGGAATAAATATCACAAAAAGTATTTCTCAGGGAGGTTGGAAAATAAACTCTTTATGAAGGAAAATGACTTTTCACAACATAAAGGAACTATTTTCTATAACACAACCTAAGACCTGTAATATCACTATGCTTAATACTGCAAGTAAGAGAGACAATAATTTGAAAAGTTTTAATGATTAAACACAGTAAAACTTCATCAAATCACTTCATACAATTAGCATCAAATAGAAAGGCAACTACTTAATTCCAAAAAAATAAAGGAAAATATTGCAAGAGAGACAAAAATGGAACCTGTAACTTGCTGATCTATATAAAACTGTCAAAAATGAGCTACAAAACATTCTTCTCTCTCAAAGTGTAAAAGAGCAAAAAGGCAAGAACTAGCAAAATCAAGTTTTGCTTTATAATATATAGCTTGCTCTCACTAAGAGGCATGCAAAAAATGAATTGCAGCTAACTGCCTCTAAAAATAAGTCCTCCAAAGTGATCCACGAGCAAACTAAAAAATCCCTAAATGTAAGGGCTCAAACTACCACAAATCAAGCAAAAATAGCTCCAATTTGGTCTTCTCCATATGCTTGACCAAGAAATTGACCAAATCCTCTAAAAAAGGCCCAAAAACCATGCAAAAAGCCTCCAAAAGCCTTAATTATCTTCTTCTCTTAGTTTTGCATGATTTTAGGAATGTGGGAAAAATAATAAAGCAATTGTTTGCATGATTACTTTACTATTAGTTACAACTTGTTCTATCTCATTTGATTTTACAAATTGCAACAAAATAATAAAGTAATTTATAATGGTATTACTTTATTATTTTTCTTACATTTATAATATGCATAATCATGTAAAACTGAGAGAAAAGATAAAAATACCCCCTTATGACTCCCTTGCATGAATATGACTATCTCAATGCCTCAAAATTGATGCCTAAACAAATTAGGACATCACGCATGCATATGGCATTCACTTCTAACATTCTTATCTCTCCATGCATATATAGGTTATATGTCATGCATATTTAGCCCATGCACCATATTTCATCTTCCTAAATACAAGGAAAAAGAAAAAATAGTAATCCTTATGCCTCCTTTGCATTTATACTTCATGCATATATAAATCAATACAATGTCACCTTATATCTCCCATTACAATTGCCTTCATGCAAAATATATTATCTTTGCCACTTTGTCTGCCACCTTGTAAACTCAAACTGTCTTCATGCATATCTTTTGACTTTTACCTTGAATGATGATTTTGCAAGAAATAAAGAATGCAAACTTTGATCATACTCGGTCACTTCATAAAATACTACAAGAGATCCTTTGACCATGTGAGGTATCATGAGGGAATGTGGTGTTCTTCAACTATATTGTAGTCGACCTCAAGGTAATAAGTATTGTTTGATTTTTTCAAAGTATAACACTTACCTTTGACTGTCTACCACCATCGACTTCACATAAAATGCAAAAAATACCCTCTATGTCGGCCACTCCTTATGAAGAATGCTAGGAAATGCATCATTGATGTTTTTGACCCTGATCGACATTTGGATATGGCAATGATTTAAGTTTTTACAAGGTCAAAAAATATAACGAAGAAAAGAACTTGTGAGAAAAAGGGTTAGAAACCCTAGTGATTTTGTCATTTCACTTTGTTCCTCCTTCCCTATCGGCCGCTTTGCAACTCTTTGGCATTAGCTAGGGTTTGATATTTCCATGCCTTCCTCTCAGCCTCTGTGTCAAACTTCATGGTTCTTTTTGCACTTTCTGAGTATGAGACATGGCACAAAACAGTGAGTATCGTATTTTGACTTTTCACTAGTATCTCCTTTCATTTCTTTGACTTCTTATGATAATGGTCGCGGCCATACTTGCACCTTCTCCTTCTGTATCACTTCTTTGACATATTTTTTCTCTGTGTGTGTGAAATCTCCTACAAAATGTGAGAAAAATGGTAAAATAAAAGAAAAACTCCTTCAGGAACTGCAACCATTACATGCTTTCTTCTCTGCATCTTTGAAGGTAACTCTTCTTCCTCTGTTGTAGATGTTCGACTATTTTTGTAAATATAAAGAAGTGACAAGGGTTTTAAACCTTTCTCATCTGGGTATTCACTCTTCTTCTCCTTTTGTTATGGTCGCAGCCATTATCACTCTGTAGCACATTTTCTGGTTATCTGACATGAAATTTTGAAGGGTTTACAGTTTTGTCATGAGGGCTTCTTTAGAAATGCACATAAATGCATTATATCCAGATGGCCATACTGGAAACACATGTTTTTCTCCTTCTTCAACTGCTCTGTAAAAAGATAATGAAGGGTTTCATACTTGTAGCAAGGGTTTTTACTTGAAAATGCACAATACTTGCCATTTTCAGGCATGACCATGATAGATATGACTGTATCTCCATTCTTTTCTTGTAATATCAAAAGATATGTTAGGGTTTGATGAAAATTTCATATGGGTATCTCAGAAAATAAAACTCTCTGTCATGGCCATGCTATAAAAAAAATTCTGTAATCGTCCTTTTACTGTATGCATAAAAATGGAGATAAGGGTTTTGATAGAGAAAGAGGGTTTTCATGTTTTCATTTGGGTATCTTTATTTAGGCACAAACCCTGATCCTTTCTTCATGGTTGTGACAGAATAAATACATTGTGTTGATTCCTTTCACTATATGCAAGAAAATAAGTTAGGGTTTGAAAACTGCTCCATGTTCAAAGGTTTCATTCTATATAAACTCTATTATACCAAGCATGATATTTATCTTTCTTTCTGAGCATCACTCCTTAATTTGGTGCATGAAACAAGACCCTTTTCAGGAATTTAGAACTAGGGTTTTAACTCTTATAATGTAAAAATATTTTCTGCCATCTTTGAGACTTTAATCTTTTAATTCTGTAGCTCCTTTGACTGTCTTTGAACATCCTTGAGTAATGACAATGCTATTTTTGTAACTCTCAATCAACAATATGCATTCCTTTTCTGATGATAAAACCTGTATGCATGAATCTTTTCTCTTGAACATGAATTCTTATCTTGGCACTTCACTTTGTATTAACTGGTCAACTGTCAGATACTCTTCATTATGATGCTCTTTCACATTTAGTTTGGCATTTTGATCCTTCTGCTATAGCATGTATATCATGTCTTTGATCTCTTTCTATCCTTCATTATGGCATATGCCTGTCATAATTGTATCTTCTTCAAGTATCAGTTAATTTGATCACATGAACAATAAATACTTGATTGCTACCAATCAGAGGTATTACTGTAGCATCATTCTTCTACTATTTCCTTCCATCATTGTAATTAGTTAGCATCTATAGAGTATGAATAAGAAAAACTTGACCGTCACTAGTTAGAGGTATTACTGTTTTGCTATTTTGATCTCTTGGTTCACTGCCTATAAATATTTTATCATTCTGTCAGGGACAATGATACTTGTATTTTGATATTTCTCTAACCTAAAACTGTATCAGTCATTTGATCTTTATTTGATGTATCTTCTTCATTTATACTTGTCAGATGCTTCTCATGATGAACTTGTAGATTCTGTCTTAGAGGCAAGACCTCTATCACTTGTTTCAGTTGTACTTGATCTTTATGAACACATCAATGTGACTTTGTGATTTGCCTTCAACTGTTGTATAAGAAATGAAGGCTCTTGTAGCATATCTTCACACTGTAGTTGCATTTATCATTTGTTCATAATATTTATTCACCTGAAATGAAATAAATACCTGTTGTACTTTGAGATGGCTCTTGTAGCCTGTTCTTTCTATCTGATATGCATTTGAGACTTGATTGGCATATATGTCTTTCTGTCCTTGACTACTTTTTCTGTACTATTCTTTGTGTATCTATTGATGGCATAGGACTGTTATGAAAAATCACACTTCATTAATGATAAGAAAGTAGAACAGTACCTTGTTTCTTGCATATCATTTGGAATTTGATCATCGATGAGCCATTGGATATAGCATAACATGTAATGGTATCACTTTGAGCATGTTGGACTCGACCCTTATGGGAGCCACATTTTCTCCATATGCTTTAAATGTCTTCAAATCAGCAACATTACTTTTCCTATACCTGCACAATGAACAAACAAGTCAGCATAAAAAATATACCTGATGGTATTGATTGATCTTCTTTATGATATTCTGACTTGTAGCACATGTCTGATTTGATCTTTCATATGATATGCATGATGTGCAAGTTGATATTTGTGCATGATAAAGCATATGATAACTTTAAACATCTGGAGCTCTTACAGGACTTTCCCCAATTTTTTGCAGGTTCAACTGATGATAGGAACTGAAGATGAAGACTGAAGATCAACGTCAACAAAACAACCTTCTTTCTTAGTCAATGGTGGATGTTTACCTTTATTATATGTTCTTATTATTCCTTTTATCATTAGATGTATAGCTTGCATGCATGCATTGCTTAGTCTAGTTACTCCCACGGCTTGTGTGGGACACATTGGAACACTCCTTTTAAATATGATCAGTTAATTTATCTTATGTACTTGATGTATGTATGTTTCTTTTTCAATCAATGCATAGGATAAAGTAACAGATACTGAATTGTATGTTCCAAATATGACATTAAATAACATTTCAAATATATATCTTTATTTCTTTCTTTCAAATCAGATCAACTGAATAATCAATATGTCTTATAACTCCTAAAAGATAACACTATGTTAGATCAACTGTATTTCTTGAATGGTTGATACCTTGACAACTTGATTCTCTTTTAATGATGATTCATCAGTCCTGATTGGACTGATGGGTTATCCTGTCAATTGAATTCCATCTCTGTTTTGTCAAGACATCAACTATTCATTGAATGCAATAACTTCAAAGTTTTCTTTTATTCCTTCTGAACAACTGCACTTAGGTCTAACTAAATTTAGTGTGAACAAAATTTAGTAACAATGTATGCATGCAAATATATATTTAATATGAATATATAAATATATATTGGAAAAGTAAAAAAAAATATGTATATATATTATATAATAGATAGATAGTATATATTAAAATGAAAAAAAATATTTTAATAAATTTTTTGGAGAGAGCGGGGGAGTGCTTGCGCATGGCAGACCCCTACGGCATGCACGTGCAGGCTATCTCCTCAAAGGGGAGGACATGAAATGCATGAGCATGCCATCCCCTTTTTAGGGGTTGCAGCCTGCTCATGTAGGTCGGCCCTTGGCCGCCTGCATAGTAGGCCAACAAGGGTTCAGCCTCCCCTTCTTCATTTTTTTAATCTTTAAAATATTTTTTCTTTCAATCCTTCAAGAAAAAAATTCTTTTAGGGTTTCAACTTGGCATAAATTATATATATATATATATATATATATATAGAAAAGCACATATTTATTTGTTTCCAATTTATTATTAGAAGTTAGAATATATGTATATATTGATATCTACAACTATGTGAAATAAATGCTAGGGTTATTTTCTTATGGATAAAATGTTAGATGCTTTAAATGAATTTGTGAATTAATTCTTTAGTTAATTTGTACACTTAGTCAAATAAATTGTTTAAATGGAACTAATTAGTAACTTAGTTATAGTTAGTAATCTCTTAGTTGTTAAAATGGATTTAAGTTTTATTTTGTTAGATAGATAATTCTTTAATCAAAGTAATTAGTTAATTTAATCAATCTTGCATGGATGGTTATATGGATGGACAATTTTATCCTTGTTGAGTTTAATTAGTTAGGTTTGTTTTAATTATTATTAAGTTAATTTGTTGCAATGGATGGACAAATTTATCCTTGTTGAGTTTAATTAGTTAGGTTAGTTTTAATTATTATTAAGTTAATTAGTTGCAATGGATGGACAAATTTATCCTTGTTGAGTTTAATTAGTTAGGTAAGTTTTAATTATTATTAAGTTAATTAGTTGCAATGGATGGACAAATTTATCCTTGTTGGGTTTAATTAGTTAGGTAAGTTTTTAATTATTATTATGTTAAATAGTTGTAATGGAAGGACAAATTTATGATATTCTTATTAGTTTACAATGGAAAAGAAAATTTTATTAAGTTATGCATTTTGTTACTTAGTTAAATTTAAAGTTTAATTACAATCTAACAGATAAAATATATGTGTTAGAAATTAACAAATTGTTCTTCATTTATTCAATCAATATGCATTGTTAGAACAAATTAGATAGTTATAACGTATAGTTTTATCAAATGGTAATTGAACAAATTTGTCCAATCTCAATCAAACAACTAAGTTAAAAGTAAAATGAACTTTAGTCAATCATCAAGTTTTACTAAAATTACTATGCTCAATTTTTTTTATTCAAAAACTTTAGTTAACAAACTATTAAACTAGGAACTCTTACATATGCTTTATTTTCTCAACACTTAGAAGTAATTAGTTGAAGATGAATAACTAGGTTAATTTACTTTCTTTTGCAAAGATTTTCAACTTTTATTTTGATTAGTTGAATGTGAAAAAACAATTTGTTAACTTTTGTCCAAATGGTCTATAAATGTGTGGAATAAAGCATAATGATGTTGTAATGTTTATCATTCTTTTCGATTTCATCAATGACATAGCCAACAACATACACTCAATAAAATTTTTCCATTAATCATGTGTGAGAGCCAAAGATTTGGAAAAATAGAAAAAAAAAATTCTATTCACCAACTCTGCTGCTACAATGAGAGAAAACTCTCTTCTATCCAAGAAAACAAAAAAAATAAAAAAATTACTTTTTTTGGCAGATTTTGACAATTGTCAGATTTTGCCATTTTAGGTAATTTTACATTCATATCTTGAGAATCCCATTTTTTTGCAAAAATTTCCTAAAGATAAGGTAGGATGAAAAGCCAACTAACATCCTAAATTTGAAACATGAGTTTCGAGTTATTAAAAAAAGCAACTTTTAAAAAACTAGGAAAAAACACTAAATTGCCATTTTGAGGGTCAAGATGAAAGTTTAAAGCCCCAAAAAAGTACCAAGACGAGGTCCAACTAACTAGAGTGGGTTGGGAAACCACATGCCACCTCATAACTCATCCACCTATAAAATTTCATAGAAAACCCACATTCGAGTCAAAAGTTATGACCTCCGGAAGTCCCTGCATCATTCTCCTCTAGTTGAAAAGAACGCAACTCCTGCAAGTGAGTGTCTTCGAACTACTGCCATTTGACTGGAGCTAACCTCTGCACTTCCCACTCTATAATCCACATGCTATCTGTTGGTGGCAATCCTTCCCATTGTACTAAATACTTGTTGTAATGCCCTTGCCGAGTGTAGGTAGTTTTCTTATCAAGAACCTGTGCAATCTTTTCCTTCTTCTTATGGGGAATGTGGTGGTGCCATGCCACTTCTGGTTGACTATCTTCAACATCATCCTCACCATGGAATGCATATAAATTAGAAATATTAAACATAGGAGAAATATCGAGATCATCTGGGAAACTGACCTCATATGCATTATCATTGATCTTCTTTGTAATTTTGCAAGGACCAATTTTCCTGTACTTCAACTTGTGGTATGTTCTAGTAGGAAACCACTCTTTTCTCAAATATACCATCACTAAGTCACCTTCATTGAATGTCTAATGTCACCTACTAGTATCCACTATATTCTTGTACCTCTCATTACTGTCCTGCAACTTCTGTCTCACATCTTTCTGCAACTGTTGAAGGTGTTTGGCAAATGCTTCCCCATCATCACTAACCCTATCTTTCATTGGTAGCTGTACCAAATCTAGAACACCCCGAGGATTCTTGCCATACACAATCTGGAAAGGGGACTTTCCCGTTGATCTGTTAATAGAACTATTATAGGAAAATTTGGCCTGGGGTAATGCCACATCCCATTGTTTTGGCTTTTCTCCAACAATACACCTCAACAAATTTCCCAGACTCTGATTGATTACCTCTATTTACCCATCCGTTTGAGGATGATAAGCACTACTAAATTGTAACTTAGTCCCCATTTTCTTCCATAAAGTACTCCAGAAATGACTGAGGAATTTGGTATCCCTATCAGAGGTAATAGTCTTTGGAACACCATGTAGTCAAACAACTTCTGAAAAAAATAACTTTGCTACCCTCGTTACATCATTAGTTTTCTTACAGGCAATAAAATGAACCATCTTGGAGAACCTATCAACAACTACAAAAATGGAGTCATTACCTCATTGAGTATGTGGAAGTCTCAACACAAAGTCCATGCTCAAATCTGTCCATGGTGCAGTTGGTATTGGTAATGGCATATACAACCCTGTATTCTGTGAATGTCCCTTAGCCACTTGGCAGATTCTACACCTTGTTACATAGTTATATCCCTTTTCATCTTTGGCCAGTAATATTTATCTTCTATCAAGGCTATTGTCTTGTCCTTGCCAAAATGTCCAACCAACCCACTACTATGAAATTCTCTGATAATGTTCTCCCTGATAGAGCTAGCTGGTATGCATAGTTGTTTTCCTTTAAATAGATACCCATCTTGCATAAAATATTTACCCCTAAAGTGATCCAAGTTACCAGATACTGGTGCCTTCAATTGTTCTGCAATCTCCAAAAAATCATCATCCGACTCATACAAATTTTTGATGGCATCAAAACCAATCACCTCAGTTTCCATTGTAGTCAAAAGTGCAACATGCCTACTTAACGCATCTACAACTGATTTTGTTTTCCAGACTTATGCTTCAACAAAAAATTGTAACCCTGCAAGAAAGAGACCCACTTGGCATGCCTATTATTCAACTTTTTCTATGTGTTCAAGTATCTCAGTGCAATATGATATGTAAACAATACAAACTCCTGGGAAAATAGATAATGTCTCCAATGCCTCAATGCTTGAACAATTGCATAAAATTCCAAAACATAAGTAGAATAATTCTTTCTCACTTCATTCAGCTTTTCACTAAAGAAAGCTATAGGTTTTCTAGATTGGCTAAGCACAACACCTATTCCCACATGGGAGGCATCACATTCTACTTCAAATACCTTATCAAAATTTGGCAATAAAAGTATAGGTGCTTCTATTACCTTTTGCTTCAAGTACTTAAAGCTCCCCTCAGCATCCTTGGTCCATACAAACTCCCTTCCTTTGGTGCAATCTATTATAGGAGCTACAATACTACTAAAATTTTGAATGAACTTTCGATAGAAAGTGGCCAAGCCATGAAAACTTTTTACCTCTATGATGCTACTTGGACTAGGCCATTCTAGAATTGCCCTGACCTTTTCTAGATCCATTCTGACACCATCTTTAGAAATGACAAAGCCTAAAAAAACCAAGTTGTTCTATATGAACCTACACTTCTTCAAATTGGCATAGAGCTTCTCCTTCCTCAACACACCAAAGACGATCTTCAAGTGTTGTATGTGCTCTTCTTTGCTGTTACTAAATACAAAAATATCATCAAAATAAACTACCACAAACTTACCAATGTAAGGTCGCAGTATAGTGTTCATCAATCTCATAAATGTGCTAGGTGCATTTGATAACTTGAATGGCATAACCATCCACTCATATAATCTATCTCCAGTCTTAAACGTTGTCTTCCACTCATCCCCTTCTCGGATCTGGATTTGGTGGTAGCCACTTCGTAGGTCAATCTTGCTGAAATATTTGGCCCCTGCAAGGACATCCATCATGTCCTCCATACGAGGTATAGGAAACTGATACTTGATGGTAATCTTATTAATTGCTCTACTATCAGTGCACATCCTCCATGTTCCATCTTTTTTAGGGGTCAAGAATGCAGGTACAACACATGGGCTCATGCTCTCTCTCACCACACCTTTACTTATGAGTTATGTTATTTGCTTATTCAACTCTGCATGTTGTGTTGGATTCATCCTATAAGATCCTTGGTTGGGTAGAGTTGCTCCTAGAATCAAATCAATATGATGCTGAATATCTCTCTTTGGCGGTAGACCATCAGGCAATTCATCAGGCAAAACATCAACAAATTCTTTCAATAGCTCTACTACTTTTGGGGGAACTGAAATGTCTTCCCCTTCACCTTTTTTTACTACTAATGCATAGCAACACCCTATCACCTTCATTTCTTTAACAATATCTCTTTCAAACAACATGGTCTCACCTTTTCCTTCATCCTTGAGAGGTAATAAAATCACCTTAGAGCCATCTTTCCAAAAGGTGTATGTGTTTTTCTCTCCATCATGCATAACTTTTCTATCATACTGTTGTTGCCTTCCCAATAACACATGACAGACATCCATTGGGACAACATCACACCATATCTCATCCTAATAGATCTTTCCTATGCTAAACTTAATTAGGCATCTTTTATGAATAGTGACTTCATTTCCCTTTTTAAACCATGCAATGCGGTATGGATGAGGATGTTTTTCACAGTGTAAATTCAATTTTTCTACCATTTCTTTAGAAACCATATTTTCACAACTATCTCCATCAACAATAACTTGACATACCTTGCCACCCGAAGTGCATCTGGTTCTAAAGATATTGGTTCAAAGCCATGAACCATTAGAGCTTTTGGCTTGTGTTTTCTCCTTCTCTGGAATCACCATTGCTCTTCTCATCATGAGACTATCTCCCACATCTGGTGGAACCTCTATTCCATCCCTTCCACTTCATGTTGCATTTGAATCAGGTTCACCCTAGGTTGTCCTCCTTGATTTCTTTTTTGCATGTTATAATTTGAGCATTCAAATGCCCTATGACCTTCTTCTCTACATCTAAAACAAGTGAAAGGCCTTCTTTGATTTTCCCATCCTCTACTGCTACCATAACCTCTACCTCTTTGAAATCCCCTTCCTCATTCTTGATTTAGAGGATCTTGTCGAGTGTCTACTTGTTTTTCCAATCCATGGGATGACTCTCCCCTACCATAATTCAAACCTCCTTGAAATGGGGTTGATGTACCCCTTCTTCCTCATCTATTCCTTTGATGGTACTATCTGTTTTGTTTTTCTTCAGCCTTTAGAGCCAATTGGTAAGCCTCTTCCATACTGTTGAGTTGATGCATGCGCAATTCATCTTGAATAGACAATTTCAGGCCATTCACATATCTAGCAGCCATCTGTTCATCAGTTTCTTGGTGTTCTATATGTATAGACAATGTATAAAACTCATTTGTATAATCTTGCACAGAAGAGAGGTTCTGCTTTAAATTTTGAAACCTAGGAAAAAGGGTTTGCGCATAATCTATGGGCAAAATATTTTCTCTCAACTTCTTCTCCATTTTATTCCATGTCCTGATCTTATCCTTGTCTTTCCTTGTTCATTCCTTTTGAAGATGATCCCACCAAATCATTGCATGACCCTTTAATTTGGTGCATGCAAATTTCACCTTCTTTTCCTTTGTCATGGATTTCCATTCAAAAACATTTCTCATGTCATTCAACCAGTCTATTAACTCCTCTAGTATAAGACTACCTGCATAATTTGAAACATCTACCTTGACCCCTTCATTTTTCCCTTCTAAGGCCCTGAGCATCCTCTCTTCAAAACTCATGCCTTCTAATTCTTCTTCTTCATGTTATGTATCTTGATCTACACCTCCTTGACCTATCTCTTCATTAGATTCATCTCCTCCTCTACCCAGTCTTTGGTTTTCCATCTGTGTTGTAAGTTCTACTATTTGCCTTTGCAAATTTTGCATTTCTCTATGCATCTGGGCAAGACCGCCTCTTCCTCTTCCTCTCCTAGCCATCTTCCTGTTCTGATACCAGATGATGTAGCCAACAACATACACTCAATAAAATTGTGCCATTAATCATGTGTGAGAGCCAAAGATTTGGAAAACTAGAAAAAAAAACTTCTATTCACCAACTCTGCTACTACAATGAGAGAAAACTCTCTTATATCCAAGAAAACAAAAAAATAAAAAAATTACCTTTTTTGACAGATTTCGACAATTGTTAGATTTTGCCATTTTAGGTAATTTTACATTCATATCTTGAGAATCCTACTTTTTTGCAAAAACTTCCTAAAGCTAAGGTAGGACGAAAAGCCAACTAACGTCCTAAATTCGAAACATGAGTTTTGAGTTATTAAAAAAACCAACTTTTAAAAAACTAGGAAAAAAAATACTAAATTGCCATTTTGAGGGCCACGATGAAAGTTTCAAGCCCTGAAAAAGTGCCAAGACGAGGTCCAATTGACTAGGGTGGGTTGGGAAACCACATGCCACCTCATAACGCATCCACCTATAAAATTTCATAGAAAACCCACATTCGAGTCAAAAGTTATGACCTCCGGAAATCCCTGCATCAATCAAATAAAGAGAAACCCTAAAACCAAATGCAACATTTAGTTTTGATGGTGCCTTTGGTTCACCTTTACAGTGATGCCGTCACATTGAACTATTGCACTTATGCCTAACATAGCTGCTAGAATGACATTTGGGCATCATCCCTATAAAGTTTCACAGAGTAATAAGGAACATCTCGATGATTAAGTTTGAGGGATAGGTAATCTCCCTCGGGAACCAAACTAAAACAAGATTTTAAAAATCATCTATCTTAGAAAATATCTCCTTTCCCTTGTTTTAATTTTTTTTTTAGAATTGCCTAATGGTCTTATTTATTTTAGGAACATCTCTCTGGCGAGGGAATGTACTATCTCAAAAGAGGAATTGAGGAAATATTAGAAGTTATTAGGTTATATTGTGTGATTGTGATTATACATCTACTAGTACATTAATGCGTGTAAATATAGATGATGTTATAATTAGAGTATTCAAAAGTTTTCTTAAAATTAGGGAGTAATAGATTAATGGATAATAAGTGTTGGGGAAATGTTTGAAAAACATAGGTATGACCTGAACTATAGAATTATTAGTGGATTCCATCCTTCTTAATCAAGGTTTTTTCCAATGCATATTAGTGTTGTGCCCTACACACATGCCCCATTTTTTGAGGAAAATGAGGAACCCCTCCTTTTTTTGTCTTTTTGCTTGAATTTTGGTAGTACCTCTTTTTGCTTTGAAGAGAATGAAGAAATTTGTGCCTTGGATGGGAGTTTTCTTCAAAAGGAGTTATTTTGGGTATTTTCATCCTCATTGGGTCTTGGTTTCATATTTGATCTTGATTTTGATAGATAATGGGTTTTTCTTACATGTGTTGCTTTGAAGTGTACCCTTGTTTTGACCCTTTTGCGCTGATTTAGGCCTCAACCAGATATTGCGCTAGATTTCTTACTGACCGGACAATATCCAGATACTTTCCTTTTCCCCACATTCCATAAAGAGTGAAGAAATATGAGTTTCCTAAAAAGTAAGTGATTTACCCTCTACTAGACATTGTACTAAAATCTTGTGTCAGAGGATATATCTGGTGTGGGATGAAAAACCTGCTTTTATGCGTTGGTGGGTGTTAAACACCCTATCAAAGGTATGATGCATTTATGGTTAATATCTATGTAGTATTTAAGCTTGATTGCAATTCATTTTGTCTATTTGCACTCAAATTCTCTAATTGTCTCGAGCTCCCAGGTGATTTTATAGGATCCAGAGTGAATTTCTCTCATCTTCAAAGTCTCCTCCATGCACTGTGATTCTTCCTGCATCAACTCCTATAGTGTAAAAGCAAACCAGGTTGGCTTCATTATCCTTTCATCTTTTGTTTGCATTCAAACCCTATTTATGTCATGCACTTTTCTTGAGATGAGTAAGAGATGAGGTAAATCGAATTAGCAAGGATGATAGGTATCCTTTATAAACCCTAGTATGTTTGCAGTTTGAATTTTGTAGGGTTTATAGCATTTAAATTTTGGTGATTTCTTTTTGAAGTCATTGCTCAATGATTAGGTTTAGGGTTTAATTTGGTTCATGTGTTGGATTAGTGCTAAATGCATTAGCGAAATAATTATGAAGGAAGGGATAATATCCCTTAGGGATAATTTTCCCCTCCCCAAAATAAACCTTCAAAAGAAATCTTATAGTTAAGCTACCTTGGGACAAAATTTTTGGATTGCAGTGATTTTGTGTGTTACTGGATATTATCTGTTGAGGGCTTGAAGCCCCACATATATAGTTTAGTCACATAAGCCTACTGAAATCTTTGACCACTTTGAATCTTTGCCTTTTGTGGGTATTTCATAAGATAGTGGATATTATCCACTTGGAGCCACTTTCCCCGCATGTTTGGTGCAGTCACTTAAACCCGCTAAATCTTTTGACCATTGAGTTCCTTAGCCCTTTGTGGGAGTTTTATGAGATAGTGGATATTATCCACTCGGAGGTATTTTCCCCGCTTATTTGATAAGGGTTCATGGGCATGCTTATCCATTATCCTAATTTTTATCCACTTGGAGTAAGAGATCATGCTATAGTAGTATCACCCAACATATGGTATGTCTTGTTGAACCCAAAACCTCTGCATAGCTAGTCTAGCCTAAATTCCCCACTTGTCTAGTGAAGCATATAAAACCCAGTTATCCAATCAGGTCCTTCAGGCTTGTTTTTAAACAAAAATGGTCCATTTATCTTGTATACGCCTAATTGTTTGCCCAAGATGAATAACTTTGCATAACCTCATAAATTTAAATACCTCAGGGTAGAAATACCCGCTTTTTGTCAGATTAATTAAATTTGATCTAAAAACCAACAGTTAGGAATTCATGTTGATGCTTTGTTTCAATGATTTCAAGAAATTTCTAATTAATTTGGTAGATTGAACATGTTGAAAGTTGTCAAAAGGGTATTCATTAGGGTGATGTATGCATGATAAATGTCTTCTCGAGATAACAATATGAAGTACGAATTCAAAGGAGTCCCCCCTTTGTCCAAAATCACTTCTAATTGGAACAACATAGTTGACACTGACATTGGCCATGTGGACTTAGATGATTTCAATTTGAGGGTGTTTGGTGCCAACCTAACTAAATGGGCTCAGAGGATAGGAGAGAATGGTATAGCCCAAGCAACAGGTTTTCCTAGTACAATCCAATGCTTATAACTCATCATGGCCTATGTAGAGAGATACCATCTGCCAACCTAGTTTGTAGTAACTCAAGATGGGAGAATTATTTCCAACCTCACCATAGAAGCCATAACAGAGGCTTTTGATATCCCAGTTTTTCCCACCATGACTATGATCACTAAGGAGATAAACCAACGTCTATATGACCAAAATTTAGAGAAGTGTAGGAAAGTGATTTATGACACTTGGATAAAGGTCAAGAGGACTACTATGTCCAAGGTACCTCAGGTACTCTATAGGAGTGATTTCAAACCAGAGGTAGGAGATATGGTGACACTCCTTAGAAGAATCATGGGTTTGCTCACTGCCTCAAAATTTGAGCCTTGGATGTTTAGATATATTGAAGAAGTATTAAAAGGAGATAAAAAGATATATTGGGCACAAATTATTAGTGATAACATTCATGGGGGATTCTTGGCTATAAATGAGATCTGAGTTTTTCACCTGTCTTCTTACATCATGTACATGTTAGCCATGAACTTTTTTAACCTTGGGCTAACCAGATTGGGAACAGTCGGTAATGCATTTGGAGAACTAAAAGTTTATGACTGTTACCCTTAATTGCAACATATTAACTCATTAGTTCATTACAAGAGAGTGAATGATGTATTCACAATGTAAATCACCAAGATGTTACAAGGAGATATGTCTAAGAGGATATCTCTAGAGGCTACCAATGTATTGTAAAATTATGGGTATTGGTTCATCTAATTCCCAAAATTCACCTATCTCAAAGTGCAAGGATTCAAAGGAGCACCATATAGGCTACCGAAGTACCCCAGATACAAGGTAGTCCTAATGGAATTGACAAGGCAATTGTGCACCTTCCACCACTTGCTAAAGGACTTACATAGGGTTGCTATCAAGTTTCCAATTGTCCTACAGAGAGGACTATTTACATGCATTACAATAGGTGTTGCTGTGTCCTCATATGTGGAGCTACAATAACTACATCTTATTTTATATAAAGCTCAGTCACATTTCAATCCATTCGAAACCCTAGAACAACATGTCAGCAAGAATCTCTTCCATGTTGAGGAGTTGGAGGATTTCTAGGCTAACTGTGCTAATGAGCATGAGGTGAAGAAGCAAAAGTGTTTAAGGTTATCCCTTGACTTCATTAGGAAGTTCCATATAATCCCAGTGCCTGATCAAGTTGTTGGAGGTGGATTTGTGGTACACAAAGCTAAGTGGATAAGGGTCTTTGGTCATCCAATCCCCCCTCCAAACTAGGTTGAAGCCGAGGACTATTCTCTCAAGGAGATCATGAGGAATCTAGTGAAGTAAAACAAAGCTTTTGTAGATGCACAAGTTGCATAGCTTAATGCTATTGGTGTGCCCTGACATACATAGATCCTCAGGAAGAAAAGGATAGTGATAATGAAACAAATGAGCCTATAGAAATGACCAGTTCAGAGCTAGCAACATGGAACAAGTTAGATAGTTAGGATACTAAGGATGAGGTGCCTCTAGCAGATAGGAAAGGAAATGGTAAAGAAGTAAAGGAGGCTAAGAAGAAGGCTATGAAGGGAAGTACATCCCTAATCAAAACAAGAACATCAAAGAGAAAATTTGCTCAAACTGGGGGAGTCGAGGGGCCAAAAAGCAAAGAAGATCAAAATCACCAAGAAGGCTTCAAGCCTCAAGGTCTCACAAGCCCCTTCTATTGTAATAGTTGATGCCTCCATCCCATTACCAGTTGTCTTAGTCTCTGGAGCCATGGGTGTGCAAGCCTCTTTTGCTATTTCTTCCCTTGTTGCTACTAATGAACAAGTTTCCTTTACTGCTCCTGCTACCTTAGCACCTCCCACTATGTCAGAATCAACCCCTAATATAGTTGTTTCCATCTCACCTTCCATCTCCATATCCTCTCCCTCTGCATCATCATCCTCCATTAACCTTGTTTTCACCTCCTGTCGACTTGCTACCACTTCTTCCATCTCTCCACCATCTTATCCACCACTCTCTTTGATTGATATTCCTACTTCTTTGCTAGCTCAATCTTCTCCTTCCACCTCACTTCCAATGTCTTCTATCCCATTACTCACATCATTAACCTTTCCCCCTTTACCACCAATTTTTTCTATCATGTCACCTCCATCTTTCTCCTTACCACAACTCAGTTTGTCCACACCTATTCTCATCCCATCCATTCTTCATCATCCATCCATTCCACCTTCCCTGGGGTTTCCAGCATTTAAAAACCTTTCTAACATGTTATTTCCTAAGGCAACAATAGATTCATTCTTTTCAATAAACAATAGTTTGTGGTGCAGGAGCACCTACCTCACAGCTGGCCTCCTTGAGGTAGTTAGTTTGTTTTGAGTCTTGTTAATGTTTCCAAGAAGGTCGTATAAGACCAATGCATGTAATAAGGTCATGTTGACCAGACTTTACTATTTTTAGCTAGGTTGTTAGGACAACTGTTATGCTGTATGTCCGGTTGGATCCTCCCAGCCGCTTGGAAGCTCCTAGCCACTGGGAATCGAGTGGTAGTACTCGCAGGAAATCCTATTTATGTAGTAGGATCGGTTGGTATTGCATATCATCGATCATCGATCAGACTTTGCAGAGAGTGAGGCAGAGGGAAAGACTGAGCATTGTATTGCATCTTTTGAAATCAATAAAGAGATCCTGTTGTGTCAATTCTCTGTTTGGATTCCATTGTGTGATCGATTTGTTGTTTTGGTGGTTACATGGATTCGCTGATCCATTCCACCGGTTGATTCGTCGAATCGGTGGAATGGCTATGTACAGTAGGGTAGGATTTAGTCTACATTTTGTGTTTGTTGGCATGCAGGTGTGTAGGATCATCGTCGAAAGGTGTTGAGGACCCTAGCATGGGTATGTGCTAGGTCGTGCTAGTTGTTAGAGTCTGGAAAGTTGTCCAGGAAGCGGATCGGGTCACCTCAGGAGGTTCGGCGGATCGAAATTCGCTAAGGTTGGAAATCCGTCACAACGGCATCATCAGGATATTTCTGTGTATATCCTGCAGTTACTTTAGGTGTCATCCGAGTAAGTGGAGATGAGCATGATGCAATCATTTGCATAAGGTGAATGTGCATTGGGGTGATCATCATCAGGTTTTGCTGAGGAGGAGCGTATCGGCATAAGGTAGAAGATCGGGTTGATAAAACCATCGCGGGCCGATAATGTTAAGTTTGGCCGACAGCAGGATATTGAAGGAGCTGCATGTGATGTCATCGTCATCAGGATAATCGTCATCAGGATATCAGGGTGACGTAAGCATCGAAGGAAGGGTGCAAGAGGTTGTCGTCATCAGGATATATGGGAGGAACCGGATGTTCTATATCCTGCTGATGAACATGATGTTGAACATCATGATGATGAAGATAGAGGTTGGCGGTAAGATGAACAGTGAACATCAGGAGGATGTTTGCGCTTGCCGAATGTGATGATGCTGCCGATAGCCGGATATGATGATGCTGCTGACAGGCGAAAGGGCGAAGGTTTGTCTGCAGGAGGATATCGGTCGGCAGAGAAAATATGATGATGCTGACAGTGTTAAGGAAAATATGATGATGATGATGGGTTGTAGGCATACATGCTGTATGTCAAGGTTTTAGTGTGGATGCCTCTGCATCATAGTGGTATCAGAGCTCAGCAAAAGGTCTGGGCTGTTGTGTGTTGATTCTGTCACCAAAAGGGCAGAGGTAGAGTTGGTTCTGTCACCGAAAGGGCAGAGGTAGAGTTGATTCTGTCACTGAAAGGACAGAGGTAGAGGAGTGAGAGGTTGACAAAATGCCTTCGAAAGGTAATGGTACTGCAAGGGAATTGCAGGAGATGAAGGAAAAACATGCCAGAGAGATGAGGAAGATGAAGGAGCTTGCTGAAGCACTTCAAGCCAGGCTTGTAGCCCTGGAAAAGAACAAAAAGAGGGAAGTGGAAGACAGTGAATCTGAAGAAGATGAAGATACTGTTGAAGAGTATGAAGAGGTAGCTGAAGATCTGGATGCTGAAGACCAGAGATTTGCAAAACTGTTAAAGGCAGTGCAGAGTGGTAAACCTAAGGTAAAGGTTGATGTTTCCAAGTATAATGGAAGTTTGAATGAAGATGAGTTACTGGATTGGATTGCTACACTTGATAATCACTTTGAATGTGAAGATGTTGCTGAGGATCAGAAGGTAAAGATTGCAAAGACCAAGTTAGGAGGTCATGCTTTGGTATGGTGGGATTATGTACAATCCGAGAGAAGGAAACAAGGGAAGTCAAAGATCACTTCATGGGATAAAATGGTAGCAAGGATCAAAGGTAAATTCTTGCCTAGGGATTATGAAATTTAGATGTTTAAGAAGCTGCAATTTTTAAGGCAGAAGGAAATGGATGTGAAGGCATATACTGAGGAGTTTTATAAGTTGAGTATGAGATCTGGTCATCATGAGAATGAGGTAGAAAAGGTGGCTAGGTACTTGGCTGGTTTGAGATTGAACATACAGGATGAGTTAGTTTTAGCTAACCCTAAGAGTGTGGAGGATTGTTACCAAATGGCAATCAGGATTGAAGAAAAGATGAATAGGGGACAAGATAAGTCCATGAGAGGAAGAGGAAACACTATGAGGGGAAGAGGAGTAGCCCCTACAACAGGGCAAACCAATGAGGGTCAAGAAGACACTGGTAAAGGACAGGGACAGTCTGATTTCAGAGGTGGATGGAAAGGTAATAGAGGAAGATTTGGAGGTGGTAGAGGTTCTACTACATTTTCAGGAAAGTGTTACACCTGTGGTGAGTTTGGTCATCCATTTTTCAAATGTCCAGAAAGCAAAGGTTCATCATCCAGAAATGATAGAATGAATGACAAGAGAGTACAACTTGTGCAAGAAGAGAAAGTAGAGCAAAGTGTGCAGAGTTCAAACACTTATCAAGGAGATAGAGTTCCTGACGGTTATGGATATCCTGAGGAGGGAGAAGCATTGATGCTTAGGAGAATTAGTTTACAGGCATCAAAGGATATGATGCAAAGAAGAGCTCTTTTCAAGACCACATGCAAGAGCAAAGGTAAGGTATGTAAGGTTGTCATTGATACTGGTTCAACGGACAACATGGTATCTCAGGAAATGGTGGATAAACTAAATTTGGAAAGGATTCCACATCAACACCCTTACAAGGCATCTTGGGTGAGTGATAGTCAATCACTTTTTGTCTATGAACAGGCATATGTGGATTTTCAGATTGGAGCATATCATGATAGAGTTTTGTGTGACATTTTGCCCATGGAATGTTGTCACCTACTGTTGGGTAGACCATGGCAATTTGATAGGAGGGTACTGTATGATGGGTATGCTAATACCTATACCATCAAGAAAGATGGGAAAACTATTATGTTGATGCCATTACAGGAAGCAGCTACAGCACAGGAGGCAACCCAAATCATTTTAGTGGGAAAGAAGGAGTTTGTGCAGATGCCTATAGGAGCAGGCATAAAGGCAGTTGAGGACACTGCAGGGAAAGGAGTTTTTAAGGACAACAGGTTGAAGAAAGTTTCAGTTTTGACTGACAAAGGTCAGCAGCAGGTTCAGAAACAGGTTTGCAAACAGCAACCAGTTGAGAGGAATGACAAGGATGTTGTCATAGTTGGGACTATTGTTTGTCCTATAAAGGTTGAAAGAAAGATAGAGTTGAACATTGCAGAAGTTCAAGAGGCAGTTCGGACAGAGGTTCTGGTCAGACAACCTGACAAACACAAGATATGTGAGAAAAGGGCCTACATTGACAGGCATGAGGATTTACTTGCAAGACAGCAAGTTACAGTTCAGAAGTCTTGGAGCAGCCAAGAGCCAGCAAAGGACAAAGCTGGAACAATATTGCAAAGGCAAAGTGTAAAGGTGGAGGACTTCCACAACCTAACTCATGTGACATGAGTTCTTTTCTGTTGGGGAGTATGGTGCAGGAGCACCTACCTAACAGCTGGCCTCCTTGAGGCAGTTAGTTTGTTTTGAGTCTTGTTAATGTTTCCAAGAAGGTCGTATAAGACCAATGCATGTAATAAGGTCATGTTGACCAGACTTTACTATTTTTAGCTAGGTTGTTAGGACAGCTGTTATGCTGTATGTCTGGTTGGATCCTCCCAGCCGCTTGGAAGCTCCCAGCCGCTGGGAATCAAGTGGTAGTACTCACAGGAAATCCTATTTATGTAGTAGGATCGGTTGGTATTGCATATCATCGATCATCGATCAGACTTTGCAGAGAGTGAGGCAGAGGGAAAGACTGAGCATTGTATTGCATCTTTTGAAATCAATAAAGAGATCCTGTTGTGTCAATTCTCTGTTTGGATTCCATTGTGTGATCGATTTGCTGTTTTGGTGGTTACATGGATTTGCTGATCCATTCCACCGGTTGATTTTGAATCGGTGGAATGGCTATGTACAGTAGGGTAGGATTTAGTCTGCATTTTGTGTTTGTTGGCATGCAGGTGTGCAGGATTGTCGTCGAAAGGTGTTGAGGACCCTAGCATGGGTATGTGCTAGGTCATGCTAGTTGTTAGAGTCTGGAAAGTTGTCCAGGAAGCAGATCGGGTCACCTCAGGAGGTTCGGCGGATCAAAATTCGCTAAGGTTGGAAATCCGTCACAACGGCATCATCAAGATATTTCTGTGTATATCCTGCAGTTACTTTGGGTGTCATCCGAGTAAGTGGAGATGAGCATGATGCAATCGTTTGCATAAGGTGAATGTGCATTGGGGTGATCATCATCAGGTTTTGCCGAGGAGGAGCGTATCGGCATAAGGTAGAAGATCGGGTTGATAAAACCATCGTGGGCCGATAATGTTAAGTTTGGCTGACAGTAGGATATTGAAGGAGCTGCATGTGACGTCATCGTCATTAGGATAATCGTCATCAGGATATCAGGGTGACGTAAGCATCGAAGGAAGGGTGCAAGAGGTTGTCGTCATCAGGATATATGGGAGGAACCGGATGTTCTATATCCTGCTGATGAACATGATGTTGAACATCATGATGATGAAGATAGAGGTTGGCGGTAAGATGAACAGTGAACATCAGGAGGATGTTTGCGCTTGCCGAATGTGATGATGCTACCGATAGCCGGATATGATGATGCTGCTGACAGGCGAAAGGGCGAAGGTTTGTCTGCAGGAGGATATTGGTCGGCAGAGAAAATATGATGATGATGATGGGTTGTAGGCATACATGCTGTATGTCAAGGTTTTAGTGTGGATGCCTCTGCATCAGTTTGTCTTGGCCATTACAGACTATTGAGGTGATTCCTGAACTCTCATCCTTGAAGGTTCCCATACTAGAAGGAATTGAAAAGGTATGTGCTGAAATGAATATTATCAATGAGGAGGTCCATATTCAAGATGCCCCTGATAGTCCTCTTGTCGACATGAGCATTGTAGAGATGTTAAATCTTGATGATAGTCCTCCAAAAGATCAACTAGATCAACATGACCTATTTGATAAGGTAGAATAGGATACAAGTAATCAATTGAAGCAAATTGGGCAACCTCAGCAGTCAATTACCAAGTCTACTAGGGCAGATAATATGAAGAAATGTTTGGTTGGAGGTGATAATGATTCTTTGAATAAAGAGGGAGGACAATTGGAACCCCCTATAGATTCTTTGAAAACCCCTGACTGGTTGCAACAGAGGTTACAAGGCGAACAACCTCAAGTTGAAGTTGTTGACCTAGATTTAGATAGCTTCCTTGCTCAGCTTGAAAAGCCCAAGAAGCAAAAGTAGGAAAAGGTCTATTCTAGAATATACAAGTATGCCTCAGGATCTAGAATTGTAGATGTTACAATATTGCTAATTTAGGGAAATAAAGAAGATGCTAGGCCAGGAGATTATAGTATTTCCACATTGAATCTTAGTCCCACCTCCAGACTACAAGAGATTGAAGAGTTCAAAGACTTTGTTTCAAATATTATCCATAGGGTGGACAAAGATGAGGTTACTAAGAAGTAGCTAAGGCAACAAAATGAGGAATTACATGCCTACATCAGATATTTGGTGAAGCCCATGCATAGTAGTGATGGCACGACAATAGCTCCATCCATTATTTCGAAGGAGGAGTTGGAAAATTTTGACAAGATGAGGGAAATTGCCTTAGTAATGAAAGAATGGTTGACAAAAATTTACACTAAGGGCTATGAAGCAAGCGATGAACTGAGTGAGATGCATAAGAATTTTTGTGCCTTGAAAGAAGAATGGGATGAGATGGTTGAAGATAGCGAAGAGTATGATGATTACTACTCCCACATACATCCCAGAGTTCAAGCAATGTGTAAAATATCTTTAGAAGTCCTTATCCAAGAGAATATTTTGGTGAAAGATAAGATGAATATGCCCTTTCATTGGCTCAAAATGTTAAAGCTAAGAAGGGAAATTTTTGACAAAGAAAAAAATGATGGTGCATTTGCTAAGACTCAGCTTTTGGAAGCTATATATGGCTTCAATGATCTTATTTGTGCCTTGATAGGGTTATATTTAGATGATACAACATCCATAGATGTGCAAGAGTGCAAAAAACAACTAAGTCTATCACTACAAGGTAACCTAATTGATGACTCTTTCCCCTTCAATGTGGTAGATATGAATAAGGCCAGTAGTTTAAAGTCATAGATTAAGGAATTCAAAAGGAGTGCACAAACTAAGTTTTTGATTTATCACAACCTATCCAAGGTAGTGGATACTCTCAAATTTTGGGCCAATTTTTTAAAAGATCCTCCTCCAGAAGAGATTAATCCTGTACTTAAAGCCTTGATGGCATACAGAAAGAAAGAGGAGGAGAAAAATAAAATGACTATAGAAGACAATGCTCTTGCATCCTAAAGATCAGTGCTACACTATATCAGTTGTCTAGTAATCAAATGCCAAATCTACCTGGCGTGCCTCCATTAAAACTTGCCTTATACTCCTTTTTGACTTGTCAACTTATTGTAAAGGTGATTTGTCGTATTAGATACATCAAACGATGCTCTTTGTCTTATTCTCTTATACTTAAAAGTTATATTTTCATCTTTTTCCTAAAGGACAAAAGTAATTCCAGGATTGTAACTATGCAGTTGCTGATATTTGATGATAAATGAATCTAGACCTTTGGTGTTGGATTAATCCTCACCCTCCATTGTAAAACTTAGTATGCATGTCTCTCTATATAAAGACAATCATTCTCTCCATTTTGTAGGGCTGGAACAATGAATTGTTGAGACTACCAAATTTTTGAATCAATACAAACATATTTATAGGTGTTTCCATATATTGTGCTTTGTGTGATTGGGTTTTAGATTCATGTTTCATTTCCTACCTAAATTTAGATAAAGTTCAGTTTAGCTATAGTTTTGATGCATGCTTTAAATATACGATGAATGATCTGGTTCATACCATTTGTATCTTGCTAATCATGAGTTACTTTGTATGGCTGGTTTGAACCTATTCTAATGAGTTTATTTTGATTGCATAATATTGATTAAGATGCACCATTAATTGGGTGTTTAATGAATTTATGTGATTCATAAATCTTTATCACCTTTGAAGATCACACTATTTCTACAATGTTGTGGGAAACCTAGTAAAGTGGAAATTAGTTTTAGGGCATTTGTCTATCTAAATCAGTTACATTCAATGTGATCTATCCTTAGGATTTACATTTATTTTTCTATTCCTATCCTTTTGAAATTTCTTTGAACAAACTAATAGATTAGGTTAAAGCATCATGCCATTGATAGTAACATATGAAGTTTTGAGACTTCCAAGTCTAAGTTGTCTAGGGTTCCTACATACTAGAAACTATCACCACACACAAAACCCTAAGTAGATTCACTCCTTATGTAAATCCCCTTGATTGGAATAGCAAAACATTTTTAACTGAGTTACCCTACAAATCAAGACATGACAGTATAAACCTTAGGGAAATCTTTTTCTAGATTTTCTAGGATTAGATTCCTTTCAAGAGAGGTGGGATACTCTCTATTTCATCTAAGTTTTTGTGTGCAAAAAAACCCATCAATAGATTGGTACTAGAAGGAGGGCCACATGTTTCCCCAATAAGACAAGTTGGGGACTATGTAGATGCTCACAAGATCTAGCTCTGTTGGAGAGGATCTTTTATCTTTGACATAGTTTAGAAGGACAAGAAGAGACCAAGGGATCCTTAGAGCTCCTAGATCACAGTCTATACCTAGGAACCCCACTATAGTCCAAGTGAACTTTCTAAATATGGCTTGGCTAGCTTCAAATCCTTCCTTGGTTTGATTTGCCAATTATAATGATATGCCTAAGAACTCATTGGCCCATAGTCCATCATGTCTATCCATTTCCTAAGGCATATTTCTAAATCCTGATCAACTTCCCCATCTCATTCTAACATTTCCATCCTAACCCCCCATTACCACTACTAACATCTCCCATAATAAATGACATCTTGTATCATGACCAAACAAAAACACATGCATCACCCATCTCCTATTGTATGCACCAACCACCTACATCCATAAACATAGTCACGATCATTTCATAAATCATTATCATATATAGGCATCCATACCATGCATAATAACCACATGCATCCTCATAACAATATGTACCATTATAACAATAAAATAACATACATCCATCTAATCTGCCATATACATACACTGCATCATAACATGTATCCATATCATAAGAACATCTACATCCATGTAACATGTAAATCATCACAACAATATATACCATCATCTATACATAATCAAATTCATACTATCATATGCATGCATCTATCATGTACATCCATAATGTTGTCATATCATTTCCATCCATACACATCACATACCACAAAATCATATATGCATCCACATAACACGTAAACCATATGCATCCATAACATTGCCATAAAAACATCATATATAAAGCATCTAATCTACCATGTGTATCAAAAATCTATAACATATACTTAAGCATAACATCATCCATGACATAATCATAATAAAATCATAATCCATGCCATCACATGAGCCACTGATAAAATGCCTCATCATATATATCGATAAAAAATATGGTCATGATACAAAATATGTCCATAGGCTCAATACATCAAAAGTATAATACATAACAATGTGCCCACATGCATACAAAATGTCATATCATCTAACATGAGCTACCCTACTCGGATGGTGAGGGTCAACTTGGTGGCCCTTGTGGCCCTACTGGGGGATCCTGTTGTGGTGGTGGTTCACCTAATGGCCCTATCCCCGAGGCATCCTAGCAAGAGCCTCAACAAAAAGAGGACATTGAAATGATTACAAATCTGAAGCCAACAAAAGATCCTAAAGTGTAAGACATATTAGATATAGAGAGGTTACGATCACCTTAGATGCCATTGGGTCAAGGTTAGTTAGATTACCTAGTAATAAGGGTAGCCACAGATGAAGAAGGGATGGATATATCTGGACCTGAGGTAGAAGATAAATTTGATGTGGATGTCTCAAAAGGTAATGAAGAAACTACTTATGATATCTCTGTTGAAGGTGAAATTAGGCAAATAGAGGAGCAGATAGATGAAGAGTCTAAGGAGCCTAAACAATAAGAGGAGTAGGTCCTGCATGATAAAGAGGATGAAGAAAAGTTTGATGCATGCAAAAATCCTGATATCCCTCAACAAGAGGCTCTAGATATCCCTCAACAAGAGAAGATTCCACAGGAGAAGCATCAAGAAGTTCCCCAACAAGAGGTCCCTAAAGAAGAAGTGCCATAGCAAGAGGAGATTCCTCAAGAGGAGGGACTACAACAGGAAGAGGGAGGTCCTGATAAGGTCACATATATGACTATCAAATATGCTCAAATTGAGCAAACATGTCATGAAGGACCGATGTAGTATATCCCTGAATGGCTAACATCTGAGGTAATAGAGCCTCCTACTAATATTATTCCTTTTGACTTCAAATCATCTTTTTCTATGGAAGGAATAAAGCCCAAATGCAAGGCAAGGGTTGCGTTTTCCATCAAGAGAGACATGACTGGACGTATGACAACACATTTACCTATGCCTACAATGGACAAAGACAAGGGGGAAATTTCAGGCAATGAATATCAATTAACCACCTTGGACTTGAGGCATGTAACTATCGAGCAAGAGATTAAAGAGATCAAGGGCAGCATGGAGGCAATAGTAGCTCACATCCACAAGACCAAACTGAAGAATAAAGAGTTGAAGGGGCACATTTCTCAACTTTAGGCATTTGTCAAGGGATTGGTCACCCCTAGAACACAAATAATAGAGGCACCAACTACTTTGATATTGATAACTCAAGATGAAATAAGTGATCTTGATGCAAAGAAGCATCAAGCATAGGTGATTTGGAATTGGTTTTCTAATTTCATGACAGAAGGAGACGAGATAATTTAGATTGTATTGTCTAACTAGGACACCTTGGCACATATCAAGACAAGGGAAGACATCCTGAAAAAAGTAATGTTCTACAAGGATTGATCAAAATGATCAAGACCTTAGTAAGTTGAAGGGTTCCCTTAAGTCAGATGACTAGGTTTTTCTAAAACATAACATACTGACAATACAAACTATACCAAAAATATAAGTATGGATAAAAGATTTGAAGTTTGAAGCAGATATCTTGAAGGGATACAAGCTTAAGGCAGTGTATATAAGTGTGAAAGCACATGACCTCCTAATAGATGAAATGGGGATCTTGGAGGAGTTACTTGGTGCTCTAATGGACGAAAAAGAAACATATGATGAACAAGCATCCATGGGAGTGTTTAAAGCCAGATTCAATCCTATTTTGAAGAATCATGTGTAACATTTTTTGGAGGCTACTATAGAGAAGGTAATGGAGTTATCTGTGAAGATGAAGGCATACAAGGTAAAGTTGGATAACATGACAATAAAGTGGGTATCCCTAAGCAATCAACTATAGATGCAAGATTATGCAAAGGTCAAGGTACAACAATTTGATAAGGCCAAGATAGATACAACTATCAAGGCATATGAACAATATAAGAGGTTTGATTCTAGGGGGATGATAGTCAAAAAAGATTCATTTGATGCAGAATAGAATATTCAAAAAGATGTGAAGGTAAAGATGCTAGAGAATATTCTATTGCCAGTTGTCCTCCACCCTCGATTGCCAATTGGCAATCACGTGCCACATTTTCTGACTGTTGATATTTTGGAAGAGATCATGACCGTTGGTTTATTATAACTGATCTTAGGTCCTTGTTCTATAAAAGGACCTAGATCATTCTATAGAAAGAGAGATTGAATTGATGAATTTCATTGAGCACTAAGTTTGTTTATTTGGCAAATTTGTGACTTATTCTCATGGTTCTTTCTCATATCAATTGTACATTTGTATATCTTTTGATCCTATAATGAATATGAGGCCACATATTACTATTCCATCGTACATATTGTTAAATGCATAAGAAAACTAAGAGAGGGGATGAATCAATTGTATCTAATATTTTTTTCCATGACAAACATAATCACATCCACATCAATTCACTTAAACCCTTAATCTATTATGAAGATTAAACATGAAAAATAGATAACAGAAACTTAATCACATCAACACCATGCATAAGAGAACATAAAATTTTTACATGGAAAGCCCTAAAAGGGAAAAACCATGGTGAGGATTAGCTCACAATATAAAGTAGTAGCAATACCAAATTACAAGAGGCTCACTGTCAAAGGGCTCATAACCCATAGAAGAAAGAATGCTCATTGCAATAGGGCTCACTACCCAGAGGGTTAACCACCCAAAGGGCTCGCTACCCTAAGGACTCACTATCCAAGTGGACTCACTGCCCACTGAGAAAGAAGTATTGAAGAGAAGAGGTGGCTCACTTCCATGAACTGATATGATAGCATCTACCACATGCCTGAGTTCAGTTCCAATTAAGCACAAAAAACATCACTTTCACAGCCTCTCTAAAAATTATAGATGACTTCTGCTCACTACATTAGGTCTTCTACCACATGAAAGTCCTTATTGCCTCTGATTCAAATTCACAACACAAACATCACCATCCTCATGCATACACACATACACATGGATCCATTACACTTATTTATATCAACATCAACCTTGAAACATTCACCAAGGTCGACAACACACTCTACAACCCTTGAAACAATCTCCAAGGTCAGAAAACATACATAATTCAAATTAGGTCTGGACCTAAACATTCCTGTGGAACAAAGGAATGAAGGTGGAACACTTCAAATCTTATCTTGGACCTAAAAACATCTTCACATGCTTCAACACACTTCCTCAATCCATGAAGCACATCCGCAATTAGTGTTAACACCCAAGTAAACTAAACTTGTGTAAACACCAAGAACACTTAAGTACACGCTTCAAATAACACAAACATAATTTGCAAACCAAGTACAAGCCTTTAAAATGATGTGGAAACATCCACAAACAACATGAAATCATCTGGGAGCCAACAAACCCAGCTACAACAAATCTCACTTGAAGACAGTTCACAGACTACTCACAACCAACACTGCCAAGTTCTACTACTCAATAAAACTACATTCTGGAGCACCAAATCACAAGTCCTTTGGATAGAACATATATATGGACCTTATGAACACTCATTCAGAACCACAAGACTAAAAACCAAACTACAGAGAAATGTAGAGAAAAATACTTTCTCCCAGTCACCTTGCAAACACTGCCAGACGCAGTCTTCAAACTGGTGAACATAACTCTCAAACCATAATGTTTTAGATTACCAAATTTTGGATTTGACATCTTCAACCAGTTATCTAAAACATATCCAAACCACATACTCTAGTCTTCAACACAAAATAAATGTGGAGTAAAAACTTGGATAGTATCATGTAAGCCAAAATACTTCACAACACTATCTTCAGTATTTATCAAATTTTCTCAAAAGCACTTGGAAACCTAGCAACAACAATAATATACTAACATAATCAACACTTCTGCAAGCCATTTAGATCACCTTAACACAATAAATCAATTAACCAACAACAAAAACATTAGAAGATACAGTTGGCACCAATGACAACACAAACATGTTAACATCAATGACAACACTGATTAGCACATACTTGCAACAATCTCCCACTTTGCCATTGATGGAAACATATGATGTGAAAAATCATCATGACACAATTCTGCTCTAATATCATTCTCCCCATTTCTTTTATACATCTTACTCTCCCTTTGTTTTTCACATGAACTCTCTCCCCCTTTGACATTAATGGCAAAGGGTGACACACCTTTTTCAAGCTTTCTCCCCTTGAATATGGTATTGCACATACTTGCACTATTCTCAAGTGCTCTGAATACTCCTCCTTAGAAGTACACACCATCCTATACCAACTGTTACTCCTCCTGATTGCAACACTCTTCAATGCCACTACCTACTCCCCGTGAGAGGTAGCCTCCATCTCAGTTTTGGGAGGAAACATCTGGTACATATACATTCTCAGCCTCTATTACATCCTTCTTAATCCAAATCTTATTCATCTTATTAGTCTCTTCTGGATCAATTCTTTGTAATGGTTTGCTCTTCTCTATCAAAATGTCCTTCTTCATACTTCTATTTCTATAGAACTTTCAAATGTGTCTAGGCCTACTGCAATTGTAGCACACAACATTCCTCTGACCATTGTTCCTTTCATTCATTTTGGATCTGCCCTGATTAGCTTTGTGCCCAAATCTATTGCATATATAAAAGTTGCCATTAAAGGGTTGAATTGTTCTATCATTGTTATAGCCATTCATTCTTTGACTTCTGCACTCATTAGCTTTATGACCAACTTTCTTGCATGTGAAACATTGACCAGAAAAAAATGGAACATTTTGATTCATTATGCTCCTACATTGTGTAGCCTTGTGTCCAAATTTATTGTAAGAGTGACAATGACCATTGAAAGATGGGTACCTTTGAGCATTGGGTTGTCTGATCGGTGGTCTTCTAGCTCCTCTCTGTTGTTTCCAGGTCTTCTTGCTATTGTTCTTCTTGTCTTTATCTTTTAATGCTTTACCTATTTTTGAATTTTCACCTTTATCAAACCCTAATCCTTCTTTATCATTGGGATATTATTGTCTTGCAATTATCTCATTAAGTCTTGTAGAGCTTATCATGAATTTTTCTTCATAGTTCTTTGCCTTCTCCATATCTATTTTCAGTTTCAAAACTTCTTTCTCTAGCCTTGTACATTCTTCAGATTTTACTTTCACCATTGAGTTCAGACATTCCTCAATTCTTACCTTTTCTTCAATTTGCACCTTTAGGTTAATCATGGATTCATTTGCTAATCTCAATTGTTCACTGATCTCCTTATGCCTTTGTTTGAAATTCTTGACTTGCTCTTTTAGATTTCTAATACATTCATTTGCTTCTTTGACATTCTCCTTCAAATCTATGATTTCTTCTTCAGTCCTTTCTAGGTCTTCAAGAGTAATTTTGAGTTCTTCAATGTTAGCGGGCATGCATTCATCTTCTGAAAAATTAACTATAGGAATCTTTTCTTCTATAGTCTTGATCCAATGCTCATCATTGCAAGCCTCAGTCACTATTTTAGGTTCAACTTTAGAAATCAAACACATTTATTTGTTCTTCAAAAGCTCTGCATCCTGTCAATACACCTTTTCTCTTATCACTAATGATCTAGTCTTCAGTGTGATGCCTTTACATATACTTGGACGTTTCAGAGATTTTTTCTAGAGCTTCTTGTTCTTCAACCTACATTTCTTTTTCTTCAGTTTCTTCTTCTTCTCCAGTTTGTACTTTCCCTTTTGTAGCATTTTATTTTTCTTTGCAAGAGAACCCATATGAGTCTGATACATATTCATTAACTTTTGAATACTTCTGTATGTCTTCATCAACCTTAACATTAGTACTTTCAATAATTTTCCCTAGCCTTTTGTTATAGTATTGGTAAGCTTTTCTCTTAGTAGAATACCCAGGGAAAATAACTTCATCATACTTTGCATCATCCTTTCCTATTTCCTCCTTTCTTTTGATAAAACATTTGCTTCCAAAAAATTTGAAATATTTAGAAGTGGGAGTCCTTCCATACCATCGCTCATAGGGAGTCTTTGAATCATTTTCTTTCACCTGTAATCTATTTTGTATGTAGACAACAATATGAATTTCTTCTCTCCAATATACTTCTAGTAGATTTTCTTCCTTTATCATTGTCCTTACAGCTTCTTGAGTAGTCTTGTTCTTCCTTTCAACCACTCCATTCTACTATAGAGTTCTAGGAGTAGATAACTACCTCTTTATTCCATGATTCTCATATAACACATTAAACTCATTATAAGTAAACTCTCCTCCTCTGTCAAACCTCAAACATTTGATCTTCATATCTATTTCATTTTTGACCATTTCTTTAAATGCTTTAAACCTATCTAGGGCTTCTGATTTTTCTTTAAGAAAAGTAACCCAAGTCATTCTAGAGTAATCATCAATGAATAACATAAAATACCTGTCACCTTGGAAACCCCTTACTCTTGTAGGACCACAAAGGTCTGTATGAACCAACTCCAAACAATCTGGTAGAAGATTTTTCTTCATCTTGTAAACTTCCTCTTGCTTTATTTCCACCTTGACAATCATTGATGGCATTGATAGGTTTTGTAATCTTTAGCAAATCTTTCACAGCTTGAACTAAACTTATCATTACCAGACTATCAAGATTGATGTGACACAATCTCCTATGCTAGAGCCAACTCTTACTGATCTGAGTCATAGAGTAATAACTTTCACCTTCTCTGAGATGATAAATGTTTCCTTCTATCCTTTTTCCAGTAGCTAGCATAGTTCTAGACTTCTTTCTGATCTCAAAACCATCATCCTAAAATATAAGATTGTATCATTTGCTACACAATTATCCAACACTCAAGAGCTTTTTCTTTAAACTTTTAACATAAAGAACATCATTATTATTATGTTTTCCATCAAGACTAATTAAGCCTCTTCCACATATCTCAACAGTACAATTATCACCAAATATAACTGACCCTCCATCACATTTCTCAAAATTAACAAACTTGCTTTTATCATCGGTCATATGATTTGATCAACTACTATCAATAACCCAATAGTTCTTTTCTTGAAAAGTATCTTCAATACTAAGATTTATCTCCAGAATATTTTCTTCCATACATCTTTCAAGGTCAGCACCACAAGTATCATCCTTTGAATTAGTGAGCAAACAATCATTATCTTTATTGTCTTCAACATCAGATTCAGATATACTTGCATCCATTTTCACATAGTAGCTTTTCTTAGGCACTCTGCTTTCATTTTTCTTTTTCTTACTTCTCAAAATTCTTTTCAAACATCTTGATGGATAATGACCAATCTTGCCACAACTAAAACACTTGAGAGAAAACTTATCTCCATGCTTATCAGTGTCTAATTTTATTCTTCTCCCAAAGTCAACTTCCATATCATCAACAACCTTCTGATCCAATTTCACAATCTTCTTAGATTTTCCAATCCTAAGTGTAGTTACAACTGAGTTCCAGACTTCATATCCAAGAGAGATCAGATAGCTTATTATTCTCATTTTTAGAAAATAAATAGAGAAACATCCTTCATGTGCATCATCCTAGATCTACCTCAAGCTGTTAAGCTTACTACAAAGGAACCTTGCTCTAATACCAATTGTTGAATGCACAAGACAATTGAGAGGGGGGGTGAATTAGCTATATCAAAAATTTAAACCATCACAAACATAATCACATCCACATCAGTTCACAACTTAAACCCTTAATCTGTTATGAAGATTAAACATGAAAAATAGATAACAAAAACTTAATCACATCAACACCATGCATAAGAGAACACTAGATTTTTGTGTGGAAAGCCCTAAAAGAGAAAAACCATGGTGAGGATTAGCTTACAATATAAAATAGTAGCAATACTGAATTACAAGAGGCTCACTGCCAAAGGGCTCATAGCCCACAGAAGAAAGAATGCTCACTGCAATAGGGCTCACTACCAAGAGGGTTAACCACCCAAAGGGCTCACTACCCTAAGGACTCACTGTCCAAGTGGACTCACTTCCCACTGAGAAATAAAGATCGAAGAGAAGAGGTGGCTCACTTCCATGAACTGATATGATAGCATCTACCACATGCCTAAGTTCAATTCCAATGAAGCACAACAAACATCACTTTTGTAGCCTCTCTGAAATTGTAGATGACTTCTGGTCACTGCTTTAGTTCTTCTACCACATGAAAGTCCTTACTACCTATGATTCAAATTCACAACACAAACAACACCATTGTCATGCATACACACATACACACAAATCCTTTACACTTATTTATATCAACATCAACCTTGAAACATTTAAACACACTCTACAACCCTTGAAACAATCTCCAAGGTCGGCAAACATATAAAATTCAAATTAGGACTAGACCTAAACATTCACATGGAGCAAAGGAATGAAGGTGGAACAATTCACAACTTAGCTCAGACCTAAAAACATCTTCACATGCTTCAACACACTTCCTCAATCCACAAAGCACATCTGTAATTAGTGTTAACACCCAAGTCGGCTAAACTTGTGTAAACACCAAGAACACTTAGGCACACCAAGAACATAACCATAATTTGTGGGCCAAGCACAAGACTTTAAAACAATCTGTAAACATCCATGAACAACATAAAATCGCCTGGGAGCCAACAAATCTCACTTGAAGACAGTTCATAGATTGCTCACAACCAACACTGCTAAGTTTTGCTACTCAAGAAAGCTACATTTTGTAGCACCAAATCACAAGTCCTTTGGACAAAACATAGATATGGACCTTATGAACACTCATCCAGAACCGCAAGACCAAAAATCAAACTACAAAGAAATGTGGAGAAAAATACTTTCTCCTAGTCACACTGCAAACACTGCCAGGCACAGTATTCAAACTGGTGAACATAACTCTCAAACTAGTATTCTGAAGCACCAAATTCTGGATTTAAAATCTCCAACCACTTCTCTAAAACATATCCAAACTACACACTCCAATCTTCAACATAGAACAAATGCAAAGCAAAAACTCGGATAGTATCTTGTAAGCAAGAATACTTCTTCACAACACTGTCTTCAGTATTTATCAATTTTTCTCAAAAGCACTTGGAAACCCAACAAAAAGAACAATATACTAATATCATTAGTACTTCTACAAGCCATTTAGATTACCTTAACACAATAACTCAATCAACCAACAACAACAACATTAGATGATACAGTTGAAACCAATGACAACATCGATTAGCACATACTTACAACACATAATGAGTAATCTTTATTCATTTCTGGCATGTAATGTTGGAGTATTACATTCTTGTGAATTGCATTCAACCAATTACTTTCTGATTATCAAGTTCCCTTGAAGATTCGCACCTCTTCTACGTAACTATGAATGTTTCTGGTGAACTATGAGTAGGTTTACTTCAATTCATGACTATGTCTAGATATACATGTGGATAACTGTTGGAATTTTTGAATTCTTAGGGCTCTTACCTTCTAACCTAATCTTTTGAATTTTATTTCACAAATTGTAGTAATGAATTGCAAATAATGATAAATCCCACACAAATAATCATAAATACTAATAAACTACATGTTTTAAAGGAGATCCTTAGGTAAATTCATAGTTTATATGCAAAGATTAGTTCAAATAGGGATAGTTTCAAAAGAACTAATCAAAGTTAAGATTATTTCAGAAAAATTAATCAAACTAAATCATAATTTTAGAAGAATTGATCAAAGTTATGTCAAATTTATAATACTACATTTCAAATTTGGTTATATACTTAGAAATTTGACATAAAATAACAAGATATATGCAGAGTGAGCTAAATATATAGGATATCAGTGAATCATGACAAGATCTAGATGAACATGACTCAGAAGTATGTAAGTCCCTAGAATGGAAAATAGCATATCACAACAAACCCTGAGTGACAATCAGATGGTCAAGACTTGACAATCGAAGACTTGAGACTTCATATCCTTCCGGATCATGTTGTCTTTCAAGATGAATAAAGGTTTGTTGTGAGAAATTTTATTCATGTACATGTGACTAAACACCACATCAATAGGAATTGGTGCTAGAAAGAGGGCCAAGATAGATTCACTTGCTATTCTTTCAAAGATCCTATCAATATTTCATATCTTGAGTTGATTTGTTGCAAATATCTCTAGTACCTAAACACTCAATTATATCTTTGCAAAGATCTAGTCCTAATTTGCAAAGTTTGACTTGAATTTGTTGAGCTGGATCACCGACCTGTTACAAGGTCCTGATCTAGTGGTCTTTTATGTGAATTACCTGACATAAGACCGAGGGCTCGCTCATCTAGTGCTTAACCTAGGCATCCTATTCCGATTGTTCTTGTGGTCCCTATTCAAGTCGTAAAGGCCTTCTTTAATGTTGAGTCACTTATTGGCTTTACAACATATAACGATATGCCAAAGAATCTAGACAAATTATGTCCAAAATATCATGTCCATTAGGATGTTGAAGATCATCTAATAACCTTTAAGGAAGCTTTCTTTCGAGCAAGAATTCAGCATGAAGATGTTGTTTGCAGATTATTTTCTTACACTCTTGGAGAAGAAGCATACCACTGGTATGACAATTTACCTCAAAATTCCATCACTACTTGGTAGTTAATGGAACATGCTTATAAAGCTAGATTCAAAGTTCTAGTTGATGTAGCAATGATGTATCATTGGTTTGCCAGAATTAAAGAGGAGAAGGCAAATTTATCAAAACCTTCAATGATAGGTTCCAGAAGGCATATTCTAGATTGACTACTCCCTACAATATTCTAGAAGATGTAGCTCTATTAGTGTACTACTTTGCTCTGGACCCATTAACAACTATGTTCATAAAAAGAGCAAATCCTGGCATTACGTCTTTACCCAGTGCTTATGCCGAGGCAATAAAGGTTAATATCAAGACGAAGCAAGTAGGACATGATCTTCTACCGAGCATAGGACATCCTGTAGCATCTAATTAGATGGAATAGATTAATGGACGTTTGATGAACCATGATCCTTTGATGAATCATCTATGGGTTCCTCCAATTAACACTTTGAAACTTCAGGGGAACAATCAAATGGTCCTACATCTTGGACCTACATTTTCTGAAGTTTGACCGAATGGGAATGGTACTTGTTTCTTTCTCCTAGCTCAAGATAGTGTAGTAGCCAAGGTTAAGGAAGAGAAAGAAGATATGAGAGAAATCATAGCTCAACTAAATAGGTTGACCAATGAAGTAACTCAGTTGAGAAATTAAAGCTTTTATGCTCAAAACAATAGAGATAACTTGCAAAATAATAGAGATAATCTACAAAATAGAGGATGCAACAACAAAGGATATAATGCTCCTTGACCTCCAAGGGTCTTGACTACCAAACCAAACAATGGAAGCTTACCTTCACCTCTTGATAATTGGGACCCTGTGAAACCTAAACAGACAACTAGAGTTAACTTAGCTGAGGCTGCCTTGAACAACTGGTGCAAAATACATAATACTAGTGCTCATGTAGAGTTGGATTGTCCACAATTCAAGATTGTTGCAAGCATATTTCAAGCAGAAGTGTAGAATACCAAAAGGGAGACTAATCCCTCAGAAGGAAATGATCTTGTCCCTCTCGAATATGAGTCCACCATGGTCTTAGAAAGTTTCATAATCCTAGAAGAACAAGTGAATATAGTGCATGAGAATTATACTCTGATATGTGAAGATTTAACTTTAGCATTTGAAGCTTAAACTTTCCCTTTTGAAAGTGATAACCCTTAATATTGAGCATCTTCATCATCCTAGTGAAGGTAATGATGATTGTAAATGGGAATTTCCCATGCAAATGGAGAACAATTTGACTTCTCAGAGGGTTCAGTTGATGAGCATGATGAAGGGGATCTTGTTGAAAGCTTTAAATCAACCCAAAGTGTTGGCTCAACGCTGAAGTTTGGTGATGCCACTTATTTTGATCAAAGTGACCATGGAGAGGAAAAATTTAAAGCAATTGATTTCAAGAGTCAAGCCTCTAAGGATAAAACAAAAACTTTGTTGTGTGCAGCTGATTTGGTTTTAGAAGCTAGTGAATTGCCTAATTTTAAGAATTAGTTGTTAGTCATAGAAGATAAGGTTGTGCAAGCTTTAACACACTTGTACAACACACATAAGTTCATAGAAGATCACATTTGGAAGGAACAAGTTGAGAGGAGACAAAAGGGCATGGAAGAAGGATATTCACTTGTTGATTGACATGTAGTCAAAGGGGCTTTAGAAACATTGAAATCAAATTACTTGAATTTGATTTTTGATAGAGATCATGTCATTGAGTTTGCTGATCGTACCTATGATGTATTGAAAAGAAGAGAGGTTGAAGTGGATAATCTTACATTTGAGCTTAAGTCAACTATGGATTTTTTATATTGTACCCAAATGGACCTCTTAGAAGTTGAAAATCAACTTGACGTTGCACAACAATTAAGGAAGCAAGAAAATGTTGTAAGAGCAAATGAAATTAAGTTAGTTGAAGAGATTGATTTGATCCAAGAAGATTTTGACTTAAGACAACTTCCTAAGTATGCAGATTTAGAGTTGGAGAAATATGAAGACTTATTTGAACGTGAAGGTGAAAACAACTTCCAATCATTTGATAATCCCTTTTTTGATATGGAAGTTGAGTTAGCTTTTGAAAATCCACTCTTTATGTTGAATGATGAAGATCTATTTGATGTTAGCAACATAGAGGAGTATAGTAACAAGATATGGGATCTAGGTGAAGTATACTCATGGGATGTGATTTTGCATAGAGACTTCACCAACTTGAAGTTGCCATTAGTGGGTGACTTATGGCATGAAGTCAAGGTATGCAATGAGTTGAGTTCAATGGTTTCTTATTTTCATAATGGAGTGTTGCAAGGTGTGGCCCTTGGTCTCCTTGTTTAGTGATGCACTGCGATGGTTTGTGACAAGGGCTTAACCACCTCCTGTGCTTGTTAAGTCAAGTGGTTGTATCAGGCATTAACAAGTCAATCTTTTGGTGCAACGGCAACTAACAGTTGGTATTAGAGCCAAGTTCCTCTAAAAGAGCTTAACCACTTGAGGAGATCCAGGATGTCGTCCTACAAGGACAGTCTGAAGTTTGATGGAACCAATTTTAATCTTTGGAAAAGTCACATGAAATGTCACTTGCAATGTATGGGAATGTAGTACTGGACCATGGCTTCAACTAAGTATACTCCTCCTCAAGGTGGCCCGAAAGTCCCAAATGAAATCACAGATGCTGAAAACAATCTGTGGACTATAGAAGCTCTTCTAAGCGCATTATCTGATTCAGAACTTTCAAATATTTTTGACCTACCAATTGCTTTTGAGATTTGGGAAAAACTAAAACTTCTGCATGAAAGAGACAAGTATGTTAAATGTGCAAGGCTATAGAGTCTGAAAGGGAAATTTGAAAATCTGAAGATGAGAGAAGATGAAAATATCACTACTTTTATGCCATGAGTAAATGAGCTTGTTTGTGGAATTAGATGTGCTGGTGGAGTCTTGGATGAAGATGAGATTGTTGGCAAAATTCTCAGATCCCTTCCCGCTTCTTATAAAATCAAGGTTGCTGCCATTGAAGAATTCAGAGCCCGTACAACTGTCACAAGAGATCAACTGGCTAGTAAATTAGCTACATTTGAAATGACTAAGTTTAGAGATGCCCCCCCAAGACTAAATCATCATTCAAAGCTAGTGCTTCTATAAAAGGAAAACAAAGGTTTGATCTGAGAGAAAACTCTTCAAGGAAACTATCATGGTATGAAAAAGCAAGAAGGGACTTGGAAGAAGAAGAAACTAAAACTGCTCAGCTTGAAGCCCTTATTGCAAAAAGACTGCCAAGAGGATCCGGTAAGTATGAAGGGAAATTGCCTTATAAGTGTTTTAATTGCAATAAGATTGGTAATTTTGCCTTAAAGTGTCTGAAAAGATTTTCAAGGCCAAATCCTAACAGATCAAGGTTCTAAAAGAATTGTTACTATGTTCATGAAGAGGATGATAATGAAGGAGTAACAGATGATGAATCAGAGACATGAAACAAATCTAGAAGTGATTGGGTGTTTAGTGTCATCAAGGAAGAAGATCCAATGCCCTCTGAATCTGTCAATCATAAAGTTGTAGGAAAAGCTCTGGCTGCCCAAGTTGAAGAAAAGGATGATTGGGTCATTAACAGTGGATGTTCTCATCATATGACACGTGACAAAAGTAAGTTCTTAGATTTGGAAAGGTATGAAGGAGGAGTGGTAAAGTTTGGTGATAATTCTACTGGTAGAATCAAAGGTAGAGGAACTATTTCTTTTGATGGAAAGAACAAAACCGGTAATGTACTGTATGTTGAAGGATTGAAGCACAATCTTCTCAGTGTTGGACAGTTGGTGGACAAAGGCTATGATCTCCAATTCAAGAATGGAAAATGCAAAATCTTTAAAATTTCTAGAACAGAGATTGCATCTGATACTCAGACAAAAGGTAATATCTTCCATTTAGTTGGTACCGGTAAAAGTTGTCTATTTGTGCAAGTTGATCAGAGTTGGCTATGGCATAGGAGGATGTGTCATCTGAATTTTGATAATATCATCAAGATAAGCAACACTCAGGCTGTAAGAGATCTTCCAAAATTGGTGAAACCTACAAATAGCTTGTGCAAAGAATGTCAGTTGGGTAAACAAAGCAGAGTCTCATTTAAAAGCAAAGAACAATCTTCTACCGGAATATTGGACTTAGTTCACACTGATCTATGTGGTCCGGCAAGAATCAGGAGTGTGCAAGGTGATAGATACTTCATGTTACTAATTGATGACTACTCCCAGATGATGTGGGTAACTTTTCTGAAAGAGAAATCATAAGCTTTTGAGAAATTCAAAATATTCAAGGCTATGGTAGAGAATGTGTAGACACCCAAATTTGTCCCAAATTTGTCCATGTCTTGCAACACCTTGTCAAAAACATTATCCTAGACATTATAAGCCATTTTGTCCTAAATCCCACTCTTAATACCATTTATCCATTAGCCAATTAATTAAATAAATTTTATTTATTTAATTAAAATCCCATCTTAATCTTACTTAGCCAATCAATTAAATAAATTCTATTTATTTAATTAATTTCACATGCATAATCCCATTTATCCTATCCTCGTCCCAATTAATTAAATAAATTTTATTTATTTAATTAATTTCCACATCATATCTTATCCCATCCTATTCATTTATCCTATTAATTAAATAAATTTAATTTATTTAATTAATATCCAACTCATATCCTAGCTAATTCAAATATTTTATTTGAATTAAGTCCTCACCTTTCATCACATTCCAACACTTGTCCATTCAATCATGTGTTGTAGTACAACTTTTATCTTTCACATGCACAACTAATGGGACCTAATTTTAGTATTTATCTACACAAGCACACCTAAGCCTTATCTTCCCTTGCCACATGTCAAATGACTACAATTTCTTAATGTGCAAGGAAACCTAATTTAATCCTATCCATCCATTTCATCTAAAGCCCTAATTAATCCTAGCCATATATTGGAACCAAGCCTTTCCTATAAAACAAGCCTCTCTTGAGCCATTAGAGAAGAGAATGGAGGAAAGGGAGAATTAAGGGATTCTTCTTCATGCAACTTCACTCTGCTGAATTTTCATCTCAAGCCATTATCTATCCTCTTTCATTTACTTAGCTTGCATCTATCAACCATCAACCATCCATCATCTATCTCCTTATCAATGTTATGCTGCAGAATCGAGCAATCAACACAACAAAGTAATCAAATCAATCGAGCTCATCTTGCATCTTCGAGGTATTGAATTATTTGGGTTTAGGTTATTGCATTTCATTGTTTGAATCATTTCCATTTATAAATCTAAATTTTTTGATATACATTCTGGCACGCCCGGTGGGACTCACATCCTTGATTAACTCTCTTGTTTAAGTTGTTTTTTATGAAGTTTAGATCTCTTGGAGCGCCAATCTTTCATTTTTACAAGCTTTTGTAGCAAAATTTTGCATTTTTCTAACTCTAGTTTGCAAAGATTTGGCTAAAAATATATGTAGATGATCTATTAGCCCAAATCTAACCTCACCATTGCATCTGGGAGGCTGTTTCCATAGATTTTGAGTACAAATTTAGCTAAATTTAATGAAAAATGGAGCATTTGGCGAAGAAAACAATAACCGGACTGCAAAAATGCGCTTCTGGTAATTCAGCTCGCCTCTGATCAAACAGCAGTCGCCTGGGCTAAATTAGCTCACCTTTGATCAAATAGCAGTCACTTATGGTCAAATTTGGCTCACTTTTAAACAAATAGTCATAAGGTTTTGGTAAAATTAAGCTCGCTTTTGAACAAAAACCGATCGCATCTGGTAAACTTGGTCGCATATGGTTATTCTCTGCAATCTCTCACCTGAAACTTTCCAAATCACTTTTGGGCTATTGTTAGTTGCTTTTTGTCTTTTCTTAGTCACATATGAGCTATTACCTATCACTTCCATTCTTTTTTACATCGCTTTTGAGCAAAAACCTGCCGCTTTCTGCATCTCTACGTTGCTTTTACACTGGGATCGGCCGCTTATATCGCTTTCTGGATCGCCTTTACACTGACAGTGACCGCCTCAGGTATGATATGCATCACTTTTGTCTCAACAAAGCTCACCTGTGATCTTTAATACTATTAGCAATTGCTTTTAAATTGTGTTGCTCGCTTATGCAATATTTGAATCGCCTTTGTGATCACAGTGATCGCTTTTAAACTAATCCGCATCGCTTTTGAACGGACAATAGCCGCTTTTGCAATAATGGTGTCGCTTTAGGTTTGATAGTGCTTTCCTTTAGTAGAATAGGGTTTTTGTTGCAATTGTTGTTTTGCAGGAACAGATCACTTATAAGCCGAAATAGTTCGCATTCGAGATTTTTCGCATCGCTTACGAGTTGAAACAGTCCGCATATGGAATTATTAGATTCGCTCTATGATATAACAGCTCACCTGCAAACATATTGATATCACTTATGATCAACAGTGTGTCGCTTATGAATCCTGCCCGTGGAAAAATTCAGGTCGCTTCTAATCAACAGTAAATCGCATCTGGCAACTGTAACTTGCTTTTGGTAGCTGTCATTGTGTATCTTGGTGTTTCTATCATAACTTTCACATATGGAGGCCAAATAGCACAAACAAGGACTCGTTGGAAAGATGGGAGGACAAACTTCACAACTGTACTACTTTTAATAGGTGACTATACTATTTTTTAGGCTTTTTTTATCAGTCAAAGTTCTAGTTCATTACAAACTTCATTTGAGCATAACTTGAGCAATTTTGATCGTTTTTCAGCGAAACTTTTTTTCAAATTGCTTAGAATCTCCTAAATTTTCTGTTTGTGAAATCTATTCTTTTGTATCAGATCATTTTAATCAAAATTTTCATATTTCATCTTTTTCATGTAATCATCTTGTTTGCAAGTTTACTTGTTTCTTTTTGGGATTGGTGACTTGTAAGGGCATCTAAGGAGCTCGAGTAGCATTGGCATCAACATCTACAACAAATTGGAAAGCGATTGTATCAAGTGCACTCATTCTAATCTTTCATCTCTTAATCTTGTCTGATCACACATTTGGATTTAGGCACAAAATGAACAATTGTTTGCAAATTCACATCAAAAAATTAGGCTAAAACAAACCATTGTCTTTCATCACATTTGGATTTGGGCTCTAAAATGAACAAGTGCTTGAATTGTCTTCCATACATTTCATTTTCTAAGGGGAAATTAACAAGTGTGAGTGTGAATCAAGTGATAGCTCACTTGATTTGCTTTTGTAAACCCTATCTAGGAGGCTTGCTTGGAGAGACACCACTCCAAGGGATGACCTCAATCGAGGTTGAATCGAAAGACACCCTCATTGGGAGTTGTAAATCTTGTCACTCTTGGCTAAGCCCCAAAGAACTTTATACCTTTGGGAAGTGAAGGTGAAGGGTGGGTTAACCCTTTCTCCCGGCTGTGTGGCAGGATTTTGCTTTCAATCCTTAGTCAACCTTGTAGAATCTAGCCTAAGACCTAATTGGCCATACCCACTTGACTAGACATTTGGCTTGTTGATGTGTCTTCCATGTGTGCTTGCTTAATCATCACATTTCATTTTCAAAGTCAAAAAATTACTTATGTGTCTTGCGTGAGTGATTCATGTGTGTATATGCATAATCATTTGTTTGAACATTGACCAATCAAGCTATAAACACCAAACACATAAACAATTCATCCTACATTTGATCCACATCACCCAATTTTGTCATTCCACATTATATCCTAATCATACCCAAATCAATTTTATTTTGAACATATCCTAGTCACATCCATACTCATTCCAAATCATCTCTACATCATCATCAACCTAGTCCTAGTCAACACTTGTCAAGATGGTTGTAATCATTCAAGGGGGCTATCCCTCTAATCATGAGACAAATCCCAAGCCTAAGGTGACAATTCAAGGGGGCTATCCCTCTAATCATGAGACAAATCCCAAGCCTAAGGTGACAATTCAAGGGGGTTATCCTTATAATCATGAGACAAGACCTAAGCCTATAATCACAATTCAAGGAGGCTACCCCTCTAATTCAAATAATAAAATAAAACCAAAGCCCAAGGTCACAATTAGAGGAGCCCCTCTTCCTAATTCAAATCATGAAGATAAACCAATACCTAAGGTCACAATTAGAGCAGCCCCTCTTCCTAATCCAAATCATGAGAAGAAACCAATCACAATTAAAGATGGCTATCTTCCTAATCCAAATCATGAGAAGAAACCAATCACAATTAAAGGTGGCTATCCTCCTAATCCAAATCATGAAAGTGAACCAAAGCCCAAGATCACAATTAAAGGAGCCTCTCCTCCTAAGACCAAGTTTATACTTCGAGGAGGATATATCTTTATTGATGAGGATGAGACAAGTCCAAAACCCAATCCATCTACACATCAAATCAATTCCACATCAACTTATCCCACTTCATACCAATCTAATCCATCCACATGTCAAACCAATTCTGCATCAACTTATCCCACTTCATCTCAACCAAATTCATCCACATGTCATATCAGCCCTTTATCAACCTATCACAACCCTTATCCATATCAATCCATATCACAACAATCATTATCCTATGCAACCCCTCCATCATCATCACATCAACAACAAATCATATCACAACAAGAAGTCCAAACACCATCCCAACCTCAACAAATTCCACGTCAAACCTATGAACATCCACCTCAAGTTTATCCAATCCCTCATGCCACCGTTCCAATGCACTACCAAGCCCATCCACAAAGCAATCAAGTGATATTACAAGAACAACATCCAAGTTCCAATGGCTCTTTGTACATAAATCAAGTAAGTCCAAGTACACCTTTTCAACAAGACCACCAAGCACCATTGATAGATCTAAATCCACCTTTCCAACAAGAATCATATCCAAATCCCAATGGCCCCTTGTACATAAATCAAATGAGTCCAAGTTATCCTATGCAAGACTTAATTACCTTTGACAAGGGAGATACCGATCTAGAGTGGCCTTCATCATCTAATCACCCACCAACACATGAGCCAACAAGTCCTATCCCAACACCACCATGTGATCCTACTCCTAGTCCATTGGTCCATCAACCTTCCAAATCACCAAGCCCTTCATTAGCTTCATCACCATGTCATTCTAATCCTTCACCAAAGGATGCGGCTGAGATAGTTTTACAAAGAATGCTTGAAGCAAAACTCATTGAACTTCCTGAAGTCAAACCATATGAAGAAATTCCATATGATGAACATGATTATTGTGCATACCATAGGACCAAAGGCCATAATACAAATCAATGCCCAATATTTTTCCCAATTGTTTACAAGGTGTACCTACCTATAATGGGAAATCATGCCACATCATTCAAATCACATGTGTCACCCCCCTCTAATCCTAATCCATCCAATCTAATTAGCCCCCAACCTAATCCTAGTCCTAAGCCTACAACATCATCCACTATTATTGTTCATCCATTATATTGCCCATCCACTCATACCCTTGCGAAGGATGTGATCCATTGGCTACTAGCTAGGAATAAACTACCTCCATGTCAAACACCCATTCATGAGCCTACCAAAAAACTTCCAAAGGTCATGTCTAATCCTATAATCCCATCATGTGGTCCACCTATCCTTGAGCCTATCCAAGAGCCCTCAATTAACATGCATAGTTCTTCAAGCCCATCATGTGACATACAAGCCATCAAGCCTATTCAAGAGTCTCCTATCATTAATCCAAGTCAAGAGTCATCATATTCTCATGTTGTTGACCAAGAGCCTATCCAAGAGCCTTCCACTTCCATTCAAGCAACCCAAGAGGTATGTCAAGAGTTTAATCCTAAGCATGTTGAAACATTAAGCCCTAGTCCAACTCAAGATCAAAACACTTTCATGCAACCCATCCATAACATTTACCTTCTTTATGATCAAGATGCATAAAGCTTCCAATCATTCCATCCACTCCATCCACCCCATGGGATTCCAAAATAAACATTTGGATGCCTTTACTTATAAAGCCAAAAATCCAACTAAAACTCCTAAGGACCCTCATGCCTTAGGGTATCAATGTCAAAAGTCTCTAAATCATCCATCTTCTAAGCAAAGTACATTCACAAAGCTATCCAAGCCCATACCTCCAAAAGTAAAGCCTAAAAGCAAAATGGTTTGGGTTCCTAAGCAAAAAGCTAGCAAAGTGAATGAGGCATCCTTATCCATCTTTCAAGAATCCCAATCACCTATATCCATCCAAAAGCCTACTTCCATCCAAAACTTTCGTTCCCTTCAAAAATCCCACAAGCAAAACAACAACACTAAAAATGCTAAATCTATGTGGGTTCCTAAATCACTTCATCAACCATCTCCTAAGCAAACATCTCCATTGCTTCCTACACCACCATCTCACCAAAAGCTTCAATGTTTATCATGGTGTGTGCAGCCGTTGGTCATGATTCCCTTCCACTCCGCAGCACCTCCACATAACTACATCACCCCATCCTTCATCCATTATCCTACAAATCTTCCCCATCACCTTCCTATGGTCCATGCTTTTGCATAAGCCTTTTATCCATCCATCCTTGCATGAACCTTCCATAATCCACATCATAATCTACTATCCACCTAATCCATCTCCCATCCATGCAATCCCTTATCAACATCTATGAGCACACTTGACATGGTCCATGCGGAGACATCATCAATCTCTAAAGGGACACTATCAACCTTTATAGCACTAAACACTTGAGTCCCTCCTATCCATTACCATGGTGAAAACCTGGCAAACAGGCGCCATGTGTAATTGTCAACCCATCTTAAAAAAAGCAAAAAAAAAAAAAAATTCAAAATAGTAAAGAGAAATCCTTTCATCCAATGGTGAAAACTTGGCAAACAGGCACCTTGGATAAGTACCATGATGAAAACCTGGCAAACAGGCATCATGTGTAGGTTGATCTTCTATGTCACTTACACTTGGGCGCACATTGTCTCATCCAGCCTATCCATTTCCAAACTATCTATCCCATTATATCATTTTCCATCCTACCATCCTTAGCCATTACACACATATGCCTATCCTATTGAACCCATTTATCTATCTTCTACCTTTTGATTTTGATGAAGACATAGGGGCAAAATGTTGAAACATGTTTGGATATTTCTTGACATACCTTCTTTCCAAACCAAGGCCTATCCATTGACCATTTATCCATCCCATTCAAACCAATCCATCATGTCATCCTATCATCATAAGCGCCATGTAAAATCCAATCATGTAAAAACCCTAAGTCATCCACCTAGAATGAGGCAAGTTATTCTTCCTATGCAACATAGCCTTTGGAGATCACATCCTAGCTCCCTTATGATCCATCCACTATGGCGTATCCTTATGATGAGCTTTCCATCTTATAGCTTATCCCCATCTATTTATCATGAGCTTTCCACTATAGCCTACCTATCCATTTATCATGAGGCATGCATTCATCCCTTATATGGCCTATCCTCTCTTCCATCCCATCCAACTCTCATGATCTTTTCATCACATTTACTATGAGCTCATCCTTTTATCCATCCCTTGCACCTAGACTTGGTTTTCTCCCTTGTCATTGGTATCTAGCACAAAGGCTACCCAAATTGTAAAACCATTGACATTCAAAATATCTCAAAAAATCCAAAAAAAATCAAATATTCTCAAAAAAAAATACAAAAAAAATCAAAATATGTCAAAAATTTCAAAAAAATCAAATATCCAATGAAAAATCCAAGCAATAAAACCAATCACATCATCCAAAACAATCCACTCCATCAACATTCAATCAAAATTAATTCATCATCATCATCAAATAATCATCATTATCAATTCTTCCTATCAATAACATTCATTCATCCATTTCAATCAATCACTTCTTCTAGTCATATCAATCAAATCAATCTAAGCAATGATCTTAAATCCAAGTCACACTAATCCATATCAAGCAAGCTAATCAATCAAAGAACATTATCCTATCAAATCAACAGGTTTTGCTCCTAATCTTGTCATGAGCCCAATCAATCATCATCAATGGGATAGAGCGTTCCCACATCCTTGTGTTGATCTAGGGATATAGCTTTCCCCACAATGACAACACTATCTATCATCATCACTTAAACAATCAATCATTAGTTTATGACTTGACAAGGGAAATGCCTTGTTTGTTTTGTATCCTTTGAGCACACTAAGAACACTTGCTTATGCTTAGATTGAGTGGACACTCTAATCATCACACCATCACTATCATCATTCAATCCAATCCAATCATCAAAATAATCAGCCTAGCAATAGCAAACATCACAACCAAAGCACATCAAGCCAACTATCAAAACAAATCCTATCAATCAACAACAATCATCAAAATCAAAGAACATCAAGCCAACCATCAAAACAAATCCTATCAATCATCAGCATCAACACCAAAGAAAATCAACTCAAAGCACATCAATCCAACCATCAAAACTAATCCTATCAATCATCAGCATCAACACCAAAGCAAATCAACTCAACCACATCAACTCCAATCAACATAAATCCAATCACTCCAATAAATCACAAGAAGCTCAATCCACCACATATCATCCCATCATTAACATCAAATCAATCTTCATCCATCATTTCATCATCTTCAAATCATTCCAAGCAATGATCCAAGTGTAAGCCCATCCTTAATCCATACCAAGCAAGTTAATCAATCAAGCCAAGTTATCCAAACGCAATCCATGGTCTTGATCCTAGCCTTGTTGTAAGCTAAATCAATTAGCCAACTAGCCAACCAACTTAGCAAACAACCTTGTGTTGATCTAGGGATATAGCTTTCCCCGCAATGACAACACTCTCAACTATTATCAATCAGCAATTAATCATTGGTTTACAGCTTGACAAGGGCAATACCTTGTTTGTTTTTGAATCATTTGTGCATGCTTGCTTGCTTGCTTGTGTGTGTTATCTTTTTATCTTGCATTTGTATCACATCTGTAACTTTCCAGCTAATATTCATATCTTGTGTATGTTGGAATAGCTTTTTGCAGTATCCTTTGCATCTAAGGTCATATCATACCTTTTATGCATTAGGACTTCAATGCTCTAAGTTTCCTTCCTCATACGTTAGACAAGGTTGTATTATGCTGGGGCATGAGACACATCGTCACCTGGGTTCTTATACCTTGGTGCATAACATCTAGTGCTATATCAAACATCATGGTTGCTCATTTTCATTGCAGCATAACACATCATCATTTCTTCTATCCATTTCCCTATCTTATCATTCTTGACCAAGCCATTTCTTTTCAAGAGCCTACCCGTGTTTGTCCAACCCGCCTATCCTCTCGAGGGGGCATCACCAACCTATCCTTTCTATCATCATCATCATCAGCATCATCAGCATCCCTATCAATTATCCATACCTTAACTTCTTTGAAATAATGTTACTCGACACAAAGCTCATCATCTCGAACATCATCTCAAAGAGGGGCAAAATGTAGACACCCAAATTTGTCCCAAATTTGTCCATGTCTTGCAACACCTTGTCAAAAACATTATCCTAGACATCATAAGCCATTTTGTCCTAAATCCCACTCTTAATACCATTTATCCATTGGCCAATTAATTAAATAAATTTTATTTATTTAATTAAAATGCCATCTTAATCTTACTTAGCCAATTAATTAAATAAAATTTATTTATTTAATTAATTTCACATGCATAATCCCATTTATCCTATCCTCATTCCAATTAATTAAATAAATTTTATTTATTTATTTAATTTCCACATCATATCTTATCCCATCCTATTCATTTATCCTATTAATTAAATAAATTTAATTTATTTAATTAATATCCAACTCATATCCCAACTAATTCAAATATTTTATTTGAATTAAGTCCTCACCTTTCATCACATTCCAACACTTGTCCATTCAATCATGTGTTGTAGTACAACTTTTATCTTTCACATGCACAACTAATGGGACCTAATTTTAGTATTTATCTACACAAGCACACCTAAGCCTTATCTTCCCTTGCCACATGTCAAATGACTACAATTTCTTAATGTGCAAGGAAACCTAACTTAATCCTATCCATCCATTTCATCTAAAGCCCTAATTGATCCTAGCCATCCATTGGAACCAAGCCTTTCCTATAAAACAAGCCTCTCTTGAGCCATTAGAGAAGAGAATGGAGGAAAGGGCGAATTAAGGGATTCTTCTTCATACAAATTCACTTTGCTGAATTTTCATCTCAAGCCATTATCTATCCTCTTTCATTTACTTAGCTTGCATCTATCAACCATCAACCATCCATCATCTATCTCCTTATCAATGTTATGCTGCAGAATCGAGCAATCAACACAACAAAGCGATCAAATCAATCGAGCTCATCTTGCATCTTCGAGGTATTGAATTATTTGGGTTTAGGTTATTGCATTTCATTGTTTGAATCATTTCCATTTATAAATCTAAATTTTTTGATATACAAAATGAAACTGGATTAAAATTAAAATGTCTAAGGTTTGATAGAGGTGGAGAATTCACATCTGGTGAGTTCATAGAATTCTATGAGAAACATGGAATAAAGAGATAGTTGTCTGCTCCTAGGACTCCACAGCAGAATGGCGTAGTGGAGAGAAAGAATTGGACCATCCAAGAAGCATCTAGGACCATGATGATGGAAGCAAATGTTCCTCAGATCTATTGGGGAGAAGCTGTCAACACTACAGTCTATACTCTCAATCGAGTTCAAATTAGAAGCAATACCGGTAAGACTCCTTATGAACTTTGGTCTGGCATCACTCCTATTGTGAGGTATTTCAGAGTTTTTGGTATCAAATGTTACATTAAAAGAGATAAAGATCTAGGCAAGTTTGATGCTAGAAGTGATGAAGGAATATTCTTGGGCTACTCTACTCAAAGCAAAGCATACCGATGTTATAACAAGAGACTGAGAAAGATTATAGAAAGTACAAATGTGAAGGTTGATGAAGGAATTGAAAAACCTTCAAGGTTTTATGAATATGGCGAAGATGATCAGAATGGTGTTTTGATTCAAGGAACCAAGTCCCTTCTAAAATTTAGATTCAAACTGATCCGATAAATCAGGAAGAAGAGATGAGTTTCAATGAGCCTGATCAAGAATCAGAAATACAAGACACTCCCAAAGTTCCCAGGTATGTAAGACTAAACTACTTTGAAGATTAGATCATAGGTGATAAAAGCAAAGGTGTACAAACAAGAAGGAGAATTGCTCAAGATTCAGATGAGTATTGTCTAATTTCAAAGATTAAACCTAAGATAGTAAATGAAGCTTGCAATGATGAAAACTGGACCAAAGCAATGGAGGAAGAGCTAATGTAAATTGAGAAAAATCACACTTCAGATCTTGTTCCCAGACCTAGAAACAAGAATGTGATTGGAACAAAATGGGTCTTCCGGAACAAACTGAATGAAGTTGGTGAAGTAATCAGAAATAAAGCCAGATTGGTCTGCAAGGGTTACTCTCAAATAGAAGGAGTTGATTTTGAAGAAACTTTTGCTCCGGTGGCAAGAATTGAAGCAGTCAGATTATTTCTTGCTTTTACTGCCTTCAAGGAATTCAAAGTGTACCAGATGGATGTCAAGTCTGCCTTCCTGAATGGTGATTTGGAAGAAGTATACATTGAGCAACCGGATGGATTTTAATTGTCTGATCATGGTGATATGGTCTGCAAGTTGAAGAAAGCACTGTATGGACTAAAGCAAGCCCCAAGAGCCTAGTATGAAAGATTAGATAAGCATCTTTTGAAGATTGGTTTCAACAAAGGTACTGCTGGCAGTAACTTGTATTTCAAAATTGATCATGAAAACATCCTGATTGTTGAAGTGTTTGTTGATGATATCATTTTTGGAGGAAGAGATAGTATGTGTAAAACCTTTGCAAATCAAATGAAAAGTGAATTTGAGATGTCCATGCTTGGAGAAATGAATTTCTTCTTGGGTCTACAAATCACTCAAACAAAGAAAGGAATCTTCATTTCTCAGACCAAATATGTGAAAGAATTGTTGAAGAAATTTGGGATGGAAGACTCAAAACCAATGAATACTCCTATGGCAACCGGATGTAAATTGGGCAAAGATGATGACTCTCCTAAGGCTGGTCAGAAAAAGTATAGGTCAATGATTGGAGGATTGTTGTATCTTACTCAAACTAGACCTAACATTATGAATGCTATGGGTCTTGTGGCTAGATTTTAAGCTGATCCTAAAGAATCTCATTTCATGGCAATCAAGAGAATTTTTAGATATCTAAAAGGAATAGTTGAGTATGGATTGTGGTATCCCAGAGATCATGATTTCTCTCTTCATGCATATACAGATGTAGATTGGGCAGGAGATGTGGATGACTGGAAGAGTACCAGTGGTGGAGCATTCTTCTTGGGGAAGAGATTGGTTTCTTGGCTGAGCAAGAAATAAGAGGCAATATCTCTGTCCACTACAGAAGCAGAATATATTGCAGCAGCAGGTAGTTGCACTTAAGTTTTGTGGATGAAGCAAATGCTAAGAGACATAAGAGTGGAGTATGAGGAGCCTATCACAATCTTCTGTGATAATTCAAGTGCAATAAATATAACTAATAATCTGGTGTTGCATTCAAAGACTAAACATATATCCATCAAGTTTCACTTTTTGAGAGAATAAGTGAACAAGAATGAAGTCAGATTAGAGTTTGTGCCATCCAAGGATCAGATTGCAGACATCTTCACCAAACCTCTACCTAAGGACTCTTTTGAGTATCTCAGGGAGAAGTTAGGGGTTATTGCCCCTCCGGTGATGAACTAAGGTGCACTAGAGTGCATCAGTCTAGTAGATATCACAGTCATATCTTGTGGTCTGAATTGATGATAGGGAGCTACCACTTAGGGGGAGCAACTGGTATGATTCTGAAGGGTTAGAGTTGCAAGTATGAGCCCTTTGCCATTGATGTCAAAGGGGGAGAGAAGACATGTGAAAACAAATGGTTGATGATCAAAGGAGGAGCAGTAAAGAAAGAGAAGACATGTGAATGGTTGTTGCTGATAGGGGGAGTTGTGACAGTAAGGAGAAATTTTTGTCTTGATAGTTAAAATAATTTTTCACATCATATCTTGCCATTAATGACAAAGGGGTCGATTGTTGAAAGTATGGGCCTAACCAGTGTTTTCATTGATGTCAACATACTCCTATTGCATTGATGAAAAGGATTGGATGAACTGAGTACTAAGGATATTGAGAAAATTAGTCCTAATCAGGAACAAAGAAGAACAGTGAAGACAGTAAGGTAAAAGTCCAAGATAAGATGAGGATCAGAGCAAGTGGTTTAAAGGGTTTGTAGATATGTGTCTTAAAGTGATCCAGTAAAGATTTTAGAGGTCCACATGAAGATCTGAAGAAGTTGTGGCCATTCAAGTAAAACTGGTTCTGGCAGGTGTTCAGAGGTGATAGAGTGACATAGAGAGGTCCGGTGAGATCCAGAAATGCGTTATCCTATTCTGTGGATTTGAGGGAGTGTTGAGGAAGTCTTTGTGAAGTTGCAACTTGATTGGTTCATGGTTTGAAGGTCTGGAAGCATCTATTCCTTTATGACAGTGATGATAGATTATGTTCTTGAGGTTCCAGATGAAGGAGAGAAGGATTTCAGTAAGCAGATGAAGTGCGGATGTTCTTGGTGATTTAGGCAATCTTGTGGAGGTCTTTGGATCGTGTCTAGTTCGTGGTGGTGGTCTGCATTGGAGTTAGAGCTTGCAATTGAAGAATAACCTCCGGATGATGGTGTTCTTCCTGAGACTAACCGACCGGATGTATTACACATCTTATGGATGTTCTTATAGATGTTTGTTGACTTAGATGATTATTCCTAAGTCGATGCCTTGTATAAATAAGGGATTGTAAATTCATTTCAAAGTGTGTCTTGTGGAGATGTGAGTGTGGTAGCGAGGAAGAGAGTGAAAGGCAGAGCAAAAGTTTTGGGTTTAAATGGAACTGATTCAAGCATGGTGAAGATGCTATTCTCTAGTTCAAGTATGTGATACTTATTATTCTGTAGACAGTGAGTCTACTGTAGGCAGTGAGCCTCTTGTGAGCAGTGTGCTCAGGTAGTGAGCCCTAATTAGCATGTGCCATTTTGTTCTTTCTATTCTTCTAACAGAGAATACAATCTTGGGTTAATCACCCCGTGGTTTTTCCCTTAATCGTGTTTTCCACGTCAAAATCTTGGTGTCTTATGTGTTGATGTGTTTCTACTCTTGATTTAATGCATTATGTTTCCATGATTGATTTATTGATATGCTACTAAATAACAAGAAGGATTAGGTGTGTTATTGGAAAGAAAGTTTTAGATAACTGATTCACCCCCCCTCTCAGTTGTCTGTCCTGAATCTAATAGTTGGTATCAGAGCTGAGGTGACGGGTTCAAACCCCGCGCTTGCATTGGGGGGGATTGTTGCAAGGTGTGGCCCTTGGTCTCCTTGTTCAGCGCTATGCTACGGTGGTTTGTGACAAGGGCTTAACTGCCTCCTGTGCTTGTTAAGTCAAGTGGTTGTATCGGGCATTAACAGGTCGATCTTTTGGTGCAACGGCAACTAACATGGAGTTGGTCCTACATTGCATTCCCCTTGTATGGTATTCCAAATTCCAAGTTTAATTTTACCAAGTAGGAATTACTATCACAAAGTAACACTCCATATGCATGATGAGATTACTTCTTGGATGAGTATGCATGCAAGATTTTATCCACAGGGTTTTGTAGAGGATAGTGATGATGGGAAGAAGGTTTCATGGAGGATTTTGGAATCAAATATCTATCATAAAGACATTGTCCTAAATCATATCATCCATCACATGTTTTCTTTTGCATACTTACTTATGGATTGGAGAGAAATTTTAGCCATGAATTTGATATATTTTGGTACTAGATGACCCAAATCACTTGCTATTATTAGAGGATTTCAGATTTGTTGTTGCTGTCCCATTTTCAAATCTCTAAAATCAGATTTTTAGATGACCATTTCAGTTTTTTGCAGCAAAATGATTGTTCTTATTGTTGTTTTGGGCCCTTGGTGGAAGGTTGATAGAAGGTTTCAGCTGAAAATAACAAGTGTTTTAGCTAGCATTGCTTCTTTGGTTTTTGAAAACCAAGTGATTCATGGTTGTTCGGTGTTTATTTCAGCTTGTGTACAAGCTGATTTGTGTTCTCCCTTGGAGGAACGTTTTAGATTTTGGATTCCAACATTGATTTTAGGTGAGATAAATTGTGATGTTGACTTCTTGGAGGATGCTCACTCCATTACTCTCATGTTTGATGATGATATTGATGAGTAGAATTCTTTAGAGTATAATGCAGAGGGTCAGCTGTGAAGTTTCCAAGTATATTAGAGTGGCGCATGTATCCCTGTTGGTTGGTATGGATTGCTTGAGGACAAGCAATCTTGAGTGGAGAGGACTTGTAATGTCCTCATTTGGTGTTTAGCCAAGTTTGTGACTAATAGCCTATTTCATTGAGCTTCAGTAGGCTATCTGGCTTGGTTAAGGAGCTCTATAAGTTGTGGAGAGAACATGTTTAGTTATCTGTGATGTTTTTCTTTGGTTTTGAGCTTGATGATGTCTTAGGATGGCTATGCAACTTTCAAAAGTTTCTTCAGCTTCCCAGATAGCTCTCCAAGGTTCGTGGAGGAGCCATCTATTATTAGAAAGTCACCCAAAAGGCATCGTTATTCATCCCAAACCCTATGGAGCATGTTGGTATAGTTTATTTGGTATTTTGGTGAAGTTTAGGATTTTCCACAAAAAGCATGCTTTTAATGAGCTAATAGTTAATTATTTGCACTTAGGCTTATAAGTTGGAAAATAATTATAAAGTGCAAGGGTATGATAGCTCATTGGAAAGGGGAAAAGTTAATCATTTATTTAGGCACATAAAAGTGAGAGCTTAAGTGATGAAATATTGGAGTTTGGGGGAAAAAGTATATTTCTCTATTTTATAATTCATTTTATTGTGCAAACTCCTAAAAAGTGCCTATAAAAGGGAGTTGAGAGCTCATTTATTTTTTTATGCTTGAGATTGTAATGTTATGCTATTGGATTAAGCCTATGTGTTCTTCCTTTCCTTCTCGAGGATGAAAACCCTCTTGGAGAAGATTAGTTTTGGTGGTGAAAGATCCACCCTAGCTGGTTTGAGGTGATTTCATCTAGGAATCACATAGAGTTGAATGGAGTTCAATGTCTTTTGATAGTTTGTTGGATTGAATGTGTTTATTTCCTATTGTGAGGGTTTTAATGCATTTTGGAGTTGAAGTTCAGAGCATTCTTTGAATTTGTTTGTTTCCATGTACTTGGCCATACCATGGGTATGTTGGAGCTCTGTTTGCAAAGGGTATAATGCATATTATGTTTGGTTTCCTACATAATCTCTATCATGTCTAATCTACCTTTGTAGACCTATTTATATGAAGATTGATGCAGATTTGAGATGGTTTCTGATTAGCTATACTAGCTGGGCCATTCTGTTGAGCCATACAATCTGTAGGATGCATGTTCTAGTTGTGAAGGAAGATTACATGCTTAAATATTGTGTTAAATTTTCCTCCATACCTAGGCATTGTGTTTACATGCTTTGGAGTGTTGTAGTTTGCAAGACACATTGTAGTTTAGCTGGTTGTACACTATACAAGGTTGTACTAGATTTCTATTGGGTGTTTGAATGTGTGCTAACTATCACTGCTGCTCTAGATTTGATCTCACTCTTGTGGCATCTACAAATGAGGAGATTGGTGGAGTTGCATAGAGGGACGGTTTGAGAAAGTAGAAGGCTGCTGTATACAATGATAAGGGCTATCATAATGGTTGTTGCAAGTCTACACCAATACATGTAGCATACCAGTCCAGTGATCAACATTCATTTCTAGTCATTCTACCTGGGTAGATCTATGAACTCTTCATGATAGAGTTGTATGTTGAATCCTTCATTTGACAGTGTTTCTATGCTTCATTTTGCTCAGTTGACATATGTTATATCGGTTGATATTGCTCTAACTTTGTAGGGGTTTATATTGTAATTATCTAATATAAAATTTGTAATGGCTTCCCATTGAATAAGTGGATGTGCTGGATAGTTTAGTGCTCTCTATTTCTTGTAAAGGCTTCCCACTGAATAAGTGGATGTGCCTCTTTCATTTCTAGCACTTCATAGCTCAGGTTCCCACTGAATAAGTGGAAGCACCTAGTTTAGTTTTTGTGTACTTCCCACTGAATAAGTGGATGCCCACTACATAAGTGGAAGATTGTTACTTCAATTGGTTGATAATTTTGAATGCTAACTCTAAAGAACTCATATGCTCTCACCTTGCCCACATTGGGATCTAGGTGATTAGAAAAGTGTGGAAGAATCATTGTTGTACTTAACTTCTGTATTGTTGTCTGGTTTTAAAAAAAATCAAGGATATCATATTACAAAAGTCTACCTTCACTAACAATGAGAGAAATTCATGTCTTCACCTACTAGGAGCATCAACCACAACATTATCTTTCCCTTTAATATATTGGATCTTGAAGTCATACTCACAAAGAAATGCCATCCATCAATGTTGTCATACATTCAGATTAGGCTGGGAAAAGATGTATTGAAGGCTCCCGTGATCTGAATGCAACTCAAATCGGTGTCCAAGAAGAAAATGACACCACTTAGTCAAAGCATGTACCATAGCTACAAGCTCCAAGTTGTGAGTCAGGTAATTGAGCTTGTGAATCCTCAACTTGTGAGACTCGAAGCAATCATATGTCCCTCTTGCATGAGAACCGCTCTAAGACCTTGAATCGAAGCATCTTTATAAATAACAAATTCACCTGTAGGAACCAAAATTTCCAAGATAGGTGCACTCGTGAGTTTCTCATTCAAAATCTAAATATCTCTCTCACATTTCTTAGTCCATAAAAATTTCTTGCTCTACTTCTAGAGAGAAGTGATCAGATGCACAATCTTAGAGAAGCCTTCCACAAACCTTCTGTAGTAGCCAGCAAGACCCATAAAACTCCTGACCTCAACAACATTAGTCAGAGAAAACCAATCCAAAATAGCCTAAATCTTAGAAGGATCCACTAAAATTCCATCTCTTGAAATAATGTGCCCTAGATACTGAATCTCTGTCTAGAAGAATTCACATTTGGAAAGATTAGCATATAATTGGTTCTCTCTCAAGCACTGCAATACTTTTTGCAAATACTCCTTACGCTCCTCTACTATGTGAGAATAAATCAAAATGTTGTCTAGAAAGATGACCACAAATCGATCCAAGAAAGTGTGGAAAACACCATTCATAAGGCTCATAAAGACTATTGGGGCATTGGTCAATCCAAAAGGGACTACAATGAACTCATAGTGACCATATCATGTGCAAAAAGCTGTCTTGTAGATGTTAGCTTCTACTATCCTCAACTGGTGATATCCTGACTTTAGATCAATCTTAGAGAAAATCTTTCTCTCTGAATCTATTTGAACAGATCATCAATCCTGGGCAACATGTAGTGATTCTTCACTATGAGCTTGTTCAACTGCCTATAGTCCATGCAAAGGCAAAGAGACCCATCCTTCTTCTTAATGAAGATAATAGGTGCACCCCATGGAGATATGCAGGACGAATATGACTTTTCTCTAAAGCTCCTCCAATTACAACTTAAGCTCATGAAGCTCCTGTGTCATCATTCTAAAGGGAGCCTTGGAAATAGGCTAGACAACCAATCCATACCTAAAATCATGTCATAGGATCCTAATGGAATAACCTTGAGATCTGCTAAAGTGGAAAAATCTCCAAGTCCTATTTGAAAATCCTTGACCAAAGAACTAAAAGACATCCTGGCTCTTGAAGATAACTCTACATCCCAATTAGCATCTTACTTAACAGCTACCAGCCTACACTTCTCCACTACTGATGGGGATAAAAATGAATTCATAGCCTCAAAATCAAAGAGTATGAAAACAAAATATTACCAATTTTACCTGAAGTTTCAATGACTAGAGCCTAATGATCCACTTGCTGATTATCTATGGCTGCAAAGACTCAGTGGGCATTACCCACATCACCAACTGTAGGCTTAGATGTCATTGCTTGTTGCCCTCCTGCAACTGAAATATCCTGAAGGCACTCCCGAGAAATATGCCCCATACCTCCACATGTATAACAAGGACCCTTAGGTGGTACTAGAGTCTAATAAGTGAGTCTACTAGAGCTGGGCTGACTGCCTCATAAATTTTGTTGAGAATGAGTAGGCCCCACAAGCTGTGTTTGTGATTTCTGGTCTCTCCTCTGATGTGGAGCCTACCAAGAGCTAGATGGTCCTCCCTAAAAGGACTTGGCCTTCTGATCATGCTATTATTGTTATGGTGTTGACCTAGCAGGAAAGGAATTTGTAATAAGCTACCACAAAATTTTTTCAAATTTATACAAATGATATCAAAGCAGGGTTAGCACAACAATGTATGCAACTAATAGATTATCTCCACACTTTCTGATCACCAAGTTCCCAAGATGAGCGAGGTGAGAGCATACAGTGCTTTGTCTTACAAAACAAACCTTGCAAATGAAATTAAATACAAGCTTCTGCTAATAGAAGGCATCTACTTTTCAACATGCATTCACTTATCCAGTGGGAATACTCCAATTATTCAGTGGGTGACAAAAGAAAGATAAACAATATTTATTTCTCCACACTAGTGGTAAACCATCTAGGGGTTATAGAGTCTTTGCAAATAAAAAATAAAGTATTACAATGAAATAAGCATGCAAACTAAATCAATTCCCCTGATTTCTACTTGATATCACTGCTACAACACTCAGAGACTTAACTCAAACAACCCATACTCATTGATGAAGTACTTTCCTCTGTTAACTAGTTCCAAAGAAGGAGATAATGATAAAACATGACTGAAATACATGCTAAAACTGCTCTAACCACAATACCTACTACTGTCACAAGTATGTGCCTAATCAGATCTGTATTTGCTACTGTATGATGACTCAGGAGAAGACTAGACATTCATTTATGTATGTATCATCATCACTACTCTCCCAACATTTTTCCCTTCATCCGCCTTACATATCACTAACATTAAAGGGTATTTGTCATGCTAAAAATAATGATCTATATTAGGAACTCCCAAGCATGGCTGCACATTGTATGGACCTGCTAGGATTGGTACAGTAGGTATAAGGAAGGCTGGAACAACTTATTTTCTCCTACTAACTGCTTAGAAACTAATGTCTTTATTCTACAAATACAATCCAATTATCAACAGAGACACCACATTTGAATTCCTTCACAACAAACATCAAATCTCACACTATGATGGAGTTGGTAGGCCCTATACATGTACATCTTACCCAGCAGTCCCAATCTGCATCAAAATTCTCATAAAACTGCTTAGAAATAATCATTATAAAATGGTAATCAACATTCTAAAGTCTTTTCAAAAATACAATATGATCTTTTTAGAAATGCAACATCTAATGCCAATGTATGGCCCAACAAGGGTACGACTAGTCATAAAAGTCTTAAACATGCATTAAACTCCAAGGAATGTAAGCCACATTGATCGCCCACTCACGGTAATATTTTCCCCTTATGCAAATAACAACTTCCAATGTTTACACCCATACAAATAAATATCCCTCATGCACTAGTATGGCCAGAGGATGTACAACCAGCATGGGAATTTCATCATTATTTACAAACTTCACAAAATCTCATAAGTAATTCCATCAACAAACCAAAATATTATCAAAATCTTATTAGATCAATCATCAATCAAAACTCCACAAATTCATGAAAGTAACATGTGATTCCTGTATGAAATCACCATTAATCTCAAGAGGGTTTTTGTCCTCAAGAGCATTTTACAAGAGGGTTTTCATCCTCAAGAGAATATGGAAGGACTCATAGGTTCAATCCATATGCAAACAAAATCAATTCCAAAGCATAACCCTTCCAAATGAGCTCTCATTCCTCTTTTATAACTTTTTGAAAGGAATGTATTATTATTTTCTTTTTAACTCTTCATATTTATTCTCTCAAAAAGACCTTTTTTGGAATAATAATAATATATCATGTGTGAGGCCCCTTTTTTAAGTAACTATCATATAAAACACTTAATTACCTTTCTAATGAGCTATAACACTTAGGTACTTTTTATTTATTTTCACCCCTAGGAGACTTAAGTGAAAATAATAATTAAATAGCTCATTAAATCACCCAACTTTGTGGAAAATCCCCAACTTAGGTGAACTGCAAAATAAATCACACCACTACCTTTTATGATGTTTAGGATGAAGAACGATGTCATGTAGGTGACTTTCTAAAAATAGACATCTCCTCCAAGAATCTTGGAGAGCAAACTGGGAGCTCAGTCCAGCTTCTGAAAACATCAATGTAACCCTGAACATCTACTAAGCTCAATGCCATAGAAAATTAGTCTATTTCTAGAAGAAAACCTATTATTATAATCAATATTACACTAAGTTGCTATAATTAAACACAACCTTAGGCAACCTTAGTGAAATATTAATTAATTGTCTGAATAATAGTCCCAATCCATATAAAGCACTAGAAATACACCGATTAAACAACTTCAACTATCCCTAGGTGAAAATGAAGACTTGAGACACACAACTATTCTATAGACTGAACCATGACCACTCCAAGAACATTGGAGTTCTCCCAAATATGCCAGATAACCTCCAAGGGACTAGGAACAAGAATAATGCACAAAAAAATCTATGCGCCAAAAAAGGGACATTACAGAATTACTCTGAATCCACTCTTAGGAGGTACGGATGGATGAGAGAAATTACAGTTTTGCTACGGTTGGTTCTGGTAGTGTTCTTTATTATCATGATGCTTGGGCTAGACCACTTCTGCAATAAGAGATTTCTCTACTGCTTGTCTCAAGGTCAATGGCTCAGACAAACACACAAGTCCTACAATGCCATGGTTAAGACCTCTGATAAAGTGATTGATCATCAATTTCTTATCCTGAATATAGTCAACATACTATAGCAACTCTAGGAATTTATTCTCATACTAGGCTACTGTAAGTCCTCTCTGCTAGAGATCATGAAACTCATCAATTTTCCACTACTAGAAGTGTTTGGAGATGTATCTTTTCTTGAACAACTCAAAGAAAGTCTCCCAAGTAACAATAACTGGTGTCATGTGTCCCTTCTCTCCTCTCGACACCACCAAGTAGCAGCATTATCTTTGAGCAAATGAATTGCCAACCTAGCCTTGAGGTTTCTCTCATAGGTTTTGAGTGCAAAACACTTCTCAAGACTTAGCAACCATGATTCTACCTCTGTACCATCAGTGGAACTAAAAAAGTCCTAAGTTTGAAGGTGGGGGAATTATTTGATCTGTTTGTTGACATCAATGGAAGCATCCTGGTCTACCTGTGTAAAATGAGGAGGGGGTTCTGTTGTCATGAAGGATTGCACCCTTTTCAAGCATGGAGCTCGACAATCCTATGAAAAATGGGATCATTTTCATACTGTGGGTTGTCTATGGTGAAAGTGAACCTCCAGAAGCGTTGGTTCCCTTTAAAATCTCCTGGATTTGACGTATTTGCAAGGAAAAAGGATAGAAAGATTACTATGAAACTGAAAATTGGATCCTAGGAGGTGATACACCGAAGTTTATAACTCTAACTTTCTACTTTAATTCACAATTATTTCTCAATAGATATGTTCACACAACTCAACTTGAGCAATATTAACACATAAATATTTCGTAGGAAGGCTTGAAAACTTCTACTTTCTTTGAAGGAAAATTGATGTCTTCACAACTCGGAAAAGTCAGAAAATAACTTGCACAACCTACAACCTATGAAAATCAATTGCTTTTTCTGTATATATGTTTCATGGAATGAGACAGAAACTTAAAGGATTTGTTGTTAAAACACAATAGACTTCTTATCAAAATCATTCAACAAAACACAACACCCGAATCTAAGAAGGCAACATTGATTTTATTGGAAAAATAATAGAATACCTCTACAAAAATCTTTGAATAATACTGAATTTAATTGTTGCTACTGTATCAAAAATCAATAAACTGCTAAGTTACAATACTATGATCTTTCTCTGCAATGTGCAAAGGAAAAATAAAAACAAGACCTAAGAAAAAAGTACAAGCTTTTTCTCCTATACAATACAAATTCTCTCCAAAAGCATTGGGAAAACAACTCCAGTCTGACTGAACTCTCATTTGATGCATGAATAGGTTGGAAAGAAGTCTTCAACCAAAAATAGTGAAGTCCCAATTGTTGGGCGAGCAATGTAAAAATACCTAGATTAGAGGGTTCAAAACTATTCCATTTTGAGTTAACTTAGTCTTGAATGCCACTTGACCAAGTGGATCTCCAAAAATAACCCTGTTTGACCAAAAGTCCAAATAAAAAGAAAAAAAGCACCCCCTTGCATGACCTTACAACTCCTGTTTGACTTCTCTTCTCTTCTCTTCTCTCTTTTTGCATGATTTGAGGGCAATTTATGATTTATTTTAACCAGTGTTAGAGGTAATATAGTTTACTGATTACCTTAATAAGTGTTATAATAAATTACATGATGGTCTTTAGACCATGCAAAAGGAGAAAAGGGCCAATGATAATGTCTATTTTGACTACAAACCTTACCAAGGTCTTCTAGGGCTCATGATAATGCTTTTTTACCTTTGGAAAAGACCTTTGAAAGGTCACATCTCTCATCATATGTTTTATCTTCATGATTATAAGCACTTGAAAGTGCTTCCTCTCGGGATATGAAGGTTGTTTCAATGATACTTTAAACACTTAGAAAGTGTTTCCCATGACCTATTAGTCTCCATTTGATTCTTTTTCTCAAAAGTCACAAAATACTTTAGAAAAAACCCTCATTGCATCGGTGTTTGACTTGATTTTAGGGCTCCATTGAACAAAAGGAATGCAAACCCTAATCATGAGCATCATTTTCTTTTTCATTTCTCCATCTTGCTACTCTAGGGTTTGGAGGGCACCACCATGTAGGGTTTGAGCTTTCTAGAGAAGCTCCCTTGAAAGGTTCTTCATCTGACTGCTACACTGTATCCTGATGGCCGGTAAGCTCCTATAGCAAAACTTCTAATTTTTCTTTCTTTCTCTGATGCAAACTGTGGAATACCCTTGTTGTTACTTTCTTTGTCAACTGTGAAACAACAAAATGAAAAAATATGCCCTTTTTACTATGAAAATTCTGGTTCCTTTGCTAGTAGACCTCTTTGTATTTGGTAGGCCTTATGATATTGCTTTCATACTCCATAATTTGATGATTTCTCTCATTTGTATTTTTCTTACTCTATGATATTGTGAAGAAACCCTTTTCCTATCTTTGTGTATTGTTCTTTTGAAGAAAACAATGAAAGAAAAGTTCCTATCTTTGAAGGGAAACTGGGAAAACTTGCTATTCTGATGAATCCTTGCTAGGGTTTTCTCATAAAACTATGAAAAGGCATCTTTGTTGTTTCCTTTCCCTGATGAAAACCATGCAATATGTTCTTAGTTTGAAGACTTTGTTGTGTTGCTTTTAAGAAGAAACTGTGAACTCCTTGCACCGTCCCAAGGAAGTTGACTACTTCATAGGGCTTGTTGACTGTTTGATGCCTAATCTCTACTAATCCTAATGTTTTCTTAATAGCAGCACTTTTGGGTCTCTATTAGACCTTCTCTTCTCATTTTAGGAGATAAGACAAGCTTCATACTATCCTAATAAATCTTAGTCTTCTTTGAAGCATGCATGGAGACATAAACATCCTCCAAAACTCTCAAAACTTCATTCAAACCCTCTGTGATTGGAATAAAACATTAAGAACAACTATATGACTTTACTAATACTATGCAATTTTTTTGACTTGTCACATACATCTTTTGAAGTCTTTGTAGTTGAAAATAGGCTCTTGATAGTGGATTGATCACACAAGGCCTCCTCAAATGCTTGTGCAAGTTAGGGTTATATATATAAAATCTCTTGAACATTGAAATTAGGGTAAAAATGTGTTTAGAAAACCTTATTATGAAGGTCAGAATAGGGGCAAGGAAAAGCAACTCTACGATTACTATCAAGACAACTTGTGATCCCTTATCTTTATCAAGATGCCTCTATATGATTGTTCCAAGGACTGCTTTGCATAACTTTTATCAGAAGTTTGCATGACTATCTCCCCTTTGATATGACTGTCACATTGTGCCTTGTGATATATGCTAGGACTGTTATTTGATGTTGGTTGTCCCATCTTTCTAATGTATTCATATAACCACATTATATATAGGTTTGCTAGGCATATGTCTAAAGAATATACTTCTTCTTACTATCTTTCCTGACCTCAATGGTCACTTCCCATTGACTGTCATTCAATGCATACTCAAAGAGAAAAGGATAGTGTAAAGCATTTTAATACAAAAGAAGAAGGTTCAAGAGTCCTATTCAAGGTATAATATGCTTCCATACCTCCTTATATCTAAATCTCCCATCTTCATCATTGTGCAAGTCATAATGGTTGTCCTTTATGAGTTCCTGTTGACCTAAATGTTAAATCCTTTAACCTTACTGTATATTTCCTTGTTGACTGTGTAGGCTTTGTTTCTAGTGTCCCTTTATTGTTGGGTGACTTCTCTTTACACCTATCTTCAAGACTATCCCTCAACCCTTTTGCATTTATAAATAGTTCTTCATATCATCCTAGAGCACTTTATAGTCCATCTTTGACCATGAAAGGAAGCAAGGTATGCAAAAAATGCTTCCTACACTAATCTAATGAGGAAAGACTTATGCAAATTTTTACTTTTATAATTACAGATTAAGATGCACATTAGAAGAAAGATAATAACAACTTTCAAATGCAAACACAAAACTCACAACACAAGATATATGTGGGGAAAACCCTTTTAGGTAAAAAAACCCCACACTCCAAAGTGTTGTGTGGTTACACAACACGCCCCATTTTAACTTATCAAAACAGGGACCCAACTTTTGTTTTGGCTTGTGTTGTCTGTTTCTGGCGGTTTGGTAAAAATAGGTCAGGTGCATCATCATCATGAAGGTCAGGATGAGGTAGGTCATCATCATGAGGTTAGTTTGTCAAAGTTCATATTTTGTTTCTATAACCTCATAGTTAGAAAGAGTTTGAAATTCCATGCAGGTTTGCCTTTTACATCACTTGAAAATTCGTCCATATGAGGGAGTTATGCACAGTCAAAGTTTTGGTCAAACCTGATAATTGCTGTATGATGAACATCATCATCATGATATTTGAAAAGCGCCCCCGATAATATCCTGAGGTCGAAATATCCGGACGTCAAGTTTAAGTCGTAGTAGGTTGTCCCCGTCGTGCGGTCTTTTGTATCGCCAAAGGTCATCATCATGATCTTACTCTATCACCTGATAAAATCATGCACTCCCGAAACATCCGGACGTCAATCTTAAGTCATAGTGAGCTTTTCCCGTCAAGCGACCCTGGAAACATCGCGAGCATCATGATATTCTAAGATCATCATCATCATGATATTCTAACATCGCGAGCATCATGATATTCTAACATCGCGAGCATCATGATATTCCAACATCGCGAGCATATTATAATATCATGCTGAAGATCATCATCACCCGATATTATAATATCATGCTGATATTATAATATCACCTCGCTTAAGAAACCCGCCATCTGCATAATTTGCGCGCGCACGTCAAAGTCCAGGTGATCATGATCATCATGATATTTCAAGGCAGGATCACACTTCGTAATATCCTCCTGACCTCCTTTTGCGTGATCATGATGATCACCTTATCTTCCGAAGCGGAGGGTAATATTTCATTCCTTGGTCTTGTTGACATCATCATCATGATCTTTCTCTACCCGACATTTCGCAATATCCTCCTGCCGAGAAGTCTAAACTTTTGCGGATATGATGATGACGATGACGTCACCATCACCTTTCTCCTTCGGCAGGATATTTTCCAAGGCGTGATCCTGTTCGCCAATATGATGATGACGATGACGTCATTAACACAAGCCCCGGATATCCTGATGACGACATCAGGACTTTCAGCAGGATCATATTTTAAATCGCCCAATGCGGATATGATGATGATGATCATCATCCTGATCTTTTAAAAGGATCACCTTCTCCGAAAAGGGGTCATTTTACATGCACCACCTGATCATCTTCCTTAGAGGTGACCCGATATTCCAGTTATCTCCTGATTTTAACGAAACATGACGATGACGTCATCCCTTTGCATTTTAACGAAGCCTGATGATGACGATGACGTCATCATGATATTCCTCAGCGGCAGGATCATTTTCCAGGTCCTCCTGTTTGTCTTCATCATGATGACGACGACGATGTCTTTCTTTCCCAATATGCAGAAGTGAAACATCCTGATGTGCTTTTCATCAGAGCATTCAGAAAGGAGGGGCATCATATTTTGTGGTATCCTGCAGCTGGATAGAAGACATAGGAGTTGGTCATCATCATGATTTTCGGCGTAGGTATAACTGTTGCCGTCGGCCAAGTCTAATAGTGTCAACCTGATCATATGTGGTCACGCCGATGCGAACATGATGATGATGACCCGAAGCACACAAACAGAGCACGCAAAGCCGGATTCGAAGGATGGTTAAAGGGCGATTATTTCCTTGTATAATTTGAGATCATCATGATCATATTTTGAACCCGATATACAAGAAAATGGGTGAAAACATGAAGCGATGGAAATTTGGAGCCCGATTGCCTGTAGCTGCACATTTTTGGGGGCTTGTTTAATAAAACGTTTTACTTCCTGTTGTTTATCCACATGATGATGAACTTAATGTTTGTCTGTTTACTTGCAGGAAGTCATGATGATGCTGCTGAGGCTGAACATTGAAGTCATGATGATGCTGCTGAAGCTGAGCATTGAAGTCATGATGCTGTTAGAGCTGCTGCTGAAGCTGAGCATTACAAAGTTGCGCATGGAGTCAACATGGGCCAGAAATGAGGAGGATATTGTCAAATATGCTGTTCGCCAGCTGGAGACCGAATCAAGTTGAAGATGCTGGAATATTCTGTGCCAGCTGTGCATTTGCCAACTGACGAAGCATGTGCTTTTCATCTGGACCGTTGTTTGTTATGAGAGGATCCTGATCCTTGGATCGTTGTAACTGTTTTCTGGCGTTTGCTCTATATAAAGGCCAGAGCCTGAAACATTAAGGGGAGGAATACATTAGAATACACAGACGCATCTGGCGCAAAAAGCTAATTACTGTAGGATCAATTAGGAGATCGGATTACTGAGACTAATGAGGATAGAATTGTTGAAATGTCAAGATTCTTTCTTCAGATCACTGTAAATGTACCTATTCTTGAGCATACTGAATGGATATGAAGTTTCAGATTACATCCTGATTGTAAATTTTACGTAATCTTCTTGTTGATTTCTGGATATGTACTGGTGAATGCTGTGTTCAACTGGAAGCGCTTTCATTTCATTACATGTTGTTGTCAACTTTTCCTTTGAAGATTTGCACTAGATCATGCGGATTTGTGGAATGTCCTGGTGAAGTATGATTTCTAGTTTTCCTTCTTTTCATTGCATGTATGGGAGCTTGTATGTGGATCAGTGATCTAAGTCCAGTAGTTTTGGGAATCTCATTTCTTAACCCTTTTCCTTTTTCAATTTCATTAATCCATCACCATAACTGCAAATCATGATAAATAACAAGCAGAAACAGTGAAATATGCCGAAATCCCGTAGGTAACTGAAGATCATTAGCATATTTGAGTTAAATGCATGTAGTATTGAAAATATCATGCAAAGAATCATAAATAATGGTAGAAATCATGCAAATATCAGCCTGTAGGCACATTATTTGACTAAATTTACAGTGCAGAGGTAGAATTGTTGGAGACTTATGCAGAGCAAACATCCGGAGCAGGATATTTGAAGATAGTGATGATGAACAGTGCGGAAACACGTAAGGCCCCTGAATGGAAAACAGCAACACACATCAACCACTGAGTAACGTCAGTAGATTAAGACCTAATCAACAGAGACTTGGGATCATGAATTCTTTGAATTCATCGTATCTTTCAAGATGAGTAAAGGTTGTTGTGTAACTTTTATTCTATGTTTGCGAATGACTAACATCATGACCAACACAAAGCAACCTAATATATTATTCAGGAATCACGAAGATTACAATATACTTGCAGAGAAAGATTTTATAGGAGTATATCCAACCAGAGATTCAGGAGGTAACTCAACATCTATAAGATTCTTACATTCAACCTCCATCTCAAGTTCCTAATAAATAGGAGATACAATAGAGTACACCGTCAACAGTAATTACAAAACCATGAGCTAAAACCACCTAAAAGTGGAGCCCAAATTATCTCCAATAAAAGATGCCTTGTGATGTGCCAAACCACACACCAACACATGTAACTCTCCCCTTTACAGCTCTTTTATGTGTCCAACACATTTTTACATTTCTTAAAACAAAAGGTCTAACTTACGGAGGCCATAACTTTTGATCCGGGTGTCTAATTGATGAATTGTTTTATGCATCAGAAAGCTCGTGAAGTGCTCTATCACCCTGTAACCAGCTTTGCTAGTTATGACAATTTTTGGGACATTTAGAGAATTTTTGATACTCGATAATTGAGTTTGGAACTTTTTCGGTAGTTTCAAAAAATAGAAACTTTAATATCTCACAATCCAGATATGATCTTGAGTTGAAATTTACCCAAGATGTTTACTTAGCTATTCCGCACCTTTTGGGAAAATTTTAGGTCAACCCAAGGTCAATTGAAGGACTTACTAAAAATAGTAAGTCTCACTATTTTAAGCTCATTTGGAAACTTTGAAGGTTCCAGACCATTTTCCAAGATAAATTCAAAAAGACCAAAACTGGGAAGAATGGTAATCTTTCGAAGTTGCAAGGTTGAGACACTTTCCTAACAGACCAAGTATTACTATCCTAGGTCTAGGAAAGGATTGATAAGTTTTACAATGATATAAAAGAGCTTTCACGCTGTTTACAAGATATGTTCCTTTTATGACAATGGTGTTTGATTACTCCTCTTCTATTATAGTCATTCCATGATTGTTGATGATTGTTTCTCCTACATCTGATGGGACATGGAGATCTTTGTCCTTATCCATTGTCATGCTAGTAGACTTATGTATTATTCTGGCTTTGTATGACTATCATACTATGACTATCCCTCTGCATTTCCTCAGAGGTCTGCATGTGTTTACTATGACTATCCTCTTCATTTGTCTTCTTGGCATATGACTATTGTTGTCCTTTGATGATATGCCTACTACTCTTGCTACCATATATGACTATCCTCTTGTACTTCAATGACTATCATGTTGTCTATATAGTCCTCTGCTTTTATTACCTGCTTGTAATGCCCTTAAGATGCCTGAATATATACATCTGATGATTGTGTGGGTTCTGTGCTAGCTTGAAAAAGGTGCTTTGGTATGCACCCATTGTCCTCATTTCCTTGTCTTAGACCTCAAATGCCATGGTATAGAGACCTCAATAGCTTTTTCTATGTTCCCTATTACTTGATAATGATTTTGAAGGCATCTTATTGAATGTAGATTCTTGTTTTCCTCCACCATACCTACATGTTGTCCCTTGTGACAGTCAAGGAATGACTACTCCAATATGGTTAAGGTGAATTCTTCTTCAAATTTGTATTTCTATGATACCTCATTCAACCAACACATTGTTGCTTTAAAAAGTGACTCTCTCCTACAACATTGACATGGATAGATCTTTCTTTATTTCTCAAGGCTTGATAACTGATAATTGTAAAGCTTAGTGTCATCTTTCCTTTCAATACTCTTGGTATCATGAAGGCATCTATCTCTACACACTCATTGTCCCTACTTTTGGTAGTCACCAAGATATGACCGTGTTTTCACTATTTAGGACCTCCTTATAGGCTTCCTATACTATTATACTCTGCTTTACTCTTTGACATAAGACTATCCACTATTTGTAGATTTGTTCTTCAATTTTCTATTGCATGACTATCATGATTACTTTCTTTATGTCATCAATGAGATGTCTTCATGTACTTGTACCTGCACACTCAAAACATAAGTTAGAGAAAAACATAAAGGCTAGGAGCCTCTCTTTTGATTATATGACCTTCATCTTTTGCATCCCCTTGTGGCTATATATTTGCATCTAGAAGCTCTTTATCCATTTCTTGCTTAGATGTTTATGAAAAGATAGCATGTACATTTGATGTTCTTACATATAGGAGTGAAAGGGTATCTGGAGCTCTAACATGCTTCTTTATCCCTCTTGCAGGCAACTCTAAAGACAAAAATGGAGAATTTGAAGATGGTGTAGCCACCAGTGGGGATTCGTCATCTTAGGCAATGACAGATCCCCTTTTCCTCTTCTATGTTTTCTCTTACTTCATATGTATATGTGTTCTTTCATTTCAATCTTTATAGTTAATTCCCATGGCTTGTGTGGGAACTTTGAACACTTTTTCCTTATGAATATAAGCAGTTGATTTATACAATGATTTGTATATTGTTCTTTTTTAACTATTAATGGCATAAGAAAAATACATCTGAAAACCATTGCTTGATATAGTAGTAGATTTAACAAGTTATGTACCTTCATCGTTTGAGACTTGAACAAACTGTAATGAATAGATCTGAAACAATCTAAAACTCATAGCTTATTTTCCTCCTCCTACCTATTTTGGGATGTCTCTTACTCCTATAGGATGCCCTTCCCACTTTTATCTGGGTCTTGCAGTAATTCATACTGAGTTGATACATGATTTTGGTAAAAGTGATGCTTGGAATGGCCTTCTACCTAAGTAGTAGGCTTTCTAAATCTGGTTGTAAGCTCTTACTCTTCCTATTTCTTCTTCCTTTCCTCTTGTGATAGACACCTAGTTTGAGCTTATGTTGTACCTATCTCCCTCCTCAAAGGTAGAAATCAAATAGTGTTGTCCTAGCCTGACATGTTTGGGCTGAAGTGCACAAATAGGAAACAGGTTCATAATGTCTTGATTCACCCATGCCTTCCTCTACATGCTCTACTCTACATCTATCTATATATCTTCTATGCTCTCGGGGAATAGAGTGACGCTCATATGAATGGGGTTGCTCCTGATTATGGGTTGGATTAGTAGCAGGTGGAGGAAGTCTATCCTGAATTACATCTACCAGATGCTATAGAGTCTAAAGTATCTGAGGGCCATGACTAGCATGTTCATCAGAATTATCTGATTGTAATGGCATGAAATGAGTGCACCTTCATCATGGAGGCATACTACAAAATCAAGAAAATAAGGTTATACATTTACAATATTTCCCCAGAGTTCCCAAAGTGTGGCAACCTGAGCTCAAATACCTAATGTCATGCCCACCCTTATTAAACACTATATGTATGGACATGAACACAAAAATGGAGCAATTTTTCAATTTTCTAAACACTAGTTTTGAACAATTTTGATAAGAAAGTTTATCTAAAGAGCACAAGTCTCCTTCTAATGTCGAGATGCTAATAAGAGTATGCTAATTATTTCTAACTATACAAGAAAAGATAAAACTAATTAATTAATTAAGCAAATCTACTATATGTAATAAACAAGAAACTAATTAAACTTAACAAAGGAAAATAGCATAATGATTTATTTCATAATGAGACAATTATATCCAATTATTCTAAGTTAGATTTAACCTAGATTCTTAAAACATACATAGATGAGATAAGCATTCATTATTCAACTTCGAATGATCAACAATGAAATGAGTTCCATTTACATAAACATATTTACCCCTTTAACGAACATTAGAAAACATGATTAAATACTTAAATGCATTTCATGGTAAGGAAGATTAATAATTTTGCAAAGAGAAAGATAATACAGATATGATTGAAATTTTTTGAATAACAACTCTATGCAAGGATTTTTATTTTAACTATGCTTACAACATGAATTTCATTGAAATGACATCATATATCCATATACATAAATGTATGTATATATTGTAGCACATTTCGCAGTTGAGCATATTAGGATGTCAGGATGTTGTCTTTTCATTGATGTCAAAATATCAGGATGTTGTATTTCACAGTTTTAACAAGATGCAGTTGACAGGATATCAGGATGTTGCATTTACAGTTTTCACAAGATGCAGTTAACAGTGGTTTGGTATCATCTTAGTATCAGTGACATGATATTCTTCAGTGATATGGTCTTCATGGTATGGTATCATTCAGTGATATGGTCTTCTTGGTAATGATTTCAGTGTTGTGGTCTTCAGTGAATAGTTTTGGTTCAGTAAAATGGTGTGGATATGTGACATGTTCTATGTCATGCTATTTACTTATCAATTGAATAAATGGTATGTGTGACATATATGATATCTGATCTATAGTCATCTATAGTTAGCAGATGTGGTCAGGCTAAGACTTGGAGAAAAGTTAGATCATATGGTATAAAGATCAAATTACATGATATAAAGCTTTACATGTTTATTACATGATATAAAACTTTTCAAAACCTTAATCTAGAATGAAAAACCTAAAATCAAACTGTCATAGCACTTTTTGCCTAATCGACAGTTGACCGGTCGAAGAGGTCATCGGGCTTTAAGAAACAACTTGAGGGTATGAGCCTCGTTGTTTTACCGGCCCCGTGCGTTAGGAGTTTGGTGAGCGCCGGTGTAAGTTTCTATTATGGGCGCGAAAAAGCCGATCAACGGCTATATTTTGAATTATGATTGGCGGGGGTGTCCTCATCGGAGGGTGTAGATTTAAACGAAGCCTTATACAACCGTTTCTAAATTTGACGGGTTCAATGTTAAGGAAAGGCAAGAAAATCAGTTTTTTTTGTTTCTATTCTAGGAAGACAGCGAAGCCCAAGAGATGTGGAATATTGAAAGATGAAGTTAGAAAGTTAGTTAAGTTTTTTTGTCAAATCTGGAAGGTTTCCCACGACAGAGAAGATAAAAAGAATGTAGTCTTCATTTTGGTGTTTTTAGTTTTTATTTTTTAGAATGTGAGATGAATGTAAAATGATAGTAGAAGTTGAACAATTTCTTTTGATATTATTGTTTTGATTGAAATTTTTTTTGAATACAGAGATTTTGTATGGCAGATATATAATGTTGCAGATCAGAGATGATGAAATAGTTTTTTTGAGAAAAAGAATTGAATGAGAATTTTTGAAGAAGTTCTTTTGGAGAATGGAATTGGTATGTAATATTTGCAGGAATGGAGAATCATTCTTCAGGTATTTATGTTGAGATTCTTCAATGATCATGATGGAGTAATGTTTGTTCAGAGAAAGTGAAGGTGTCAGAGAAAGTGAAGGTGATTAAAGACAATAATTTTTTAGAGAAGAAAAATTGTTCAGTTTGCAGAGAGAGAAAGCTCAAAATGGTGAATTAATTTGAAATGGTGTTGCAGAGGTATGAAATATATTGAAGATCAAAATTGATTGACTGTAGGAGTTGAAGAGAGTTAAAGGTTGATTGAAAAATTTATTTTGTTTATCTTAAAAGGGAGAAATAAGGTTTTGGTTTTTATTGAAACAGGGAAATCCCCTGAGTTATAATTTTTCATTGAATGTTGATGATGTCAGTGAGACATGCAGAGAGATAAAATTTGCCAGTGAGGCAGAATTGTAATGTCAGTGAGACATTTGTAATCTGAATTTTGTGTTAAGCCAGTGAGGCAGTTGAGTGGTTTTTATACCCCAGGAGGGTTTTCCACTTGGGAAATTTCTTGTGTCAAATCTGTGTGTTGATACTCTGCATATTTACTTTGTTCCTTCTGAAGAATTCTAAATTGTGAAATTAGATTAATCAAAAGTAGTAAAAAGTTTTAAAATTGTTAACAAGACTGATTCACCCCCCCTCTCAGTGTTGTGTGTATTCCTACATATATATCTATATACATATAAGTTTATATATATATATATATATATATATATATATATATATATTATATAATTTTTTGCCAAGAAGATGTATAATCTTGAATATAGCAGTACTCCACAATATGCCATTAAAACACAGTGATTTTTTTATATTAAAGGCTGAGACAAACCCAAGTATATTTTATATAGATTTGTATGCACACACATAGAGATATATATATATACACACACACCTATTGTTATAGTTGAAAAAGAGAATGAAGAAGACTAGCACACTAGATCAAACCCTCTTCCACAATAACATTCAAGGACAAGACCAAGCCAAATCACTACCAAATGGAGGTGGAATTAGCTACAAATCTTGCATTCAAGAGTGCTATGGAAAGATCTAATTTAACCAAGCCTTTTATCAAACCCTAGGTTAATCAATGCACTAAACCCTAGATTTGTAAAGATCTGATTATAACAAAAGATGTACAGTAGATAATCAAAAACTAATTTTACAAGAGTGATCAAGGAGGTATTAGAACCTGTGTCCTAGAAATTAGAATGTTGGAGGACTATTTCAAAGGTGCCGAAGTCCTGAAAGATGGAATTTCTAGAAACTGTAAAGTAGAGAAATGGTGTATAGATTGTCCTGATTCCAGATCTAATGTTAGCTAAGGCAGAAGGATAGTTTCAAAAGCACCCAAGTCTTCCATAGAGGAATATTCCTATAATGTTGTCAGTTCCTGAAACCCTATTCCTTACTTAGTCTTCCTATGTCTCCACTTTTTAAAATCTCGCACCTGTAACCTACACACGAGAAGAAAAGGGGTTTAGGGGTTGTGGTGTTTAGGGACTTGCCTCAATCAAATCTTGGGATATCATTCAAGCTTCATAACACTGTCATTTGATAGAGTGAATGCCCTTGTAGGGTAGATGCTAAACATAAATCAATGTGATGAAATTAAATGATGATGAACACAAATATATATATATATACACACACACCTATTGTTATGGTTGAAAAAGAGAATGAAGAAGACTAGCACACTAGATCAAACCCTCTTCCACAATAACATTCAAGGACAAGACCAAGCCAAATCACTACCAAATGGAGGTGAAATCAGCTACAAATCTTGCATTCAAGAGTGCTATGGAAAGATCTAATTTAATCAAGCCTTTTATCAAACCCTAGGTTAATCAATGCACTAAACCCTAGACTTGCAAAGATCTGATTATAACAAAAGATGTACAGTAGATAATCAAAAACTAATATTACAAGAGTGATCAGGGAGATAATAGAACCTGTGTCCCAGAAGCTAGAATGTTGGAGAACTATTTCAAAGGTGCCGAAGTCCTGAAAGATGGAATTTCTAGAAACTGTAAAGTAGAGAAATGGTGTATAGATTGTCCTGATTCCAGATCTGATGTTAGCTAAGGTAGAAGGATAGTTTCAAAAGCACCCAAGTCTTCCATAGAGGAATATTCCTATAATGTTGTCAGTTCCTGAAACCCTATTCCTTACTTAGTCTTCCTATGTCTCCACTTTTTAAAATCTCGCACCTGTAACCCACACATGAGAAGAAAAGGGGTTTAGGGGTTATGGTGTTTAGGGACTTGCCTTAATCAAATCTTGGGATAGCATTCAAGCTTCATAACACCGTCGTTTGATAGAGTGAGTGCCCTTGTAGGGTAGATGCTAAACATAAATCAATGTGATGAAATTAAATGATGATGAACACAAATGATATCACCTATGTGATGAAACCCTTAGGAGGATGAATGATCTTCAACTCATAAGGAGAGATAGATGATAACTTCAAAAACCTACAACAACACACAATGACAATACAAATCTACTCTAGAATCACAATGAATTCTTTGAATACTCTTTACTCTAATGCTTCAAGTTGGCTATCTCTATCTAGGTTCATAATGAATTCAAAAACACACTTATATATGCTTTCCCACTAACATTCGTGAAATTGACCAAAAGAGCCGATAAGGAGAAACCCTTTTAAAGGTCTTATGCTAACATGCATTTAAATTTGCCTTGACCAATTAGGGAGGACTTCGGTGTGGGCACTCAAGTCCCAAGGCACCTTTTTGGTCCAGGTTAAGGTGTAATATGGGCCCCTAGTTCGCAATTGCATTGGTTTTAGGGGATTTTGCATCGGGATGAATATTTGGAATGTATAATGTAATCACGAGGACCTAGGAGTTAAACAAGCAAGTAAAAAGGCATGTGTCCACTTTTTACTTCATAACATTTAGCCCCCACTTTAATGTCTGTATGATCTTATGATTAATACATGAATTAAAAATGGTCGAAGACTATCAAACATATCAAACGCTAGAGCAAAGACACACCCTAAATTCGAAAGACCATTTCTAGTCCCCAAGCTTAGGAAAACATAAGAAGACACTTGACAATGACATAAGACACAGTGAATACAGTAAGGAAGCATGCAATACATGAAAAAGACAATAAAGCCTACAATACATGGAGAAAACATTAATATAGTCACACAATACACAAGTTATACACATGCTGAAGCAATTATATAAATAACCCTAACTAGGCGATGGGGGGAGCTCATTGCTACACACCACCACTAAAAAAACACACAATACATGCAAGGAAGACATGGAAAACACATGGAATACTTGAGCACCGTAGAGTATGTTATTGACACACTATATGTCTTATACACAACAAACACGGGTGATAGGAAGGATCTCATCACTACACTCCACTATCTAAGACATGCCAAACACACCTGACAGTTGAACTATGCTACCACAACTACCAAAGACACACTTAAGGGTGAATAACTCAAGATCTAACCCAACCTCCATAGAGGACTTTTAAAAAATATGTGCAGCCACTCAAGGGAAGACACAATCCCTCCTTCTGTAGAAGAGATTTCAAAATGCAACCCCACCTGCATCTGTAGACGTTATGGTGAAAAGGAAGAATGCACAAAGCATACAACCCCACTTGCATTGCATAGACACCTTACAATGAAAAGGAGGTATACGTAAAACAAAACAAAGTACACAACCTCACCTGCATTTGCAGACACCTTACAATGAAAAGTAAGCATATGTAGATATGCTTTATCATCAATATCTAAAATAATCAAGCATTTACCACAATATATGCTCCCACCTTAAAGTGGTTGCTCCCACTTGCCGGTAGCAATCACGTTTAAGGTAAAGTGAAAACATGCAAGGGAACAAGAGCTTTCGCAAATCCCATGCCCTCAAAGTGACATGTGCTTAGGATCGCCAAATGTTTCCAACAATCACACACATTAGTATCAAATTCTAATCATCAATAATATTCATGCATAGAAATAAGGTGACATACCACATAAAAGAACCAAGGCTACACTTACAGATTTAGAAATGAGTATAGCCATTAGGTTATACTTTAGGTATCTCAAAACTAAGTGTAGCTACAAGGTGAGATACAAAACATTCCAAACTATATAGAAGCAGATTTAGAGTATTGCAACGGTTTGTTACAAGAATCTTCACAACATGATACACGATCACATCACAACATGAGGTGGTTTTACTAGTCAAGTGTTAATAACATATCAACCCCATCTTCATATATGGACTAGGTTCATTTTTATTCTTGTTGTAGGGATGCATGGTCCTTATCAATATTTATTTGTTTTCATCATCTACCGACTAGTAGAGCCATTGAAGAATGAAAACACAAAAGAAGAGAGAGGAGACAAAAGTGACTTAGGTTCACAATGTGGGAAAGTGCCCCAAGACATTCCCCACAAAATTATGCCCCCAAGGTACCATACACAACAATAAGAGAGAGGAGAGTGGAAGAATAGAGAAACAAATAGAAGAAAGAATGGAGGTAGCCTCCTTGTATCCTTGACCTTACAAGAGTATCAAGGGTCATCCAAGGAGACCTAAACAAACATTTAACACTACATGGGGGAACACAACACAACAACATAAATGCCTAGGAGGAGGCCACCCTTGAGAGAAACTCAAAGAAGTGCTACATCAAGTGTGGCTCAATGAGGGAAAAATACTTACTTGTTAACCATTGTCCTTAATCACATCATCTTCTTCCCAGTCTTTATCTTCATCTTTGTTTGCCATCAAGGGATCATGATTTTCCACATTCTTTGGCATTTCTAAAAAGGAATCCAGTAAAAAAATGATTTTATAATTTAGTGATGGACAGCTTCACTCTTGAAAGTTTTTTTCTAATCCTTGTAAGGATGGTGGAGGACAAACCTTGGTAAAAATTTCCATTCCTTTTGGTTGAGGTAGTGATGGAGCACCTTGAACTGTTATCACCGGTTTGAAATGAAAAGGTGAATTTGTTGCTTCATGCACAATGATTTTAGGAACATTAGTACACTTATCCACTATCCCCTTAGTGGGTGGAATAAGTCTATTAATGATGATTGAATTAACTTTGTTTTCACTTTGATTAAGCTCAACATCCATCCCCAAAGGATTTAATGTGAGAAACCTTTCTTCATCCACCAATTTCATCTTTTAAAGGGAGAGCATTGGAATGAAGAGAAGGTAAAGTGTTGTTAAGAGAAATGTTGTTAATTGTATCTTTAGTGATGTCCAAGGGGTTTGAACTTGCAACCAAAGGAGAACTATCCATGGTCTTCACCTCTTTAGATTTACCCAAGGTACATGGACATTCAACCAAAGGAGGAAGATCAAGAGTCTCCACTTCCTTAGTGATATCCACGGTACTTGACCATTCGACTAAGGGAGGAAGATCAATAATATGATTCATAGAAGCTTCATACACTATGGTAGGGGTAGAAGATTTAATATTGTTAGAAGATTGCCCATTTTCTATCCATGGATGGTCCTTTGTGAGAGGAGGTTCTTCATTCACTAATGCTTCATCCTTTGAGGGGAGATTATTAGAATGAAGGGAGGGTATGGTGAGGTTCAAGGATGTTTCAATGATTTCATCCTTTTACGCAAAAATATCCTCACAAGTGGGAACAATTTTGGGAGAGGGATCCAAATCATAGGGTGAAATAGACAAAGCTAGGTCACCATCACATGTATTAGAGAGTAGATCCATGGGAGTGAACATGGTATTATCATGATTTGTAATGGAAGTAGAAGAAGAGTTATCACCATCATCTTTTGTATGACAATTCTTAGAAATGAACATAGTGAGATCTTCTAATATCAAAGGATATACACCCATGAGAATTGTAAAGCTATCAAAATCATATATATAACAAAGGATTTCACATATAGAATACATAGATTCATCAATATCATATAGGGATGCTATTTGATCTAAAAAATAAGGATGTCTACTAGTGAATTTAGAGAATATGTCAATATCTACGATATATGCAAACAAAGCTTTCAAAGATGAATAACAAGAAACATCCATGATGGAATGAGAATCGAGTACCACTAATATGAGAGACTTTTGTACACCACAACACTAGTTTGAGGAAACCAGGTTTTTGCAACTTTTTTCAAAGATAAAAAACACACTAGTGTCACTACAAACAGAGTGATCAAGATGTTAAAAGTGCTACACAAAAGATAATATAGACAATTTTAAGATTTCTTGCAAAGAAATGTTAAACAAATGTCAAATTTCTTATGTTGAAATACACAATGTGTAATTACAAACATATGAATTTTGAAACCAAGATATGAAATGATGCAAAATTTTCAAATGAACAATGAAAATATGCTATAACTTAATGCTAGATTTGAATTGAAAATTTTTATGATGGCAGCAAAATCTGAAACAAGGTTTTGGCTACAAACCCTAGATTTTGTGTTGTTATATGGAGCCTAATAAGACTCAGAGGTTAATTTTTTCCCCACTTTTATCAGTGCAGTTTCCCCCCAAATTATTTATGGGGGTTTGGGGGTAGCACCCCTTGTGGGGTCCAGGGGTAGCGCCCCTGGTGCACTCCTTGTCACAATACAGGGCGGGTCGAGGGGCAGTGCCCCCGAAATCTCAAATGGCTTTTATTATTTTATAAAGGCATTGGGAGCTATTTTCTATTGGCCGACATTAAAAAACCCTATTTTGTAACTGACATAAGTCTTGATAAAAATGGCTAAGGGTTAGGGTTTCTGTGGATATTGTATTGTAGCATTTGTAGCAGTATTGAGTTACAAGGATTGCTTGTTGTAATCAGTTTGATTTACTTAATAATATTAGACTCTCTATTGGTGGATGTAGCCCACGTTTGGGTGAACCATGTTAAAAATTATCTCTCGTTGTTATTATTTTTGTGTATTTTTTATTCCTCTGTTTAATCTTTATTTGCATTTAATTGATATCTTTTGCATCCAATTCCTAACAAGTGGTATCAGAGCAGGTTGTGTTCGATTATCATCTATAGGAAGGTCTTAGGGTTGAGTGGGAGTCTCATGGTTGAGTGAGAGCAATGGTAGACGAGGGTAAATTGAAGGTAGATAAATTTAATGGGCAGAACTATTAGTTATGGAAGATGCAGATGGAGGATTATCTCTATCAGAAGGATTTATGGAGGTCATTAGAAGGAATAGCCAAGAAACTGGTAGCAATGACTGATGAGGATTGGGAACTTCTAGATAGAAAGGCACTGGGAACCATTTGGTTGTGCCTGGCACCATTTGTGGCATTCAATATAACAAAAGTGAAGACAACAAATGAACTGATGAAAGCTTTGGTTAAATTGTATGAAAAACCCTCAACCTCAACTAAGGTATTTCTCATGAAGCATTTATTTAATCTAAAAATGCTTGAAGGTGGATCTATGACAGATTATTTAAATGAGTTTAATATGATTACCAGTCAGTTAACTTCTATAAAAGTGAAATTTGATGAAGAGGTGAGGGTTCTCTTGGTTTTATGTTCTTTGCCAGAAAGCTGGAATAGCTTGGTAATGGTTGTAAGTAACTCTATCTTTGGTTCAAATACTTTGAAATTTTATGATGTTGTTGGTGTTATCCTTAGCGAGGAAATGTGATGGAAAAGCTTAGGATGGTCCATATCAGGTAGTGTTTTGAATGCAGAAAGTGGGGGCAGATCAAAGGAGAGAAGAAAAGGTTCTGGAGGTCATGGGAAGTCATGAGGAAAACCAAAGAACAAGAGGTCCAAATCCAGAGGATAGAAGGATTGCTGGTACTGTGGGAAACCAGGTCATTTGAAGAAAGATTGCTGGTCTTAGAAGAATAAAGAAGGAGAAAAACAAGAAGGAAATAAGGAGGAAAATGTGGTAAGTACTAAATCTAAAGATGATGCTTTGATTCTTTCCCTAGATAATGCTAATGATTCATGGGTTTTCGATTCAGAGGCCTCATTTCATGCTACGCCCCATAGAATTTATTTTCTAGATTATGTCCAAGGGGATTTTGGGATGGTTTATTTGGGAGATAACGAACCTTGTCAGATTGTTGGAAAGGGAAGAATTAAGATTAAGTTGCAGAATGAGAATCATTGGCTACTACAAGAGGTAACGCATGTTCCAAGTCTAAGTAGGAATTTAATTTCAGCAGGGCAGCTAGCTGATGAAGGTTGCATAGTTACTTTTAATGATAAAAATTGGAAGTTTTCAAGAGTTGCCTTAATAGTAGCAAAAGTTGTGAAAATAGGAACCTTATATCTTTGTATAGGTCATACTGTTCCTTCTACTTTAGTTGTTGCAGAGAAAAAATAAACAGGTTCAGGAATAGTTGTTGTAGGTTCTGAGAAAATACTGTGGCATAACAGACTTGGCCATATGAGTGAAAAAGGTATGAAGGTACTTCATTCTAAGAAAGTTTTACCAAGTATGAAATGTATTAATATGGATTTATGTGAAAGTTGTGTGTGTGGCAAACAAAAGAGAGTTAGTTTTCTCAAAGATGGGAAGCAAAAGAAATATGAAAAGTTGGAGCTTGTGCATATAGATGTATGAGGACCAACTCATGTATCTTCTCTCAGTGGCTCTCGGTATTATGTTACATTCATAGATGATGCAACTAGGAAGGTTTGGATTTATTTCCTTAGGTAGAAATCTGATGTATTTGAAACATTTAAGAAATGAAGAAGCTTGGTTGAGAATGAGACAGGTAAAAGATTAAAATGTCTCAGATCTGATAATGGTGGTGAGTATTGCAGCAAATAATTTGAGGATTATTGTTCCTTTAATGGAATTTGTAAGCAGAAAATGGTTCTAGGGACTCCATAAGAAAATAGAGTGGCTCAGCGCATGAATAGGACAATAATGGAGCATGCAAGGAGCATGAGATTGCATGTTGGGCTGCCTTTAAACATGTGGATAGAGGCTATCAACACTGCTATATATTTAATTAATAGAGGTCCTCTAGTTCCTTTGGGCTATGGTATTCTATAGGAAGTATGGATAGGTAAGAAGGTGAGTTATTCTTTTCTCAAAACCTTTGGATGTGAAGCATTTGCACCTGTAGATTCTAAAAATAGAACCAAGATGGATGTAAAATCAAAAAAGTGTATCTTTGTTGGATATGGCATTGATGAATTTGGTTATAGGCTTTGAGATGTTGAAAATCTAAAAATTGTGAGAAGTAGGGATGTTGTATTCAATGAGAACGTGTTGTACAAAGATTAGTTGCAGTAGCATGAGAAGAAAGAAAAGGATTATGTGGTGTTGGATGATACTCCAGATAATGATGTTTCTGTTGTTCCTCATGCTCTACAATAGCAACAACAAATACCACAAACTCCAGTGAATGTTAGATAGTCAACAAGGCTAAGTAGACCTCCCGATAGGTTTTCTCCCTCTTTGTATTCTATTTTTTTAACAAATGTTGGTGAATCAGAAAGGTATGATGAAACTATGTAGGTGGAAACAAAGGTTCAGTGGGAGCTTGCAATGAAAGAAGAAATGGACTCCTTGCTGAAAAATTAGACTTGGGAATTATGTAAGTTGCCTGCAGGTAAAAAGGCTTTACCAAACAAATGGGTTTATAAGCTGAAAGAAGAAGATGGAGGTAAGAAAAGATTTAAAGCCAGGTTAGTTGTAAAAGGATTTGCACAGAAAAAAGGTATTGATTTTGATGAGATTTTTTCTCTAGTTTTTAAGATGACTTCTATTTGTATTGTTTTAAGTATTGTGGCTACTGAAGATTTGCATTTGGAATAGCTAGATGTGAAAACTACCTTTCTCCATGGTGATTTGGAGGAGGAGATATATATGGAACAACCACAGGGATTTGAGGTCAAAAGTAAGGAGAAATTGGTGTGTAAATTAAAGAATAGTTTATATGGCTTGAAAAAAGCACCTCGACAATGGTATTTGAAATTTGATAGTTTTATGGCTGAGCAAGCCTATAGTCGATATAATTCTGACCATTGTGTTTATTTTAAGAGGTTAGATAATGACAACTACATTATTTTATGTTTAGATGTTGATGACATGCTTGTAGAAGACTCTAACATGGATCACATAAGAGAGTTAAAATAGCAGTTAGCACAATCATTTGCTATGAAGGATTTGGGGGCAATAAGACAAATCCTTGGTATGAAAATTTGCAGAGATAGGAAGATCAGAAAATTAACTCTATCTCAAGCTGATTATGTTGAAAAGGTGCTGCAGAGATTCCATATGGAGAATGCAAAAGTTGTCAGCACACCTTTTCCTAGTCATTTGAAATTGACTAAGGAGATTTGTCCTAAGACATAAGAGGAGGAAGAAAAAATGTCCAAGGTACCATATGCTTCAGCTATAGGAAGTTTAATGTACACCATGGGATGCATGAGACTAGATATTGCACATGTTGTAGGAGTCGTAAGCAGGTATATGAGTAATCTCAGATTGGAGCATTTGAATGTAGTAAAATGGATTCTTAGATATTTGAGAGGTACATCCACTAAACACTTATGTTTTGGGGGCTCTAATACTGATTTAGCAAGCTATGTGGACTCAGATTTGGAAGGGGATATTGATACTAGGCGGAGTACTATAGGTTATGTCTTTACTATAGGTGGGACAATGGTGAGTTAGATATCTAGGTTGCAAAAGGTGGTTGCTTTATCCACCACGGAGGCAGAGTATGTAGCTACAACAGAGGCAAGAAAGGAAATGATATGGTTGTAATATTTCATGGAAGAATGGGCAAACAACAGGTTAAGAGTTATTTGTTTATAGATAGTCAACGTGCCATATATCTTGCAAAGAATTCTACCTTGCATTCAAAGACCAAACACATACATCTTAGGTATCATTTCATCCAGTCGGTGTTGGATGATGGACAATTACTGCTAGAAAAGATACATATAGATGAAAATCTAGCATATATGTTTATGAAGGCAGTGACAAGGGAGAAGTTGAGCTCCTCTTCAGCTTTGGTTGGTCTTCAAGACTAAAAATAATAAAATCAGAACAACAGGGTCCAGGGTGTTTATTTCTAGTGAGAGCTACAAGGTCAGCAGTGTTATGATCAGTCTCCAAGTGGGAGATGATATGTTGTGGAGTCTGATCAGTCTCCAAGTGGGAGATTGTTGTTATATGGAGCCTAATCAGACTCGAAGGTTAATTTTTTCCCCACTTTTATCAGCACAGTTTCCCCCAAATTATTTAACGGGGGTTTGGGGGCAGCACTCCCAAGACGGGGTCAAGGGGCAGTGCCCCTATCGTGATACATGGTGGGATTGATGGGTAGTGCCCCTGGGGGGCTTGGGGGCAGCGCCCCTGAATCCTCAAATGACTTTTATTATTTTATAAAGGCATCAGGAGCTATTTTCTATTGGCCAACATAAAAAAACTCTATTTTGTAACTGACATAAGTCTTGATAAAAATGGCTAAGGGTTAAGGTTTTCATGGATATTGTATTGTAGCATTTATAGCGGTATTGAGTTGCAAGGATTACTGGTTGTAATTGTTGGCAAGAGACACATTGTGACTTCATGATTGTTGTCATTGATGGCAATAAAGTTCATCCCACACATCCACATGACATGGTGTGCTTATACCGGAAGTCAGATTGAAGAGTGTTGTGATCTGGTAAGCAAGAACAGAGCATGCAGCAAGGTCTGACAATAAGGTTTGGATCTCTCAGAGAAAGTATCTTAGTAAAGTACAGACTTGGGGAAGTCAAGAGGAGTACCTTGACTGATACATTCTAGAGATTGAGCCTCGGTGATGAAAGAGTGAAGAAATATGAGCACCTAAGTGTTGGGTTCCTATTTGGCAAAGTTGACTGAGAAAGAATTGACCAGCAGAGCATCAGACCTTAATTGGTGATCAAGGTTCTTGAGGTATCATTCATGATTGGTCGACATGGTTGATGACTTCTATGAGCATCTCTTTGATTCACATCACTTTATAAGCAAGGATTCAGTTGATAGACCAAGAGTTTGGGAAAATAGTAAGTATTCTGGATGCCAACTAGAAAGTGGATGAAATCCTTGGTGCGGATATATATACTAGATTGATTTCAGTATCAAGGGGTGTTGTGGGTGTTGTGGTGTGCGAAGAATAGCAGAAGTGCAGTGTGGAAGCAGTAAGGTAGGTCTGGTATATGACAAGACAACAACACCAAAGAAGAGAAAGAATTAAGTGTAGTAGATCAGTATATAGAGCCTAACCGGAACTGAACTCCAGCATATGTGGATGCTTCTCATCAGTTCAAGTATCTTGTTACTCTCTTTATTACTTGTAGACAGTGAGCCTCTTGTGAGCAGTGTGCTCGGACAGTGAGCCCTAACTGGCAAGTGCCATTTTGTATTTCTATTCTTCTAACAGAGAATACATTCTTGGGTTAGTCACCCCATGGTTTTTCCCTTCACAGGGTTTTCCACATCAAAATCATTGTGTTATGTGTTTTGACTTTGTTTCTGCTTTCATGATTATGGATGCTTATTTGCTTTGATGCTACAGAAGAATAGAAAGTTAAATTAATTAAGATAACTGATTCATCCCCCCTCTCAGTTATCAACAATTGGTATCAGAGCTAATTTCCTCCAAACAGAGCCTAACAGCTTGAGGAGGATCTAGGAATTCAAATGGATGTGTATGATATGAGGGAACAACTTCAGTCTGCCCTAGATGATCTTGAGCAATCTAACTTTGAAGTCAATGAATTGAAGGAAAGACTCAAACAGGCTGATGATTTCATAAATGAACTAAAAGGGAAACTGAGTATCTCTATGAAAAAGAGAAAGGATCTACTTTAGCAATTGGCAAGTCAAGACAAAGCCAATGATACAAATGAAGATCTGAAGGAGAAAACCAAGTTATGTGAAAAGTTATCAAAAGAGGTCGTTATGGTAAGACATGAAATGGAATCAAGAGTTATGAAATTCACCCAAGAAATTAAAGAGAAAAGAAAAACTGAAGATGATCTAAGACAATCTCTCAAGGAGAAATCAGACAACTGCCATAAAATGGATAGAATAATCAAGCATCTAGAATCTGATCTTGAAGAAGCTAGAGATAATGAAGAACAACTTGAGAATTAGATTGACACTCTTAAAAGGGATCTTCAAACAACAAATGAATACAAAGAGAAATTCAAGATAAGCTCTACTCAACTTGAAGGTCTTCTTCAAAGCCAAAAGAGGGTAGATGACAAGCAAGGCTTGGGGTTTGAAAAAGGTGAAAGCTCCGGATCTGGTCAGAAGAACTCCAGATCAAAAAATCCAAGAAACAGGCCTAGAAGACCTCTGATAAGGCAACCAAATGCTCAAAGATATCCTTCCTTCAATGGATACTGCCACAATTGCAATAACTTTGGTCATAAAGCAAATTAGTGTAGAAGAAGAGTGAATCAGACTAATTCATCCTTCTCTGGATAGTGCTTAATTGCAAAAGGTATGGTCACAAAACTCATGAATGCAGAAATATGCAAATGAACAATTCATTCAATGGCAGATGTTTTACATGCAATAGAACGAGACAGATGGCTAATCAGTGTAGATCAAGAAGATATCAGTCAAATATGCAAAGAAATGTTGTTTGTTACAATTGCAATAGGTCCAGTCATATTGCCAAATTCTATAGAAGTAAGAATCAAGACAAAAAGGGTCTGGTGCATCATAATCAAAACCAAGACAAAGGAAAAGGAAAAGTGAATATGGATGAAATTCAAAGAGAGATGAACAAGATATGGGTAAAGAGAAGTACAGAAAATTATGGGGATGGATCCACACCAGAATCTGTTGCTGATATTCCTTCGAGAAACTAAATAGATGAGCTCTGGCTCAGGGGGAGTCACAAAAGAAAATATTTTCCCCTAACCAGTCAATTGGTGCCTGAAATTGGCACATGGAAGGTTGTGGACTAAAAGGGCTCTCAGAGAAACATCTAAATAACCCTTTGGGAAGATATGGAAGATTTGCAATGAATTTGAAGAGGTTAATCATCTAAGATTAATTTGGTTTAACAGTCATCCGATAAGAACGGGTTTTTCACAGTTAGATCTGGTATGATTCAAATTTGAGGTATCTTGATTTGCAGATAGATCAAATGTTTGGAGAAAGGAAGATAGATTGTCATCAATCACCAAGAATAACTCTAAATGTATCTCAGTGATCCGGAAAAGATCCTTCTCAGAACAAGGAGAACAAGGCAACCGGAATAACTTAAGTTGCACATTTATTGCAATATGGAATTAGGGTTTGCTCAGAGATAAAAGGGTTTATTTGCTCATCACTTGTACATTTGCACTCAATACGAAGAGAAAAAGAGCTCTACAAACAAATTATCTCAAGCCTCTCAAAGATCAACCACAGAAGACAATTCTTCCAGCAATCTGATCCAGCTCATTCCGTGAAACCTAGAAGCGTAAAAAGGTTTTTTTTGCTCTTGATCAAACTCTCTCTCTGAATCTTTAAGATGGCTAATCCGAATGTTGTAAAGATTTCTGATAGGCCTCACCCCAAATTTAAGAAACATCCCTACAAATCTCTAGAAGTGGATCCCTTAGGGGCATTTTCCAGCATTCTGCATGGGGTTTTGCATGTTGAAGATGTTAGGGCATATATTCATGCAAACATTAAAGATTTTGGGGAATCCAAGCTAATAGATATCTATCACAATTAGTTAATAGATGACTCATTTGAACTCAAACCACAGTATAAGGCTATTCGGGACAAACGTTTTGCACAATGCATTCATTTCCCCTATTTTGTAGAAGATGAATGGGTCCGGTATGTTCTAAGTAGAATACATGATAACTTTATATGGTTGACAAGGCCATTCAAGATAACCAAGGATGCCATTAGGGCAGTTACCAGATTGCACTCATCTGGTGGGATACTTGCTCTCAAATCTATCAAGAATCAGATAGTGAGTGAGGTAACTAGATCAAAATTTGACAAGAGAGCAATGACAATTGAAGATATCACTGATCTGGATATCAAATTTGCATCCATGATAATTGGTTACAAGATATATCACTCTAGCAGGGAAAATTCAGTACCTGAAACTACAATTTATACAGCTTATCAAATGCTAAAAGAAAATACTGACTATGATCTTTGTGAACTTCTTCTAAGCCAACTGTTGGAGAACCTACAAAAGATCAAAAAGGACAAGAAGAACTCATTCAAGTATGGTGGGTTGATATTATGTTTATTCTTCTACTTCATGAATGAGCTTCCCGGATCCAGTGGTTGGGTATGGCAGAATGATAGACCTGTAGCCATTCAAATCAGAGATTTTATACATGGGCTTGGTGATGCCAAGGCACAAAATACAGCACTCTGGGGCTATTTCAAGAACTTTCAGAGTTTGATGCAAGCAAGAGAGAGAATTCCCAAATCTCTAGTTGAAAAGTATAAGGATACAGTATGCTTTATGGTAGAAATTGATCAATGCCTAATGGAGGCAGTAGAGCCAAGGACAGTCTGGATCATGCAAATGGGGTATGAAGTAGATGAGAAAATTGTAGAGCTACATGTTCAACACATGCTTAGTCAACCCAAGGATCCTAAGGAAGAAAGGTTTGGAACCTTTGAAGAGCTAAGTGTGAAGATCCATGTGGAGCTTAGACAACCGGAGATGAAGAGAAAAGTGAGAAAAGAAGTAGAGAATGTTTCCAAAAGGTATGGCATATCAAAAGAGGCAATTGATACAAATAGAGAGAAGATGGAAAGGGCAGAGAAAGAAAAGGAAGAAGCAGAAAAAGAGAGTACTCTAGTAGAAGCCCCCTCCCGGACCAGATCCTCTAAGAGCTCTGCACCTGCCACTGCTAAGAGCTCAAAGGCATCAAAACCGGAAGCAAAATCATCTGGGAAAGGAGAAAAGAGAACAAAGACAAAGGCTACAAGATCATATACATGCCTCAAAGATGATGAAGAGACATAATCTAATGAAGAGATCAAGAAGATGAAGAAGAAGAAGAAAGTATCCAGAGAATCCTCTACCGGTCTAGACAAGGAAGAAGAAAAGACAGATAAAAGTGTTGAGAAGCCTACTCTTGATGATATCATTAAGGTAATTACTATGGATGGAAACCTAAAAACATTAACAAAATTCTATGATGAACGTAGTGAAGCTAACCAGAAGATCCTGCAAGATGCCACAGTCAGGTATCTGAATATCTACAACAAAGCTTTCATCAAAATCATATCTCTAATTCCTAAAAGCCTTGAAAAGAACTTGAAATCAGAAAGAATAATGCTAAAGCAAAGGATATGGAGATCCAGGAATAGATAGCCATTCAGCTCTATCCTTCCATCACTCCTAAGCAAAAGAATATGATCTTCAAAGATTGCAAGGATGAGTTCTGGCGCAAAGCTAGGATGAATCAGCTTATGCTTGGAGAAACTAACAAGGTGGCTAAAGAAATAGAAGACATCCTCCGGAATGCATACAAAAGATTCAATATTCCTATTATAGAGGACTTAGGTGATAATCCCTCAGCCATGGATGACAAAGAAGAATCTACTGATACAGTGGCAGAAGAGGCAAAGGAGACAAGTGAAGAGAAAGCTAAAGACTTCGATTCCTCTACTCCAGAAGAGGAAGTTCATGAAGAAGAAGACACTTCTCTTCCAGATCCTCCTATATACTCTGGAATTGAAGGAGAAGAAAGAAAAGAAGAGAGCATCAGTCAAGAAGAACAAGTAAAGGGAAGAGAACAAGGTCAAATAGAAAAGACCACAGATGACAGTGCTAAGGCTGCAGAAGGGGAGAAAACCCTGTCACCGACAAGAGACATAGCAAAAATAGTCAAAGATTTCTTAACCAAAGAGATGATGGAATTTGATGAACCAAAACTTCTTCAAGGTCCATTCAATTTTGATTCCCTCTCCTCGGGACAAACCATGAAGCTAGCATCCTTTACTCAAGCAAAGGCAAAAAAAAAACTCCTGAAGTCTCACATGGAAGATTGTGAGCTCATAGAAACTGCATCTGCTGTATTAGAGAAGATCATGCCATCCTTTCAAAAGGATCCTTTGGCCTCCACATCCGGTAATCTAAAGTCTCTTGTAAATTTTGTTCATTCACATTTTGATTCCTTAGAAAAGTTAGCAGAAGAAAAGGTTTGGAAGGAGTTTTTGGAAAAGAGACTCTCTGAAGTACAAGGTCTAATAAAAAATGATAGGAGAGTTGTGGATATTGGGATAAAGAGTTTAGAAAATGCTCTAAAAGATGGCGGAGATATTTATAAATTTTGTTTATCCTAGCCCAAAGTGATCAAGGATATTGAGAAGAAAGCAAAAGAGGAAGAGGATAAACTGTTAAGTTTATCTCAAAGTTTTGATCCTCTCTCCTCTTCCATAGTAAATCAAGAGTGTCAGACTATTGTAGTCACAAATGAAATAAAGAAGCTTGAGAAGGAGAAGAAAAATAGAATAAACAGGTTGAGTGAACTTAGAAGGATAATTATCCCGAAGTTAGAAGCCATGCATGAGGCTCTAAGTGATGCTCAGACCATAGCCTGGACCAGTGATCCGACAGATCTAAAAAGGGCAGAAGCTTTTGCATTCCTGTTGAGTGGTCACATCTCAATTTTGGAAAAGATGAAGAAGAGTTGGGCATTAGAATTGGTACAATTGAAGACCACTTTTGCAGATATAATTCAGTATATGTGAGTAAAACATGTATATATGTTTCATGCGGATATGTATAGACTATTTATTTTTGGAAATTTTGGTGTGTGTCCCCTACCCTTTGCCATTGATGTCAAAGGGGGAGTGAGGAGCAGTGAAAAATGTGGAATCCAGCTAAGGGGGAGCTCCGATAAAGTGTAGATTAGAAACAGAGCATCAGCCAAGGGGGAGTGTAGTATAACACTTAGTCATTTTTCACTAAGTGTTGCCATCAATGCCAAAGGGGGAGATTATTGGCAAGAGACACATTGTGGCTTCATGATTGTTGTCATTGATGGCAACAAAGTTTATCCCACACATCCGCAGGACATGGTGTGCTTATACCAGAAATTAAATTGAAGAGTGTTGTGATCTGGTAAGCAAGAACGGAGCATGCAGCAAGGTCTAACAATAAGGTCCGGATCTCTCAGAGGAAGTATCTTAGTAAAGTGCGGACTTGGGGAAGTCAAGAGGAGTACCTTGATTGATACATTCCAGAGATTGAGCCTCTGGTGATGAAAGAGTGAAGAAATATGAGCACCTAAGTGTTGGGTTCCTGTTTGGCAGAGTTGACTGAGAAAGAACTGACCGACAGAGCATCAAACCTTAATCCAGATGAGTTATTGATGGTGATCAAGGTTCTTGAGGTATCATTCATGATTGGCCAATATGGTTGATGACTTCTATGAGAATCTCTTTGATTTGCATCACTTGATAAGCAAGGATTCAATCGACAGACTAAGAGTTTGGGAAAATAGTAAGTATTCTGGATGCCAACTAGAAAGTGGATGAAATCCTTGGTGCGGATATATATACCAGATTGATTTCGGTATGAAGGGGTGTTGTGGGTGTTATGGTGTGTGAAGAAAAGTAGAAGTGTAGTGTGGAAGCAGTAAGGTAGGTCCGGTATGTGACAGGACAACAACACCAAAGAAGAGAAAGAATGAAGTGCAGTAGATCAGTATACTGAGCCTAACCAGAACTGAACTCTAGCATATGTGGATGCTTCTCATCAGTTCGAGTATCTTGTTACTCTCTTTATTACTTGTAGACAGTGAGTCTCTTGTAGGTAGTGAACCTCTTGTGAGTAGTGTTCTCGGGCAGTGAGCCCTAACTGGCAAGTGTCATTTTGTATTTCTATTCTTCTAACAGAGAATACATTCTTGGGTTAGTCACCCCGTGGTTTTTCCCTTAACAGGGTTTTCCATGTCAAAATCATTGTGTTATGTGTTTTGAATTTGTTTCTACTTTCATAATTATGGATACTTATTTGCTTTGATGCTACAGAAGAACAAAAAGTTAAATTAATTAAGATAACCGATTCACCCCCTCTCAGTTATCAATAGTAATTGGTTTGATTTACTAGATAATAATATTGGACTCTCTGTTGGTGGATGTATTCTGAGTTTGGGTGAACCACGTTAAAAATTGTCTCTCGCTATATTATTTCTATGTATTTTTCATTCCACTATTTAATCTTTATTTGCATTTAATTGATATCTTCTGCATACAATTCCTAACATTTTAAATTTGTCTAGGTTTTCAAAAATGTAACTTTTCAACAAAACCCTAGAAAATGAGAGCATCAAATGCAAGATACAACATCATGAAATGATTATATACTATAATATGAATCAGATCTAATGCAAAAATTAGAAATTTGAATCTTTTTATAATAATCTATAACATATGCAATGAAACAATGCAAAACTATGCCTTTTTGCAAGCTTAAAATGTTTAATTTTTTATTTTTATCAATGTAAATATGCAAAAGATGTCTTAAAATAGAGAGGATGATAAGGTACATAAACCTAAAATCCTTTAATGAATCCAATAAAGAAAAAAGATTTACTACAAAATTCCAATCTTGAAAACCCTAGGTTGAAGATTAGCTAGATTTACTAAAAATGCAAGGATTTTTTAAACCCTAACAATGAAATTGAGCTATGTAACTATGCAAAATGATGAATGGATGGAATCTAATTAGATCTAGGGAGAAAAATATCTCAGATCTGATGTAAGAAGGATGCTAAAGTGTAAGATACTATGGGTTCACCAAAATGTTATGGTTGAAAAAGAGAATGAAGAAGACTAGCACACACACTAGATAAAACCCTTTTCCACAATAACAATCAAGGACAAGACTAAGCCAAATCACTACCAAATGGAGGTGGACTTAGCTTAAGATGTTGTATTAAGGAGTGCTATAGAAATATTTGATTTAATCAGGCCTTTTATCAAACCTTAGGTCAATCAATGCACTAAACCTTAGATTTACAAAGATCTAATTATAACAGAAGATGTACAATAGATAATCAAAAACTAATTTCACAAGAGTGATCGGGGAGATATCAAAACCTGTGTCTTGGAAGCTAGAATGTTGGAGGACTATTTCAAAGGTGTCCAAGTCCTGAAAGATGGAATTTCTAGAAATTGTAAACTAGAGAAATGATGTATAGACTGTTCTAATTCCAGATCTGATGTTAGCTAAGGTAGAATGATAGTTTCAAAAGCACCCAAGTCTTCCACAGAGGAATATTCCTGAAATGTTGTCAGATCCTAAAACCCTTTCCTTACTTAGTCTTCCTGTGTCTCCTCTTTTCCAGATCTTGCAGTTGTAGCCTACACACAAGAAGAAAAGGGGTTTGGGGGTTATGGTGTTTAGGGACTTACTTCAGTCAAATCTTGGGATAGCATTCAAGGTTCCCAACATCATTGTTTGATAGAGAGTGCATACCCTTATAGGGTAGAGGCTAAACATAAATCAATGTGATGAAATCAAATTATTATGAACACAAATTATATCACCTATGTGATGAAACCTTTAGGAAGATAAATACTCTTTAACTCATAAGGAGAGATACATGATAACATCAAAAACATGCAACAACACACAATGACAATATAAATATTCTCTATAATAACATTGAATGCTTTGAATGCTCTTTACTCCAATGCTTCAAGTTGGCTATCTCTATCTAGGTTCATAATGAATTCAAAAACATAATTATATATGGTTTCCCACCAACATTTGTGAAATCAACTAAAAGAGCCGACAAGGAGAAACCTTTTAAGGTCTTATGCTAACATGCATTTAAATTTTCCCCAACCATTCATGGAGGACTTGGGCATGGGTGCCCCAGTCCCAAGGCACTTTTTTGGTCTGGGGTAAGGTGTAATATGGGCCCCTAGTTCCCAATTTGCATTGGTTTCAGGAGATTTTGCATCAGGATGAATATTTGAAATGTATAATGTAATCACGAGGACCTAGGAGCTAAACAAGCAGGTAAAAAGACATGTGTCTACTTTTTACTCCATAACACCTATATATATGTATTGGCTATAAAATTAGATTGAGATACATATTGGAGAATAACAGATGTATATATATACACACACACACCACCTATATATAAAATTGAACATAATTTTGAATAAGAACAATATTGTTAAAAACAACGACATCAATTGTTAGCATATATATATAAACATAGTTGTATATATATGTATATGTATGTATGTATGTATGTATATATGTATGTATCTATGTATGTATAGATGTATATATATACATATTTTTATGTATGGAAAAGATGAATGATGGAGACAAGCATGCATGTAAGTACACTAGATCAAACCCTCTTCCACGATAACATTCAAGGACAAAACTGAGCCAAGTCACTACAAGATGAAAGAGGACTCAACTACTAACTTTGTGCTCAAGAGTGCTATGGAAAGATATGATTTAACCAAGTCTTTTATCAAACCCTAGTTATAAGATAATCAACTTGAAATAGACAAATGACAATAGAAACTCAGAATCTGAACAAACAAAGATGATTAGTGAGATGCCATAACCTATGCTCCAAAGTTGGAAAGTCAGAGGACTACGGGGCGGGTTTCCAAGTCCATAAAGTCCAAATCTTTAAAAACTTAGAACTAGAGAAATGCCATAGAGAGTGTCCTGATGCTGGATTCAATAGCTATTTGAGTAGTAGGACTTCGAGGTGGGCACCCAAATCTTCCATAGAGGACTTTCTACAAATTTCTTTTGGATCTTGAAACCCTTTCCCTTACACAAGCTTCATGTACCTTCACTTCTTCAGACCTTGCACTTGTAACTTGCACACAAGAAAAAAAGGGGTTTGGAGGTTGTGGTGTTTACGGATTTGCCGTAGTTAAATCTTGGGATAGCTTTCAAGCTTCCCAACATCGTTGTTAGAGAGAGAGTGTGCCCTAGCAGGGTAGAGGCTAAAGATAAATCAAATGATGAAATAATTCAAACAATAATGATATCACCTTGGAGGTGAAACCCTTAGGAGAATGAAAATCATTCAACTCATAAGGATATGGATGATGATTCTGAATTTGCAACAACACATATAATACAAACACAAATCTGCAACAATAACACAATGAATGCTTTGAATGCTCTTTGCTCCAAGATCATAAGTTCACAATATCCATCTAGGTTACTGTAATTTATGAAAATGGGGATGATCAAGTTTACGTTTTAATTAGATTCAATCAAACCCTTCTTTCACACATACATTAGAGGACATAGATTAAGCTAAGTCACAACTATGATAGAGGACATAGATATAGGTTTGATGTCACTATGAGATGTTTGGAAAGATAGAATAGATTGATATTTTGTTTAGACCCTCCTTTCACTACATACATTCAAGGACATTAAACTGAGTTGAATCAAAACTTTTGCAAGAAGACTAAGCTACAGGTTTAGTGTCACTTGGAATGAGAAGAAAATTTGGAATTTGTTGATTAATTTGTTAAGCTTAGTTTGATCGGGCCCTAAACCCTAATTATGCAAAATCGTAAAGAAATGGATGAAACTCGACAAATGCTCACACAGGAATGCACTAAATATAGATTAAATACATACCAGATTTTGGGTTTCAGAAGGTAGAAACTTTGGGGACAAAAGAGTGGGCACCCTTGTCCAATGTAGTACTTTTTCTAAGGGCTTTCGAGTAAAATTTGCTTCAAACTATAACCTACTCAGAGATTCTTGACACTGCAAAACTGGAGGACAAAAGAACAGGTACCCTTGTCCAATTCGAGATATTTTCTATCATTTTCTTCAAATTTGGAATCTTCCTGCTCTGCTCTGATCTCCTATAACTCATCTCCACAAGATCCAACACCTATAACCTACAATCACAAGAGGGGTTGGGGGTTATGGTGTTTAGGAGCTTGCCTCGGTCAAGCCCCAGAATGGCATTCAAGCCTTGCAACACCATTGTTAGATAGAGTGTGTGTCCTTAGTGGACATAGGCAAACACAAATGATATGATAAATTGATTGAAACATAAAATAGATGTCACCTTGGAGGCGAATCTCTCATGGGGAGATGAAGATCTTTCACGCCATGAGGAGATGGATTGATGAAGACAAATTTGCAACAAACAAGTACAAACACAACACAATACTTCTCTACAACACAATGACAGCCTTGCATATCCTTAGCACAAGATCACAAGTTCATATTATCCATCTAGGTGTAAAATGAATTCCTAAACATGTTTATATATTCATTCCCGCTAAACATTTGCAATTCAAATTGAATAGGTTGACAAAGGGAAACTAATTAACAGCCACTTTACAGACATTTAAAATTTGGGTCTTGATAAAATAGGTCTAGACTAGGGCACAGGCACCCTTGTCCAGGGTCCTATTTTGGGACATGCTTAAGCTCAAGAGTGTCCCTTAAGTCCCATTTGACATGGGTTTTGGGGGATTTTTCTCTGGGATTCATTTTTAACATGTATGATTAAATCTAAGGGACTCAGGAGCTAAACTTAGGAGGTAAAAGTCCTAGGGGACATTTTACGACATAACATTTAGCCCCCACTTTAATGTATGTATGATCTAATGACCCATACATGTATTAAAGTATGGTCAAAAACACATCAGACATGCCAGGCACTTGAAGCTAATGCATACACAAATATTGGAGGACTATTCCTAGCCCCAATCTCAGGTAAGCACTAGAAGACACATCACAAACATGTAAAACACAATAAAGACAATAGGAAGCATGCAAGACACAAAGAAGATAGTACTGAATACATGCAAAACACAATGAATACATGAGAGAAGTCACGCAAAACCTGATGAATATAGTGATATAACATTTTCATTTTCATATATATATGCATGAAAATAAAATTGCAACACAAAACCCCAAAATGTAGGGGGACACATCGCCACACCCTTTACACTACACCAAGGGGGAAAACATGCCATGCAAAACTCGAATGTAGGGGGGACTCATCGCCACACCGTTTACACTACACCCAAGGGAAAAAATGCCATACAAAACCCAAGTGTAGGGGAGACTCATCGCCCCACCCTTTACACTACACTAGGGGTAAAACACGCCATACAAAACTCGAGTGTAGGGGGAACTCATCACCACACTCTTTACACTACACACAAGGGAAACACATGGAAAACACGAGCACCATATAGCATGCCATAGACATACTATATGTCTTAAACATGGCAAACAAGAGCGATGGAAGGATCTTATTGCTAAGTCCCACCATCTCAAACACGCTACAGGCACACCTAATGGTTGGGATTATGCCACAACAACTGCCAAAGACACACTTAAGGGAGGATAGTCTCAAGATCCAACCCTACCTGCACAGAGGACTTTTGTAATAAAAGGATGTGCACTAGCTCAAAAGATACACTATCCTGCCTTCCACAGAAGGGCTTTTGAATAAAAGGCTATGCACTAGCTCAAGAGATACATTATCCCGCCTCATGTAGAGGGCTTCTTTGATAAAAGGATATGCTATCCCACCTCATGGAGAGGGATTTTTTCTTGCAATATAAATAAAGATGTGTACTCATGCCAGAGATACAACATCATGCCTCATGGAGAGGGCTTACAAACATGCTTTGTTAGTACCAAAATCATCAAAAAAATATCATTATATGTGCCCCCACCTTAAGGTGGTTGATTTCATATACCGATATGAAGCACATTAAGGAGAAAGAAAACACACAAGGAAACAAGAACTTTTGCAAAGCCCATGCCCCCAAGGTGACATGTGCTTATGATTGCCGAATGTTCCCACAAACACATTAATAAGATATGCTAAGATAAACAACAAGAGAGGTTAGAAATCTTACTCTAAGATAATAACCAATTCAATTCATTAAATCTATGCATGAAAACAATCATATCAAGGACCAAGGCTATACTACGAGTTCAGAACTAAGTATAACCATTAGGCTATATTGCAGGTACCCTAGAATCGAGTGTAGCAACAAGATGAGATACCAATCAAATTATGCAAGAGCAGATTGAGTGGATTGTAAAATGTTAGTCACAATAAATGCCATAGTATGATACATCACATGGAGTGATTCTACTAGTCAAGCATCAGATATATATAAATCAACCCCATCTTCATATATGGACTAGGTCCATTTTTGCTTTCGCACTAAAGGGACACACGGTCTGTATCTGTATTTGTGTGTTTTCATCATTTGCCAACTAGGAAGAATCACTAGAAGAAGGTAAACAATAAAAAGAGAGAGGAGAACAAGTGCCTTAGGAACACCACATAGGAGGATGCCGCTAGGTCATCAACTACAATGTTATGCCCCTAAGGTCCGACACACAACAATAAAACAGAGAAGATGCAAGATGGAAGAATGATGATACAAATAGAATATATATATATGCATTTTATCTAAGAGGAGTCTGAACTTGTGAGCATCTTAGAAAGGTGCTCCATCAAGTTTTGTATAAAGTGTGAGTAATTTGTACTTGATTGATTCTTATTCCTAGGATGGTCCGACGGTGTTTATTTCTCAAATCCCTGTATATTCGAAATCTTTTGTTACTTGTGAGGAGGGGAATCATTGCCATTTCCTATAGATGATAACCACCTTGTTCTTTTCTGATTCTTTGATTTCTTTTTAAGCTTTTCATAGTGGAATGGGATATTTTCCATCATGGCCACCTTTCCTTGTATCATAACATCTTGTTGTGGTTGTTTAATTTGTAAATCCGGTACATCTTGGTTGACTCCCGATCCTTGGAGGGATAATGGCAGAGGAACCTCGGCATAAATACCTTTTCCTTGTGGGTGAGGTGAGTCTTCAACTTTATCCTTATCCACTTCTATCATACCAACTATTTCATCATAATCAATATAGTCATCTTCTTGTTCTATTGTATTTTGTTCTACCATATTATTGTCGCCATGTTTAGGAAATTGATTTATAAAGATCTATAAATTCTGATTTGTAGGGGAAACTGACTTATTTCCATTATGATTCACATTAGTTACTTGTATTACATTTGAGTCGATGATGTCTTGAATTTCATGTTTAAGATGCATACATCGTTCAGTGTCATGCCCTTGTTGTTGATGATAATGATAGAAAGCATTACCATCAAAGTGAGGTCCTTGCATTCTATTACTATCTAATGGTTTGATGGGAGGAAGCTTCAAGAGATTATTACTCATTGCTTGATTCATGATAACATGTAGAGAATTAGATATTAGAGTAAATTGTCTTTGTTGTTGTCAAAACTGAAACGGTGCCCTCTTTGGATTAGTGATAGTGGATACTTGTGAAAAATTGTTTGAATTATGTCCATTTATCTTAATGAAACTCTTGTTATTCCTCTTAAATTTTTTTTGTGAAGGTCCAGCCATGGATTGACCAACTTGAGCCGATGAGTTTTGATTTTCATACCAATTAGACGAGAGTTGGTAATCATGAAGGGTTGTGCATAAATGTTAAAAAGAGCTATACTTAATCAAGAGGATCTTATCATAGATGTTAGGTTATAGATTTGTAATAAACACCTTCTAAACATCCTCATCATTCATTTGGTAATGGATTTGTGCATAGAGAGCTTGATATCGACTGATAAACACAGTTAACTTCTCTTTCAAACCTTGCTTGCAATGAACTAAATCAATCAATGAGACTTGAGTTCCAATGTTTATTTCAAAATGTTGTAAGAATTGATTAACAAGTTGTGAGAAAGAATGTATTGAATTCAAAGGCAAAGAGAAAAACCATTCCAAAGCTATACCTTTGAGGGATCGTGGAAAGAGTTTTTCTAAGTCCTTTTCAAAGAAGAAATCACTACACATAGCTGTGAATGTTGCCACATGAGTATTAGGATCACCTTTACCACTATACTTTTCAAAGTGAGGAGTCTCAAATTTATCAGGCATAGGAGTTCTTAGGATTGCATAAGATAGAGGATTACAAGCATTGTAAGTTGGTATGTTAGTTTGAGAAGAATTTGTTAGGCTTGTTACTTTCTGCTATAAAGAAGTCATGCCTTGCAAGAGTGGATTTAAGATGCCATCATTAGGAGATGCAGTTTTTTGGGAAGAATTAGAAGTTGTGGTCATGAAATTTTGAGGTGATTAATTATGAGTGGCAATGAAAGGTGCTTCAAAAAAATTGTATGTGAAAGGTGGTTGAGAATAGGTGGAAATGACAAGTGGTTGAAAATAGGTGGAAGTGATAGGTGGTTGAGAGTGATTATTCATATAAGAAGTCACCCTAGGTGCCAAATTTTGATAATTGAATCCCACAACTTTGTATTTCTCTGAATTAGTGCCATTAGATACTCCAATACTAGTGGTAACATTACTATAAGCATGTGCATTAGTAGTAAGAATTGATGATGTAAAAGTAGACATTCCGGTAGTCAGGATAGGTGCTGATACTTATGTATGAATCAGTGAGACATATTGTTGATAACATTCACACATTTAGTCATGGCATAACATTATGATTTACTGTATATGCTAAGCCATAGAGCATGTTCACACCATCTTGTCCTTGTTTTAACAACTCTCTTATATTATGAACAACGGGCACAACTTCTTCTGCTATCCTTTCTTTTTCAACAAATGGTTGAAAATCCATTAGTTCTTTATCAAGTTTGCTTATTTGTTCATCAGGTACATGTGTTATTATATCAATAGGATCTTCAAAATCATGAAATGTTTTTTCCTCCATTGTAGTTGTATGAGGTATGATATCTTTCAAAGTTTGTCTTTCTCCTTTTTTAAAATAGTTGTTCAATGGATTTTCTGATGTACGAACACCATTGCTATTAGGAGCACTAGAACCCATTAATCTAAGACTTCTCCTTAGAGGGATGTTTCTATTAGGGTAGTGGGTTATACAACTCATGCAAAAGCATACAACACTCAATGCACAAACTAGTAGAACAAACCAAAGGAGCAAGATATGCATTTTGAAATACACAATGTGTAATTTAACAAATATGCCAATTTTAAATCTAAAGCATTAAATGATGCCAAATTTTCAAATGATAGATGAATATATGCTTGAAAATGAATGCAATATTTGAAATGAATGATATTTATGATAAATGCAATGAAACAAAGAAAAACTATGCTTGCTTATGCACCTAAAATGCTCAATTTTTTCACTTTTTCCAATGTAAATGCAAATATACACAATGCAGCCACACTAAATTCAAAAATCAGATTTGAAAGGGTGTGAAAATGAGTAATAAAATCTGAAATAAGATTTTAATTACAAACCCTAGTTTTTGAAATTACTAGGTTTTATGCAAATTTTCAAGCAAAACCTTGATCATGAAAATATGAAATGCTGCGATTTATCTCAGATCCGATGTAAATATCAGAAAATTAAATGTTTTAAATAATATGCAAGGAAAATAGTGCAAAATATTTCTAAATGTAGGCCAAAAATACCTATTTTTTTTTCAAAATTTTTAATTTTTATGCAAGATTTTCAAATGTATGATGATGAAAATGATATGTATGAATGCAAATCTGATGTACAACACTCAACAAGGTGAAAAATTTAGTAAAAACATGGGTTCACCAAAATGTAATGTATGAAAATGGGGTTGATCAAGTTTATGTGTTAATTAGATTCAATCAAACCCTTCTTTCACACATACATTTAAGGACATAGATCGAGCTAAGTCACAACTATGATAGAGGACTCAGCTATAGGTCTGATGTCACTATGAGATGCTTAGAAAGATAGAATAGATTGATATTTTGTTAAACCTTAATCTGATTATGCTTAAAACCTTAATTATGCAAAATCATAAACAAATGAATGAAACTCAACAAATGCTCACATAGGAAGGCACTAAATGCAAATTAAATACATACTAGATTTTAGGTTTCGAAAGGTAGAAACTTTGAGGACAAAAGAGTGAGCATCCTTGTCCAATGTAGTACTTTTTTTGAGGACTTTGGAGTAACATCTGCTTCAAACTGTAACCTGCTAAGAGATTCCTGACACTACAAAATTGGAGGACAAAAGAGCAGGTGCCCTTATCCAATTAGGGGTATTTTTTTATCATTTTCTTCAGATTTGGAATCTTCTTGCTCTACTCTGATCTCCTACAACTCCTCTCCACAAGATACAGCACCTGTAACCTATAATCACAAGAGAGCCTAGGTTGGGGGTTGTGGTGTTTAGGAGCTTGCCTCAATCAAGTCTCGAAATGGCATTCAAGCCTTCTAACACTATTGTTAGATAGATTGCGTGTCCTTGGTGGATAGAGACAAATGTAAATGATATGATAAATTAATTGAAACATAAAATAGATGACACCTCAGAGGTGAAGCTCTCACAGGGAGATGAAGATCATTCACGCCATGAGGAGATGGATTGGTGAAGACAAATCTGCAACAAACAAGTACAAACACAATACAATATTGCTCTACAGCATAATGAAAGCCTTGAATATCCGTAGCATAAGATCACAAGTTCGCATTATCCATCTAGCTATAAAATGAAGTCCTAAACATGTTTATATATGCATTCTCACTAAACTTTCATAATTCAAACTGAATAGACCGACAAAGGGAAACCTTTTAATGGTCACTTTGCCGACATTTAAAATTTGGGTCTCAACAAAATAGGTCTAGACTAGGGCATGGGTACCCTTGTCTAGGATCCTATTTTGGGACTTGCTTAAGCTCAAGAGGGGCCCCTAAGTCCCATTTGTCATGGGTTTCGGGGAATTTTGCTCTGGGATTCATTTTTAACATGTATGATTAAATCTAAGGGACTCAGGAGCTAAACATTTGAGGCAAAAGTCCTAGGGGGACATTTTACGATGTAATAGTTACATATGAATTAAAAAACACACTTATATATTCTTTCCCGCTAACATTCGTGAAATTAATTGAAAGAGCCAACAAGGAGAGAACCATTTAAAGGTCTTGTGCTGACATGCATTGAAATCTACCCTGACTAATCAGGGAGGACTTGGGTTCCCACACCCAAGTCCCAAGGTGCCTTTTTGGTCTAGGGTAAGGCATAAAATGGGCCCCTAGTTCCCAATTGACGTGGGTTTCTAGGGATTTTGCATCGGGGTAAATATTTATGATGTATAATGTAATTACGAGGACCTAGGAGCTAAACTAGGAGGTAAAAAGGCATGTGTCCACTTTTTACTCCATAACATTTAGCCCCCACTTTAATGTGTGTATAATCTTATGATCCATACATGCATTAAAGTACAATCAAAGAATATTAAACACATCAAACACAAGAATGAAGACACGCCCTAAGTTTGAAGGACTATTTCTAGCCCCCAAGCTTAGGTAAACATAAGAAAACACTTAACAGTCATGCAAGACAAAGTGAATACATGAAGAGAAAACATGATTAAGAAATTATATATATATATATAACTCTAACTAAGCACATAAAACACATAGTGTGGAAGGAGATCATCGTTATGCACCTTTAGACCATGCAAAAACATACAAAACAAACAGCATGGTGGGACCTCATTACTACACACCTTTAGAACATGCAAAAACATGCAAAACACACAAGGAAGACACATAAAACACATGAAAAACACATGGAATACATGAGCATCGTAGAGTATGTCATCGACATACTATACATCTTATACACAATAGACACCAGCAATAGGGAGTATCTCGTTGCTACATTCCACTATCTAAGACATGCCAAACACACCTGATGGTTGAGCTATGCTACCACAACTGCTAAAGACACGTTTAAGGGTGAATAACTTAAGATCCAACCCCACCTCGCGATGAGGAATTTGTTAAAAGGATGTGCAACTAACTCAAGAGTTACACCATCTCACCTTCCACAGAATGGATTTTAAAATGCAACCCCACCCACATCCGCAAATGCCTTACAGTGAAAAGGAAGCATGTGCTCAAAGTATACAATCCCACCTGCATCATGGAGATGCCTTATAATAAAAATGAGGTATACGCAACAAAAAAAGTACACAACCCTGCCCAAATCACGGAGATGCCTTATGGTGAAAAGGAAGTGTATGCAAACATGCTTTATTAATGTCTAAAATAATCAAGCAGTTACCATGGTATATGCCCCACCTTAAAGTGGTTGATCCCACCTGCTGGTATCAAGAACATTTAAGGTAAAATGAAAACATGCAAGGGAACAAGAGCTTTTTCAAAGCCCATGTCCCCAAAGTGACATGTTCCATGATTGTCGAATGTTCCCACAAACATGCCATTATCATTTGCTAACATAATCAACAATATATATGCTTTGGTTAGAAAATCTTACTCTAAGATAACAACCAAATCAATTCATGAAATTTATACATAAATTATGTCACTTAATAAAGCAAGGATACACTTGTGGGTTCAAAACCGAGTATAGTCATGAGGTTATACTACATGTATCTTAGAACTAAGTGTAGCTACAAGGTGAGATACAAAACAATTCAAAGTGCATAGAAGCAGATTTAGAGTATTGCAAAGGTTTTTTACAACAAATTTCATAATACGAATCACAACATGGAGTGATTCTACTAGTCAAGCGTCAATAATATATCAACCCCATCTTCATATATGGACTAGGTCCATTGTTGCTTTCTTGTTGTAGGGACGCACAACCCTTATTAGTATTTATTTATTTTTGTCATCCGCCGACTAGTAGAGCCACTAAAGAATGTAACATTAAAAATGAGAAAGGAGACAAAAGTGACTTGCATTTACAACGTGGGAGGATGCCCCCAAGACACCTTCCACAATGTTATGCCCCCAAGGCACAACACACAAAAATTACAATAAGAGAGAGGAAAATAGAAGAATAGAGAGACAAATAGAAGAATGGTCAAAACAAAGGCAATCTCTTTGTATCCTTGACCTTACAAGAGTATCAAGGGTCATCCAAGGAGACCTAAACAACATTTAACACTACACGAGCGAACACAACACAACATACAAAAGGAGGCCACCTATGAGAGTAACTCAAAGAGGTGCTACATAAAAGGTGGCTAAAAGGGTGAGAAATACTTACCTGTTATCTTTGATCTTGATCTTTATATATACTATTAAGGCTTGTTCCTTTGTTCTTCCTTCCCTTTGAATCATGTTGTCCATATTTTTTAGTACTTGTGAAGAGGAAGTCGTAGGTTGTGGTAATGAAGATCTTCTCTCTTAAAGGTTTTCTCTTGTTATATGTAAGGATGGTGGAGGAGAAACCTTAAAAACTCCCATTTATGTCGATTAAGGTAGTGTTAGGGCACCCTGGACCTTAGAACCATTATTTTTACTTTGATTAAGCTCAACATCCATTCTTGAAGGATTTAACTTAGGAGACCTTGCCTCATCCACCAATGCTTCTTCTTTTGTAGGGAGGGCATTGGAATAAAGGGAAAGTAGAGCATGGTTGAGAGAATTTTTAGTGTTGTTTACAGATGTTGAGCATGCAATAAAAGGAGGACCATTATTGATCTTTGTAGCTTTGGAGGTGTCCAAGGTATGTAAATGTTCAAGCTACGACAAGAAATCCATAGTATGAGTCTCATTTAGGAGACTGTTGAGAAGGGTTTTAAGATTAGTACATGAACATTCATTATCACTCGATTGACGAGTTTGTTCAAGAGGAGACTCTCCATCCTCTAATACTTAATCTTGGCTAGGGAGAGAATTGGAAGGAAGAGATGGTAGGGTGGTGTTAAGGAATGTACAAATAATTTCTTCTTGCTCCAAAATCTCCTCATAAGTGAGGACCATTTTGGGAGAAGAATCCAAATCATTGGTTGAGACAAGCAAGGCTATGTCAGCCTCATATGTCTTAGAAATGATGTCCATGATATCATCATGAAATGTAGTAAGAGTAGGAGTGTCTTCATTATCACCTTCCTCATGATCGCTCATCGAGATGAAATTAGTGAGATCTTCTAATATCGAAGGATATATACCCATGAGACTTGTGAAACTATCAAAGTCAGACATATAACAAATAATTTCATATGTAGAACATATAGAAATATTAATATCATATATGTATACTATTTTTTTCTTATGACTTCAGGATGGTTATTAGTGAATTTAGAGGAATTATCAATATCTATGATGTATCCAAACAAAGCTTCCAAAAATGAATAACAAGAAGCATCCATGATGAAAGTATGATAACTCGTTGCACACCCAGACACTAGTTTGAGGAAACTAGGTTTTGAAGATCAAAAACATGCTAATTTCACTACAAACAGAGTGAGTACGATGTGAATAGTGCTGCACAACAAGGCAATGTAAATGATTTTAAGATTTTGCACAAAGAAGTGTGAAGAAGAAGCTAGAGTTGTTAATGTTGAAATACACAGTGTGTAATTGCAAAATTATGATTTTTGAGATGAAATATGCAACACTACAATTCAAAATTAGATTTGAATGAATGTTTATGATAAACAGAAAAATCTGAAATAAGATTTTGACTACAAACCCTATCTTTGCAAATGACTAGGTTATAGGAAAAGACGTAAGTTTTCAACAAAACCCTAGCAAATGAGATATTCAAATGCAAGATGTGATATCATGAAATGATTAATTGGTGTTATATGGATCAGATCTGATGTGGAAATCAGAAAATCAAATGTTTCAATGATAAGCAATGAGAATAATGCAAAACTGTGCCTTTATGTAAGCCTAGAATGTTATTTTTTCACTTTATTCAAATTTATGCAAGATTTTTCAATGAAGATTGATAAATCTGGTATGAATTAATGTAAGATCTAATTTCAAAACTTAGAAATATGCAAATGCTTGATGATACAGCTTCACCAAAATGTTATGTATGGAAAAGATGAATAATGGAGACAAGCATGCATGTAAGTACACTAGATCAAACCCTCTTCCACAATAACATTCAAGGACAAAACTGGGCCAAGTCACTAAAAGATGAAAGAGGAATCAACTACTGATTTTGTGCTCAAGAGTGTTATGGAAAGATATTATTTAACCAAGCCTTTTATCAAACCCTAGGTTAAGTATGAGTAAAACCCTAGTTATAAGATAATCATCTTGTAATAGATAGACGACAACAGAAACTCAGAATCTGAATGCACAAAGATGGTCAGATAGATGCTAGAACCTATGCTCTAGAAGCTAGAAAGCTAGAGGACTGTGGGGCAGGTGCCCAAGTCTATAAAGTCCAAATCTTCAAAAACTCAAAACTAGAGAAATGTCCCAGAGAGTGTCATGATGTCATATATAGTATTGATTTGAGCAAGAGGACTTCAAGGCAGGCACCCAAGTCTTTCACAGAGGAATTTTTGTAAATTGCTTTCAGGTCCTAAAACCATTTCCCTTACACAACCTTCCTATACCTTCACTTCTTCAGACCTCGCAACTGTAACCTGCACACAAGAAGAAAAGGGGTTTGGGGGTTGTGGTGTTTAGGAATTTGCCTTAGTCAAATCCAAGGATAGCATTCAAGCTTCCCAACATAATTATTAGAGAGAGTGCATGTCCTAGTAGGGTAGAGGCTAAAGATAAACCAAATAATGAAATTATTCAAACAATAATGATATCACCTCATATGTGAAGCCCTTAGGAGAATAAAAATCTTTCAACTCATAAGTAGATGGATGATGATTATAAATATGCAACAACACACACAATACAAAAAAAAATCTGCAACAATAACACAATGAATGCTTTGAATTCTCTTTGCTCCAAGATCATAAGTTTGGAATATCCATCTTGGTTACAAATGAATTCAAAAACACACTTATATATGCTTTCCCACTAACATTCGTGAAACTAATTGAATTAAGAGCCAACAAGGAGAGACCCATTTAAAGGTCCTATGCTGACATGCATTGAAATCTACCCTGACCAATTAGGGAGGACTTGGGCATAGGTGCCCAAGTACCAAGGTGCCTTTTTGGTTTGGGGTAAGGCATAAAATGGGCCCCTAGTTCCCAATTGACATTGGTTTATGCAGATTTTGCATTAGGATGAATATTTATGATGTATAATGTAATCACGAGGATGTAGGAGCTAAACTAGGAGGTAAAAAGGCATGTGTCCACATTTTACTCCATAATACACACACACATATGTGTGATGAATACATATTATATATATATTATACATATTAAAATGAAACGATAGATATTATTTGAAGTGTTGTTTTAAAAAGTACATGCGACAGTAAAGGAGGCCTTAAGGGAGACGATGACCTAGCCATTGGTAGGTCAAAGACTTTCCACGGCTCATCCAGCCTTGGGCCTATGGGGGCCATGTCCCCCATGGCACCACAACCCTTGTGGCTATGGTTACCATGGTGGCCACGACTACCTGGCAACAAAAGCATGTAAAACATAATTCATATACATTCTCTGTAGTCTATAACATACATAATATATCATTGTATATAGTAGTATAAAATGTATAATCTATTAACATGATTCTAATAATATATCAGTGGAAATCAAATTCAAATAGAATCATTTAATATATAATAATAGCTCAAAATCTAAGTGATATCCCAAACACGATTTTTCAAATACAATGTTATTTTCCAACAACCAATAGGAATGAAACTAGAATTGAAATTTCTTTTTTATAAAACTCTTCTTCCTTTTTACAAGAACATTCAATTTATTGAATTTCCAATTTACATTTATCAAAGTGGATCAACACATCCATTTTTTTAAAAGAGCAACTTAGTACAACTCCCAACTAGTTGAATTCAACTTGCACACACAAATGGAACAACCCAGTTCCTCTCTCTTCCTAGCCATAGGGCTTGGATTCCAAGCCCATCCCCGAGTAGGAGATAATGCTCAAATGCCCAAATAGAAAATTTCACAAATAAAACACAATTAAACCATATTTCACATAGGTTGACTTACACACAAAGAATCCTTTGCAGATTCTTATAAAGGGGGAGAAAGGGGATTCCCTTCCCTCTTGGGGATTAAACCACAATAATAAGAATTTCTCTATTTCACAAATAATGCCATCACAATAGCAACTCTACAACCCTTCAAACCCTTACTCCATAACAACCCACAACACAACTCCACCCACCAAATCACAACCATCTCCATAACAACACAACCCTTCCATCCAAGCCACAACACACACCTCCACATCACAACCCTTCAAAACACCAAAATGCTCACATCCTCCATGAAACAAAAATGCGACTTCCCCAAGAGAGGCTCCACACCTTCCTCAACCCCACACTAGGGAGGCTCTCAACCCTCAGGTGAGATCTGCTCCCTTTTTACACCCAAACACCAATCACATACAAGCCAGCCAATTTGCAACAATAACAACCAAATTTCATACAATACAAACTTCAATTACCAACAACAATAAACCACAACCAATTACACAAATTTTACATTCATAAAACTAGAGTTCAAAGGAAATAAAAAACCCTACCTTGGCTGTCCAAGTTAAGAGCAGCCCAAGAATGGGTACCAAACTAAAATAAATCCCTCTCAATCAACAATTTCCAACCATCTTCCAGCAATCTTTTCCATCATCCACCATTTCCAATCAAAATAAGAATCCAAAAACTCCAATCAAAGAGGAGCCAAAGCCAAGAGCACACACACACAACATGAGAGTAATTAAATCAAATTCATCCATTAAAATAATTTTCATACCAAAGCCCTTCAACTTCCAAAGTGAAAACCAAAAAGACAATGTAATAATAAAAATACAAAGTAATACAACTTTTTTTTAAATATCCATCCTCAATAATGAAATAAAATAAAATAAATAAAATAATAATAACAATCATACCTTCCTACCAAGGATCCACAAAAATAATTAATAAATATTTAACTAAGATAATTAACCCAAATATCTCCAACACAACCCAACTGGTACTCACTTGATAAAATCTGGAAAATCAAGTAAACTTAGGCAATTGAGCATATCTCTGAACTAAAAAGGATCTAGGCTACCCACCTGCAAAACTTAATTTCAAACATCAGTATATCATGAAAAATATAGCTGAAGCAACAAGTAATTAAATATTAAATATCTCAAAGCATCTTAATAATTAATTTATTAAATTTCAAAATTAAATTACAATATTTAATTTTATGGAATTCAAATGCATAAACATAAACATCATTTAATAAAAAATATTATATTAATTTAAAACATCTAATATGATCTTTGATCCATGACAATGTCCACACACACATATGTATGAAAAATATGTATATCAAAACACATAAGTCCATGACCCAGAAATAGCAGTATCATTCATGTCTAATCACAATGATCAAAATAGTCAACTATAGCTAGTATCACGTCATAGTCTCAAGGATAGTGCGAGATAGGCCTCACATTAGCATTTCTAAGATCTTCTTCTTCATCCATTTTGAGAGCACACTCGTGTTCTTCGAACCCTCCTGCCCTCTTGAGGGGGCATCACCATCCTTACCTTGATTTATCCTCATCACTCCTATTTCAAGTGGTTGGGGTATCATCATCCCTAATCTAACCATCTTCTTCCAAATCAAAATATTCCTCTAATCTTCTTCCAAATCAAAATATTCTTCTAATCCAATCAAGTGCTATGTTATATTTTTCTTTGAAATGATGTTTCTTCGCAAAACCATCTCAAAGATGGGAAAAATGTAGACACCTAATTTTCCTAACATCATCTAAATTATCCCACTTTCCCACTTCTTGGCATTAATTAAATAATTTACAACTACTTAATTAATTCATTCATTTCTCTAAAAGATGCCTCTATTAGATGGAAAAGAGGGATCTAGCCTAAAAGGTTAACTAGGTCAAACCCTCTTCCATTGAACATTAGAACACAAGTCGAGTTTGACCTCTACCCTTGAAGGAGAACCAAGCTACAAGGGCTTTGTCCCTTTCTTGTATAGAGGAGAATCAACTAAATTCAACCAATCAAACTAGGGCAAAACATGAAACCCTATTTGATCAAGATTCGAGCATAACAAAGTGTCAAAAACATATACGAAAAATCTGAAAGCACAATAGAGACCAGTGAATAGAGAAGAACCTGGATCTAAGTTTGAGGACATAGAAGGACCAGGGTGCTGGGCACCCTAGACCTAATTCAGGGATTTACAGAAACTCAAAGCTTCACCTGACCTGTACCTGCAAAACCTTCCTTCTTCCCAGATCTTGTCTCCTAAAATTTATTACTTCAACTTGCACACACAAAAGAAGGAAATAGGATTGGTGCTATTTAGGATCTTGCCTAAGTCAAGCTCTGTGAATAATGTTACCAACTCCACAATAGCAATGATGAGAGATAAAGAGAGCATTCCCTATGAGGGAAGAGGCAAATTTTAAGTAGAATGGAATAATCTAACAAAACATGAAAGAAAAGGAGTCACCATGAGCATGGAAATCCTAGCTTGCTTGATGTGGCATCACAACTTGACTCAAGAAGTTGGTGTAGCCCAAAGAAGTAGAGAGATCTTCACAGGACCTTCAAGAAGTTAGCATAACAACAATATCCACCATAGAGAGCTTTAGAGAAGAATAGAGAAGATGAGAGAGAGAAAGAGAAAGTGCAAGTGTGCTTAGATTACTTATATGTTCAAATGAATAAACTAACTTTCTTATATATACATTCCTACTCACCAACAATGAATAAAACCAAATGGGGCCGACATATATAAGCCAAGGCGGTGTTCTAATCCAACACCACAAAAATAGGGTTAGGGCTAACATCCGAGACCAAGGTGCTAGGCACCCTAGTCCTTTAGCCCAACAAACTTTGAGGAGTGTCATTTAAAGTGGGCTTAGACCAGTCCTAACCTAGGTGCTAAACTAGGTGTAAAATGCCAAGGGTACACATTTTATTCCATAACATTTTTCCCCCACTTTAGTGTGGGTATGATCTTACACTCATAATTTCACTAAAGTATGGAGAAGATAGATTTCAATCAAAACAAACATAGAAGCCATAAAATGTCACCAAAATTGAGGGGTGATCAAGCCCCCAAGTTTAGGATTCTAGGACTATATGATGAATTGCATATACATAAGACACAAGGCATAATTTTGTTGTGATGCTCACAACATGCCCCATTTTACCCTTTAGCAAAATGAGGACCCCTGATGTGGCTTTTGCTTGCTTGGCGATATTGGAAAAATGTCCTTAATGCTTAAATTTTGAGTTACACAATGTTTGGTGATGGATGTTGTTATTAATAAATTCTGCATTAAAAATCAGCCACAGTTGCCTTTTGAATCATTTGGAATTTCTGCGTATTTTAAGAGTTATGCTTGTTTTGTGAAAAGTCAATGCTAGACTCATGTTGGTCAATGTGTATCTAATATACATTGTCACTTGCATGTATATGTTATTCTTTTGGTCTATCGGGTTATTACATTCATTAGGTTTTAAAAGCATGTGCTATTAATGGTTTAAAACATACTTATGCAAGAGCAAACCCAGCGGTATTTTGGGGTGAATTGTATAAACATAGAAATCTGCGATTGTATTTGTATATTAAAATGCATGTATTAGAAATACAAATGCAAAATATACATAGGCGGATGTCAAAATAAATTCAAAGTAATATATAAAGTTGGAGTCATCTCATTTGTATGATAAATACATTGTTTTGGTATACCCTTTTAATACAAATGCAGATCTGGACCCGAGGGTAAAATTCAATTGAGTTTGAAAACAAAAAGTAAATGCTCATATTTGTATGTATTGTTGTATGTATAATCATATGTATCTAAAATATATATACAAAGCCGGATGCGACTAGGAGAATTAAATGTTGTAAACTTTAAGAGAAGTCCACATTTGTATATTTAGATGCATTTGCGAACTTGAACTTAGGATTAAATAATGGATAAAGTGCATTTACTCATAGCAAAAGATAAAAGGTCAACATCATGAACATTTGTATAATCGTATGTGTGTGATATACATGAAGATATACAAATAAATTATATGCAAAACCCAACGCGATGAAAGGTTTGAACATTGTATATTTTGTGTGGGGTCCACATCTATATGTTTGAGGTGCATAAATGTGATATACAAAAGAGGTGATACAAACGACATAGATACAAAACCGGACTCGAAGCTAATTTCAATTTATTTTATAAAACACAATGGAGTCTGAGTTTGTATATTTCTATGATTGTATAAGATATACATGAGGATATACAAAACATAATATACAAAAAGTAGGAGAGAGAAAATACTAAAGTACATTAAGACTTATCAGGTGTGCTTTAGTGAAAAAGTGCATGTATATGAAATATAAGAGTAAAAAGTGCATGTATATGATATACAAAAATGCAAAAGTGCAAGGAACCAACATATACAAAATTCAAAATATGCCTTGAATGGTAAAGGGAAAGTATAAATTGAATTGTATGCATTAACTATAGCATTTAATGCACAGCTACTACTGAAAAACCTAAATTCAAAGAAGTAAAAAGGAATTCTAATTACGAGTAATTTCACAATTGCATTCGAAATTTAGTTGCAAAGCATTTTACAGAGCTAAGGTGAAGTGTGATATGAAGGCGAATTGAAATTTATAAATGGTTGTAGTGAGCTGGAAAGGTAAACAAATCTGGTCAATAGTATAAAGTCAACATCTACGATTCAAGTATGTACCCAAAGACTCTTACTTGTAATTAACGGAATACGATTATGGTAATTTTACAGTGGTTGTAGTAAGGTAACGAAATGGGTTAAAGTTAGTTAATTACTGTTATTCATTGTGATAAAATCGTAAATTTAAACACAGTAAGGTAAATATGCATAATTTAAAAGAAAAGAGGCTTAGGGTAAAATGTTAAAAGGTAAAAATGTGTGGTAAAACCCTAGAAAATGTAAAACATGGTTGTTAAAAGATACTGTATTTGACAAGATGACACCCAACGAAAGACCATAATGAAGGCAGCTGGAAAGGAAACGAAAACTGAGGCTAAGAAGAAAGAAGTGGTTAAAGAGACATTTCCACACAAGGGATATAATTCACAGATATACCCTACTGGTGGAATGGCGGTTGACACAGAGATCGGGGACTTTGATTCTGTTACACTTTTACAGAAGATTAAAGAGCCAGGGGTAACTTTGGCAATGAAGAACATATTAGACGTGGGGTTATATAATGTTGTAGGTTGGTGTAGGAGCTCCCAATTTAGTCATTTTTTTAGCTATTTTCCTAGTTTGTCATCATATTTTTCTTTTTTCCCTAAGGCTTTGGAAGCCATTCTCATGTTTGTAATAAGGACTTAGTCCATTTTGATTTACTAGTCCATTAGAGTGTTAGTTAAGGCCTATTTTCTAGGTATTCTCCTTTAGAAACTTAGTGTTTTTGAAGAAAAAGCAATTTCCAATGATTCACTGCCTTTCATGGGTAGTTGTACAGTTGGAAGAGAAGAGGAAAGGTTCCAAAAACTTTCTATAAACTATTTATTGTATGAACATGCCGACATGAAAAAAGAGAGGAGTTTGTTTGATTGAAAAATAGTGATTTCTATGTTTTTCCTATAGACAGCCATTCTATACGGCCTGGTATGGACTGTTCAAGAAATAAGGTTTGGAAAATGTGTTAGGTTTTCGAAGTAGCTTCCATTTTCATGTAGTTTGAGCTTTTGAAACATCTTGTGCTGTTTGTTTCAATCCATTTTGTGCAAACTGGTTTAAACACTCCATATCTAGGGTTTTGGGACAAAATGAATCATTTTTTCTCTATCCTCTGAAGGTGATCATCCATTTTCTATGAGATGGAGGAAGTTAGATTAGGTTTCATGTTTTTGTTGTTGTTTGCAAGGTTACTCTCCTCCCTCCAAGGTGTATGGCATGCCTCTAACTAGTCAAAAACAGTGACTAGTTAGCTATGCAATGGCAGAAGACAGTGAGACTACCAGAACAGTCAAGTGTTTGATTAAATGGAGGTTGATTTCTATGTTTTAGTGTGAAGGCAGACCTGTATAGGAGTCCAAGTGATTCAGGGCAAGGATCCTTGATACATTTCCTTCTCCTAACCTCAAACTAGGCCTGTTTTCTAGAAGAAAAAATAGTTTGCTGTCCTTGCTCGTTGGGACAGAGTACGGACCTGCACATTTGTGGAAGATTGTGAATCCATCATGGATGTTTGGATGTGTAGTAAGTCTGCATGGACATTTGAAGGTCTGAGGAGTTGATTTTGTGTGAGTCATCCTTAAGGACTACAAAGAAGTAGTCTTCCTCTTTGGCACTGTCATGAGACAGTCATATGGAGATTTGCTTCTCACTATTTTGGAAGGTGTAGAATGAGGTTTTTTTGGTCAGAGACCTTATTCCATGCATGTCCTAAACAAGTATATGTTAATTGATGTTTGATGTCCATGTTGGTAGGGGTATTGGTAGTAGGTTGTGAGCCCCTGAAGGTGGGTTGTGCTTCTAGGTTGGGTTGAGCTGTGACTCCCCAAAGTGCGAGTTGAATAGCCTATGTGGTGGACACCAGGGTGTGGTCCTAGGCTAGGTCAATCTCCCGGAGAAGCCTTGTGTAGGCTTATAATCATAAACACCTTTGTAAACCTATGAGAGAAGCATTGGAATCTAGGTTCTTTGAGTGAATTTCATTAACCACTGCCAATACCTCTGCATCATATTGGTATCAGAGCTAATATCTAGTTGGAAATAGTGTATGTCAGACAAGGAGATTGAAACAAAGGCTAGTACAATGCCTCCCAAGACTATGAGTCAAGATGCCATCAAGAAGTTGGTGGAAGAGATGGTTGAAGCAAGATTGCAAGAAGCAAAATTGCAAGAAGAAAAGAAGTCTAAGGGCAAGACCAAAGAAGAGGGAAGTTCTTCTGACACAAATGAAGAAGTAGAGGTAGAAGAGAGTTCTCAAGAGCAGGCCATATCTGTAGAACAGAAATCTTTCTTGAATGGACTTAAAGGTACTCATGGAGATAGTGGTGATCCCAAGATGGATGTGCCTACCTTTCATGGCAAGTTGGATGGAGATGCTCTCACCGATTGGATAGAAGCTATGTGCAACTTCTTTGATTACAAGGAGTTCAATGACAGCAAAAAGGTTAAGTTTGCCAAGACAAGGCTAAGAGGTTCTGCACTTGTGTGGTGGAACTATATGCAAAGTGAGAGGGAGAAGATTGGGAAGAGTCCCATCACTAAATGGAGTAGAATGGTGGCTATGCTCAGAATCAAGTTCATGCCACCTGACTATGAGATTCAAATCAAAAGGAGACTTTAGAATTTGAGACAAATAGACATGGATGTGGCTGCCTACACAGAAGAATTTCATAGACTCAGTATGAGGGCCAATCATAATGAAGTTGAAAAAGGGATGGTGGCTAGGTACCTAAATGGTCTAAAATACAATCTGCAAGATGAGATCAGTTTAGTGATACCAAAAATAGTGGATGAATGCTTCTTATTGGCCTCTAGAGCAGAGGAAAAGCTGAGAAGGAAGGGTGAACAAAGTACCAGAGGAAGAGGTCGCAGAAACCAAAAAGGAAGAGACAGTTTTGGCCATGGACAGTTCCACAAAACTAAAAATAACAGTCAGAAAGAAACACAATCAGAAACGGAGCATAGAGGAGGTTTCAGAGGTTGGAGAAGTCTTAATGGCAGGGGTAGAAATGGTGGAGGAGGTAGAGGACCAGGAGTCTTCACTGGAAGGTGTTATGGCTGCAACCAAGTTGGCCATACAATGAATAAATGCCTAGGGAAAGCCAGCAACTCTCATGACAGTGGAAAGAGAAATCAGTTGGTAAAGGATGATGATTGGGAGAGTGTGAATTCACCAATGGGAAGTAATGCACCTGTTCTAGATGGAGAGAGTATGATGATCAAAAGGTCTATGTTGAAGATGCCATTGAAACAAGAGCCCCCTCAGAGAAAGAATCTTTTTAGAACCCAAGTCCTAGCCTATGGGAAGCTTTACAAAATCATAGTAGATTCAGGATCTACTGAGAATGTGGTATCCACTAAGATGGTTGAGAAGTGCAAATTGAAGAGGCTGCCTCATATCAGTCCTCACAAGATCTCTTGGTTGAACAAGAACCAAAGTTTCATGGTGGAAGAACAAACTTGGGTTGAATTTGCAATTGGTGACTACAAGGACAAAGTGCTATGTGAAATCATCCCTATGGATGCATGTCATCTGCTTCTTGGCCATCCATGGCAATATGATGTTAAAGCTCAGCATGATGGTGAGAAGAACACTTATGTCATCACCAAGAATGGAAGACCATACAAGATGGGTCCTATGTTGGAGTAGTCCGGGGGGAAGAAAAATGACAGCAGTGTCATGTTGGTGAATGGCAAAGAGTTCCTAAACCTCTTGAAGGAGAATGATAACTAGGGGTATGCCTTGGTCATGAAGCCCAAGAGTGGATTAGATCAGCAAGATCAAAAATAGAAGGAGATTCCATTGGAAGTGTAGCAACTTCTAGATAAGTATCAAGACCTTGTGGTAGAGGTAGTTCCCAACTCCTTACCACCCATGATGGATATTAGTCATCAAATTGACTTAATACCTACTGCTACATTGCCTAACAAGGCTGCCTATAAGCTGACATCACAGCAAAATGAAGAGGTGGCAAGGCAAATTCAAGATCTCTTGGAGAAAGGGCTGATTAGGAAGAGTTTAAGTCCTTGTGTAGTTCCAAGTGTACTTGCTCCTAAGAAGGATGTAAAGTGGAGGCTATGCACGGATTCCAGGGCCATCAACAAGATCACCATAAGGTACAAGTTCCCAATGCCAAGGATTGAAGATCTTCTGGATTATCTTGAAGGATCATGCTACTATTCAAAGATAGATTTGAAATCTGGATATCATCAAATCCAGATTAGACAGGCAGATGAATGGAAGACCGCTTTCAAGACCAATAAAGGTCTTTATGAATGGCTTGTAATGCCATTTGGTCTTAGCAATGCTCCAAGTACATTTATGCACCTGATGAATGAGGTATTAGTTGAATTCATTGGTAAATTTGTTATTGTTTATCTTGATGACATATTAATCTTCAGCAGGACAAGAGAAGAGCATGTGAAGCATGTTGGTCAGGTGTTGGAGAAGCTACATGAACACAAGTTGATAATCAACTTAGACAAATGTGAGTTCATGAAAACTAAACTTGTATACCTTGGATTTGTCATTTCTAATGGTTGTTTGAAGATGGATCCCTCTAAGGTTGCGGCTATTCTCAGTTGGCCTACTCCAAAAACAGTGGGAGATGTAAGAAGTTTCCATGGATTGGCAAATTTCTATAGGAAGTTTATTAGAGGTTTTAGTCACATTAGTGCTCCCATCCTCAACACCATCAAGGGTGGAGTCAAGTGTAGATTCCAATGGACAAAGGAAGCTGATGATAGTTTTGAGTTGCTGAAAACAAAGGTGGCTGAGTTACCTACTTTAGTACTTCCTGATTTTGATAAGGTGTTTGTTGTCGAGTGTGATGCAAGTTAGAAAGCTATTGGTGTTGTTCTCAGTCAAGAAGGACATCCGGTGGCATTCTTTTCAGAAAAGTTGAATGAAGCCAAGCAAAGGTTTCTACCTGTGACTTAGAACTTTATGCAATGGTGCAAGCTCTTAAGAAATGGAGACATTATTTGCTGCCCAAAGAATTTATTGTGTTTACTGACAATCATGCTTTAAGCTTTCTAAATAGTCAAGAAAAATTGAACCATAGACATGTTAAATGGATGGAACAACTACAAGTTTATACTTTCACAATTAAACACAAAAGAGGTGTTTCTAACAAGGTGGCTGATGCATTAAGTAGGAGGTTTCTTCTTGTTCATGAAATTCAGTTAGAAAGCATGGGCATTGACTGTTTAAAGGAGTTGTATAAAGAAGATTCAGATTTCAAAGAGGCTTATGATGTTTGTGTGAACTTGGCTAACACATTCCATGGAGAGTATGCAAATTTTGTTTTGTAGGAAGGTCTCTTGTTTAAGGGCAATTTGTTGTGTGTCCCTAAGTGTTCCATGAGGGACAACATCATCAAGGAGAAGCATAATGGCTCTTTAGGACATTTGGCTTAGACAAGACACTAGAACAAGTCACAAGGTTCTATTTTTGGCCAAAGGTGCAATCAGATGTGAGGAAGTATGTAGCTAGTTGTGCAATCTGTGAAAGGGCCAAGGGTGTGTCTTCAAATGCAGGTCTATACCAACCCCTTCCTATTCCCAACAGACCTTGGGAAAGTATCAGCATGGATTTTGTGCTTGGGTTACCCAGGACAGCCAGAGGGGTGGATAGTGTGTTTGTCATTGTTGATAGGTTCAGTAAGATGGCTCATTTTGTGCCATGTAAATGCGCAAATGATGCATCTCAAGTTGCAGGTCTATTTTTCAGAGAGGTAGTAAGGATACATGGTTTACCATTGTCCATTGTAACTGACAGAGATTCTAAGTTTGTAGGTCACTTCTGGAGGACCATGTGGAAGAAGTTGGGCGCACAGTTGTCCTTTTCATCAACCTACCATCCACAAACTGATGGTCAGACTGAGGTGGTTAATAGATCACTTGGAAACCTTGTAAGATGCCTTACAAAATAGCATGGTTTGGCATGGGACTTGGTTATCAGTCAGGCTGAATATGCCTACAATGATTCAAGGAATAGGAGCACTGGTAAAAGTCCTTTTGAGGTAGTTTATGGCTTTCATCCAAGAGGGCCACTTGAACTGAAGGATCTCCAAGGATGGGATAGAAGGAGTACACTTGGTGAAGAGTTTGCTGCCTCCATGAAAACAGTCCATGATCAAGTCAAGTTGCAACTAGAAAAATTAGTCACAAAGTACAAGGAAAAAGCAGATTTGAAGAAAAGAGAAGTGCAATTAAAAGTTGGTGACTTAGTTATGGCATATCTGAGGAAAGAAAGGCTACCAAAAGGTCATCCAACTAAACTCCTGATGAAGAAGATTGGGCCATGCAAAATAGTGCACAAATTCGGTCCAAATGCATATGAGATTGAGTTACCATTTGGCCTTGGTATCTCTCCAATTTTCAATGTTTGTGATATTTTTCCTTTCAGACCTCCATTGCCTAGTTAAAGTGGATCAAATGTGGTGGCTGAAGATGCTGATTGGATCAAGGATTTGCCTCCAAGCAAACCTTTACAGTTGGAGTGCATTCTGAATTCCAAAGTTGTCAAGAAGACTCAGAGAGGTGTCTATAAAGACTACTTGGTGAAATGGAAGGATCTTCCTGATTCAGAGGCCACCTGGATGACTAAAGCAGATATCTTGAAGCATGGCATGACACTTCAATAATTAGCAACTCAAGGGACTTGAGTTCTTCCTATAGGGGGAGTATGGTGCAGGAGCTCCTAGTTTAGTCATTTTTTTGGCTATTTTCCTAGTTTGTCATCATATTTTTCTTTTTTCCCTAAGGCTTTGGAAGCTATTCTCATGTTTGTAATAAGGACTTAGTCCATTTTGATTGACTAGTCCATTAGAGTGTTAGTTAAGGCCTATTTTCTAGGTATTCTCCTTTAGAAACTTAGTGTTTTTGAAGAAAAAGCAATTTCCAATGATTCACTGCCTTTCATGGGTAGTTGTACAGTTGGAAGAGAAGAGGAAAGGTTCCAAAAACTTTCTATAAACTATTTATTGTATGAACATGCCGACATGAAAAAAGAGAGGAGTTTGTTTGATTGAAAAATAGTGATTTCTGCATTTTTCCTGTAGACAACCATTCTGTACGGCCTGGTACAGACTGTTTAAGAAATAAGGTTTGGAAAATGTGTTAGGTTTTCAAAGTAGCTTCCATTTGCATGTAGTTTGAGCTTTTGAAACATCTTGTGCTATTTGTTTCAATCCATTTTGTGCAAACTGGTTTAAACCCTCCATATCTAGGGTTTTGGGACAAAATGAATCATTTTTTCTCTGTCCTCTGAAGGTGATCATCCATTTTTGGTGAGATGGAAGAAGTTAGATTAGGTTTCATATTTTTTTTGTTGTTTGCAAGGTTACTCTCCTCCCTCCAAGGTGTATGGCATGCCTCTAACTAGTCAAAAACAGTGACTAGTTAACTATGCAATGGCAGAAGACAGTGACAATACTAGAACAGACAAGTGTTTGATTAAATGGAGGTTGATTTCTGTGTTTTAGTGTGAAGGTAGGCCTGTACAGGAGTCCAAGAGATCCAGGGCAAGGATCCTTGATACATTTCCTTCTCCTAACCTCAAACTAGGCCTGTTTTCTAGAAGAAAAAATAGTTTGTTGTCCTTGCTCATTGTGACAGAGTACGGACCTGCACATTTGTGGAAGATTGTGAATCCATCATGGATGTTTGAATGTGTAGTAAGTCTACATGGATATTTGAAGGTCTGAGGAGTTGATTTTGTGTGAGTCATCCTTAAGGACTACAAAGAAGTAGTCTTCCTCTTTGGCATTGTCATGAGACAGTCATATGGAGATTTGCTTCTCACTGTTTTGGAAGGTGTATAATGAGGTTTTTTTGGTTAGAGACCTTATTCCATGCATGTCCTAAACAAGTCTATGTTAATTGATGTTTGATGTCCATGTTGGTAGGGGTATTGGTAGTAGGTTGTGAGCTCCTAAAGGTGGGTTGTGCTTCTAGGTTGGGTTGAGCTGTGACTCCCCAAAGTGAGAGTTGAATAGCCTATGTGGTGGACACCAGGGTGTGGTCCTAGGCTAGGTCAATCTCCCGGAGAAGCCTTGTGTAGGCTTATAATCATAAACACCTTTGTAAACCTGTGAGAGAAGCATTGGAATCTAGGTTCTTTGTGTGAATTTCATTAACCACTGCCAATACCTCTGCATCATAGGTTTCCCATTAGCGATGCAAGCTAGGGATCTCGTTATCGAATGTATTTAGAGATATGACATGAATTCTAGGAAAGTGGTATATAATGGTGTGGTGTATGCAAATTTATCAATTGAGGGTATAGCTAAGACTTTTGGCTTGAAGATCACAGATAAAATGAAAGAGATAAATGAAGAATAGTATGCAATAGACTTCAAGGATAATGAAGGATCATGTAAAAGTGTTATATTTTATGAATGGTATCCTTCAAATAAAAAGACAAAGGTAGCAGTTCGAGTGCCAAAAACATTATATAGAATTGATTTCAAAGAGGAGACTCACATAATGATCACTTTGCTGAGCAAGATAATGGGACTGGATGATGCTAGTAAGTGTGAGACATGGATGTTTTCAATGATCCAATTTATTAGAAAGGAGACAGGGGCAATTCATTGGTCCTAGGCCATCAGTAATACTATTTTCAAACAGGTCATGAGATGGAACAAGCATAAAATGTTCTTTATGTCTTCATATGTAGTATATTCCTGTGCAGCAAACATGCAATTAAATGGAATACCCATAATTGGTACATTAGGAAATGAGCCAGGACAAACACTTGTGTATGATCATTACCCTGACCTACAAGAGAAGAATGTAATGCAAAATCATGTTAGGGTGAATAATGTATTTTACATGTATTTGGTAAGGATATTGACAGGAAGTAAGGATAAAAGATTATTAGAGTAGGCATGAAATGCCATTAATTTACACAGTGCCTGGTATATTTAGTTTTCCATGTTTACCTATATCAAAATAGAAGGCTTCATGGGTGAACCCTTCAAATTACCAAGGTATCCAACAGATAATATGATATTGTTGGAGTTCACCAGGCATATATTGAATAGCCATCAAATGTATAAAAATAAGTTTGGCAGATGTATTATCAAGTTCCCATTTAGTATTGGTAAATAAATTTGTGTTAATGAGGAGTTAGCTAAAGTATCAGAGGCAAAGTTACAATATTATAATTTTTAGACTTTTGAGTTGGTTAGGTCATTTGATCCCTTTGGAAGGATACACAATTTTGTGAACTTGAAATTTAGACATCAGCCCCATATTGAAGACTACTGGGTTGACTGTGATAATGAAGCAGAAGTTAAGCAAAAAGCTTATCAAAGATTGACATTAGATCAAATAAGGACATTGGGAGTACTAGAGGTACCCCAAGAAATAAGGAATGATGATGAAAATGTGTTGCATGAAAGTTATGATATAAATAAGGTGGCTGAAGAGTTCATTGCAGAGCCAGATCGGACTTAGCCTAAAGAGGCTTCAATTGACAATATATCAAAGTCTGTGATGGCCCTCTCAAACTCATGGTTAAAAGAGAGAATTGTAGAATTGGAGGCTAAATGTATAACAAGCACCCTTTCAAAGAAGGGTAAAAAGAGAAGTTTAGAAATTGGTGATAAGTTTGAAGATTTTCTAAAAAGAAAAAGACAAATAGTAGAAGCAAGGATAGCCAAAGTAGATATAGGAGCTACACTATTAGATCCCTATGCACTAGGGGTAACGGTGGCCATTTCTACTGAGGTTGTCATGCCTGTAGAGGGAGAAGCATCAAGTGAAAATAATCTAGTAGGGTAGACTAATGAGCAGTTACCTATAGGTGTGCAACAAAACCCATTTGTCCAAATGTCGTAGGTATCTCAACAAACACCCTTAGTCACAGAACAGACCCAGCAAGAGAAAATACAAGGGTTTATACAAGTCAAAAAGGAAATGACTGAAGATATGGTGGCAAATGCATCCACAGTCCAAGCTCCTATAAAGGACAATATAGAAGTAGTGGATGTGGAAAATATTGAAGATATATATGATGAAGATGATAAGGATGAAGGTAAAGATGAAACTAGTGATAATAGCTTAGAGATGAGCAGTGAGGAAGAAGAGGATATACAAATTCCTAAATCATCTCTCATGCTAGGAGTACTAGATACTGGGGTATCACATCTGGTTGCTTCACAATCAATACAAGATGTGGAAATGATGGACCCTTTTGATAACTTGATGCCAAAGAACATTATGGAAGAAGTTAAAGAAGCTGCTAAGGAATAATGAGAAATCAAGTAGAAGAGAAAGAGAGTACCGACATGAGAAAGGTACAAGCTGCTCTAGGAGAGACTAATTAGGAAAATGTGCCTGCAGATAAGATGGAGGAACAAGGAGATGGTGAAAGACAAGATACACCACAGGAGGTTCCTAATGCTGAGGTATTTCATGATGAGGAGTAGCAAAATGTAGAGAATGTCCAACAAGGACAACAACCTCCTCAAAAATGACCCCCACAGCAGCAGCAACAACAACAACAACAAGAGTAGGAACAGGATGAGGTACTTAATGAGAAATTTGCAGAGACAAGTTTGGATAAAGAGGTACCACCTTGGCTTGGATCTGAGGTAAAACAAGACTCGAGACTATAATGTTTTTAGCATGAATATTGGCCATGTAAATCAAGAGCAACATATTGAAGAATTACAAGAAATAACTAAATTCACTGCCACTAGAATGAGAAAGGATAAACAAAGAATAAAAGATTTGAAGGGGCAAATTGCCCAGTATCAACAATTCATTCAAGGAATATTTGATCCCGCACAAAGTTTGCCATAATTATCTTCAAAATTGACTATTTTATCTAAGGAACAGGTAAATGAAATAGAAAGTAAAAAGCATGAAGTTAACATGTGGGAGGAGTATATCAAAACATTCATTCAAAAAGGAGAGGAAGTAATAAAAATTACGATTGGCAAGTGGAGCCTTGCATTGACAAAAAAGAACAATTGTGCAAACATTATACAGAGGTGTCAGGCAAGAATATTGCAAAATAGGGATGAGTTGAAGAAACTCAAGGCTATGGAAGGACATACATAGTCCTTGGTTAATGAAGGTATTATAACTTTGCAAATTGTGTTTCAAATGCCTAACTAGAAGTTGGAGCTGAAGTTTGAAGAAGGTATAATTAGACCTTGCATTGTCAATGTGCAAGAATTAGAAAAGATAGCTCAAGATTTGTTAAAAAAGCATGTGAAGATAGTAGAACATTTGGTTAAGCATGAGTGTGTCCATGCTCAAGTATATGATGTGGATATAGTGGTAAATGAGTTCAAGGATAGATTTCAATCATGTATTGATGACCCTGTGAACAAATTAGATGAGGATGCAATGGAAAAGATAATGGAGCTAAGTGCAAAGATTAAAAAGTATCATAAAAGAAGGGAGGATAGAGAAAATAGAGCCCAAGTATTGAAGACAAGTGTGGAAATGCACTAGTATACCTAGGATACTTCTCAAAGAACTAGTCATGCATCTATATCCATTATGGCTGAAAGGTATACGCACTACGTGAGTAAGAAGAAAGGAGATATGCAAGTAGAGGACAACAGAGACAGTGATTAGAGTACTTATTTACTATTTGTTTCAATTGGTATTGTGTTATGTTTTCATGTTTGTGGAATAGTCAAAGATAAAAGTCAGACGTAGAAGATATTTTGGTAATTCTAAAGATTCTAAAGACCATATTTACAATTGAAGGAATATTCTTTTAAGATATTTTGGGAGTGACAACTGGCATTATTAGACTGTTGATGATTTTGTATCCATAACAAGGAATCTTAAATCTATATAAGGACCTTTGAGATACATATTTTAGGACACATGGCTAATAGAGAAAAGTGTTGGAGAATTTGCAAGAGAAGTGACTTGTGGAAAAAACTTTGAGCATAGTGAGCTGAATTAGCATTTTGCCTGTGTCTGTAGCAAGGAATATGTGGAACATCCTATTTCCTTACTATATCTATAAAAACATCTGTAAGTTCTGGTGATTTTGTTGATGTATTCAGAAAGTTAAGGTCATTAAATATTGTAAATGTGAAATGACTATCATATATCAGTAAATACAAATATTAAATTTCTGCATCTATTCCAGAGTGTCATTTAATTTATGTGTTCTTTTGATATATTTCCTTGAAGATTGCAATTGTATATGTTGATTTGTGAAATGATTTGGATTAACATATAAGAGTTTATTTGTTTTTGAAATGTCCAAAGTAAGCAGAATTTGTCCACGTGAGTAGCAGAACATCATATTCATTTGGATCATGTTTCTAACCTTATCTTTTATCTTTCTTTTTACTAGTAGCTTAAATAAATAGCCAAAACGTAGTCATCAAAAGGAAATTGTTAAAGATTCTGGTAAATACATAGAAATGCTAAAGATCTTTAATGATTTTCATAAAGTATGAAATATAAAGTTTGTTTCTGTAAGGTTCATGCAAAGTTCATCTTGAAATTTATAAATATTTGCAAAGAATCCATCTCTTTAGTAGTATTTTGAGTTTATTTACGGAGCATGAATGATAATTGCCAGTAATGAACATTTAAATCAAGTAAGGCCCCTTGAACAAACAGCTTCACATTGAACATTGAGTAAGTCCAACACAACCATGACCTGGTTACCGTAGACTTGGAATTGAGAACTATTTTAAATATTCTCTATATTCTTCAAGATAAGACAAGTTCTTTGTGAATTTATCTCACGTTGTATGTGTATAAAAACCACATCAACAAATTTCTACATACATGAAGCACTTAGAAAACATGACACAAGACAAGACATACACAAGGCATACACTTGAGAAATCACAATGTATACACACAATAGACAAAGAAAGTATTCATTCTTGACACAAAGCATACACATAAGGCATAAATTATACATAGAATACACAATGAATAAATGCAAAACACTCAAGGAGAATACATAAGGAATACATAGAGAAAACAAGTGAAGCACACATGAGGCATGAAGAATACATAGAGGCTAATAATATGTGAGGAGAATACATGCATCATACAACAATTAAAAGAAACACATAATGGAAGACCTTGATTCATCATGACAAAAGAGACCTCAATCTAAAAGGTTGTCTCAATTGTCATGCATCATTCCCCAAGGTGCAGTAAGGAGAATGCTAAGAAGGTGTTAGTTAGAAATGAGAAGAACAAGAGGATACAAACACATCAGACACATAATCCACATCAGGAAAAGTGTTTCCACTCAAGGGAATACACAACCCACCTCCCGTAAGATGATTTACATAAAGCCTTGCAGTAAGAAGGCATTGCAACCATACCCAAACGTACTCTATCCAAACTCATGTTAGTGTTTCCAACCCTTCTCCCAAACATGCAAGGAGTTTCAACTTAGGAGAACAAGATAGACTCAAGATCATGCTTCCAAGCTTGCCATAATCCTTTCCAAGAAAGTGTAGTAATGAAGATAATCAACAAGCATTTTGATAGAAAGATGAAAGTAAGGATCATAGAATGATACTTGCCCCCACCTTAAAGTGATTTCTAACTTCATCAGGGAGCAATTTCCATTAAGGTAGAATAAGGAAGCCATATAAAATAGGCACAAGAGTTTTCTAAAAGCACATGCCCAAATGACATGTTCTTGAAAGCTACATCACCACAAGGGGTTGCCCCCAGGATGAGGAGACCAAGGCAATGCTTACAGGAATGATACACATTGTCTTGTGTAGTCATGGTCTGACATTGCGAATTAAAACAAGGTGCCTCATAAATATGAGGATGATGGAAGAAAGATCACATGAAAGTAAAGTACACATTAAATTGAGTCAACATGAAAGGATGCTAAATCATCCAAAATAAAAATAAGGAAATTTCAAATTACGATGTATAGAAGAATGAAGATACATATAGAGGAATGTCACAATGGGTTCATTCTCCTTATACCTTTGTGCTAACAAGGGTCCAAGGGAGAACTAACAATCAACAAAACATCACAATGTAGGGATAACCATATGTACAAGCATAACACAAATGAGGAGGGACCACACTTGCAAGTTGACCTATAACAAATCATTATCCCCCAAATTGCTTATTATAAAATGGATGGAGGACAAGGTGCTATAGGGACTACATCAAGCATGGTGAAAAGTGATAGATCCATACCTTATTCAAAGTTGTTGAATTCTGTCAGCCAAGGCTTAGCATTCCTTAGTGGAATGGCCAAGCACTCAATGATATGCACAATAATGAGGTGTTGAATGATTATTGTATTGAAATTTTTTGTGTATTGGAGGAGGAAGAGTGATTAAGAGGTTTTTGAGTAGACTCGACAACATACACTCTTTTTGAGATAGTAGTGAAGACATAGGTGGAGTAGGGAGCAATCCTTTTTGTTGTGAACATGGTGGAGAGAACATAGGAGAAGGTTAGAAACCTAAACCTACTTTAGACAAGTGTGGTGTTGGTTCTACAGGTTCCTTAATTCCTTGTTCTTTGCATCCAAACCCATTTCCATTATATCCAAGTTTAGAAAGAATTTTGAATCCATGCCCATAATGCATCTCCAAGTCTAAAAGAAGAGGAGAGGTCATATTATTAGCTTTGTTGAAATCAGAAGTGCCATCATATGTTGAAGAATAAGTAGAAGGATCATTCTTTTTATCATGGTAAGGAGGGTCAATCTTTGTTTCAACAAGCCCATGGGGATGAAAATCTAAAGGGACCTCATCATTACCAAGACATGCATTAGAAGAAGATGATTCATTATATTGAGATGATACTTTATCACAAATGGCCACCATTTCTTTAGAAGAAAGTGGATCTTCATCAATATGAAAAGTTCCATCGCTATTACTTTTGAGTTTAAGTTTTTTAGGAGTAGGAGATTGTGTTGAAGAAATTGTATTTACCTTCGAGGTTTTTGGGTGTGAGGGTGAGACTTTATATTCACCTGCGAAGGAGGGTGTAAAATCTAACAAACCCCAATCATCACTGAAAATGCATTTGAAGGATCAACACTATCTTGACCATTACAGTTATTAGTAGTGGTGGGTAGTGGTTTTGGATTTTGTTAAAGAATGGATCAAATTACTTAGAGGAATTTGATATCTTGCTTCCATTTGCAAGCAACTTTATGGAACCGAATCAGCTTCAATTGTATGGAGCTTGTTTTCAAAAATGAACTTTATTGAATGATGAAGGGTAGATGGGACTGCCCCCATGGCATGAATCGATGGTCTACCAAGAAGAAGGTTGTATGTGATAGAATTAGGTATTACATGGATAAGGGTAAGTAATGTCATAGGTCCAACCTTAACATTTAAGGTGATTGTACCTAGTGATTGTTTACCAACATTATCAAAGGCACAAATGTTGAGTTTGTCTAGTTTGATGAAAGTTGTATCAACATTAAGTTTATGTAACAAGTCTATGCCATGAATATTAAGACTTGATCCACCATCAATCATAGTGTCTCTCACCCTCATTTTATTAATAATGACAAACATCATAAGAGGTTCATATTGGTTATGAACTTCTTGATAGCATCAATCCCAAAGTCTATCCTAGTCGACTTCAAATTATAGAGATTCAAGAGATGCAAACTTAAATAAAACCCATATCAACACAATTCAGCAATAATGATAGGAAGTTTAGGTTATGCATTCACAAGCAAGGAGCTACTAACTACAAAAATATTTACTTATAACTAGATGACCATTCAATGCATTCAATAGGAACTAGAACATGATAGTATAACAATATTTGATTCATATATAGGCAGAGTATTGTATGTGACAGAACAAACAAAATAGGGACTTTTTATTAACAAACTTTTCTTTCATACAATGTAACATTTCGTATTCTACTGGGTAATCGACACCTTCCACATATGCCTCCCTCTGCTGATTTCTCCCTCTTTCTATCTTCTATAGTTGATCTTCCACAAACCTAACTCATGTCTTTACCAGACTCCCTCCTCTGACTTTGGCCTACGGCCTTCTTCTACACACATGGCCACAGTGGCCTTCTTTACCAACTGCCTTATCCTTTGGCCTTCTGCCCTCTTTAACTCGTAGCCTTGCGGCCTCTTTTTTTTTAACTTATATCCTCTCAACCTTCTCTCTTAACAGGTTAGCCTCCTATGGCTCATTGGCCTCTCTCCTCCCTCGATATATATATTCATCTCTTCGTGTCTTCCAATTACTCAACTTCCATGACCTCTCAATTCCTCCAACTGGCCACTCAACCGTTGGTTTTTCTCCATAATGGTTTGACAAAAAAATTCCCTCCTTCAAATGAGTACTTGTTGCTTTGGTGATAGAAGTCTGGGCTCTTCTTCCAAATTATAGGTGTGACAGGAATTCTGCAATAGAAACTAACTTTCCAGTAACCATCGATGAACATTATGATTGGTAATAGTTTATTCTCCTTCCCATGTGGTGACATTTTCTTTTCCTTCTCTATGCTAGTAAGCTTTCAAAGCATCCTTCTATTACTCAATGCTCTCTATCGGACTTGTTTACCTGATGCCTTCTTTTCTTTTCTGACCTTTCGATTGCCTCCAAAACTGTAACATCTAGAACTAATTCTTGGTAGTTTCTGTGATAGGAACAAGTCTTTGTATTATAAGTGACAAGGAGATAAATACATTGCGACAAGAAGTTATCCCCACAAGCACGCAAACCACCAAACACAATAGAAATCTCAACACCGAATAAAACTCAAAACTAAAATTTTAGATAGAGAGCGATGCCCCTACATCAGACTCCCCAGGGAACAAAATTCATGTGCTTCTACACATGAGGCTAGCAATCAAACTTATCTATTGTTGTTCTCTTCTTCCTCTTCTTCCACAATCGTTCTATAATCATCATCAAGCTTTCCAAACATGGTTTGCACCATTCCATTCTTATCATTTCATTTCCATTGTACAATAGCCTCCTCCAAAGTCTTCTCACCCATTCATCTCTAACAACACAACCAAATGCCAGAAAATCATCACATTCCATTTCTTCCAGTTCATTCACCTCATCCACTTGTTGTTCCAACATTTATGCAATAAAGCTTTTATAGTCTCTTGCTGATCCAATCATTTGTACATCTTCAACAAAGCCACTCTCACATTTATCAATCCATTCAACTTGATTAAAACAAAACATCTCAACATTTACTTTCCCAAACAGGTCAACCTTACCCATTGGGTTGTCTACACTACCCAACGCACTCTCTACCTTACACAAATCTGCATTCATCATTTCATAAACTCCTTTTCCCAAGGTCCAACAATACAACATCAAACTACCTATAATTCCTTCTTCCTTCTTACAATCCTTAATGCCATGCATTATTTCAAACTTTTTCTCAAATTCTTCATTAATCAAAACTCTAAAGAAATACAAATCCACATTCCTAAAAAAGACATTTTTGTTTACCTTGGCCTTCATTGCTGCACCAACTTCCTGGTTACTAATTGAATCCTTCTTCGCTATCCCACGTATATGCATTCCAATATCTTCCTTCAATTCATAGGATTGTGCCCATACATCACCATTCTTGTTTGTTGCCCCTTCTTCCAATTCTGCCTTTTCCATCTTTTCCTTAGGAAAGTATTTGTCTTCCTCTTCCGTACTCTTTGTTACCTCAGCTTCTTCATCTTTGTTCTCTGCTATGCTAGCTTCCTCAATTGTGTTTTTTGCCTTTCCCCTTTGCTTTCCATCTCTCATACTCTTTATATCCCTCTTGTACTCATTACTAGACATTCTTCCCTTGCTATCCTTCCTCATTTTATATTTCTCTTTTATTTTCTTATCATCCACAATCAGCCACAACTTTTCCTCATGTTCATAAATTTCATTCAAAATTTCAACATTATCCTTACACAAATTAGATAGGCTACCTTTTATCTTACACTAGCTTGCTGCTCTTCCTCAAACTCCATTGCATGCTTGGTGGAATTATCTTTCTTTTCCTCCTCTAGGGACTTTATCATGCACTCCTCTTTATTGGGCTAGTCAATATCTACCCCTGTCCTCTTCTCTTGATTTGTTTGCTTCTCCTTGTCAACCTCTTCTACTAATGTCCCATGCTACACTACCCACGTTGGGTTCTTCACCTTCTTAAGCTGATGCCTTGTTGCCTCTGCACTTGACCTATCTTCTTGTCTCCTCTTAATCTTTGTCATGTCTTCCATCCTTGATGCTAAAAGGTTAGTACAAACCACTCCTTCTCTTGGCTGCACATTTATGACTGATTTCTTTTGCCAATATGGTATTATATACCCATGATCTACTAATTTAACTTTTTCCCTTTGAACTTGCATATTTACATTCCCATTTCCACTTGCACAATCAAAAATACCGTCAAAATGAACTTTTACCTTTCCATCGGTCTGCTGTCCCAATTTGCAAACATTCTTGGCTGCATGTCTAGCCACCTCTTCCTCTTCACGGGCTTTCTTCTTTTTCTCATTAGCCCTCTTTCCATCTCCCAGTACCTTGCATTGCACCACTACTACATGTTGGCAAGAGACACTATATGGATTCATGGTTGTTGTCATTGATGGCAACAAAGGTCATTCCACATATCCGCAAGTCATGATATATCTCTACCGGAAGTCAGATTGAAGATTGTTGTGGTCCGGTGAACAAGAACAGAGCATGTGGCAAGGTCCGACAGATTGGTCCGGATCTCTCAGAGGAAGTGTCTTGGCACAGTGCGGATCTGGGGAAGTCAAGAGGACTATCTTGAGTAGTATATTCCAAGGATTTAGCCTCCGGAGATGGACAAGGAAAAAGATATGAATAGTTGAGTACCGGATTCCTGAGAGACAGTGAAAACAGAGGAAGAACTGACTGACTGAGTATCAAACTACTTTCCGGATGTGTTACAGATGATGATAAAGGTTGCGGAGGCATGAATCATGTTTGGCCGACATAATTGATGATATCTACAAGTATATGCTTGATCCGCATTGCTTGGTGAGCAAGGATTCAGCCGACAGAACTAAGTTTGTAAGAAACTAGACTGTTCCGGATGCCGACTAGAAAGATGATGAAAGTACTTGTGCGGATATATATAGAGGATGGATTTAGTGGTAAAGGGTGTGAATGAGTGAGAGGATACGCGAACAAGTCCAGAATAGAGCAGAAGTAACAAGAAAGATCCGGTATGTGAAAGGACAGCAGACTAAAGAACAGAGGAAAGATGAAGTGCAGCAGATCAGTATACTGAACCTAACCGGAACTGAACTCCAGCATATGCAGATGCTTCCAATCAGTTCAAGACTGTGATTCTTATCACTTTGTAAGACAGTGTGTCTTCTTGTAGGCAGTGAGCCTCTTGTGAGCAGTGTGCTCGGGCAGTGAGCCCTAATTGGCAAGTGCCATTTTTGTAATTTCCTATTCTTCTAACAGAGAATAATTCTTGGGTTAATCACCCCGTGGTTTTCTCCCTTAACAGGGTTTCCACGTCAAAAATACTGTGTCATGTGTTTCTTACTTCATGGTTAATGTTTTGTGTTTGATTTTATGCTGCTTCAATTAGAAGGAAAGTTTAATAAGGGAAATAATTAGGATAACTGATTCACCCCCCCCCTCTCAGTTATCAACAATTGGTATCAGAGCCAAGTTCCTCCCAATAGAGCCTAACAGCTTGAGGAAGATCTGGGATTTCAAATGGATGCATATGGTTTAAGGGAGCAACTCAAGACTGCCCTTGAGGATCTTGAACAGTCAAATTCTGAAGTCAGTGAATTAAAGGAAAGACTCAAACAGGCTGATGAATTCATGAGAGAATTAAAAGACAAATTAAGTCTCTCTATGAAAAAGAGAAAGGAGCTGCTTCAACAGTTGGCAAGACAAAGTGAAGAAAGCAATACAAGTGAGGAATTGACTGAGCAAACCAAGTTATGTGAAAAGTTATCAAAAGAAGTCATTATGTTAAGACATGAAATGGAATCAGGAACTATAAAGTTTACTCAAGAGATTGAAGAAAAAAGAAAGGCTGAAGACAATCTAAGACAATCTCTTAAAGAAAAATCAGAAGAATGCCACCAGATGGACAGGATTATCAGACACCTTGAATCTGATCTTGAAGATTCCAAAGATAATGAAGGAAAACTTGAGGATCAAATTGCCTCTCTCAAAAGAGACCTTCAAACAGCAAATGAATATAAAGAGAAATTCAAGATAAGTTCTGCTCAACTTGAAGTTCTTCTTGGAAGTCAAAAGAGGACAGATGACAAGTATGGCTTGGGATATGAGAAAGGAGAAAGCTCCGGATCTGGTCAGAAGAATTTTGGATCAGAAAATCCAAGGAGCAGGCCTAGAAGACCTCCGGTAAGACAGCCAAATGCTCAAAAATATCCATCCTTCAATGGATACTGCCACAGCTGCAACCATTTTGGTCACAAAGCTAATCAGTGCAGAATGAGAATGAATCAGATTAATTCATCCTTCTCCGGACAGTGCTTCAACTGCAAAAGGTATGGACACAAATCCCATGAATGCAGAATTATGCAAGTAAACAAATCATTCAAAGGTAGATGCTTTACATGCAATAGAGTAGGTCATATGGCTAATCAATGCAGATCAAGGGGATATCAGTTAAATATGCAAAGAAATGTTATTTGCCAAATCTGCAATAGGTCCGGTCATAATGCTAAAGTCTGCAGAAACAAGAATCAGGACAAAAGAGGTCCGGTGTATAATCAGAATCAAGACAAGGGTAAACAAAAGATGAATGCGGATGAAGTTAGGAATCAGATGAGCAAGATTTGGGTGAAGAAAAACTCAGAGAATGTAGAGGTTGGATCCGCACCAGATTCTGGTGCTGATATTTCTTCCGGAAATTAAAAGGTGAGCTCAGGCTCAGGGGGAGACTCAAAGAAGATTCTGTTCCCCCAGCCAAACAAGTTGTGCCGGATGTGGCACAAGATGCGGATTAAAGGGTTTGTAGATATAAGTCCTGAGATGCTTCAGTAAAGTTTTCAGAGGTCCGCATGGAATTATGAAGAAGCTGTGTTCGATTAAGTTAGACCTGTTCAGGGAGGTGCTCCGGTATGATAAAGGATTACAAAAAGGTCCGGAGAGATCCGGAAGTGCACGATCTTGTCTTGCGGATTGGACAGAGTATTTGGGATGTTCTTGTAATATGTTACCTAGATTTATTCATGATTTAAAGATCCGGATGATATTCAGTGATCAGGACTAATCCGGGATACTCCAAGCTGTCCAGACATGGTAAACCGGAATAATGCAGATGAAGCATTTATTGCAGACAGATATTAGGGTTTGCGGAGCAATATAAGGGATTTCTCAAAAGTTATCTGCTCATTCTACACTTGAGAAGAAGCGAATAGTGGAGCTCTGCAACAAGGTTCATCAAGCACACCAAGGATCTCCTGCCGAAGCTATTGCATAAAGAAATCAATCCAACCACTCCGTGCAAACCGAAGGCGCATAAGGTATTCTTCGTTTTTCATTGCCTCACTGCAAATCTTTGAAGAATGGCTACTCCCAACATAGTTAAGATCTCTGATAGACCTCGCCCCTCATTCAAGAAACATCCCTACAAATCATTGGAGGTAGATCCACTAGGAGCCTTCTCTAGTGTTCCCCACGGAGTCTTACATACTGAAGATATTAGGGTTTACATACACGCAAACATTGAGGAATTTGGGGAATTCAAATTAAGAGACCTCTATCACAAGCAACTGATAGACAATGCTTTTGAGCTCAAACCAGAGTATAAGGATATCCAGAAGAAATAATTTGAGCAATTCATTCATTTCCCTAGCTTTGAAGAAGATGAATGGGTCCGGTATGTACTGAGCAGGATGCATGACAACTTCCTTTGGCTAGATAGACCCTGCAAGATCACAAAAGAAGCAATTAGAGCAGTAACTGGTCTATACTCTTCCGGGGGGGTACCTATCCTCAAATCTGTCAAGAACAACGTTGTAACTGAGGCCACCGGATCAAAATATGATAAGAGGGCAATGACCATTGAAGATATTTCGGATCCGGATATCAAATATGCATCAATGATAATAGGATACAAGATCTATCACTCCAGCAGGGAGAATTCTGTATCCGGAACTGCAATATACACAGCATATGAAATGCTAAGAAAGAATGCAGATTATGATCTTTGTGAACTACTACTAAGCCAATTGATGGAAAATGTACAGAAAATCAAGAAAGACAAGAAGAACTCCTTTAAGTATGGTACTCTCATTGTATGTCTATTCTTTTACTTCATGAATGAGCTACCCGGAACAAGTGGATGGATATGGCAGAATGACAAACCTGTTGCAGTCCAGATAAGAGACTATTTGCATGGACTTGGGGATGCAAAAGTGAGAAATACAGCTCTATGGGGATACTTCAAAAACTTTCAGAGCATGATGCAAGCAAGAGAGAGAATTCCCCAGTCTCTCATTGAGAAATACAAGGACTCAGTATGTTTTATGGTTGACACTGATCAGTGCCTAATGGAGGCAGTGGAGCCAAGGACTGTCTGGATCATGCCCATGGGGTATGAAGTTGATGAACAGATAGTAGAGCTGCATGTTCAACACATGCTAAGTCAGCCCAAAGATCCTAAGGCAGAAAGGTTTGGAACCTTTGAGGAGCTGAGCGTGAAATTACATGTAGAACTCAGGGAACCTGAGATTAAGAGAAAAGTGAGAAAAGAAGTAGAGCACATTGCTCAAGGCCTAGGCATCTCAAAAGAGGCACTTGATGCCAGCCGGGAAAAGAGGAGAAAGGCTGAGGAAGAAGAGAAAAGCACAGAAAGTGCTCCGGTTGAAACCCCCACCCGGACCAGATCATCAAAGAGATCTGCACCTTCCACAACCAAAAGCTCAAAACCGGAAGTCCAGGCATCCGGTAAAAGATCCAAGACAAAAGCATCAAGGGCTTATGAAAGCCAAAAGGATGAAGAGGAAACAGAATCAGATAAGGAAGTAAGAGAAGTAAAGAAACAGAAGAAGAAAGGATCCGGTAAGCCCTCCACAGGCCAAGACAAGGATGAAATGGCAGAGGCAACTGTTGAAAAGCCCACTCTGTCACTAGAGAGCATAATCAAGTCGGTCACGGTGGATGGAAACCTTCAACCAATGACTGAATCCTATGATGACTTCAGTGAGGCAGACCAAAAGACCCTGCAGGAGGCCACAGTGAAATATCTCAACATATATAATAAGGCTTTCATTGAAATAATATCTCTTATTCCTAAAAGCCTAGAAAAGGAAATGGAAGTGAGGAAAAATAATGCTCATGCTAAAGATCTTGAGATCCGGGAGCAGATAGCTATTCAGCTATATCCTCAAATTGATCCCAAGACAATGAACATGATCTTCAAGGACTGCAAAGATGAGTTCAGAAGTAAAGCCAGGATGAATCAGCTCATGCTTGGTGAGACTGACAAAGTGGCACAAGAAACAGAAGAGATCCTCCGGAAGGCCTTCAAAAGGTTCAATCTTCCTGTTGTAGAGGACTTAGGTGCAGAAACAGCTGCTGACTTGGAATCTTCTGTTCCGGAAGAAGTGAGCCCTGAACAGACAAGTGAGGACTTGGGACCCTCTGCTCCAGAAGAAGTGACCCATGAACAAGCAAGCATCTCTCCTCCGGTTTCCCCTACAGTCTCCGGATCCAAAGAAGAAGAGCAATTGCAGGAGAAGGAAGCAGTGGTGACAGACAAAGAGGTTGACAGTTCTAAGACTGCAGAAGAAAAGAAACATCTGTCTCCGGCAAGAGACACTGCACAAACTGTTCAACAATTTTTGAGCAAAGAAACTCTAGAGATTGATGAACCGGAGCTTCTAAAAGGTCCATTTGATTTTGACTCTCTCTCTCCGGTACAAACAATGAAGATAGCTTCATTTGCAAATGCCAAGGCAAATGAAAAGCTCCTAAAGTCTCATATGGAGGACTGTGAGTTGATAGAGGCTGCTTCCGGAGTACTTGTAAAGATCATGCCATCAATCCAAATAGATCCGACTGCCTCCACTTCCGGTAATCTAAAAACCTTAGTCAGCAGTATTGATACACATTTTAATTCTCTAGAAAAATCAGCTGAAGACAAGGTCCGGAAGGAATTTTTGGATAAGAGATTTTCTGAAATATTAGAATTAATCTCTAAGGATAGGAAGATTGTAAGCATTGGAATAAAGAGCTTAGAAAATGCTCTTAAGGATGGCGGTGACATCTACAAATTTTGTATATCTTGGTCAAAGGCAACAACAGCAATTGACAAGAAAATAAAAGAAGAACAGGACAAGCTTCAAAGCTTATCTCAAAGTTTTGATCCTCTCTCTTCCTCTATAATAAATCAAGAATGTCAGACTATTGCAGTCTTGAATGAAATAAAGAATCTTGAGAAGGAGAGGAAGAACATTACCAACCGGATGGGAGAACTTAGAAGGATTATAGTCCCTAAGTTGGAAACGATGCATGAGGCCATCAGTGATGCCCAGACCACCGCCCATACAAAAGATCCGACAGATCTCAGGCGGGCAGAAGCTTTTGCATTTTTGCTGAGTGGTCACATTTCAATCCTGGACAGAATGAAGCTTAGTTGGGCTACTGAAATGGTTCAACTGCAGACATCCTTTGCAGACATTCTGCAGTATATGTGAGTATGTAAATATGCGGCTATATATAGAAAATTTTTGAAAATTTTGGTGTGCGGACCCTACCCTTTGCCATTGATGTCAAAGGGGGAGTGAGGAGCAGTGAAAAATGAGGAATCCAACTCAGGGGGAGTTCCGAAAATTGTATATAAAGACAGAGCATCAGCAAAGGGGGAGCATAGTGTAAACACTTAGTCATTTTTCACTAAGTGTTGCCATCAATGCCAAAGGGGGAGATTGTTGGCAAGAGACACTATATGGATTCATGGTTGTTGTCATTGATGGCAACAAAGGTCATTCCACATATCCACAAGTCATGATATATCTCTACCGGAAGTCAGATTGAAGATTGTTGTGGTCCGGTGAACAAGAACAGAGCATGTGGCAAGGTCCGACAGATTGGTCCGGATCTCTCAGAGGAAGTGTCTTGGCATAGTGCGGATCTGGGGAAGTCAAGAGGACTATCTTGAGTAGTATATTCCAAGGATTTAGCCTCCGGAGATGGACAAGGAAAAAGATATGAATAGTTGAGTACCGGATTCCTGAGAGACAGTGAAAACAGAGGAAGAACTGACTGACTGAGTATCAAACTACTTTCCGGATGTGTTACAGATGATGATAAAGGTTGCGGAGGCATGAATCATGTTTGGCCGACATAATTGATGATATCTACAAGTATATGCTTGATCCGCATTGCTTGGTGAGCAAGGATTCAGCCGACAGAACTAAGTTTGTAAGAAACTAGACTGTTCCGGATGCCGACTAGAAAGATGATGAAAGTACTTGTGCGGATATATATAGAGGATGGATTTAGTGGTAAAGGGTGTGAATGAGTGAGAGGATACGCGAACAAGTCCAGAATAGAGCAGAAGTAACAAGAAAGATCCGGTATGTGAAAGGACAGCAGACTAAAGAACAGAGGAAAGATGAAGTGCAGCAGATCAGTATACTGAACCTAACCGGAACTGAACTCCAGCATATGCAGATGCTTCCAATCAGTTCAAGACTGTGATTCTTATCACTTTGTAAGACAGTGTGTCTTCTTGTAGGCAGTGAGCCTCTTGTGAGCAGTGTGCTCGGGCAGTGAGCCCTAATTGGCAAGTGCCATTTTTGTAATTTCCTATTCTTCTAACAGAGAATAATTCTTGGGTTAATCACCCCGTGGTTTTCTCCCTTAACAGGGTTTCCACGTCAAAAATACTGTGTCATGTGTTTCTTACTTCATGGTTAATGTTTTGTGTTTGATTTTATGCTGCTTCAATTAGAAGGAAAGTTTAATAAGGGAAATAATTAGGATAACTGATTCACCCCCCCCCTCTCAGTTATCAACACTACAAACTGTCTTCCCTTATCTATTGTTGCAACTTGTCCTCTTTCGCTCTTATCTCCATCTTCATCTATGGGCTCTCTTCTTGCCCTTTCTTCTTTTAGCTCCAAATGCTTGTTATTAGTCTTCTTCATACCTGCATCCACACTTTCAAACAAATTAGTAGAAAATGCATCAAGAGACCATAATGTCTCTTTAGGTGCCTCTTCCATAGACACTTTCTTCTCCTCTTCTTCAAGTGCTTCTTGATACACTTTCTCTTTTCTCTTTTCCTTATTGTCTTTAATGAGGATTTTCCTCTTCTCTTCTTGTCCTTTTTCTGCAACCACAACCTTGTCAAGAAAATAAATCTTTTCCAAAATTTCCATTCTTCTTGTAATCTCTTCCAATTCCTCTTGGAACTTTCTACTTTCCACTTCATCCCAATATCTTTCCCAAAATGGGATTATGATAGGTCTCCTTACACTAATACCCATTCTCTCACTGCTGCAATAGAATCTCTTACCTTCCACAACTACCCTCTACCCAACAATGACGCTGGAATATGTTACTCTCAAAACCCCTCTACCCACTCTCTCTTTGTGGAGGAAGTTATACACCTTCTACCTAGTTTTATATTTGCTGGAGAAGCCCTTTCTCATGCCTGCAACAACAATGTTCCCATGTCTATGACTAATACCTCTTCCGGCACAACTCTATCAACTCTCTCATTCTCTGGCATACTTTTCACCATGCCAATGATTTTCTTCCTCTATCTTTCACCTAGTCTTATGGGTTATTCAATAGCCTGTCAATGCAAGAATTTCTTTGCAATTCTCTACTTCTCTTCCTAGACCTTTTTCTGAGCTCTGATACCAATCTGATAGCACCAATCCCAAAGTCTATCCTGGTCGACTTCAAATTATAGAGATTCAAGAGATGCAAAGTTAAATAAAACCCATATCAACACAATTCAACAATAATGATAGGAAGTTTAGGTTATGCATTCACAGTCAGGGAGGTACTAACTACAGAAATGTTTACTTATAACTAGATGACCATTCAATGCATTCAATAGGAACCAGAACATGATAGTAAAACAATATTTGATTTATATATAGGCAGAGTATTATATGTGATAGAATGAACAAAATAGAGACTTTTTATTAACAAACTTTTCTTTCATACAATCTAACATTATGTATTCTACTGGGTAATCGACACCTTCCACATATGCTTCCCTCTGTTGATTTCTCCCTGTTCCTATCTTTTGCACTCGATCTTCCACAAACCTGACTCATTGCTTTACTAGACTCCCTCCTCTGACTTCAGCCTATAGCCTTCTTCTACACACATGGCCACATCAGCCTTCTTTACCAACTACCTTATCCTTTGGCCTTCTGCCCTCTTCAACTTGTAGCCTCGCGGCCTCTTTTATTTTAACTCATATCCTCTCGACCATCTCTCTTAACAGGTCAGCCTCCTACGGCTCATCGGCCACTCTCCTCCATCGATATATAGATTCATCTCTTCGTGCCTTCCAATTACTCAACTGCCACGACCTCTCGATTCCTCCAACTAGCCAATCAATCGTTGGTTTTTCTCCATAATGGTTTGACAAAAAAATTCCCTCCTTTGAATGAGTACCTTTTTCTCTAGTGATAAAAGTCTACGATCTTCTTCCAAATTATAGGTGTGACAAGAATTCTGCAATAGAAACTAACTTTCTAGCAATCGTCGATGAACATTATGATTGGTAACAATTTATTCTCCTTCCCATGTGGTGATGTTTTCTTTGCCTTCGCTGTGCTAGTAAGCTTTCAAAGCATCCTTTTGTTACTCAATGCTCTCTATTGGCCTTGTTTACCTAATGCCTTCTTTTCTTTTCTGACCTTTCATTTGCCTTCAAAACTGTAATAGATAGAACTAATTCTTGGTAGTTTCTATAATAGGAACAATTCTTTGTATTATAAGCGAAAGGGAGATAAATACATTGCGATAGGAAGTTACCCCCATAAACACGCAAACTGCCAAACACAATAGAAATCTCAACACTGAACAAAACTCAAAACCAAAATTTTAGATGGAGAGAGATGCCCTTGCATCACTTCTATGGGGGGTAATTCATGTTGTTGAAATAAGATATTTGATGTTTTTGCATGCATACAACTAAACAGAGATGCTACATCATTCAGTCTAATAGAAGTTGGAACAACTACCTTTTGTACAGCCTCTTGAAGCATTTTTGGTATGTAGGCAATGCTTTTATTAAATCCCATAGAGAGATCTTAGCCAGAGTAGCATAGAGTTACTCAACAAGATCATATTATCTACCAATATCTTGAGGAAGATGAGGAGGGGGAAGAAAAGGTTGTGAAGGTGGAAGAGAAGTTGGCACACTCGGTGCTTTCTTTGTTTGTTATTGTGGACTAGTTGTATGTGTGAGAAACTGCATGAGGTTGTTGCAACACATTTTGAACACCTTTATTCCTTTGAGTAATTTTCTTTGCAAAATTGAAGATGTAACCAGGAGGTCGAGATGAACACCTCAAATCATAATAATAGGTTTAGAGAAAGGAGGTGGATTAGGTGCCTTATGTACCATGATTTTAGGAGTATATTGAACATTAATGCACTTATTCACTATCCCCTTAGTGGGCAGAATAAGTCTATTAATGATGAAATAATTTACATTGATATATTTTTAAGATGAATGCCCAATGTCTTCCCATGGGGAATCCATTGTAATAGAAGAATCTTCATCCACTAATGCTTCATCTTTTGATGTGAGAGCATTGGAATGAGGAGAGGGTAGAGTTATGTTAAGAAATGTATCAATGATCTCATCCTCTTGTGCTAAAATGTTCTCACTTTTGGGAGAGGGATCCAAAGCATAGGGTGATGTAGGAAAAGCTAGGTCACCATCATATGCCTTAGAGGTGATGTCAATGATATTATCATGAATTGCAGTAGAAAAAAAACTATCACCATCATCTTTCTCGCGACCATTAATGGAGATGAATTTAGCAAAGTCCTCTAATATTGATAAAAGTAATACAAAGACGTCAATAATACATGTAAGTGTGATATGGAACAACAATGTACAATTTAATTTAGACATGACTTGAGTATCAATCAATGACCTACAAGTGCAAGACAAGCAGGGCTTTCAAAAAATGTGATGTTATTGGTAACCACAACAACTAAGTCTTGAAAATCAAAGGTGTGTACTATGTGAAAATGATTATCCTAAGTAAACACAAGAGGGATTTGAAATTTCTTCTTTAAATGAAGATGCATAAGTGTCAAATGAAGCTAGATAGCTTTGTTTGTGTTATTGTTTTACAATTTTAAAGAGAAAATGAATGAATGAATTTTCTTGCTTTCTGATTTAAACAAATATGACACATATGATGAGTTACAAAAACTTAAAATCATATTTAGCAATCCTTCATCATAACAAATATCTAAAAATAAGATTTCAAATATAACAATTAAATGCAAGACTAGCTAGGGTTTTACTATCAAACCCTAGATCTTAAATGCTTATTCCCTAAACCAAAATTCTTTGATGCAAGAATGCTTTTTCTTCATAATTTGAACACAAATGATATTTACGAAATTCTACAGCAATGAAAAATCAGATTTGATCACTAATTATCATCAACAAAATTTGGAACAAGAGTTTAATCAACACACCCTAGGTGCAAGACTAGCTAGGTTTTCCAAAAATGTAATTTTTTTGAAAACCCTAACAATGAATAAGTGAAAATGCCAAATATACCACTAGGAAATGATTAAGCAATGTGATGCCATTCAGATCTGATGGAAAAATCAGAAATTTATATCATGCTATAATGATCTAAACTAATGGAATATAGACAATGTGATAAACATGTTTTTTTCTAAACCTACATCAAATGCTTGATTTTCTAATTTCAAATGCAAAGATGGAAAGAATGTATTAAACACAAAGGATGATAAGGTACATAAAATTAAATCACTTTAATCAACCTAAAAATTCTACTAAGATCTGAAACAACTCACTAATCTACAAACGCTAGGTTCAAGACTAGCTAGATTTTCTAGGAATGCAAGGTTTTTGTAAACCCTTAACAATGAATCAATGTAAAAATAAGCTATGGAAGAATGCCATATGATGAATGAATGTAACATAATCAGATCTAGGGTAGAAAATAACTCATATCTGAAGAAAGAAGGATGCAAGGGTGCAAGATACATTAGGTTCACCAAAATGTTAGATGAAAAAGAGGGATCTAGCCTAAAAGGTTAAACTAGGTCAAACCCTCTTCCACTCAACATTAGAACACAAGATGAGCTTGGATTCTACCCTTGAAAAATAGCCAAGCTACAGGGGTTTTTTTCCCTTTGTTATATATATGAGAATCAACCAAATTCAACCAATCAAACTAGGGTAAAACATGAAACCCTAATTGAGCAAGATCAGAGCATAATAGATTGTCAGAAATAGATACGAAAGATCCAAAAGCACAACAGAGACCTATGAATAGAGAAGAACCTAGATCTAAGTTTGAGGACACAAAAGGACTATAGTGTTGGTTTCCCTAGATCCAATTTAAGGTTTTACAGAAACTCAAAGCTTCACCCAATCTATACCTACAAAACCTTCCTTCTTCCTAGATCTTGTCTCTCGAAACTTGTTACTTCAACCTGCACACACAAAATAAGGAAAGAGGGTTGGTGTTATTTAGGAGCTTTCCTAAGTCAAGCTCTATGAATGGTGTTTCCACCTCCATAATAGTAATGGTGAGAGATAAAGAGAGTGTTCCCTATGAGGGTAGAAGCAAATCTGAAGTAGAATGGAATACTTTAACAAAGCATGAAGGAAAGGAGTCACCATGAGCATGGAAATCCTAGCTTGCTTGATGTGGCATCGCAACTTGACTCAGGAAGTTTGTGTAGCCTAAAGAAGTAGAGATATCTTCACAAGACCTACAAGAAGTTAGCATAACAACAATACCATAGAGAGATTTAGAGAAGATGAGAGAGAAAGAGAAATTGCAATTGTGCCTAGATTGCTTAGATGTTCAAATGAATAAACTAACTTGCTTATATATGCATTCTCTCTCACCAACAATGAATAAAACCAAATGGGATCAAAATATAGGCCAAGGAGTTGTTATAAGCAAAAACCACAAAAATAGGGTTGGGGCTAACATCCGGGACTAGGGCATTAGGTACCCTAGTCCTTTAGCCCCCACCAACTCCAAGGAGTGTCATTAAAGTAGGATTAGACCTGTCCTAAGTTTATTTTGTTAGGTTTATTCATTGAGATTGAGAATTAATTGTTTTAGGTCCACCTAGGTGCTAAACTAGGTGTAAAATGGCAAGGGTACACATTTTACTCCATAATAGCCTCAAAATTGAAGCCTTTCCCATGAGATGGCATGTTATAGACCTAATTAAACCTAATTAGTTATTAATAGTTTCTACCAAGGGATGTAACCTATTTATTTTATTAGACATGTGTTGGTTGTTTTTAATTCCTAACCAAATCTCAAAGACAATCTAAAGAATAGCCAATTCTAGTGATCAATTGCCTTGAGGGATTGGCCAATGAATAGGAAAAGTTGGATTGCACTTTTCCTCTACATTTTAGGCTCTACAAAACCTAGGAGGGTGATCCTTTATAGTATTATTTAAGATCTCCTTGCCATTTATCTCAAATATTGTTTCAAGTAGATATGCTCTCTAATGTGCCAAAGAATTACATATATGCTAAAGCAATTGGCTAGATCCTTAGGCTTCTATATATTCATTTGTAGAAGAACATGAAAATAACATTAAGCAAATAACTTATTGCAGAAATTGGAAATTTATTGTGATTTTCAAATTAAACGACCAAGGAGTTGTACCAGACACAAATTTAGAGAGATTAGTGCCTTAATATGGGCTATAGAGTCAAGATAGATGTAAATGAAACCCCACACAATAGTATTTCCCTAGTTCATGAAGCACTGTAACAATGCATTACACTATCACACTTCAACAATGCAAAACCATTTATACTTACAAATCCCTGCAAACTTTCATAACATTTAACATTTTCCTTAAAGCATTTTAATTCACTTCTTGAGCAAAATCCATAAGAAGAACATTCAGACATAGGAAAAACTGTGAAGATGAATAAAATGATCCTTGATCAAACTTTATTCATAAATGGGATGAAGATTACAACATAGGAGACAATATAGCTTTGAACTTGGAAATATATTCAGACTTGAACTAGTACTGTCATACAAAAGTTCACATATACATCATATTCTATTCTCAGACAGTAACCTAAACTAGAAATGCTGAATCTATTACTATATGCTCTAGTACAAAAATTCTCCAAGTTCCTTTGCAAAAGGCCTTGAATTCCCTTTTATAGAAACAAGGGAGCAAACAAGCTTCTGGCCATGTGCATCATAATGGGACAAAACATGAAAATTGTCCTCAACCAAATCAAGCACATTCAGAAACCAAATCATTTCCCATAGTGAGCTAGAATAATCATTCTTTGTCCCTACTTGTCCAAACCTTGGGCATGCAAACAAGTCATGATGTTGAATTGATGGAGGTTAGTCATGTGCCTGCTGAACTCAGCCACCCTTCACATCTAGATTCTCACCAAGAACGTAAACCCCATGAGCACCCAAATGCAGGTGTCCTCCACTTTACATCACCTTCCATGCATAGAAACATGACTCCCCATCTTTAAATTTGGGGTTTCCACCTACAAGAACCTTCAAGGTTCTTGAAGTAGCCACCTTTCATTGAAAAAGGAAGTGTTGGGTACTTCCTTCAAGAGGAAGAAGTTGTAGGAGTCTATATGAACCTATATGCTCAAAATCATGACTCAAATTGCCTAGGGATGTTGGGTCAGATTTTGGTACACACACGGACCCTTCCCTCCTTTCCACAAGGCCATCCACCACATCACTCTCACTCTCATGCAAGTAGCCAATCGAGACAAGGTGAGACACGATGGGGGTCTGGCTCATTGGAGAGCTAGACTTTGCCGAGAGGGGTTGGCAAGTTCTGTGGCCTTTGTTGTTGTGTGCTATGTTGAATATTTCATTTGATGGTAGTTTTTGTAGAGATAACCCTATGACCCAAAGGGTCAATAGTTTCTCTTCTCTTGTTGGGGTTTCTTCTGTTCCACCTTTGTGTGGGTAAGCAGTTTCTTTCATTTATGTCCTCTTATCTCTCAATTCATTGAATGAGTTTTCATTGTGTTTGGAGTTGTCTTTGTTCTTTTATTAATAAGAGGACAAATGGATCTTGTTGTGGTAAAGAAAATGTCACCTGCTATTGTCGTGGATTAATTTCCTCAATCTCATTGAGGATAGCCCTCACCCACTCTCCTCTCACTCCCAGGCACATTTGTGAGCCAAGATAAAGGTAAATGTGTGATGACCAACCTTAACTAGACTTAGGGTTTTGACCTAGGGTTTGGTTGTGCTTTGACTTGTGTTTACCTTATGATGTGATCAAGGGTTTGATTGAATCGTTTATCATGGTTTACCTCGTGATGGTATCGAGGGTTTGCAAGTTGGCTATCTTTTCTAGGGTTTATATATGCATGCAAAGCTAAATGATATGCAAACTTGTTTTTGTGCCTTTTTAGTATTTTAAGGAAATAAAGATGTTTTTTCTATTCTAATAATTGAAATATGAAATCCAAGCTAATATGACTTTTCCTAATGCAATTTTAATCTATGTTTTTGGGTTTTTGGTTGTTTTGAAATAATCTAATCTAGGAATGGAAATTGCTTCTACAAATAGTCTAGATCTAGGAATTTGAAAACAATTATTCTAACATGCAAGATCTAATCTATCAAGGAAAAAGCAAAGATTTACTATTCCCAAGAGCAATTTTAATTTTTTAATTACTATCAATTGAATAAAGAAATAGAGGAACCTGAAATAATGAAGATTTGTGTGACTCCACTACCCTCATAAATCCTTGATGTTGGCAACCTAGAATCCTCTTGAAGCAACAAGAATACCTCTTGACGACAAGATGACACAAAGAAGCAAAAGAAGCTTGTTGAAGCTTGAAAGAGCTCAATGTGAGCTTTTGATGAGCACAATGGCATTGGTTGAAGCATCGTAATGATGCTTGATTTAACAATGAATAAAATAAAAGGCACCTTCATCTTGTGAGAGCATTAGAATGCTGATTTGGAGAGCAAAAACTGGCAAGAGTTGTGTGCACAATGAATTTGCATCCCTTTGTGCTTGAGGGAGGGGGGTATTTATAGGTTGGAAGAATGGGATTGATTGAGAATTTAAGTCAATTGATTGATGAGTTAACAAGGATTGATTAGGGAGTGAATTAGGTTGATTGCCCAGTGAACTCAGCTAACTAAGGAGTGATAAATCAATAATAGCTTATCACTGAAGAATAATTGGAGTTGGAAGGGTGCATGAGATTGATTGAGTTGTTAATTTTAGATAAAATGGAGTTAATTATGCATGTGTGGATGCATGAAATAGTCAACTCCATATTAGGCATAAAAAATCATGCAAACTAGAAGAAAAATGGGCAAAAATGGAGCTTTCTTGAGTGAGAAACTCAAGTTTTTCCGCAATTGGAAATAAGATAGGGTCACCCCTTTTGCTAGTAGGGTCGCCCTGGGTGACCTTGGGTCACTTGGGGGAGACCCAGGAAAAAAAGGGTTTTTGGAGGAGCTGCATGATGCGAGATGGTAGAAGAGAGAAAAAGTAGGTGTTCTGCCTTTGGAAAAAGGTCAATCATGTGCAAGAATCCAAATCTCCTCTTCTTTAGCCGCGGGGAATCATGTATGCAAATAGTGAAAAACCTTTCTCTAAACCCTAGTTTGGAGTTTGTGAAAAATCTCTTGAAATAGTCTATTTTTATCAATTCTTCTTGTTGTAGTGTCTTTGTTTTGTCGTTTAGAGTAGGATAGGTCTTTTATTTTCTGAAATTGGCTAAGAAATGAAGTTTTTAGAGCAGTTTTAGTTTGAGGGATCTCCCTCTAGGGTCACCCCTTTTTTCAGGCAGGTCACTCGGGGGAGATCTTGTCTGACAGCAAGGTCCCCCGGGGGAGATCCTGCAGAACAGCAGGGTAGCCTGGGGGAGATCCTGCAAAACATCTAGGTCGTCCAGGGGCGACCCTGTTGGGTTCATTTTGACTAAAATTTCATATTTTCTAACGCTTGTTTCACTCTGATATGACTTGTTTTGGCTACTGTATTCACCTATTTATTCCAATTTTGACGGGTTATACACTTTTTTTTCTGTAAGGTTTTCTACAATTTTATATTTTTAGGGATTTTTATGAGTTTATGAGATCTAATCTAAAGTTCCTTTCTAATTTTTGTAGGATATGTGTATCTGATGGAATGCCTACTGAGAGTAGGGATGGCTCTCAGGGATGTTTACCTCTCTGAGTAATGAGGACTGTGCTATTTTGAGGAGAGAAGGTTTGGCTAGAGTTTGTCATGTGCCTATTATTCACCGTGTGTCCCATATATGCTGTGATATTCTGACCTACTAGGATGCAGACAAAAATACATTTAGGTTCCCACAGATCTCTGGAGAGTGGAACATCACTCTATTTGATGTCTATCATATACTTGGAGTTCCCATGAGAGGACATCCTCTAGTCCTTCCAGCTAGCGAGTCCTTCAAGGACAAGGCATCCTGGGCAGAGTTTATGGGGGTTAGTCACCTCGAGGATCAGACATGAGTCCATCTCACTTCCATGCCTCAACTTCGCATCCAACTTCTAAGGATATTCTTGATCAGTTTGATTGCATTGAGGTTGTTGGGAGATAAGGCCTCAGCTCATTTGAGATGGTGTTGGGCACCCATCATTCGTGATATTGAGGAGGGAACGATCTATGCTTGGGGACTAGATATTTTGGCCATGGTCTAAAGGGACTTCTATCTTTTAGCCACTCTTGTTTGGTTATGACATGGATATTTGAGTACATTAGGCCCTATCAAAAGATTATTCCAATTCTGGATAGACATTTGTTGAGAGCAGCTATATGGATGCATGTGGGTCACTTCGATGCTTCTTTACCCACTAGCACTACTCTTACAGATGAGGATATGATCTTTGATCCTTATCATGACATGGAGGGATCCTAGGCTCATGATGGTGATGTTAGAGAGTACTGTCATGGAGTATCTGAGATTTCATACCGTAACGGTCTAGTTGAGGCCCATCATGTTGAGCATGTTTCACAGCAGTTCAGCAAGGACTTCCCCGAGGAGTTGCCCCCAGTGTCCACTTGCTACAGGACTGTTCAAGAGATGGGTGAGATTGGATAGATGTTAGTGTTTTGGATTCCTTTGACTCCTAGAGTGTTCATTACTAGAGTTCCTAGAGGAGGATAGAAGGGGAGGGAGAGGGACTCCTTCCTGATCTCTCGTTGTGGCTATGGATTCAAAGGCTACTGACAAGGACTATATTCTTGATGCTGATGATTTGTTAGATGAGGGCTTACCCAAGGATGCACAAGATGAGGGTCTTGATGCTACCAATGATGCAGATGATGCACTTGACATCCATGAGGGTCCTCCTATTATCCCCTGACCTCCTCATTTGGATGAGGTGATGTGACAACTTGACTCTGACTGGCAGCCGAGTGATCCATGTGAGTTTTGTTTATTTGTTTTTTGCACTTTTGTCCTTTCTCTTTTCATGGGGAACTGACACATCTTTCTCTTTCAACTCACTTTTTCAGGTAATGCCAGAGAGTGGAGGGATTTCATTTTTGAGATTAATGTTGGCTTGGCTTCTCCCTTCACTAGGATGACTTGAGACCATCTTTTAGATGATCCTGGTATGCCCCTTGCTGTTGGGTGACACACATACATTTTTGCTCCTGTCTACCATGGGAGTCAGGAGAATGCAGACTTGAAGGCCGAGATTCACACCCTTAAGGGTGAGAATCAAGTGCTCCAAGAGATGGCTCATCTTAGTTTTGGAGGACAAGATGCTAGTATGGTGGGGCCTTCATAGTCACATGCTCATAGTAGGGCACCTCACTCCCATAGGTCTAATGGAGCAATGAGTGGTATTCGTAGATAGAGGAGCCAAAGTCCTGAGGGTTCCATTGGAGGGAACCGACCTTGACTTCCTTTCTTGAAATCGTGCCCCCTTGCATGGGGAGCCTCTACTTCCTTTGAGAGCATTTTGTCCTAGGTCTTTGATGCCCTTGTATATGTAAACTTCGGATGTATCTATGAAAGTTTATCCTTTTATGGTTTTCACCTATGAGATTTGTACTCATCTCTTCTACATGTTTGAAAATTTTAGAAAATTTCTATTATGTTTTTGAACCTTTCAACTCTTTTAACAATGCAAGTATGATAATGATGACATGTTTTTATAATAATTTTTTTATGCATATGTATGAGATGCAGTTTATGATATGATAATGCAGGGACACAAGAAATGCTGAAATGAAACATTTACTTCTACTGAATGTCATGAGATATGACATTTGACTTTATTGCTTTGAGACCCTTTTTTTAAAATTTTGGCATGAATGCAATGTGGAACAAACAATGTGACTACTCTTTAATATGATTTCCAACTCAGGGGATTGCAAGTTGTCTTGATATAAGAAACCTAATCAAGGTTGTGAGATAGGATTTTAAAACTTAAGTGGGGAGCAGGAATGAAAATGGAGTGTTTCTGATTTTGGGCTTTGCTAAAGGCTAAACATGGATCCTTATCTAGATAAGACAATCTGACAAGCTTTCAACTTAGACAAGTAACAAATTTTATAGGTGTTCTCTAGACTTAGATCATAGATGGAAAGCAAGGCAAACCTGGGGTAAAGGATAAAATAGGAAAGAACAAGGGTCCTTCGGTAGGAGATGATCCTAGAAACCACTAGACTCTCGGTTTTGCTTAGCTAGTGCGTGTGTGCTTTGTACCTTTCTTTCTTTGTTAGAATGTCACTCTTGAGGCTTCGAGCCTAGACTGATCTCCACCCAAGAGTACGGACATTCAAAAATCTTCTCTCTTTCACTTTTTTTTTGTATCTCCTTTTTTTTCTTTTCACTTTTTTTTTGTATTTCCTCACTTGATTTTTCTTATTTATTTGGATTTTTGACTTTTCAAGAAATGAATGCTTTTGAAACTTTGATCTGGAATAATTTGATCTCTCACACTATTATTTTGATCACTCATCTTTTTATTCACTCAAATTTTAGATTATTTCCTTCAGAGTTTTGATCCTCCTGACATTTTTGGCCAACAAAGATAAGGGGCTGAGCACCACCTAAAGTTTTTGTAGTCTTGTTGGACTTCTCTACTACTAGGGAAGAATTAGGAAGGTCTACTTTCAAGCTTCCTTTAAACACTATAGGTTTGAATACTGACTTTATTTAGACCTAACATCTTGACTTATTAAGACGGGCATCAATGTAAAGCTAAGAGCTAGGCTTTGATTAGAATCACTAGGAATGAAAAGGGGATAATGGTGATTGTGAAAATGGGGAATATCTAGGTCCTAAAAGGATGATGTATATCTAGGCAAAATTAGACTCCTTACTGAAAAGAAAATAGTACAAGAGCAAGTCATTGACTATAATGCAAGATGAACAGAATGATACTGAAATGCAAGAAACAAATTGTTTTTGACTTTTTGAATTTTTTTTTGTATTTTAATGTTTTATGATTTTTTGGTTTTTCGACAGTATTTCTTGAGGTGAAAGGAATTGACTATTTTTCCAAATTCCTCTCTATCCATTGTGCACAAGAGATAGCCACCATTTATGACATCTTCTTTGACCATGTAAGGACCTTTCTAGTTTTCTAAAAAAGCTCTTTTTCATCTTCTTTTCTTATTCTTCGTGCGACCTCTTCTCAGGACAAGTTCTCCTATTCTATAGGGTTTGTCATTTGATTCTATTGTTACCAACTCGGTGGTTTATCCTGGCAGCTTGAGATGAAGTAAGTCTCAAAAGGCTTGTCGATGAGAAGGGATCCAATACAGGACTCCATCACAATTTAATAATTCTTCTAATAGGTCAAACTGTTCTTACATATAGATTTTCACATGTAGTCTCTCTTGGATTCTTTGCAAAAATTGGAACAACTCAAGGGAAGTTTGTGGCTCCCTTTGCTCATTAGGAGGGACAAAGCTTATACTTGTCCTCCCATTTGGTTTTGGTCTTAAGTCCATGGCATATCCGATGTAACCCTTTGGTAGTTTGAAAATGATAGGGTCATCAACACCGACTAACACTCTCATCTTCCATTCTCTGTGAAAAGTACCTTCACTTTCTTCATCTTTGTCAGGAAGTCTTTCAACCATTTCAATTTGTACTAGAGGTGCTTCCCACTGACCGAGTTCATTTGATTGAACCAAGGCAGAGGTGGTTGGCTTCTCTTGCAGTTGAGACACCATGAACATTAGCATTCCTATGGCATTAGTTGATTCATTGTCGATAGAATGCGCCTCCTCCATGGGTGTCAATGGTTGATATGAATCCTCTAATGGTGTGAGAGGCTCACAAGATTTTGTTTCTTCTGGTGTCTCGAAGACATGTGATTCACTTAATGGTGACAATGGAGTGTAATTTTCTGTTATATCTTCCTCAGCATTTGAGAAAGCATGCGGGTTTGCATTTTTCAAATCTAACATGGTTGTCTCAAACACTGGACCTTTAGTTTTGTGTAGTTTTTCTCCTATGCAAGGGAAGAGTTTGTAGGCCTCTTGGATGTTGATCATGAGTACATCTAGAGGGAATTGGAGTGGTCCATCCTACTCTATCCATTCCATGATCTCAATTATCTTTTCTTTGGGAACCGTTTTCTTTTGTTTTGGCAATGCCTCATTCTCCAAAGTTTTGATCTCTACGATGTTTATGGTCTTTTTAGGATTTCCATTCGTTTGATGCATATCGATTGGGGTGTAGGATTAGGGATGGTCAATTTGTTGGTAGGGAGTTTATAATCTATGGGGATACCTATACATTTGTTTGGTGTGTTTGATTTCAACATGCTGAAAGGTTCTATATCTTCCTTTGCAATGTAAACTTTCCCTAAATGTAAGAATCAAGCATCTTGAAATAATGTGGATGGCACAAATTTCATTCTGTGCATCCACAATCTTCCAAGAATCAAATTATATCCTGTGTCTTTGTCTATGATGTAGAATGTGGTAGGAATGATTTTAGGTCGCAAGGTCACTAGAAGGGTAATCTCACCTATGATGACAACATTTAGATTACTGTACCCACTTAGAGTATCTCGTGAAGCAGTTATATTAGTGTGTCCATAGCCCATCCTCTCTAATAGGGAGAAAGGAACTATGTTAACTGCTACCCCATCATCGATTAAGGTTCACTTGATGCAAGTGTTGTAGATCCATACTTGAAGATATAGTGCAGGGTCTCCTTTTTTGGTTAATTCTACCTCAAAAGGCATCTGCTATAAGTCAAAGAAGAACCCTGGATCTGATTTCCAAATTTGGTGGACTGATGTCATAGTCCACATGATTGATTTACTCACTAGGTTGTGGCGTAATTTGGTCAAGGTATTTTAGACCTATTACTTTTAGTAACACTGAGCAATGTGAAGGGGAATTCTTGAGCAAGTCAATGAATGAAATGTGAGCATATGTCCTCTTTAAATCTTCTATAAGTTCATAAGGTCTGATTGGAGCTGGTATCGGTTCCACTACCGAAATGATACCTCCATATACTTCTATTTGTTCATTTTCATCCTCATGGTCTTCCTCTTCTCCTTCATTGTGCATAATCTCAACTAATCCCATCATCCTAGCTTCTCCTTTTTGTCCTAGTTGTGGTGGGACTTTAGGGTTACTACTTTGAGCTATTTTGTTTTGGTTTGTTGCTTTTGTGTCTTTATGTGCGGGAAACGGGTCTTGATAGATTCTCATGTTTGCATTTTGTGGAGCTATTGGAGCTTGATTTTGTCTTGTATCCTTGTTATCCAGTGTGACCTCCCATGGGTTCAAGAACATCTCTATGAACAAATGTTGTTGGTCTTCCAGTAGCCTTGCTATGAATCTATTATATTCTCTACAAGATTATGTACTATGCTCCCTTGTTCTATGAAAAGAAAAAAATTGATTGAACTTGTATGGGGGTCTTTCATATCTTCCATCGTTTCCATTCCCATTTCCATTGCGATTCCAATTTTGGTAATTGTCCCTAGGGTAGTACCCGTTGTTCCTGGGTCATTCTATGGAATTTACATTAGGAGGATAGTAATCTCTCCCATTGTAGTCATCTCTTACTTTCTTGATTGGGGTTTGATCTGTCACCCCATCTGTGGTTGCGCTCCTATTGTTTTTAAGGATCTTAATGATAGAGGCATTGTTTCCTATGTCTTCCTTTGTCAACTTTCCATTTGACCCATAGACCTTTCTACCACTATCAATGGTGGCTTGGTCAATCCTCAAAGTACTTTCCAATGCTTCTTCATAGGATTTGTATGGCAATTTTTGAATATCTTCTCTCATGTCCTTGTTTAGGGCATGCAAGAAGAGGTTGGATAGTTCTCGGTGATCCATGTTTGGAGCACTAGTCGAGGAGTAAAGGACTTGCCTCCATCGAGTGACAAAGTGGGCTACAGATTCATTTGGCTCCTGTTTCATTGTGAGGGATTCTATAATCCCTATTTTAACAAGTTTGTTCATGTCGAACGCCATGACAAACTCTCTGATTAATTGTCTAAACAAGTGAATTAAAGCTTCCGGTAAGCGATAATACCAATCCAAAGGTATGCCTTCAAGAGTTTTTGGAAAGATTTTTGCTACAATCCCATCCCAAGGGAAGAGTTCTCTTATCATCGTGGTGTAGGCTTTAATGTGGGAGTTTGGATCTCCTTCTCCTTTGAACTTTGGGAGATCTAGCAATGGCCAAGGTAGCTGCATGCTCCTTATGTTTTGATCTAGAGGTTCTTTCAAATACTTAAGGTATGTTCCAAGAAAGGCACTTTGAGATTGTGGGGTTGATAGCAATAACCCTATAGGTGGGTTGTGATAACCCATCACCAGATTTGTTTGGTTGTTTTGAACAGGAGGGTTCCCATTACTAGCATTTCATGAATAGTAGTTGAGGTAGGGGCATTTTGAGATGCCCCTGGTCCTGTTCATGACATATTTGCCTTCTTTCAGGAGTAGCTTTCTCTGCTTCCAAGATTCTAATCCTTTGCACTAGAGTTGCGATTAAGTCTACAGGAGTAGCAGCTCTAGGTGTTTCTTCATTTCTAGGATTTTCTCTTCAATTATTTTCATGGTGATATGCTTCTTCTCATGCAGCATTTTCTCTTTGTTTTTCTCACAAGGCAATTCTCACTGCCTCTTGAGTGTCTTTTGCTTCTTGTAGATGTTTTTCCAATCATTTGACTTCCTCATCAAGACGAGTACTTGATGTTCTTGTGGAAGGTTGATCAGGTCGATGTACTTCTAACCTTATCCTTCTAGCTTTATGTGGCACATTTGGTATGGCCAGATTATTTTCCCAAGCTGGGTTGTTGAAAGATAGAGAATGCCTAGATTCTCTTTTATCTGGTTCATAATCCGAATCTTCGTAGTCATAGCAGTTGGTGATTGGTGCATCCAGATGTGGCGGCACATACCTATCAAATGAAGGAGTTTTTGGTTCTCTTGAGGGAATATTCCCTTGGTTTAAGTTATGTTCCATCATATTCAAGGGTGCCATAGACACCACAAAGTAAATGGAATGGATGATGGCGAAGGAAATAGAAGCTGAAGTGGCTATGAAGAACAGTGTGAAAATGTTTTGAATCTTCTGCTAAATGTTTTGAAGCATTTGAAATGGGAACGCAAACTACAAAACTGAAAGATTCTATAATTCACATCGAGTTCACCAAAATATGTACGCTTAAAATTGTGACTCCGATTGCCTATGGCTGTCAGGTCAGATTTCGGCATGCACACAGACCCTTCCCTCCTTGCCATGGGGTGATCTGCCATTTCACTCTCATTCTCGTGGAAGTAGCTAGTCAAGAGGAGGTGAGACACAGTGGGGGTCTAGCTCATTGGAGAGCTGGACTTCGCAGAGAGGGGTCGACAAGTTTTGTGGCCTTTGTTGTTGTGTGCTAAGTTGAATGTTTCGTTCGATCACAGTTGTTGTAGAGATAACCCTATGACCTAAAGGGTCACTAGTTTCTCTTCTCCTGTTGGGGTTTCTTCTATTCCACCTTTGTGTGGGTAAGCAGTTTCTTTCGTTTATGTCCTCTTGTCTCTCAATTCATTGAATGAGTTCTCATTGTGTTTGGAGTTGTCTTTGTTTTTCTATTAATAAGAGGACAAATGGATCTTATTGTGGTAAAGTAAATGTTTGTTGCTATTGTCATGGATTGATTTCCTCAATCTTATTGAGGATAGCCCTCACCCACTCTCCTATCACTCCCAGGCACATTTGTGAGCCAAGATAGAGGTAAATGTGTGATGACCAACCTTAACTAGACTTAGGGTTTTGACCTAGGGTTTAGTTGACCTAGGGTTTGGTTGTGCTTTGACTTGTGTTTACCTTGTGATGTGATCAAGGGTTTGATTGGATTGTTTATTGTGGTTTACCTTGTGATGGTATCGAGGGTTTGCAAGTTATCTATCTTTTCTAGGGTTTTTATATGCATGCAAAGCTAAATGATATGCAAACTTGTTTTTGTGCTTTTTTAGTATTTTAAGGAAATAAAGATACTTTTTCTATTCTAATAATTAAAATATGAAATATAAGCTAATATGACTTTTCCTAATGCAATTTTAATCTATGTTTTGGGTTTTTGGTTGTTTTGAAATAATCTAGTCTAGGAATGGAAATTGCTTCTATAAATAGTCTAGATCTAGGAATTTGAAAACAATTATTCTAACATGCAAGATCTAATCTATCAAGGAAAAAGCAAAGATTTACTATTCCCAAGAGCAATTTCAATTTTTTAATTACTATCAATTGAATAAAGCAATAGAGGAACATGAAAGAATGAAGATTTGAGTGACTCCACTACCCTCAGAAATCCTTGATGTTGGCAACCTTAAATCCTTTTGAAGTAGCGGGAAGACCTCTTGATGACAAGATGAAACAAAGAAGTAAAAGAAGCTTGTTGAAGCTTGAAAGAGCTCAATGTGAGCTTTTGATGAGCACAATGGTGTTGGTTGAAGCAGCGTAATGATTCTTGATTGAACAATGAATAAAATAAAAGGCACCTTCATCCTATGAGAGCATTAGAATGCTGATTTGGAGATAAAAAATTGGCAAGAGTTGTGTGTACAATGAATTTGCCTCCCTTTGTGCTTGAGGGAGGGGGTATTTATAGGTTGGAAGAATCGGATTGATTGAGAAGTTACCTCAATTGATTTATGAGTTAATAAGGATTGATTAGGGAGTGAACTAGGTTGATTGCCCAGTGAACTCAGCTAACTAAGGAGTGATAAATCAATAATAGCTTATCACTGAAGAAGAATTAGAGTTGGAAGGGTGCATGAGATTGATTGAGTTGTTAATTTTAGATCAAATGGAGTTAATTATGCATGTGTGGGTGCATGAAATAGTCAACTCCATATTAGGCATAAAAAATCATGTAAACTGGAAGAAAAACAGGTGAAAAAGGAGCTTTTTTGAGTGAGAAACTCAAGTTTTTCCACAGCTGGGAACACGACAGGGTCATCCCTTTTTCTAGTAGGGTCGCCCAGGGGGCAACCTTGGGTTGCCCGAGGGAGACCCAGGAAAAAAAGGGTTTATGGAGGAACTACAGGATGGGAGATGGTAGAAGAGAGAAAAAGGAGGTGTTCTACCTCCAGAACCATGTCAATCATGTGAAAGAATCCAAATCTCCACTTGCACTACAAGATCTCCTGGGGGAGATCTAGAAATAATAGGGTGAGATTTGGATTGGTTGAGTGAAACTAAAAACTAAAAATTGGAGATGGATAGGAGGGACCTCTAGAAGGCTTCTAAGGGGTGCAGAGGATGAAAAACATAGGGGAAAGGTGAAAACTCACCTACAAGATGCTCACAAGGCTTAGGAATAGGGTCAAAAGCTCAAAAAATGTAAATCGACAAGTGTTGCAAAAGTGTAAAAAAATGTCGAAACAGAGAGAGAGAAAATGACAAAGAGAAAACAACACAAGACAAGAAAGAAGACACATCACCAAGAGGGTTTCTACTTAGAGGACATTATTTCATGCTTACATGTACATGACAAGGATTTTTGTGCTTACAGAACTAGGTAAACAACCAACCGGTTTTGTCATCCTATCCCCATTTCCCTTCCACCAGTTGGCTCATCCTGACAAACTTTTCTACATATGTCATAGCTATCCCTTTGATGAGTTCCACTAACATGAGGGAGGGGAAGAAGGAGTAATGAGGTAGCTCCTCCTCCTTTCTGAAATTGGAAACTCACAATGACATAAAGTCATTGAAATCTCCAAACAGGAGATAGCTTGCCTCACCAAAATGACACTAAAGGATAGCAAGGAAATGAATGCAGCTTGCCCCCTACTACTTTGCTCCCCAACTTTTCCCTGTACCACCAATTCCTTAGAAACATACTTCTCGTCTTTTAACTCTATATGAATAGAGCACTAGCTAAGAGAATAGAGTAGTACTTCATAAGAAAATAAGTGGTAAAAAAACATATGAGAATGGGACATATACTTCATTTTCCTTCAAGAAAGGAATGGTGCACACAACACATGCATGGACCCCCATTTATAGTATAAGAGCAGAGGTCCCTACGCCTAAATAGTCTTTTCTGTCAATATTGCAACCATTTTGGTCTAGCTGTCAATGCAGTACTTAGTCTTCAATTGGCAATCTTTGGAGATTTCATCTTACTACCAGAAGTATAAATGGAGGTGCGGTCTTGACACCGATCACAATTTTCCATAACCTAAGGCCCCTACAGATGGAACATTCAATAGAAACCCTATTTCTATAATGAGAATGTTGAGGTACGTTTCTTGGTTGTAGTATTTTATCCATTTTAAAACATCGCACTTTTTCTTTTCCTCTCCAATGTCAGGTGAAATCTCCTAACAAACCTGGATATCAAGCATCCAAAATTAACTTCATACTCTATCAGTCTTCCTTCAAACTCATCATGTTGTACAATTGTAGCAAGAAGGATCTTCAAAGATCTTAAAATATTGCAATTTTCCTTTTAAAACACATTTGTCCCAATTTGGAAAGAGGACAATCATTCAGAATACTTAACCGGCTTCTTATTAGATGGAAGAAGAGGACCTGGTACATGCTTGAATTTTTTGTTTCTGGATCAGTTCATCATTTATCGCACACCACCACTTTGTTGCCTCATTTGAATATGGGACGTCGATCTCTAGGCAAAGGCTTGATCAGATAGAATTGATTGGTCCAGCCAGTTTGAAAATATTTTGATACACACAGAGAGGATCTTGGACCAATGAAATTCATTCACTTAGACTACCTTTACAACTCAGCAAAAGGCTCACCGTTGAGAGGAAAAGTCAACTCTATCCACATGGGAGCTTCCCGCTCCTTCGTAGCATCAAAAAAAGCTTTAGAGAAGTGCTATGATAAACAACAGAAATGCCATGAGATGACACCATGTGGCACCCATTAGGCTACTTTGATGATACATCTCTAAAATTTTGCTACTTGTCTTCCTCCTGCTCTTTTGCAAGCCATCTGTGGGTCCACCCAAAAGGGCTCAGTAGAATGGCATATTACTTTAAAATTTGCCACATAGGCTTAGTGGAACCTACCAATGTGCCCCACTTCATTTCTTAGCCAAAGACTTGACATCTGTCACCTCTTCCAAAGTTCCGTAGGCAACCTTTGCCTTAATAAAAAATGCATTGCAGGATGGCAAAAACCAATTAGGACGAGGCCACATGTTAACCTTTGATTTCTTCCATGCACTTAAACTTGAATATTTTAATCTTTGTGGGGTCAGGCACGAACAAAATATTTAAGCATATGACAAATTAATTCAGTGTGCGGGTCCAAGCAGTAACTCTAAGACTAGGGGGCAGTAAACACATGATGCCCTAGACATAACGTTGGAACTTAAAAGTCTAGCAACGGGCAGCAAGCGGTCACCAAAAGATTAAAATGTGGAACAAACAAAGACCATAGTATAAGTTTTAAGGATTATAAGGGTTTCTCTAGGGTTTTACAAGTCTAAACATATAAAATCCTAGGCATAGAGGCATGAAAATGCAAGTCCTAACAACATGATGTATCAAACATGTCTCTTAATCTACATATAGATCATAACCTATCACTTTACTCATTCATACTCCACCTGTCTATAATTATATAGTTATTTAATTAATTAAATCATATTCCAACATTAATTAAATAAATCAGATATTTAATTAATTAATTAATCTTAATAATATCCCTTTTGATTTATTTCTGTTTAACTCATGCATATCTAATTAATTAAATTAATTAGATAATTCTATCAATTATCTTCTAATTATCCTATCTTATCCATCTCGATTTATTTCTATTTCTAATTCATGTGAACTTAATTATGAAAATCAATAATTAAATCTTCTAATTATCTTCTCACATCCTCATCTTATCTTTTCTAATTTATTTATATTTTCTAACTTATGTGCAACTAGTTAAATGGAAATAAATCAAAAATCTTATCCTTATCGGCCTTCAAATCTTATCCTTATCTATCTATTAGGTCCCAAAACTGCTACTCCAGTTCCTAGAACAAAGATTCACTTTCAAGGCCAGGGTTGTCATCATGAAAGTAAAACCTTCTCATCCACATACCATGGAGGGTTGAAGGCCAATGAACGAGAGTGGGTTTTCTCTCCTACACTTTGAGCTCAACTTAAAATTGGGAGGGTGTTCCCTAAGGTTTGGACTAGATGAACAACTAAAAACATAGTGGCTAAACCCAATCCAATTACTTGGTTCCAAATATTGTCACTAAACCAAGAACAACCAGCCAACTACATACCTCAATATAGCTAATTATACATCTTGTACATGCACCCACATATGACAAAGTTTGCATCCCCATAAGATAGATTCATTTGACATTATTACACAATGACAAGATGTAGACATGCATGACATGATTTGCAAATGATTCAAACTATTTTGGATTACTTCAGATTTATCCTTGGTTATAGAATTGAATCATGAACAATATGTAAACTAAAACTAACCCTACTCCTACTCCTATAGCTAACAAGACAAGGGTTTGATAAATGAAAGGTGATTGACCCATCCCCAATATGGATGAGTTCCTACTCCATTGGGCAACAAATTCATGAGAAGCAAAGGGGGAAGACATACATCCAATAAGCATCAACAGAAACAAATATGCATTCACACACTTATCAAAGATTACATTTCACTTTGGGAACATACTTAATAATTCTGATCATAACTACAATAATTCACTTGTAACGAATGAGATGACCTAACACAAAGCATGTATTGATTTAAATTTTGTCATGTTATGTGAGAAAAGAGATCTAGACTAATTGATGAACTAACTTAGATCAATCCTTTTCTCTACACACAACATTGGAACACAAGCCACCAATAGCTCAAGGCTTGGCTGCTATCCCTAGAGAAGAGCAAAGTTGGGTTGATGTGGGCTCTATTCCTTTGTTGCAAAGATGAAATATTGATGACAAATGTATTGAATAAAATAAGCAATGTGGCAACTAAATTAACTACCTAAGAAAAAGTGTAGACAACTATTATAGTTTCTAGAAAAATAGGAGTAGAATAGAAAAGGGTAGACAGAATGGAACCTGGCATTGAAAGAAGAAGTAGAATAGGCATGACACTAGTGTTGGATGCTAATGTCTTTAGGGTTTTGTATGGTTTGAACTTCTATGCGATGATTTATGTATCTATCCTTTCATCTTCCTATCACTCCTTAATGTCAAAAACTGCTTGTTGCAATCTACACACACAAAAGAAGGAAAATAGTTGTGTTGTATAGGGGATTACCTTAGTCAAACCCTATTTTGGTGTTCCCACCTCCACAACAACAATAATTATGATGATAGAGAGTGTGTGTTCGCAATGAATAGAGGTAAAACAACTGATAAATATTCCAGTAAACAAAACAAAATGAAATGATCTTACCATAAGCATGAAACCCTTGTTGGATTGATGTTGCAACACAAATCACACACAAGGAGTTGATGGAGGAAAGAAGAAGCTTCCTCAAATACCTACAAGTGTTAGTGCAAATAACAAATAATCTTCACTTTGATGGTTGTTCCAAAGGTAATTTGGGGCCTTCCTCTGTGGGAGGTATTATAAGAAATGAAAAAGGTAATATTATTGATTGTTATGCCAAGGCCATAGGAAGGACAACAAATAACTTTGCAGAGACTTATACTTTTTGGTGGGGTCTTCACATATTCCAATGCTATGGATTTAATCAGGTTGAAGTTGAAGGTGACTCTAAGGTTGTGCTTGATCTTGTTACTAGGGTTTCTAATATTCTTTAGGAGCTAAGGGATTATATAGAAGACATTTAAAACTCCCTTTCTAACATTACAAATGTTAAGGTCCAGCATGTGTATAGGGAGGGGAACCAAGAAGTTGATAAAATAGAAAACTTTAGTTTAAATGTTATAAGGAATTGGTCTACCACCTTGGTTGAAGATCTGCCCCAAGGGAATGAAGACATAATTTCTAATGATAGCAAGATTTAATATTTACCTAGGTTTAAGTGAATTGGGGGATTCAAAGATCTTCCTCAAGGTATTCAAAACATTATTTCTAATGATAGAAATAGTTAAGCCTTTCCTTTATAATTTTATGAGGTCTGCTAGATATTTTTGGCTTCATTTGAAGAGACATGAAAAGCAAATTTTTTAAAAGAAGTAATGATGAATGACTACTTCATTCATTGTGTGAACAAAGGTAAAGATTTAAGGTGTAATAATGATACCTACATTGATATGTATGCTTTTATAATTCTTAACAACCAAAGATTTTTTCTTAAGGGGGTGATAGTTGCTGTGAGTTTGTTGAGTTTATTTATCAGGGATTTCAGGGGTTTCGTATTTATTCTGGATGTGAGTTTTTCATAAGGGAAATTTCTTTGAGTGGATACTGCTTCCTATGGGGCCCTTAAAAATAACTCACAGATATGGGGGATTTTCAAAGAAAAAGGCCTAGTTAACTATGTCAAAGCTATGAGGGGATACAACTAGCCTGTTATAGAACAATTTGTTAACACTTGGAGAAACAAGGAGGTGGCTGTAAATGGCATATCCTTTATAGTAATATAAGACCTTATAGATGAAGCTATGGGTTTGTCAATGGATGGTAGAAAGGTCCAAAGAGTTGGTAATGGGGACTACAAGAATTTCATGGACAACTTTTTTGAAGGCAATGAAACTCTTATCAGACACCAAAATGGCTATCAAAGAACATAACTACTTGCTCCATGGGGAATGGTGACCTACCACATCATGAAATACTTTACATTGGAAGGAAGGTATGAAACTATACATAGGTACCACTTTCCTCTGCTAGACCATCTTTGTCATGGTAATTTCACAATCTTTCCTTTTTTATCTTGTCTTCTCTCCAAAGAAGCATTATTAATGGTGAAAATCCCCCTCTGCATTAGGGGTTGATGTTGGTTTTGTGTGAATTTAATATTTTGTTCAACCCCCTATTTTCCTATGGTACTGTGTCTGATAAGGTTAGGGTTAAAAAGGGAAAGGGTAAATTAACTAACCCTACCTTTGGCATTTCTATTGGAAACCCTAATAGCACACATAAGAAAAAGGAGATAAAAAGAAAACTCCTCATACTTATAATGGGAAAGATCTAGGATCTAATCCTACCCCTAAAATCCCAATAATTCAATATGCTAAAAGCCTTGGAAATAGGGACAATGATTCACCTGAAAATATTTTTTATCCCTAAAAGAGAAGGGTGGGATATCCTCTAAGGGGTTGGGAAAGAAGACTACAATTGTTAATATTAAGTCTGCTACAGCTAAAGTTAACTTACCTGCTAGGTTTGCTGACAAGGAGGATAATTCCAAACAAAGAACTACAATAACTGAGAGAAGATCTGCAAGGTTAGATATGGTTAATCTCCAAAAGAATAACAATATAAATAAATAAAATAAGAATATTGATGTTTTAATTGAAAAAATGTATTTGATACACTTTCTAAGGATGAAGCTAATCTGTTTGATGAGATGGAACAAAAGTTGGATGTTGATTAGGTTAATGAAACCTTGATTGACAAAGATGAAGACGATGGGGACCCTATTCAGTGTCAAGAAAGGGAGGTTAGGGTTGAAGAGAATATTCAGAGTGACCATTTTAAGAAATTGGGGGGAAATTCCTTTGGGGATAACTATTTTGAGGATGTCTAGAAAGACTTAGGGATTTTTGAAACAAAGCTCAATAATTTTGACAAAAATGCAAAAGACTATACTTGTCTAGACTCTCAGGATTTGTCAGATAGATTGGAGAGAATTGAAGAAATATTCAATAGAAGAATGAATTGTTCAACCTATCAGGACAACTAGAGTAATATGTTTTATATGTGTCAAACGTATCAAAACATGATTGTGAGGTTAGAGAAAGGTTTGACAAATCTGACAAAATTCACTAATGATATCATGAGAAACACTGTTACTGAGGTTAAGAAAATCAAGAATCAAATGGAGAAATATAAATCTATGCAGGATAAAGACAATGAGCTTGGGAAAAGACAAAAGATTGACAAAGACACTTCTTCTTGTGAGGAGGTGATGAATAAGATGCGTAAGGACTAGAGCACTTCTAATTTTTAGCTTTATGTGTTGTCTTTTAAATTTTGTTGTATTCCTATTGTGTTCTGCATGTTTCCTCGACATGTTTAGGTTATTATCAGGGTGGTCTATTTTAATGTTACTTAATACCTATACTATGTTGGGTAATTTTTGGACTTGGCTCCCTGACCCTTTTGGGGTTATTATTAGGGAGATCATGTTTGGGACTGTGTTCATGGACTGTGTTCGTGGACTGATCTTTATTTTTGTTTGTGTCTAGTTTTTTAATTATTTTTGCTAGTTGTTGCGCTCTCTTGGTACCCTAGCCCTCTGAGGGTTATTATCAGGGTTTTATGTTGTAATGTAGAACTAATTTGACCTACTACATTGTATGGGACTAGGACCCTTTTCCTAGCTAACCTTAATAAAAAACAAATAATCTTCATAAGTAGAGAGCTTCTTTAGAGAAAACTCATATCCTAGAAGTTGTAGAGATCTGTTAGATTGATTGTGTATGTATTATTCATGTATATCAAAATGAGGGAGAGAGACTTGTATATATATGAATTCCAAGTACCTTTCGAGGGCCCGATTGGGTAAGGCTGACAAGGTGCATCACTCAAGACATTAAAGCTGACATTTTGAGATTCAAAATCTTTTGGAGCCAACGGTCATAATGCTAGTGTTGGGCACTAGTGTCCTTGTGAATTTTGTCCTCGAATGGCCTGTCAACAAAGGACTTAACCTTGTTTCTTAGAAAAGTGGTAAAATAGGTACATGTTAAGAAAAAACAAACATACACGCAAAATTGAGTGCTAAACCTAGCATGAAATTGTAAGCAACGACAATTTATGCTACATTTAGCCCCTACTTTAGTGGCAGTATGCAGTTACATTCACACACACATTAAAGTATGAAGAAGCCAAATCTCTTCACCAAAACATTGGAGACCTAGAATGTCACTAAGTTCAGAGATGTGATAATCCCCAAGCTTAGGATTCTACAAGTTTGCAATGCTTGGATAAAGAGGTTACACATACATAAGACACATATCATGAATCACACATATACATATATGCCTACATCTGAAAATTACCAAACACATGATGAACCTGAATATTATATGACAGAACAACTATGGTTAGAAAAGTAATATGGTCAAATCTAGACATTCACAAAGAATACACAAAGCATTTATGGAAAACAAAATCATACAAGGTATGATTCTTGGACTAGCAAGTTGTGTTATGCTAGGAATCATACCAAAGACATGCATCATGAGCCACAGGCTAGTAAAATCCATTGTTTACTAGGTGGTCATGAATGTGTGGCAAATGAAAACATCACAGGCTAATAAGATCTATAGATTTACTAGGTGAGTTCCATGTCAACAAGTAGCAAATGAAAAACATCATAGGCTAGTAAGATCTACAGATTTAATAGGTGAGTTCCATATCAATAATATCAGAAATTACATGCCAAGCAAAATGTGTTTTTTGTTGGGTAACTCTGATAAAGTACTACAAAGATGATCAAAAAGTGTTGCGATGGCAAGACCACCCATGTGGTATGTGAACAAAGTGAAGCGCAGCAGAGTGTATGCCCCCACCTTAAATTATTTGCTAACGTCGTCAGGGAGCAATTGCCTTTAAGGTAGAGAGAGCACGATATATGCAAAATAGGCATGAGAGCTTTCTAAAAGCATATGCCCAAATGATATGTCTCCAAAATCTACATCACAACAGAGGGTTGCTCCCTGGATGAGCAAAGTGAGGTGATGATGTGCGCATGATAAACAATGGCTTGTGTAATCATGATATGATATCGAGAATTACAATAGGGTGCCACATAAATCAATCAACATCATACAATAGCACAAAGGGATCTACTTGACTGGAGTCAGTATATGAATGGTTGTATAAAGGGACACTCATTTTTGGAACTATCATCATCCTCCAATTACTAGAACTACGAAGATGGAGGAAGAAATATCACATGAAAGAAAAATAAAATTTTTTGGGTCAACATGGAAGGATGCTAATCATCCAATGCTTTGCATCATCCCCAAAAGGCATAAATTCACTAGTACAAAAAGAACATTATATTACTAAAAAAAACTACTAAAAACTGCTTATAAATGACCAAACATGGTCACGTGACCATTAGTAGTTTATTACCAATCATTTATAACACGACCAAATTGATGACTAAACCATTTTTAGTCATTTATTGGTTGTTTTGATTGATTGATTTGGTAGTATATTTAGTCGTTGATTTAGTCATTGATTACTGTAATCTAGTCACTTATTTAGTCATTTTTTTCACTAATATATTTAGTCATTGATTGTTGTTAACTAGTCACTTATTTAGTAATTTTTATTCACTGATTTTTGTCCATTGGTAGTGTATTTAGTCATTAATTTTAATCATCATTTTGATTAATTTGGTAGTATATTTAGTCATTTTTATTCACCGATTTAGCACTGGTCATATATTTAGTCATATTTATTCACTGTTCACTAATTTCTATCAATTGGTAGTATATTTAGTCAATTTAATTATTAATTCAAGTCAATTATTAGTATATTTAGTCATTTTGAAGCTTGCAATCTATGTAGATTTCCATCTGGCATTAATTGTTTACTTCGTACATGTCTTTTTGATTTTATTCATTGAATGTTCTGTGAGAGGAGTGTTGGAAGTTGAGTAATATAATCCACATTTGGATCTCATCTGCCTTGGTTTTATTTCCCCACCGACTTGAATGACTTCAATTCATTATGTTTTCTTGTGCGATCCTCTTTTTATGCAAGAGACGATGGTATCTGTGTCATTAATTATTTCATTCTTACCTCTTCATTTTGCTCTTGCTGTGTATCTATAATGTCTATCTATCCCCACAATTATCGACTTCATTTGCCTATTCAATCATGGAAACAACCAATGCAGGGAAGAATCAACTCAGATTTCATGGCTAGGGCCTTCAAACTACTCGATGAAGAGCCAGTGGAGGATGCTTTGATAGATATATGTGATAGAGATTTTCTACTACAATCCAGGGTATGTTATGCTTCACATTTGGTATCTCATTTTCTCTCAAATACGATTGACTTATTTCATCAAGTTGATAAGGTTAAAAGGATAGCATCAATGTTTGTTCATGACTATCTAGTCCTAGATGTCAAGCTATTTGAAGCTTTTTCTACTTATAATCTCCATGATGGCTCAGCCTTGGTAGGGGGACTCTTTCTCCATGAAGATATCATTAATAAACCTAGTTTTAACTGTGTTTACCAAGTGATGATTTCAAGTTTGCAATCAGGTAATAGAGAGCTCTTTGATAATTCACCGTGGGTTCACAAATCTACATTTGGAAGGTCCAAGAGGGAAAGGATAGAGGAAGTATTCAATGCATGGAGCTTCTTTTCAAGTTTCCAACCACCAATAGTGTTAGTAGTTGTTGCACCAAAAGATCGACCTATTAATGCCCGATACAACCACTTGACTTAACAAGCATGGGAGGCGGTTAAGCCCTTGTTATAAACCACCACAGCGCAGTGCTGAACAAGGAGACCAAGGGTCACACCTTGCAACAATCCCCCCAGTGCAAGCGCGGGATTTGAAGTTGTGACCTCAGCTTTGATACCAATTGTTAGTAGCCGTTGCACCAAAAGATCGACCTATTAATGCCCGATACAACCACTTGACTTAACAAGCATGGGAGGCGGTTAATCCCTTGTCACAAACCACCACAGCGCAGCGCTGAACAAGGAGACCAAGGGTCACACCTTGCAACAAGTAGTTCCCTTCACCAATGATAACACAATCCTTTCTCAAGAGAATCCAACTGGGGGTGCATGACTTTAGGGTTGTAGATTTAAATATGGATAGCATGTGAACCACTCTTTTTGTTTTAAGTTTTTGGCTTCGCAGTAAATTTGGTTTCCTTTTTGGCCAGAAAGGGCCTTTTAGATCTGTAGCTCTGTTCAGGGTTCTTAGTTAAAATGCTTTGTTATGTCATCTTTTTGGCCGGGAAGGGCCTTTTTTGTAATCTGTAAAAACATTTTTATTAATATTAATATATTATGATGCTCTCAGCATCCTTACTGATTAAAAAAAAATGTCAACCCTGGTTCATGTGTTGTCTTGTGGAGAATATTGGTGATGCTAAATGAAACAATCTGAAAAATAAGCTTGCACTATAATAATGTGCACTACATCAGATATCCATTAATAATGAAGGGACATCCATCAAAGCATAACAGAAGGGATTTTTTTGTCATATGTTGTAGTTACAAGTGCCCTTCTAGACATACATGAAAATGTGGAAGCATAGACAAGGAAAGCGAACTATTTCAAAAAATACCTCAAAGAAATGTGATATCGTGGAATGTCGTGATTAAAGGATATGTTTAAAATGAGTTTTTTCTGAAAAGTCCTTAGAAAATTTTAAGAAAATGCAACCAGTGGGTGTAAATCCCAACTCCTCAACCTTTGAAAGCATACTTCCTGCCTATGTGTGAATTGGAGCTTTGGATGAGGATATGAACATCCATCAAAAGAATATTTGGAAGTAGATTTTTATCAGATGTTGCAAGTTCCACTTTGGATCACCAAAGCCTTCACAAAAATTTCTGCACAAAATTCAATAATGAAGAATTTATGAACAAATTCTCTTTTGAATGATGCACAAAGCCTCCACCGCAACACCACACAGTTTGTTGTTGGGCCTTGCGGTGATGCGGGAATCACCCAGATCACCACAAGGCCCAACAATAGTGCGATGTTGTGGTGGAGACTTTGTGCATCATTCAAAAGAGAATTTGTGCATAAAACCTTCATTATTGAATTTTGTGATGTTTTTGTGAAGGCTTTGGTGATCTGAAGTGGAACTTGCAATATTTTTGCTTGAATAAATAGATGGATAAAGTACACCCTCCATTCCACCAGCTTTGCTACCTCTAACTGGACCTATGACAAGTGATTGAAGGAATAAATTACAAAAAATATCATCCTATCTATTTATGATGTTTTTCTAAGCATCAAAAAATTAAACAAACAAACTAAAAAGCACACAAGTACATCTCTTAGTTGTATAGACCAGGACAGTTCAACCACCATTATACCAATCAATGAATACTAACCAGTTCCTAAGTCATGATCCAAATGACTCCTTTGGCGCCTTGTAGGTGGTCCTGCATATGAAAGCTTTGGGTCCTAACAAAATACCACAAAATCAAGGAGTTCAAACCAAGAATAAATAATATAGGGAAAATAACCTACAATAAAGATACCTTCATACATTTGATAAATCCATAAATCCATGCAAATTTCCTTCCATAAATCCATCTTAGGAATCCATATTTCTTTTAAAATTATTCCAGGAGTCATTCATAAGCACCCCATACCAAGTCCTTGTGAAAGATATTTGTATTTTTGACCATTGATGTGTTTTTGTCTCTCACCGCAGTCCCGCTGGTCACTCAAAAGGTCTTAGCAAGTGTGCGAGAATTAAGGATAACAAGGGAGCAGTTATCACTATCCTGCAGCATAAAGAGATTATACTTGCAGCATTGCGGGATGCAAAGATCGATTACCATATCCCCGCAGTGGTCTCAAAATGAAGTGACGGGCTGGTAGTATAAATTTAAGTGGCATATGATACTTCACCATGATCTTGTGGTAGTCAAGAGAATAACCGGTGATAATGCGATAAGAAGGAGCAGAGGAAAATAGTACACCGTGCCCCCACAGCGGCCTCAAGTGAGGCTTGCAGTATGGCAGTAAGGAGCAGAGGAAAATAGTACACCGTGCCCTCGCGGCGGCCTCAAGTGAGGCTTGCGATATGGTGATATAAGGAGTTTAAGTTATGTAAGTGTTGAATACTGTGGCCCCATGATAGTTTCAATGAAGCAGTATGGTGAAATGCTTCAAGTGATGTTTAGTATATCACGATCCCACGATGGTCAAAGAAATAGTTTGCGGTATTGCGGAGGGGAACAAGTCATGGTGATATAGTTGAATTTTTGAGACAATATTTCTAAAATGGAGATAGAACAAACTATGAACTTTCTTAGATATAGCCAAGCCATGACTTACACCCTCTACATGTTCCATAGAGTTTTCTTTATGGTAGAGATAAGTCAAGGGATAGTAATTTGCAGTCATTACATTTCATGAAAGAGTGGGATTCTAAATAATTTTTGGTGTTGAGATACCCCTGCTACCAAGATAAGAATCATGTGAGAATCTACCTTAAGGCAATAAAGAGATACAGATCTATGCCATGACTTACACCCCCTTGATAGTTGAATAAATATAATTAGAAGTAACAAAAAAAATATCATTAACCATGCTTAGACATTCACTTTAATTTTGCATCTATGGCCCATTGGCTCCAATAGTTGCCATCCTATCTTGTTTCTAATGTTGATTATGTGTGTTTCTCAAAGTCATAAAAGCAGACATGATAGGCAACTCCATCACAAGCAATCGATAAAATCATGAAACCCCAAAGCCAAAGTATTAGAAGGCCTCATTTGGTTCAAAATTGATAGTCATGACTTAGAAAATGACAGTCAATAGAATGGTAATAAAATCCTTGGTTGACACTTCACATTGGAAACTCATTTGTTAAAATAAGTCAAAACAATAGACAATCACTGCTAATCTCATTTTTTCAATGCCTATTGGTATCCTAGATGATATCACCATTAATAGCATTTTGTGGATTGTGTCTAGATGTATGATCTATTTTAGCTTTTGGTATTATCCCATCTCCGGGGTCATATGCCTATCTTAGTAAGATATATCATTTCTCTTTATCAAGCTACCTTAGTGAAGCCTCAAATCAGTTTTTATTTTTTCCCATAATGCTCTTCATTTGTGTAATAATTTTGGCCAAGGTATTGGTAATGAAGTTGCCTAAGACATGGTGATATAGTTGAATTTTTGAGACAATATTTCTCATTGGCCTGATCAAATCAAAGAACACTTTTTTTACCTTTTCTCCACTATTCTTTTATGAGCCAAGTAATTCAAAATTTGATTGTTGTCATTTGCAATGCATTTCTATTGCATTTCAATCTGAAACGTTTGATCCATTATTGGATTATTGTCACCTTTACAGACATGAAAATGTACCTGTTCTAATATTTTAAACTTATCACAAGTCAAAGCGGGTTGTGCTCGTTTAGCAGTTGGTTGAAATTTAATTTGAATGTATTGCTTCTTGATGTTCCCCTTGACTCATTATCATTTTTGTTTATCATCTTGCTTTTTGGCTAGCAACAAACATGTGAACCATCTGTTGTGATATCCTATGGATGGTGGCTTTTTCCAAATTATTTTCAAACTATTTTGAGTTCTAGGTGTACACCTTGTGGAGACTTATGGCATATTTCTATGCTTAATTTTTTTTCCAAGGTTACAGTGAGTTGATAAATGCAATTATTCCAAAGGTAGTGGAAATAACTTTGGAACAATTATCTAAGTTCTCTCTTAATGTTTAGATTTGTGTAATTTTTTATTTTGCAAATTTTTAATAGCCTTGTTTGACGAGTCTTGGAAATTGGTTTCAATTTACAGGGTAAAGCTTCCATATGGAGCTAAGAAGATTGTGCCAAGTAGTTGCAGAGCCATGATTGGTCAGTTTACTAGTGGTGGAAGGATAGAAAAGCCAATGTTCAAAGCTGGCAATGCATATCACAAATATAGGGTCAAAAGAAACTATTGGCCCAAGGTTTGTGGTGTGGCAATGAATCCTGTTGATCATCCTCATGGTGGTGGTAATCATCAACACATTGGGCATGCCAGTACTGTGCATCATACAGAGAAGCCTTAGCACGTACACATACTTAATCATAATTAAACAATTATAAAGCCTTGATTATTTAAAAATGTCATCTTTTAGTTTATTTTTTCTTTAGGTTGCTTTGTGTCAACAATTTATGGGGACCAGGTTGTAAACCATGTTTCCTATTATTGTTTCTTATCATTAGTGGTTTACTCTTGATTCAAAATTTTGGGAAAGACTTCAAACTAGGTTGTAATCCTTGTTTCCTTGTATTGTTAGACAAGGCAAATAATAAATTCAAAACTCAATAGAATTTATTGTTTTAACAATGCCTTGGAAGACTCTAATAATGACTCTAACAAGCATAGATAAGGCAGTGAACTGTTTGAAAAAATGCCTCAAATAAATGTGCTCTCATGGTGATGGAATGCTATGACAAGCACATTGAGACCACATTTCTTTGAGGCATTTTTTTCCAATAGTTCACTACCCTGTCTCATGGTGATGTCCAATGCCATCACAATCCATAGCAATTTGCTTGTCATGGTATTTGCTTGTAATAGCCCTCATGAGCTTGGAGATGTATCCCCTCCCTATTATATATGAACATATATGCATACTAAACCCAGCTTTACAAATACACCTACACCCAAAGTAGCTTCAGTGTTGACTTAGTGGCAAAATTGCAATGTTCAAGATGTCAACTAACAAAATGACCATAGACAGGCATTTTATCAAAACACATAAAGCTCGTGTGAATTATGATATATAAAATATCAAAAAACCATAGTAGAACTCTTTTTTCTTGATTGTTTTGGAGGTTCCATTTCTTTCAACATCATGCATAAGAGACTTTTTAAGACAACTTTTAAAATAATATTTTCAAACCTTAACTAGTACCATGATATGTGAATTTATCGTTTCTAATCCCCCAAATAAATATTCTCATAAAATTATGCTTATCACATGAACATCATGAAACAAAAGAAAAATGAAAAATGAATATGACAGGCAGAGAGTGTTCAGGAGTTTCAAGCTACTTTACATCAGGAGGATCAAACTTGGCACTAAGGTTACTAAGTTTTGCATGAGCCTCTGCATAGTCCTTGAAAAATGTATCCTGATCAACTGCATATTTCTCAGCATATACCTGTAAAAAAAAAAAATCCAATCAGCACTTTCCTTATTATTGAAAGGAAATCAACTATAGGCATCCTCTAAAACTTTATTTTAGATGCATATATCCTTCACTGAGTTGAATTATCTAGTAAAATGTTTCTCAATTTTTTCAAAAAGGAGAAAAAGATTTCCTACAAGACTTAAGATATTGGCTTAGCATTATTAGTATGTTATGTCAATGGAAAGATTGATTCTTTTGACATATTTCATAAATATTCTTCAGCTTCTTTGAACTTACATAAGTTGACATCAATCTTTGTTGGAGTTCAAGATGGATTTTAAAATGCCCAGTTTTGCAAAAATAAGGGCAGGTTAAAATGGAATATTCTTTTTGAGCTTGAAGAACCAGAAAGAAAGAAGGAAATTATATTAACCACCACAAATGACCAAAGTAGGTCCATGGGGACTCTAAAGTACAACCAGTAAAGAATCACCTTGAATCCAGGATCTTCAAATAGAATAGTGTCAGTCGGCAATACCAAAAGATGTAGGTCCCTCCTCTCTTTTATGTCCTTCACAAAATCAAGAAATTTTTTTTTTTGCTCATTCACGATCAAGGTAAATTCTAGTACATGAGGTTCAATTCAGCTCTACTCTATACCTTAATATAAGAATTATCAAATTTAAGCCACACTACTATCCATGATTGACCTCTTGGTGCCCTAGGACCATCTTTCTGTACCAAAAATAATCACATGGTTATTCAAATTTACACTTTTCTAGACTACAACACTTCAGGAAGTTCCCACATTCCTTAATTGTCTTATTATGGAACCCTATAATTAAAAGTCAAGTGCCAACGTGTTAACATTCACCATATATGTTGAAACTTTATACCCAAATGTCAACCTTTTTTACAAGTGCAGAAGTAAGCAGACTACCCCAATCAACCTACACCCAAAGTACTATATTCATTTATATTTACCTACTAAGGGTTATATAAAAATGTCCTAGGAGCATACCAAGTGGTATCAGTCTATTAGAGTATCTATTAATTTCTTGGCTTGTATTTGCCTTATAAGGCAATAATGTGTGGCCATAATTATTTGATTTCTCAGACCTGTGGCTATGCTATTATTGAATTGTATCAGTGAGAGCCATTTCTCTATTTGTCTGAGTTTGATATTATATATGGCCATTGGTTTTATCAGTAACACACGCCAGTTTAGTTATTTATCCAAATATTATAGCCAGTCATATGGAAATATGGCATATGAAGATAGGGGTGTCATTTTAAAATAGAATACAAAAATATATGAATAATGGTACAGGTTATATCCCATTTAAATATAAGACTCCAGAGCTGTAGGTAGAGGTACAGAGGCAAAATTGAAGTTTCCTGGTGACTATGCTTTAGAAGATTTGTTGAAATAGATAATCACTGCCCTGGACTATTTATCTAGGAACTTCATCATCAATTTCCAACACCAGGATTCACTCTGAAAGAAAAAATGCTCTAGATTTATTAGGTTACCATGATAAAGATTAAAGCAAAGAATGAGATCTATTTAAAAGCCACTGTCATGAAGATATTAAAGATGTCACATGCAAAACCCTAGCAACTAGAGTAATGAATATAGTGCTAAAGAGGACAGTGAGCTAGGGCAGATTGAGGAGATCTCCACATTATCTAATCACAGGAAAATACATCATTTATTTATTTTTTAATTTAAAAGAAATCATTCTAAACCCTATATAGGATACATTGATACTTCAAAAACATCTGAAGGAATTCGAAATTATGCAAATATATGTCAATTAAATACCTAGATTACAAACAGTAGAGCGAATAATGTAACCCTTGTTGAGTAGAGAAAGAATGAGATAAGAAGCAATGAATCCTATGCCTCCTGTCACGCACATCTCCTTACCATTCTCTGTCATTCTTTACTGAAACACTTCTCCATTTTGGCGGTCTACGCCTAAAAATAAGGTTTTGACCAAGGTTTTAGAGTATGTTTATTAAAATGAAAACTCCATTTTGGCGGGCTACACCTGAAAATAAGATTTGGACGAAAGTTTTAGAGTATGTTTATTAAAATTTTAGAGTATTTTGGCAGGCTATTGATTCTTGATTCCTTAAATGATTTATTCAAATGGATCGTGACTAAATAAATGACTAACTATTTCATCATTTTTATGTGTGACTAAATAATTTTTTAGTCAACGACCAAATTAGTCATTTATTTACTCATTTATAACTGAGTTGTAAAAAATTAGTAGAATTTAGTCATTTTTAGTTGTTGTGACTAAAAGTTTTAGTCACTTGGTCATTTATTTGCCAAAATTCTACTAGTAATTGCATTTATGACAAACGAAAGAATGAAGATACATAAAGAGGAATGTCACGATAGATTCATTCTCCTTGTATCCTTGCACCAACAAGAGCGTCAAGGGTCATCCAAAGAGGACTAACAAACAAAATACACATCAAGCTACACATATAGAGGTAATAGTACATGCAAGCTCATAACACAAATATTACACATGAGACAGACGTACTAGGCTTGTGAGTCAGACTATAGAAAATCATCTACCTCCCAATCTTGCTCATCATAAAGGGATGGGGGACAAGATGCTAGAGGGACTATAGAAAGTGCGGTACAAGGAGCGGTGTCTAGTTCGTCACATGTAGGATCAGTCACTGGGAAGGATCCCCAGCAAGCCTCTAGAGTCTAAGTCCATCGATTGTGTGAAAATCAAGGACAACTCTAAAAAATTTTCTAATGGTTCAAGTGTGGCTTTTGAATCACTGTCAGAATATACTATGATTGGTGCTACGATAGTGCTAACTACGGGGTCCTGAGCACTAGATCCATCATAGGAGAAGAAGAAGCTCCAAGTGGAAGCATAGAAGAATTCTTTAGACTTGATAGTGGCGATAACTTAGGAGGGGGAAGGGGTTCAACCCCTGTAGTAAGAGAGCCATAGCATGATGTCGTCTCTTGCATTGTTTCACAATTGATTTCATCTTGTACAATTCAAAGTATTTGTAGGGGGAATCATGATGCTTCCCAACATGGGTTCCTTTTCTTTCTCTGCTCAAGGAGTAGAAGGAGGAATGGAAGAAACTGTTGAAGGTTGGGAAACAATGGGAGGAGGATTCCTTAAGATGGGCTTCCATTATCTCATAGTGTACAAAATAGGTGGAGGTACTGAGACATCCACAAAAAATTGAGAAACCATAGGAAAAATCTCCCGCATAGTGGATTGCTTTCCTCTATACTCTAAAAAGGTTGATGGAACAAAAGTAATCCTTGAAGCGTGGGGAGGTCTAGGATGTGCAGGGAATTTGCCTTGTGGTCCTAGGTAGGATGATGGAGGTGGAACCTCAGTATAGACACTAGAATCTTGAGGTTGGGGAGGGAATCTCGATTTGTGTTGTGGTTCGTTCATCACCTACAAAATAGGCAGAACTACTATCACAACCATAGAAGATTGAGGGGCCTCAAAGGTAGCAATCGGGATAGAACACAAAGAGGCACCAATAGATAATTGAGAAATTCATCTTGCTTTGAATTTCTAATAAGAGAGAAACAAAACTTATTTGCAAGGCTAAACAAGCTCAATTAGTTGTGGCTAGAAGTAATCAAGTGAAAAGTTTTCATGGAGGGACAAGGGTTGGAACCCATTGTAATGTACAGTATGCACCTGTCCATGAAATAGAAATTTTAGACACTTATGGATTACGGACATGACTGCCTTCATGGAAGCAAACCATGGCTGACCCAACTTCACACAAAATTGGTTTGAAGTTGGAATGATGGCAAAAGACACATCCAAGACTTTGGGTTTGACCTGGACAGAAAGGGTCAAGACACCTAAAGTAAGGTAGGTGGAACCATCATGCGCTCTGATTGAGATTTTTTATTTCTTGTACTTATCTTGGTACAACTCATGCACGTAGAGGAACTCTTCTATAACTACATTTGCCAAGAATATAGGATCAATGAGTACTCCCCTTGTGGGTTTGTAATTAATCTTGGTGGTAATGTAAAGAGGATCATCAGGTACATGAATAGAGACATCAACATGGGTGAAGGAGATGGTTTGCTTGGGCTCGGCTTGCTCTTGGCAAGGATGAGCATCTACCATGGAGACTAAGTTTTCTAGGTTTTTGTCTTGGTGATCAGAAGTTATAGAGGTAGGTAGTCTATCGAAAGATGGTTCCACAAGGTTAGCTGAATGGTGGGACAATAGATTTATGAAAATTTACAAGTTTTAATTTGGAGGAGCTACGGATTTATTTCCTTTATCATTCTCACTAGCCACCTGAATAACATTAGATTCGATGAGGTCTTGCACTTCGTGCTTAAGATGCATGCATCACTCAGTGTTATGTCCCAATGTTTGGTGATATTGATAGAAGGCCTTTGGGTCATAAGAAGGAGGTAGTAGTTTGGTAGTGTCAACAGGGTGAATGGGTGGAAGTTGGATGAGGTTGTTGTTAAGAAGCTACATCATTATGGAATGGAGAGATTCAGAAAGCTGGGAAAAATGTCTTCTTTGGTCTAAACTTATAGGGGGTCACAATAAAAGGTGTTGCAGCCACAACTTGTGATTGAATATGGGTTGAAGAGTGAGAGTTAATCTTGATAAAGTTTTTGTTTTATTTCTTAAATGATTGGTATTGTGGGTGAGTGGCCTCGAATTGGCCAACGAAAGCTGACGAGGAAGAGCCCTTATACTGGTTGACCAACACTTGGTAGTCATGGAGAGTCATGCAAAGATGCATAAATGAAGGATAACACATCAATAGTATTTTGTCTCAAATGTGTGGCTACATGTTTTCGATGAAAACCCTTAGCACATCAACATTCGGAAGAGAATATGGAATTTGAGAGAAGAGGGCTTGCTAACACCCTATGAAGTCAGTCATTTTCTCTTTCACTCCTTGCTTACAATGAACCAAATCATTCAGTGTGACTTGAGGTCCAATGTTGTCTTGGAAATGCTAGAGGAATTGATTGACGAGTTGTTGAAAAGAATGAATTGAGTTATCAGGTAACGAGCAAAACCAATCCCAAGCTGTGTCTTTTAGCGACTAAGGAAAGAGCTTAGCTAAGAGAGCATATTTGAAAAGAAAGTCACTATACAAAGTGATAAAGGCTGACACATGGTTATTAGGGTCTCCTTTTCCATTGTATTTGTCAAAACATGGTGCTTCAAATTTATCAAGAATTCAGGTTTTTAGGATAGTGACTGATAATGGGCTTCGGGTGTAATAGGATGGGATGGTAGGTTGGGATTGGATTTGACTCATGTTTGCTAATTTTTGTTGGAGGGAGTTGACATTTTGCAAGAGTTGGTTGATTACCAGATGAGAAGGTGGAATGAGGTTGAGAAACAATACAGTTAGCATTTTGGCGAGTGAACTATGGATGAGACTAGCTAACAACATGTTGGGGAACATTTGGATTAGCATTTTGATAGGTAAACTGGAGACTAGAAGAGGGTGGGATGAAGCTATATTGGTTTATAGGGTTCCCACTTGTTACCCTAGAACTAGTGTTGGCACTTCTACTAGATTGTGTAGTGGTGGTGATAATGGAAGAAGTAAATGTTGAAATAGAAGATGTCGACATGGGTATCAACACTTGCATCCCTATTTAGTTTTGAAAGGACGTGTTGTTGATGACATATTGTTGAGAGCGTATGTGCAGCTAGATGATGACATAATGTTATTATCCACTAAGTGAGCTAGGCTACATATAAGTTCCACACCTTGTGGATCATCAAGTAACAATCTTCTAATATTTTCTATGGACGAATGGCCTCCCCAGCCAAATGTTTTGTGCCCAAGAATTGTTAGAAACTAGCTAGCTCTCTATCTAGCTTCTAAATTTGGGCCTCAAGAACATGGGCCACACAGTTGCCTATCTCAAGAGATTCATGAGAAGGTTGCGGCTCAGAGATCATTGGCAAGGTAGCAATGTGATCTAAAAATGGTCACATTTCAAAATTTCCTGGGATGAATAAGTTAGGGAATTCAGGTTTCGATGTTAAAACATTAGAGCTACTTAAAGCATGGGAACCCATTAGAATTCAATAACTTCTTACAGGATGTCTGTATTCAGAGCACCAGTTCATGAAACTCATAAAGTGGTTACAAGTCTGAGGATACTCATGTGCTCCTAGGAAGTGATAGAGAGAAGAAAAGTGATGACAAGATGAATATGCTAATGCTGTGTTAGAAGAAATAAAGTTTTCATTTGTTTTTTTGTTTTCTAATCTAAAAGAAAATAAAAATGTTTGAGTGTGTTTTCTTTCTAAACTAAACACAAGATAAACTAAGATATGCAATAGAAGTGTCTAATCAATTAATCAACTAATCAAACACAACAAAGACAAAGAAAGGTTGCAAGCATGTTGGGTTCACCAAAATGCTATGTGGGAAAAGAGATCTAGACTAATTAATGAACCAACCTAGATCAATCATTTTCTCTACACACAACATTGGAACACAAGCCACCAACGGCTCGAGGCTTGGCTGTTGTCCCTAGAGAAGAGCCACGCTGGGTTGGTGGGGCCTCGGTTCCTTTGTTGCAAAGATGAAAGATTGATGACAAATGTATTGATTAAACTAAGCAATGTGACAGTCCAATTAACTAATTGAGAAAAAGTGTCTGGATAATTGTTGCAATTTCTAGAAAACAAGAACATAACAGAAAAGGGCAGACAAAATGGAACTTGGCACCAAAAGCAGGAGAAAAATAGGCAGGACACTAGCATTGGGTGCTAATGTCTTTAGGGTTTTGTATGGTTTGAACTTTTGTGCGACAATCTCTGTATCTATCCTTTTGTCTTCCTATCGCTCCTAGATGTCGAAAACCACCTGTTGCCATCTACACACAAAAGAGGGAAAATGGTTGTGTTGTATAGGGGCTTGCCTCAATCAAAACTTGTGTTGGTGTTACCACCTCCACAACAACAATGATGATGATGATAAAGAGTATGTGTTTATGATGAATAGAGGAAAAACAACTTATAAAGATTATAGTAAATAAATAAAATGAAATGATCTTACCATAAGCATGAAACCCTTGTTAGATTGATTTCGAAACACAAATCACATACAAAGAGTTGATGGAGGAAAGAAGCTTCCTCAAATACCTACAAGTGTTAGTGCAAATAACAAATAATATTCACAAGTAGAGAGCTTCTTTAGAGAGAATTCATATCCTAGAAGTTGTAGGAGCTTTTAGATTAATCAAGTATGTATTATTCATGTATATCAAAATGAGGGAGAGAGAGTTGTATATATATGAATCCCATGTACTTTTCGGGCGCTCGATTGGGTAAGGCCAACAAGGTGCATCACTCAATACAACAAGGTTGACATTTTGAGATTCAAAATTTTTCAAAGCCAACGGTTAGAACATTAGCGTTGGGTGCTAGTATCCTGGTGAATTTTCTCCTTGAAGGGCCCATCAACAAAAGACTTAACCTTGTTTCTTAGCAAAGTGGTAAAATAGGCATATGTTAAGAAGAAACAAATATACATGCTAAACTGAGTGCTAAACCTAGTGTGAAATTGTAAGCGGCAATAATTTACGACACTACATGTCACACATAATCAAATCACTATTACAAACACACCTGAAAATGTGGTGAGGGAGAAATACATAGCTACGACTATGTACATTCCCCTAAATCACTACAAATAGCCATGGAGACATTCCACCATATGAAGATGTGCTCTAAGGACACTTCCTATGTTGTATTAGATGCATACTTCCATTTGGAACTCAGGCTAGCTTTGCTTGATGCCCTAAAATCACCACGAGCTCTTGCACCTCCAAAAAATTGGTTCAACGACGAACCCCTTTTACATCTCACAAATATGTATATATAGTATTTTTCCTTCACAAATCTCAACATGAAAACCCTAACGCCCACATACTACCATTAACTCATCCACCAACCTATACCTAGTGCATTCATGTTTCAATATGCTTTCAAACAAATCGGCTTGGGCATTAATGGTGGCCTTGGAGTAGTTGTAGAATTCAAAATAGAAAAACTTGTGAAACACGCTTTGAACATTTTTAAAATACTTTAGAATATTACACATTATTTGGTTAATTTCTGTAACTTTACCATTCTCACTTTATTTTACTCTTTAATCATTTAAGTCTCTCTTCACCATTTTTTTGCCATTTCAATGAATCGATGAACTTGTGCCTTTGTGAATCATGTTGGCTTTGTCTTCATCTTTCTTTGTCTCCATTCCTTTTGTTCCTTTGTTTCCCTCTTTGTTCACCATTTCACCATCTCAACAAACCTAAGAACTTATGAACTCTTCTCTATTTTATCTCTTTCTCTTCTTTGTCTCTTTCTCACCTCCTTTTCACTGTTTCCACGAATTGGTGATTATGTGAACTCTAGAACATTTCTTTGTTTCTTTCTCTTTCCCTACAACTTATTCTTTACTTTCAGCACTTTTGGTTCGCTAGGAACCTCTTTTGGTGAATTGATAAAATTCAAGGAACTCTTGAGTCATTACACCAATTCTTCCTTTGCCCCTCAGCATTCAACTTCTCCTTCACCCTCCCTCTGGCCTTTCGGCAAAATAGAGACCTTGTGAACCTATTTCGGCATGATCTTGTGTTCACAAACCCAACAATTAGCTGAAACTCTTTACTTCGCTCCTCACCCCTCCTTCAATGAATAAGGCCCGACCCGAACCTTTGAAAGCATCAAAAGGCAAAAGGATTGTGCTCTTTTAAGCTTCACAATTAGGAACTTTAAGGATTTTTGGGGATATTTAGGGGGCTCATATACTTTGAGTTTTTTTTCAAAATTTAGGCATTTTGGATTAGGCAAATATACCAAGGGAAAAAACAAGGATTTTGTAAATGTTAATGTTGGAAAAATGAAGGCCCAACACTATCCACAATAAAAAAATCTATAAATTGAACATCCTGGAAGCCATAATCATCGCAACTTGAAATGCAATGTTATGCTTTGACTGAGTACCTAACATCCATTATCTCTAACCAACCTACCTTTTGGGTGCAAAGGTGCAAGGAGTTGGATGAGATTACTTTGTTTTCTCATTTTATTTATTTTCCTTGGGTTCAATCGGAGGTTGCATTGAATGTAGAACAAGGTTTTAATTTTCATATTTTATTCTATTGTTTGTTCACATTGAATTGTATGCAAAGGTTAAATCTAAATATAAATTTGTTGGATTTTTGTACTTGGTTATTGAAAGTTAAGAGAGAAAATAAATCTTTAATGAGTATGTAGTTAATTAATATAATATAAGACATCTACCATGACATAACACACTCTAATAATATAATAGTGGATTGTGATAATAAACAAACATTAAACTTTCAAATCCATTAAAGAAGTGATGATACACCTAACAATGTATATACCCCCAAAAAATACAACTCTATAAATTCTAGCAATGTGTATAGCACAAAATATACAACTTTATGATTTCCTTTATTTTTTAAGAATAATGCATTTAAAAAACTAGTGATAAGTAACTAAAAGTGCTATCCAATAACCAATTGACCCAAATATTTATACCATTGTCCACCCAATACTACATACAACAGCTTTGAAAAAATATAAATATACCATTTAAAACATTTCTACCTATAGAGTGTCTGATAGCACCTTTGCACTATTAAATATAAACAAAAAACAAAAAAACATATTAACCATTCAAATGTGCCAAATACATATTCTACTTACCTAGTCATAAAATGAAAACGATTAAAAAAATTTAAAATAAATTCTCATGCCACAAACCATCCACTCCATTGAAATGCCATCTGTTTCAATGGTTAAATAGTCAATAACAATTTTACACCTCGTCCACCAAAGAAAGTGGTAAATATTTGTCCTACTTTTATTGGCCAAAATTGACATTTGACTGTTGAAGTGGATGATGTTTAAGAATAACTACAAACCACCCATTTTGAATGGATGATGTTTAAGAATAACTACAAACTATCCATTGTGAATGGATGATGTTTAAGAACAACTACAAACCACCCATTCCGAATGGATGATGTTTATGTTTAAGAATAACCACAAACCACCCATTCTGCCCATTAGATCCGTGTTAACACCCTAAAAAAAGAAAAGAAAGACACCAATAATTACAACTAATTCTATATATATTCCATGATTCTTAGAATCAGCTGTAGAATCAAGACAGTCCCTTTAAGAAACAAATTTTGGTTTGAAGATGGTCCATACCATCAATATGTTGGAGTACGATACCACTGAGAGGGGGGGGGGGTGAATCAGTGGTATACTAATTTTAACCCAAGATTTGGATTTTGAAATAATCTTTCAATAAATACAACTTCTATGGAAGTGAGACATCACACTAGCTATGAACATCATGACAGCATTGACATATATCACAATCGACTAATCCTGACAGACCAATGTCAAGTATGTATCAACATAATGAAACAATCTTTGGTAAGCATTAACTTGTAAAGTTTTATTGAGCTTAATGATGATGAGCAGACAACATGATTCCAAATAGTGATGTATGATGTGTTCATGTAGACCAGTTTAATTTAGAATAACTTTAAAACTAAATGACATAAAGATCAAACCCATCAGTGATACTAACAATCCATAACACAAATGTTGTCCTGAGTGGAAACCCTCTGGGGCAGAAAACCACTCAAAAAAGTGCCTCACTGGCTTAATAAAAGAATCTCACTGATTACAGGCCTCACTGGCTATTAATTTAAGCCTCACTGGCTACAACTGCCTCACTGGCTACAATTGCCTCACTAGCATCTTTCATATCAACATCTGAAGAATAGAAAAATCAAATACAGAGGGATGCTCTGTGTCACTGCATTTCACACCCAATATAGTATCTACAATGCACATATAAAGACACACACTATATTCTGCATTATACACACTATATATACAAGATCACTTACATAATGCGAGTACCAGAAAATAACCGCATTTTGCTCCCCTTTTTGTTTTTTCTTGTAACAGGGTAAAAACAGTTTTCTGTAGACCCCATAACCGTATTATTTAATTACAAAGTTGCATTGTGGTAAAATCATTTAACTGTCATAAATCGGCAGTCACTGAGAACAAATGAAGATCATTGTTAAACCGAAACAGAGTAGGTTTGGTATACATTTTACCAAACCCTAACCGGAGTTGAAGAAGAAACCACTTTAAAAACTGTTAAAACAGTGTTCAAACTATAATCCATTTCACAGCAAAATGAAGCCGTTAAGAAACCCTAACAGAAGATGTCGGTGTTTCAAAGTATACCATGCATAGAACCCAGAATACCTTGTTCAAAGCCATGATAGTATTCAAAAACCGGAAGAAGAAGAAAGAACATGTTCCTCATGAAACTGTCAAAAGAAATCATAACTGACAGAAACAAAATCAAACAATATCACCTGTTTTGCCAAAGTCAACTGGAGCCGTTTGACGAAACCAAACTTCCTTTTCCTTTTCATCATTACTGAGCAAGAATGAGATCAGAAACAAAACCAAAACTAAGACCAAAAACCTTTCCTTCCCATCATGACGGCGCAGGGTATGAAACCCTAAACAAAAATACTTTGCTCAAAAATGAAAACAAACTGATGTCTTGTGCCCTTTTGTTTTTCATCACTCAAGTGACCGGAGCTTCAAGTCACTTTAGGAGAACCAGTGATGTTTAATCAAAACACACCGATGCCTTTTACCTTAGCAAACTTTTTTGAGAGGTAAATAATCTACAAGTGCCGTTGAGAAGATGTTACATGGTGGGCCACATAAGCTTTCAAAAGAAATTCTGCCATGTCATGTGTAAGACAAAACAATATTAGCAATGTCCAATGTCGGAAAAGAGCCCAAGCATACCACCAATGAAAAACATTAATTTACATGATAATGTTGTGTTCAAAAAACAATCATGTTGACCGAAGCTTGAACCAAGGAAGTACCAAAAGAAAGAGCAATGACCACCCTTGTGATACAATACTATAAGAAACTATGAAACAGCTGTTCTCAACATTATGTAATGCCACCTCAGGTGACAGAGAAGTAAGTGACAAATGCCAATAATGCCACCAAAAATTGGAGAATGATAAACCTGTTATTACTGAGAAATGAAAGGTATACAATCTGTACAGACAACCAATTGCCAACTTGCATATGATCAACTTTGCCAACATTTGTATTTGCATATGATCAACTTATGTGATCAGTCGGAGAGCCACAAAACAATATCCAACATGTCTTGCATCAAGGTGCCAAATATGGTAGATCCCATCATATATGCCAAACAATAGAATAATAGCATTCTGAGATCAAAGCCAAATGAAACCAAGAACTAAGAAACCATATCAACTATCAAGAAATCCATATGATATCAAGTTGTGGTTTGGACAACAGGGACAACCAACTGAGGGTAAGTCAACACAATAATTATTAATAATAACAATATACAACGTAAACGCAAAGTAACATGGAACTTGCGCTGTAAATTATTATATTCTACTGTTGCAGAGAAAAAGGCCTCAAACGGATGAATTCTTTCATGTGATCCCATCCTTGATTGATGGGCCCTCACTCTACGACAAATCATATAATGGAGACACACTAAATCATATTAGTGTGACAGAGACACAGAAAGGGAACCAATGGTGAATAGCGTGAAAGAGACGCAGGGTTATTATTTTTATTTTTATTTTTTTTCTTTTTTCAAGCCCCAAAAGCCTCTGGATCCAAATATTTTATTACCACATTCATGGGAATTTCCTTGCACCCATGAAAAACATGTTGGAATAATAAAATCTAATGAATGAGCAGTGAGCTGTACTAGTTATGCCGACAATAAGGCGGCATAAAGCAGTTGGTTCCAGCTATCAGGAACGCCTGGCAAACACCAGTGGGTACAATCTTGGTTCTGACCTCCAGTAAAGTTAAGCGTTGTGTAGAATGAAGGATGCCCATCTTTGCGAAATGCTGAGTTATAAGAGATGTCAATGTATTTTACTGGAAATTTGGTTCTGCTCAAAACTTGTTTCAGGATCGTGGTATGAGCAGTTGGCTGTGGATTGTATGATGGATCTTGAATGGGTTCCTTCTCACTGTCGCATCTGTTTCATTCATTGTAACATTTATATAAGTTGTTCATAGTTCCAGTTAAAAGCGTTTACCATAATCAAAGCATCAACAGAAGTTATCATGAAAGGAAATGGAATGGTAAAATCTAGGGGAAAAAGAGTTTGGAAATTAAAAGTTGTAGCATAGAGCCAAGCTGTTACCTTCTCTGACGGTTGTAATGGCCGAATGAGGTGCCACGAAAGAAGACCGGAGTTTGGGGATTCAGATTTAAAGATATCCATTCTGACCATGTAGTGAGTGCTTTTCTGTAAGCTACCAGTGGTTCCATGTCGGTATAAATCTGCTTGCCTTCCATGACTATGTCCCATCTGTTCATGAAGCATAAAAGACATTTGCTTCGTTAGGGCTATTCTTACACATCATCTGGTCAATAAAAATAGGACAAATATTTACTACTTTTTGGTATTGATGAGGTGTAAATTTGCTATTGATTGTTTGACCATTGAAATGGATGATGTTTAAGTATAGTGCTTGGGTAGTTTATGCCCATTTCACTCTAATTACACATTGTCCACTTCAATCATCAAAGAGTCAATAGCATCGTCTAGCAGTCCAGACATAAAGATTCAAAACTACAATGGGAACTCCTCATGTATACACACTTAATTAGGTAAGAAGATGTGAATGGTTCATCTGTTCACATGTTTGTTTATAAGCAAATTCGTGTGGTCACAAAAGTAGATGAGTTATAGATGATGATATAATTGGATTGGGTATGTATTTTGAATTGGGTTATATTAATTATAAATTAATCCTACAGCTCATCCATCCTAAAATGATAAATAAATAACCTATTTTTTAAATTCAACCAATCAATTGTTTTAAAAAAGAACATCAATATTTTTTTAAAGCACCACCAAGAGTGTGGACTCTGGAGTGAAGGTTAAAAATGGATTCAAATCATGAAAGAAATTTTTACAACAGATCTGAGGACTCATCATACCTTTGTGAGCCCAAACGCTCAGGCCACCATTTAGATGACTCAAACATGAGGATATCAGCTCCCATCCAATGATGTGAGTTATTTCTGATATCATCCACGTGAAGAATTCTGGTCCCCTCATTATTGATCTCAAGATCAACCAAAAATGGAGCCCAGAAAAATTCGATGGAAGCATCATATTCCTGCCAACAATTAACCAAATTTGTTAATGATTACCCATTAAAATCTCCTATAAGATTAGCTAGAATTAGAAAGCAGAATCCATCTATCTGCTTGCTTACAGGAGATATGAATTTAACATTGGTACTACTGCCCGGAATGAATGCATTTGGAATTTGTTCAGAGACAAGGCAGAGCAGAGAAAAAAACTGGTTTTGGCTTATGGAGTCACCAACAAGCATTAATTTCTTCCCTCTCAGCCTCTCCAGAAAATCCCTGGCACTGAAACTGAAAGAACAATTGAACTGTTACTGAAAGAGGATATCCAAAATATGACTAAAAGAAAAACACAGTGTGCAATTTACACTTAACCTTGGCAAATCACAGCCATCTGGTTGCCATCTCCACTTCTGATAATCAGAATCTGGCCTACCATTTTCTTTGCAATTGAATTGTTTGCTAATGTAAGGACATTTATCATCATAGAGAGGATAGGAGGGATCATGAACCCATATCCCAGAGAATAGATCACAATCTGTTTTTGTCTCTCCATCTTTTCTTCTATGAATGTCAAAATCCCTCATTTGTTTCTGTGAAGCTTGGGCACAAACAAGATTTTCTGCTACTAGACATAGCAGAAGAGTAAGAATTGCAGTCATCATCTTGGTGAGGGATAGTTTACTCCCCTGAACTGCCTCCATCCTTATAGCTTCGATCTTATGGTTAGTTGAAAGTTCTGCTTGATTAAGACAAGTGGTTAGAATTTAGGATAACCACCAATGCAAATATTGCGAATAATTACCAACTCATGGAGCTTAATTTTAGTTGTAGAGATCCATGTCGACTCACCACCAGTCAAGTCATTAACCCAAGTGTGGACCCCCGTTGGGCCTTTAGAAGCACATATGAGTTAAAAGGAAGTTAATAGTGTCTTTTTAGTTGTAAAAGCAATTCCCCAAAAGTACATGAACATATGTCCAAAACTATGACATCTAGTTTGGATCTTCCATATGAGTACTTTTTGTATAATACAAAAGTGTATACTTCAATATTTTTTTTTGGTTTTAGTTTTGTATTATTTTTTAGGTTTAGTTTTGTATTATTTTAGGTTCGATGTTTTGGACCCATAATTGTAGTGTATGATTTGATCATTTAGGTATATTCATTAACTTAAGATTTGATCTATCACTTGTCTCATTGCCTTGTTCATAACCCTATTAACTTTATTTCCAACAACCTATCTATCTTTGATAGAATTGTAGATCTGTGATCCTTTGACAAGATCACTAGTGTGATTTTGTGATAAGATCACTAGTGTGATTTTGTCCTCTTATATCAAAATTGAAATTTTGCATTCTAAGGCCAATAATTGCATGATCTGACCCATCAATGTGGGTGCCACAATTTAAATTTCATGCACTAGGATTGTGTATTTAAGTATATCATCCGAGCTTATTTGAAAAACATTAAATCATGGAATGATCAAGAGCATAGTCTGGAAAACATACAGTTTGTTCTCCTTTCACAAGTACATTAGGTGCATTTGACATCAACTATTATACATTAGAAAGAAACAATTCCTCTTTATTAATCACCATCCATTGTCAAGGCTCATTTCCAATGACACACTCCGGCACATAGTACACATTAGCTTAGATCAACAATTGGTCTAGTGGCATCCATTGTCATCAACATATAGCCATTCATTGCCTATCTCACTTAATCTCCTTACATTAACTATTAACTTGATTTTAGTGCTTGATAGAGGTGTAAGGGGGAAATTAATACACTTCCACACCCTAGATTAACAAGTTCCATGGTGCTCCTTAACATCTCCAAAGTTTTTCTTACTTTAGATAGCATCAAACACATATTATTGTAAGTACTAAAGACCCTCCTCTGCTTTGGACAAGATCACAAATTTCAAAGATAGAATCATAGATTCCAAACATGATCACAATTCTAAAAGTCATTCTCATGGGTACAATTCCATCCCAGATACTTAGTTACTTAGAATTTAGACGCCTTTGTCTTTTGATCACAAAACTAGTCTCATATGAACTCGGTTTTTACTTTTGTCACATCATGTCATCACATAAGTCTATATTTCAAGGTATGAAACACCAATCCCTCCTATTTCAATTTTAGCACATATCAATTAACATTCCCCAACCGTATGACTACCACAAGCATAAGAGATGGCTTGGTTGTGTGTAATTATGATGAGACACATTGTAGGTTGGCTTAGCCGAAGATTTTTTATTTGATGATTGTTCGCATTGATATTAGGGAAGACTAGCAGGAAATTTGTCATGCCTATGACAAGCCCACCTATATGTCAACCATACAAGTGGGCTAAAAGGTAAAAAAAAAATTTAAGGTTTGAATGCACAATTGTTGAACTTGCAAGATAGTTTACCTAACATTTTACAGTTGACGGCAAAAATCTAGATAGGTTAAGTTGTTGATTGATCTTGTTTACAACTTGCCCTAAAAGGCCATAAGTAAAATTAAGGACAAAGGATAGTTTAATTAATCTCATTTTACTAGGTGTCAAAACTATTAGCATTAACGCTGTAACTCATAAGCAAATTTCCACTACAATAGATTAATTTACTACAATGATAAATTATAACTATAATAACAAGTACAATTTATAAGAATCTCTTATTTAATTATATCATAACTTAAATAAAACCATTTATTCCAAAGGTGAAACTAATAAATAGAAAGTATTCCTTAACAATCTAAATAGAATAAATCAATACGATTTCCAAATCTTTCAAATAAAAAATAAATAAAACAATTTATAAATAAGTGATAAAACATTCTAATCTCGTAGTGATAAAACATTCTAATCTCGTAGGTTTAATAAAGCCAAAGTTTCTTTTTTTCTAATCTTCTAATTTGAAATAAAACAATTCAAATTAAATAGTATTAATTAAAATTTCCCTTATTAATTCTAATTTGGATTTCTTTCTAAATAAACTTAATTAATTTGGATTTCTTTCTAAATAAACTTATAAAACAACTAGAATGACTTTTGTTTTCTTTCTAATTCAAATTACACAATAAAATTTGAGTATTATTTTTTCATTCCAAAGTAAATCATCTCATAGCTTTTTATTATAGAATCCATTAAAATAGTAAAACAACAAAATAACAATTGATTTATATCTTATTCATCCTCACAAAACAATTCTCCAAGTAATTTGTTAAATTATAATTTGTATAACAAAACACAACTAATTAAATTAAATATTTCATAACCAACAATTCAATTATATTAATATTCCATTATATTTCAAAATACCAATACATTTTCAAAATTCTTCTAGTTTAAATTTATTTCTTTACAATTTAAAATGAGTAATATAAATAAAATTTCCAATTGCCTCCATTCAAAACAGGCCTAGAATTTGACGGTCACCCCTGCTTGTCATATAAAAAATTTATGACAATTTTATCATTTAAGTACCTTTCAATTGACATTTAAAAAAAAAAAAATTGTCAAATAAAAATAGGCAGCCACAAAGTGTACCAAACTACTGTATAAGAGGACACTAGGGTTCAAATGCACTTGATTTCTTGGGATACTGTAGAAAATTGTATATAAATTAGCTGCCTAGTATGAATGATGAAGTAATTGGTTCATCTTTTAAGCATTTTAGTTGCTAGGTTTTCTTTTCATGGATATGATGTGCAACCTGGTAAATATTTAGAAAAGCTAAAATGTGGTTGATTCAATTTTTTTATTTCATAAATTTAACATGAAGTCATGAAGTTTATTACTGTATTTTTTTAACTGTAAAGAAATTTCACAGTTCCATTGATTTTTTAAATTCTATAATCACAACAGATCTACAAAAACAAATTTATTATCCGTAAAATATTTTACTTTATTCTAACAAATATATACAAGTAATATTTTACTGGCAAATCCATACAAGTAACAATAATATAAACACTTTAATACAATTTCTACATCCACTTACGAATTACAATCATTTAAATAGTATTTCAAAAAGATAAAGCAATAAGTTTATGGCCATACCTTAAGAGCAGCTCTTGAAGTCTGAGAGAACATTCAATTGCCACACAATGCTTAGGTGGACTTGGCAAATTGAATAACGATGGAGGAAGTAGCAGCAATTTTTTAATCCCTTTAAATAACTATAAATCAACTCTTAATTACAATTTACAGCTCTTCTTAATCTCTCTAATCGTAATTTGTAAAGTTATCCTTATTCCATATGTAATAAACAATGAATTAAAAATAAAAAAACTTTTGCTTTGTAATTTTTTTCTAAATTAGAAATTAGAAATAAATTATTGTATAGAGAAAGCAAAGTTTTTTTTTCTAAATTGAATTTATTGAAGAGAAACATTCTAATTTAATATATATTCAACATAAAGTTGATAAACATTGTAAAAGAAACATTATTTATATTTCTATAACAAAAAATGATATATATTATAATAAGAATATTATATTATATTTACTTATAATAAAATTTTACGGTTTACTAATAATTTAAGGAGTCATATATACGGCTATATAAAAATTTAGCAAGTTAAGGTATATGGTCCAATAAATTTTAGAGTAGTAAAATACATAGACCATCAAATTCCAGACCTGATTCAAAATAAAGCAATATACTAAAACAATTCCCTCCACCCAACTAGAGTAAAGCAATACTTTTTCTTTTTAAATATTTAAACTAACTCTACTTACTAAATTAATTTAAATAAAACAATACAAATTTTGCCTTTACATTCCTATTTCTAAGACTAATAATTTTTTTTAATTATTTAACTAGTCATTTTTTTTTATTTCAGTATATTCATGAATTGCTTTTTTCAATAAAATTTAAAACATAAAAGCCGTTTTTCCTTTCTAATTTTCAATTTCCTTTCCCATTTAAATCTAAGTTTATCTTTAACATTAAATTGATTTTTCTTTTCATGATTAAAGCGATAAAACAAACTAATAAAAAAAAATCATATTCTATTATTAACATGTCTCTATTCTATGCTCGAGACATTAAATAAACTATTAAGATTATTCTTAAATTTTGTATTATTCTCTTTCCAAATCTTTCAACAATATCTAATCCATGAAGAAAATTGTTTAGTTTATATATATATATATATATATATATATATATATATATATATATATATATATATATATATCCTTATCTAAGAATCACTACAAACTGAAATAGACGACATCGTTTTAGAAATAATTACAGGGTATACAAGTTTGAAGAAGGCATTTGAAATTCCTTTACAAAGTTTAAAAGAAACAAGACTGCATAAAAATGGGGGACATGCCCCCCTTGGGAGCACCGTGGGCATTAATGCCCAACGGCCTCCCTTAGGGGGAGTGTCGTGGGGAGGCTGTACGTGGCCTCTCCACAACCCCTATGAGGGTGCCAAGGCCATACAACCAACAGTCCTTTTTAATACATAGTTATTGCTAAATTCAAACTTCAACAATGTTGTTTGATAAATCATATTTACTCTATAGTTTGGAAATTCTCTGGTTCTTCAATCAATAGTATAAAAATAAATAAATATTATATATGCAGATATATATATATATGTAACATATATAAAAAAATTAACTGATTATTCATAAAGATATTCAAATTACCACAAATATACAACAGTATAATATACAGAAATAAATAAAACCCTCCTATATATATATATATATATATATATAAAATCACAAGATTGTTTTCTGATTACATATATATCTATTTTTCTTCTCCAATAACTAGGTCAAATAGATTTATAGAATCATATAGAATTTAATGGAACAAGAAGCTTTTATTTCAACCTACTAAATACAGAATTAAAAACCATCATCACAAGAATAGATTTAATAGGATTTCTTTTTTTTCAAATCTTCAAGGTGAAATATCATAACAAAATTTACCCAACCAATACATTAACAAATTGGTTTCTTTGACCACAAATTGACTTCTCAAGCTCTTGACACATAACAAAGGATTCCAACAAGAATCATATCCAAGGCACTCTTGCCAAAACTTCATAAACACATTATTCTTTCCCTGAAACCCTCATTGGCTTCTTTCAACCAACCACTTGACAATGGAGCTTTTCTTTGACCTGCACACATACAAAAGGCCAAAATAGGTGGCCAAGTCCTTCTCTACACCCTACCATAGGGATTGCATAAGCACATCCCACCCCTGAGTAGGAGAACTCTACAAACCAAGTTCACATAAACATGCACAACTTGCAATTACACAAACCCCCAAAAGAAACAAAATCAACAAGTTTTCCCACATATAGACTCACAAACAAGGATCTTTCATGGATCCAAATTAGGGGGAGGGAGGGGAAAGTCAACCCTCTTGGGGACACAACAACTATCAAGAATCACCATAAATTATAATACACAATTCCATTAGCACCAACCCTTATACCTCCACACATACCTCCACAACAATGCAAAGAATCAACCCCAACACCACTAATCACCACCACAACATAACAACAATCTCCACTTCTCCACACACCTCCAAAACCTCCATACACCTCAATTATAGCCAAAAATGTCAACATGCATCTCCACAACCTCCACAAAAAGTACATCAACATAACAAATTTTATCAATATACATCTCCACAACCTCCACAAATACACATCAACATAGCCAAATTTACCAATATACATCTCCACAACCTCCACAAATACACATCAATATAGCAAATTTTACCAATATACATCTCCACAACCTTCACAAAAACATCAATCACATATTCAACAACGAATCATATAAAACCAATAACCATTCCCCAAGAGAGGTTCATGCCTCCCTCAAACCCTAAGATTTGGGAGGCTCTCATCAATTTGGAGAGTCACTCCCATACGACCCAAAACCCACAAAATCAACAAAAGACAAATAACCCAAAGTATCATACAAATCCCAATTCACATACCATTCACATAATTCTTCATAAAAATCAAAATACAAGATTATTTAGAGTGTTACCTCAGCTCCCCAAGTTAGGGTGAGCCCAATCTAAAACCTGAATGAAATTTCAATCCTTTGCTCTTAAATCCAAAACCCTTGAAATCTAAAACTTCTCCAAACTCAAGCCAAAATCTCTTTTTTCTCCACAATTTCTCCCTTCTCAAAACCCATGCATAGCAAAAGTGTAAAACTCTCCCCCAAAAATTTCCCATAAATAAAACTAAAAACTTCAAAAAGAAAGAAAAACAAAAAGAAAGCAACTTTGTTTCTTTTTTTTTTCCAAAAAAATCTTCTTTTTCCAAAATTAAAACAAAGAGATAAAATCCTTTCTTAAAAAGAAATATTAAAATATTAATTTTTAAAGCATTTATCCTCATCCCACAAAAGAAATAAATTAAAATGAAAATAAATAATTAAAATGACTTTCACCCCCAAAAGGCAATTTAAATAAAATTTATAAAATAATAAAACTTCACAATAACACACAAAAATAAAAATTAAAACAAACAATAACTTTACATCACAATTTAGCCTTAACCTCTTCCATGGGTTAGGCTAGGCTAACTGGTATAACATAGGGTTTATGGAGTCTCCGAAACCACTTAAGGAATCTTGGCCACCCACTTGCACACTTAATTTCGAACATCAATACGTCAAGATAATATAGCCAAAGCAAATTTAAATTCATAACAAAACAAATTAAATAATCCAATTTCATTTATTTCCACATCATTCAAGTAATTTAAACTAATTTATTTAATAACAACATATAAGTATCAATTCCATTTAATATTTTCTTTTCACACATAGTTATTAATCTACTCAAATAAATGAAATCATATAATTTAACACTTAAATCCATAAAGTTTAAATATCAAAATAATGTCCAAAAGTGTCAACTAATGTATAATGCCCAACATAATAACCATAACTGTCCATAGTACTAATGTATAATGTTTCACACACATCAAAAATATAATCCAACTAATAAAGTCTAGTAATGTAACCATATCAACTAAAGTGTCAGAAAAGGATGGGCCTCACAAAATTGCTAAGAGCATAGCCACTACCGATCCCTTAATTTCAAAAATGCCATGGTGGAGACCTAATTAGAACCAAGCCTTCAAATTGTGAGAACATTCACTGTAATGCAGAGGTGTGGGAGATCCTTATGAGAGATAACCTTACCTCCTATATTGAAGCCATGAATGACTATGATAAAGTTTTGTCTAGGGAATTTGCCACATCTTGGAAAGGAGGTACTGTCTACATTAGGGGGATCTCTTTCAAAGTCTTTGAAGAGCTCATTACCATGGCAACTAGGCTCAAGATGGAGGGTGAACATTTGTAGAAGAAAATCAAAAGCCACAACCATGAGGCGATGAAGAAATTCCTTAGAAGGGGTTAAAAAGTTGAAAGAAACAAAATGGGTTCAATAGGGAAAATCATTAGGGATGCTAGAAGACAGTAGTAAAGGTCCTCATGTGGTATATCATGTTGGAAGGCAAGTACAAATATTTTTATTCATACCTATTTCCAATGATGAATCATCTAAGGCATGATATCAAGTTAAATTCTTCCTTTTGGATATTTACCTCTATTGGTGCACAAAGTTGGTGTTCCCCAAATCCCTAAAGATAACCAATTCTTGAGTGCCAGGGGTGTCAAACTCAAGACAAAGATCACACACTTATAGTCAGGATGAGGCAACTAAGGACAACATGGTTAAGGTGGTTAAGACCTTCTTCATCTTTTGGCTCTGTTAAGCCAAGGGGGGTATTCCCTAAGGTGTAAGGAAGAAAACTTGATAACAACAGTATGAGAAATCCCAAATCAAACCACACCCAATGCACAAGATCTCCAAATTTTGTCACTAAACATGTATGTTGGTTTGATGAAATTTGGGTGCTACACCTTTATAAAACAGACACACAACTATATAGATGACTTTAGAATGATGCTATAATAGCCTCTAATATGATAACATACATTTGGATATGGATGTGAATGGAACAAACAACTCTAGATAAGTAATGTATTTGTGTTTTGTTGTTCTTGATGGTGTGAAGGAAAATGGGTGTTGAGCAGAAAATAGATCAGTGCCTACTCCATCTAGGGCCACAAAGTCAAGACAGACATGCAAAGGGGACACCAAAGTAACCAAATTTTCCACCTAATCAAGGCAAAAACAAAGATAATGTAGATAACCTATTATGTAAGTTGGCCTCTATGCAACACGATAAAAACAATAGGATTGCAGGGCTAAATTACAAGCATTATTCAATGATCCATGAGTATATACTAAATTTCATGCATTCAAATAGAGGATAGCATAGAAACAACATTGTAAAAGTGTTTTACAATCTACATAGACCAACCAATGATGTAAAATACTTAAAACAACAAATATGAATAGGGCATACAAGAAATATACCAAAGATTCAGCACACGCCCAAGGAGACACTTGAAAGGAGCCAAAATCTGCACTATTAATTCATTCTTTGCACATTAACATATCCATTCATTGCCTTTGAATGAGAATCTGATTGGAATTACAATACAAATGTCTTCAAAACCCTAGTTGGGAAAAACACGCAAGTTTCTTACAAAATTTCTATATTTTTTGACCTATGCTTTGCACAAAAACTTTTCCATCCCTTTCAAATGAATGTAAAACACATTATATACTCTACTTTTTCTAGAAGGAGGCATCGAGAAAAGACTTTGACCATTCAAAGACCCAAAATGGGCAAGATATAGCTTACCTCACTTTCACATGGGTCATCTCAGAAAATCCCTCGATTTGGAGTGCAAGACCATGCCCAAGTGCAAGAAATTCACCACCAGAGCGCCCACATCAGTCTTGGAGCACTTGGAGTTCATCTACCTAGCATTAATGGTGTTCCATGGAGGTTTATTGTTCATCTGGACGTAGCTAGAAATATTTATTTTTCACCTTTTTACGCCTGGAGAAAAAGCAGAATCTCGAGGGGGTCAAGGATGGATTAGTTTGGGGTAGGACAAGATATGTGGGTTGGAAGGGGTGATTGACATATGCAGGGGAAATGGAGGGAATTAGATTTGCAAAGATCCAAAGGGGATTAGTATGCGGAGGATGAGGGGGTGTTAGGATATGGAGGTTTGAAGGGTAAGTGAATGCATATGCATCCAGGTCAGGGGTCTGCAAAAAGGACTTATGAATCTTTTGTGAGGAAAGAGAGGGAAAAAGGATTTGCAGGGACATAGGGGTACCTAGATTTTAAGAGATCTGGGGGGAAGCGAATATATCCACATGAACATGATTCCCCCACCAAAAGGAACATTAAAGGAAAAGCGAGGATTTGAGGAGGAACAAGATAAGTAGGCATCTAAGGGGTGACTATATATGTGGGGAAACGGGGGGATCTGGATATATCCATATTTGGATCAAAGTTTCATAGAAGGGATTTGAAGGAGAAAAGCAGAGGTGTGGGAGAAAAGGGAATGCAGGGACTTGAGGGGTAACAACATATATTTGGCTGTTATTAGAAGGTGTGTAGAAAACCTTAAGGGAAAAGCTTAAGGACATCTGTAGGGAAGCGAGGAAAAAGAGGAAGCAAGGATCCAAGGGGATTTTTGATATATCTTGCTCCTAAGGGAAACCCCACAAATCTTAATGGGTCCGAACTTCTGCCAAATTCTGATGGGGGCAAAAATCTTGCAAATGCCATAGGGGATGAAACTTCTACCAAATCTCAATGGGGGCAAAAATCCTGCAAATCTCGCAGAGGATGAAACTTCTACCAAAGGTAAAAAACTTAGAAAATTTCAAGGAATTTTAAGGATTTTCTCCCAGATTTCAAACAAGACCATCACATTTTTCAAGGCATACAAAACCAAAATCCACAAAGAAAAGACACAATATTTTCAAATGAATTTTGGGTAAAATTTGGGCTAGATAATTCAGATGCCAACAACCTCCTTGGAAGACTCTATCATTCAAGTGGTTTTAGGCAAGAAGGAACTTCCCCTACATTAGGGGTTGATTTACTATCTTTATCAATTCTAGCTAGATTGTACCTATGTTACTTGAAACATGACTCACAGGGTGAGTCAACCTTGATTTACACATGAACCCTCTCCTTGCCACGGGTGACCTCTAGGTCACTCCCTCGAGCATGGCAGGAGCCAATCGAGTGGAGGTGAGACTCGAGGGTGGTTCTACACTCGAGGGAGTAGGACATCATGGAGAGAGGTTAGCCTATTCTGGGGCCTTGTGTGGTTGTCTAGTTATTGAGCCCTTTCTATGGTTGTGGTTGTTAAGACAATAATATGACTTGAAGGGTCACTTGTGATGTTTCTCTTGTTGGGGTTTCTTAGATTCCAACGTCTAGTGGGCAAGCTATTTTGTTTGTTGATGTTCTTAGCACATTTTAGTCTTTCTTCATGAGCTTGAAGTTGTTGTTAGATTTGATTATCTTGTTGCACAACCCTAATGATATGTTCTTGTTCTTGTGTAAGTTGTGGCCTAGGGTTGATTTCCTCTAATGTTTTTTTAATTTTGTGTTTTTGATATGAATGCAAGATTTTTTTGTTCTTTTCTTGGAATCAAATAAAAAAATGAACTAATTATCTATGAATTTAAATAGGAATGCACTTTACTATGAAGTTACCTAATGCAATTTACACTATGCTTTTGGTGTTTTTCCATAATGATTTTTGATCTAAACTATGAACTCAAGAATACTTGGAATGAAACTAATCTATGAATTGCAATGAAATGAATTTAACAAAGATAATCTACTTAACTTGAAATAAATCCTATCAAGGAAATTGCAATAATAAGATTACTTTTTTCAAGAGCAAATTGTGATTTAATTACTACTCAAAAGCATTAAAGAACTATTGTGTGGTTACACAACACACGCCATTTTGCCTCAGCAAAATAGGGACCCAACTCTTTTTGCTTGGATTGGCTTGTTTTCCTTTCCCTTTTGTTTTGGGTGATATGGTAAAAGTAGCATTAGTCAGTATGCATATGTCTAGTCTTAGGCATGTCTGAATCTTGAAGTATGAAGTCAAATTTCTAAAGTTTGAGTCTTTCTGCAGAAATCCTGTTAAATGAATTTCAAGTAGGTTTGCCTTTTGGATCACTCCAGAATTCCTCAGGACTAGGAAGTTATGCCCAATCAAAGTTTGGTCAAAAAGTCCTAAGGATACCCTCACATTTCCTAAGGTTCGGATATTCGCTAATATCATGAGTGCAAGTTTTATAAAGGAAAACTCAATGTCTGCATATTTGCTAATATGCAGATGTCAAATTTTGACCCGAGAGGTAACACACTGTCAGAATACACAGACATTCCGCGAGGGTGCACATTCAATGTTAATATCCCGGATATTCGTTAGTATGCAGACTTGCCCAAATACAATGAAAAACACTAAAGGTCCGCATATTAACTTAATATCTTGACCCCCACTAATGTCCAGACGTCAAATTTAAAATTACCTGGGGGTTAAACGTCATATGCGGGATATTAGTTAACATCTCAGATCTTAACTTGATATCTTGAGCTCTGAAAATGTCCATGTCCCGATGACGTCATGTCATCCTAACCTCATGAAGAAAGTAAAGTTAATATCCATAACTTCAATATTCCCTCTGAACAAATAGAATGATGCTGGGTTTCGAAGGATTAAATGAAACAATGGGCCCGCAAGTATTGAAGATCAGACGGTAGCGTATCCTCGCGGGAGGATCTTCCCATCTGGAAAGATTCTCCATGCTAGCATGAGATGGTGACATGTGGCTAGTTCTTAGGGAAAGTCACCTCCATGTCCTGATGATGTCACATCCTCACTAAATAACAAAGGTATATTCTATGTTGACATCACCTAGACATTAGAGCGTCTTGATATTACCTTGGTTAATATCCAAACCTTACTTTAACAACTTGATCCAGATGACGTCACATCATCCTGACCTTACAAAGAATGCTAAACTCATGTCATCCAGATATTAACTATCATCTGGATCTTAACTCAATATCCAGGTTTGAGATTGGATGGTAGCACATCCTCACAAGAGGATCTTCCCAGCCAGAAAGATTCTTTGCGCTACTATGAGATGGCGACACGTGTCCATATGCATATCCTGACATACTTGAGAACACATGTGGAACCTGATGACAAATCTTTGGTCAAACAAAGGTTGACCTAACCCCCATGTTGATGTCATATGAACATATCCACATGGATATACCCATATCTTGGAAGTATATCCTGAACTCAAAAAGTCATATCCAGATATTCATATCTCGAGTCTCCTCCCACATCTAATGATATGCATAAATTCTTGCAAGATTATCAAATACAAATGTTTAATTTCTATATGTTTGTAATTGCAGATTAACATGAAGAAAGCTGGATGTTGCAGAGGAAAGCTAAAATGGATAAAGTTGCAGACAAGAATGACATGAACTAGAACAAAGGGGAATGTCACTGAATGTGCTATCTATTAGCTAAAGCGTGAACCAGGTCAAAGAGGCTAGAATATTCTTTGTCAGCTATATGATTGCCAATTGGAAATCACGTGCTTTCTATCTAGGCCATTGGATCATCATGATTGGATCCTAATCATTAGATCTTGTGTAACTATTTTTTGGCCTTTGTTCTATAAAAGGGCCATGACTTGTCATTTGTAAGGGAGGTCAATCATTTTCATATCTAGCAAAAAGAGGAGCCAATTATTTTCATATTTGGCCAAGAGGTCAAATTGTTGTAGACCTGATAGGAGATCAGATTACTGAGACTAATACAGATTGAATTGTTAAATGTATGGGAGGCTGAATTGTTTCAATTCTGAGCACTTGTTGTGATGTTTTGCAACTTGGTGAATTCTCTCACAAGGTTCTTTCTCCAGGCCATTTGTAAATGTACTTGTTCTAAAGGATACTAGATGGAGATGAAGCTACAGATTACATCCTGATTGTAAACTTTATGTAATATTCTAGTTGATTATTGGATATGTAATGGTGAAATGTTGTGTTCAATAGAAGTGCTTTCATTTTCTTGCATATTGTTAACTTTTCCTGTGAAGATTTGCACTGGATCATGCAGATTTGTGGACTGTCCTGGTGAAGTATGATTTAGTTTACTTCTCTTCATTATTGTATCGGAACATGTATGTGGATCAGTGGTCCCAGTTAAGTAATTTTGGGAATATCATTCTCTAAACTCTATTTTTTCATTTTCATTTCATTGAATTACCATCATCCTAACTACAATATACAGATAAATGAAAAGAACATAAAATATGCAGATACCCATAGACATATGAAAATCATTAGCATATTTGAGCTAAATGCATGTAGAATTGAAAATATCATGCAAAGAATTACAAATAATGGTAAGAATCATGGAAATATCAGCTTATTGGCATAATATTTATGTAAATTCATAGTGCAGAAGTAAGATTAAGTAAAAATTAGTTCAGTTTCAACAAATTGAGATAGTTGCAAAAGAACTAATCAGAAATCATCAAGGTCATTGCAAATAATACTGATCAGATTAGAGATTAACATAAATATACATAAATATTTGCATGATTTGGTTAAATATAGTAAAATTTAACCTCATTTGTCAAGAATTTATAGAGAATAGGTGAAAACAGAGCATATCAGGATACAAATCATCTTAAAAGAGTACATAAGGCCCCTAATGTAAAACAACATATCACATCAACCTCGTTTAATGTCAGATGATCATGACTTGGTCCACAGAGACTTGGAGTCATCAATTCATCCTGAATTGATCGCACTTTTCAAGATAATAAAGGTTTGATGTGTAAACTTTTATTCATGTTATAATGACTAACAATCATCATCAACATAAATTGGTGCTAGAAGGAGGGATAGAACAACTTGATTTGAGGACTTGTCATCTTGATATCATTTCCTGTGCTCAAATGTCTACATATTTTTTCTTTTTCTTCATTTTAGTCTGATGGATTCATATGAAGACAATTTCCAAGTAGATATTCCTTTCTTCTAGGGAACGTTAAATAGGAAACTATATCCTCAAAATTTGTCTAACTTTGGTTTATCCAAAAGATGCAGGATACACAATTCTACAAAGGACAGTGAAGTTAGTTGTCTGACTTTCCTCACAAGGTTAGATTTAGCTTTAAAAGGACTAATTCCTTTCTTAGATGTGTACAGGACTGAAGTTTGGCAAGAGGATGAAGGAATTTTGGAGCAACAAGAAGATACAGCTTCAGAGGTTGGGAGATATCCTGAAAAAGTATTAGTTGAATCAATTTTAGAAGATGAAGATAATGAAGAACCTTTCGATGAATCACTATATGGTGAGATTGATAGTTCTCTACTTCCTTGTTGAAGTACTAATATGGATGAGGCAGAGTATAGGTATGAATCTTTTGAAAATTGTAGAGAAGAAAGTGCTCCATGTTTTACGTCATCAGACAATAAATCTGGAGGATTAGAGTATCATGCTACACTTGATAAATATATTGAATTATTAAGAAATACTTGTCAATATAATGCCTCTAGATCTGATCCTAATAGTTTTGATAATGATGAGTGGACAAAGAAGTTTAAACAACTGATGAAAGAATTAAAATGTACAGGCGTTGAAGAAGTTCCTACTATAACAACTCAAGGAGTCATAGAGATGAAAGTGAATACTAATTTATTAGTTGATTTCTTTAAATTGAATGATCAAATCCAAGATTGTTGCAGGACAATGGAACTAGACACTCTACTAGATGTTAGAAGTGAACTATATGAAGAGCAATTCATGAAAAATAGAACATATAGAAAGCTCTATTATTGTTGTGCATAATCAGATGTCAATCCAACACCATTTTGAAAATGAAATAGGGAAGTATTCCTATCTATCAAATGTTGTTTCACCTTTATAGTTAAATTATTTAGAAATGATAAATTTATGTAAATTAGATTGTGATGATGAGGATACTCACCTAAGTGCTAATGTGCAAAGAACTAAAGAAAACATTGAGGTGTTTCTTGAATTTGAAGATCTTCAAATGAACCTTCAAAATGAAGAACTGGAGTTGGATAAAGATGAAGAAGTAATCCATCAGGAGTCATACACCCTTCAAGATGAAGTGAGACAAGACATAAAGTCCCTAAATGGAAGATTGGATGGCAGGGAATAGGCATGTCTAGCAGAACAGGAAATGCATCAGGTGTATTTTTCCTTTCCCTAGTGAATGATGTTGATTATTATTTTGGTTATGGAAATTCAAGGGATAAAACATGTGTATGGATTAGTCATGGATATAATGAATTGCCTCAATTACTGATCATTAAGGTTTACTTTGTTAAATATAGTGAATTTAGAATAAAAGAATATTTTTTAAAATACAAAGATAAATTTGCTAGGATTAGAACCCTGACTAGTGCCATGATACTCCTACATAATTTGAGGAAGTATGTGAATACAGGTGTTTGTAGGCCTAACCCTGGGTTTTGTTTACCTTGTAGTGTCTTGTATATAGTCTGATAGGGTAGTTGTCTTTTTGCTTCTTTCCTTTCTGTCCCACTTTATTTGCTTTTATTTCCCTTTTGTATAGTTGCTTGTATAGTTTTCTTTGTGTGTTTGCTTTGTTGTGTGTTGTTAAGTCCCTATTTTGGTCAGGGAAGATTGTGCACCTTTCCACTTTAGAAGGCTAGTGAAATTGTTAGAATTCAAGAAATGAATACAAATTCTTACATAGGTTGTGACTCCTGTTAGTGTAAGTACCTTTGATCAGGTTTGTGATATCCTGTTCATCAGTGATAACGTTTCATGTTCAAGGAGATCCTCACAAAATACACCTAATAGCCTTGGATTTGTTGAACATGCTAGTGTAGTGTTAAGTGAAAAATCTAAAGGTTTGCTCTTGCTACCATTGCAATCCTCAACCTAAACAAAATGTCCTCACACCTTGCAAAATGTGCTTACATGATCATATCTTATGAATACTGATAAAAAAAGAGAAATATATTGAATATCCAAAAGAGTAATTAGGCCATCCAAGTAACTCTACTGGGGATATAGACACCTGATTGGCAGTGGGGCTCTACTTGGGAGAATTGCAATGATAACCTTGTTGAGGCTATGGATGCCTACTGGCAGCAAGGCTCTATCTAGGTTGGCTATGAGGGTTAAACCAAACTATGTAGCTTAACACCTGTCACTAGTGTATTCAACTTATCTGCAAGATGAAGGATACGAACCACATGCACACATCTGAGTCCTTACATATTGTTATATTGATGAACATGATATCATTTAGAAAGGTTAGGATGCTCATATTTGATAAGAGCTAGAGCATTATGTGTTAATTTATCTTCATCTCTTGAATTATTTGAATTTTGATTGTTTTCTTTGGTGGCAAGTTGTTGTGTGGTTACACAACATGCCCCATTTTGCCTTTAGCAAAATAGAGACCCAAATCTTTTTGCTTGGCTTTGCTCATTTTGCTCTCCCTTTTGTTTTGGGTGGTATGGTAAAAGAAATATCAGTCATTATGCATATGTCTAGTCTCAGGCATGTCTGGATCTTGAAGTATGAAGTCAAATTTCCAAAGTATGAGTCTTTCCTCAAAAATCCTGCTAAATGAATTTCAAGCAAGTTTGCCTTTTGGATTACTCTAGAATTCCTTAGGACTAGGAATTATGCCTGATCAAAGTTTGGTCAAATAGTCCTAAGGATACCCTCACATTTCCTAATGTCCAGATATTCGCTAATATCCTGAGCACAAGGTTTATAAAGGAAAACTCAATGTCTGCATATTCGCTAATATGCAGACATCAAAGTTTGACCCGAGAGGTAACACACCGTTGGAATACATGGACATTCCGCAAGGGTGCACATTCAATGTTAATATCCTAGATATTCGTTAATATGCAAACTTGCCCAAATACAATGAAAAATACTAAAGGTTCGCATATTAACTTAATATCCTGACCCCCACAAATGTCTAGATGTTAAATTTAAAAGTACCCGGGGGGTTAAACATCATATGCAGGATATTAGTTAACATCCTTGATCTTAACTTGATATCCTGACCTCTGAAAATGTCCATGTCCCGATGACATCATGTCATCCTGACCTCATGAAGAAAGTAAAGTTAATATCCATAACTTCGATATTCCCTCTGAACAAATAGAATGATGCTGGGTGTCAAAGGATTAAATGAAACAGTGGGCTCGCAAGTATTAAAGATTAGATGGTAGCGCATCCTCACGGGAGGATCTTCCCACCTGGAAAGATTCTTCGCACTACCGTGAGATGGTGACATGTGGCCAGTTCTTAGGGAAAGTCACCTACATGTCTTGATGATGTCACATCATCACTATATAACGAAGGTATATGCTATGATGACATCACCTAGACACTAGGGTGTCTGGATATTAACTTGGTTAATATCTGAAGTTTACTTTAACATCCTGATCCAAATGATGTCATGTCATCCCGACCTTACAAAGAACATTAAACTCACTTACATCATCTAGATATTAACTATCATCTGGATCTTAACTCAATATCTAGGTCTAAGATCAGAAGGAAGCACATCCTCGTAGGAGGATCTCCCAGCCGAAAAGATTCTCTGTGCTACTGCGAGATGGCGACACATGTCCATATGCATATCCTAACATACTTGAGAACACATGTGGAACCCGATGACAAATCTTTGGTCAAACAAAGGTTGACCTAACCCCCATGTTGACGTCATATGGACATATCCACATGGATATACCCATATCCTGGAGGTATATCTTGAACTCGAAAAGTCATATCCAGATATTCATATCCTGAGTCTCCTCCCACATCTAATGATATGCATAAATTCTTGCAAGATTATCAAATACAAATGTTTAATTTCTGTATGTTTGTAATTGCAGATTAACACAAAGAAAGTTGAATGTTGCAGAGGAAAGCTAAAATAGATAAAGTTGCAGAGAAGGACGACATGGACCAGAACAAAGGGGAATGTCATTGAATGTGCTATATGTTAGCCAAAGCGTGAACTTGGTCAAAGAGGCTAGAATATTCTTTTCTAGCTATATGATTGCCAATTGGAAATCATGTGCTTTCTATCTAGACCATTGGATCATCATGGTTGAATCCTAATCATTGGATCAATGTAACCATTTTCTGGCCTTTGTTCTATAAAAGGGCCATGAATTGTCATTTGTAAGGGAGGTTAATCATTTTCATATCTGGCAAAAAGAGGAGCCAATTATTTTCATATCTTTCCAAGAGGTCAAATTGTTGTAGACCTAATAGGAGATCATATTATTGAGACTAATGGAGACTGAATTGTTGAAATTATGGGAGGCTAAATTGTTTAATTTTGAGCACTTGTTGTGATGTTCTGCAACTTGGTGAATTCTCTCACAACATTTTTTCTCCAGGCCATTTGTAAATGTACCTATTCTAAAGCATACCAGATGGAGATGAAGCTATAGATTACATCCTGATTATAAACTTTACGTAATCTTCTAGTTGATTTCTAGATATGTAATGGTGAAATTCTGTATTCAATAGAAGTGCTTTCATTTTTTTGCATATTGTTGTCAACTTTTCCTTTGAATATTTTCATTGGTTCATGTAGATTTGTGGACTGTCTTGGTGAAGTATGATTTAGTTTACTTCTCTTCATTACTGTATCAGAACATGTATATGGTTTAGTGGTCCCAGTTAAGTAATTTTGGGAATATCATTCTCTAAACTCTATTTTCTCATTTTCATTTCATTGAATCACCATCATCCTAACTGCAATATACAGATAAATGAAAAGCAGAACATAAAATATGTAGATACTCATAGACATGAAAATCATTAGCATATTTGAGCTAAATGCATGTAGAATTGAAAATATCATGCAAAGAATTACAAATAATGGTAAGAATCATGGAAATATCAGCTTATAGGCACAATATTTACTTAAATTCATAGTGTAAAAGTAAGATTAAATAAAGATTAGTTCAGTTTCAAGAAAATTGAGATAGTTGTAGAAGAACTAATCATAAATCATCAAGGTCATTGCAAATAATATTAATCAAATTGGAGATTAACATAAATATACATAAATATTTGCATGATTTGGTTAAATACAATAAAATTTAACCTCATTTGTCGAGAATTTACAGAGAACAGGTGAAAATAGATCATATCAAGATACAAATCATCTTAAAAGAGTACGTAAGGCCCCTAATGGAAAACAACATATCACATCAACCTCTAAGTAATGTCAGATGATCATGACCTAATCCATGGAGACTTGGAGTCATCAATTCATCATAATTTGATCGTACTTTTCAAGATAATAAATGTTTGTTGTGTAAACTTTTATTCATGTTGTAATGACTAACAATCATCATCAACAAGAACCTAGAATATGGTTGATGCGTAATTCTTCACACTACCCTAAGGAATCCTTTGTATGGCAACAACTTCATTCTCTTGTAGCAGTGAGGTCCTCCTCTTGGAAATGATTGTGAAGAGAGCAAATAATCGAATTAAGCTTGAGAAAGCTAATGATTAAGCTCTAATTGAGCTATGAGCACTATGTGAGTGTGCTAAATGGGCATAATGGATTTAGCTTGAGCAAATATGAGAATTGGCATGCTTTGAGAAGCTTTTGAAAGATTTGATAACCTATGAGCTAAAAAAAATAGAAGGCATGTGTATCTTGCGTGAGCATCAAGGATGCTAATGGAGAGAAAACAAAAAGCACTTGTTATGGAGTAAAATATTTACCCTTGCTAATTTAGACTTATTTTGACACCTAGTGGGACAATAAACAATTAATTCTTGATCCCAATGAATAAACCTTGATAAATAAACTTAGGACTGGGCTAAGCTCACCCCATTAAGTACTCCCTAGAGTTTGTAGGGGCTAAAGGACTAGGGCGTCCAGCGCCCTGGGCCTGGATGTTATCCCCGACCTTAATTTGGTGGTGTCAGCTTAGAACACCTCTTTGGTTTACACTTGTTGGCCTCAATTGGTTTTATTCACTGATAGTGAGTAGGAATGCATATACGGAGTTTTATTATTCATTTTACACCTAGAAAAAAAGAGCGAGAACAACTAGAGAACATTAGAATGCTAGAAGTGCTAATCTTATGCTCAAGTATTCTTCATGATTGGAATAGATCTTTGTATGTGGATATTGTGATGATTATTTATAGGTCTTGAAGGAAGTTTAATTCTTCATCCTCTATCTCTTTGTTGGTGCATGGTCTTGAGTCACTTAGTCCATTTAGGGTTTCATATCTTGTGGTAACATTTACCATTTATATTCATTCTTTCATCATTTATAGCAGATCTGGCCTCTACCCTCCTAGGGAACACACTCTTTGATCTCTAATCACTATTGTAGTGGAGGTGGAAACACCAACATGGAGTTTGACTAAGGCAATCCCCTAAAAATAGCACAACCCTTTCTCTTCTTGTTTGTGTGTAGGTCACATTCGGCAGAATCAAATGACAAGTGATAGGAAGCAAGCAGGCAGACAGGTGAAGACATCCAAATTAGAATATTTTACAGAACCCTAATTTGGGTCTAAGGCACCCAACACCCTAGTTCCTCTCTACCCAAACCCAGGTTCTAGTTCTTATCTCTCTCTTGATCTCTATTATTGTCTTAGACTCTCTGTATTAGTTTTTGTTAGTCATCTATTCATTGATCTTGCTCAATTAGGGTTTCCTACTTTGCCCTAGTTTGATTGGTTAGATTTGGTTAACACTCTTTTATACAACAAAGGTATAAAACTCTCATAGTTTGTCTCTCCTCCAAAGGTAGAATCCAAGCTCAGTTTGTATTCCAATGTCGATAGAAGAGGGTTTGACCTATTTTAGGGTTTTAAGCTAAGTCTCCCTTTTCCATCAAACATTTTGGTGAACCTAACATATCTTGCACCTTTACATCCTTCTTGCTTCAGATATGAGTTATTTTCTTCCCTAGATCTGATTAGGTTCAATTCATGGATAATTTAACATAATTGCATAGCTTCCTTTTCCATTGTTTCAATGCTAGGGTTTATAAAAGCCTTGCATTTCTAAGAAAACCTAGCTAGTCTTGAAGCCTAGGATTTTTGATGGGTGTCTTGTTTCAAATTTTGTTGATGTTATTTGCTTATCAAATGTAATTTTACATTGCTTTAGCATATCATAAATGTCATCTTGTGTTGAAATTTGAAAGATAGAGCATTCTTGAATTGTTATTATTTGGGATTAGCACGAAGAAGCATTAGATTTAGGGTTTGATTTGAATATAAGCATTGGTTAAATCTAATTGAGCTTGAGTAGAGGTGAATTTGATCAAATGTTTATTATTGCATTATATTTGTTTACATTTGATCAAAAGAGCAAAACATTGATTCTTTTAAACTAAAAATTAACCTCTTCTTCTATCACATAACTTATTTCTTCTACTTATGCATCTTGTGTGTCACTCAAATTTATAAATCCTTTATGAGTTTTGTAACTCGGTGCCCCAACTCTAACACCTTTGTGTGAAGAAGTCATCAAATTATGGGTTCTAATTCTTTGAATAGCATTGATATCGACACATTAAAACCCCAATTCGTAAATCCAATCACACATGAGGGCCCATCACCTCTTCATGATATTCCTACTTCACATATCCTAGAAGCATCAAATTTTCATGAATCCACTGATATAGAGGACCTCGTGGCTCATGTTCCTGAAGCTCAAATTCAAAAATTAGACACCGAGTTGGCTAATTATCAGTAATTTGTAAGCTCAAAACATATAGCTGAGGAGGCCATACTTGTTGTTGAGAGTATAAGAAGTTTATTGCTTGAAGGACAAGAGGGACTAGAAGTCTTGTGTGGTGTAGCTCACATATTGCACAATAACAATATGTCAGCAACTAGTTGTGCGGAAATCATCACTAATGTGACTTCTTTGAATCAAATAGGGACTCAAGTGTTAGTACCCATACCAAAACCCCCTATTCCTACATACACTTCTCCTATCCTCACCACAACTACACAACCAAGTAATAGTGCTACCACATGTGTTGGGTTATCTATCAAGAATCTCGTTTATTATTATAGTGGCATTCCCTTTAATTATCCAAGTGCTACTCCACCTACATTTAATCAACTTGAACCTAATATAACTCTCCAAAAAGCCAATAATACAATGTTACAACCAATGGTTAGCCCTATTCATTCATACCAATCTCAACCTAGTTCACCTCCTGACCCTGTCATTAACCAACTTTTGCAAAATATGACTTCCATCCAACAACAATAAGCAAACATGAGTCAAGATCCCTTGAAACCCACTATTCCATCACATTATACCCATATCCCTTTATCTTATCCAATCCTGAGAGCTCAAATGCCTGAGAAGTTTGAAACCCCTCTCTTTGAGAAGTATAATGGGAAGGGAGACCCTAACAACCATGTGGTAGCCTTTACAGCTATGTGTAGTCATTTCTTCTTCGAAGATGCAATGTTGGCTAAACTCTTTCCTAGGTCACTCAAAGACACACCCTTGGATTGGTTTTGTTGAATGCATATGACAACTAAGAGGGGGGGTGAATTAGTTGTAACTTATAATTCCAAAACCCTTAAACACATTTAGACCCACATCAATTCATTTAACCCTTAAATAGTTATGATGATTAAGCATGAAATCAAATAACATAAACTGAATCAACTCAACATCAAACACAAGAGAACACTAGATTTACGTGGAAAACCCAAGGGAAAAACCAAGGTGAGGATTAGCTCATAGTATAAAGTAATATCAACACTAAAAAACAATAGGCTCATTGCCAAAATAGAGAAGATTGTTACAAGGAGAAAACTATCTCAATGCAATAGGGAATTCTACTGTAACACCTTCGCGGTCACACTGAAGAATTGTAGACACCTTTTTCTCACTGCATCCAGTAATCTAACACATTGTTACGTCAGAAAATGTCCCCTTGGGGGCCTTTCCCTCTTAAGGTTTAGCTCCCGGGTCCTTTATAATGCATTTAGGTCATCTTGCATGTTAATGGTGACTCCTGATGAGAAAACCCTAAAGTTTCATGGCAAATGGGACCTAGGGGGTGTGCTTAGCATGAATCCTACCTAAAATAGGGGGGAGAACTTGGGCGCCTGCACCCTAGTCCTGTCCTATTTTAGGTCAAGTCCTATTTTTGGGTGTCAGTTTTATGACCATTATTAGGTCCTATGTCAACATCTCAAGTTTGAATTACGAAATTCTTAGCGGGAATGTTTACATAGTTGCATATATAAGCATGATTAGTGATTCATTTGAAAACTAGAGGATGATGGTGAACTTTAGGCATACTTGTGATTTCAAGATATTCGTTGTGGCAAGAGCAGAGCATTGTTATTGTGTTTGTGATTGCATATTTGACTTCATCTTCTCATGTGATTGAAGAGCCTTCATTTATGTGAGATCTACACTACAAGGTGATATCTGTTTGTGTTTTTGATCATTGATCATTTGGATTTTGCCTCTATCCCATAGGGATATGCACTCTTTATCTGACAACAGTGTTCAAAAGACTTGAATGTCTCTTTGGGGCTTGATCGAGGCAAGCATCTAAACACCACAATCACCAACCCACTTTCCTGTGATTGCATGTTATAGGTTTCAGAAGTGAAAGAAGTGGAGTTGCAGGAGAGTAGTGCAGACTGTCAGAATTACAGATCTAAGAAGAAAACTAGGGCTTGGACTTGGGCACCCGCTCATTAGTCCTCTGGATTCTGAAGCGATGAAATCTCTATGACAACAAGAATAGGTTGTAGACATTCTTCAGAGTTCCTGAAAAAAGTAGGTACACTAGACTAGGGTGCCTGCTCATTACTCCCCAACTTTTCTGTACACCAAACTTCAAAATCTGGTATGCATTTGGTTGTCATTTGATATATCTGTGTGTGATCATTTTCCATAATTTTTTTGTTTGTTTATGATTTCGCGAAATTAGGGTTTTGAGCATAATTGGACTTAATTGAACAAACAATTCACACAATTCCAATCTTACCCTATGTTCCAAGTGATAGGAGATTTGTAGTAGAGTTCTCTACTTAGTTGAATGTCCTTAAATGTTTAGTGGTGAAAGGAGGATCAACACAAACCCTTAAAATCAACCTCATTCCCCCTTTTTCTATTAAACATTTTGGTGAAGCCATGTTTTAATGAATTTTACACCTTGCTAAGTGTTGTACTTTATATTTACATTCATTTCATTGTTTATCTTATTGCATTTGAAAAATTACAAAAAAATTGAAAATTTTGAAAAAATTAGCATTTTTAGCTTGCATTTTCAAATAATTTGAATTAGTTGGCATTTAATTTCAATAAATTTCTGTCATTATCATCAGATATTATTTAAAATACATAAATTCTTCATTCACCATTCATTTACATTGCATGTTCATGCTTAAATTGATAAAAATTACTTGAAATTGTGCATTTTTTCATATAACCTAGTTTTGCATTAGCTAGGGTTTGTAGTCAAAATCTTGTTTTAGATTTTAATACCCTTTCAAAAAACTTATTAGGACTGATTTCTAACTGTAGTGTTTCATCATAGTGGCTTTCTTGCAAAATTTCATGTCTAGGGTTTGAAAACCTTTCATTTTCACTAGATTTGGCCTTATCGTCTCTCTAGAATTGCATCACCAGCATGTTGTGAAGGATTTTGCTGCATTAATTGGCTATTATCAGAGTTAAAATTTTCTATCCCTCCTCAAATTCCTCACAACACTCTTCCTATTGGACCTTTGCATTGAAAATTGGTGAAAAATTGCATATTTTAGTGTATTTTCACTAGGTTTTGACTTGTCATCATTATAGGATTGCATCAAAGGTGTGTTATGAAGGATATTATTTCTTTATTGGACTAATATTAGACATATTATTTGCTTCCCCTGATTAATTTCCTTACAACACCTCTTCTTTCACTTCTTTGCATTGAAAAAAGTTGAAAAATCAAGCATTCTAGGTCATTTTCACACATAGTTTCGCACTTGTCTCTTGCATAACTTTTGAAAAGATTTTAAAATCTTATTTTACATTGATTTGAAAACATATAAACATGGACTCTAATTTCAACAATAACACTAGGTTCCCTCCTAGGCCTTACATGAAAAGAAAGGTCCCCGAACCTGAAATTATGTTTACACCTCATGATAGAACAGTTAGAGACACTGAAGGACCTCTTTATATTACTGTGAAGATAATGGGAAATCCTGTAGATGAAACTCTTATTGATCCTAATTGCATGACTAATGTAGCAACGGAAGAATTCCTTTATTCACATGGTTTGATACAAGACTTCTATGACCCTTCGGACATGATGATTAAGACACATAAGGGAACCCTTATAAACACTTCTGGGAAGATATCTTTATTGGTTACTATATTTGATAAATCCATAGAACAATTATTTGATGATGTCCTCGTATCTGACCTTTTTCTCATAAAATTAGGACACCCATGGTTAAAGGCTATGAAAGCTATCCCTTCAACAATTTATAACTGTGTAAAATTTCCTTTGAATGGACAATTGCATACTATTCCTCGCAATAGGTATAAACCTTTGGTTACAAGACAACACTTTAGCCTTGATTACTTTTGGGAATGATCTGAAGTGGAACCAGAGCCACAGATAGATTTTAACTTCTTGAGCTATAGAAACTACAAAACATAATTATTACATTGAGTGGCCAGTCCTTTTATTCAAGAAACAACAAGAGACAAACAACCCGCATTTGAAGAGCATCCTAGACCAAAATGAAAAGGACCCTATGCTAAGGTTCCTCCCCTGCCATCCTTACAAGGATCAGGAGGTAGTCGTCAAGACCAAAATGTTCTACCGAGACAAATGAGATTTGATCATGGTGCTTCTTCCTCTAAAACACAAAACCCTATGGAAGAACAAGACACTATTTTAAAAGAGATAAATAGTAAGACAAGAAGAAATAGACAAGCAAGAGAAAGGAGGAGGAGAAGACAAGTTTTTGCCAAACAAAACACACCTCAACAAGAAAACATCTCACCTAACATTGAATTAAACCAAGAAGACCTTAAGAATGGACAACTTGTAGACAAGAATAAAAGTTGGACTATGGTACCTTATGTCCCACTTTCATCTAATATTCAGGAGTGGGAAGATGATGATTTGATCATTGACAACCTTTAATTAGGTTGTCCTTATAGGTAAGTATTTCTAACCTTGGTGGTTACCTATGTCATGGCATAATCGGCTCGTTTATGTGACCTCCCCTCTCGTGTTGTGTTTCCCCCGTGATGTGTTATGTGTTGTTTAGGCCTCTTGGGATGACCCTTGATTCTCTTGTAAGGTCAAGGATACTAGGAGACCACCTCTATTGTGACCCTTCTTCTATTTGTATCATCATTCTTCTATATTGCTTCTCCTCTATTTTCATTGTTGTGTGTTGTGTCTTATAGACATAGCGTTGTGGTTGGTGACTTGGGGGCACCCTCCTATGTGATTATCCCTAAGGCACTTGTTTCTCCTCTCTTGATTTATTGTTTACCTTCCTCTAGTGCTTCTATCTAGCTAGCAGATGATGAAAAACTTATTATACTGATACAAACCTAGTGTCCCTTAATCAGCGAGAAATAAAAAAATGAACCTAGTCCATACATGATGATGGGCTTGTTATATATTATCTATGTGATCTTGATGTTGTCTTATCGCACTTACAAAACATAACAATACTACTTGTTGGTGCCTGAATTGACTGTCAGTTGATTTAGCAATTTTTCATGCAGGCACCTTCCCTAAAATCCAAAAAATTTTAAGTGTTGGCACCCCTTCAGTGTTTTGCAACATCCACATCATTTTTCTTGAGGAAGGGGTCATCATGTTTTGTCCATCGGCATGAGTTTGCATGTGTCTTGGCGATCATTTTAGTAGCATGGTGTGTTCTTTGTATATCACTGTGACCTTGTGCTATTGGCGAGGGAGTTTCCTGTTGGGCCGACGGCGTATGTTTGGCCGATAAGTGGATGTGTGTGTTGTCGGCGTGACTTGGTGCATCGGACGAAGTGTGGAGAGTTGGGCTGACAGGGGTACTCTAGCCGATGGAGCTGTATCGGCGTAACAAGTAATGTCGGTAGGTGATTTTTTGGTTGGGCCGACAGTTGGTAGTCTGGCCGATGGAGGGATGCGAAGGTGAGCATCGGGAAGACTTTGGCTATCGGGCTAGCCGTTGGAAGGTCCGCCGATGGAGTGTCTCTGGCCGACGAGGGTGTCATCGGCGTAGGTCTCGCCGATGGAGGGGAGCATGGAGTGGTCATCGGTGTGATTGGTATCATCGGCGTAGGTATTTTGTTGCTCGCCGATGGTGTTGGTCACACCGACAGCAGTGTAGTGTGTGATCGGAGAGACTTGTGAGGTCGGGGTAAGTTTTGTGGAGCTGGCCGATGGTTCTCCTCTGGCCGATGGGGATGTTGGTGACTTGTGGAGGTGTTGGCATCGGTGTGACCGGCGTATCGGTAGGAGAATTTTTGGGCGCGCCGACAAAGTGGTATCATGTCGAAAGGTATGATCATCGGGGTGACTTTGTTCATCGGCAGAGGCGTTTCTTGTTGGGCCGACAGTTGGTGGTCTGGCCGATAGGTGGAAGTGTCGTCGGCATGAGTTGAGCGGTCGGCGGGAGATTTTTGAGGAAGGCCGATAGTGTGTGTCATGGCGATGGGCTGTGGGCGAAGGGTTGTGTGTCAAGCACGGCAAAATGCTCGACACCTATTATACATGCAGCCCTATTTTTAAAGTAGTGGAAGGCTCTCCACACCATGCATGTGGGATTTTTCCCCTTGCATTATTTTTGAACCTGCGATTGAAGCATGTTTTGGCGGGAAATCCTTTTTGAATGCAGCGACGGTTTTCTAGCAACAATGGGTGGTTGAGACCCTTAATGGCGACTGTGCTGGGGCATGGGCGAATTGTTGCACAGTCAGGTACCGGATTTTTGAGAATGAAGACTTCCAGATAGTGGCGCATGGCTCGAGGCCCCCCTTTTGTCTGCTGCATTAACATGTTCTGAGCGCCATTCCTTCTGAGGGTTGTATCTGGTGGATTTTTGTCAAAGCCATGTAATTAATTGCTGTGGTACACTTTCTGGCTGTTATAAGCAGACTGTGTTACCATTTTAGTGGTTGTTGAAAACTAGACATTTTGGCTCTGTAATAAGATACAATTGGTTTTGGTTGCTCTATGCAGCAAATTTGTGAGTTTATGTATCTCCTGTTGTACGATTTGGCATGAATCCACTGATTTCATGGTTAATCTTATATGAATAATGCTATGTTTGCATGTGTTATGCTGATTCTGTCTCCAGTTTTGCATGTATCTTTCTTACTACAATAGGGATGCCATAAGTATAGACAGCTTAACACTCTGTATTGGGAGATATCTATAAGGCAGATATCATGTGTATCCCCCTGAAATCCAATTTTAGCTATTCATGCTGATCATTCACAAGTGTATGTCTACCGACTCCAAGCCTTGGATAGGCACCAATCTAGCTCTGTGTTGAGGTTATACACCATGTCCAGCTTTGCATCCAAAATTCAAATCAAACCATCTCTTCCTTCCATCTGTTAGTTGTAGGATTAGGAGTAGGAAACCCCTGCATGCTCTCATACCCAACCAGACATCATGTCCAAGAATGTTGCCAACCTTGTGATTTGTTACACAAATCTTGGTCCTTACATGAGAGTATTCTGCCTGTTGCTGTCAAGTTAAATCCTTCTGTCATTGAGCTAGTCAAGGTCATACTTTTATCAAATAGGGACACCCCCCTTGGTGCGGTAGAACCAGAAGTGAAGGGGAGGAGCTCATGCAACCTCCTGTATTCAGTTGGCTGAATCTGCCTGTGCATTGGAACTGGCAAACCCTGATGCTGATTCAGAAGAAAAACCAACAAAAATGGCAACTCTGCTGGGGAAGGAAATTTGAGAAAGGGTTATATCTTGTGGCCCATCCGAGTCACCAACAAAATGGCGACTCTGCTGGGGAGTCTTTCATGTGAATGATGATGCTCTGCTGGTGGTGTGAACTCAGAAACGTATTTGAGTAGCTTTTAGCTATTGAAAATTTTGTCCTCTCTGGAGAGGTGGCAACTCTGCAAAAGATCTAAATACACATGAAAGATGGATGTATGTGACATGACAAAAATGTGTTGTTCATATTTCTGCATCTGTATGAGAAAAGGTACCTTGTTCCTTCCCCTTTATATATTTACTGTTTTGCTGCATAGGTTAGATGCCAGGGGAGGTTACAGGTCTTAGGCAGACAAAGGATGTCTAAGAGTAAGTTTTTTATGAATCCAAGTATGAATTATCCCGTACTCAGTGGTGAATGTTGGAGAAAAGAATAGAAGAGATAAAAAATAGGTTGATATTCTTAGAGGCTGAGCAGGCCTAGTTAAAAAGCAATAACCCTATTATGTCTGCCAGTCAGAAGGCTAAACCTCTTCTCAGCCCTCTTGATCCTTTGTATGACCAACTGGATTTGTCATGGGTTGATTATAAAGTAGAAAATATGCCTGCTAGGATATACCGTCAGATGCCTAGATTTAGTGGTCACAGTGTGTGTGATGGGAATGCACATATCCAAGATTTTCACAGTTTCATGGGAAAACATTCATTTAGAGATGAGGATATGTGGATGAGGTTTTTTGTTAGGTCCTTTGATGCAAAAGCAAAAGACTGGTATTTGAGCCTTCCAAAGAGATTTTTTGCCTGTTGGGATGAGCTTGCTGACTGTTTCAAAGAAGAATTTGCAAGAGAACCTGCTGATCTTGTTGCAGAATTGATGAACATCAGAAAACAAGATGAAGAGCCATGTGTTGATTTCAGTCATAGGTTTGCAGTAGCCCTTTCACAGATCCCAGAAGTCTTCAGACCTGATATTTTAGCCTATGTTGGCATATTCTTTGAGGCTTTTGAGGAGGGCTCTAGTGCAATACTAAGGGATTTCAAGGTGACAGGTATGCAAATGGCATACAAGTTCGCCGAAAATATAGAAAAATTTAGAAATGGGCGCCTGTTGATATCCCTGTCCCCAGGCCTTGGTGTGAAAAATAGTTGTGAAGCTACAAATGACCAAATAATTATGGCATCATGTGCAGATAAAAATGAAAATGAAAGCATAGAGGTTGAGACTGCTGTACTTGAACATAATGCTAACAATACTGCTCAAATGGATTGTTCACCAGTTGAGGATGCCAGTGAAAGGACTAGTGAGGATTCCCATTGCAATGATGAGGCATATGACCATGAAAACAATAACGAGGTTGTGGACAGCAGTGAGCAATTTTTGGAATGGACCTGTGGAGACAATTGTGAGTATTGTACTCAAGACAGAGAAGATATAAGCAAACAGAGAAGCAGTCCTATGTGTGACCCATTGCTTTCCTTTCAAACACATAGAGATCATGAAGAGCAGTCAGGGATTGAAACAAGTGCTAGTGCAGAGCATGATTATTTTTCATTTGATGGCTATTTTGCTTATGACACACAGGCTGATACTCCTCCACAGAGTGAATCCATTGGTGATGAAGATGTGTGCTCTGTTGCCCATGAACAAATGGCATACTATGATCAAGCTGATGTACCTGGATCACCCATCTTTGACACATATGGTGATGAGGATCTATTTGAGTATGGTGAAGATCTAGACACTATTTTTGGCTTGGATTCTGTTTCTCATCCTGATGAAAGAGGAAACAACATGCATCAGGTAAGTGACTGTGAAAATGTGCTTGATTTGAAAGAGGTGCCAGAGCCTGATCTTTTCCAGCTTGGTGCTACTATTGGTTGTGTACATGATGTGCACAATTGTGAATTTGAAAGCTTTTCTTTTGAGAGGCCAGCATATGAGATGAGCTCTGATCTTCCTAGCTGCATGGTGAACTTTGAGTGTTTTCAGTTTTCAATCCAGCTAGGAGATCATTTTGCAATGCATAATGCTGATACAAATGATAACATGTGTTATATTCCATTTGAGTATGCATTGCCTGATACATTCTGCATCCACTTGTTGCCGGATGCTAAAGGTTATCTGCACAGAGATGACAGTGACAAGCTAAATCAGAAGGTTGAATGTGCAGATGACCATGTTTGTTTATGGTCAGATCATGGCAGTACTCTTAGGCTTGACCCAGTGTATGCAGATGAGAACAAGGTGTTTGATAAGGGGAAATATTGGTTCTCCTTTTCTTGGTGGCCTTAGGCCATCAAGAGTGTTTGGTGATGCAGATCATTGTAACTTCATGACTCTGTGCCCAATGGATAGGGGACTGGTCTGCATCCCAGAGTTTTGTGGTTCTTGCCATGCCTGCAAGAGGCATGCATCCTCAAACAGAGCCACTGTTGGTGCCTGAATTGACTGTCAGTTGATTTAGCAATTTTTCATGCAGGCACCTTCCCTAAAATCCAAAAAATTTTAAGTGTTGGCACCCCTTCAGTGTTTTGCAGCATCCACATCATCTTTCTTGAGGAAGGGGTCATCATGTTTTGTCCATCGGCATGAGTTTGCATGTGTCTTGGCGATCATTTCAGTAGCATGGTGTGTTCTTTGTATATCGCCGTGACCTTGTGCTATCGGCGAGGGAGTTTCCTGTTGGGCCGACGGCGTATGTTTGGCCAATAAGTGGATGTGTGTGTTGTCAGCGTGACTTGGTGCATCGGACGAAGTGTGGAGAGTTGGGCCAACAGGGGTACTCTGGCCGATGGAGCTGTATCGGCGTAACAAGTAATGTCGGCAGGTGAGTTTTTGGTTGGGCCGACAGTTGGTAGTCTGGCCAATGGAGGGATGCGAAGGTGAGCATCGGGAAGACTTTGGCTGTCGGGCTAGCCGTTGGAAGGTCCGCTGATGGAGTGTCTCTGGCCGACGAGGGTGTCATCAGCGTAGGTCTCGCCGATGGAGGGGAGCATGGAGTGGTCATCGGTGTGATTGGTATCATCGGCGTAGGTATTTTGTTGCTCGCCGATGGTGTTGGTCACACCGACAGTAGTGTAGTGTGTGATTGGAGAGACTTGTGAGGTCGGGGTAAGTTTTGTGGAGCTGGCCGATGGTTCTCCTCTAGCCGATGGGGATGTTGGTGACTTGTGGAGGTGTTGGCATCGGTGTGATCGGCGTATCGGTAGGAGAATTTTTTGGTGCGCCGATGAAGTGGTATCATGCCGAAAGGTATGATCATCGGGGTGACTTTGTTCATCAGCAGAGGCGTTTCTTGTTGGGCCGACAGTTGGTGGTCTAGCCGATAGGTGGAAGTGTCGTCAGCATGAGTTGAGCGGTCGGTGGGAGATTTTTGAGGAAGGCCGATAGTGTGTGTCATGGCGATGGGCTGTGGGCGAAGGGTCGTGTGTCGAGCGCGGCAAAACGCTCGACACCTATTATACATGCGACCTTGTTTTTAAAGTAGTGGAAGGCTCTCCACACCATGCATGTGGGATTTTTCCCCTTGCATTATTTTTGAACCTGCGATTGAAGCATGTTTTGGCGGGAAATCCTTTTTGAATGCAGCGACGGTTTTCTAGCGACAACGGGTGGTTGAGACCCTTAATGGCGACTGTGCTGGGGCATGGGCGAATTGTTGCACAGTCAGGTACCAAATTTTTGAGAATGAAGACTTCTAGATAGTGGCGCGTGGCTCGAGGCCCCCCTTTTGTCTGCTGCATTAACATTTTCTGAGCGCCATTCCTTCTGAGGGCTGTATCTGGCGGATTTTTGTCAAAGCCATGTAATTAATTGTTGTGGTACACTTTCTGGTTGTTATAAGCAGACTGTGTTACCATTTTAGTGGTTGTTGAAAACTGGACATTTTGGCTCTGTAATAAGATACAACTGGTTTTGGTTGCTCTATGCAGCAAACTTGTGAGTTTATGTATCTCCTATTGTACGATTTGGCATGAATCCACTGATTTCATGGTTAATCTTATATGAATAATGCTATGTTTGCATGTGTTATGCTAATTCTGTCTCCAGTTTTGCATGTATCTTTCTTACTGCAATAGGGATGCCATAAGTATAGACAGCTTAACACTCTGTATTGGGAGATATCTGTAAGGCAGATATCATGTGTATCCCCCTGAAATCCAATTTTAGCTATTCATGCTGATCATTCACAGGTGTATGTCTACCGACTCCAAGCCCTGGATAGGCACCAATCTAGCTCTGTGTTGAGGTTATACACCATGTCCAGCTTTGCATCCAAAATTCAAATCAAACCATCTCTTCCTTCCATCTGTTAGTTGTAGGATTAGGAGTAGGAAACCCCTGCATGCTCTCATACCCAACCAGACATCATGTCCAAGAATGTTGCCAACCTTGTGATTTGTTACACAAATATTGGTCCTTACATGAGAGTATTCTGCCTGTTGCTGTCAAGTTAAATCCTTCTGTCATTGAGCTAGTCAAGGTCATACTTTTATCAAATAGGGACACCCCCCTTGGTGCGGCAGAACCAGAAGTGAAGGGGAGGAGCTCACGCAACCTCCTGTATTCAGTTGGCTGAATCTACCTGTGCATTGGAACTGGCAAACCCTGATGCTGATTCAGAAGAAAAACCAACACTACTGCTCCATGCACTTTGTCTATCTCGAATCTAGCCTTGCATTGTTGTTTATCATGATTATATGGATGCTAACACCTTTTCTTCCAGGAAATTATGTGTTTGTGGGAACATTTGGCGATTGTAAAGTACATGCCACCTGTGGGGGGCATGGGCTTTGCGAGAGCTCATGTTCCCTTGTGTGTTTTCTTCCTACCTTAACGTGCTTGATATCGTTACATGATATCAACCACCTTAAGGTGGGGGCATATATAAGGTAAGCTATTTGATTTAGATACTAGCAAAGTGTGTTTGTAAAGCTTGAAATCTACTACAATCACTTAAGCCCTCCGCGGAGACAGGATATTGTGCATATCCTTTTTATTTTAAGCCCTCCATGTGAGGCAGGGATGGTGTATTTCTTGAGGAGATTGCACATCCTGTCATTTTCAAAAAGTCCTCCGAGTAGGTGGGAAGTGGATTTGAGACTATCCTAACACTTAACCGTGTCTTCGATGATTGTTGTGGTGAAGACCAATTGTTGGTGTGTGCTTATAATGTGCTTGATATGGTTGTGAACCTAGCAATAGGTTTCTTCCATCACTTGTTTGATGTGCTTTCTCTATGTCTTCTATGTGTGTGTGTATCATGTGTTTGTTTCCAAGCATAGTCTAAAGACATGTGGTGATGAGTCCCTCCTATTCTTTGGGATTTGTATGGCTTACTTTTTCTCAAGTGTAGTCTAAAGACATGTGGCGATAAGTCCCTCCTATACTCTAAGATTTGTTTTGCATGTTTGTTGCCCCATATGCAGTCTAAAGACATGTGATGATGAGTCCCTTGTACATTATGGGTTGTGTGTTTACTTTCTTTGCACTTGCATTTACATTTCATAAATGAGAAAACGAAAAAGAAATAATCATTGCATTCACTGTATTCACTATGTTTTGCATGTTTTCAATGCTGTATTCTCCATGTTTTGCGTGACTGTAACTATCTTCTCCATGTTTTGCATGCCTGTTACTGTCTTCATTGTGATTGGCGTGTCTTCTCTATGCTTGGTGTGTTTTATTGTGCTTGTTGACCATAATTTAATGCATGTATTGACCTTGCATTTATACATACATTAAAGTGGGGGCTAAATGTTACGTCAAAAAATGTCTCCTTGGGGGCTTTCCCCTCTTAAGGTTTAGCTCTTGGGTCCTTTAGAATGCATTTAGGTCATCTTGCATCTTAATGGTGACTCCCGATGAGAAAATCCTAAATTTTCATGGCAAATGGGACCTAGGGGGTGTGCTTAGCATGAACCCCACCTGAAATAGGAGGGAGGACTTGGGTGCCCATGCCCTAGTCCTGCCCTATTTTAGTGTAGGACCTATTTTTATGTGTCAGTTTTATGACTGTTGTTATGTCCTACGCTGACATCTCAAGTTTGAATTACAAAATTCTTAGCAGAAATATTTATAGTTGTATATATAAGCATGATTAGTGATTCATTTGAAAACTAGAAGATGATGGTGAACTTTAGGCATACTTGTGATTTCAAGATATTCATTGTGGCAAGAGTAGAGCATTGTTATTGTGTTTGTGATTGAAGATTTGACTTCATCTTCTCATGTGATTGAAGAGCCTTCATTTATGTGAGATCTACACTACAAGGTGATATGTATTTGTGTTTTTGATCATTTATCATTTGGATTTTGCCTCTATCCCATAGGGATACACAATCTTTATCTGACAACAGTGTTCGGAAGACTTGAATGTGGCCAAGGCAAGCCTCTAAACACCACAACCTCCAACCCACTTTTCTGTGATTACAGGTTATAGGTTTCAGAAGAGAAAGAAGTGGAGTTGCAGGAGAGTAGTGCAAACTGTCAGAATTGTAGATCTGAGAAGAAAAGTAGGGCTTGTACTTGGGCATCCACTCATTAGTCCTCTAGATTCTGAAGCAGTGAAATCTCTGTGATAGTAGGAATAGGTTGGAGAAATTCTTTAGAGATCCTAACAAAAGTAGGTACACTAGACTAGGGTGCCCTCTCATTAGTCCCTGACTTTTTCGCACACCAAACTTTGAAATCTGGTATGCATTTGGTTGTCATTTGATATCTTTGTGTGTGATCATTTTTTGTAATTTGTTCCTTCTGTTTATGATTTCACAAAATTAGGGTTTTGAGCATAACTGGACTTAATTGAACAACAAATTCACATAATTCCAATCTTCCCCTATGTTCCAAGTGATAGGAGATATGTAGTAGAGTTCTCTACTTGGTTGAATGTCCTTGAATGTTTAGTGGTGAAAGGAGGATCAACACAAACCCTTAAAATCAACCTCATTCCCCCTTTTTCTATTAAACACACATGAAAGCTTGTACTGCACCACATATTCAACCACATTGTTATTCACATCACCTTCATCACACACACATTCAATCACTATCCCTTGACACTTATTTATACTATCTTCAATGTTGAGAACATTCTCCAAGGTTAGCAAATCACCTTAACCCAGAAAATTTGAATTAGCTCTAGACCTAAACATTCCCATGGTGGAAAGGAATGAAGGCAGACCACAACACATCTTAGCTTGGACCTAAATTCATCTAAGCACACCACTTCACGCTTTCATAATCACCAAAGAAACTCTGTAATTAGTATAAACACCCAAGGTTGGCCAAACCTATGTTAACACAATGATCTTTTAAGTACACGCTTCCTCAAGTCAAAATACAACTTTGCAGACCACAAACCAAGCTTTAACACAATCTAGAGTATTCCACAAACATCCTAAAACATCCTAAAATCTAACAAATTCCTCTGCAACAACTTCAACCTGTTGCACAACCTTATCCTGTTTATCTAGTATGCTTATCTATCTCTGCCATGCAATGTATCTCTAGAAATCAACTTCTGGATCACCAAACCATGAACAACTTCAATAGAAGAAAGATATGAACCTTATAAGCATATTTCTAGAACCACAAGACCTAAAACCACTTTACAGAGAAATGTGGAGCAAAGACATTTCTCCCAGACACCGTTGCAAACCTTTAGAAACACAGTCCACACACTGGTGAACACAACTTCCTCTACACAACGAACCAGAACACCAAATTCATAATATAACATCTCTAAACATCTCTAAATAACATATCCAAACTGTAAAAACAAATCTTCAATATAGAGGAAATGCGAAGCAAAACCATAACACTACTCTTTAAACCAAAATGCCACTTCAACACACTATTTCCTTTATTAATCAAATTTTCTCAAAAGCACTTGGAAACTAATTAAAAGAAACATATTCTTAACATCTTCAGCACCTCTTTAGAGAAACCAAATCATCTTCAACAAAGCAACTCATTGCAACAACCTCATCTCTGCTCAACCAACCTCATCATCAGAGATAATATCTACTCAACACTAACTACTCATACTCTTGCACCATTTCTTACTCACACAAATGACACAGTTGACATCAATGACAACACAAGCTTGTTGACATTAATGACAACACCAATTGCACATACTTGCAACAATCTCCCCCTTTGTCATTGATGGCAACACATAATGTGAAAAACCATCAACACAACGACATCCTCAATACTCTATGCTTCATACCAAAAGTTCATTTCTCTTTCTCTCCCCCTTAGCTTGCTACTTTCTTCTTGACAACTAAGATTTCCTTTTTCACATTGCTCTCTCTCCTCCTTTGACATCAATGGAAAAGGGCTACACATCTCTCTTTCAATCTTACTTTTGGACAACTGCTCAAACTTGTACCTGCTTACTATTGCTTTGCAACTTCATTTCTTTTACTGCTCTGCATACTCCCCCTTAGAAGAAACTAACATTAGAACTTACTCCCCCTTACTGCCACAACCATCAAGACCACTACCTGCTCCCCCTAAGAGGTAGCCTCCAATATCAATCCAGAATAAGGAATGAATCTTGAAATCTACTGGACTGATGCATCTCCTTATGCATCTAGTTCAAAGGAGGGGCAATAACTCCCCCTAACTTCTCTTGGAGATACTCAAATGTATCCTTAGGAAGAGCCTTGGTGAATATATCAGCAACCCGATCCTTTTTAGGCACATACTCAAGCTTCACTTCATTCTCTGCATCCTTTTCTCTCAGAAAGTGATACTAAATTGATATATGTTTTGTCCTTGAGTACATCACCAGATTCTTTGAAATGTTAATAGCACTTGTATTATCATAGAAGATAGGGATAGGTTCATCATATACAAAGGTGGGTGCAAAAAGATGGGGGGCCAAAAGGTGGCCAAATTTTTTTAAATTTTTTAAAAAATAATAATGCGAGCGCGTTATAACGTGAGTACATTATATCTGACTATAAAAAAACAACATTTTTGTCATTCTTCCATCTCTGTTTTCCTGCAAACCCATGGCCTACAAATAAGGGAGAGTGCGCTTACGTTATTGGAGGCCAGATTGTCACCAAATTTTTGCTGATTCTTCATGCCGCCACGATGTTGGGGATGCCAAAGGAATAAGTTCTGTTTGTTTTTTGTGTGAATTTGTTACTAAATAGGTAGATTTAAGTAGTTTTTTGATGTAAATTTCTTTAATTTATAGGAATTGATAATGCACCTCCTCCTCAAAATCCTCAAAATCCTCCATCACCTAAGCACCAAATACCTACTAAAGAACAACCCCAACAATAAATACCTCCAGTAATTCCTCAATATGCCCTTGGAACACAAGAAAATTTAATGGGGTGAATTGAAAATAATCAAAAACAAATTGAGGACATAATTGCAAGGTTGAAAGATCCTGCAACTTCAACCTCACATAGAGCCGTGCTTGCTCAATTTCTTGAATCTATGTTATCAAATGTAGATTCAATTAGCAAGCAAATCTCTAGTTGGTCAGATAAGAGGAGAGAGTTTAGAGAGCTCTATGTAGATAAGTTATCTCACTACAACAATACAGGTAATTAGCACCTAAAATAGCATCAAAATTTAGTGCATTTGAGTCCATGAATTGGACACTTCTGCTAGTACAAAACTCGGCGCCAAACTGCATGTTCTCTTTAGTGCCATTTTTGTGCCGGATTTAACATCAAATTTTGCACTAGAAAAGTAGTGCAAGCAATAGCACCTCCTTTGGTGGCTAGAATAGTGTCGCGAAGCACGACCAATTTAATGTCAGAAATAGTGCCTAAATTACCACCCAATTTGGCTTCCAGTTTTGCTTCCATATTTGCTCCCATTTTTGCTTCTAGTTTTTCTCCTAGTCGTTCTTCCTATTTTTCTTCTGGTATGGCATCGAAAATAGCTTCTTTTTTGGCTTCCTAATTGATGACAAGTTTTGCTTCCATTATGATGTCCTTTGTTGCTTCTAGTTTTGCTTCCATTATGACGTCCTTTGTTACTTCCAGTTTGGCTTCTAATTTTTCTTTCGGTTTTGCTTCTAGGTTTGCTTCCAGTTTTTCTTCCAGGATTGCTTTTAGTTTTGCTTCCATTTTTGCTTCTAGTTTTGCTTCCAATTTTTCTTCTAGTTTTACTTCTAGATTTGCTTCCAATATAACGTTGCTTGTTGCTTCTAGATTTGCTTCTAGATTTGCTTCCAATATAACGTTGCTTGTTGCTTCTAGATTTGCTTCTAGATTTGCTTCCAATATAACGTTGCTTGTTGCATCTAGCTTTGCTTCTATTTTTGCATATTTCTTCCAAAAAAAGTGAGTGGACCAATCTTTCTTTCTAACTGCCCCATCTTTCACCTTATAGCCTAGCTTAACCTGATACTCCCTAGTTTTTTAGTAGCTCCATCTTATTCTATCCTCTTTGTGAGAAGCTCACAAACCCGTTTGACATAATACTCTCTAACTCATTGATCTACGCTCCATCCACCTTAAGACCCCTGAAGCATTTGAAATATTTTATAGGATAACATTTATAAAGAATTTTTAGGGAAATGGACATCCATACAAATTAACAACATCATTGTACTTATTAAATCTCCATCAAAATAAAATCTACAACAATATCTAGTATATATAAAATAATAAGATAATTATTATAACATGATCATAATCTATAATTAAAACAAGTGAGTCAAATATCTATAATTTAATTGAATTTGACAACATCCATCCTCAGCAGTAAATTAAAATCATCATATGTAATAAATATCCTTTAAAAAATTATTGACCACTTTCAATATATATAAATTGATGAGTCAATATTGATAAGATCATCATCATATATAACTAAAACAAGTAAAAGTCAAATATGCTAGTAGATCAATAACATGTCAAAATGATACATGTCCAATAGTCAACATAAGTCAAAATGATACATGTACAAATGATATAAGTAAAAATGATAAATTATGTAACTCAAAATGATAGAAGTCAAGATGATATAAGTCAAAATGATACAACTCAATAATATGGTACTTTAGGCCCTGAAAATGATACATATGATAGTAACCATGAAAAGAGGCATCATGACGATATATTAGCAATGATACATGGTGCAGTCTATATGATCATGAACGTCACTGGCTACTACCAGCAACTACCTCATCATTATCATCACCATCGTGATCATCATCATCATGATCATTATTGTTGTCATCATCATCTTCATCGGCCTCGGTGTCTTCTGTATCTGCTCTTTAGTGTAAAATCGGATTTGGTTAATCTTTGTTGTTTAGATGTTAAAATCCACCTCTCCACTAAACATTGAAGGATCTAGGGTTGAGTGACGAGCACTATCATACCCTAGGTCACTTACAAATGAAGAGAAACTTGGATTAGGCAATTAATTTTCAATTTTTCCTTCTCTTATGTCTAATTAACCATTAAAACCCTAATTATGCAAATACAAAAACAAATTGATGAATAACTGAAAAAGATCTTACAGACGTGAGCAAAATAATGAATTACAGAATACCTATTTTCAGAGTTTTGAAGCGGAATAGTCGGGGACACTGGAGCGCGCACCCAAGTCCAAGGTACCTACTTTTTTAGAGAATTTAGACCTCCTTCTGACACTGATCAGCCCTGTAACTTCTGTTTCCTGAGATCTATCTGCAGAGGACATTGGAGCGAGCACCCAAGTCCTAGAAGTGCTCCTTTGTCTAACTTTTCTTTAGATCCTGAATCCCTGATGTCTGTCAAGCCTTCCTGTAACTCCACTTTTTCTAGATGTGACACCTGTAACCTGTAATCACAAGACTTAGTTTGGGGATTGTGGTGTTTAGAGGTTTGCCTCAGTCAAACTCTAGAGGACACTTAAGTCTCTGAACATCATTACCAGATAAAGAGGGCATGCCCTTGTGAGATAGAGGCAAAAACTAAAGGAATCAATGATAAAAACACAATGATAAGTCACCTTGTAGTGAAGCTCTCATGGAGGAAGATGCTCTTCATGCCATGAGGAGATTGAAGCTCAAATATGCAAATATCAATACACAAACACACAAGTCTGCTCTTACAACACAATAGAAGCCTTGAATCACCTTGAGAACACTTGAACATCACACTTGCTATCTAATTGCCATCTAGTTTACAAATGAATGCCTACACATGCTTATATATGCACCTACAAGCATTCCTGCCAAGATATTAAAAATTAAACTTTACCGTGTTGGCAAAATAACCTCCTAACGGTCATAAACAGACACCCAGAAATTGGGGCTGCCCCAAAATAGGGCAGGACTAGGGCGCGGGTGCCCAAGTCCTCCCCCCTATTTTGGGTAGGGTATAGCTCAAGGGGTCCACCTAGGTCCTATTTGTCATGGAACCTAGGTCTCACTCCATTGGGATGCTAAAATATGAACTAAAATGTCCTAAATGCACTCTAAAGACCCAGGAGCTAAACCTTATGAGGGAAAAGCCCCCAAGGGGACATTTTCCAACGTTACATTTAGCCCCCACTTTAATGTATGTATGAATGCCAAGCCCAAATATGCATTAAAGTAAGGTCACAAACACAGTAAACACACTATGCACGGAGAAGACATGTCAGCCACATAAAAGATAGTAACAGGCAAGCAAAACACAGAGAAGATAGTAACAGTCACATAGAACACGCAGCAGATAGTCAATGCATAGAAGACACATTAATGCATGGAAGACAAAAATGATATCTTTTCTTTTCTTTTCTCATATATATGAAATGTAAATGCAAGTACTGGAAAGTAAACAAACCTCCCAAAAATGCAGGAAGCACTACTCGATGGTGCTAGTCTCTGCATATGGGGCAACACACATGCAATACACGCAAAACCTCCCAAAATGCATGAAGCACTACTCAAAGGTGCTGGTCTTTGCATATGAGGCAACAAACACGCCAAACAAAACAAACACGCCAAAACACACACACTTGAAGACACGGAGAAAACATGGCAGACAAGAGATGGAGTGTACCTATTTCTAGGTCCAACACCATCTCAAGCACATTACAGGCACACACCGACGATTGGGATTCACCACAACAATCACCAAAAACATGCTTAAGGGTTGAGTTAGTCACAGAACCACTCCCCGCCTCCACAGAGGACTTTTGAAAATAACAGGATGATGCAATCTACTCCGAATACACCATCCCCGCCTCCATAGAGGGCTTAACAAAAAGGCTATACATGATATCCCTCCTCCATAGAGGGCTTACATGATTGATTGATAACAGAGAGCTTACCTCATATGCCCTCACCTTAAGGTGTGTGATATAAGTTATCGATATCAAGCATGTTAAGGTAGGAAAGAAAACACACAAGGGAACACTAACTTTTGCAAAGCCCATGCCCCCCGGAGGTGACATGTACTTTACGATCACCAAATGTTCCCACAAACACATCCTTGCAAGAAACATGTTAGTGTCTACAACATCATGATAAACAACAACATCAATGCATATGATTAACCACATAAAGAGCCAAGGTTATACAATGAATTCAGAGTTTGAGGATAACCAGGGGTTATATCACAAAGCTCTCTCCAAATCAAGTACTGCCAAGGCTAGATTCAAAGGCAAACAAAGGTGCATGGAGCCACATTATTGTTAAGGTTTGTAAATGTGATAGAAACATCATGAAATTCACTACGTAGAAAGCACGAGTGCTTTCACTAGCCAAGCATCAGATAAGATAGACAACCCCATCATCATATTAGGAACTAAGTCCATTTTTTGATTGCTCTTGAAAGGGACACTAGGTCCGCATCAGTATAAATGTTTGTCGTCATCTATCCGCTAGATGGAAACACTAGAGGAAGGGAAACAATAAATAAGAGAGGAGAAAACAAGTGTCTTAGGGATAGTCATGTAGGAGGGTGCCCCTAAGTCACCAACCATGACGCTATGTCCATAAGAAACAACACACAACAATGAAATTAGAGAGCAATTTAGAAGAATGATGGTACAAATAGAAGGAGGTCACAACATAGGTGGTCTCTTGGTATCCTGAACCTTACAAGAGAATCTGAGGTCATCCCAGGAGGCCTAAAACAACATATAACACATCACGGGGGAAGCACATTATGATAGAAATAAAAGTTTATATATACTTACCTGTAGGTCCCCTACCAGGCTAGAAATTATCTATAAGAAAATCCTTGTCATCTTCCCACTCCCTAATGTTGGAGGATAGTGGGACATATGGTACCATAGCCAAATTCATTAATTGTTTATCATTTTGTTCATTGTTAGGATCATCTTTGTTTGGTTGAATGTTAGGATCGATGTTTTCTTATTGAAAGGCAAGGTTTATAGCATATTCTTGTCTTCTTTTTCTTCTTTCTCTTGCTTTTCTATTTCATTTTGTTTTACCACTTATCTTTTGTAAGATAGGGCTATCCTCTTTCATAGGCATTTTAGACAATGGTGTATTGTTGAGGGGATAAATTTCATTTCTTTTAACCACGGATGTCCCAATTTAATGCAAAAGAGGTCAAAAACGGGGACAACATCAAACCATTGTTTGACATGTTTTCCAGATAGTGTTACTAACAAAGATATCTTACCCAAAGGCTTGATAAAGGTTCCCTTATGTGTCTTGATCATCATGCTCGAGAGGTCATAAGAACCTTGCATTAATTGATGTGAAAAGAGGAACTCCTCAATGGCAACATTAGTCATACAATTAGGATCGATAAGAGTTCCATTCACGGGGTTTCCCATTATTTTCACAGTAATGTAAAGAGGTCCTTCTTTTTCTCCAGTTGCTTTATCATGAGGAGTGAAGACAATTTTAGGTTCAGGAGCCTTTCTTTTCATGTAAGGTCTAGGAGGGAACCTATTGTTGCTATTATGATTAGGGGCCATATTTATTTCTCAAACCAATTCAAGATCAAATTTTGAAAGCTTTTCAAAATTGGTGCAAAAGATAAGAGCAAAAATAGCCTAAAATGCTTGATACTTTTTCGAAGCCAATGAATGACACAAAGGATGTTGTAAGGATTTTGATCAAGGACAGCAAGTTATATGTCTGATATCAGTCTAAAACAGAAATATAATCACTCTCAACACACTCTTGATGCAAATCCAAGATAATGCCAAGTCAAAATATAGTGAAAATATGTCAAAATGAGCACTTTTTTCACCAAAATTCAATGTAAAAGAGCATAACAAAGGGTGTTGTGAGGAAAATGATGATGGACATAAAATAATATCAGCAATAACATATACTTGATGCAAAAATATCCAACACAACATGATTGTAGTGCCACTTAAGGTAAAATTCTAGTGAAAATATAGCAAAATATGCAATTTTTCACAGTTTTGCAACTCTAAGACCTAGCAAAAGGGGTGTTGTAAGGAATTTTAGGAGGTATAGAAAATAATATCAATAATATCAGTCACCTTAATCCATGAAATTTATCACAATATGCTTGGAGTGTAAACTAGGCCAAACCCTAGGGCAAAAATAGCCAAAATGTGTAGTTTTTCACCGAATTTTCACTACAAAAGCCTGTTAACAGGGTGTTGTGAAGATTTTTATGAGGGGAAATAAATTATTACCATGATAATAGAAAAATAATTCCAAAATATCTTTCACAACACACTTACGGTGCAAGTTTACAAAGTCGATAAGGCCAATTTTAGTGAAAATTGTTGCTTTCGAAGCCCTAGGTTTGAAATCTTGGGGAAAAATTCTATGTGAATGCCTTGAAGTCTTATTTATTATGAAATTTACTTACTCTTAGATTTGAAAATAATTTTCAAGCCTTAACATGTAAAATTCCCATGCAAATTTAATGAAAATGCATAAAAATTGCTAGTTTTTGTTGAAATTTCTATGTAAATGCAAATATTTTAAATCCAAATGCAAATTCACACTAAAATGAAAGAATAAAACCAAATGAAAATTTTAATGAGCCTCTAAAATCAATATAAAAATATGATAAAAGATTTTGCCCACAAACCCTACATTTTGGAATTACTAGTTTATATAAAATTGTCAAAATTTCCACAAAACCCTAGCAATTAAATGATGAAAATGCAAGGTAAATTTCTTATTTTTTATATTTTTCTGTAGTTTATATCAGATATAATGCAAAAATAATGAATTAGGAAAATTTAGAAAGAATTGATGCAATTTAGTAAGCCAAACAATGCAATTTTTTTAATATTTTTCTAAATTTTCAATTTTTTAAATTTTTTCTCAATGCAATAAAATAAATGACCAAATGAATGAATGAAATCAATCCAAATCTGAAGACAAACACTCAACAAGTTGCATTTTAAGTCCAAAAACATGGGTTCACCAAAATGTTTAGTGTAAACTTGGATTTTGTTAATCTTTGTTGTTTAGATGTTAAAATCCGCCTCTCCACTAAACATTGGAGGATCTAGGGTCAAGTGATGAGAAATATCATACCCTAGGTCACTTGCAAATGAAGGGAAACTTGGATTAGGGAATTAATTATCAATTTTTCCTTCTCTTATGTCCAATTAACCATTAAAACCCTAATTATGCAAATATGACAACAAATTGATGAATAACAGAAAAAGCTCTTGCAGACAGGAGTAAAATACTAAATTACAGAATACCTATTTTTGGGGTTTTGAAGTGGAACAGTTAGGGACACTGGAGCTGGCGCCCAAGTCCAAGGTACCTACTTTTTCAGGGAATCTAGACCTCCTTCCGACACTGATCAGCCCTGTAACTTCTATTTCCTGAGATCTGTCTATGGAGGACACTGGAGCGAGTGCCCAAGTCTTAGAAGTGCTCCTTTATTTGACTTTTCTTCAGATCCTGAATCCCTAATGTCTGCCAAGCCTTCCTACAACTCTAATTTTTCTAGATGTGACCCCTGCAACCTGCAATCACAAGACTTGGTTTGGGGGTTGTGGTGTTTAGAGGTTTGCCTTAGTCAAACCTTGGAGGACAGTTAAGTCTCTGAACACCGTTGTCAGATAAAGAGGGCATGCCCTTGTGAGGCAAAGGCCAAAACCAAAGGAATCAATGATAAAAACACAATGTTAAGTCACCTTGTAGTGAAGGTCTCATAGAGGAAGATTCTCTTCATGCCATGAGGAGATTGAAGCTTAAATCTACAAATATCAATACACAAACACACAAGTCTACTCTTGCAACACAATAGAAGCCTTGAATCACCTTGAGAACACTTAAACATCACACTTTCTATCTAATTGTCATCTAGTTTACAAATGAATGCCTACACATGCTTATATATGCACCTACAAGCATTCCCGCTAAGATATTAAAAATCAAACTTTACCCTGTCAGCAAAATAACCTCCTAACGGTCATAAAACAACACCCAAAAATTAGGGCTGCCCCAAAATAGGGTAGGACTAGGGTGTGGGCACCCAAGTCCTCCCCCCTATTTTAGGTAGGGTATAGTTCAAGGGGTCCACCTAGGTCCTATTTGTCATGGAACCTAGGTTTCATTCCATCGGGATGCTAAAATATGAACTAAAATGTACTAAATGCACTCTAAAGACTTGGGAGCTAAACCTTATGAGGGAAAAGCCCCCAAGGGGACATTTTTTGATGTTACATATGTGTCATCATCATCCTCTACCATGTGATCTATACCGGAACCAACATATTCTGGATCTATATCATGAGGATCATCTTGATCTTTTGGAAGACCTGTGTTCTATAAAAAATAACATTTAAAATGAAAAGTTATTATTTATTTCATGCAATAATTTATTTTTCTGTTATAAATCTAATATTACAACATATGAAATGAAAACATAACCATATTACATCATATCAAAGTGCACATACCATAATAAAATTTCAAAAAAGTTATAGCTAATATGTCATTCCAATGATGTAAAACATGCAACAATTCTAATAAATGTTAGTAAGGATCATAAAAAATTTTGTTATACAATTTAACTATCAACTATAAATTCTATTACATAACCTTAAGTGCTAACCCTCTGCATTTTGTGCTATATATGATTATGTTTGCCTTGAAGATCCTTTAAGAGTTAACTAGTTTATATATCTTCTTCTCCTATATCTCAGACAAGGAACATATTGAACATGATGAAAGGCTAGAGTCTATCTTGACTTTTATTCAAATACAACTAAACCCTCTCTTCTACCGACTGCTCCTTCTGTGTGGATCCCACACCTCACCAAGAATCTAGCAGCTACTGAGCTAGGTGGCTGTGTAATGTGCAGAAATCTCTCATACTAAAAAATAGTATTCCAAAAAGCAATGCTCATTCCAAATAAGGAAACTAAAACATTTTATTAATTAAAATATCTACAATTACATAAATAGAAATTTTCCCAAAAGAAGTACAAATTTCATACACTAAAAGAGTGTTATATTCTCATTTACATACACCAAAATAGGGTGTTACATTACATATGTTTCAATGTCATAAGTAAAAGATATTACATCAATACATCAATTATATCAATGAAAGTAATTATACAATTTGCAGATTGGCTATACACGCCATACAAGAGTAATACAATGAAATATATATATCCATAATGATTCATATAGCACAAGAATCTTTGTCCTGGACCACCATGACCCCACTGGTCTTCCGCAAGTCGAGGCCAAGAGTGTGGTTAATGCATTTTTTCCACCCAACCACAAATTACTGGACTTCCTCGAGTTTCTTCCTAACTCGAAAAAAGCACTGACCTTGCATGAGGAACCTAGCAACCTAGAATGGTAAAAGAAGGAGGGAATCTCTTGATGCGTGCATGTTGCCTATATGTATTCCTAAACTAAGCTAGAATGACATAACTCTCGCAAGCAGGATGTGGCAGAGACATATATAACATATAATCTAGGCTTGTCTAATCCATCTTTTTCAATGGTACAATAGCTTAGCCAAGCTATAATAAATAAAATTGGTAATTTAGAAAAAATAAATTATCATCTCTGGGAGCCCACATTCGGCATCCTATCCTAGAAGTAATTACACAAAAAGAATAAATATAATCTTTCACAAAATCCAAATGAGTTGTTTGGTTCAGTTAAAAGTGTTTGCTAACGATGTCCTTTTCGGAAAATAAAAAGATTTACTCAAAATTATATCATTTTCTAGTTTGCATATTTTTGGTCTATTCCTAGTGATAAACAATGGTCCAATCAAAGAGAAAAGTCATTTACTAAATTTTGTGATATAAAATACATGTATAAAATACATGTATGAAATAAAATGAATCTACTAATTTCCTCACGTGGTTTATTTCATCTCTAAATTTTGGGTATAGAAAAATCAATATAATATCTATGTTATTCATTAAATCTAATATATATATATATATATATATATATATATATATATATATATATATATATATATATATATATATATATATATATATATATATATATATATATAAGAGTTAAATATGCTCACTAATCCAGCGATAAAAAATAATAATATAAATATTTATATATCAATTTTACTAGTTCTTCTTCACATTACTATGAAATTACTATTCCTTCCATAATCATTATAAGTTAAAGATAATTACTTGTTTTGTTAAATATGTAGAAAAGAGAAATGCAATAATATATAAATATAAATACCTTTTTCCTATTTGTAATGGTTTTAAATGGAAATAAAATAAAAATTCTTTCCCAGGCATCAAGTTTGAGTAAGAATTCCATACTATGCTAGAAATTACTAACAATGAGTTCTATCGGAAAATAGCATTTGCTCACAAGTTCATTATTTTTCTGGTGTAATCTTAAATCATGTCCAAAAAAAATACATCATGTCTATCTTTTTCTAAACTGAGCACTAAATACTATGAATATCTTAAAAACCTTTCTGGGTTTTGTTCTCCCTTTCACTAGCTTTCCAGAACATTTTACAATTTTGAATTTTGTTGAAAAATGACAAAGTTATCACTATTTTACTATGACTGTTCTTGACTTGTTTTCAAAAATGCCTTTTCCTTTTTCTTTTTTCTTTTCTGTTCTAAAATTTTATTAAAACGAATACATTGTTTGCTGGAATTTTTCCAACATATACAGTAATAAGAATATAAACAGGAATAGCATATATTGTTATTATTTATATATACAGTTTAATATATATAATTTTAGTTATATAATAATAAAATACATATGATACTATCATATTTTCTATAATACATGCAGCATAAAATATAGATATACTACAGTAAGGTTACCAAATCTATAGCACTTATAGCATTAAAATCTAGAATTATAACAGGCATATAGATTGACGACATCAAACAAATACAATATAATCGATACTATAATAGTATTACAATATTCAAACAATGATATTTTGAATAAGGAAATAATAATAATGATAGTGCTGTAAATTGCAATAATAACTACAATTGATCAATCAAATACAGTCATATCATTTAGCCATACAATCTCAAAGGGTAAAACCATTTCCTATATTTTAAATATGACATTTAGGATTGATTAAAAACCCGTGAAATTCGCTTCTCGATGATTTTTTCTTGTCCGGGTCTTTTCTTTTTCTGTCTATTCCTCCTTTGCTTCCTTGCCAAAATCTCCAATCTTTTGCCTGTGCTCTTGTTCTTCAGAATAAATGTTGGAAAAAAATAATTAATCTTGTGTGTTGAGAGAATGAGAGAGTTTTCTCTTTTAAAATACATTCTTTCCTTTTCAAACTTCTTTCTATCTTTTCCCAGTTTCTAATTTTTTTTTTTTTAAAATTTTGAGTCTTTTTCTAATTTTCTATTTGTTTCTATCTTTTTTTGTTTTCTTTTTCTAAAATTTATTTCTAATTTACCAAATAAAACACTTATTTCTAATTTTTTGAAAATACATCATTTAATGACTAATTTTTATTTTATTACTAAATTTTGAAACACCATTATAAATTATATTTCTAATTTCAAAAAGGCATAATTTAATAACTAAAAGTAATTTTAATAAATAAATTTGCCACATAATTATTTCTAAAATAATAATTAATAAAATATAATTATTTCCCTCACATACAATTTCAAATAAAAATCAATATATATATATATATATATATATATATATATATATATATATATATATATATATATATAATTTAAATTACTTTTTATTTCACCTAGAATATTTTTAATATTAATTAATTAAATAACAACTATAAAATATAAAATAATTTTCTTTTCTAGTAAAGTAAGAAGACAATATATTAATAAAATTAATTTATGCAATTAACCACACCCTTGTCTTCTACAACTTGCAACTCATGAAACTCAAATTTTCCATTAATAGGTTAGTGTCCAAATAGCCGAAGCATTTTATTATTTTAAAATAAAATAATATTCACTATATTTTACCCTTTCAAATAAAATAATATTCACTTATCTCATCTTTTCAAAATAAAATAATATTTATTTACTCCACACTCAATTATTCATACAATAGCTCTAAATATAGTAAGTTCAGAATGCATCAAAGTTTGAGACGTGATAGGTTGAAATGGATCACACTCCCCTGTCATATTGCATGTGGCACCACTGTCTAGATACCACCCATCTCAAGAAATCTCCTCTGAAGCATAATGACCAAATTTAACCTTTGTAAGGTAAGAGGCAATGTCTTCACCAGCAAGCATCTGAATCCTCTGAAGCTTCTCCTTCAGAACCATGATTCTGCACTCATTCTTGGCCTGAAATAGTGAAGCAAGGGATATTAGTTATAGTCAGTTATACTTATTAAATTACTGTAGAAACAAACTTTTACTATTGTTTAATACCACTCCCACTAATCTTAATTTTTCCACCCCTTTTAATACCACATTTTTGAGTGAGGACTATTGTCAAACATTTCACATGTCATCTCTATTTGATGATTTTAGTTGGCTGTAGGTGTTGGTCTGAGTTTAAAGTCTTAAACAATGTCTTTTGAGGTGTTAATTCACCTAAGCATTCACCACAATCATAGGACTATTATCCCTAGATGTGGGTGTTCATCAGCAAATTATGCCGGAATTGACCCTCCCCTCCTCACGGAAACTGGCGACCACAATCCTGAGATAGCTAATAGATAGCATGGCAGTAGGCCAAGATACGCGGGCACCTGGCCCGCCAGTCTGTCTAACTCCAATTTTTAATGCCCTCACTTCTACGTGGGCTATTGCTTCCCCCCTCTAACACCGGTGGCAATGGCGAGTAAATGTGCCTTTAGACAACACACTTTGATGGCTTCTACATTGGATTTGGGCCTCCCCTTTTAGATGGATCGAGGCTCAGTATGGGGATGGCAGATACTCTTCTGGATTTGAGTGGAGCTAGAGATGGGAGATGCTAATTCAGTGCAATTTACAATTTGTGGCATTCTGGAGCCTGTCATGGCACCTCGTCTGCAACAAAGAGTGGTTTGCAATAGCGTGGGGTGAGGAGGTAGAGGCAATAGTTATTAGTCTTAGGAATTCTACGAGGATTACGACCCAAGCATCCCCATTCACATTTGTGAGGAGATTGACAACTGTGAGACTACTTATTTGGCAATGCAATAGGAATCTGTAGATCCCCCCAGGGTGGTCAGCCCATATTGGGCACTTAAAAACATTATGGGATGGACCCTCTTGGCTCAATAGCAGCAAGAAGCTTGGGCTACTTCTTCAGCCCATGATCTCTATTTTGCTCTTGAGCAGGCCAAGTTGCACTTGGACACCTTGGCAGATGGATTGGGTGCTCGCCACCCCATTCCACCACAGGCTTCACCGGTAGACTCCCACCTGTCTTTGGCACCAGTTCAAGCCAAGGGGCAAGAGCACCTTCATCCTGCCACTTAGAGTAGTGAGCCGAATGAGGAGTGGATGCAGGGGAAGAGTGTGGAATTGGAATTGGAGTGCAAGGAGGAGCATGGCTACATCATCACCTTCGAGCCTCTGCCTAAATTTGGGAGCAATCCAATTTTGGTTCCTCTGGGATTTCCCAGCTATAAGCCAACAATCAAGTTTTTCACTGTCAGGGTTTTTTAGTCTTTTTTGTTTCAGAATCTTATTTTTCATGTCTTGTAGTCATTCTCAGAATCATGTACATTGGTTTCCCTGTGAAGGCCAGCGGTTTAAAACTGAACCATCCTTTTTTGGTTGTGTCAAGCGGAGAATCCTGAATTTCATATACAGGCCTCCCTAACTAGTCTTTGGTTCGACTCTTTTTTGTGCCAGCCCAGCCAAAAGGGTCCAGTTCTATAATCTATGTATATATTTCCTTTTTTAGCAATAGAATTATGAACTTCACAAAAACAAATCATAGGACTCTTATCTAATTGACTTTGTCATGCAAATAATAATAAGGGGAAGCAACAATATAATTTTATATATTTAGAAAATCCATTATTATTTATAGCAGATTTTAATACACATAAGAAATAAGAAGAATGGCACCTCGAGATTCGATTAGAGTTGGCTCTCCTTTCCTTGCACCCAGATGAAATATTTAGCTCCCTTCTTGACTGTTATTTGACTGTGTTTAGTGCCCAAGGGCTTCACAATCCCTCCAGACAAATCAGGTAGTGCCCAACACTAAGATAGCTGCCCCCATGCTGTCCCTAAGCATCAATTTCATGCCCAATAAGGAGTAATCTCTTGTGATGTGGAAAATGTCCAAGGTAAATGCTTCCAAATGTGCCTAGCAATAGCAATATAAGTCCCGCACAAGCAAACAATGATAGCCAATCATTCTATGGATTAGAAGCACCTAGATTTAAGTAGTGTAGGCCCACGCTCTATTACTTGAGTATTAAAGTCGCCCAACACTAAGATCAAGAGCTTCTATGGCCCTTTGCTACTCCAAATGGAATGAAATACACCCAGCCAAGGAGAATAAGTTCCTTAAAGGGAACTCGGCCAACAAAATAGAAATTTTCATGCCCATGTTGAAGGGAATAGAGCCCAACTTGTCCACAAGATAACAAAGATGAGAGAGGCAGCCTCTATTGCTCAAGAAATCTCCCTCCAGTCTTCACAACTTCCTCTAATATCAACCAGCAGTCTATTGTCTTGAAAACATTAAATCCAATGGAAAAATTTGAATGATCTTCCACTACTGACCAGCTAGGGTGGATCTTGCACCACCGAAACTAGTGAATAATGCAAGGGTTTCTTCCAAACCTTAGCCTCTCCAAGATCAAGAGCTCTCCAAGTAATTTTCAAAAAGTGATTAGTGTAGAATGAGGAGAGAACTCCTCTTTTTCCCCTTTTTATATTTCCCTTGCTACTTTTGGCCCTTTTTTCCTTTTATTTTAATAAAGTCACTTTTCCCTAAGTTCTTAACCTCATTGGAGCTCTATTTCCAACATGAATCCATCCAAAGTGACAATATATTCAGGACAACAATGTGATCTAGGGTTGGAGCAGACTATATAGTGCCCAAGACTCACACATACCAGCAATCAATAGTTTGATATTGTGATGGAATGGGCAAACCTATTAAGGACCAATGGGAGCACAAATATTCATCCAAATATGAGCACATCTGTGACTGATTCTTTTCTCCCTTGCATGAGCTATTATTTGAGAAAAGATTCCCTAGGTTGTCTGAAGACATGATCTAAATCTTGGAGAACCTAAAAGATTACTCTCTCTATGAGTTGTTAACATATAGGAAGATCTATGGCACCATAGAGGCATCCCATACTTTTCCCAAGCATGTACTTGACATGTTGTTGATCAACAAGTTGCATGTCATACTATACTCTTGAGATTTAATGAAGCCATGGAAGCAATGGCAATAGATGTACATGATATGGATCTAGTGGCTAGGGCTACGACTAGGGTCACCACAACACAAGCAAATGAATCAAACATCCTTAAAATGACATTAGAAATGGAAGGACATAAGAAGGAACATCAAGTGGAATACTACAAGGCTGCAAGGTATTCAACATAGGTGATTTCATGGAATATGCATTAGAAATCCATGATGACTTGACCTTGGTGCAAAAGGAGTTTTACAAGGATGTGTTAGATCTATAGGATGCCTACCAAGATGCATCAAAACATTCTTACATGTTAAAAGAATGGCAGCATTGTGAGGAAGGATGGCAAAGATGCATGTGGATCACTTAGTAGAATGGTAACATGAATTCAAGGAAGCACTCCTTGAGATGCCAAGGTGGTGCAGGGCACCTGGGTCTTAATGTAAAAGTTGCAGAGTGTTAGTATTTTGGTGTGGTGAAGTCATTTTTTTTGTAATAAGGTCTTTAAGACCATGTTTTATGTCTTTGTGTGTCAGTTGGGTCATTTTGGAGCCAATTTGGTGAAATTTGTAAAAGTTGCAAAAAGTTGTCAAAGCAACTTTTGCATTTTTGCATTTTTGGGGAAGTTGAATGGTTAGGCTTTGATTTTTGGTGGGAAAATGATTGGTTATGCTTGGGAATGTTTTAAAAGCACTTATGTACATTGGAACAAGAGTTAGAAGTTGTAAAAATTTGAATTTTGAATAACAAGGTGCCATGTTTCTGCATTTTGGAAGCCTAATTTGCTGCTAAATTGTACTGTACAACTCTGTATGACCTGGAAGTAGTCAAACATTGATTGAAATTAATGGTGCCTTGAATCCTTGTTCTTTGCAATTGATTTCATTTGATTTCATTAAGTTTGAATCGAGTTAGGCTAGATTTATTGAAAGTGGTTTGAAACCCTTACAAGGGTGTACTTTGACTAAAAATAATGCATTTATCTCCATTTCACTAGTGAAAAGGCCTCCAACTTAGTGGAATGGATTTAGGTAGGGTGTATTTGATGTTCACAATGTTGCAGGAGTAGGGGATGGTGTTATGTGAAAATTTGGTGATGCCCTAGTCCATTTAACCTCGTGTATTTGACATAGAAGTGCATAGGAGTTAGGGTTTGAAGTATAACTCTTAAAAAGTAGTTGGAATTGCTTGGAATGGTGTTGATAGACATCATAAGACATGTCTAAGCCATTTGAATGAAGTTTGGAAACTGAGGGGTTGAAGACCTTGTGGTGACCTAGTTGAACAAGCCTAATTAGACCTTTTGTCAAATGAGACAATCAATTTTAGAGCCTTATGTTACAAAACAACCATGCCTAATTTTTGGATATGTTCAAGAAATCCCAAAAGGGTACTCAAAATAGTTTTTAGATTGTGGGTTTGAGGTCTTCTCTGCAAGTTATGTTAGAAAAAACTAATTTGTTGTCCTACTTGGCCTAGAGTCAATTTGGAAAGAGAACAATTGAAGTTTGCTAGCCCTAAGTTCTTGTGCATAACACTTATTGTTTGTCATCCTAATTGCATTGAGAGTCCTCCTAGTTTTGATTTACCTGTTGAAGCATACATGACCCATTAGGGGTTGAAACCTAGTTTGCATCCATTGAAGGTTATGAGCAAGAAAACACCAAAACTTGTGAGATGTTGAAATATTGAAACCACCCCTACTCTACATCAAATTGGCATAAGAGAATAGGTTGGTCTATAAGAAGAAAAGTGTGAAGTAAAGAGAGAATAAGATGCCTCCAAAAGGTAACCCTATGGCTAGGGAAATGAGTGAAATGAAAGAGAAGACTGCAAAAGGGATTAGAAAATTGAAAGAGTTGCAAGATATGATTGTAGCCATGCTTGAGGCTGTTGAAACCAGTTAGAGGAGAGGTATGGTCATAGGTGATGTGAGTGACCAAGAGGAAGAGGGTGATAATGAGAGCCCTCTAGGAGGATCCCAAGAAGAATAGTTGGATCCTGATGAGCAGAAGATGGCCAAGCTACTAAAGGTAGTCAAGGGATATAGTCACAAGGTAAAGATGGATTTACCTATGTATGGAGGGAACTTGAATGATGAAGATCTTTTGGATTGGATTACAACACTTGACAATTATTTTGAATGTGAAGATATACCAGAGGAATAAAGGGTAAAGTTGGCAAAAACAAAATTGAAAGGTCATGCCCTACTTTGGTGGGATTATGAGCAAACTAAAAGGAGGAAGAAAGGCAAGTCAAAAATTGTTTCTTGGGACAAAAATGGTGGCTAAACTCAAGGGCAAGTTCTTACTGGGTGATTATGCAATTCAACTATACAAGAAACTTCAAAATCTTAAACAAAGAGATATGGATGTCAAAGCCTATACTGATGAGTTCTATAAGTCAAGTATAAGGGTAGGTCACATGGAGGATGATGTGGAGAAAGTGGCTTGATATCTCAATGGGTTAAGATTTAACCTCCAAGATGAGTGAAGTTTGACAAACCCAAGGATGGTAGAGGAATGCTACCAATTGGCAATCAAGGCTGAAGAAAAACTAAAGAGAAGGAAGACAAATAAAATAGGGGTAGAGGCAGCGGTTCTAAAGGAAGAGGGTCATTTTTTGATCCAAGACAGTCATATGAAGGCCAAGAAGATACAAGCAAAGTCCAAGAGCAATGGATAGATTAGAGAGGTGGATTTAGAGGAGGTAGATTAGGCTTTAGAGGTAGATTTGGAGGTCAAGGAAGATGATCTAGTGGGTTCACAGGAAGGTGTTACCAATGCAACAAATTTAGACATCAAGCATGGCAATGCATTGAAAGTCAAGCGACTACTTTAGTTGGAGGAGAGAGGAGAAATCAGATTGTTCAAGGAGATGACTATGAGAGTGTAAACTCATCATCACAACATGTTGGTCCAGAAGTTGGAGAATCACTTCTGGTAAGGAGAACCCTCATCAAGGTACCAGTGGAAAAGGAGTCACCACAAGGAGGACTCTCTTTAGGACAACTTGTAAGTGCTTGGGTAAGGTTTGTAAAGTTGTAATTGATTCACGTAGTCAAGATAATATGGTTTCAATTGAGATGGTTGAAAAACTTAAGTTGGAAAGAATACCACATGCTACTCCTTATAAAGTCTCTTGGTTAAATGAGGGTCAACGTGTTTTGGTGAATGAACAAAGTTGGGTGGAGTTTCATATAGGAGGATACAAAGACAAAATTCTATATGACATAATACCCATGGATGTGTGCCATTTGCTGCTAGGGAGGCCTTGGCAATTTGATAGGTATACTAAGTATGATAGAAGGAGGAAATTTATGAGATAGAGAAAGATGGGGTCTCCTATACCTTGACACCATTGAAAGAAGAGGATAAAGGACAAACCATGGGATCTAATGTGATGATGGTAGGTAGAAAGGAGTTCATAAAGGTAGAAGAAGAGGAGAACATGGACCTTGCAACCACTCCTAAACCTAGAGATATTATGACAATAGACATGAAGAATGACTTGATTTGGGAGATCCAAGATTGGCTTAAGAAGTATGTTGCTATGATGGTAGAAGGGGTGTTCCACTCATTGCCTTCAAAGGTGGATATTAGTCATTCCATTTCTTTCATGCCAGAGGTTAGTATGCCTAATCAAACAGCAGTTACAGGGACACAACAATAGATGGAAGAGATGAGAAGCAAAGGTGTAGAGGTCAAGGGTAAACTACAAGGGAATGTGGACAAGTCCAAGCACACAATTGAAGTGAAGAAGAAGGAAGTTCATTACAAGGAAGGAGGAGATGTAGTTGTAGGTGATGATGCAGATTGAACAACATTCTTAGATGAGGAAGGAGTCAAAGATCATCCATCAAGTAGGCCTCTGAAGTTGGAGCATATCTTAGGTGTCAAAGAACTCAAAAAGACAAGGGATAATGCCTACTTTCGGTATTTAGTCCATTGGAAGGGTTTACCAAATGAGGATGCCACTTGGGGGTCAGAGAATGACATGACCAAGCATGAATCTACTATTGTAGCACTGTCCTCAATGGGACTTGAGTCTATTTTTCCCGAGAAGTATGGTGCAGGGCACCTGGGTCTTAATGTAAAAATTGTAGAGTGTTAGTATTTTGGTGTGGTGAAGTCATTTTGTTTTTAATAAGGTCTTTAAGACCATGTTTTATGTCTTTGTGTGTCAATTGGGTCATTTTGGAGTTGATTTGGTGAAATTTGTAAAAGTTACAAAAAGTTGTGAAAGCAACTTTTGCATTTTTGCATTTTTGGGGAAGTTGAACGGTTAGGCTTTGTATTTTGGTGGGAAAATGATTGGTTATGCTTGGGAATGTTTTAAAAGCACTTGTGTACATTGGAACAAGAGTTAGAAGTTGTAAAAATTTGAATTTTGAATAACAAGGTGCCATGTTTCTACTTTTTGAAGCCTAATTTGTTGCTAAATTGTACTATACGGCTCTGTATGGCCAAGAAGTAGTCAAACATTGATTGGAACTAATGGTACCTTGAATCCTTGTTCTTTGCAATTGATTTCATTAAGTTTGAAGTGAGTTAGGGTAGATTTATTGAAAGTGGTTTGAAAACCTTACAATGGTGTGCTTTGACTGAAAATAATGCATTTCTCTCCATTTCACTAGTGAAAAGGCCTCCAACTTGGTGGAATGGATGTAGGTAGCATTTATTTCATGTTCACAATGTTGCAGGAGCAGGGGATGGTGTTATGTGCAAATTTGGTTATGCCCTAGTCCTTTTAACCTCATGTATTTGGCATAAAAGTGCATAGGAGTTAGGGTTTGAAGTAGAACACTTAAATAGTTGTTGGAATTTCTTGGAATGGTGTTGATAGATGTCATAAGACATGTCTGATCCATTCACTTGAAGTTTGGAAACTAAGGGGTTGAAGACCTTGTGGTGACCTAGTTGAACAAGCCTAATTAGACCTTTTGTCAAACGAGACAGTCAATTTTAGAGCCTTGTGTTACAAAACAACCATACCTAAGTTTTGGATATGTTCAATAAGTCCCAAAAGGGTACTCAAAATAGTTTTTAGATTATGGGTTTGAGGTCTACTCTGCAAGTTATGTCAGAAAAAGCCAATCTGTTATCCTACTTGGCCTAGAGTCAGTTTGGCAAGAGAATAATTGAAGTTTGCTAGCCCTAAGTTCTTATGCATTCATAACACTTATTGTTTGTTATCCTCATTCCATTGAGAGTCCTCCTGGTATTGATTTACCTATTGAAGCATAAATGACCCATTAGGGGTTGGAACCTAGTTTGCATCCATTGAAGGTTATGAGAAAGAAAACACCAAATCTTGTTATGAGATGTTGAAATCTTGAAACCACCCCTACTCTGCATCACAAGGAAGCACTCCTTGAGATACCATGTTTGAGAGAAAAGAAGATAAATCAAATCAACATGGGACTAAATTACTCAAATGATACAACTCATAACTTAAATGAGGACACTTAAGAGATATTAAAAGACCATGGTCATTAATTAAAATATGCGATGAAAATAAGGCATGAATGCCACCCACTGATCTTTAAGGCAAACAATATTTTTTCCTCAACATGAAATAATGGGACAATTGAGTAGGATCTAGGGCCAACAGAGAAGCACTTTAGAACTCATCCTATGCATCAATAAACAACTAAACACAAGAAATGCAAATTGAGATATTAACACAACAATATCCAACAAAGTTATTGAAAGTCAACTATTGATACCTCGTTCTCCATCCAAATTACAAAATTGGTCCACTTTTTTCTTTGTAACATTTCCTTTTCAAATTACGTTGGATGCTAGCCATATTTCTCCTCCTGTCAAAACATGGCACATGGACTAGTTAAACTAATTAATATGCAATCATTTACTTTTTCCTAGGAAATAAAAAAAAATCATTTAACATATTAAACATACTTACAAATGTACAGATCAAGGCCTGTAAACCTTTCTGGCCACTATGATGCATGGCACGAAGTTTGTCAAGCCTAGCCTTGGAGGCCTTGTCCTGAAATATATACTAATTCAATTTAACTATGCACAAATAAAATTTAAAAATCGTTTAATAAATTTGATATAATCTTATGAGCAAATTCAAATACATGTGTACTCTCCTCACCGAACTTCCTCCATGCATCAGACTTCTCATATGCTTTTATAAGCTCTTTCCATACTTTCACACTTACATCAATTGGCCTTTCTTTGAGCCTTAGCTTGGGAGGGAGTTTTTTATCTTCTTTGTTTGGTTGCACAGAAATCTCTTGCAGTTTTGAGACATTTGTAGCTTTATCTTCTTTACAGACCAACCTGTGCCAAATTTAGTCTCCATGTCATGGATAACTGCTTTTTGCAGGTGCATGGGTATCTTTGAGAATGGAAAATGTAGATGGTCTTTGAACCGTTAAAGGCATGATTCCTTCAACCTATGAACACAAACATTTTTCCAGCATCTGTCATTTAGACTTCCCCTGAAACCACATCGTATTCTATCTTGGTATCGTAGCTACCAATGTAAGATGCAAAACATGACGTGGTGGAAGAAGTCTGTGTCCTAGGAGTGGCTGGGACATTGGAAGTCTCTGCTCCCTGTTCCACATTCTTAGAGTTTATTGTTATTGATTTCCTCCCCGATCTTTTGCTCAATCCAGCACTAGTTGGGGAATCAATTGATTCCCTTTGACATGGTTGATTTGGTTGCAATGTTTCAGGGGCTATACTAGATCATTTTTCTATGTATCTGGCAAGCATTGTCAAGTCCACACCATCCAATTTGTTCACTGCCTCTACCCCCAATATGGAAGCCAATGCCTCTTTATCTTTGTCAGTCTCATGTCCCTATATATATAAAATAAATTTCTTCTTTTAAATTTAGAAATAAAAAACTAAAAACTAAAAATGAAAAAATTAATGGAAACATTTACAAATCTATAAATTGACAATGAATTACCTCATTGTGGCCAAAGTCTTCTCCCTTTGTTCCCTTCCCTCTATTGCTTGACATTTTGAGGTGACCTAGGGAAAATTATTTTTGTCCAGTCTGTGGAGGCAAATGAAGTACACACTGCCAGGTATGAAAGTTTTCATCTAGTTTGTGGTATGAAAGTTTTGTTTTGTTGTATGAAAGCATCCACCAATCAAAGAAATTAAAAGAAATGGGTGATTTAAAAGAAACATGCAATTAATGAGAAAGCTTTACCTTGAATGACTCTCTTTCTGGAATTTCTTCTTCAACTTGAGGGAATTTGTTTGCTTGCAGCATATTATTTTCCAGAAATAAACATTCAATGGTTCTGTAATTCTATACAAAACAATTGTTTAGGCATGAGATGGAGTATGAAAGGCAGGGGAAAGGCTATAAAAAGAAGAAATGAGTGCTAAAATTGAACCTTTACTGTAGAGAGGAAGTCGCGGGTGTGAAATGCAATGTCAAATTGCAGCACGAATTTCAATCTCTCAAAACCCTGAAGGAAATGATAAATTCATCCAAAACTTAATACAACGCATCAATTTCCACTCAAGTTAAAGAATTGAATTTTAAATGTTCCATGTTAAAGATTATGCTCAAATTTTTTTGGAGGAAACTGAAGAAAAATTTTCATTGCTTTCCTTTAATTGAGTAAAGAAATGAAGGTTTGTCTTTCAAATGTAGAGGATATAGGGAGCTTTAGAGATTAAAAGTGTAACAGCCCAATCGACATTCAAGAACAAAAGGCAAAAAAGGGCACAACATTTTTTTTTTGAAGGAATAAAACTTAAAATGAACATATAGGTAGATATATCAATACTCAAAAATTATCCTGCTTTGCATAGCATAGATATGTTGTTCCCTAAGGTGTTCATGGCGAGGCATTACAAAAAGGATAATGAAGTTTAGGCTTTTACCTTTGATGACTCTCTTTGTGTTTTTTTTTTGTGTGGTATGTTTTAATGCAGGTGGGAATTTTTAATTTTATGTTTTTGATTCATTAGTCAACGCTATAGTTGTCATAGTTAATGCTGACTTTAGCACTGAATTTCAGCCCTAAATGTAATCTCTTTGGGGTGCCAAAGGTGGTGCAAAGTGTGCCTAATTTAGTGCCTAGCTGTGCCAAACCAAAATGTTCCTCATACAAACATTTGTAATTGAGGTAAATGTTTAAGTAGTAAGGGTTTTATAACATTGGAATCTAGTGTGACAACAACATACCACCAACTAGCTTGGAAAAAAATGGATACATCCTAGAAACTTTACATAATAAAAACATAATTTGATGGAACTTAAAAAAAGTTGTATTGTGTTTTAGTAACTTGAAAACCAAACTCTTTTACCTATCAAACAAATAAATTCAGATCGCATGCCTTCTCTTGGTTAATGAAGATATACATGCTAGCTAAATCAATCAAGATATCAAAGGTTTTAGCTAGTGGCTAGACTTCCATACAATACTAATTATGAAAACATAACATATTAGGCTACAAATATGATTTTCATACAACATAAAGTAGGTCATGCTATGTATCAATCTTTCATTAAAGTTGTAAATTATTAAGTCTTATATGGGTTGAGCCATTTGTAAATATTTGTTGGCTTTTATTTAATGAGGGGATTTCTACATAACCAAGCCAACTAATTTCACCACGGCCTCTATGGAGGATAAACACCAATCATGAAAAATAAAAAATCAAGACTTAAAGTTTTGGGTCTTATCTAAGATAAGTATTCTCACACTATCCAATGTAAAGTCGGTTTAAATCAAGAATAAGGAGTCCAATCTCTAGTTTTCAAAGAGAAAATATCTACAATTTTAATGAATTTGTGGAAGAAGTGTAAGGTAGAGAACCAGCTAAAATTATTAGTAATAGGTTTTCTTTCATCTAGGTTAACAAGAGACCATGGAGGGGATTTTTAGCTAAAATTATTAGTAATAAGTTTTATTTAATAGGTTTTATTTGTAGTTAGCTTGTAAATAAATGTCTTTTTGATGTAAATTTGTAGTCATCTTGTAATCATAAGATTTGAGCTCTAGTTGTCAAGATTCCGCGTGTAAACTTTTTGTGAAGAGCAAAATGTTGCAATGTCCTATTTTGTTTTTCATAGTGCATATTAATGAAAAGCAGGCGTATTAACAAGATAATTTCAACAATATTCTCTTGGTGCACAACTGTTATGTGACTATTGTCATTGTTGTGTATTATAGGATCCAGAGGAGGCCATGGAGAGAGGACGTGGACATCGTAGAACTACTAAATTATAGAGAGGAAAGTGGGTGGAAATAGATATGACAAACAGAAACTTCAGATATAATAGAGGTAAGAAGAGAAAGTAACCTCAACCAAAGGAGGAAGGTGTTTATGAATTCACAAATGCTACAACATAGAGGAGATAAAGTCATTTTTTTGTCCATGAGGCCTCTGAGGTCAAACTTATTGGTTGAAAATGCATAGGAATGGTGATTAAATGTGATTCTATGATCAAGGGAAAAGTTTGAAAATTAGGATGGCCAAAACATGATATCAATATGTCAAATATATGACTAAAGTGAGGTTTTGTGTTGGATAGCATATTCGTTGAAATGATATAATTGGTGTACTAAACATTATTTACTATGTTGTGTATTATAGGGGCTAGACAAGGCCATGGCAACAGATCGTGTCATATCAAATGAGGACACAACGGATGAAGCAGGACATCAGATACTAAAATTTTGACTTAACTCAGGAAAAAATGATCTGATGGCATTTTGTGATACATCCATCTTTTTTCATAGTATTATTGAAATTTATAATGTATTATCCAATCTTGACATAAATTAATGCATGTTGTTGATTATTTTAGATGGAGATTGGAGCAAATGTAGAGCTTGAGTGTTCAACTAGCAAAAGAACAAGATATGTACGTGGACGTGGACCTAAAACTACTAAATCATGTAGAGGACAATGGATGGAAGAGGATATGACAATGGATCCTATAGACATAACAAATGATTGCACTGAACAAGAGGTTGGTCAGGACTATAGTACATGGGATGAATACTTTGAGAAAATTGTTGTTTGTGGATGTTCTGTATGTCGTGGAAAGAAACAATTCAAATGAGCGATTGTACAAAGACATTACATATATGATGAGATTCTAGTCAGTAGTATGCCTCCTACAATTGATTCAAATCCAATAGGAATTGTGGTAAGGAATTTTCCAATTTGATATAAATAATATGTATACTTCGTTTAAACATTGTTTTATATTATTTAAATAACTAATTTTTTTCTTAATGGATATTTGCAGGATAAAGTTCTTGGTTTAAAGTTTCTTGGATCATCGACTTCTAGCCTAGAGGGCAATGATCATTTATCAGATGATACATCTAACAAAAATATGTGCCAATATACCAGCTCGGAAGATGAGGAATTAATGAAAACAAGTAATAGAACAAGAACCGGTTTAAAGATGCATAATTTACTTAAAGACAAGGGGAAGGTGGACTACATACCCTATAAGAATGAATGTGATGGAGATGATGACTTGCCCCTGAGTTTGACTTCAATTTACAAAGAGACATTTGATCGTTGACTATATTGTGCTTGGCCTAGTGATCAACAACTACCTAGAGTGTATGAGGTGTTTCAATTTTGGGGATAAAACTACATGATACGACCCTCCAATATTCATGGAGAGAATCTAGGCTTCTTTATTGTCCAAAATGTACATGTTGGATCTAAACATAGAAACAATTCAGAACAAACCATTAGGAGATTAATTACATATTATGGTCCATCATATTATAGTGGTGAATGGAGAAGGCTAGCAAAATATAAGCCTAGCATGTCAACATATGGTCTAAATTCGAATATGTATACACATTGTCTCCAATTGGAAAGCAGAAAAGAAATGAATAGAGGCCATCTTATGTATATAGATGGACGTGCATACACATTCAAAAATATTGCAGGATTTATAAATAGTAGTAAGGGAAGTGACCCTACTGTAAGACTGAATTGTCAGTTTGTTGAGGTTATAAATGATAAAGATGAAGATATGGAAAGAGAGGTTGATAGATTGATAATGGTTGAGGCTATTATGGACCTTACCATTGGGGATGAGTTATTGATTGATTACCCCTTCTTAAAATGCACTCCCGCGCAAAAGAAAAGGGAAGAACAAGGTCTCCCTAAGGATGTTCTTAAGGGCATAAAACCAAAGAATAATAAATGAGTGTGGACTGATGTTTTATAAACTGTTGTCAAAATTGTGTTTTATTTAAATTATTGTATAAAAAGGTAGTCTATAAAATAATGTTTCATTATTCAATTGATGTATAGATGTTCATACAATTTTTATTTTTATTTTTTAAGCCATATTTGATTATATTTCTTTGAAATTGATACATTTATGATTTATCCAATTGTTGCCAAAGATTAAATAATGCTTGCATTTGTTGATAGGTAGAAGATGTTGATGAATCACATACTAATACCCAAGATCCAATTGGGTTATTAAGATGTGGACGGGATGATCCAAACCATCATTTAAACAATACCAAGGTGAAAAGAGCAACATTGAAGAGAATACTACCAACTGAGAAATTTGAAGAGCTGATGAGATCCACATACACTGATGGCATGCCATCTAGCCTTAATGATGATGATCATGATAGTGAAAATGTAGTGCATGAACAAGAATTAAATTAAATGCTTATAGGTTTCTTTGGGGATGGAAACAATGATGACAATAATGATCATATGGTTGATAGTAACGATGATAGCAAGGGTAATACCACCAACATAATGTTGATGATAAAAAAGACTCCATCAAGCAAGTAGCGAAGACACCCGTGTTCAAATCAGGTGCAAGTAGAACCTCAAAACTGGCACGCACATTAATATTATTAGAAATCAAGTTGTTATTTGGTTGGTCAGACAAAAGATTCACTACCCTACTTAAGTGAGTTGAAATCTATTTCTTACTTTGCATTGTCAACTGGTGTACATAATTCGTAAACATTCATCAACTTCGTTTATATTTCTTTAAGGGGATTTTAAAACCATATATTGTATATAAATAGTCTTAGTATAGATTGACATATCAAACATGTTCATCATAAGTCAAACATTTAATTGATTTAATCTTTGGCAATCTTACAGGGCACTAAAAACTAAAATATTCCCTGAAGAGAATGTGTTGCCATCAACTTGTAGAGAGGCGCGTCTATTGTTGGTTGAGTTGGGGATTGAATATAAGCAAATTCATTCATGTAAAAATGATTACATTTTATATAGAGATGAATATCAAAACAAAGTAGAATTCCCTATATGCAAAGAGAAGAGATATCGTATAGACGTACAAGGTCCTACAGTTCCAAAGAAGATTTTATGTCACATGCCAATTATACCTAGACTTCAATGAATAATTCATTGAAAGTAACTTGCATAATTGATGGACTGACATGCAAAGAATAAGAGTAAAGATGGATTCATACAAATTCCAGCTGACTCCAAAGCAATGAAACACAGAGGAAAAATGGCCAAGAAAATTCAAAGTTGAACCCCGTAGTATCAAGTTTGGTCTTGCAATTGATGGAGTGTGCCCATTCTCTTTCCTGAGCTCAAATTATAGTGTTTGGCTAGTTGGATTGATAGTATACAATATTCCCCCATGGATGAGTATTAGGAAGGAGCACCTTATGCTGACTCTCATTGTTCCAAGAAAACATCAAGTTAAAAACGTGGATGTTTCTCTTGCGCCTTTTATTGATGAGATGTAACTACTATGGAAAGGCATAATAATGTATGACATATCAGGTCCTCCATCAAATAGGTCCTTCATGTTGTATGGTGTGCTATTTTGGAATTTTCATGATTTCCCAGGACTTGGTGTTTGTTCTAGTAAGATAAAATATTTACGTATTTACACCCATAATTTATTTTCATCCCAACTTTCATACTTAGTTTTATTCTATTTTTTGATGTTATTAACATCACTTATTGAATTGCAGGGATTCAAACAAAGGGGATATTTGCATGTCCAAGATGTGTAGAACAATTTCAAGGGTGGTATTCTAAAGATCTACATAAATTTATTTACGCAAACAGTAGGGTTTTTCTACCACTAGATCATAAGTTTAGAAATCGCCTGAAGAATCAATTTGATGGAAAAGTTGAAAATAAACTCACCCCTCCCATGATTATGGGCCTAGGTGATTGGCTTAAGAAGTATGAAGATGCTGAATTGAAAGCTTGGGAGGATTTTTTTGATCGGGGTGATTCAATTGAAGAACCATAACAAGTTGTAGTTAATATGCCAGAATGAATGAAAAGGAAGTCCATATTTTATGAGCTCCCTTACTAGAAGGATCTATTAATATCTCACCTATTAGATCCTATGCACATCTTCAAAAATGTCCCAGATTCTATATTTTGACATATATCAGGCAAAGAGAAGGACACCTTGTCTTCGAGGAGAGATATTGCTCTTTCGCATACCAAAATTGATAGAAAACATTTGTGGCCAAACAGGGAAAATGAAATATATGAAGAAGCTCCATGGATTTAAAAAAAAAAGAGCTAGACCAACTAAAAAATGTCATCCATTCAATAAGGACACCTATTGGCTATGGGTCATCATTGGCTAAAGATTTTACAGTTGATGGACATATCATAGGATTTAAAACACATGATTTTCATAATTTTATGAAGGTATTATATATAATCATTTAATATTTACTGGTAACATTGATTAAGTACTAAATATATTTTGATAATTTTTTTGTTTGAGAAAAAATTACTAATGACATTTTCATAAATGTGTTTGATAGCATATCATGCCATTGGCAATTAGGGGGGATTCTTGTCTTATAGTTGAGTTAAGAAATGCCATAAGTCGATTGTCAGCATTTACAAGGTATGTGGTTATATGAAATGTTCATGTGTGAGAGACATAGAGATATTATATTGCATTTTAATTTTTGACTAAAGGTTCATACTAATTTACTATTCTTATATTAGGTGGGTGACCTCCAAGGAGATCCACGAATGTGAAGTGCCAAAATGGAAGAAGGAAATTGCAGAAATTGTATGTGTATTTGAGAAGGAGCTCCCTACAAGTTTCAAGGACCTACAAGTCCATTTACTTATACACCTATTCGATGACATTGAATTGGTGGGTGTCGTATCAATGAGGTGGATATTTTTTTGAGAGGTATATGAAAACTCTAAAAAGATATGTCCGACAAAAGGCACATGCAGGGGGTTGCATGGCTGAAGGGTATGTATTAAATGAAGCATTTTTCTTCCTGTGTGAATTCCTTGGTAAGGATTTTGAAGATGGGCCATGCTTCTGGGATGAAGAATGAGCATTAGATATTATTGATGGAGAAAAACTACAATCTAATGGTGTTCAAGTAGAAATTAGTAAGTAAATTCATGATCAGTGTGGTTGTTTTTCTTGCGACCATTAATTTACTCTATAATTTATTTGTCAAATTAACAACATGACATTTGGAGTTTGAAATAAACATGTTGACATGTAATAGGTGTAGATGAAAGTGCTATACTCGACAAGTTCATTCTGTACCACATGGACTTTATGAACAAATGGATTGATATGTATGATAAAAAGAGAGAAGAAGTGTTAGAAGCAAGGAGATAGTTTAAGAGAATGAACCCAAGGAATAATCCACTTCCCACTAATCTTCTTGGGGAATGGGGCAAAGATTGCACACTAGAATGGGTTACTGAACAAATTCAAAATCAAATAGAAGATGCAGGTATAGATTCAAACATAACAGAAGATGAAATCAACATGTCTAGAGGACGTGAAAGAAAGGTACAGTTGGAATTTTACAAAATGTTGTTTCCTTATAGTTTTGACACTATTAACTATTTTAATATTCATCATTATATTTGTTTTCACAGAAATAAATGGTCCTTCACAGACGAGGAAATATCTAGCAATGTGGGCATATGGTCAACATTATCGTGTAGAAAGTGTAGATGTAAAGAGGCGATCCTTCGATTGTGGCATCATGGTTGACTTCAAGCAATCCAATCAATCAAGCTCAAAAGATAAGAATATAATTGAAGGGAATCTACAATATGTTGGGAAAATACAAGAAATTATTGAGTTGGATTACCACTCTTTTAAATGTTGTATTTTTAAGTGTAGATGGTATGAAGCATTTGAGACGACACGAAGACATGATACCTGTATACACCTAAAAATGACATGACTCTATCTAAATAAATATTCTTAATATTTATTTCATTCTATTTCCTCTATCAATAAATAAATCAATTTATTTATTCGATTCATATTCCTCTAAATGAATTAAATATCAAATTATTTAACTACCTCTTCTAATGTCTTCCAATAATTAAATAAAATCCTTTATTTAATTAAATTCTTCCAAACAAATTAAATAATTCTTAAATTATTTAATTAAATTAAATTATTCCTCCAAATTTAAATAAATCAATCAAATTTATTTAAATTCTCTCAATCTCTAAAGAATAAAATATAATCAAATATCTTATTTATTCTTCTAAAGTATGCACAAATAATTAAATAAATTTATTTATTTATTTTTCTTTCTTATCTTCAAATTCCTCAAAAATCTTCCAAATCTTCCAAAAATAAATCTTCTTCTTCATGCACACAAAATTAAATAATTTATTATTTAATTTCTCTCAAATCATGCAAAAGAAAATCCCAAGTTGAGTTAACTGATTTAATCAATCTTGTTTTTATAACCAACTCTTAAATTAGAAAAAAGCTTTCTAATATATGAAATCTAATCTTATCTTTATAAAAGAAAGCAGTTAACTCAAACAAAACAACTTTTTGTGTGACATGTGTCTTCTTCCTATTTGCGCACATCTCTCAAATATCCTCTATCATTGATCTTCTTGTTCTTTCTATATCGTTGATCTTCTCTCTCACAAGTCTATAAATTATATCCTATTCCTCCATTTCTATCATCCAAGCTTTTAGTAAAGTTACTTTGTAGGAATCATAGTGCGCCTTTGGCACCAAATTCTTCCATTGCTTGCGATCACCCTTTTATCATTGCGATTGTGTTAAAGAATTTCTTCATTGCAAACTTATCATAGCCATTCCCACTTGACATCTTGGAAATAGAAAGGAAGTGTACCTTCTGAGGGCCATATTCATACACAAGATCATTTGAGATAGGTGACCAATGGAAGCCACGAAGTAAAGTGGTTTGCAAGGTTTGAGTTCTTTATTTATTTAATCTTCTTTTTTTCTTATTTCATTAAGTTTATTGGATTAATTTGATACTATTGATAATCATTCCAATTTTCTGATAATATTTTTGGCACCCACCATGGGGCCTTGCCCTAATTTAACCCAAAAATTGAGTTTTTGTGCGTTAGGTTCTGTAAATAGGAGGATTCTATGCATATGATCATTTCTAACATGCATCTAAGCTCTATTTCCACACATCTGATAGATTGGCACATCCAGTCTCTGTTTCAACGCATTTGACCTCTGATATGACACATTTACCGAAACTATGCATATATTCTCTAATTCTACGCTTTTGACCTCTATCTCAGTGCATTTGTAATTCTGCGCATCTGTGTCCTATTTCAGTGCATTTAATCTTTGTACTTGCGCATCTGATTCTGACAGTGACTTTTTGAGTTTTTCCTTATGATTTTGTTAATGATAATACTTCTCGCAGGAATATTCTCTAATCTACTTGCAAGGTAGGGGCTGGTTTAGTCATATAGTTGCATTTGTTAACTCATCTCTATATCTAAAGGAAAGTAAATGGATGTTCATGCAAATCTCATTTAGCTCTAACTAGGAGGATTGTCATTTGATCTTGTTGCATCAACAACTTGAATTTAGTCCCAATGTTAGGAGGATAAAATTGAACCATTGCTATCTTACTCTCAAAGTTAACAAATTACGTGTGTGCCCAAGTAGCTAACTCTTTTAGTATTTTTCATTTTAACTAGGGGAAAAGAACCATTGTTTTTCATGTTTTTGGAATGATACTAGGCCTATGCTCTCCCCTATCTTAGGTGAATAAAATGCCAGACATATCATTTTGCATCTGTTAAACCTTTAGAGAGGCTTGCCCTTGGATATCCTTTCGTCCAAGTGGGAATGACCTTAAGTGGTAACAAGCTAAAGCCAAGCTCTACCTAGCCACTATAAATAAATTGTGTTTGGAACAAAAGCTTCAAACAACGAGTGTTGTTAAGTTATACTGATAACCAACCTCCCCCAAAACCCTCCAAGGTGTAACCCTTGCAGGTTGGGAGACTCCATAACATAGAGTAGCGCTGCCGCATGTATAACCACTCGAATGGTTGCACTTACTAATCATCCTTTGTTTTTAGTAGCTAAAAACCCCTATAAGCTGGTGCAGGGAAGGGTGATTATCACCTCTTGAAGATGCGTCAACTAGCAATAGTGAGAATTTGATTTATATTGTCCCATCCAGCCTAGGATTTGTACTTGCTTTTTAGTCAAAAAGAGTCCAAAAATTACAGAAAAAAGATTTAAAAAAATCATGAAAAATTCTTTGTGCTTGTTGTGTCTTGCTTGCCATAATTGAGAAATCAGGACAAAAGACCAACTTGCAGCCAAGAAACCAAAAAACATCAAAAAATGTACCAAGAAAATTGCAAAAATAGTAAAAAAAACCAGAGCTGCGCATTTATCCTGCAAAGTTGTGCATCTATTTTCACCTGCTATGCATTTACATTAATTTCCTATGCATTTGTGATTTGTTACTGCACTTTTGTCATTTACCAAAGCTATGCATTTGCATCAACTTACTACGCATATACCTTCTATTTCAGCGCATCTGTAGCTGCGCATCCAAGATAGTGAGATTTTCTGCATCTTTTGAGAGATAATTTTTTGCATTTCTGGGTACCCATTTTGGCCTTGTTCTAGTGTCTAAGATCATATTTACCCTCGTGTAGTCACTTCTCCCATTCATTTCCATAGCTTACCCTCTCTTTCGTCAATCGTCTCATCCACCTTTTTACCAAGTCTTCCCATAAACAATTCAAAGTATCTATATCAGGTTAGTACAAGGCCTTTTCAATCATTTTAGATTCAAGTGACCCTAGTAAGTCTCCACTATCAAGGATCAGACATCCTTTTCTCTCAGAACTTCACTAGTGGTCTTGGTGCAAGACTAGTCTCTACACAGTAAACAGGTATCGACTATCCTTACTGGTGGCTATCGTCTTGTATCGACCAACTTACTTGGAATCATTGATCAAAAGAGTCCCTTGTTTGAATCTCATCACTGCAAGTATCCCCTTCTCACCAACCTACACCAACACCTTATCAGAGTCTCTAGTTTCACCCCACTCCTTCCCACATCACCTTGCATGGTCTTAACTAGATCCCAAACACAAAAACAACTTGAAATGGCCGAAACATCTGACTGCATTGTATCCCCTCACAACAGTGATGAGGAAATCTCTTGTGAGGAGTACCAAGGAGCTCTCCAAGACTAGAAATTTCAACTCATGATGGACAAAGTGCTCAACAAAGACCCTTAAAAGTACTTTCTTCATCTTGCAAACCAAGGACTAAAACTCCCCACTGACTTCAACGTCAATGCATTAAAAGAACTGGGAGAGGAAAGAACTCATGAAAAGAGCACAAATGAGGAAAGCTCCCTTGACAAAGACAAAAGTAAGAAAGCAATAGACCCCAACATACCTCTAGATGCATTAATGAAACAAGTTGAGAGCCTAATGCAAAAATTGGCAGATGTCCAAATGGGTCCACCCACTAAAACTTACTCATTGGAGGATATCTTGCCATATCCCTTTGACAAAAGCTTGAACATGGTACCCTTCCCCTTTTGGTTTGAAGTCCCTAAGTTTGACAAATACAAAGGGAAAGGAGACCTAAGAGATCACATTAGGGAATTTAGTGCCACATGCCTAGAAGTAACTCACAACAAAACTTTTCTAATGAGACTATTCCCTAGATCTCTAGGTGGACAAGCCATGGAATGGTTCTCATGACTTCCCTCAGGTATCAAAACTTTTGATGAGTTAGCAAACAAGTTCATCGTGCACTTCTCATATAACATTGAACACGAAGTCTCCATGCTTGACCTATGCAATACAAAGAAAAAGAGTGGCAAATCCTTCACTACCTTCTTACAAAGGTGGAGACAACTCGTGAGCAAATGCTCATATCATGTGCCTGAGAAGCAAATGATGGAGATGTTTGTCCACAACCTTAACCCTAATCTAAGTTACCAAATCCAAATTTAATGCCCTACCTCATTTACGAAAGTCATCGAGATGGGATTATTTATCGAGAAAGCTATGATCACCAAGGGGCAAATAAAGTTGTACAAGGACAGCCCTAACTCTAACTACACCATGGAAAAGTCAAAGTTTTAGACAAAGAAAAAAAATATCGTCAATGATGGAGTAGTTGATGCTAAAGTAGTGACTCCCAAATAGAAACCAATCTTCACTCTCAAAGGAGAAGCAAGCAATGCTACACCAAACAAAACCTTCTCTCATGAGCCAAAACAATGGTTTACCTCCACTCCTAGATGAAAATTCACACCGCTAGGGGAGTCCCAGGAGTCTGTGTTAAGAAAGATATTAGCCAACAATGAGATCACTCTTCCCGCCACTAGCGACTATGAACCTCAAGTAAAACCTCACTATTGGAAAGATACCGATTTCTATGAATATCATAGAGAAAGAGGCCATAAGACCAATGACTATATCTATCTAAAACACATCATTCAAGACATACTTGACCAAAATTAGGTAGGCACTAAAGAACCTACCTCTAATGAGATGCATGTGGCATACAAAGATCCACTCCTCAACCATGGCAGGCCATACAACAACAACAAAAACAATAACAACCATAACAGGAAAAATCAAAACAATAGACACAACAATGCTAACTATGTGAATGTGTTGTTCGATTATACCATCAACTACATATCGGAGCACATCCCACAAATCAATGTGGTCACATTCAACCAACAGTTAGGACCCAACAAAACTGATTGCAGCATCATCACCCGTAGTGGTAAGGTCACATTAAACACGCTTCCTCCTAGGTTGTCACTTTCTCCGTCTAACTCCCATAAGTATAGTGTCATAGACTAACTTCAGAAAACTCCTGCCTACATATCCATCTTAGAGTTGTTGCATCTGTCTCCCTCCCACAAGGAAATTCTCGATAAAGCCCTAGTGGAAACAATTGTGCCCACAAACCTAGCCCAAAAGAAGTTTCAAGCCATGGTAGGAAATCTAACCTCCTCTAGCACCATATCGTTCACCAACCAGGATGACCTTTCAGTGTATCAGCTACATAACACACCCTTACATATCATCACCTTCAATCATAAACACCGTATCAAAAGAGTTCTCATTGATGGAGGAGCTGGTTTAAACCTTTGCACGATCAAGCTAGTCCTTACATTGGGGTTCTCAGAAACTGTAGTGGATCCTAGGAAAAAGATCACTATTAAGGCCTATGATGAAGAAGAAAGAACTACTAAAGGAACAATGATGTTACCAATACAAGTTGGACCAGTAATAAAGGATGTTGTTTGCCAAGTCCTCGACAGGGAGATAGCCTATAACATCCTCCTAGGTAGACCCTGGATTCATGCCATGAAAGTTGTGCCTTCTACCTACCACAAATGCATCAAATTTCCTCATAACGGCAAGATAATCACTATCCAAGGTGATCCGGATCCTTTTCAGCATTGCAACTCTATCCACTCAAAGGCCGATTACATCATTCCCAACAATAGAGATTCCACATCCCCCATCTCACAGCATGATTCTACCTCCGAAGCTTCCTCATCCAAGCCCAAAGAGTAGAAAATCACAATCAAAGAAACATGGGTAGGGGAATAATCCATCAAGCATAGCCTCAACTTAGCCAAAATGCCTTTATCTCCAAGATCCTTTGGGTGACCTACACCTTTTCCAAATCCATCTGCTCCGCCTGAACCTCCCATAGCTCCCTTTGTAAAATGGGGGACCCTATCAGATGAAACTAAGGAAAGAGACATCTTGCAATGGCTCTACACAAAGGAAGATAACACATAACAAGAACCACCTAAGCTTCCTACTGAAATCTATGGGCATGGTGAGTCTATCTTACATAGAATGGGTTACAAAGGACAAGGTCCCATTGGCCTAAGAAAATAAGGAATTACAGAACCCATCCAACCCTCCTCATCCTCATTGGCAAGAAATACAAAAGGGCTAGGATACAAGGACAAAGGCAAAGCTAAGGCAAATGCTTGTTTTGTGGAACAGATCCATAACCTACAAGAAGACAGTGACATAGACTCTAACAAGTATGAATGGGATGAACTCACAGAGCACTTCTATGAGGACAAAGGAGTTGACACTGTTCAAACCTATAGCCCCTACCGTGAGGGACAAATGTTAATGCATAGACCATTAGAGTGTGATTCGCCAACTCCTGAGAGTATGACTTTCAAGGAAGGTCAGAGTTCCATCACAATAAACAATCTGGAGGAAAGTACCATCCTAGATCCTATCCCTATCAATCTGAATCCTACTCATGTATCCATTCAAACTATTGCACCCAACGAATCAGATCTATCTTCCGATCCCTTCCCCCTCTTACATCCTGAACTTATCGAGTAGGATTTACGAGGAACCCCACAACTAGACATGTTCCAAAATAATGATGCCTATATTGACTACATGGAACTTAGGGACCACCTACCTATAGGAGATCATAAAGCTATCTTCACCATTGAACTCAACACCGTGGCTTATTTTGGAGAGGGTGCCAAGCCTTCTAGTCGCAAAAACATAAACATAAAAACTGGATCTGATGGTGAAAACCACTCTGTGGCATTATCAGATCCCAAAATAGTAAAAAGAAAGGACACATCGGATAGTGAAAACCTCTATGAGGTGTCAAATGATGGAAGGCTTGACACTCTCCCCAATGACATGTATGAGGAGAAATCTTAGATTGTTGTGGAACCTACAGAACCTATCAACATTGGAATAGAGAGCAATCCTAAGATCATTCACTTTGCAAAATCTCTATCTCCACTAGAAAAGACCAAATTTGTACCATTCTTCAAAAAAAGCAAGTCAACTTTGCTTGGTCATATGCAGATATGCCTAGTTTAGATCTAGATTTGATCCTACATCATCTTCCACTAAATCTAGGAGTCAAACTAGTCAAGCAAAAGCTCAGGAAAATGCATCCACAAATTGCATTACTAGTAAAAGAGGAACTCAAGAAACTGCTGGATGTAGGGTTCATCAGGGCAATAGACTATCTAGAGTGGGTATCCAACATAATGCGAGTATCCAAACCTGATGCAGCATCAGATTGTGCAATGATTTCTGAGATCTAAATAAGGCTTTTCGTAAGGATGACTTTCCGTTACCTAATATTGATATCATAGTCAACTTGACAGCAGGACACACCATGCTTTCTCTTATGGATGGCTTCTCCGGATACAATCAAATTAGGATAGCACCAGAAGACCAACATAAAACAACTTTCACTTGTCCATGGGGCACCTTCTGCTAGAACATCATGCCATTTGGGTTAAAGAATGCAGGGGCAACATATCAACGTTCTATGACCACTATCTTCCATGATATGATGCATGTCACAATGGAGGACTATGTAGATGACATTCTTGCAAAGTCACTAACAAGAGAATCCCACCTAGAGTTACTAGAGAAGGTCTTTCAAAGACTAGAACACTTCAAAGTTAGGTTGAACCTGAAGAAATGTGTGTTTGGAGTCACCTCCAACAAGCTCTTAGGCTTCACTGTATCAACAAATGGGATCGAAGTAGATCCTGCCAAAGTCAAAGCTATCATGGAAATACCACTGCCAAAGAATATCACTCAACTACGGTCTCTACAAGGCAAGTTACAAGAAATTCATCAGTTCATCTCACAACTGGCAGACAAGTGTCAACCTTTTACTCACCTATTACACAAAAACATACCATTTTGGTGGGATGAAAAGTGTGAGGAAGGATTTCGTAAGCTAAAGGAATACCTCATGAATCCACCTATTCTAATGCCACCTATCCAAGGTAAGCCAATGCACCTATATATATCTGCTACGCCAATAGCTCTTAGAGCCCTATTAGTACAACAAGATTATGAAGGCAAAGAAAGGGCTATCTACTACATCAGTTGCACATTGGTGGGCTACAAACTACAATATTCTCAAATAGAAAGATCGTATCTTGCCGTGGTTTTTGCTTCCCAAAAACTATGACATTACATGCTAGCACATTCAGTCAGCTTATTGTAAAGATAGATCCACTAAAATACATATTAAGCAAAGTAGCTCTAACAGGCCGCCTAGCCAAGTGGGTCATGCTGTTAAGCAAATATGACATCAAGTATGTAGAAAGGAAGGCTATCAAAGGTCAAATCATTGCCGATTAGTTAGCAAAAGCACCATTGTAGGATACCACACCAATGACATTCAAGTTTCCAGATGAATCCATATTTAGTATCACAACACACTCATGGAAACTCTACTTTGATGGATCCTATACAAGCCATGGATCGGGGGCAGGAATCTTGTTGGTCACTCCTCAAGGTGACACCATACCTAAGTCTTATCATCTGCTATTCCCATGCACAAACAATGTAGCAGAGTATGAGGCCTTGGTCATTGGTCTCAAAGTGACAGGAGAATGGAAAATAAAGGAGCTACATGTCTATGGTGACTCCCAACTGGTAATCAATCAAGTCAACGACAACTATCAAATCAAAGATGACAAGTTAATCCCATACAAGTGTATGGTTGATAACTTTAAAGAGTACTTTATGATCATCTCCTTTGAGTAGATACCTCACATTGAAAACAAAGCAGTAGATGCCATGGAAACCATTCCCTCGCTCCTCAAGATCCTAGAGAATGAGTCACGGTATGAGTTCTTGGTGGAGTCAGTTATACAACCAGCTTATGATATCCCTAAAACACACTCCATTTGCCCCTTAGTCAGATCTGATTCACCCTTGTATGGTAAGATTTACACTTACCTCAAGGATAACACCCTACCACCTGGCTTGTCTACCAACCAATGCAAACCTTCATTCGCTAAACCTCTCGTTACACCCTTATCGCCGACACCCTATACCGACAAGGTATGGATGGTACTTTACTCCTATGTTTAGAACATGAAGAATCTCAAACTACCTTACGAGATGTACATGAAGGAATTTGCGAAACACAATCTAGTGGTCCTTCTTTAGCTAAGAAACTCATGCGTTTGGGATATTATTGGCCAAACATGGAAACTGATTCATATCAGTTTGTGAAGAAGTGCAAGCAGTGCTAGATACATGGTATTGTCATCCATGCGCCAGCTCAAGAGCTACGACCTTTAACGACACCTTGGCCCTTTTGTCAATGGGGACTCGACCTTGTGGGAAAAATTCACCCTCCATCGTCCAACGGCCACAAGTTCATAATAACCACCACTAAATATTTTACCAAGTGGATTGAAGATGTTCCACTCACAAATGTCATAGGCAAACAAATTGCCTCGTTCATCCTCAATTACCTCATTTGCAAATATGGAATTCCCTCATCCATAGTCACGGATAACATAAGACCTTTCAAAAACTAGGATGTACAAGAGCTTTGTGACAAGTTCAAAATCCAACACTGTTTCTCCACCCCCTACTATCCACAAGGCAATGGCCAAGAAGAGGCATCCAACAAAACAATTTTGAAAATCCTCAAGAAAACTATCAACGATGCCAATTGTGATTGGCACATACAACTAAATCCTGCTCTATGGCCCTATCGAACCAATATATGCACTCCCATAGGTGTTACCCCTTATGCCCTTGTCTATGGATCAGGAGCCATTTTCCCCATTGAGGTCAAGTTACCATCTCTAAGGGTGTCATTAAAAGGTTTTATTACTAATGAAGACTACAGAGTTTCCATATTGCAAGAGTTAGAACTGTTAGAGGAGAAGAGACATAACACTTTCAACCATCTCAAGGCATATCAACAGAGAATGTCATGAAGCTACAATCACAGGGTCCGCCCAAGGGTCTTCAACGTTGGTGATCTAGTACTCAAGGAAAATCCCCGCAATCAGCAGGATCGGGAAAAGAAAGGTAAGTTTGAACCCAACTAGCTTGGTCCTTATGTAATCATTGTTGCATATGGATCAGGAGTGTATCAGTTAGCAACATTAGAAGGTGAGTTATTCAATGACCCAATCAACAGTATGCATCTTCATCAGTTCTATACCTAATAGAACCCCAATGTAAGGGAGCAAAAATTCAAAAAAGCAAAAAAAAATCAAAAAATGAAAAAACAACAAAAAAATCATCCTTTGGTGAAAACCTAGCAAGCAGGCTCCTTGAATAGGTACCATTATGAAAACTTGGCAAACAGGTGTCATGTGTACTTTTAGCTTTTGTGCAAATAAAAGCAAGTGGTGAAAACCTGGCAAACATGCACTACTTGTGATAAACCGCTTCCTCCATCTTTGGGAAACCAATCACCTTGTGTCCATTCCTCCTACCATCGTCCCTCATCTGACCCATATCTAGCTCATAATAAAAACCTAATGATAACCTATCATGGCTTGATACTTTATCCCTTTTATCACCTTATCAACTAAGGTCTTATCTAGTATCCTATCCACAGTGTCATCCTAGCATAGCATTTGTCGTCAGTATCATAGGGTCACCCCGAACTATGTTGCGTTTGCGTCATCATGTAGGCAAGGCCATTATCAATGCACCCCTAAGGCTCCACTTCCTATCTGTCCCATACCTTGTCGTCTATCCTCTAGTCCATCTACATCCAAGTCCAAATTCCTGAACTACATTGTCACGTAGGCAAGGCCATTATCAATGCACCCCCGAGGCTTCCCTTCTGTCCCGTCTCTTGTCGTCTATCCTCTAGTCCATCTGCATCCAAGTCCAAGTCCCAAACTACATTGCCTCTATGTTATCACATAGGCAAGGCCATTATCAATGCGCCCCTGAGGCTCCACTTCCCATCCATCCCATACCTTGGCGTCTATCATCTAGCCCATCCACATCCAAGTCCAAAACCCTGAACTACGTTGTCTCTGCATCATCATGTAGGCAAGGCCATTGTTAATGTGCCCTCGAGGCTCCACTTCTCATCCATCTCGTACCTTTTCATCTATCCTCTAGTCCATCTGCATCTACATCCAAGTCCCGAACTACGTGACCTCTGCATCCTCACGTAGGCAAGGCCATTGTCAATGCGCCCCCAAGACACTAGGTCAGTCCCTTAGGGTCCGTTTCACCAGGCACATGGGCACAAGAAAAACTTGCTTTCCAATAGAAGTTTTGATGTAAAACATCAACCTATCCAAAGCAAAGAAAACAAGTACCTCAAGCACTCTAAATAATTCTATCTAAATTATGGCAAGAAAAACACATCTAAATGCAAGAATGTTTGGTGTTTGTGATCAGGTTAGGTTACATCGTCTTGACTTTTGTTATCATGTCTTCCCATGCTACTCAAGGATGCCAAAAGCTGGAGATGCTATGATGGGGGCATGATTATTTTCTTTGTTTGTTGTTTGTGGATCAATCTTTAGTAATGTGAAGCCTTGTCTAAAGACATGACCAACAAAAGATCATTGAGGACATTAAAGGTCGAACATGAAAGGGGGCAATCCTTGTCTGTTAATATGCAAGAAATACTCAGGTCATATCAATTCAATTATACCTAGATGCTTGTATTAACTTCCGAAATCAAAATTCATGTAAACAATACTCAGGTCTTCCCAGTTTAATTATACCTAGATGCTTGTATTTTCTTACAACATTTCAAAAACAAAAAATAACAAGAAATCCCAATGATGAAATCAACACTTCAAAACTACTTGCAATATCAAGATGTCAAAACCATTCACATCCAGAAAGCATTGGCAAAGCATCCATATTCCATGCAATAAAAATTCTATGCAGAGGATCTTTGTTTACAATCAAAAGCTTGTGAGTCCTTCTGTCGAGTCATTCTTCAGTCAAAAATCAATCTTCTATCTATCATTGTATCTCTTGTTAGTAGTTCTAGCTATCAGTCCATACAATGATCCAAGTGCAGGTCCATCCTTAATCCATACCAATCAAGTCAAGTCAATCTTGTCAAATTATCCATTCACAATCAGTGGTCTTGATCCTTGTCTGGTCATAAACCAACTCAATCAATCATAAGTATCAGTGGGATGTATCTTTCCCACACCTATCGTGTTGCTCTAGGGATCTATCATTCCCCGTAATGACAACACTATCTTTAGTGTTGCTCTAGGGATCTAGTGTTCCCCGCAATGACAACGCTATTGTCAATCAATATCGATTAATCATTGGTTTACTGCTTGACAGGGGCAATGCCTTCTTTATTCTTGTATCATTTGTGCATACTTGCTTGCTTGCTTGTGTGTGTTATCATTTTCTCTTACATCACGTATCATTTAGCTCTTTCTTCAACAAATTTCTTCAAACCTAACCTATTTTTCACCTTCTTCATTGTGAGATTGTCCATCTCACATCCCTTGAACCTTTCTTCTCATCTAATCTCCCGAGGGGGCATCCTACCGTCGTTAAACCTGTACCAGGGGCAAACTGGGGCATGTATCATTATAAAAAAAAACTATTCTTTGAAACAACGTGATAAAACACATTGCATCAAAGAGGGGCAAAATGTATATGCCTAAAAATGACATGACTCTGTCTAAATAAATATTCTTAATATTTATTTCATTCTATTTCCTCTATCAATAAATAAATCAATTTATTTATTCGATTCATATTCCTCTAAATGAATTAAATATCAAATTATTTAATTACCTCTTCTAATGTCTTCCAATAATTAAATAAAATCCTTTATTTAATTAAATTCTTCCAAACAAATTAAATAATTCTTAAATTATTTAATTAAGTCAAATTCTTCCTCCAAATTTAAATAAATCAATCAAATTTATTTAAATTCTCTCAATCTCTAAAGAATAAAATATAATCAAATATTTTATTTATTCTTCCAAAGCATGCACAAATAATTAAATAAATTTTTTTATTTAATTTACTTTCTTATCTTCAAATTCCTCATAAATCTTCCAAATCTTCCAAAAATAAATCTTCTTCATGCACACAAAATTAAATAATTTATTATTTAATTTCTCTCAAATCATGAAAAAGCAAATCCCAAGTTGAGTTAACTAATTTAATCAATCTTTTTTTTATCAACAACTCTTAAATTAGAAAAAAAATTTCTAATTTATGAAATCTAATCTTATCTTTATAAAAGAAAGCAGTTAACTCAAACAAAACAACTTTTTGTGTGACACTTGTCTTCTTCCTATTTGCGCACATCTCTCAAATATCCTCTACCATTGATCTTCTTGTTCTTTCTATACTGTTGATCTTCTCTCTCACAAGTCTATAAATTAAACCCTATTCCTCCATTTCTATCATCCAAGATTTTAGTAAAGTTACTTTGTAGGAATCACAGCGCGCCTTTCGTACCAAATTCCTCCATTGCTTGCAATCACCCTTTTATCATTACGATTGTGTTGAAGAATTTGTTCATTGCGAACTTATCATAGCCATTCCCACTTGACATCTTGGAAATAGTAAGGAAGTGTACCTTCTGAGGGCCATATTCATACACAAGATCATTTGAGATAGGTGACCAATGGAAGCCACGAAGTAAAAAGGTTTGCAAGGTTTGATTTCTTTGTTTGTTTAATCTTCTTTGTTTCTTATTTCATTGAGTTTATTGGATTACTTTGATACTATTTTAAATCATTCCAATTTTTTGATAATAATACCCATAGTGGATTGTTTTCTATAGATTCCTCATGGTTCCTACCGGAGGATAAGGAGCCTTATGTTCTACCAATTCATTGTGAGAAGGTATTTCTTTAACTCAAACAAGAAGCTGTAGTGATCATTAATCTATTAATTCAAAGTTTATTGCAAATATATACATGTGTTTATTAATCAATAAAATTGTTATAACATATGTCTAATATATGTATGTTGTTCATGTACAGGTATTTTTCTATGAAGATATTTTGGACCTGAAATGGATATTTGTCATACATTATGATCCAAGACAAAGGCATGTATTTGACGATGTATTAGTGGATACTGAGAAAAACAATTATGGCCAACAAAATGAGAGAGAGGGATTAGAGAACATCGAAGAAATTAACATCCACGATGATGTTGAAGATGGTTATGTTCAAGCACAAGAAGACAATAATCCAGAGTTAGATGATGTTATGGAAGACAACAATATGGATGGTATAGAAAATGATGATCCAAATACATCTGGTAACAATATAGATGGTCTATAGTCAAATTTCAATGATGATGAAGATGATGTAGGTCAAGATGAGGATGATGATAATATTAAATACTTGAAAGAACATATGAGCATTGACAATGATACAGTGGATGACATTGTAGCAGATAATAATGTTAATGACCAAGACTTCTAAATTTCAGAATTATTTGCAATCCATGTTTAAAAAATGATGATTCTTATGGCCTAAACTTTGAAATGCTTCAGTAATATTATTTGTGTCAATACAAATTACCTATTGCAATATCCTTAAATTGTTCAATCTTTGGTATGAATTGTTGGCAGCAAAAATTAGGATTACTTGGATGCTTTTTCCATTCATTTTGTATCAACATATGTTCATGAAGACACAAAAGTTAATAAAATATTAATGCACGTAACTCATAATTATTTAAATAAGAAACTTTGTTAACTTTATTATTTTTAAATAGTTTCCATTTTTATGTTGAACATAATTTTGAACATGTAACTGAAAACATCCACATTAAATGCTTTACTGTATCAGCATATTCATTCACATAAGCACAATATTGAGGCTCAATAACTGATATTAATTCAAATATAAGAAGAAATAAGTATGTAAAACATAAGAAAAATATAGAATGATAACACAGTCATGGAGAATCTCTGATAATAAGATGTTTTATTTCATTCATAAACTCAAAAGTTACACCAGCAAAGTTTTGGTACACCCTTCCACTCATACCTTTATTATTTTTTATCAAAGTGTAAATAGAGATTACATAATATCAACCATAATCCCTAAGCCATTAACCATTAAACTACCTAACCCCTAAGCCCCAAATCCCTTATCTTTTGACCCTTAATCCCTTAAACCCTAACCCATAATCCCTGCTAGATCAGAACAATTAGGCGTTCAATTAGGTGCTAAAGCAAACTCTAAAGTAGGTACTAAATTAGGTGTTAAATTAGGCATTAATTTAGGTACTAATCTAGGTGCTAATTTGGGCACTAATTTGGGCACTAATTTGTGCCTAATTTAGCATCTACTTGTTTTGATCAGCACAAAAATGCCAAAAATAGCGCCATCCCAATAAATAGTACTAACTTTTAAAAAAAATTGGAGAAAAATACATTAAAACAGTGGGTGGAAGCAAAAAATAGAGAAAAAAAGGGAGCTAATCATAGGGATTTGTTGTAGTGTCTTATGAACAAGTCAAAAATGAAAAAATTACAAAATTTGACTTGTGTTCCCTTTTCACAAACACATGAAGAAATAAACCTCTACCCCTTACATGCAAGAGGTTCCCTATCTATTGGTGAAACAACCAAGTGATAAAGGACCATTTTGGGTAGAGGTGGTGGATGTTTTTTGATCATCCTCCATGCAACAATAATAAGGTACCACAATATTTTTTGAGGAAACTCTACTGCAAGTTTGTCCTCAATAAAGTGCCAAACTATTTTGATATGCGGGACTTCTAGGGTAGAGTTGGGGGGTTAGCACAGGATAGACCAGGGGAACATGTTGACCCACAACAGCGAGCAAGACAAGCACTCACCAGACCAACCCATGAGCACGTGTCTATCCCTTCCATTGTGAAGGAGAGTGTTGAGGTCGAGACACTACAGTCCATTAGTTCCTTGACCCAGAGCATTATAGAGCATGCCAGTCCTGCAGCACAACGTGATTTGGGGGAGACTTTGAGGAGTAGGGTTCCACCCCATACTTGTTAGGCTTGTAGGTCAACATGTGGTTATGACCCCACGGATAGTCAAGATGTAGGTGTGCAGGCTACATCTGTAGCTAAGCAAATGGTGATGACAAATGCCTTCCTAAATGAGATTTTTGGCCTTGATACTCAGGTAAATGTTAGCAAGTTCATTGAATTTAATTTTTTAAATTTCAGTTTTGAAATGCAAGATTAACTAATCTAGTTTAATTACTGTAATGAAATTTTAGGGTCATAGCATTAATTTAGTTTTTAATAGTTCTCCACCTCTGTATTACACTATGACATGTACTGTTGAGGTATGTAACTAGTAAACAATTATAAATATTACATGTGAATAGCAATCTTATATGAATGGTATTCTAATATATGATTTTTGATGTTGAATAGGTTAATCTTGGAGATTTCACAGCAACACCTCCCAGTGGAGGTGGAGTTCAAACCTTCAATCAAGTAATAAAATAAAGAGTTTAACTAATGAATTATACTTACTAGATTTTTGTATTTTATATTCATATCATTGATTATATTGTATTGCACATCTTTCAAACTCAAAGCATTACTACACATTGCATAACTAATAAGTAGATGTTGATAGATGATGAAATTTCAATTACAATATAGTTTTTTTAAAAAATGCCTCAAAGAAATGCAGTCTCATGGGATGCCATAACAAACAAATGCATAAACAAGAACATCACCATGATACCACATTTCTTTGAGTCATTTTTTTCAAACAACTCACTGCCTTGTATATGCTACCACATTTTCCATACATGTCTACCAAAGCTTGTTGATCCCCTCCAAACTATTCTTCAACAAGTTCTCTCTAATAAACTCATCCAATTACCACCAATTAGACCCCTTGAAACAAATCTTCCCCTTCTAAAGACATACGATCCCAAAGGTTTTTTTTAGTATCACCATGCCCCAGGACATGACACCAGAGAGGGGCACGAGCCTAAGACATCTTATATAACATATGATTGACTCCAACATCATCTAGGTTTTAGGTATTAATTATGGGGGAAACAAGTCACCCCTAACCAAAATCTTCAAATCTACACTAACCCATTCCCCTACAAACTATGTCAATCCTATTGCCTCAATTTCTTCCATCCCTATTTTTGATCCTACATCTAACCCACCTAAGTCTAATGAGGACCCTTCCTTTAATACTACTATATTCATTGAGATGATAGGTACATTAGACATTCAACCTTATAATTTCATTGTTAAACCCACTCCTACACCGACCATCACCTTCTTGCTTGAAGATGTGCTTACTGATGATTATAAAATGATAGTTCAATCAAGGTGGATCTTTTGAGCCTTATTAATGCAGTTACAAAGGAACACTTATACATCACTAGGTTGCAAAGAGATTCTTATCCCCCTCAAATATCTCCTAGTGTACACATAATGACACTTCTATACCTACTTTTGGCTCCCTCACCCTACTAATCTAGGTAGGACCTAAATGCCTAGATGTCTCATGCCATATCATCCCCACCTTAGACTTCTATTTATTCTCTTAGGTCATCCTTTGCTCATTGCAATGTGGGTTGTCCCTGAACTATCATCCACTAGTGCCTTAAATTATCCATGATGGTCATGTCTTCACCATTTCTCATAGCCCATACCAACTAGTTGTTACCTTAAGACACTTCTCCTTAGATTATTTTTTGTCAACTCCTAGTCCACCTCAACCTCATACCAATACCCTCTTTCACCTTTACCTATCTTATGCCTCTAAATGCATTGCTCCCCCCACCCCACAACCTATTTCTATTACTTCACCTACTCCATTAGCTATGCCAAGCTATGCCCCTATCTTCCTGATGCAGAGGTAGGGTTCAACTCAATCCAAAGGAGGCATATTTCACAACAATGGGCTCATGACTGGCTCCATAACTCAATGGCAACATGACAAACACCCCTCAAATGAAGAACCAACAACTTATTGCTTTGTTTATCACTTGGTAGACCATTTCCAAGTTAATATAGACTAATACAATGTATCAACACCCCTCATGCAACTTAAATGCTTCTACAATAGGTACTTCTTTCTTTGACTATCCTAAATACTAGTAGCCCTCTAAAAAGGACTGTCAGAGCATATCTTTTTCTACAGATCTCAATTTAAGACTATGAAGGGATTTTTGGATACCCATTATTGAGTTTTAAAACATATCAAAAATCCAGTATAGGTTACTTTGAAAAAAAAGGCTCAAAAATTGACTATTGTGTTTACTAGAAAGGGACAATTAGCCCTGTTTTCCAAAGCAACTCCACAAAATCCTTCTACCAAACTCCCAAACTAGTTTCCAATGTTCAATATAGACCTCAAATGGTCCAAATCCACCAATTTTTGTCAAGAGAACTGCCCTCCAAAACACCTAATCACCAAACCCTCCTTTTGGACTAGTTTGAAGAGGGTTTATTGAAAGTCACTGCTCCAGGATTCTACTCAGCCAAACAAGGCTTCAAAAACCTCTAATTGTGTCTTCCCATGCTTCATAAACCTTCACAAACTACTGCCCCAAGGTTTTACAATCATTTCTAACCATTCACCACCAAATTTGACCAAGAAGCAAAGGAATACCAACTAGAGCATCACTCCAAAAACCACAAATTACCTTCCCTACTCATAGAAACACATAAACACACCATTCTACATATAAGGGGGGCATTTCCACCAAGTTAGACTAGTTTTAATCAGATGGTATGGCTTAGGGTTTCCTTTTCCACTCCTAAACGTACTAATTCTATTTTTACAGGCTGCCCATAGTAATTTGCTTATCAAATTCATAAATCTCAATGAAACTTAACCAAACCACATTTAAAATGAAGTTAACACATGTATTCACCAATTCCCATGCATTTTAGACTAAGAACAACCTATATGGGGCCGTACAAATCTCTGGAATGATAGAAAAGCAGGAAAACTCAGAAAAATAGAGAATTTTAATAGTTTTTGAATTCAAAATTGTCTTCATTCATCTTTAGTATGTCTTCAATACATCTTCCCCCACTTTGCCTTGAAGTTTTTGGCATATTTAAACATGTTTTCAAGAGAAACCAAAGGTTTCCAACTGATTTTTAAATGCCCTGACTGTTGGGCTTCCACACTTTGCATTTTTTCACATTTACAACTCCATATGACTAAATGACTTCTCCTTACATACTAGATGGTCTATTATGACCTTATGTTATCTAGACTCAACACATGACTCATATTTACACCTTTGACTCATATTTACATCAATTTGACTAAACTAACTAGGTGCTCCTACACCAAAAAGTTTACTCATGGTAGCCAGAAGGTATCCTACTCTAGGTAGTGTTACAATTGATAATTGCTCATATGTCAGTAATCAAGAATTAAAAACTGCTCTTGAAGATCTTGATAAGTATGAAGCAAATATCCAAGATTTGAGTGAAAATGTCAAAGAAGCTGATGAATGCATCCTAAAGCTAAGAGAGCGAGTCAAGAGATCAAAGGATAGAAGTAGAAAGCTAAGTGAACAGTTGAAAGCAGCAAATGAAACCCTAAGTGATTTATCAATACTGATTGAGGATAAATAAGAGGTTGAGAAGTACTTGAATCAAGTTTTGAAAGACAAGTCTAAAGAATGTGAAAAGTTGGCAAAAGATGTGCTTCTAGAGTTTGACTTGGAGGTTGCAAATGGTTACAAAGAAAAATTCAAAATAAGATCTGCAAAGCTTGATGAACTTCTTAACAGTCAGAAAAATCTTGATGATTGTCAAGGTTTGGGATTTGAAAAAGGAGAAAGTTCTAAATCAGGTCAAGCAAATACTGAGATGAAGAAAAACAAACGCAACCAGTTCTGGAATCAGAGAAGCAGACTTAGAAGACCTCCAATCAAGCAGTCAAATGCTCAAAGGTACCCATCTTTCAATGGATATTGTTTTAAATGCAATAAGTATGGTCATAGGGCTACTTAGTGTAAGAGTAGAATGAATCAAAATGTTTCATCTTTCTATGGTCAATGCTTTAATTGCAAGAAAATTGGTCATAAAGAAAATGAATGTATAAGTATGATAAGGAATGGTCCCAACAATGCAAGAAATACTCAATCTTTAAATGGAAAGTGCTTTTCTTGAAATAGATTTGGACATATGGCTAACCAATACAGATCAAGAATAAATCAAACAAATGGAAGGAATCAAGGACAAAGGAATGTGGTATGCTAAAATTGCAATAGGCTTGGACATATTACAAGATTTTGTAGAAGCAAGAATGAGAAAAGAGACTATCCTGTAGAAAAGAGGAAAACAAAGTAGAGAGAAGATAAAGGTAAGAACAAGGTTGATCTGGTGGAAATAAAGAAGGAAATGAGCAAGGTCTAGATTAAGAAGGATATTCATGAGGTCAAGGATGAATCCGCACCAGCCTTTGGTGTAGACACTTCCTCTGGGAAGTAAAGTAGGTGCTCTGGCTCAGGGGGAGCTCTTATTGAAAATCTTGATCCCCTAGCCAGATTGTTTGTGTTGAGATCTAGCACTAAGGTATAAGTTAAAGAAGTATTGGATGAATTATTTGAAGAAGAAACTGGCAGAAAATGATCTAATGTGGCACATTGTGGAGCAATCTTGATTGACTGGACTTTATAGTGAAATGTTTAACATCTTTTTGAGAACAACATTTATGACAATTAGGTTTTGCATAATAAGGGATAAAAAGGGTCGCATTAAAAAACTAATTACTTTGAATTCAAGCTATCAAGTGTCCAAGGAGAACTAAAGAAGACTTCTAAGAGATTTCAATAATTTCCAGTGATTCAAAGTAACACTGAGTGACCCTAATTCAGCAAAAGAGGTATTTATAGTTTAAAACCCTACCGTGAACTTGTTTGAATTCTTACTGAAATGGTGACACTGCAAGTTATTGATATCACTAAGAGAGCATGACCAGAATTCAAGAAACACCCTTTCAAATCAACAGAAGTTGATCCAAATGGTGTGTTTTTGGAAGTACCCCATGGAGTGCTACATGGAAGGGATGTAAGGGCTTACATCCATGTTGCCCTAGAAGAACATGGCGATAGCCAATTTACATATTTGTATCTAAAACATCTAAGCGGTGATAATTTTGATCTAAAGGAAGAATATAAAGCATTGGAAGAAAAGAAATTCATTTAGTATATAGATTTCCCAATGTTTGCTGAAGCTAAATTGGTCTGATATGTGTTAAGTAAGATCCACGATGAATTCATGTGGCTTGAGAAACCCTTCATGATCACTAAGGATGCTATAAGGGTTGTTACAGGACTAAACTCTACTAGAAAAGTGCCTGTGTTATAGGCTATGAAGAATGACACAGTGATGGATGCTACCGGAGCCAAATTTGATAAAAGGGCATTGATAGTCAACAATATTGAAGATCATATAGTAAGGTTCACATCAATGGTGATCGGGTATAAGATTTACTTCACCAACTGGGAGAACTTTGTCTCCAATACTACCATATACATAGCATATGAGATGGTGAAGAAAAATGCTAATTATGACCTCTGTGAGTTGCTCTGGCAATAATTAATGGAGAACCTAAAGAAGACAAAGGAATCAAAATATCCATTCAAGTTTGGTAAGTTAATCATTTGCCTATTTTTCTATTTCATACAAGAGTTACCAAGAATGAAAAACTTGTTCTGATCTAGCAACAAACCGGTTGTAGTGCAAATAAGGAATCACCTAAGCAGTATAGGAAGCTATAATGCATAGAGTTCAGCCCTATGGGGCTATTTTAAGAATTTCCAAAAAGGTCATGCAGTCTAGGGAAAGGATCCCTAAGTCAATTGTTGAGAAATATAAGAATGACATATGTTTCATTGTAAACAAAGATCAATGTATGATGGAGGCCGTTGAGCCTAGGATAGTCTGGGTCCTTCCAATGGGCTAAAAAGTGGCAGAAAACATACTAGATGGTTATGCTAACCTTATGTTGAAGAAACCCAGGGACACTAATGAGCCAAGATTTGGTACCTATGAGGAGCTATATGTGAAATTGCATGTTGAACTGAGAAAGCCAGAAACTCAAAAAAGGACGAATAAATTGGTAGAAGAATATGCCCAAAGCATAGGACTTACAAAAGAAGAGATTGATAAAACAAGAGAAAGGGCTGAAGTAGCTAGGTCGCTGAAAAGATGAACCAAGATAAGCCTAAAAAGGCTCCGAAAGTGCAAGAGGTAAAATCAGAGGCACCTGCAGCTCCAAAGAAAAGGACAAGAGGTTCCACATATGTTGAAACAACCTCAAAATCCGCAGGTCCTACCCCATCTGTAGAAGCATCTACCAAGAAAACCACTGATAAGGGTCAAAAAAGGCAAAAGACCAAAGGACACAGAGTGTATGTCAGTGTGGATAAAGATGATGAAGAAACATAATCAGATGAAGAGGTTAAAAAGATGAAAGCAAAATCAATTGAAGCCATCGATACTAAGCAAGACAAGCCCTTTGGAAAGGGAAAAGGAAGGAAGAAGGTGAAGGAAGTAGAGTCTAAGAAATAAGAGGCTACAATCAATCTAGAGGATGTCTTAAAGGCTATAACAGTTGATGGAAATCTAAAGCCTATAGCTCAATTGTATGATGAGTATAATGATGCAGACAAAAGTATCATTGGGACTGCTGTAATTAGATATTTGGAGATATATAATAAAGCCCTCATTGAAATAAGAATTGATCTCCCTGACACCCTTGCTAACATTATGTTTGGCAGAAAGGAAGCAGCTATGGAAAAGGACATTGAGCTTAGAGATTATGCACTAATAAAGCTATGTCCTAAGATCTCTCCAGAGGAAAAAGAAAAGGTCTCCAAAGTACTTGGTGTGAGGTTTTGGACAAAGAAAAGGAAAAACACTCTCATGTTAGGTGACATTGAGAAATTGGCTAAAGAAATTGAAGAAATCAGTTTGGAAGTACTGAAGGAATTCCATCTTCCAACTATATATGATAAAGAATATGTAAGTATTGGTGATGAAATGTCTGTACCTAAAGACAACGTGGATCAAGGCTTGGAGAAAACTAATACAAATCCTTCGGTGAGCCCTAGAAAAGACAAATAAATGGAAGAACAAGAAGAAGAGAAAAGTTCTAAGAAAATTGAGGAAGATCTTGAGGAAGTAGCCTCAGAAAAGAAAGAATCTGATCAAGCCTCTGTCATTGATGATCAAGAAAAAAATGACAAGGAGCAAACAAGGACAAGTCCTCTGGATCAACAAATTGGTGATCAAGCAAATAAGGAGAAGACTGCAAATGATGAAGTGTCTAATGAAATGACAAGAGACACTGCTGTTGATACCATTACTAGGGACCCTATTGAGATGGTAAGGGGATTTATTGAGAAACGATAGGAAATTCAAATGTTGGAATCAAATGAGTTGTTACAAAGTCCTTTAAACCTGGCCTCTATGTCCCCACTGCAAAGGAAGAAAATTTGGACAATTTTCCAAGCAAAGGCACAGGAAGAAATGCTAAAGTCACATATACAGGACAATGAACTCATTGGTGAAGCATCTAGTATACTAGAGAAGTTGATGCCTTCACACCAAAAGGATGCATCATTGCCACCGACTGATCAACTCAAAGGTCTGATAAAATCAGTAAGCACTCATTTTGAGTCTTTTGAAGAGTCTGCTGATATAAAGATCAGGAAGGAATTTGATGATAAAAGATTAACGAAGTTGAAGACTAAGTTAGACAATGACAAAATTTTGTTAGATAATAACATCAAGAATATAGAAAGTGCTATTAAGGAAGCATGTGACATATATAAATTTTTCTTGTCATGGCCTAGGACCACTAAGGAAATAGAAGAGAAGGTCAAAGCTATGGAGCTTCAAATAGTAAATATTTCTAAATCCTATGATCTAACAATTGACTCCATAAGCAGTATGAAAATACAAGTCGAAAATATTCATAATAACATAAGTAGTATGCTGAGCAAAAGAGAAGAAATGAAAAGAAGAATGTGCCAGTTGAGAGGTTTAATAAGCCCTAAAATTGATTCAATGACAAGTCTAGCTGTTGAAGCCACAAAAGTTAAGGCAATTACTAATATACCTACTGATGTACAAAGGGTAGAAGACTTAGTTTTTCAAATAAATGACAACATTCAAATTTTGGATAGAGCCAAGAATAGGATGAATGGAGAGCTTGCACAATTGAAGATTATGTACAATCATATCCTTTCACCCATGACTAACTAATCCAAAAGATTGTACCTATACATATGTGGCAGAATTTTATAGTTTTTAAAAATTTGACACTTGTACATACACCTTTGCCATTGATGTCAAAGGTGGAGAAGAATAACCAGTGAAAAATAGCCAAACATCTAAAGAAGAGAAGAAAATCAAAGTGTACAAAGTAAGGGGGAGCAACACAATCATTTTTCACTAAGTGTTGCCATCAATGACAAAGGGGAGATTGTTGGCAACATAGTTAAGAGACACTGCTCTAATGGTTAAGGTAGAATTATTGTATGCTATCATTGATGGCAATAAGGCATGGAAAAGAGACTTTACTCTGGAAGACTAACTTAGTATGGAAACAAGACATGGTAAAGGGATTTTGGCTAAGTATGGACAGTATACAGAGCAAGGAGTAAGTGACAGTAATTGTGATGGTATGCTTCCACAATTGAAGATCACATTATGTGGTTCTGGTATGTTATTCACAGCTATTTGGTAAGGTTATGTTCTAGTGTTCAAGTCCTGACTTCCTTTGGAAGTCATACTATGATTTGTCTAAGTCCGAGTGAATAGAGATGAGTCAGAAACAGTGCTAAGTATCTGAGTAAATTGTTCCACATTCCTCCGCTGGTGAATATTTTGATTTGTAGTCTTGAGGCAATATAGGCACATGGCATAATCATCTAAATCCATATTTGTAGAGCTTGAAGTTCATCGGATCACATTCTCCAAGATCTCCAGTATCGGCTTCCAGTTTGATAGTATTTCTCTGTGACAGAACAACAGTTCTAAGATACACATTGTTCTATGAAAGAATATTATGATCTACTATTATGAAGGTATGACTTGTGATGGATAATGAAGATTCTTGAAGGTTTACATTGGTCTGCATAACTTCATGTAAAGAATCCAAGCCAGCAGAGTACGAGGTTTTTGTATACACAGTTCATCTCTAGCAAGCCGACTGCGTTTGAGTTAATTCATGTTGCAGATATATATATGATAGATTTTGGTGTTGAAGGAATGGGAGTATGTGAATATTATGTGAATTCAATGTGTATGTGATCTAAGGGAATTTTTTGATAAGAAAGAAGCAGTAAGGGTAGAAGAACAAAGTATATGTGAAGCAGAGCAAAAAAGCAAGGTAGACATAATGAAGACTTCTGAATTTGTATACTGAGCTATTAATGGAACTACATTTCAGCATTCTATAGATGCATTTGTAGTAGTCCTCTCTTGGCAGTGAGCCAATCCTTCTTCTATCTTCTCTTCTCTTTTGGCAGTGAGCCTATTGCAGTGAGCACTTCTTTGGACATTGAGTCCTTGGGAAGTGAGCCCTAAGGCAGTGAACCTTCATGCAATTTGGTTTTGATATCATAATATATTGTGAGCTAAAACTCATTGTGGTTTTTCCCTTTTTGGGTTTTCCACATAAAAATCCTAGTGTCTATGTGTTATGACTTTGTGGCTGCTCTTCTTATGTTTATTTTGCTTTCATGTTATTGAGTTTGGTAAATGGATTAATGAATATGTAAAAGAAAGGTTTTATAGAATACTAATTCATCGCCCCCTCTTAGTATTCTTTGCATTCAACATTAACACCAATGATTACCACTCTTTTGACATTAATGACAACATATGCAACAATCTCCACTTTGTCATTGATGGCAACACTTAACCTGATATACAATTTTTTCTCCCCCTTTAACATTAAGGGCTAGTGGTCTTCCTCTTGTTTAGTGGAAAATTGGATTTGTTAATGTTTAGTGTTTTGATGTTTAAATCCTCCTCTCCACTTTACATTCAAGGATCTAGGGTCAAGTGGCAATTCACTATCATACCCTAGATCACTGTGAGATGTAGGGAAACTTGGATTAGGGAATTTAATTATCAATTTTTCTTCTCTTATGCTCAATTGACCATTAAAACCCTAATTATGCAAATACAACAATAAACTAATGAATAACAAAAAATGCTCTTGCAGACGGAAGTAAAATAGCAAATTATAGAATACCTATTTTTAGGGTTTCGAGGTGGAACAGTCGGGGACACTAGAGTGGGCAGCCAAGTCCAAGGTACCAGTTTCTTTGCGGTATCATGACCTTCTTTCGACACTAATCAGCCCTGTAACTTCTATTTCTAGAAATTCAACTGCGGAGGACACTAGAGCGAGCGCCCAAGTCCTAGAAATGCTCCGGTGTCCTGCTTATCTTCAAATCCTAAATCCTTGATGCCTTCCAATCCTTCCTACAACTTCACTTTTCCCAAATACGACACCTGTAACCTACAATCAGAAGACTTGGTTTGGGGGTTGTGGTGTTTAGAGGCTTGCCTTAGTCAAGCCCCGAAGGAGACTTAAGTCTCTGAACACCGTTATTAGATAAAGAGTGTGTGCCCTTGTGAGGCAAAGGCAAAAACCAAAGGAATCAATGATAAAAATACAATATAATGTCACCTTGTAGTGAAGCTCTCATGGGAGGAAGATGCTCTTCATTCCATGAGGAAATTGATGCTCAAATTTGCAAATACAAACACACAAACCACACAAGTCTACTTTTGCAACATAATGAAAGCCTTGAATCACCTTGAGAACACAATAGCTTGGTAGTAATCATCTAGTTTACAAATGAATGTCTAAGCATGCTTTTATATGCAACTACAAACACTCCTACCAATATTTCATAAATTCAAACTTACCGTGTCAGCAAAAGACCCAAATAATGGTCATAAACCAACACCCAAAAATCAGGGCTGCCCCAAAATAGGGCAGGACTAGGGCACAGGTGCCCAAGCCCTCCCCCCTTTTTGGATAGCGTATAGCTCAAGGGGTCCTCCTAGGTCCCATTTGTCATGTTACCTAGGGCTCATTCCATCGGGATGCTAAATTATGAGCTAAGATGTCCTAAATGCATGTAAAAGACCCAGGAGCTAAACCTTATGAGGGAAACGCCCTCAAGGGGACATTTTTTTATGTTACATTTAGCCCCCACTTTAATGTATGCATAAATGCAAGGCCAATACATGCATTAAAGTAAGTTCACAAACATAGCAAACACATCAAGCACAAAGAAGACATGCCAATCGCATAGAAGATAGTAACAGGCATGCAAAACATGGAGAAAATAGTTAATGCATAGAAGACACATTAAAGCATGGAAGATAGGCATGATTTCTTTTCTTTTTCTCATATATATGAAATGCAGATGCAAGTACTAGAAAGTAAACAAACCTCCCATAATCCAAGATGCACTCATTGAGCAAGTCTTTAGACTGTATATATGCGGCAACACACACGCAAGACACGTAAAACCTCCCAAAATGTAGGATGCACTCATTGAGAAAGTCTTTAGACTGCATATAGGGCAACAAACACGCCACACAAAACAAGCACGCCAAACATACACACTTGAAGACACAGAGAAAACATGGCAGACAAGTGATGGTGTGTTCCCTATTTCTAGGCTCAACACCATCTCAAGCACATTAAAAGCACACACCGATGATTGGGCTTCGCCACAACAATCACTGAAAACATGCTTAAGGGTTGAGTTAGTCATAGAACTTCTCCCGCCTCCACATAGGACTTTTGAAAATGACAGGATGATGCAATCTGCTCCAAGAAATACACCATCCCCACCTCCGCAAAGGGCTTAAGATAAAAAGGATATATGCAATATCCCACCTCCGTAGAGGGCTTACATGATTGATTGATTGATTGATTGCAAACAAACTTAGGATGCATGATGCACTCATTGAGCAAGTCTTTAGACTGCACCTGAGGACAAGCACATAGCTAATATCTACAATAGACAACTTACCTTATATATGCCCCCACCTTAAGGTGGTTGATATCAATTATCGATATCAATCACGTTAAGGTAGGAAGAAAACACACAAGAGAACACCGACTTTTGCAAAGCCTGTGCCCCCCAGAGGTGACATGTACTTTATGATCGCCAAATGTTCCCACAAACACATCCCTGCAAGAAACATGTTAGTGTCTACAACATCATGATAAACAGCAAAATCAATGCATATGCTTAACCACACAAAGAGCCAAGGTTATACAACAAATTCAAAATTCAAGGATAACCGTGGGGCTATATCACGAAGCTCTCTGAATCGAGTACTGCCAAGGCTAGATTCAAAGATGAACAAAAGTGCATAGAGCAGCAATATTGTTAAGGTTTGTAAATGCGACAGAAACATCATCAAATTCACTACACAGAAAGCACGAGTGCTTCCACTAGCCAAGTGTCAGATAAGATATACAACCCCATCGTCATATTAGGAACTAAGTCTATTTTTTGATTGCTCTCGAAAGGGACACTAGGTTCGCATCAGTATAAATGTTTGTCATCATCCTCCCGCTAGATGGAAACACTAGAGGAAGGGAAACAATAAATAAGAGAGAGAAACAAGTGTTTTAGGGACAATCACGTAGGAGGGTGCCCCTAGGTCACCATCCATGACGCTATGTCTATAAGACACAACACACAATAAAGAAATTAGAGAGAGAGGCAATATAGAAGAATGATGATACAAATAGAAGAAGGTCACAACAGAGGTGGTCTCCTAGTATCCTGGACCTTATGGGAGAATCTGAGGTCATCCCAAGAGGCCTAAACAACATAAAACACATCACAAGGGAAGCACATCACGAGAGAGATAAAGGATTAGAGATACTTACCTATAGGGTCTTCGCTGCTAAGTCTAATCATCAGGTGGGTCACCATCATCCCAATATCTAATGCTAGAGGGGAGAGTTGCATAGGGTACCATGGTCCAACTTTTGTTCTTGTTTTCATGTTATTCCTCCTTAAGCTCTTTTTGATTAGGTTAAACATTTTCTTCATGAATTAATGTTGTATCTTTTGGAAAGTTTATGTCGTTATTGATGTTCAAGGAATATGCAATTAAAGGAGAGGGAGTTGATGGTTTTGAATCCTTAGTGATGTCCAATGACTTGAATAATCAAACAAAGGAGGGACATTAAATGTCTTCTCTTCCTTGGCGATATTCAAGGTGTGTGAATAATCAACTAAAGGAACAAGGTTGCTAGGATGAACCGTAGAGGTTTTATGCATTATGACAGATTTTTTATTGATGTTAGATGAAATCTCCTCGTCTATCCATGGAATGCTCTTTGTTGAAGGGAGTTCTTCATTCACTAATGCTTTCTCTTGGACAGGGAGAGCATTGGAATGGCAAACTGGTGATGGCTCTTCATTTGTTAACGCTTCATCTTGGCCAGAGTGAGCATTAGAATGAAGACTTGATGATGTGATGGTAATAGATGTGTCAATGAAATTATTCTCTTGCATCAAAGTGTCCTCATGAGGAGGAATAACCTTTGGAGAGGGATCATAAGGTAAACCAGAGTTATCATCACATGTTTTATCAATAGGTGTCTCATTAGAATTTCCCATAAAATCATCCAAGGCCTTATCTAACATTTTAAGATCATCTCTAGTATATGTATTATTGATCATGAATTTAGTGAGATCATCCAATATCGAAGGGTATATTCCCATGAGAGTTGTGAATCTATCAAAGTCACCTATATGGAAAAGAATTTCATATGTGGAGCACATAGAGAGATCAACATCATGAATGTGTGCTATTTGTTCCAGAACTTGAGGATATTTATTAGTGAATTTAGAGAAATGATCCATGTCTATGATATATGCAAACAATTATTCCAAATAAGTAGCCATGATATATGTCTCCAAATGAATTTAAAATCAGATTTTGATACTTTTCCAAAAGTATGCAAAAGATAATTGCAAAACTATATGCAAAAAGTGACCTAGATGCTTGATTTTTTGTACTTTTTCCAATGCAAATGAATGAAACAAAGGGTGTTGTAAGGATTTTGATCAAGGATATCAAGTTATATGTTTTATATCTGTCCAAAACAGCAATATGATCCTTCTCAACACACTCTTGACGCAAATCCAAGATAATGTTGAGTCAAACTATAGTGAAAATATGTCGAAATAGGCACTTTTTCACCAAAACTCAATGCAAAAGAGCATAACAAAGGGTTTTGTGAGGAAAATGATGATGGAAAAAAAATAATATCAGTAATAATAGCCACTTGGTGCCAAAATATCCAAAACAACATGCTTTTAGTACCGCTTAAGGTCAAACCCTAGTGAAAATATAGCAAAAATGGGCTATTTTTCATGGTTTTTCAACTCCAAGACCTAGCAAAAGGGGTGTTGTAAGGAATTTTAGGAGGTACAGAAAATAATATAAATAATATCAGTCACCTAAATACATAAAATTGATCACAACATGCTTGGAGTGCAAACTAGGTCAAACCCTAGGGCAAAAATAGTCAAAATGTGTAGTTTTTCACTGAATTTTCACTACAAGAGCCCATTAAAAGGGTGTTGTGAAGATTTTTAGGAGGGGAATCAAATGATTACCTTGATAACATAAAATTAATGTAAAAATACTCTTCACAACATGCTTATGGTGCAAGTTTATAGAGTCAATAAGGCCAAATTTAGCAAAAATCGTTGTTTTTTTGAAGCCCTAGGTTTGAAATCTTGACACAAAATGCTATGTGAATGTTTTGAGGTCTAATTTATGATGAAAATTAAATACTCTCAGATCTGAAAATTATTTTCAAGCTTTAACATGCAAAATGCCAATGCAAATTTAATGAAAATGCATCAAAATTGCTAGTTTTTGTTGAAATTTTCTATGCAAAATTGCAAATATTTTAAATCTAAATGCAAATTTACACTAAATGCATGACTGAAGCCAAATGAAAATTTGAATTAGCCTCTAAAATCAGTATAAAATTCTGAGAAAAGATTTTGCCTACTAACCCTAGATTTTGGAATTACTAGGTTTAATGAAAATTGTCAAAATTTCTATAAAAGCCTAGCAAATTTATGATGAAAATGCAATAAAAATTAATGATTTTTTGTATTTTTATGTAGTTTATATCAGATCTGATGCAAAAATCATGAATTAGGAAAATTTAGAAAGAATTGATGCAATTTAGTAAGCCAAACAATATAATTTTTTTTAATTTTCCCAATTTTTCAATTTTTTTGAATTTTTCTCAATGCAATAAAATGAATGACTATATGAATGTATGAAATCAATACAAATCTAAAGACACACACTCATCAAGTTGCAATTTAAGTCCAAAAACACAGGTTCACCAAAATGTTTAGTGGAAAATTAGATTTGTTAATGTTTAGTGTTTTGATGTCTAAATCCTCCTCTCCACTTTACATTCAAGGATCTAGAGTCGAGTGGAAATTCACTATCATACCTGAGATCCTTGTGAGATGTAGGGAAACTTGGATTAAGGAATTTAATTATCAATTTTTCTTCTCTTATGCTCAATTGACCATTAAAACCCTAATTATACAAATACGGCAATAAACTGATGAATAACAGAAAATGCTCTTGCAGACAGAAGTAAAATAGGAAATCACAGAATACCTATTTTCAGGGTTCCAAGGCAGAATAGTCGGGGACACTGGAGTGGGCACCCAAGTCCAAGGTACTAGTTTCTTTGTGGGATCCTGACATCCTTCCAACACTGATTAGCCCTGTAACTTCTGTTTCTGGAAATTCAGCTATGGAGGACACTAGAGAGAGCACCCAAGTCCTGGAAATACTCTGATGTCCTACTTATCTTTGGATCCTGAATCCTTGATGCCTTCCAATACTTCTTGCAACTTCACTTTTCCAAAGTGACACCTGTAACCTACAATCACAAGACTTGGTTTGGGGGTTGTGTTGTTTAGAGGCTTGCCTCAGTCAAGCCTCAGAGGACACTTAAGTTTTCGAACACCATTGCCAGATAAAGAATGTGTACCCTTGTGAGGCAGAAGCAAAAACCAAAGGAATCAATGATAAAAAATAAAATATAATATCACCTTGTAGTGAAGCTCTCATGGGAGGAAGATGCTCTTCATTCCATGAGAAAATTGATGATCAAATTTGGAAATACAAACACACAAACCACACATGTCTACTCTTGCAACACAATGAAAGCCTTGAATCACCTTGAGAACACAATAGCTTGCTAGCAATTATCTAGTTTACAAATGAATGTCTAAGCATGATTTTATATGCAACTAGAAACACTCCCACCAAGATTTCATAAGTTCAAACTTACTGTGTCGACAAAGGACCCAAATAACGGTCATAAACTGACACCCAGAAATTAGGGCTGCCCCAAAATAGGGAAGGACTAGGGTGTGGGTGCCTAAGTCCTCCCCTCTATTTTGGGAAGGGTATAGCTCAAGGAGTCCTCTTAGGTCCCATTTGTCATGTTACCTAGGGTTCATTCCATTGGGATGCTAAATTATGATCTAAGATGTCCTAAATGCATGCAAAAGACCCAAGAGCTAAACCTTATGAGGGAAAATCCCCAAGGGGACATTTTCTGACGTTACACCTCTATACTAGAAAAACATACAAGCTCCCCCTATCTGTACAATCCTTGTCATCTTCCATAGTCTCTTATCTACCTGCTCCCCCTTAGAGGTAGCCACCATCAATCTAGGGATAATAAATGTACCTTGAACTACTCTCATTGGATAGATGCATCATCTATGCATCTAGTTAGAAGGAGGGGCAAAAACCCCTAACTGTTGCTAAAGATATTCAAAAGTGTCCTTAGGAAGAGGTTTTTTAAATATGATTACAATCTGATCCTTTGTAGGTACATACTCCAATTTTACCTCTTGATCTGTAACCTTTTCTCTTAAAAAGTGATACTTGATGGATATGTGCTTGGTTCTAGAGTGCATCACTAGATTCTTTGAAATATTGATGGCACTTGTATTGTCACATAGGATAGGAATGGGCACATCATACATTACCTTGATATCCTTCAATGTTTTTTCATCCACAACACTTGAGTGCATCATGATACAACAACTATATACTCTGCTTCTATTGTTGGTTGAATCTTATTTTTTACTAAACCATGAGACCAATCTGTCTCCCAAAAAGAAAGCTCCACCACTAGTACTTCTCCTATCATCAATGCTACCAGCCCAATCTACATCAGTGTATGTTGTCAGGGAGAAGTCATTACCTTTTTTATACCATAATCCATAATCTATAGTGCTCTTCAAATATTTGAAAATTCTTTTGACTGCCTTCACATGTGTTTCTTTTGGATCATCTTGAAATTTTGCAACCATACAAAAAACTTACATAATGTCAGGCCTCAATTCTATTAAGTATAGTAGGCCCACAATCATAGACCTATACTAAGTCTGATCAGCCTATGGTGACTCATCATCTTTACTTAGGTGGCAACTTGTTACCATATAAGTACTCACTGGTTTGCAATATTCCATACCAAACCTTTTCAACATCTCCTTGACATACTTTGCTTGTGAAATAAAGATACCTTTATCTAATTGAGTGATTTTAAGTCAAAGAAAAAATGAAATTTCGCCTATCATTGGCATTTCAAATTCCTTTTGCATCTCCTCTACAAACTTCTTACACATTCCATCATTGCCACCAAAGATAATATCATCAACATATACTACTACTATTAATATGTGCTCATTCTCAATTTGATAAATAGATTACTATCTATTGTACCTTTCTTGAAACCCTACTGAAGTAAATACTTATCCAATCTTGCATACCAAGCCCTAGGAGCTTGTTTGAGACCATATAAAGCCTTCTTAAGTCTGCATACCATATTCTAATCTTCTGATAGCTGGAATCCTTCAAGATGCTTTATGTAAACTTCTTCTAAGTCACCATTCAAGAAAGTAGATTTGACATCTATTTGATATACCTTGAATTCCTTGTGAACTTCAAATGCAAGAAACATCTTGATTGCTTCCATTCTTTCCATAAGAGCAAATGTCTCCTTAAATTCAATTCCTTCCACTTGTGAATAACCCTTGCAGACCAGCCTTGCTTTGTTTCTAACCATTTATCCACTTCATTCAATTTATTTCTGAATACCCACTTGGTGCCAATCGAATTCTTATCCTTTGGTTTGGGAACAAATTCCCATGTTTTATTTTTCTCAATCTAATTTAGCTCCTCTTGCATTGTTTCACTCCAACTCTCATTGTCATGCCCACATCTCCCATGTGGTCACGACACACAATCACGTGTGTCATGCCCACATTTGCTATGTGGTCATGACACGAACCCTAAATTTTTTTTTCTCCCTAACCCTAAGAACCACCTCGCACGCGCAAGCATGCTCAGTGGCATTATGCCAGAGACGTAAACATGACAACTTACTCAACAAGGTGTAGGCCGTCTAGGGGTAAGCATCACGAAGTGTGCCTCTTCTAGAGTTAAGTCGATTCCACCCGTACCCTAATTTAACTAGGTGGTGACGAACTGTCGACATCGAACCCTTAACTAACTTAGATCAGACGTGGTTAAAAGATATAATGACGGTGCTCGGTTGAAGGTGAAAAGATGGTATGGAAACGATATAACTTCACCTCAAAAATTCCCCTAGGAACCTAGCATAACACGCTTTCGAAAAATGTGAAGAATAAAAAATTTTAAATTAATTCGTTCACAAGAAAAATAACTTCCTAAGTAAAACTAAAATAAAACCCAAGGACAAGTTACAAATAAACCACCAATAGGAAGGGCTGATAAAATAAACGATTAAAACAACTAGATAAAACTAAATAAGAAAAAATAATACGTTTAAATAAATATTAAATAAACTTAGGACGAAGTCAACGAAGTAAGGTAAGATCACAAATTTAATCAAAACGTCAAGTCGCCAATTAAATTCGACCGGGACACCGAATGTGTCCCTAAGTATAAATTGGGCCTTTTATTTAATGTCTCACTCGAAAAATAAAAAGGATGAGCCTCATAAAATAATAATACAAAAATCGTTTCTAAATACCAACGTAAAATTTCTTCCTAGAAGGGAAAGAGAACTAAAAGCTTATTAAATGAATTTTAAACACAAGAAACAAAATTTAACCCTTTCAAAAATTATATAATAACAATTTTAACTTACAAGGCAAACGGTTAAGTATTAAAATCAATGAGATGAAATAAAATAATAAAAATAATTTAAAATGTCAAGCCGTCGGTTAAATTTCAAAATACAAGGAAAACGAGATTGTTATAAAACATAATATTGGCCTAAAGTTTCATCTCTCCCTCAAAAATAAAAAGGAGATGAAATTAAAAACCCCATTAGTACATTTTATCTAAGGATAATTTCTTCCCATAAATAAAATGATTTCCAAGTTAGAAAGATTTTCCAAAGGTATTTAATTTAAATGCAACCCTCATTGAAAATAATAAATAATAAAAAAAAACAATGATCTAGTAAATTAAATTAAAATAAAAGATAAAATAAAATAAATTGAGAAAGAAATTTTTTTTATATAAGAAAACGATAATTGCTACAACTCTAAGTGGAAAATATGACCTAAACAAACTCTAAAAACCCCTCATCTCTAATCTGCCCTATTCCCATTCACATATTCTCTGCCCTAATCCTTGTTTTGTTTGTTTCTCTTTACATCAAGGATTTTTTTGGCAGGTTGCAGGGTCGAACTGGTGAAGGCTGATGGCGGTGGCGGCACTGCTGTGGAGGCGGAGTCAAGGACTGGTGGTCCGCGGGCAGAGGGAGGTATTCGGGGAATAGTTAGGCCACGGTGGACGGCCGCTTGGGGGGTTCAGGGGAGATGCTGGCGGCGGAGGAAGTGGTAATGGGGGGTGTGAGTGTTGCGCAGGGCGAAGGTAGCAAAGGGTTGCGGTAAAGGGGAGGCTGCAGTCTGCGGCCACAGTGGAGGGTAGTGTTATGGGGGGTGTGGGGGACTAAGCCTCCTCCCCCACACCCATACTCTCCGCACAACTATGGGCGGCCCTACCACCCACAGACATGTAATTTTTTTTTTAATTAAATTTTCTAAACTCTGAACTGTTTGAATAAAATAGTCCGCCACTCTGTATATTGGGTATTCTCATTGCAAAATAAACATTGTATATTGGATATATATATATATATATTCATATATATATATACATATATTTATTTATTAGAAGGTATAGCCACTGTTTTCTTTTCTTGAAAATAGTTTTTGAAATTCCTACTTGATTTATTGAATATCTATTACATATATGCACATATATATATCAGTGTATATATATATGTGTATATATTAGAATGTATAAATAGAGCTTACATTAGGTAAGTCTCTCTTTTTTTTTTTTTTTTGTCTTAGATATACAGTTTTTAAAAAAAATAAGTCATGTTTGTATTATGCATATACTCAGATTTTTAAATACATTTCTAAATAAAATAAATACAGTCCATTTAAAAGCAAACATAATTACAGTAAAATTCCCTTTCTTTCACTAAATGTTTATATCTACAAATTTAAACAATAATTAAATTTATTCATGTATTTATTCTATTATATATATATATATATATATATATATATATATATATATATATATATATATATATAACCAAGTAAATGGAAACTCAATCTCAACTCAACTATTTTCATTTGTACATTCAATGACAAAAGCATAAACAAAGTTTCCCTTTCTTTCATGGATTATAATAAACGTTATTCAGCATCCTTCACACACATAGATATCACTGGGTGAGAATGTAACAGGAACTTAAAACTACTCTTGCATATATTTTCTTTTCTTTTCTTTAAAATGACAGAAATATAAATAGCATTTCCCATGCATTTTTCACACTAAACTCACAAAATGGGAAAATGAAAAACATTTAAATAAACTGTAGACCTTGTCTGAATTACTCAATTGTTTGACAGCCAACTCCATAACATAGGAAATGAACAACATTAAATGGATTGACATAGTGGTTATATTTCTCTACTTGGTACAGCCAACTCCATGGCAAAAGCTTAGCAACTAATACAAGACTTTGCCAAGCAACAAGGCCACTAAGGCCATGGCTTCAACAGCCAAAATATCACTACAAGGTCTCATAAGGATGGGCTCCATAACTACTTCATCTCACCAACCAATAACTTGCAAGCAACACAACCACAAGACAATAGAAAACAACCACTAAGAATGGAAAGCTCTCCTCCCTACCATAGACCCGCAAGTGGGTCTCCCCCAAGCTAGGGAGGTAGAGGATTTCACACAAGTATATCAATCCACAATAGGAATCAAACACATTCACTCAAACAACCCAAAGGCTTAACACAATACTCAACTCATGTAAATGAGTTTGGTGAGGGTAGGGAATAGACCTCTCAACTTAAAGGGGCTCCCAAATGATAAAGAAATTCTCAACACATGGCCTCAAGCCAAAATTTCCCAAAACACCACAACCACAAGAATCACAACAAATTGCATGGCACTCTTGCCTTTCAGATATCTCCTCCTCAAATGATGATAAGCCCTCAAGGCATAAACACATAAACACATTCTTTGGGAGAGCCCCCAAGGATTGTTCCTCTCCCCTACCCATACAAGTTGAGCATTTCCTCCATTGGAGGTGCTCTCACCATAACACCCACCCCAACATCAAATGCAAAACAACACAATGCAAACAAACATACAACCAAAATTCAAACATGGAACATCATATAAACAAAGCAAGAAACAAGTTAAGAGCCTACCTTCAAGGTCTTGACAATGGATGTAGAAGTTGGTGAAGAGCTCCAAGCCTTCCCAAGCCTTCCAACCTTTCAGATTTTCTCCCCATCCTTCTCTAACTCCCCCAAACTAGTAAGGAAATCCAAATTTGCAAGAAGTCTCTAAAAATCCAAGGAAAAAGAATAGGATGGAAGAACCCCCACTCCTCTACAAGAGGAGCTATTATAGGCCATCCACTTGGCCTTGAGGGAATGAGAAGGTGACATTTGTCACCATCTCTTCCCTCCTCCTAAGCCACTTGTAAGAGTGAGAAGGTAAGAAGATGACAAATGTCCTCCTCTCCCTCCACCTCCATCTCCACCTCATCCACTTGTGCTTCCACACAAGTGGGAGGGGGACAAGTGGTGAGTTAGATTCCCACTCACACCTCAAGAAGACAATGGCCTTGAGTGGTGCTCCTACTCACTTGGGAGTTTGGGAGGACTCTTGGAGACCTCCCTAGTCCTCCTTGGGAATGCTTCCCAAAACATAGGGATGGGAGATGGGTTCTTCCCAAGGCAAGGCCCATCCCTCATCTTCTCTCTTTCCAATTTTCGTCACTTTGACTCAACCATGGTTTAGGGTGACCTAAGGTGAGCCAAAACTAGGGTTAGGTGGTCCAAGTTGACCCTAGACTCATGGTTGACCACCTAGGGTAACTTTTGGGACCCTAGGGTTCATGAAAGGGGTCAAAAATCCACATTTAAATGGCCCAAAAGAATAATAAAAATACCAAGTGGCATAAATTCAAAATAAAATTTTACAACACTTAATAATAATCAGATAAGAAAAGAAAGGGTGCTAAGGCTAAAAATAATTAAAATTAAACCAAGCACAATAAATCATTATTCAATTACACACGTGACCCTTATGCCTCTTGGGAATGGATCGGCTTCACCGAGAATAACATGGTGTGAATCCTACCTCCAATTTCCCGTGGCTAGGGAATGTAAAACCTGCACATCTTGATCAAGTGTCAGTATTGTCAAGAAGAGTCATAGCTGAAGCAACTGAAATTAACTTCACGCAATCGCAATAAACATCAATTCATAACTACAAATTAAACTACATTTTCCATCACCTGTCAATTAGTTCACAACACATAAATAGCTAGAATCTCGAAATAACATCTAATATAAATCCCATATATCGAACCACAACATATCATCCAATACGACCGAATTAAATCACATGTATCAAATCAGTGAGATAAAACATCAAGTCTGCATAATAAAATATACTCACTAAGGTCTGACAGTGTCATCTACAGAATAACATAATGATCAAAATATGGGAGGTAAAATAGTCGGCCTCACACTTATCCTTGCTAGCTTTAGAGAAATTCTTTGGTTCTATCTTGGAAAATAGAGATAAGTTTACCTGTTCATTTCCCCTTGCAAATCTTCCTCTAGTATGTACTCCTTCATTCTTGTTTCTAGTTATCTGATCTTCTAAAGTGATTCTTCTTAACATGCTTAGTAGGAGTCTTGGTGGCCTTCTCTTGTTTTTCTTATTCATGTTCTTCAACTTCATCCTATTCTTCTTCTATGCAGGATGGAACATCTGAACAATAGTCTTCTAAATCATCTAAATTGAAGACTAAATCATGTGCAGATGGGTGTAACTTTTCATCAACCCTAACATTTACACTCTTAACTACCTTATGCAGTCTCTTATTGTAGCATCTATAAGCCTTGCTTCTTGTTGAGTAACCAAGAAAATTCCTTCATCAGATCTTGAGTCAAAATTTCCCAAGTTGTTTTCATCTCTTCTAATATAACATTTACTTCCAAATATTCTAAAATACTTGACTGATGCAGGTCTGTCTTTCCATAGCTCATATGGTGTCTTAGTGTTGTTCACTCTTAGCTATCCTCTGTTAAGAATGTAGACAACAGTATGAACTGCTTCTTTCCACTAAACATCAGGTAGCTTGGCTTCATTTAACATTGTTCTTGCCATCTCCTAGACTATTTTGTTCTTCCTTTCAACTACTCCATTTTTCTAAGGAGTCCTTGCAGGAGAGCATTGTCTCCTTACCCCATGTATTTCACAAAATTTTTGAAATTCATTTTATGTGAATTCACCTCCTCTATCAAACCTTAAGCACTTGATTCTAGAATTCATTTCATTTTCAACCATAGACTTGAAAATCTTAAATCTACTGAAAGCTTTTGACTTCTCTTTCAAAAATGTAACCCATGTCATCCTAGAGTAATCATCAATAAGCAATATAAAATACCTCTCACCTTGTAGACTCCTTGTCTTAGTAGGACCATACAGATCAGTATGAATCAGATCCAATGGTCTTGTAGATGAATACTCCTTGGTCTTAAACCATATCCTTGTTTGCTTCCCAATTTGACATTATTTACATAAGATGCTTGTAAGCTTTACAATTTTTGGCATGTCTCTTACTGCCTAAGTGGAGCTGATCTTCACAAGATTGTCAAAATTGATGTGTCCCATCCTTTTGTGCCACAACCAACATTCATTTGCTTGTCCTAGAGATGATTTTTTCCACTATCACCACTTAGGTTGTAAAAGTTATTTTCTATCCTAGAACCCTCTACCACTAGTTTACTAGTATTTTCTCTTTTGATTTCACATCCTTGTGCATGAAATATAAGATTGTATCCTTTGCTGCACATCTGACTTACACTGAGAAGTTTTTGCTTGAGATCTTCTACATATAAAATATCTTTTGGTTTAGATCTTCCATCAATAATTATGGTGCCCTTTCCACAATTTTTTATAGATGTATTATCTCCAAACTTGACTAATCCACCATTCCACTCTGCATGATTGATGAATTTACTTTTATCACCTATCATGTGGCTTGAACATCCACTGTCTATCACCTCGGGGTTTGTTTTCCCTTGGGTATGAAATGTTATTCAAACAATCATTGAATTTTCAACCTCATTATTTGTTTCATGTCTTTTGGAAGTGTCACTCTCCTTATCTTGCTTATTAATGTCTGCCATCTTAGTTTATGACTTTGCTAATCCACTTCTATAATAACTTTCTATGTCCAAAATTGTTGCAGCTATGACATATCACATTGAAATCTACTAGTGAAGCAAGATGATTCCTACTTACAAAAATTCTTCTATTCATTATATACTTGCACTCCATAGCCTTATGACCATATTTATTGCAGATAAAACAATAAGCAAAAAAGGCATGATTGAACCTGTTTATGAAGATATGCCTTGCAAGGAAGGGTATTTCATATCTTCTTCCTTGAGAGATGACTGGAATGAGATCTGCTTCTTCAATGTCATCCATATTTCCATGCCCTTTTCCAAAGTTGATATTTTTGTCCAGCTAGTCATATACTTTCTCCAATTCTTTTCTGAGTGAAAAGATTTCTTCCTCAAGTTTTGAGCATTCATTTGTCTTTGCTTCAATTTGGGCTCTTTGTTCTTCATTCTCTTCCCTTACACATTTCAAGTCTTCAAAAGAAGAAATAAGTTCACCTTCAAAATTAAATTCACAGTCTTCTTCATCAATATTCATGTCAGAGATATCAGAGACTACCATAGCCATGAATAGGGATTCTTCTCTTTCATCATCTAATGAGTAGTAATACGCTTCTTTCGCAGAGTTGTGGTCTTCTTTGGAAAGGAGATTCCTTTTGAAGTTCCTCCTTTTGAAACCCTTGTTACTATTTTCGTTTTCTCCAAAAGTACATTTAGATGCATAATGGCAAAACTTTCCACATTTAAAACTTGAAAGGTAGCTTACCTTTATACTTGCTTGATCCCTTCTTTATCTTTCTCACAAAATTTGCTTCTTCTTCCTCTAACTCATTGTGTGGACCAGATGTTCCTTCTTTCTTTGTAGCTTTGAAAGAAGCTTCCCTTTTGGATGTATCTTTGACTTCATTTCTCATCTCATAGGCAGTAAGGGACCCAAACAGATCATCCATGGTTAATGTGTTCAAATAATTGGCTTCTTCAATAGCAAAAACTTTTGAGTCAAATTTGTGAGGGAGAGATTGTTGGAGTACAAGACCACTGAGAGAGGGGGGGTGAAAAAGTGGTCTATAAACCATAAAAACTTTTGCACCTTTTAACTTACAAGACAGAGAACAAGAGAGACTTCAATGATCTATCAAACACATATGCACAAGTATAATGATGAATAGTATGAATAATGATGAATAGTAAGATCAGAGCCTTAAGAACAAAAACATTAGGACACACACATAGAGACAAATGACATAAACCATAACACATATTTTTTATGAGTGGAAAACCCTCATAGGGATAAAAAATATTTTGAAAATGCCTCACTAGCTACACAAAAAGTCTCACTGACCAAGCAAGCCTCACTAGCTACAAACAAGTCTCACTGACCAAGAAAGCCTCACTGGCTACAAATAGGTCTCACTAACCAAGAAAGCCTCACTGGCAAGAAAAGATTATCTCACTGACATGAAAAGATTACATCAAGAGTAAAAACAAATTTAGAGGGACACTCTGGTTCACTGTAGTACAATACACCTTCAACATTACTTTTATCAACACCAAAGAATTCTTCTTCTCAGCATAATCTATCTTTGTCATGAAAAGTACTACCCTTGTACTCATAGGAACCCCTGCACTCTCAACATCTTGAAATAGGTATAAACCTCTACATCACTTCACAAACCTTAATTGGTAAAAATCCTTCACCATTTCTCTGCAATTTCCTTGAAAAACACCCTTCAAACCTCAGTTATTCTTCACTATTATTTTCATGCTGCATATCAACACTTAGTTATGTCTCTGTAGGTCATCATAAACCAAGTCTCATCTCATCATCTATCATACAGAGGGAGAAAATAAATTTTCTGGCCCTCTCTAAAAACTCTACATAAACAAACTGACTATTTATAACTTTTTCATTCATGGTCAACCCATGAACATGTTCTTCATCTCCACTATTATCAACACATAATCTAGGATTTGCATCTTCATATCTTCAACACCTCTTTCAATTAGTCAGAGTCATTTTTATATCAACATTATAGACCATCCACTTTGCATTTTTTATTTTTTACTGTTTATACATGCACTTTGCAGATATAACCTGTATGAACTTGGAACACGAATCAACCACTAAAAATTCATCATAGTGAGCTTTTTATTAATTTCTCTAGCCCATAGTCATTCTCATAACTAAAAACAAGTAGTTAGGGTTTAGTTTGATAAAACTAACTATCAAATTCAATGGTAAAAAGCATTCGTTGGAATTTGAAATGAATTTATATCAAAGCCTTTGATTTTTCTTTTTGTGCCCTATCATTTATAAACAATAACCATTGATTTCATTATGAGCACCCATTTGATTTGGAGATCCGGTGATGCCAAAAAAGGGGCCAGTTGAAATGTATGACTTGAAACCCTTTAGATGGTAGACTTTAAGTAACTTGACTTGCAATAGTAAGTCACTTTAAAAACATATTATAAAGTGCATGTTATAAGTGACGGTTAGTGTATGTTTAGAATATGGAAGACACATTTAGGGTTTTAAGCCAAAAACCCTTATACACAAACACCTTTATAGACTTGTGTCATCAAATAATAACTGCATAGTCTTCTACATGTGCTCTGCATATTGTGCCTTTACCCTTTGTAAATGCAACAAACTCATGTAATAAATTAAGCTTGGGCACCTTAACTTTAGGCCACATAAAATAAGCTCCTCATGAAAAGTAAACTTCTTATGAAGAGTGAACTAAACTCTGATAGAAAAAAAAACTTTGATCACCTGCAAGTAATACTATTCCCTATATAAGGTGAAGGTGACCATGCATCTCTGTCATCTACAAGAAAAAACCTTTTGATCACTTATCCTGCCAAGAAAAACATATTGATCAACATAGCATCAAACTTGGCAACAAACAACATCATAGTGTCATCATGTCCTAAGAGACTAGGCATCACATATCATATCCTGATTGATGTCCTGCATCACATATCATATCCTGCAACTCATCAACATGAACTATAAGGTGACCACTCTCTCTACCCTGTCTGATGTCTGGATCAGATATCATATCCTACAACTCATCAACATGAACTATAAGGTGACCACTCTCTTTGTAAGTCTTGTCAACACACCAAACATCATAGTCACAGCTAGCTACTAAACCCTTTGACATCAATGACAACTATCACAACAATCTCCCCCTTTGTCATTGATAGAAAAAACAACCATTTTCTCTCTCCCCCTTTGACATCAACTGACAAAGGATAATATACTCCCACTATCTCACTAGTCAAAACATGAGCACTGAAATGAGCATCATTGTTGACATAATATCCTGTTATAATATACCAATTACTTGATATAAAAACTATTGTCCTATTCAAGCAAGCTCCTTGCACTTCAAGTCTTACAAAGTATGGCAAAATGGAGAACTCATCTTATCCAATCTGACTCACTGATCAAAGACAACTTGAAGTATAAATCACAATTTAATCATAACATGAAGCAAAGGATGAGATAACACCTCGAACACACATATCACACTATCATGAAATCATTGTTATCTCTAAAAACATTGTGTTGTAAGAAAACACTATTATTTTACCCATTGACAGATAATAGAAACATATGGTTTAACTTATGGAATGAATAATGGACTGTAAAGAGACTGGCACATGTAAGAGTTATTGTTATGAAGTTGTTTGACCATCTACCATCACTGAATGAAGAAGAAACTGATGTGATAGAGATTCTGAGTACTATACTTCTCTAGCAATTTGCTTGAGATCTTGGAGATCAAGTTACTATTTTCTCAAATGTACTACAGAGATCAAGGCACTGAACATGATGTTTATAGCTAACTTGATGCCACTATCTTACTATTGTCACACTTTGACAATACAAGGAATTATCAAGAACACTATCAAAACAAATGTTCACCATTGTCACATGAAAATATTTATATACTTGTGTTCTTCAAGGCAAACTCAATTTGTGAAGAAGATATAATCTAGCCTTGTCTTGGATACCACTACTCAAACTGTCTGATCTTGCACATTACATCTAAGACCTTTACTGCCTGCACATTGCAACTAAGATGATGATGCATGCATGCTACACATAACATAAATATGACTGTCACACTAAGCATAGCATCTTGTTACTCTGTGTCTTGTCATTAGGTCACTAGAAATTTCATTTTAACCCTAGAAATATGAAGTCTTCATCCTAAGACTTTTTGAGAATCACTGTTAGTAGTCTTTCCTATCCTTACAATCATAACATTGCACTTTTTCTAATCTCTGACAATATGTCCATGCCACTACTTGTACCAATGAAAAACTGTCATTAATCAAACTCTACACCTGTCCTGCTCCATCCCTACACCACATTACCCATTAAAGTCATCCAAAACTGTATTACACAGGGTTTTAGTGCAGTAGTATCATTGTCAAAATGCATAATCATGGCAAGCAACATAATATGTTGTCACAAAGGCATAGAAATTAGTCTTCATTGTTCTTTGTCAAGCCAAGAAGTCACTCTCAAGAGCCATCATATGATACTTCATCCCATCACACTATACAACATGAAAGTACGATCTCATTCTTCAAGATGATTATCTTCCAAAATAGTCTAACCATCAAAAATTGTCTATGATTCCTGCAACTCATGGCATTTATGTTAAAGCATTGTATCAACAAAATCCTATACCTTCATGAAAGTATACTAAGCATCTATATACTATAAATCATTTCAAAACACATTGTCATAGTTTCAAACTCTATTAATACAACCAATATACCAAATTTATTTACTGACTTGGTAAGTCATATAAGACTATTGTGTGCCACTATGCATCACTGCATTCTAACCGATGTGCAGCAAAATTTGTTTTGTCATTTCTCAACAATGATAATAGACATTTGATGATCAAACAATTAATTCCTCTGATACCATAGCATTTGACTGATACCTCATCCCTATTAACTATCATAGGGAAGTTCCACTGTCAGCAAATATAAGTCATCAACTGTTCACTATCTCAAGTCATTAGTTCACTGCAACTAGTGTCAACTATACCTATATTGCTTATGTCAACAACTACTGTCTATGAAGATGGAGTGAAGGATCATCTTACCACTATTGCACAACACATTTTGTATCTTGAAAGCATGTCCAAGCATGATTATTACCAAAGAAAACATTAAAATGTTAGAAAATTGTGATCAAAACAATTATATTGTTTTCACTATTAGAGATGATATCATTAGAGGCATCATTGTATTATTCCACCATCAGATTGTCTTTGATCAATGAAGTAGAGATATTCATTTTTAAAAACAATAGTTATAAACTACATAGTACACTTTACTAAACCCAGCCTGCATGATACCATGAAAGCACAAGAGCACTACACTGTCAAAAATCAAACATATCACCAAATAGGTAGATTTTGTATTGCAAACATGTAATCACTATTTCAATCAATACTACTGTCATTTTATGAATGACAAACCACTGTTATCTTCAATAACTACTGCACTTTCCACTATGACACCTTGAAAACAAGATTCATATACCATGAGCCTAAGATGAATAGTCTCTTCAACATCAAGTGAAGTGAATACCATTATGAAATGAATACCAATCATTACATCCTAACCACCAAGAGATGAATACCAACATGAAATGATGATGTAGCAACAAGCAACATTCAAATATTCTCTTTGCAAATCCATAAACACCTTTGTGAATACATCTATGCAACAATGAGTAATTGTTGTAACCATTAACACAATGAGTAAATCAACTCCTGAAAAACTAATGATCAATGACAATCCAAGTGCCCTTGAAAGTACAACCTATCAAATCTTGTGCACCTCATGAAGCATTCCATTAACAAGACATGACTACTAGCTCCATAGTAAAGAATAGACAAGAACCTGTTATCCCTTAAGAATTCATACACCAATCAATCATTTATGAACACTCTACATACCTCAAGAAATCTCCTAAATCTCCTTGGGGTTGAAAGATAGGACATTTGACAACTCCCCCTATCTTTATGCTCCTCTTTTAAGCTCTTATGAATGTTTCTTGTGCAACATGCACAAGATTAGGCTCAACCTTTTCTTTGACTTGTTTTCTTCTCCAAACCATCTTAGCACCTATCATCTTATGGTGATTGACTAATTTCATTGGATCACTCTTACAAAACATAGAAATATGTCCAAACCTATGACATCTAAAGCACATGATTTTATTTCTTCTATTTGACCATTCAAAGGAGTTCTTATTATATCCCATTTTCTTTGCATGCATCCAACAATCTCTTTCTATGTGACCATCTTTATTGTAGTTATAACAAACATTGTTATAGTCCTGATTTGTCAAACTATAAGAATTCTTATCCTTATTCTATCCAAGATCATTTCCTGAGTGAGTTCTACAATCACTAGCTCTATGACCATAAACATGACATGAATAGCAATAACCATGAAACTGAGAGTAGTTGTACCTTATTGAATGGTATTGCCTGATAGATGGAGGTCTTGAGGTTCTACTTGTCCTTTCTCTTTCAACGTCAGCAACTTTATCTTTTACTTTCTTCTTGTCTTCCTTAGGAGCAGCAGAATGTTTATTCAGATCTATCTTCTATCTACGAGCATTTCTAACTTTGGAACACTCTATTTCTTCATAACCTAGACCAGTAGTGTCCTTATGATGCTTCTTTTTGCCCAAAATTTCATGCAACTTGTTTGTGCTTTCTTCAAAGTCCTGATATTTCTTGGACATAATCTTGAGACCTTCATAATCTTTGCTCAGATTGACAATTTCAGCCTCTAATTTCAGACATTCAATTCTTTTCACTTCAAGGTCAGATTTTGTTACATCTATTACTCTTTTGGCTTCCTCAATTTCAATCTTTAGACTGATAATCAATTTGTTAGATTCATCAACATGACTCTTTAAGTCTACAATCTGATTTCTTGCCTCTTCAAGTTCTAAAGAAATGTTTGCAAAATCTAAACATACCTTGTCTTTGGAATCTTTTTCTTGTTGAAGTTTATCTTTTAGTCTCTTATTCTCTTTTCTGAGTTAATTGTATCAAGAGCACACAAAAGTTCACCTTCTAAATCAACCTCACATTTCTGTTCATCATAGTCATCTTCATCCACAAAAGGATCTCTTCTTCGTCATCAATCTCAACAACAAAATCATCTTCTCTTTCATCAAGTTCTTGTTCACCTACACTCACAATAAGATCTTCCTTTTTATCAAAACTCTCAACTTCCGAACCATTCTCTTTATCACACTTTATATCATTATTCAGGGGAGACTCATGCAACAACTTATTGCTTGACTTGACTAGTGTTTGTTTTACAACCTCTCTTTGTTTGGCATCTTTCTTTTCTCTATTTCTTTTACACTTTCCCTTGGTACTCCACTATCAGGACCTACCCAAGCCTGTTAGACTTTTATAGGGAACCTATTCTCTAATACCACTTGTTAGAGTACAAGACCACTGAGAGGGGGGTGAATCAGTGGTCTATAAACCTTATAACCTTTTGCACCTTTTAACTTACAAGACAGAGAATGAGAGAGACTTCAATGATCTATCAACCACATATGCCCAAGTATAATGATGAATAGTATGAACAATGATGAATAGTAAGATCGGGGCCTTAAGAACAAAAACATTAGGACACACACACATAGAGACAAATGACATAAGCCATAACACATATTTTTGATGAGTGGAAAACCCTCATAGGGATAAAGAACCACTCTAAAAATACCTCACTAGCTACACAAAAAGTCTCATTGACCAAGCAAGCCTCACTGGCTACAAACAAGTCTCACTGACCAAGCAAGCCTCACTAGATACAAACAAGTCTCACTGACCAAGTAAGCCTCACTGGAAAGAAAAGATTATCTCACTAACATGAAAAGATTACATCAAGAGTTAAAATAAATTTAGAGGGACACTCTGATTCACTATAGTACAATAAAACTTCAACATTACTATTATCAACACCAAAGAATTCTTCTTCTCAGCACAATCTATCTTTGTCATGAACAAGTACTACCCATGTACTCATAGGAACCCTTGCACTCTCAATATCTTGAAACAGGTATAAACCCCTGCATCATATCACAAACCTTAATTGGTAAAAATTCTTCACCATTTCTCTGCAATTTCCTTGAAAAACACCCTTCAAACCTCAGTTATTCTTTACTATTATTTTCATGTTGCATATCAACACTTAGGTATGTCTCTGTAGGTCATCATAAACCAAGTTTCATCTCATCATCTTTCACATAGAGAGAGAAAATAAATTCTTTGGCCCTCTATAAAAACTCTGCATAAACAAACTCACTGTTTATAACTTTTTCATTCATGATCAACCCATGAACGCGATCTTCATATCCACTCTTATCAACACATAATCTAGGCTTTGTATCTTCATATCTTCAACACCTCTTTCACTCAGTTAGAGTCATTTTTATATCAACATTACAGACCATCTGTACATCAGGAAAAAATCCAAGTTAGCAGATTAAACAAGGCATGCAAGATTAAAACCCTAATACCTTCAAGAATCCAACCTAAGTGATTAAAACAACATGCAACATAAACGAAATCACCTAGATGCTTCGATTCCTTGGTTTGATTGTGGATTGTTGATTGCTTGTGTTTTGTAGCTATGACGATTGGATTGAAGAAGTAGATGGAGATTAGATAGATAAAAGATTTGATGGATGATGGGGCTAGAGGAAATTCAGCAGAGTAATAGGGCTTGAAGATTCATCCATGAGAATGGATTTGAAAATGGGTCAATTTATAGATTTTTTGAGAAAATGGAAGGATAAACCTTCCAATTTGCAAGTGATGGTGAAATGGAAAGTTGCTTTGTGCAACTTGAAAAAGGAAATGGAAAGTGGGTGAGTTCACTCAAGAGATAATTTAGAAGGTGAGTGAAATGAGTGGAGAAGAAATTGGAAGGTGGAAGAGATAACTCAAGAGGTAATTAGAGTCATCTCGAGACACAAAGGTGGAAGGTAGGTAAATAATTTAAATAAGTTAATATTATTTAAATTATGAGGAATATGAGGATAAAATGATAAATTAAATAAAATATTTATTTTATTTCATTGAAGAGGAAAGTGGACCAAATAAATAAATAAAATTTATTTATTTAATAATGGTGAAGGATAGGATTAAATTAAATAAATGTTGAATTTATTTAATTTAATAGAGGAAATGCTAGTTAGGATGGTGAAGGGGTAGTTTAGGGCAAAAATGCTATCAGATGCCTAGATGATGTGACATTGCGACAACTGGACATTTTTGAGTGTCTACATTTTGCCCCTCTTTGAGATGTTTGAGATGATGAGATTTATGTTGAGTAACATCATTTCAAAGAAGCTAAGGTATGGATAGAAGAAAAAGATGATGATGGAATGATAGGATGATGATGCCCCCTCGAGAGGATAGGTGGATTGGACAAACATGGGTAGGCTCTCAAAATGAAATGGATGAGTCGAAAGAGATTAGGGAATGGATAGAAGAAAGGATGATGCGTTATGCTACAATGAAAGTGAGCAACCATATGCTTGCTATAGCATGAGACGTTATGCACTAGGGTATAAGGACCAAGGTGACGATGTGTCTCATGCCCCAGCATAATACAACCTTGTCTAGGATACAAGATATGAATATTAGCTGGGAGGATACAAATATGATACAAATGCAAGATAAAAAGAGAACACACACAAGCAATCATGCACAAATGATTCAAAAAAAAGCAAGGTATTGCCCCTCTCAAGCTGTAAACCAATGATTGATAGATGATTGAATGATTAATGATAGTGTTGTCATGGTGGGGAACGATGTATCCCTAGATCAACACAAGGATAACGGATTAATTGACTGATTGATTGATTGGGTTTATGACAAGAAAAGGATCAAGAACAAGGACTACGATTGGATAATTTGACAAGCTTGATTGACTTGATTGGTATGGGTTTCAAGGATTGATTTGCATTTGGATTATTTCTTGGAATGATGTGATAAGGAGATTGATTGGAAGAAGTGATTGAAGAATTGACTAGAAGAATTATTTTGAAAGATTGATGAATTGATGAAGATAGATGATAGAGGAAGATGATGAGAGGGGAAAGAGGAATATCGTCTGTGCCTAAATCTAGGCACTTCCTTTGTTTTCCAGATTGCCTACATACCCATGTCCATGGGATCAAGGCACTTAACGATAGAGATGAGATGTAGCTCTAATTATGTTTTATTGATGATGATGGAAGATGATGATTGTTGATGTGAATTTCGTTGATTGATTGGATTGATTGATTGATTGATTGGATGATTGAATTTGATGATTGAACTAATGATTAGATTAATGATTTAATTGATGATTTGATTGTTGATTTGATTAGAAGTTTTTCTTGATTAGATTTGATGTGATGGATTGATAGATTGACTTGATTCAATTTGATTTTGATGATTGACTTTGATGATTGTTTGGATTTTTTGTTGGATTTTATGATTTTTTTTGCATTTTTGGGATATTTAATTTTTATGTATTTTTTTTTTCAAGGCACTTTGCATATATTTTTTTATTGTTTATACATGGACTTTGTAGATATAACCTGTATGAACTTGGAACACCAATCAACCACTAAAAATTCATCATAGTGAGCTTTTTATTAATTTCTCTATCCCACAGTCATTTTGATAACTAAAAACAAGTAGTTAGGGTTTAGTTTGAGAAAACTAACTATCAAATTCAATGGTAAAAAACATTCATTAGAATTTGAAACGAATTTAAATCAAAGCCTTTGATTTTTCTTTTCACGCCCTGTCAGTTTTAAACAATAACCATTGATTTCATTTTTAGCGCTCATTTGATTTGGAGATTCAGTGATGCCAAAAAAGGGGCTGATTGAAATGCATGACTTAAAACCCTTTAGACAGTAGAATTTAAGTAACTTGACTTGCAATAGTAAGTCACTTTAAAAATATATTATAAAGTGCATGTTATAAGTGATGGTTAGTGTATGTTTAGAATATGGAAGACACATTTAGGGTTTTAAGCCACAAACCCTAATACACAAACACCTTTATAGACTTGTATCATCAAATAATAACTGTATATTATTCTACATGTGCTCTGCATATTGTGCCTTTACCCTTTGTAAATGCAACAAACTAATGTAATAAATTAAGCTTGGGCACCTGTTGTGTGGTTACACAACACGCCCCATTTTAACTTGTCAAAACAGGGACCCAACTTTTGGCTTGGCTTGTGTTGTCTGCTTTCTGGCGGTTTTGGTAAAAATGAGTCAGGTGCATCATCATCATGATATTCGATGAGGTTGGTCATCATCATGAGGTCAGTTTGTCAAAGTTCATATTTTGTTTCTATGACCTCATATTTAGAAAGAGCTTGAAATTCCATGCAGGTTTGCCTTTTACATCACCTGAAAATTCGTCCATATGTGGAAGTTATGAGCAGTCAAAGTTTTGGTCAAACCTGATAATCGCAGGAGGATCATCATATTTTTATCCTCAGTCATGTTGTCAAGATCATCATGATCTTGATCTATCACCCGATAAAAATCATGCAGTCGAAATATCCAGATGTCAATCTTAGGTGATAGTGTGTTTTACCCGTCAAATGACCTTATACGCATCATGAGCATCATGATTTTAGGAGGGTCATATTTCATAACAACAAGCATCATGATATGATAACATTACCCGATATTATAATATCATGCTGATATTACAATATCACCCTACTTAGAAAATCCACTATCTGCATATTTGCATGCGCATGTCAATATCCTGATGATCATCATCATCCTGATCTTCCAAGGGAGGGTCATATGTGCTGATATTCGCTATATGATGATGACGTCATCATATCCTCCTGATCTCCTTTTGCATGATCATGATGATCACCCTATCTTTTAAAGGGAGGTGATATTCCATTCCTCAGCATGATCATATTTTAAATATCACCCTAGCGCTAACCTAATGATGACCTCTCCTCATCCTCATACTTCGAAGACGCTAATATGATGGTTACGTCATCATGATATTCGATGAGGAGGATCATCATATTTTTATCCTGTCATGTTGTCAAGATCATCATGATCTTGTTTGTCTACCCGATATTTCGTAATGTCCTCCTGCCGAGAAATATGACCTTTTGCAAATATCCTGATGACGTCATCCTGATCTGATAAACGAAGAAGCAAATATCAAGATGACATCATCATCACATTTCCCTTCAGCAGGATATTTTCCAAAGCATGATCCGGTTCGCGAATATGATGATGACGTCATGTTCTAAAGTTTAACAAAAGCCCCGGATATCCTGATGATCATCATCACCCTGATCTTTCGAGAGGGTTACCTTGGCCGCAAAGGGGTCATATTACATTCACCACCTGATCATCTTCCTTAGGTGACCCGATATTACATTTATCCCCTGATCTTAACTAAACATGACGGTGATGTCATCTTTTGCATGTTAAATGAAGCCCGAATATGATGATGACGTCACCATCATATTCCTTTCCTCAGCAGCAGGATCATATTTCATATCCTCCTATTTTCCTTCGACATGATGATGATGATGATGTCATTCTTTTCCCCAATATACAGAAGCGAAACATGACGGTGACGTCATCTGGACATTCGGAAGGGAGAGCATCATATTTCCAAAATATCATGCCGATGAAAGTTTTAAGTCTTGCTGTCGGCCTTATCTTGAGTTATCATGCCGATAGAACATGTCTTCCCGATAGGAGGACATCATCATGATTTTTGGCGTCGGTATAAGTTTAACCGTCGGCCTAATGTAAAATTGCCATTCCGACAGTATGTGGTCACGCCAAAATACATACATGCATCACATACAAAGGCAGACCCGAAATATTATGAAATGCGATTTAATCATTGTATATGTTGCGATGCATGATCATATTTGAACCCGATATACATGAAAATGGGCGGGAAAACAGAGCGATAGAAATTTGAAGTCCGATTTCCTGTAGCTGCATATTTTGAGGCATGTTTAATAAAATGTTTAAATTCCTGTTGTTTATCCACATGATGATGAACTTAATGTTTGTCTGTTTATTTGCAGGAAGTCATGATGCTGTTAGAGCTGTTGCTGAGCATTGTATAGTTGCACAAGGAGGCAACATGAACCAGAAGTGAGGAGGATATTGTCAAATATGCTGTTTGCCAGCTGGAGACTGAATCAAATCAAAGATGCTGGAATATTCTGTGCCAGCTGTACATTTGCCAACTGGCGAAGCATGTGCTTTTTATCTGGACCGTTGATTATTATGAGAGGATCCTGATCCTTGGATCATTGTAGCTGTTTTCTGGCATTTGTTCTATATAAGAGCCATATCTTGAGCTGTAAAAAAAAAGGGGAGATACACAGACGCATCTGGCGCATTAAGGCCAATTACTGTAGAATCAATTAGGAGATCGGATTACTGAGACTAATGAGGATAGAATTGTTGAAATGTCAAGGTTCTTTCTTCAGATCACTGTAAATGTACCTGTTCTTGAGCATACTGAATGGATATGAAGTTTCAGATTACATCCTGATTGTAAATTTTAAGTAATCTTCTTGTTGATTTCTGGATATGTACTGGTGAATGCTGTGTTCAACTGGAAGCGCTTTCATTTCATTACTTGTTGTTATCAACTTTTCCTTTGAAGATTTGCACAAGATCATGCGGATTTGTGGAATGTCCTGGTAAAGTATGATTCTAGTTTCCTTCTTTTCATTGCATGTATGGGAGCTTGTATGTGGATCAGTGATCTCAGTCAAGTAGTTTTGGGAATCTCATTCTTTAACCCTTTTCCTTTTTTTAATTTCATAAATTCATCACCATAACTACAAGTCATGACAAATAACAAGCAGAACAGAGAAATATGCTGAAATCCCGTAGGTAACTGAAAATCATTAGCATATTTGAGTTAAATGCATGCAGTATTGAAAATATCATGCAAGGAATTGCAAATAATGGTAGAAATCATGCAAATATCAGCCTGTAGGCACATTATTTGACTAAATTCACAGTGCAGAGGTAGAATTATTAGAGATTTATGCAGAGCAGACATACAGAACAGGATATTTGGAGGAATATTGATGAACTTTGCAGAAATTACTGAAGAACGTAAGGCCCCTGAATGGAAAACAGCAACACACATCAACCACTGAGTAACGTTAGTAGATTAAGACCTAATCAACGGAGACTTGGGATCATGAATTCTCTGAATTCATCGTATCTTTCAAGATGAGTAAAGGTTGTTGTGTAACTTTTATTCTATGTTTGTGAATGATCCTCATCATGATCAACAGCACCCTAACTTTAGGCCACATAAAATAAGCTCCTTATGAAAAGTAAACTTCTTATGAAGAGTGAACTAAACTCTAATAGAAAAAAAACTTTGATCACCTACAAGTACTACTGTACCCTGTATAAGGTGAAGGTGACCATGCATCTTTGTCATCTACAAGCAAAAACCTTTTGATCACTTATCCTGCCAAGCAAAACATATTGATCAACATAGCATCAAACTTGGCAATAAACAACATCGTAGTGTCATCATGTCCTTCATCATGTCTTGAGAGACTAGGCATCACATATCATATCCTGTCTGATGTCCTACATCACATACCATATCCTACAACTCATCAACATGAACTATAAGGTGACCACTCTCTCTGCCCTGTTTGATGTCCTGCATCACATATCATATCCTACAACTCATCAACATGAACCATAAGGTGACCACTCTATCTGTAAGTCTTATCAACACACAAAACATCATAGTCACAACTAGCCACTAAACCCTTTGACATTAATGACAACTATCACAATAGAGATCTCAAAACTTTATTCACAACCTAATGCATTCAAGGTAGGAGGGTCCGGTGAGGGACTATCCAACCTTGCAGCCTTAAACAATTAACACTATGATCATCCAGATATTCAATGGAAGCTTACAGCTAATCAAAAATATATCCATGTACACATAACAATGGAGATGTCCTGGGAAAACCCTAACTGGGAAAAACCCAGCCTTCAAAGTTCATTCCTCATATATTATAACTTCAAATCGAATTATACATGCCTCAAGGCCACTAGAGATGTTAGGCCACAGCATAGGGATTACCAAAGATCCATAAAACAATATTCTTTCATGATTTATTTCTTCCACATCTCTGCTCTGCAACTCATTATGCTTCCTACTCTACCTTCTACTCTATTCTGCTACTCAATCAGATCAAAACAACTTAAGATATTGTTATCATTCTTTATACTCCTAATCACTACCTAGAAATAATCCTTTATCTTTTATTTATATCCTTCACAAGCTTTCTAAACATTAACAAGTCAGACTAATTCCAATGGCTAGTTAGGGTAACGTGTACACAAAATAGGTCAGGCCTAAACATAAGGCATTGCTCTGCTGGTGCATAAAACTTCACGTGGATCTCCATGAAGGTCAACTAGGTCCTATACTTCATCAAATAATGTTTATTTAGGCTCCACAAGTCACGAATTTGCTCTGCAGGCTCCACAAGTCATGAATTTGCTCTGCAAGCCGAATAAACTTCACTGAACACAGTCAACTCTATTCTATCAAACATGCAACAACAGTCAATCTTCTGATAGCGATATCTTTTCAAAATCAAAGCCAAATGATCTGAATTCTTTATATGTTGTAGATTCCCATATCTAGATGTTAAGTCCAGCTCCGTAGCCTCTTATACTTAGATGTGGTAAAATGCGGTATCTCCTTAGGTCACCATCTCAATATTCTCACTGTAAACTATCTCAACTGTTTTGAATTCTTCTAGATGCTCCTACATCAAACTCTCAGGGTTATTTGAAAAGTGATCCTCTTCACTTTGGTCTGTATTATACCAAAATCAAATAGGTTTAGTGATCTATCTTCAGGAACTTGCAACTACCTCTAAGTCGGTGGTTTGTTCAAGTCCACCCTACAAAACTACCTCAAATTCTTCTAGGTTCGACGTTCTACTTGCAAGCCTTGCACTATCTCAATGACCGGCGGTCTGAGTAAGTCTTCCCTGGAAGTTGCCTCAAGTTCTTCATGTTTTCATGTCTAGGTTCGGTGGTCTACCTGCAAGCCTTACACTGCCTCAATGATCAACGGTCTAAGCAAGTCTTCTCCACAAGTTGCCTCAAGATCAATGTCTACCTCAATCAATTAAGAGTCAATCAATGCATTCATACCTCCTTTGAAACAATCAGTTATTCCCTGATACATTCTTGAATTCTTCTCTACAACTCTGTCTAAGTCCAGGTTCCTGTCACAATTTCTTCTACACATCAAAATCTCATAGTTTCCTCTCTGCATACACTTTCCTTTTACTCATCTATGTTTCTTTATCCATATTTACTTCATTTTTCTACATAAACTTTCTCTTCTGGTAGAATATTTTGTCATTCCCTCTTTCTCTGCCACATGAACTTCTCTTTTCTATTATGTTTTACACTTGTCCACACATGAACTTTCTCTATATTACTTTCTCAGATGGTTACAAACTTGCTCTTGCACTAGTTTCTAAGGTGATTAGTCTATAATAGAATTCTTCTTAAGATCAATGCTTCACCTTCTTTTGGTTTCTCTATCAAATCTGATGTCTCAAAAGGTTCCTCTTCCTCTGCATAAACTATCTTTGTATCAACAGGCTCTTCTTCCTCTGCACAAACTGTCTCTGTATTATTGACTACTTCTCCTTCATTAGCTTCTTTGGTAATAGGTTCTTGATGACTTTCATTACTTGATTCTTTCCTCCTCCAAACTTGAAAACAAGTTCTTCTAAATGGTCTTCTACCAAATCCTTTTACATCTCTTTTGTATCCTTCATTGTGATAAGACTTGTAACTCTTGTCATTTCTCCCTCTATAGAATGAATTATTGTCCTTGTTCTGCTCCACATTAGGTCTTCTTTCTTTGCATCCTGGTCCAACACATGAATACTTTAGTCTATACCTCCCTTTGGACATACAAGTAGTATGTTTCCATTCCCATCTATCAATCCATCCATAATTCTTCTGTATACAACCTGTCATAGTAGCTCTCCTCCTCATTTTATCCCAACACATCCTTTCAAAATGATTCCTCAATCAATAAAACTTACAAGGATGTAGATCACAACACAATTCCTTTTCATGTCCATGTCTATTACAATGTGAACAATACATACCTTTTTTTCTTTGATTTGACTTGTTTGAATTTGCCATAACATCCTTGCCTCTATCATATCCAATGCCTTCACTTCTTGATCTGATTACTAGTGCAATAGGTTCTGTAATTCCTTGCTAGTGCTTTCCCAATCCTTGTCCTTCATATCCCATTCTCTACATGATTTTGAAACCAATACCATCACCAACAACTGTAGGTTCAGTTACACTATCATCTTTAATCTCATTTTCTAAAGAATCTTCTGCATCATCACACAAATCATTAGTATCACAAGAAACATCACAAAATTCAAGCTTAGATTTCAGATTTTCATTCTCTTTTCTACATACTACAAGTGACTGCTCCAACTGATCCATCTTCTTCTTCAATTCAAATATCTCCTTCTTCTGTAGACTGTTCTCCTTTTTTAATTCTTCCAAAATTTCTTCAAGATCTCTGTTCCTCTTTTCCACCTTCCCAAACAGTTTGAAACCTTCTTCCAATTATGCAAATGTCTATTCAACATCTTTAAACAACTTTAGCTTTGCCTCTAAATCTCCATTCCTCCTCTTTACATTTTCCAGTTCTTCTTTAAGAGCATCATACTTGTCTTCTCCTAGTTCTTTCATCCTTTCCAACAACTCTGAATTACATCTTTTAATTTCACATAATTCTTCTTCTAATATATCTCTTTCGCACATTAGGGTTTCATTTTCTTTCTTCATCCTCTTTCCAATCTTCCCCATCTGAAACAAATTAGATAAATAACTGAATTTGAAAAGCTTACCAAATATTCCTTGCCTTGATCTTTCTTCAGCAATGACACTTGTTACTTCTAGGGTTTCACACAATACTTCATCAGATTCACCACCTTCTAATAGATTCGTAACCAGCCCAGCAGATTCAAAACCAGCTCTGATACCACTTGATGTAGTCAAGGTAGGAGGGTCCAGTGAGGGACTGTCCAACCTTATAGCCTTAAACAATTAACACTATGATCATACAGATATATAAAAGAAGCTTACAGCTAATCAAAAAGATATCCATGAACATATAACACAAGAGGTATCCTCAGAAAACCCTAACAGGGAAAAACCCAGCCTTCAAAGCTCATTCCTCATATATTATAACTTCAAATCGAATTATACATGCCTCAAGGGCATTACAAATGCTAGGCCATAGCCCAGGGATTACAAAAGATTCATAAAACAATATTCTTTCATGATTTCTTTCTTCCACATCTCTACTCTGCAACTCATTCTGCTTCCTCCTTTACCTTCTACTCTATTATGCTACTCAATCGGATCAAAACAACTTAAGATCTCATTTTCATCCTTTGTGCTCCTGATTACTGCCTAGAAACAATCCTTTACCTCTTATTTATATCCTCCACAAGCTTTCTAAACATTAACAAGTCGGCCTAATTGCAACGGCTAGTTAGGGTAACGTGTACACAAAATAGGTTGGGCCTAAACATAAGGCATTGCTCTGCTGGTGCATAAAACTTCACGCGAATCTCCATGAAGGTTAGCCATGTCCTACACTTCATCAAATAATGTTCCTTTAGGCTCCACAAGTCACAAATTTGCTCTGCAAGCTGATTAAACTTCACTGAAAATAGTTGGCTCTATTCTGTCAAACGTGCAATAACAATCAATCTTTTGATAGCGATATCTTTCCAGAATCAAAGCCAAATGATCTAAATTCTTGATATGTTGTAGCTTCCCATGTCTAGATGTTAAGTCCAACTCTATAGCCTCTTATACTTAGATGCAGTAAATAAGGTATCTTCTCAGGTCACCATCTTAATATTATGCAACTCATTGTCAATTGTCTCAATTGTTTTGAATTCTTTTGGATGCTCCTGGATCACAACCACTATGTCATTCACTTATTTTCCTAGCCCTCTGATTCCATTGACAACTTAATCCACTCAGAGTAAATAGTCAGCAATGCTTTCCTCTTCTTTCATTCTCATATTCTCAAACCTTCCTTTGTAAGTTTGTAATTTTACTTACTTTACTCTGTCATTTCCTTCGTAGAGATTTTTGAGTTTATCCTATATATCCTTGGCCATCTTGCATTGCATTACCTTGATAAACTCTAAATTGGTTAAACCACTTAAGATAGTATTCTTAGCTTTATCATTATTTTCATGGGCCTTCTTCTCAGTCGAATATGTAAGAGGATGAGTAGTTGTTAGAAGTGGATCCTTCTTGAGCCATGTGTTCTAATCCAATATCTATATTCAGTTGTTAGGTTGTACCAATGAATCTTGCTCTGATACCAATTGTTGGACACACAAATGTATTAAGAGGGGGGTGAACTAGTACTTATTTTAATTCTTTCCCTTAAATGAAATCAATCCAATGTAAACATTCAAACCAGAAAGCAATTAAACATGTACACACATTTAACACCAGAGTTACGTGGAAACCTAGGATGGGAAAACCATGATGAGAAAGTTGCTTGGATCTACTATCCGAATCTAGCCTCAAAAATAAAATGAACTATTACAATGAGTTTTATGGGCACCAACCCAAAGGAAGAACCAAACCCTTAATACAAATTTTATGGTCTCCAACCCAAAGGAAGCACCAACTCCCTAATACAAAGCTTTATGGGCTCCAACCCAAAGGAAGCTCCAACTCCCTAAAGTGCTACAACACTTACAAGATGAGACACCAACCTCTGTACCAAAACACTTGATTGATTATGATGGTTCAAGCACCTCCACAACATCATCTCCTTTAACTCTTTGATATTGACTCGTTTAGATAACCTAAACACCTTTGCTCTATCATCTCTGCTCAAAAACACTTTCGCAATACACTTTGAATTTATTATGAATCATGCTTCATAGCCTCCAGAGTTACTTCTCAATTCCAGATCATCCTCCTTTTTTGCACACACACTCACACTAAACAATCTTCTTTCCTTCATATAGATCCTCCGCAAGTCTTCAAAACATCATTTTTGTCAGCCAAAGTGAAACGTGTAACATGAAACATGTAGCATGCCTTGCTTGTCATCCCCTACATCATCTGTGGTAATGTAGGAGTGAAATCCCACAATGTTGTTCATACCAAGAGGTCTACTAGACCCAATTTACCTTTAAACACATTTCTATGCTGGCACACACTTCCAAACATATGGTGCAACCACTCAAACACACCATGTCGGTACTGCAAGCACTTATCCTTTCATACATTAGCTCAAGACCTTATGTGGTATCAGAGAAGCAAAATATTAATAACAAGTGGTTCACACAATAAACACCATGGGTCCTAACCATCTTCCTCATAAACTTTTATTTTTGGTTCAATCATCTTTTTGCTAGCGCAAGTGATCAGACATTGAAACCCATTATCCCTACACTTGCCTGTCTCACAGTCTTAACTTGGAACATTGAAAAACATACTTGCCATACTTTTTACATTCTGAAATTTGGATATGTCATACAAGACACCATTATTCACATATGGTTCAAACCACCAGCCATATCATCAAATGGAAAGGAATATGGAGCATTCTTCTATACCTTTGAGACTGCAACAATACTGTAACACCACTATCTTGACATAGAACATTGAAAAACAAATTTGTGGTGATCCAAAACACTTGAACCCTAGAATGGGCATATATACTAACCATCTAAACTTAACTTTCAAACAACAAAGCCAAACATTAGAGTGTGGTGGAATGTGGTGGCTTTTTATTTTGTCTCTGATAATCTTACACAACAACATGACTTGTTCTCACTCTGCTGACTCTAAAAACTCTGTGGTAACTTTTATGCTCTAAAAATTGGATCATGCATACCTCATAGCTATCTCTAGCTATCTTCCAAGTCGCAATGCCATATCATCATCTGCAGTAGAATGTGGTACAATATCATGTGCATCTATTACTTACAGTAACTTGAGTGTTTCACTAATAGTTTCCTTCAGCAACTCTTTTCACGAGAAGACAAGATATTACAACACCTTCATATCATCATGCAATGCTTTTCATCAAGAGACACAAAATGCAACATTCACAACACCATAAGAAACAATGATAACTCTTTTCATCAAAAACAAGAAGTGACAACTTATTTATGTCAACACATCCCTCAACTTAACAACTTTCACTTGTCCATGAAATTTAGAAGATAAGGTACAATTGTGTACATATGATATTGATCCATCAACATGCTCATGTATTTCATCACCATATCTTTCACATCACAACTCCTCTAATCATCACTCCTTTTATAACATATACAATAGTATGCCTTCCACATCACAACACCTATGATCACTACTCCTTTGACATCAATGATTACCACTCTTTTACTATCAATGACAATATATACAACAACCTCATCCAAGGAAGGAAAAGGGTAATTGTCCTTCTCTAATGCTCTATTGAGGTTTTGAAATTCAACACATAATCTAATTTGACCATTCTTTTTTCTAACTGGGACAAGGTTGGCCACCCAAGTTGAATGCCTAACTTGAAATATGATCCTTGTTGATAACAATTTAAGTACTTTGTAAATCAAGGGCTCAAGTAACTTGTATTCATTGGTCTTTCCCTCTATCTGAAAGTTTTGGAGCCTAGTTTTAGAGGAATGGTATGAGTGATGATAGATGTATCAAAATTCTTCAAGCCCTCATACCCCCAGGAAATCACCTACCTGAAGTCCTTCAGTGCTTGAATTATTCCCTCTCTTTCTTGTGGTGTTCATGCCTTCCATATGAAAATATTCCTTGGAATCTAATCATCACCCAAATTATAGTTGTCATACTTACCTCCTTCCACATTAATGGCATTCTTTTGTCTATCCATGGGATTTTTATCAAAAAACTTCTCAGGTTCTACCATCCCTTTGGGAATACTATTTATATTCAAATTTATGATTCCATCTTCACAAATCTCAAAGGGATCTTTTTCTATTTCATCAATTATTTTATCTTCAAAAACACCTAAGTTAGTAATAAAATCCAAAATATGCTTGTCATCTTCAAATACCAGAAAGTTTTTGATGTTGTTTGGGACTGTTGGGACAGGCATCAATTCCACTAAGAATATTTTCACCTTGGATTCATTCATAGGTTCCAATGTGCTTGTAGCCAAAGCCAAAGCATTTAAAATCTAGTTCTTTTTCCTTAGAACTGTCTTTGTGTTGGATGCATCAAAATCCTCTATCAAATCCCAAACTCTATTTCTGTAAGAGGTTAATCTCTTATCATGGCATGTATACTCACTTCTAACCTATTTTATTACTAACTTAAAATCTCTTTGCAGCTATAATAACTTGACCCATTTATGATATGCTAAGAGTAATCCTCTTATCAGTGCCTCATATTCAGCTACATTATTAGTGCAAGTGAATTGTAGTCTGTATGATGCAAAGAATGATTTTCCTTTTGAATTGATCAACTCAAATCCAACTCAACATCCTTGTTTTGATTTTGATCCATCAAATTTTAGAGTCTAGAGGGTATCATCATAAGGGACTTGGGTCCTTCCCTTAGTATTCTTGCTTAGTGGGGGAGTGGGCTTTACTTCTCCTTTAGGTAATCCTTGTGAAACCATGGCCTGAGTAGTGTCCTAAGATGTCCTTTTAATGTTTGTCTCTACTATAGGTCTCTCTTCTGATCTATAAGGGATCTCAAGGTTGGCTCCAGAATGTGGTTCCATGATCTCTACTTCCACCATTTGAACATCCTCTAGGCAAGGTGGACAAGAACTCTCAGAGTGATAATCTTGGTGAATTCTGCACCAGTTAGGAAGCAACAATTCTAAAGTGCATGCTTGAGTGCCAAGCATATGCTTGTCATTGGCCAACTTCTTCATTAACTCCTACAAGCTAGTCATATCACCTTGATCTAAAGTTTTTAGGGATTTGTCCATTATAGATGTGATAAATGAAGTTAAAATCTCATCTACCCTCCTATATGTTCCAATATTAGCATCTGCAAATACATCACAAGGAGCATTATATTCAATAATCATATGCTTCAATCTAGGCTCTCTATCAATCTTGATTTGATTTTGATTGCCCTTCCATGGCAACCATAGATGTAAGAAATCAGTTGCAAAGTAACCATTGAGATTTTTGGTGCAATCCCTGCTGAGTAGAATTCCATACACCTCAGGGATGTTTGCTATTTGAATGTCAATATGATCTATTTAATCCACAAATATGATACCAGTTGAATGTGTACATCCTTAACCTCCCCTACTACATTGACCTCTTTTTTATCTAGTTGAACCACCTTTCTATTTTTCATGGTGCGTGTCAGCCCTAGCTTCTAACTTATTGAATAGAGCATCACATTTCTTGAAGCACCTAAATCAACCAAATAGTTGTGTAGATTCTTAACAAAAAAACATAACACTCAACAAGAATAGAGGTGCATCTAACCTTCCTTTGTACATAGCAGTGAAAACAACAATCATAGAGGCTACCTTATCCTTATCCTTATCCTTGTGCATATTTGTTGCTTTCTCAATCTTATCCAAAGATCAGATCAATGCTTCCCTCTACGATGGACAATTCTGCATAACATCATACAAGGATTGCTAGATTTAGTTTTCATCAAATCATTAGTAAGCTCATATCCTTGGTCAGCTAGTGTGCATGTCTTGTTCACATTTGTGTAGCTTTGTTTGTAGGGTCCTCCTTGGGATCCTTTTAGAGGTGGTGGATTATTGTCTATATCAAGATGAGGTGGGGTAGGAGCGTTATTGGTGGGATGGAAGATGTGAACGGTTCTTTACCTTTGTTCCTCAAAAAATAATTTCTCTTCCCCTGTTGAAAAGCCTGAATCACATCATATTCCTGAATTGGTTCATTGTCTTCTTCAAACAGAAAGACATAAGTGTCTAGAACCATGATGGTATTTAAATCTCTAGATTGTCTAGTTGTGTCCTCATAGTTAACTTGTTGGCTTGCCTGAGTTATTTTAGACATTTTCTCCATTTTAGGGTAGTTCAAGTATCATGAAGTTTGCACCAATGTGACAAAGGGTTTAATTCAGTAAAGTTCATAGAATTATCTTGGCTTGTGTTGTCTAATGGATAAAGAACTCCCCCATTGTTAGGCCTAGTGTTCTATTGTCTATTTAATCTTTGTTGGTTAAAGCCTCTATTTTGGAAGTTTTGACTTTGATTGTTATGACCCTGGTTATGATGGTTATTTTGGTTCTTATTATGGTGGAAACCTTGTCCTTGGAAATTATTTTGATTTTGATTTTGAGTGTTCACCTTCAACTTTGTGAGTTCATTTGTCACCTGAGCCAAAGTCTTATTAAGTGCTTCTAATTAAAATGTTAAATGTGAAGTCTAGTCTACATTGGATTGAACCCCAATAGCTGGTGAACCAACCTAATTAGCCAAGTGTGTGTTGAAAATAGGGACTTGATTCATGGCATGTTGCTCAAAGAATGAATTTTTGGATGGTTGATGAACAACTAGGGTTATTGGAGCATTTTGAACTTGGCCATAATATGGGAGCATTGGAGAAGAAAAAACCTGATTTAATAGTTGCAAATGTCCAAAGAGATTATGTCTTTGTGGAAATTTACTTGGGATAGGATTCATTAATGGTGTGTTGTTCATCAAAGCATTGCTTAGGGATGGTATCTGATTTGGCATCCCTGGGTATCCAACTAAAGGTAGGTTCTCCATAGCTCCCTAGTCATAGGGTGTATTTCTTGATGTAATTTGAATTCTTCTGAATAAGCCTTAGCCAAAGTATTAATATTTTGTGTTCTAATTAGAAACACTACAGTTAGGGGATTAATAGCTCTAAGGTATATTTGAATTGTAGCTACTTCAGTCACTATATAAGGATTGATAATTCTTTTGTAAAGTTTGTGAAATCTTGCATTGAAAATAGTTAAAGGTTCATTTGGTTTCATTCTGCAAGTAGAAAATTGATGATATACAATTGCAGGATCTATGTAAATTTTGAATTGATTGATGAATGTAGTTTATAACTCATCCCAGCTTGTGATAGATCTAGTTGGCAATTTGAGATACCATGAATACTCCATCTCTCCTAATGAATAAAGAAAGAGCCTACAAACCACATCTTGATGTGGTATGCTTGCCCCAATGACCACATATTTGAAGGCTTGAATATGTTCCTCTATATTCCTTCATTTTCCATATCCGAACTTAGGGAAACTTTTCTCAGGGTTTCTTGGTATATCATGGAGTTCTCTGGGAATAGAATGAGAGGAGTACCACAAAAAAGGCCATTGGTACCCTTTCTGTTGTATTTGGGGAAGCCCCTATGGTTTGTGATCTAACAGGACTTACTGACTAGTGTGCTCTCTCTTTCTTTTTCCACAATCCCTCCTTATTTTTCTATGTTGTTTGAGTTCTTCAAAACTTGTTCCCCCAAAAGATGTATGTCTAGTCAACCTCCTTTGTTTCTTAGATGGGAGAACCCTTAGTTGGTCCAATTTTATCAAGCTCTCCTTCTAGCACCAATTCTAACTATTACAAGCTGTCATTTTATATATATTCATTTGCTTCTAAAAATTCTTGTGCAGTAGTCTTAACCTAGAAGAAAGGGGAAGGAGATGAGAGACCTATTGCATTTATGAGTGTTCCCTGCAAGAATGTTGAAGCTAGATACCCTTACATGGAGAAATAATCTTTTGCCTTGGTCAAGTCAGTGAAAAAATTAGGCATTACATTCTAAGAAGCAAGATTTTTTCCATTGTTCCTGACCAAGCTGTCAAAGCTATGTTGATGCAAAGTGAGCTAAAGAGAGGTGAGGTAAGTGGATGGTGATTGTACAATAATTTGACTTGGAAATAAAACCCATGAAGTTGGTTAGAGGACAAGGGTTGTCTAAATCATTGGCAACATTGGATCAACAACTAGTGTGTCAGGAATACTCAGTGGAATCTATCACCACTGATCCTTGTATCAGGACATAGTGTATTATCTTTTGAACCATAGATGTCCAAGGAATCTAAATTCTACTCAAAGAAGAGAATTGATAATTAAAATTAGTAATTACATGATCAAATCAGGAGTTCTCTGTAGAAGGTCTTATGAAGGTACCTATCTAAGGTGCCTAAACAGAAGTGAAGCAAACCAAGTGGTGACTAAATTTCATGAAAATTTTGGGACAACACATGGCTCAGGAGATGCTATGGCTCATCAAATCTTAAGAGTAAGGTATTATTGGCCTCAACTATTTAAGGATACACACCAACATGTGAGGAAGTGATATACTTGCCAGACCTCTGTACATAGAGAAAAGAATCTAGCCATGCCCCTACAATCGGTTTATGAGGTAAGGCAATTTTCCCAATGGGTCTTGGATATTATAGGTATTATTAACCCAAACACTTATGTAGGACATAATTTTATCCTAAGAAGAATATATTATTACACAAAGTGGAGTGAGGCCCAAGCATATAAGGATTGCACTAATGAAACTTTCATCAAATTCCTTGAAGAACTTATTATCACTAGGTTTGGAATGCCATTTTCTCTAGTATGTGATAACAGACTTGCTTTCTCTTCTGCTAAATTGTCACAACGGACTTTTATGAGGTAATTGTGAAAATTTCTTCCAATTATCATCCACAAGGAAATGGTATTGTTGAGTCTACAAATAAGAATTTAATAGATGTTGTTAAGAAACTACTGGAAAGGAATCCTAGGGATTGGAACACTCATTTGAAATTTGTACTATGGGTTGATAGGAATAGAATTAAGTCTTCTTTGGGTACATCACCATACCAGTTGGTCTATGGCACCAGTTCAGTTTTCCTTGTAAATCTAAATATCCCAACCTTACAATTTATGAGAGATTATTTAGGGGTTGAAGATAAAATAGAAGCAAGACTGTTAAACCTAATGAGTCTAGAAGAGAAAAGAGATGTATTAGAACATTTTGTGAAACACCAAGTAGTATTCAAAAGATGGTTTGACAAAAGAGCTAAAGTCAAGGCCTTCAAGATTTTTGATCTTGTCCTCCTATGGGATAAAGTCAAGGAAAAGAAGGGAGACCACTCTAAATTTGACAAAATTTGGCTATGACTTTTTCAAATAACTGAGATCTTAGGAGAGAAAGCCTACAATATTAGTTCTTTAATGGGGGAGCCTGTCCCTTGGCTAGTCAATGGGTAGTATCTCAAGCATTACTTTTCTGATTGAGATTTTAGGGGACTCCTTCTCCTCTATACATAGTTAGGATATTTTTTCTTTATTCTTTTACTTGCTTTGTTTGGGTGAGTGTCTATTTCCTTTCTTTTCTTTTTTCTCTATTTGTCTTCTTTCTAATTTGTTGGTTGTTGCACTTTCATACTTTATTATCCTAGTTATTGAATCATGTTTTATTCCTTTCTATTTTGTTTTAAATGTTGATTGTTGGGACACCTTTCTCTTTATTGTGAAATTGGGCTGGTATTGATGACAATAATGGTGCTTTAGCATTTTCTTAATCCGTTTCCCTAGTTTTCTTGAGGTTGCATGAACTATAACTTGGTTGGGGGTTGTCTGTTGTGTGGATTGAGATGTCTAATGACTAGGCTGAAACCTATTTGGGGGGTCTTATACCACTTACATCATAATGTTCTCAAAGGAATTTTGGGATTCATGATTGCAACTAGGTGTCGAGTGAAAAGGATCTAAGGGGTCTACATTGAGGGCCTTGTTAGAACTCTCAACTCATTGGTAGGCTTCATATGAGACAACCCCTTTCATATGAAGTAGTTTGGTGATGATCCAACATCAAAAAAGAAATGGAGGAGAAAATCAAAATCAAAAGGCCTTATACATATGTACATATGAAAAAAGAAAAAAAATGAGCAAAAAGATCCATAACTTATGGAGCAATTCAAATAACCTCCATCTTCAACAAGGTACTTGATCAGGAATAGAATATTGCCCAGAGAACAAAATAATATCCAAGAAGGTTGATGGCCAAAATTTATGCATCCAATGTATGTTAGGATAGGTCCCAAAACACTTAATTGGATTAGAATTGGATGATGTAGGTCAATTTTCTAGCCTACAATGATGGTCCTAACTTGCCTAAGGGAAGGGAACGAACACAATTGCACACACATGGATTCTTTAGTAATGGATGTTTGGTTCTAGTATATCTTGAACTTATCAATAGCATACTACATAAGCATCATTCGCATGTCCATATTTAAGAGTTTAAGGCAGTTGGATTGAGTTATATCTCTTGAAATTTCAAAAATAGCATTTTCAAGTTGGTTTACCATTTGTTGTGCTTAACACTCACACATGCCCCATTTTGGCAAAATGAGAACCCATTTTTTCTTTGCTTTTTACCTTCTTTTTGATGTGTTTTGATTTAGTTGGAATGGTTTTACTTAGTTTTTCTTCTTGACTATGTTGGTTTTTTCCCAGACTGGATGCTTACTCCTAGATTTCCCTACAAGGTAGCCATCAATGATCAACAGGATCTCTGGGCTAGGGGCCAACAGTGTAGGAGATAGACTCTATATTTTATCTCCTCTTCTTCTTCAGGCTCTGCAAAACCTAGGGGGGTATTCCCTACTCAACATCCATGAGGATATACATACAAAGGCTGGGATGTTGACAAAAAGCAGATAAGTCCTCCTGTAAGTAGACCAAAACTGAAAGATAAGAGCAAAGGGGCTAGCTTTGGGCCTATTTGCAATTGTAGACAGAGGACTGAGGATCCTAAAACTAATTCTAATGTCCTAAAGATTGTTTTAGATTTTGATTTTGATTTTAAGTTTGGATGCAAAGCTAGACATGGTTGTAACACAAACACAAAGCAAGATTGATGCCTATCCAGGGCCTGGAGTCAGTAGACATACACCTGTGAATGATATGCATGAACAACTAAAACTAGATTTCAGGGGGATACATATGATACCTGCCTTACAGATATCTCCCAATACAAAGTGTTAAGCTATCTATACTTATGGCATCCCTATTGCAGTATACCCTTCCCAACATTCAATCTAAAAATAGTTTAATCTACCCCTTGAGCAGAAGTTAAGAGATCAGACATTCAACACAGGAATTCTATGTTCTAGAGTCTCAAACATTGCTTAAATATTTAGACTCAGAAGAAAGATACATGCAATACTGGAGACAGAATTAACGAAACACATGCTAACATAGCATTTCTCATATAAAATTAACCATGAAATCAGTGGATTCATGCAAAAACGTACAACAAGAGATACATAAACTCACAGGTTTTGCTATACAGAGCAACCAAATCAGCTATATTGTACTACAGAGCCAAATGTTCAACTTTCAACAACCTAAACAATGGTAACACAGTCTGCTTATATCAGCCAGAAAGTGTACCACAGTAATTAATTACAAGGCTTTTACAAAAATCTACCAGATATAGATCCTTCAAAGGAATGGCACTCAAAATTTATTGCTACAGAGACAAAAAGTAGACAATGGTGGCCTCGAGCCCTGTGCCACCATTTGGAAGTCCTCATGCCAAAAATCAGATACATGACTGTTCAACAACTCGCCCATGCCCGTGCTACAGTCGCCATTGATGGCTCAACCACCCGCGGCCGCTTGAAAACCATCGTAGCACTTCAAAAAAGAAATTCCCACCAAAACGCGTTTACCACAGGTTCAAAAAATGTAGGGAGATTAATCCCACATTGGTGCTACGGAGACAACTTTATCATTTTAAAAACACGGCCGCATGTATAACAAATGTCGAGCGTTTTTGCCGTGCTCGATGCATAAGCCTTTGTCCAAAGCCTATCACCAAGACCCGAGCCATCGGCACACTCCCAAATCCTCCTGCTGACATCAATAGTCTCTCCGATGACCAACTTGCACCCCCTTAGCAGTTACCATCTTACCACCATCAGCCAGACCAATATCATCGGCCAAGCAAAAAACCCCTCAGCCGACACAGCCAATCACGCTGATGAACAACTCCTGAAAGCCTCCAACATCCCCATCAGCCAGAGAAGAACCATCGGCCTACCCAAAAGCTCCTTCACCGACAGACCAACTCTCACTGATGACCACTCCAAATCCTCATCGGCCTAACACTACCCCATCGGCGGACCCTCCAACGGTTAGCCCGATAGTCCATGTCACACTGAAACCAACCTTGCAAACCGCTAACCTTCCATCGGCCAGAGGCAAACCGTCGGGCCAACACTCCACTGTCCACCCAATGATGAACGTTACGCCAATAAGACCAAAATCATAAGGCTTTGAACCATTGAACCCTGAACCAGTTCAACCCGATGGTTCAAAAGAGAAGTTCAACTGAGAAGTTCAACGCTGATAACACAGATGAACAAAGAATTCACTGACGGGAAAAGATGGAGCCTAAGCCCATGAACCATTGAACCTTGAACCAAAAGGGTTCAACGCGATGGTTCAAGCAAAATCTGAGTACCCAAAAAGAAGTTTCGTCAATAGAGAAAATCACAGCGATGAACAAGGAAACTTAGGGCCCAAAAAGGAAAAAAAACCCTCCAACATCCTGCGCTCAGATCCAGACCAAAATTAGTGCTAACACTAGCTCCGAATGGGGATGTACAGGTGAAAAACCTGCAGCGAGAACCAGATCTCCGGGCAGACTAGGAAAAAAACCAAAAAAGCACGAACTGTACAGAACATTTACACTATATACATATTTTTACAAATGTGCACAGCGACAAGTCATCTATGCAAAATAGAACTTAAGGAATTGGCCATGCACAGGCAATTCCAGAAATTCACCATCTAGGGCCTGGAGGAAATAAGAATCCTCCCCATGAATACTGCAAATCTGATATGGGCCCATCCATAAGGGTTCAAACTTACCATGTTTACCCTTGTCCTGATTTTTTGCATTCCAGATGAGCACCAGATCATTGACTTGAAACTTCCTTTTTGTAGCTCTCCTGTCAAACTGATATTTCATATCTTGTTGTCTCTTGAGGTTAATCTGGTGTGCTTTCCTTCTATTCTCATCCAATGCAACCAGCTGATTCACTCTTTCTATCATGGAGTCTTCAATCTCCTCATCACTTTCCTGGATGAATCTGTAAATTGGTAGGAGATTATTTATGGGCAATCTGGCTGATGCACCATATACTAGCTCAAAGGGTGACATTCCAATAGCCTTTTTTACTGTCACTCCGTCAGCCCATATTGCTAACTTTAACTTTGAGTCCCAAGCTCTCTTGTTCTTGTCCAGTATCCTCTTGATAATTTTCATGATGCTTTTATTGCTTGATTCTGCTTGACCATTTCCTTGTGGGTGGTATGGTGATGCATATGATAGATTGATCCCATATTTGTTGCAAAAATCAACAAATTCACCTGATCTGAAACACATAGCATTATCAGTGACTATCTTGAATGGTACTCCAAACCTGATGATAACATTTTCTAGTATGAAATCCATCACCACCTTACTTGTAGCTCTCTTACTTGGAATGGCCTCAATCCATTTGGTAAAGTAATCAGTTGCCACTAAAATCCAACTGTGTCCCCCACTTGACTTGTTTGCAATTTCCCCTATGAAGTCAATTCCCCATTGCTGAAATGGAGCATCCACAGTTACAGTTATGAGAGGTAAAGCACCATCATATCTCAATTTTCCTAAGAATCTTTGGCAAGGGTCACACTTCTTCACTAACCTTTGTGCATCTGAAAAGAGAGTGGGCCACCAATATCCTGCTCTGAGAGTCTTATGAGCTATTGTTTGGGCAGTATAATGTCCACCACACAATCCTTTATGCATATCAATCAAAACATTGTTAGCCATATCCTCATCCACACATCTCAGCAGCACACCATCAGGGTTTTTCCAGTATAGCTCACCTTGAACAATAACATACCTGATTGCATGTAACTTTAAAGTCCTCTTTTGGTTGTCACTGAAATGGGAAGGACAATTCAGATTTTGCAAGTAGTATATAATGTCCTTGTACCATTCAGATCTTGATACATTTACACTCTCATTTTGGACTGCATTAACTTGGCATGCTTCCAAGTTTGACTGTGCCATCATCTTGGCTAATCCTTGTCCCCTTACCAAATTGGTAACTTGTATGTCTATGTTGAACTCTTGCAGTTTGTTTATCCATCTGCACCTTCTTCCGGTCACCTCCTGTTGAGTGAATATGTCTTTGACTGCTGCATGGGGTACATATGCAATTATATGTGATCCTACCAGGTATGGTCTGAAACTTTTGATGGCTCTGACTAGTGCATATGCTTGTTTTTCCATAATATCATACTTCAACTCAGAAGCCTACAAGGACATACTGAAGAAAGCTATGGGTTGTTCAAAACCATCTTCATTTTTCTATAGCAAACACGCAGCAACAGTGTGAAAGGAAGCAAACAAAAATACTTGGAATGGCCTAGAAAAATTAGGAGATTTAAGAACAGGGGCCATCTTGATTGCCTCTTTGATACTCTGAAATGATTCTACTGCTTCACTTTCCCAGTTGGCAGTTGCATCCTTCTTCATCATCTTAGAAATGTTCCTTGTAATTTCTGCAAAGTTGGGAACAAATCTCCTAACAAAATTTATCTGTCCAAAGAAGGACTGAACTCCTTTTACAGTTTTTGGCATTTGAATTCTGTCAATAGCAGCCACTCTCTCTGGATCTATCCTGACTCCATCCTTGGAAATAATGTGCCCTAGGAGTTTTCCTTCAACTACCCCAAAAGCACACTTCTTTGGATTTAAAGAAATATCATACTCTAGTGCTCTTATGAAAAACTGCTCTAGATGCAAACAATGCTGCTCTTCCTTCTTTGAATATGCAGTCAAGTCATCCTAATATACAGCCAGGATTGAATCAATCAACCCTGCAAAAGCAACATCCATTGCTCTTTGAAATGTAGCACCTGCATTTGTTAGTCCAAATGGCATCCTAACATATACATAAGTTCCCCATGGAGTGGTGAAGGTAGTCTTGTACTGTTCTGATTCCTTTACCTTCACCTGATTATAACCTAAAAATCCATCCATCATGGATAAGAGTTCACAACCAGTCACTCTCTGCAACATAGCTTCCATATTAGGCAGTGGATAGTTATCCTTTAAAGAGGATACATTCAAGTTCTTGAAATCAACACAAAGCCTAATATCACCATTCTTTTTTCTGACTGGGACAAGGTTAGACACCCAAGTTGAATGTCTGATTGGCACAATTATTCCAGCTTCCCTAAGCCTTTTGAGTTCTTCTTGCATCTTTGGAGCTAAGGTAGGATTAATAGGTCTTTGCCTCTGTCTGAATGGCTTAGCTCCAGGCTTCAATGGGATCTCATGCTGGAATAGATCTTCCCTATAGGCTTTTAGGTCCTCATATGACCAAGCAAAAACATGTTTATAGCTTTTCAGTAATGCAATCAGCATACTCCTGATGTGTGTTTTGAGCTGTTTACCAATGTATACCTTCTTGGGGGCCTGAGATGTCCCCAAATTTATCTCTTCTAAATCTTCCTTGTTTGTGGGAGATGTCCTTGTGACCAATTGGTCTCTATTATCAAAAGCTCTTTCCAAATCTACTAACCCTCTAGGGATTTTATTAGTCTTCAATTGAATTATCTCTTTCCCCACAAGAGTTTCTTTTCCATCTATAGTCTCTACAAAGGCTTGGAAATCAATTTCTTGATTCTCAAATTCATCTATGCAGTGCAAAAATTTTAACAAGTCCCTATCATCATTAAACACTTGCTAATTGCATATATTTTCTGGTACTGTAGGCCTGATTTTAACTTCTACATTTGTAACATCTGACAGAGTGATGTCATCTGGCCTTATTGCAACATTAGCTAAGAAATCAGCCATAACATTCTTTGATCTCTCTACCCAGCCTATTGAAAATGCATCAAATAGCTCAATGGTATCCCAAACAGCATGCTTGTATTGTTTCAATCTTTTGTTTTTTGAAGCATACCTATCTCTAATTTGGGATACAATCAGCTCAGAATCTCCAAATACTCTTAGCATTTTGATTCCATGTTTGAGAGCAATATTTAGGCCTAAAAGCAAAGCCTCATATTCTGCAATGTTGTTTGTGCAAACAAACCTCAGCAAGAAGGAGAACTTAAGGAGCTTACCAGTTGGAGACAGGAAAACAACTGTAGCTCCAGAGCCTTCTTTTGCACAAGCTCCATCAAAATACATGGTCCATAAACCTTGCAGGTCCAGCTCTTTAATGCAGACATTTTTCTTTTTATCTTCTCTATCATCTGAGACAACCTTGAAGTTATCACAGTCAGTGTTTACAAAGCATATCTATTCCTCTGCTTCTTGGTCTTCCACTGTCTCTGATGATCTCTATTCTCTGATTAGCTTAACATCCCTACCATTCATTGGAATCATGGCATATGACAGGTTGAGCTACATACTTCCACCAATTAGTGCAGCCCATCTTCTTGACAGCAACATGCCATACTATGGCTTGATGTCAACCACTGTTATATTCATTTTATATCTTTTCTCAGGAAATGCTGCCAGTTTGAAATCTACATCCTTCATGATTCCAATAACTGGTACCTCTCTGGCATCCATAGCATAACATTTTCCACATACCTTGTCAATTTTCAATCTAGCTTGTTGCATGATGGCTAAAGGCATGACATTTGTAGATGCTCCAGAGTCGAGCATACAATTTCTGATTATTTTTCCATTTATAACCAGGGATACATAAAATGGTTCCACTTGTGAAGGACACTTTGTCATAGTCACTCCTAAATAGACTTCAGGAGCCTCATCTTCTTCATTACACATGACATGCTTCTCACCCTGGATCTGAACATTTTGTTTAGCTTGAAAAGGCACCCCTGAAATTAGGGATACTGTCCTATTCTTGATCTCTTCAACCTTCATCAGTTCCATAAGTGGAACAGAGACTTTTACCTGGGAGAGGACTTGAGCTATATCAAATGGAGCATAATTTTGTATAATAGTTGTTGCTTGCTCCACAATCTTGTTTTTATCCTGAACTGATTTAGCTTTTACTTTCATAGTTCCCTGATCATCATTCTTGTCTTGGGAACCTTTACTTTGATCTTCAGCCTGAGGGATTCTGTTTTCTAGTCCTTGAGATTCATGACCTATTCTATTTCTAAAATTCTGTTTATTATTACCCCACTGCCTTTTTTGTGGTTCAATTCTTTTATGACCATGCACTGGCTGACCTGCAAAAACATCTTCTGGTTGACGCAAGCTGCTTAGCTGAGCTTTACCTCTGAGATTGTAGTTACTCTTGACTTAGGCAACTGCTGCAGCTGTGAAGGTCCTAATTTTCTCATCAGAAGGTCGTTGTAAGTTACTCAGAAAATTGTGTGAGCTCTAAGCATATACATAGCTCTCTTCATTACCTTCATCATAAAAGTCCTATTGACAGGCCTGAATTCCATCATCTGTACTCTCATCAACATCATAAAGAGGGTATCCATTGTTTGTGGACATCATATTAACATCATCATCTTGCACATAATGTGGCTCATTGCATTCATTACAAGATGTAGTATTATCACACAAGGACTGAGCAATCATACACTGTGACTGTGAATGTGGCATCTAACAAATTATACACCATGGAGTATCATCAACAATATTTACAGCTTTCTTTAGAGGATCAGGAGTTTCTTTGACATGTTGAGTCCTCTGATTTGTGTTGTTATGTGGGAATATAGGCTTACCATTATGCCAATTGGTATTATAAGGCATATCATGCAATGATGGCCTCTTTTCCTTCCTTTGATAGACTTGCCTATCAGGACCTATCCCTTTTTCACTTCTAGCTAGTCTGTAGCTTAGGTCCTTAACAACATTTGCCAATTTGTCTATCTTATCTTCAGGGGCAGATGTATTACCTTGAGTGTTCTGAGGCTTGTTTGGATTCTGTAGAATTTTCACATCATCCCTTCTGTTAGTCTTGCTTGATGCTTTCCTGTTGTTCTCAATATTTATTGCAATTCTGAAAGCATCCCTGATAGTAGCAGGGCTTTTATCTCTTAATCCATATGCAGTTTTTGCATCAAAGGCGTTGATATACAATATTATGCACATAGGTTCATTTGGCCTCATGTGATGTGGCAATTTGTTTAACACTTTAGTAAATCTTGCATTAAAATCTGCAACCTGCTCATTTGACCCTTTAGTGATACTGGTAAACTCATTTACAAAAAAGCTAGGGTCAGTTTTGTCACCATATTGCTCCTTGAACATCCTTTTAAAATCATCCCATGATGAAATACTCCGGTCAGGCAGATTCTTATACCATTCCCTTGCCTCATCTACTAAAGATTGCATGAATGACTTCATGAAAACATCCTCATGTTCAACCTCAAAGTTATCCATGACATTTTGAAAGGCTTTTAGATGATCTTCTCCTGACACTGTGTTGTTTCCTGAAAATTTAGGCACCTACAGCCTTAGATGCTTGTCAATGGGGTTAGGATACCCAGGAATACCATCAAATACCAACTGTCTAAATCTATCTAACTGCATGGGCTGTCTGTCAAACTGATTAATATTAATATTTCTGTTTGCATTCTGGTTTCTTACATTGTTCAGTGGTATCCTAGCATCATTCACATTTTGTCTCTCATCATTATGTTGATGTTGCACATCATTTCTCTGTTGATGTCTCTGCACATTTGCATTCTCAAGGGTAGGAATTGAATTATTTTGGGCAGCCCTTAAAGCTTGCACTTTCTTCCTCAGGTCATCTCTGATTGTTATTGCTTGTTGATATTCGAACTCGGCCCTTAAGCTCCTAATTTCATTAGCTAGTTCTTCCTCGCTAGGCCTAAAGGAGGATGGTTTTACCATATTCTAATCTTCATCTTCATCATCCCTCAGAGACTCTGCCTCTTCAAACCTTTCACTAGGGTCTAGAAATGGGTGTTCTTGGAACACCTCTGACCTCATTCTCACGCTACCACCCTGTTGCCTCTCATATGCACCCTGAATATCAGCTTCTGCATTTGAAAAGTAAGGCACATGCTGTCCTGATGGCCTAGGGTTATCTTGCATATCATCATTTTTTCTGGGGGAACCCTCATGACTAACTGAGACAGCTCCTTTTCTTCTGTACATCATTCTTCTTGTTACTGGTAACTCTTCAAATAAAGGATTTTGTTGGGATCTTCTCCCCTGCATATAAATTTTACTTTGACCGGTTGGGAGATTACTTCGGAGTCGCCACCTATTACTAGGAACTGTTTTCTTTTGAAAATCAGGGTTCTTTCACAAACTCCCCAGCAGAGTCGCCAATTTCTGTTGGTAACTCAGATGGGCACATAGATATTTCACCAGGGAGGACAAAAATAACAATTTTCAAATCACCATCCCCAGCGGAGTCACCAATTTCTGTTGGTGACTTAGATGGGCCACAAATATATCATTTTTTTATCAGTCCATCCCCAGCGGAGTCGCCAATTTCTATTGGTTTTTTCCCAGACTCGATGCTTACTCCCAGATTTCCCTACAAGGTAGCCATCAATGATCAACAAGATCTCTGGGCCAGGGGCCAACAGTGTAGGAGATAGACTCTATATTTTATCTCTTCTTCTTCTTCAGGCTCTGCAAAACCTAGGGGGGTATTCCCTACTCAACATCCATGAGGATATACATACAAAGGCTAGGATGTTGACAAAAAGCAGATAAGTCCTCCTGTAAGTAGACCAAAACTGAAAGATAAGAGCAAAGGGGCTAGCTTTGGGCCTATTTGCAGTTGTAGACAGAGGACTGAGGATCCTAAAACTAATTCTAATGTCCTAAAGATTGTTTTAGATTTTGATTTTGATTTTAAGTTTGGATGCAAAGCTAGACATGGTTGTAACACAAACACAAAGCAAGATTGGTGCCTATCCAGGGCCTGGAGTCAGTAGACATACACCTGTGAATGATATGCATGAACAACTAAAACTGGATTTCAGGGGGATACATATGATACCTGCCTTACAGATATCTCCCAATACAGAGTGTTAAGCTATCTATACTTATGGCATCCCTATTGTAGTATACCCTTCCCAACATTCAATCTAAAAATAGTTTAATCTACCCCTTGAGCAGAAGTTAAGAGATCAGACATTCAACACAGGAATTCTATGTTCTAGAGTCTCAAACATTGCTTAAATATCCAGACTCAGAAGAAAGATACATGCAATACTGGAGACAGAATTAACAAAACACATGCTAACATAGCATTTCTCATATAAAATTAACCATGAAATCAGTGGATTCATGCAAAAACATACAACAAGAGATACATAAACTCACAGGTTTTGCTGTACAGAGCAACCAAATCAGCTGTATTGTATTACAGAGCCAAATGTTCAACTTTCAACAACCTAAACAATGGTAACACAGTCTGCTTTATCAGCCAGAAAGTGTACCACAGCAATTAATTACAAGGCTTTTACAAAAATCCACCAGATACAGATCCTTCAAAGGAATGGCGCTCAAAATTTATTGCTGCAGAGACAGAAAGTAGACAATGGTGGCCTCGAGCCCTGTGCCACCATCTGGAAGTCCTCATGCCAAAAATCAGGTACATGACTGTTCAACAACTCGCCCATGCCCCTGCTACAGTCACCATTGATGGCTCAACCACCCGCGACCACTTGAAAACCGTCGCAACACTTCAAAAAAGAAATTCCTGCCAAAATACGTTTACCACAGGTTCAAAAAATGTAGGGAGATTAATCCCACATTGGTGCCGCGGAGACAACTTTATCATTTTAAAAACACGGCCGCATGTATAACAAATGTCGAGCGCTTTTGCCACGCTCGATGCATAATCCTTTGTCCAAAGCCTATCGCCAAGACCCGAGCCATCGGCACACTCCCAAATCCTCCTGCCGACATCAATAGTCTCTCCGATGACCAACTTGCACCCCGTTAGCAGTTACCATCTTACCACCATCAGCCAGACCAATATCATCGGCCAAGCAAAAAACCCCTCGGCTGACACAGCCAATCACGCCGATGAACAACTCCTGAAAGCCTCCAACATCCCCATCGGCTAAAGAAAAACCATCGGCCTAGCCAAAAGCTCCTTCACCGACAGACCAACTCTCACCGATGACCACTCCAAATCCTCATCGGCCTGACACTACCCCATCGGCGGACCCTCCAACAGTTAGCCCGATAATCCATGTCAGACCGAAACCAACCTTGCAAACCGCTAACCTTCCATCGGCCAGAGGCAAACCATCGGGCCAACACTCCACCGTCCACTCGATGATGAACGTTACGCCGATAAGACCAAAATCATAAGGCTTTGAACCATTGAACCCTGAACCAGTTCAACCCAATGGTTCAAAAGAGAAGTTCAATTGAGAAGTTCAACGCCGATAACACAGATGAACAAAGAATTCACTGACGAGAAAAGATGGAGCCTAAGCCCATGAACCATTGAACCTTGAACCAAAAGGGTTCAACGCGATGGTTCAAAACGATGGTTCAAGCAAAATCTGAGTACCCAAAAAGAAGTTTCACCGATAGAGAAAATCACAGCGATGAACAAGGAAACTTAGGGCCCAAAAAGGAAAAAAAACCCTCCAACATCCTGCGCTCAGATCCAGACCAAAATTAGTGCTAACAGATTACATGGTCGGAGTATCAGGGTTTGTCATTTTAGCATGATAGTAGAAGCATCCTTGAAACTTTGACATTTCCTATTGTTTGGTTATACTTGTTTGCTTGTTTGATTAGAAGGGTTTGTCATTTCAGCATGATAGTAGAATCACCCCCAAGAGTCTCACATTTCCCCTTTGTATGTTTGCATGGTTGAATTACTAGCTTGTCAAGGTTTGTCATCTTGGCATGATAGTGAAAGCATCTCGACATCTCAATGTTCGAGGACTCTAGTGTTAGTCTTTTGCATCACCCTTGTTAGAATTTTGTATTTTTCCATTTTGGAATTCTTGAGGAGCAATCTCTAACATCCCAATGGGCAAGGGATATGACCTAATTCTAAACTACCCCGGCTCTACATTTATTGTAGGTTTTCCTGTACACGTGTAGGGGGTTTTTATTGTCATTTTCCCTATTTTTCTTTTCAATTTTGCATTTTGTGATCTTTTTCTTGGAGCTCTAGCTATTTAGTCTTGGTAAAAATCCTTTAGTGAGATTGAAGTTGCTGGTGTGTTTGAGAATGAGCAATTTTTGGTGTGATTGTGATTTGTTGTTGTTGTGCATCTTTTTGACATCCTTTCTGCTTATCTTTTATCTAGGCAGGGTTTTTACACCCTCTTTGTGTTTTAATGGCATTCATTTTTGTCTTCATGTGTCTTTGCATTTGTTTTGGTTACATTTTCTTACATTTTTGCCTTTCCTCTTAGTGTTTTAATCATTTTGGGGTTTCTTGTTTTATTCATATTTGCATTTTTCCCCTTTCACATTTTTTTCTTTTTTAATTTTCTACTGTTCAAATCTAATTTTTGAGTTTGCATTCCTTTCAAGGCTATTTTTTATGATGTCATGTTTCTTTTTTGGGGCTTTAGAGTTTTTATTCTTTCACCTCTTTTTTGGCATGTGTCATGAGTCCGCCCCAATCCTCAACATTATAGTTTACTAAGACTCTCCAGATCGTGGGTTTGTCCTTTACTTATTTTCATTCCCTTTTGAGCATGAATTCAAGGTGCTCTTTGATCGCCAATCCCTGACATTTTGAATTCCTTAAGTCTTTCGAGATTACGAATTCAACTTTTACTTGTTTTCATTACCTTTTGAGCATGAATTCAAGGTGCTCTTTGATCCTTGATCACCAACATTTTGAATTCCTTAAGTCTTTTGGGATTGGAGGTTCAACATTTGCTTGTTTTCATTACCTTTTGAGCTTTGAGTCTTTGGTGTCCCTGATTCCCGATCCCCAAAGTTACTTTCCTTTTAATCCCTCAGGATCATGGTATCAGGCTTAGTGATTTTTCTTTACTTTTTAAGCATGAGTTTGAGATTCTCCTTGACTCCTGATCCCTGACATTAAACTCTTATGTCTCTTGAGATTGGTTTGTCAGGATGTCTCATTTTCTTTTATTTTTTGAGCATGAGTTTGGAAGTCTTCCCAATTCCTGATTCCTAATGAATTAAGGTATTAATCCTTCACGATTAACATATCGAGCTCTCATGGTTTTAATTGATATTTTAGCATTGACTGATGACCTCCCTGAACCCCAATCCCTAATAATATAATGTACTAAGACATTCAAGATCACAGTATCAATCTTACTTGTTTTCCCTTGCCATTTTTGTATGAGTTTGGTGGTGTCTCCAACCTGCGATCCCCAACAAACTTTACATTATCTACCTCTAATCGGGATCAGATGGAAACTATATCTTTGGTGCTTAAGGCATAGGTTGTAGGGTCTCCACGATCCTTGATGCCTGATGTTTCACATAGTACTACCCTTTGGGTGGGTATTAGACTCTTGGGGTCCCCTATGCTATATATATATATATATATATATATATATATATATATATATATATATATATATATATATATATATATATATATATATATATATATATATATAATTTTCTATTTGTTCTAATACATTTCAAGTTAAATTCTTGCAGGGATATGCTTTAGACTATGGAATGTACTAACTTTAATGGACTTAAAGGATATATCTGATTATTGAGAATATGTTCTAATGAATGATTTTTATGCTCATTGTAGAAATGCAAGATAAAACCCCACAAAAAGAGATAAAGTACGATTTCAAGGGGTATCACCCCCATCCAAGATGTTATCACCTTATACAAAGATTGGAGACATTGATCTATGACATGTGGATGTCCAAGAATTCTTGTAGAGGGTGCACAAGGAAGGAGACATGAACTTCCAAGCTTAATGAATGATTGGTTCTGGGTTGGTTTAGGCTGCTACTGTCCCAATGTCATTTCAATCTCCTAAGTCGATGCTCACCTGTACAAAAAGGTATGATCTGAGGAAAAGGAAAGTGTTTGGTCCAGCTAGACAGGTGGGTGTGGACATCAATGTAGACATGATAGAAAGATTCTTTGGACTACCCACATACACCAAATATTACAAGTTCACCATGAAGACCTGCTTGGAGTATTATGAGAAGATGCATAAAACTGCAATAGACTACATCAACCAACATCTCTTCATTAACTAGAGGAAGAATCCTTTGAAGATGGGGCAAGTATAACACTAAATTGAATTAAAGGAGGATGGTAAAGATGTAATTACACACCTCAACATTGTTTTTGGGCTTGCTACTACCAAGGAATGGCACCCCTAGATGTGCCAATTTTGCTCAAAAATTATAGATGGAAAGAAGATCGACTGGGGCACAATCCTTAGTGAAAATATTCATAAGAAACTCATAGAGGTGCTAAGGAGTAGTCAAATTTGCATGACCTCATATCTAGTGTACCTCCTAGCCTACCAAGCTAGCTTTCTAGGGCTCAATCAGGTTGGTTCTCTCCAACTAGGAGAAACTAAAGTGTATGATCATTTTCTGTATCTAGAGCTCCAAGAGAGCTAGAAGAATTATTGCTTAATCAATGATTCATTTTTCTATGCAGTCATTCAGGGGCTTGATAATGACTATGCTAAGAGACTATCAGTGGAAGCCACAAGTGAACTAACAAAGTGGGGTAACTGGTACATCTAGTTCAAGACCTTCACATGCATTAGAGTGGATGAGTTTCACAAGGCCCCATATGAGATACCAAGGTATCCTAGTGATAGGATAATTCTATTAGAAAACTGCAACTAGTTGGCACAAGTGCATAAGTTGGTGGCTAGCAAGCACAAGTCTATCTTCTAGTTTCCCATTAAGGTAGGGGAATACTCATACCTCAATATGAGAAATGCCAAAACTGCAGAGACAAAAATGGATCCCCTATCTCTGGACTTATATATCCTCCTAAGGAATATATATGACTCAATTGGCAAGGTCAACCCATTAATAGGGGCCTTCTATAAGCATGAGCCAATATTGAAAGATCATTGGGAAGATTTCCTTAATGATCATGTGAAGTTCAAAAGAAGGACTATTTTAGATTGAACTTACACATGGTCAAGGCCTACAATGTGGGGAGGATTCATAAGGGGCTTAAGGAATATGGGAAGGTCCTAGACCTCTCCTACAACAGGAATAAGGTGTTCAATGAACCCATGGATGATATTCAATGGACTGCAGTTGAGGATTCCTCAATTGATAGCAAGGATAGGGTGGAGGTGGATAGAACTTTGGATTGGTTGAAGAAACCTTATGCAATGATTGACCCATACCCAACCTCTAAAGAGTCCAAGGATTAGAAGAAAAATAAAACTGAGAAAGGGGAATCCTTAGCCCCACCTATGACAAAGATTACAACAGAAATAACTAGATAAGAAGAACAAAGGAAAACCAAAGCTACTACTGCTGTAAAGGAGAAAGAAAAGAGAAAATTAGTGGACGTTTAGTCCAGTGAGGATGAGGATAATGATGTGACATTAATTAGAAGAAAAAGGAAGAATTTCCAACCTCCTCCTACTGCTTAGGATCCTAGCCGACCTATGCCTGAGGAGGCATCTCTCATAGTATCTCCCACACACACACCTCCTTCCTCACCACCTCTACAAATTGCCACCACTTACCCTATGCATACACCTCCTTCACCTCCACAAACCACCACCCATCTACCCACTCCTTCATCCTCACTGCCTACATAGGCTACTACTACCCAGCCTCAAATATCTCAACCATCTCTTCAAATTCATCAACTATCACCTCAAATTCCAATCCCATCTATCCAAGCCACCACTCAGCCACCCCCACAAGTTGCTCAACTAATCTCTTCACCCCTTCCTCAAACCACTCCATCTTCCCAAACACTTGTCTCACCCACTCCTCAACCTAGACAACTAGGATGATGAAAAGCAATTAGGAGGAGAAGGCCTAACTGAAGGTCCTCTTGCCCCCAAAGAAAATGTTGAAAATCTAGTCTAGTTCATATAGGACATCCCTTCCTCACCTCCTGATCAGGCTGAGGGTTCACAAACTGTGGTTTTGACTCTTTCTCCTCGCTCTTCTCCTCACCCTTCTCTAGACTTCACTCCAAGGAAGACTATAGATTCACCTCCTCCATCTACAAGTACAATGATTGCAAGATTAGGGCTTCCAATATGGTTGAGATACATTGTTGAGAAGAGGAAAAGGACCTCCATTGAAGAAGAACAAGACCTCTCAATAGTGGTGGAGGTGTTCAAAGCTCAAACCAAGACAAAAAGAGCTAGAACACTCTCTACCATAACCATAGATGTGCAGGGAGACAGGGTAGCTCAGGTGGCCACTCCATTAGTAGATAAGGAAGAATCTTTAATGGTGTCTAGGGACTACAACATCAAATAGGTTAAATTGGATCACTAGAAAAGGGAGGAATAAAATAAAACATTGTAGGGAGTTGTTTTCACTATCCTGGAAAGGATGAAAAAGGATGAAGTGCCAAAAGAGGTATTGAAGGAATAGGTGGGACAAATAAATGCATATATCACACACCTAGTGGGCTCAATGGATTCAAGTACCCCTATGCTAACCATATTAGAATCCCTACACAAAGATAATATGCCTCTTGATTATGAAGGAATCATCCCTACTACCACTGCATAGAGAGATGCACTAGAAGCTCTTGGTAGTAGGGTCATCAAAGAGGCAATGAGATCCTATCACACCATCAGTGATGAGGTAGAGAAATTGAAAGATTAGAAAATTCTATTTATGGAAAACTATTGGTATGGGAGAAATACCTCCCAATTTTATAAAGGATGAAGGAAGTACCTTCTCCCAAGCTATTTCTATTAGTTATTTTTGACAAGAAGGATCAAGGATTGGCAACAGAGTGGAGGCAGGCTAGTCAACTAAGGAGTAAAGTGTTGCATAAGTGCAAGGATAAATTAAAGGCTAGAAGGGATGCAACTAATGGGGCCATGAAAAAGATTGAGAAGTTCATTGAAGTCATCCCTTGTACTTTCAGAGATAAATCTTCTATGGTTCTCCCTGCTTTCAGGATAGTCAAGGAGTTCACTGATTCCCTTCATCAAGAGTTGACTGAGAAAGGCATTGATGACTTGATGAGGATTAAAGAAGCATTCAAAGACTTCCATGGAAAGCTGATCAGGTTTTTTGAACTACAAGACAAGATCAAGAGGTCAACTTTCTCTTAGAGGATGAAGATGAAGTACCATCAAAGGATGAATCAAAATGATTTAAATGAGGCCATCCTGAGCTTCCACAGTTACTTTCTTGGTGAAGCATGACTCCACATACCTTGGGTTTTGATTCATGACTCCTAGTGACAAAGCAAGCAATTACTTTTCAACATTACATTTTATTAACTGTGTTCATGACTCCTAGTGACAAAGCAAGCAAGCTCATAAAGTCATGTCCTTCTAATCAATATTATTTTCTCTTTGTTTCATTAAGATTCCTTTCACTTTGTGACATTGATTTTTTTTTTTTGATTCAATTTTTCATTTCATTATTCTCAACTTATTAGATTTCTTCTATTATTATTGGTTTTGTTTTGGACTAACAAAATTGTTTTGTAGGATTACATTATTTTCTGATATTGTGATACTGTAGGGTTATGGTTCCTAATACTATGGTTTTGCAAGTTCTAGGTTTGGAGGCATAGTTCCTTTATTTGAAGAATTATTCTACGTCATCTATAGTATCCTTATGGAGTATCTTTTTGATGATAGTTTCTTTCTATTATTTCATTTCTATACTCTAGCATATCTTATCACTTAGTGTCATCAGCCCGCTAAAGTCAGGGCAAAATGTAATGTAGGAAATGAATGAAGTGAGAAGGATAAAACCCCATTCAAGGAAAAAATCCCTCCCAAAATAGAGATAAAAAGAGAGACCATGCAGCTTCTCCTTAAGATGAAATCTCCTATACCAATGTTGGATGCTCAAAAATAAATGTTGAATATGGTCCATGATCAATGAACAAAATTTCTCCTCTTAGGAAGAAATAAAGCCAAAGGTGTATTAGGATAACTTCCCATTCTAAAAAGGAATATGCACAAAGAAAGATAAAAATAAATGATGTCTCTAGTAGCTACTTAGGTATCACCATGTCAGTGTTGAGAGGTACCACAATCAAATCAATAGTCCTAAGCCTAACTAAAGAAAGTGACAATCCAAAACCTAGTAGAAATAGATGTAGAAAAAGATACAAAGATGAAGATGAATCTTTTAAATGTTGCTTATTGATCTCTAAGACAATGCCAAAATATGTCAAATGTTGATAAGATGAATCAAGTACCATGCAAGATTTAGGTACAATAAGCATTGATCTATGGTACTCACCATTTACGTAAGACAACTGGACTAAAGAGAATATTAGACTCCTATAGAAGGTGTCAATAGGAATGATGATTGAGTTGGATATGTGGACTCATGAATATATATACAACCTATCACTATATGGGAAGATGTAGTTGAAGAAAGAACAAAAAGATTTTAATGCACCCTCATGACATTTAAAGATGATGCAACTCCATAGGAGCTAACAAAAAAGAGGGTATGAATGTCCTCAATGGTGTCCTCTAAATCTACAATATAGGACTCACAAAACAAACCTGATATATCTATCAAGTATTTGTCCCAAGAAGTTGTATCTAGAAGACAATGTATGTCCTACTACACTAAATCACTAGAAGCCATGGATGAAGAACACTAGAGTTGGTGGAAGGATGAGATGATTGAGATGAGATCCTAGTGCATGTCATCTGACTACATTGCTCATCCCTAGATGATGTGTCCACACTAGATGTTTGAGTATGAACACTTATATAATCTATAAGTGCTAGAAATGAAAAGTCCTCAACCTTTGGATGGTGACTTTGAGATGATGACTTAGAGATGTAGGATTCAAAGAAATCAAATAATTAACTGGAGTCTCTATAAGAGGATGAGTAAGAGAAGTATCTATGTACTCATAATGTTTAAGACTTTCCTAATTATCTAACATCTCTATTGTATCATCATGCGGTATATTATCATAGTCATCTAGGGAATAATACAGTCCAAGGTATGATCATTTTGGAATGGAGGATCATTTGAATCTTCATACATTTCCCAAATTCTGGTCTAACAAGCATGAGAGGTCTCAATGCCTAATATGGAAAACTGTGTGTTGATGTCAACATTGAGACCAATAAATCCTACGAAATGACCAATCTTGGAGTGTCGCACACAATTCTACTAATATGTAGTTGGTTGAGGAACAAGTTCATAAATATAGGGCAAGAGGTTAGGCCATCTAAAACTCTCTAGAATACCATCCCACTAAGACTTATAGCTCCCTCCTTTTAATTCAATAAGTGAAGGATGAGATGAAATCTTTGTAATGATAATGATATATTTCTCAAGTTAGCCAATCACTAGACTAATACAATAAAAGAAAATGCAAAACCATAGGAACACCCCCATCAAAATTACTCAATCAAACCCAAAAAATATGATTTAGACACTTTATAAATTAATGTGTTTATAATTTTGGAGCTATTTTCTAGAGTTTTACAATGTCCAAAATGGACCAAAATGTTGAAAATACAATCTAATGTTAGAATTAGAACAAATAGCTTGCACTAATGTAGTTCTTAGCTGAAGAAAAATTACCCAAATTTGAGTTTTTTTATGAAAGTTAGAAAACTTTGAAGCTAAAAAAATTGATATTGCATACTAGATCCTATGAAAAAACTTTTTTTTAGAAAAATGGGAACACTTGAGAAAATACCAATTGCACCACTATGAAGTATGCAAAAGTTTTTCCTATTTCAAAAAAAATGCATTGAAAAAAGAATTTGTATGGCTAATATAATTGAGTTTGAAGTTCCTCTATTACCTCAAAGGGGCCCATTAAAGGGGGGGTAGTTTGGCAAGTGGTGCTTCAATGGTGCCTAAGTGGCATGGCTGGTAGTAGTGGTACATAAGTAGTGATTGAGATGCGTGTAGGCAATATGGAGTAGTGAATAGGCAGAAAGATGCTTAGTGGCATACAAGCTATGGAGAGGTAGTGAGCCAATGGAGATTTATCATAGGTGGGGTGAATGTGGCAATGTTTGACACATAGGGCAATAGAAAGGATGTAGAGGGCAAAAAAGGGGATAGTGTGGCCTACTAAGGCTAGTAGGTTCAAGGTCCACAAGTCCTGTGGATCCATTTTGGGGGCCACAACCTAGGAATAGGCTCCTTTAAAAGGGAGCAACATGCCAAACAAGGGTCACGGATCGTAAAAAAACATTTAAAAGCCTATGTAGTACTATTCATAGGGGTTGTACAACTTCCTAGACAAAAAATCCCTCTCTAAATAACTTTATTTAAACTAAAAAAAATTATATGAAAATGGAGGCATTTGGGCCTTCTAGATATGCTAGGAGGGGAATATTTGACCCAAAATGCTCTCAAAGTTTAGGTACCCACTAGATCTAGCAAGTACCTCCCTAGTGAAACCCTTTGTATATCTAGCCTTTAGTGTCCAACTGGGATGAAATGAAAGGCTAGCTTGACTTTTTCAAATTATCTAGGCTTAATGGTAAACCTAAATTTTCTCCAAGAAGCTCCTACAATGCACCTACAATATGAGTCAAAAAGGAACCTTGCCTAGAATCTAGTATTTCTTTCACACTTTTTCTATTTCTCCAAATCATTTGAGGATGTAAGAGAAAAGCATACTCATGTGCTTTAAAAAATATTAGATTTGTACTCCCAAATCTTCTTAAAAGATAACCCTCAACTCATAATTGTTTTGATACCATGTAAGATTTGGCTATAGAGCCACCCAAGAATACGAATGAGAGAAAGGAAATCACAAGAATAGAAAACCAATATGATAGAATAAACTATACTTTAGTCAATAGTAATCTAAAATGTTGGATTTATTACAAAGAAGCCTATGATTTAATAGATTAACACAATGCATGAATGGTGGAAACTAACTAAAGGTAGACATCCATGATAGATGGATCCAACTAAAGCTAGACATGCATGATAGGTGGAGATAACTAGATGAGATGGCATGATAGAAGGAATATAACTCAACTAAGACTAGATAAGTGTCTGTCAAGTGTGTACAACATGGGTACATGATTGATTGACACAAGTACGTAAGTGAGCTTATCCTAACTAGGTGCATATAATGCAATATAGTAATGAACTAAATGCAAGTATTTTGACTACTTCACTATTTTGTATGGCCTAGAAGTTGGTTTTAAGGCTTGGTCTTTTGTTTGTTCCTATTCTATGCTTTTTGTAATATCTTTGAAACTTTGTTAAGGTTATAGGGACCTTCCAAAACCCATACTTTTATCCTTATCCAAAAAAGAACCAACAACCAAGTGTCATGAAGGTCCTCATTAGGTAAATCATCAAGAAGAAAGGAGTAAGCGTTACTATAATTAAGTGTAAAATAATCATCACATGAATCATGATCTTTATATGTATAGATAGAAGTTAGGGATAAGGCACTAAATGTATGTAGAATTGCTTCACTAATAATATGTGCATTAGAAAAATGAACCATACTATCATCAAACAATGAGACATTAATAACAAATCATTGGGTTCATCATGAGTTGCTTGTTATCACATGACAAAGAAACATCGTGTGAGTGGAAAACAAGTAATATGCATCATTAAGGAAAGGATCATGCCTCATTAGATATATCATGAAAAGAGGGAAAGGTGCTCAAAGGTAAAGCATCACCACTTCATAGAAAGAGTATAATCAATATTAGGCTCATGAAAAAAATAACTATCACAAGTCATAGGAGAAGTGACAATCAACTAAGGGCTAAACCTTAGATAAAGAACTAATTGCACAATGAGCAAACAAATCTAAATAATAATGGTAATAATCAAAGACAAAAATTTGAAACCCAAAAAAATCAAAAATTTCTTACCCTAGGGGATAGGCATGTAAGTTACAAGTTTACCAAATTGTAGGTAAATAAAATCACCCTACAATTATATCTAGGGAATAAATCAGTTTTAATTAAAACCCTAGATTAATAATCAAGTTGAGTGTCATAAATGACTATGATAGAAATTAATTAAAACATAAATTAGACATACCAAAATAAAATTGAGAAAGAGATTAGGGCTTACCTTGAAATTGGATTGATGTTGACTTTGACTAATGTAACATTGTAACCAAGACCTATAAACTAAAAATTGATATGGATTATAGATCAAAGTGTTGAGATGATTAAGACCTAAGAATATAAAAATTTGGGACATAACTGTGCTATCACAATCTAGTCTTGTCCTAATGGCATATTTCTTTCATCTATAGAAATAGATTTTTGATACATGTAGAAAGTGCTTTGATGTTGTATATCTAGGTAAAGAAAATAGTGTGATACTAAGGAGCACCTTTGGTAGCCTATTGCATTAGGATTGAAATGTACAACCACCTTAATCCTTAATTAGGTCTTTAAGATTAAGTTAATGATGGTAAAGAGAAATAGAGGTAGCAATGGATGTTAATGTGAAAGGTGGCAATGAAAGTCACTAAGTTGATCACTAAATGTTGTTGAAGCCTAATGCAAATAGATGAGTGATTGTGACATAGATATCTTTGTCATATACTTTTACGATGAATGTAAATTATTAATACTAAATTGTTTGATCATTTCTAACACCCAATGCTAGAAAGTGAGGACTAATGGCCAATTCCAAAAAAAGAAAAGCTCTTTGTTCTTTTAATACTTTTACTATCTCATAATCATTATATTATTCTTTAAAGCTCACTTTTTAATGGGCGGAGGAAATAGATGATTCCCACGATTCCTTATATTCATCTTATAATATGGTCTACCCGCATGGAATGAGTAGGCTATTGGGTCATTCATGAACTCTAAAAGGAGACCAATACCAATGGGATTTCAGTGGGATAACAATGAATATCATACCCCGCTTGGAAAGCAATTAAAATCAACTTGAAGTAGTAAAAGACTTTTTTTATTTGAAATCCCACATACCCAACTCCCATCTATTTACGTGCAAAGTGTAGTGGGGTGACAACTATCTTCCTTATCCCTTTCCTATCACCTCACCCTCCACCATGTAAAGTGCTCTATCAAAGCACAATTTTTTTCAACGAATAAATATCCATGAGAATTTTAATTATTCATTTGAAAATTGGAATTTTGAAAAGATGTGTGATTTCATATTAATAATATTTAAAAATGTATATTTTAAAGCATTATTAATTTTCTCTCTTATTTACAAGATTGATTGTACAATTAGCATTTTCATTGTGTAGAAAAATAAAAACAATACTTTGATGTAATTTTCTACATTATGATTTAATTTTAGAGTTAAGATTAATGAATTAGAAAAGGGGTATAATTGAAAGGAAATAAAACAACTTTTCAATAAATTAAGATGTGTGAATCAATAAAATCATCTAAATATAAAAGATATTTTAGATATAAGGCATTTAATATGATAAATGACATTGTTATTAGACATGTTGAAATTGAATTTAGAGGGAATTAAGGCTTACTTGATTTTAATAGTTAATAAAAACTCATTCATTTTGTTTTGATCATCTTTTTAATCGTTGCAAAATAGCTTAAAATTGCATGCATTGAAAGAAAAATAATGAAATATGAACTAGGTTGTCCTCAAAATTTGATGAAGGACTTCATTGCATCTATTATTTGGTCTGAATGGCTTGTTTTTATTTTCATGTCACAATTATGTCCTTGACAAAATTAGAGCTTCAATACCTATAGAAAAGGTTCACCTAGATGATATATGATGTAAGAAAAACTGGGTAGTACTAAGAAGCATTGTGAAGCTTCCAAACCATGGATTGAAGTTCAATTCTTCCTTATGCCTTAGTCAAGCCCCAAGACTAAGTTAACAATGTTAAGAAAAGAGTGTTAATTGAGTTGGATGTTGATGAAGACAACTTAGAGGTCATGTGAACCTATAAAATGTTAGAAATGACCTAGAGATGATTCCTTTAAATACATGCCCTAAACACATAACTCAATGCCTTTTAGGACATGAGGCTACTTAAAAACATAACCACATGTGTGCAAATTAATTAATTTCACATTAATCTAACATAAACATGTGTAAAGTAGTGTAAAGGAAAAGGGAAATGTATTAGGTGTGCACTTTTATATTCTACAATAATGTGCTCAACTATTTCAAAATAATGTGGTAATATTGAGCTATTTGGTGTTGATTTGCTTAGAATCTAGACTTCTTTTTGGACCTAGAATGTGAAATATATGAGAAATCTCTATTACTTACTATTCTAACATAGACTAGGCCATGCCATGTGACCTAGTCGTGGACTAGACCACACCACAATATTATGTCCAAATGTTGTAACCTTGTCAAGACTTATGTACCTATCACTAAGGAAAGAGTTGTAATTATAATTATAGTGAGATTTGTTGTAGGATAGAGAGGAGAGCTTGGAATTCATCACTAGAAGTCAAACCCCTTTAGAGTTGTATGAAATCCACATACATGCCAAACAACAATATAATGTCTAAGGATGCAGAGGCAATTCTCCTAAAGTGTTGTACTTTTCAAGTGATCGTCTAATCTAATTCCTATATAACTGTAAAATTATTTCTAAATGCTTTTATATGTTTTTTCAATGACCTATGACTATTTATAAATACACGATCTTAGTCATAAAATCGAGGTGCTTGGCATGCCTATTGATAGGATAATAGTCAAAAGTCCAAAAAGGCTAGCTTAGGAGTGAGAGGTTTGAAATTCGAACTACGAGAACTAGGCCACATTGTGTAGCCTAATCCATGTTGGTAGGAGTCGTAAATCATCAAATTGATCTTGACTAAGGTAGTGGGTAAGGAGATTTTAGCTTATGGGTTTAGGATCAATTGTGATTTATATACACCAAAAAAAATTGAAAACACTATGACAATATATTTACAATAGTATCCAAAGTAGTATAAAAAAAGATGCAAAAGTGTAGGGTATTTTCTTTTTCATTATTTTCTCATGTAATAATATTTTTAAGATGTTGTGTGTTACTGTAATGGTAAAATTTGCATACCTATGTCTTTTTCTATTTAGTTTTATGCTTATTTTGAGAGAATATCTTAATACAATTACATATCAACAAATAACATAATCTTGTGTAAAGTTGGGCTCATTCCCCTAGCCTTCATCTATTCCTATATACACATAATCCCATACCCTTATCCACATCTTATCTATTTTTGCACATTTTCATACAACCTTCATTTATTGCATCATGCATGTCTAGACACTCATTCTCCATCCAAATCATTGCTACGCCCTTAATATTGGTGTACATAGGGTTATGAATAGTCGGCTTGTGGCTATCTAACTCCTAATTAAGTCATATTATCATTATTATATTGTTATTTAGTTGTTTAGGTCAGCCTAAGGCTTCTATAGGGCTATCTAAGTCGACCTGGGTGATATCCTAGGCATAAATAGGTATATATAGGGAGTAGTGAGTCTCATTTCACATCATATTGAGTATTGTGTTCTTACTAAAGACTATTGGAGGTATCCCCCTCGAAGAGGATTAGGAGGTTACCCCATTGAAGTGGCATATTATTATCAAGTATTTGCAGCATATTACTATTATATTCAGATATTGTGCAAGTTGTTTCATTACAAGTGGTATCAGAGCATGATCTTGGCACTATAGAGGCAAGATTTTTTCTCAACATTGGAGGCGATTTTGGGAAGAGCATAACTTTCATATTTTAGCGAATTTTTTAAATACTTTTAAAGGGTTTTTGAAGACCATATTAAAGAAGATACAGTCCAAATTTCAGAGGAATTGAAGCAAAAATAAGTGAGTTATTGCAAAATTAGGGTTTCCAACAAATTCGCTCTCAAGGCAGCAAATTTGCTAATTTTTTGGATTTTTTTTTGGGTAAGTGGTATCTTGGCCTTAGTAAGTTACAGTAAAAATTTCAGAAAATTTACATTTCATTTGTGTGATTTATTTCAAAAATATTGGTTTCCATCATGACGGGGCCTGCAACAAGAGGCAAAAAGAATGCTGCCACACAGGGGAAATCCTCTGATAAGGATGAGGAAATAATAGAGGATAGTAATCCCAATGAGGAAATAAGTAAGTTCAAGGAAGATGTTAAGAGGGATATGTGTGACCTAAGAGGAGATATATCAGATATACGAAGCATGTTAAGCGCCTATATGAATGAACCAAGAAAGGAGTTCTCAAGCAACCAAGGTGAAACCTTCAAGTCGGCTAATAATGACACAGATTTTAATACTCCTATGGGATCTAGGAATTTTTTTCCAAAGGTGGATATGCGCAAGTTTGATGGTAAGTATCCTCTAACATGGATAAACCAAATGGAGAATTTTTTTGAAGTACATCAAATCCCATATGGACAAAAGGTCACGATGGCTTCCCTATATCTAGAACCAGATCAATTCATTTGGTATCGTTGGCTTTGTACTCATCAGAGAAAAAAGGGTCTCACCGTCTCATGGTCAATTTTTACAGAAGAACTCCAAGCACAATATAGCAATTGTGTGACAGACAACTTCTTCAGCCAGCTTGCTAAAATTCAACAAACAGGATCAGTTAAGGATTATATTCAAAAATTCCAAAATCTATCCTTAAGAGTGGATACAATTACAAAGGAGAACTTGAATGATTTATTCTTGGGTGGTCTCAAGGATCACATTCAACATGAGGTACGCATGTTTAGTCCTAGCTCAGTAAATGAGTCTTTTATCTTGGCACGCAGGGTAGAGGAGAAGTATTTGATTCCTAGAAAGCAAGGGGCTAATATGACAAGAGAGAAATGATATTCAACACCTTCTCTTCCTCAACCTACTAGGTTGACTCCACAACAAATTGAGGAGAAAAGAGCAAAAGGGTTGTGTTTCAATTATGATAGCAAATACAGTCAAGGACATAAATGTAGTGAAAAGAAATTGTTCTATATTGAAGGTCCAAGTGAGGAAGAAGAGGACTAACCCATATTAGAGGAGGATAGGGAGTCAAGTGAGGAATCACATGATTCTCAACCAATCATTTCTTGTCATGCACTCTCAGGTTTCAGTGCACCACAAACTCTCAAGGTAGTGGGTTTCTTAAAGAAGCAGAAAGTAACAGTGTTGATCGACTCAGGTAGTACTCATAATTTCATCAACAAAAAGTTGGCAACTCGTCTAAATTGTTTTATATATCCAGCCCCAGAGTTTCAGGTTTTGATTGCAGATGGGGGTACAGTTAGTTGTTCGGGGAAGTGTCATAGCATTAAATTATCCATGGGAGATTATCAACTTGATACCCCAATGTATGCAATATCCATGGGTGCAGTAGATATTGTTTTGGGAGTACAATGGCTTACTACATTGGGAACAATTGAGATGAACTTCCAAGAACTATTCATGAGATTTCAATCAGAAGGAAAGGTAGTGGAGATAAGGGGGTTGAAGGCAAAATCCCCACAAATGGTAAGCTCTCATCAAATGCAAAAGTTGCTTAAGAAAGGAGCGGATGGATTTGTGGCCCAGCTATGTTCATTAGAAGTTTCTCAATCTAATGCTCCTACTCATCCATATTTACAAGCAATAATTGATCGTCACTTAGTGGTTCTTGGAGATATGCCTAAAGGACTTCCTCCTAAGAGGGATCATGATCATGCCATACAACTAGTTCCAGGTAGCCAAGCACCAAACATCAGGCCTTATAGGTACCCACACATACAAAAAAGCGAGATAGAAAAAATTGTTGAGGAGATGCTAGAGGCAGGAATTATCAGGCATAGCTAAAGTGCTTACTCCTCACCTGTGGTGATGGTGCGTAAGAAGGATGAAACTTGGCGCATGTGTCCAGATTATAGAGTGCTGAACATGTACACCATTAAAGATAAGTTTCCTATTCCAGTCATTGATGATTTGCTAGATGAATTGAATGGAGCTATGTACTTTACCAAGTTAGATCTTAGATCTGGTTATCACCAAATTCGGATTAAGGAAGAAGATATTTGTAAGACAGCATTCCGAACTCATGAGGGTCATTATGAATTTTTGGTGATGCCATTTGGCCTTACCAATGCACCATCTACATTCCAAAGTTTGATGAATTATATTTTTAAGAAGTTCTTGAGAAAGTTTGTGTTAGTGTTCTTTGATGATATATTGATTTATAGCAAGACTTGGGAAGAACATTTGTAGCATGTAGATCAAGCATTACAATTACTCAAAGATCATCAACTCTATGCTAAGCCATCCAAGTGTGCTTTTGGTCTTAAGGAGGTGGAGTATTTGGGACACATAGTTTCACATGAAGGAGTAAAGGTGGACCCTAACAAAATTAAGGCTATCATGGAATGGCCTATTCCAAAAACCATTAAGAAACTGAGGGGTTTCTTGGGATTGACAGGGTACTATAGAAGATTTGTGAAGAATTATGGTTGTATAGCAGCACCCCTCACCACTCTCTTGAAGAAGGATTCTTTTCATTGGAATGAGTCTGCTAATGTAGCATTTGAGCAATTGAAGGAGGCTATGTGTACAACTCCAGTACTTGCCACTCAGGACTTCACCAAGGAATTCATTATGGAATGTGATGCTTCTGGAAATGGGATAGGAGCAGTTCTCATGCAAGAAGGTCGACCAATTGCTTTTGAGAGTCATCAATTAAAGGGTAAAAATTAGCTCAAACCTATTTATGAGAAGGAAATGCTAGCAATCCTTCATGCAGTTAAACAATGGAGGCCTTATTTAATGGGCCAACACTTCAAGGTTAAGATAGATCATGATAGCCTAAAATATTTTTTGGAACAAAGACTATCCTCTGAAGAGCAACAAAAATGGGTCACTAAGATGTTGGTATATGACTTTGAGATTGTATATAAGAAAGGGAAGGAAAATATTGTGGCTGATGCACTTTCTAGGAAGGATGAGAAAGATGAAGCCTTATTGTGTGCCATTTCAATATTACAAGCAAATTGGGTGGAAGAAGCCAAAGCAGAGTGGTAAAATGATGTTGCAACAAGTAATCTCATCCAACAATTAAAAAGTGATCCTTGTAGTTCAGATAAGTTTTGTTTTAAGGGAGATATTCTTTGGTATAAAGAGCACTTGTATCTCTGCAAGAATTCCACTCTTAAACACAAGATTCTCACAGATCTACATGAGTCCCCAGTTGGTGGTCATTCAAGATTTTTGAAGACATATCATCGGGTCAAGCAAGATTTTTTTTGGGAAGGGCTAAAAGGTGAGGTGCAAAAATTTGTGGCTGAATGTTTGGTTTGTCAAAGAAATAAGGGGGAGACAATTAAGACACCAGGTCTCTTGCAGCCCTTATCTATTCCTAGCCAGCGTTGGGAAGAGGTATCCATGGACTTCATCACAGGGCTTCCCAAATCTAAAGGTCATAATGTCATCATGGTAGTAGTTGATCGCCTCACTAAATATGCACATTTCATTGCATTATCACATCCTTTTACAGCAAGTGTAGTGGCAAAAGTTTTCTTGGAGAATATCCAAAAGCTACTTGGTACACCTAAGGTTATAGTCAGTGATCGTGATCCTATCTTTACTAGTCACTTTTGGAAAGATTTATTCTCATGTTTGGGTACTCAATTGGCTCATAGTTCTTCATACCATCCTCAATCAGATGGGCAAACTGAGGTTGTTAATAAATGTTTAGAAGGATATCTACGTTGTTTCACTTCAGAGAAACAATCTCAATGGGTAGATTGGCTACCATTGGCAGAATGGTGGTATAACACTTCTTTTCATAGCTCATAAAAAATATCTCCATTTTTGGCACTTTATGGATATCATCCTCCTTCCATCACATCATCATTAAAGGTGTCACCAAGAGTTCAGGTAGTAGAGGACCACTTGCTTCATCAACAACAGGTACTTTCAAGACTCAAGGAGAATTTAGCTATGGCACAAAATTGAATGAAACAACAGGCGGACCAACATCGTAGTGAAATAAATTTTGAAGTTGGGGATTGTGTCTTCTTGAGATTGTAGCCTTATAAACAAATCTCAATGAAGCAACAAAAAAAGAATAATAAGTTGTCTCCAAGATATTATGGGCCATACCAAATCATGCAAAAGATTGGTAGTGTTGCCTACAAGCTAGAGTTGCCACCAACAACAAAGATACATCCAGTTTTTCATGTTTCTTGTTTGAAGAAGGTAATTGGGCAGAATATTCCTACTCAAACAGTACTACTAGAGGTCGATGAAGAAGGAAGAATAATTTTGGAACCAGAGGGCATTCTTCAAACACGCACAAAGAAGCTGAGGAATAGAACCCTCACTCAGTATCTCATCCAATGGAAGAATTTACTAGTTGAAGAGGCCACATGGGAGGATGAGGAGTTCATTCAAAAGAATCCACACTTGGTTAGCATTGAGGACAATGCTTCTTTGAAGAAGGGGGGCATGCTACGCCCTTAATATTGGTGTACATAGGGTTATGAATAGTTGGCTTGTGGCTATCTAACTCCTAATTAAGTCATAGTATCATGATTATATTGTTATTTAGTTGTTTAGGTCAGCCTAAGGCTTCTATAGGGCTATCTAAGTCAGCCTGGGTGATATCCTAGGCATAAATAGGTATATATAGGAGTAGTGAGTCTCATTTCACAGCATATTGAGTATTGTGTTCTTACTAAAGACTATTGGAGGTATCCCCCTCGAAGAGGATTAGGAGGTTGCCCCCTCGAAGTGGCATATCATTATCAAATATTTGCAGCATATTACTATTATATTCAGATATTGTGCAAGTTGTTTCATTACAATCATAGTGCTCAAAAATTCGGGGGTCATTTCCACAGGTGTAGAGTCAATCTTGCATCCATGAATTTGACCCTCAAAATTCTAGAATTCAAATTCAAATTTGACCAACTCCCACCTATTCCACTAGCTATTATGAGCTAACCAAACACATGTTTGAGAAATTTGATGCTATGTGTTTTTATTTAAAGTCATTCATTCTTATTCATTTCACAACCCCTCAGATTCAATCATGATCTATTATCTTAGAGGCATTCGAGGAGCAATTAATAGTAGAACACTTTAGCTTGGTCACACTAAAATGAATTTACATATCCATTCTAAGGCATTGATTGTTGTCTACTAATATATTACACACATTTTTTAGGGTTTACCTAGGGGAACATCTCCCCTCGTGACATACTAACAATCCTCCAATGGTATTTTAAAATATTACCAAATTTTCATTATAGAGAAAATAAAGGTAGATTCCCCGAATTATAGTAGAAGCATAGAATCATAGAAATCAAGTCCAACCAATATATGAATGAATCTATGGATATGGAAAAAACCCTATGATGCAGACTCAATCCAAAACAAAGTATTGATCAAGCATAGAATCCAAGGTGATATACAAACAAAGAGGCATCTTTTCCCAAATCAAAGATAATTCATAATTCAATAACACATCAAAATCATTCATTCATTGGTATTAGAGCTAAGAATTCATGTTGGTAACTAATTTATGACCACATATGATATTATTGTATATCACAAAGATACTAGCAGTACCACAAGAAACATTATACTTCTATAAATGATATTCTCATGTGTCATGAAGGCCATAGAAATATCACAAAGAGAATTAAATATTTAATAGACACACACAAAGGGTTGTGTGGTATTGTAAATTATATTGCATTGATTATAGACATATATATGGGTCATAAAGTGGTTAAACATCCTTAATCATCCATTATATGCATAAATAATGCATATTAAGTGTTAAAATAATAGAGGAAGAGATAGAAACATGGGAAGAGTAGGAAGAGTTATTATGAAGAGATACCATGGAAGGACACTATGAAAAAACATAAAGAGGCTATATAAGGAAGAGATGAATGTGAGATATGAGCATGAATAAGCATAAACAAATAAGAAGACAATAGCATGGTATAAAGAAGATGTAGAAAATGTATCTAGTGTGTAAGGTAGAAAACATATATAAGAGAAAAACTATATATAAAAAGAGATTATATGATTGTATACATGATGGAACTTGATATGTAATGATTTACATATTATAATATATATATATCTATAATTTTTTATGTGCCATATTTAAATGAGTAAAATAGGGTGTCCATTAAATTTATTTATATTTTTTATTATATTAGACCAAGACCTTGGACACTTCTTAGCAAGATATCATTGGTCCCATGACCTAAATTTTTTTATCAAAAACTCCTATATTTTGTATTTCCTTTTCTAAAATAACATATAATTCAAAAGTATATTGGCCCATAGATCATCATTAATTAATCTAGTTTAATTTTTGTTGATTTGTAATAATTTCATCAATTAGCCAAGATTAAGCGTAGGGAAAATTTATTTTACTTTACACTTACAATGTTATAAATATAATAATATTTTATTGTTTAAAAAATATTTTATAATATAATTTAAAAATTTACTTTTTGTGGTATCAATATTATTAGAAAGCTTGTTGAAAAATAATATTTTAAAAAATATTAATATTTTAAATCACACTTCACACTTTGTTAAAATTATAGACACCTAAATTTGACCACATCTTTTTTTTATCAGTAAGTAGATATATATTATATAAAAAGGTTTCAAATTTACACTATATGTTGTTCAAGCCACCATGGCTAGAAAAAACTATTCATCTATTCAACTATTAAAACTCCTCTAAGAGATCTAGAGGCCACGTAGGACCAACAAAAAAAGGCCATACAGAGCCACCCAAAACATGAAACTGACTAAGACTGAAAACAAAAACAAGGGAGACACACCCCCAACTACTAGCTAGACTAGCATGCCAATAAAAACATAGAAACTATACTTACTGCTATCAACACCCTAAGACAAAACAACCATTAACGAGACAACACCTGCATAGAGGAAAGGACCAGCCGCCATCACCCATCTACCAGCAAGGGTTCCTCAGAGCTCGCCTTCCTCAAAGAGGTAGTCACGAAACTCCCCCACCTAATTGAAGCCATTAATTGGGGTTAGGTTGAGCAATTTCATCAGGAAATCCCTCCCCCTTCGAACCCTGGACCTGTGTGCCACCATCTCAGCTCCTCTGATATCCAGAATGCATGGAAAATACTCAACCACAGCCTTTGATATATTGGCTTTGGGCAAATCTTTCAGCCTCAAAATCCTGCCTCTTGCTGCTGCTGCAAGCACCTCAAAGAAAATTGCCTTGAATAAATGTTGCACCAGAAGCTTGACCTCATTCTTGGGGGTAGAAACATCCAAAAGCACTGCCACCACCCTAGAAGATATATCAGAGTCTACTCAGTATCTCTCTCCACTAGAGACAAAACTCTTGCCCAGGATTAGCTTCGTCGCCTGAATAGAGAAAACATCATTCTCCTATAAAACCCTTTTGAGCCTTTGTTCTGTGATCTCTCCTTTGAAGGCCATTTGGCAAACCTTCGCAGAGAGGCACACTAGGGATTCCATGCCACCACAGTCAAGGTAACTAGTAGGAAGGAGATGAATAATAATCAGCGGAGGAGGAAATGCCATTAACAGTTGTCTGAGCTACCACCAGGAGTAGAACATAATTAAAAACCAACTAGCTTAACTTCAAATGATGAGAAATGCTCAGGCAATTACTATCTATGATATCACCAGCACACACCATGATCCACGAGAAATGAACAAGCCAAAAAATGTCCAATCACACACTTGAAAACTTGACAACCATCCTTGCAAAGCATGGAGCCATCCTCGCCAGCCTAACCCTGCTGTCGTCGATGTGCATGAATGATTACTCCAAGTTTATGCCCTTTGCCACCTCTTCGAGCCGGCCACCTTAGCATGGTGAGGTGGCGCCCACCCTACCACCCTCAAAATTGACCACATCTTAACAACACATCTATTTCCATTTTTTGACACCATTTCAAGCTATCCTAACCACATTTACATCATCCACCGTCAAATTAATTAATTAAATTATAATTAATTAGCCTAATTTCCTACATCCCTCTATACTAATTAATTAAATAATTTCTTTATTTGATTAATTAGTCTAAAGTCCTAAATCCTAGTCAAATCCCCCATTTATCCTTATTAAATCCCATCCTTATCCATCATCTCCAAATAAATGAATTAAAAATTCAACTAGTCACATGACCAACTAAAGGTTGTCTAGATTAATTAAACCTAGACACTCCCACAAAAGTCAAACTAACTTTATATCTCCACCATTCTGTTAGGGTTCGGGCAGATCGGAGCAATAAACATTAACAATTATATGCAGATTAAATAATCCAAATATAAAAATGAAGAATAACACAAAAGAGATCAACATAGAATTTTAACGTGGTTCACCTGAAATGGGCTACATCTGTAGAAACTCAACCATCCAGTGATTTTATTATCTAATGCAAAACATATTACAATCTTGCGAATTCCATCTTGCAACATACATCCTAGCCGCTTATAACAAGCTTTTTGGAAGCTTCTAGAATTAGGGTTTTACAAAGTTATTTTTTATTTTTTAGTTAACAAAAATTAACTACCGACCCTGAACCTTGGCAAGGATACATTATGAGTGTACAATATTTGCATGATCAGTCGCCACATACCAACAATCTCCCACTTGGAGACTGATCAGGCTCCACACCAAATAGTCTCCCACTTGGAGACTGATCCTGGACTACATCACTGCACTTATAGATCCCACTGGATTATAGGTCTGGTTGGTTTCTTATGTCCACCATTATCAATCATGAAGGCCAATGAAAACTGATGAGGAAATCAGTTTCTCCCATGTAATTGCCTTTGTGAACATATCTGGAGGATTCTCACTAGTGTGAATTTTCTCCAGCTTCAATTGTCCATCCTCTAAAACTAACTGGATGAAGTGGTATTTGTGCTATATGTGTTTAATTTTTGAATGCAGAGCTAAATTCTTAGCAAGATGAATGGCACTTTGGCTATAAGTGTACAAAGGGCTATCTTCTTGTCATTGTCCCAATTCCTCTAGAAAACATTGTAACCAAATCATCTCCTTGCTAGCTTTCGTAGTGGCAACATACTCAGCTTCAGTGGTTGAAAGTGCAACAACCTTTTGTAACCTTGAAATCCAACTGACTACAGTACCTCCTAAGTATAAACATACCCTGTAGTACTCCTCTTGCTATCAATATCACCTACTAGATTAGAGTCAACATATCCTTTTAGAGCAAAATTTGTTCCTCCAAAACATAGTTTCTTTGAAGTAGTACCTCTCAAATATTGGAGAATCCATTTTACTGCATTCCAATGTTCCATTCTTGGATTGCTCATATACCTGCTCACAACTCCCACTGCATGTGCAATATCTGGCCTTGTGCATACTATTGCATACATCAAGCTACCAACTACTAATGCATATGGTATCTTAGACATTTTGTCTTCCTCCTCTTGTGTCTTTGGACACATCTCCTTAGTCAACTAAAAATGACTAGGCAAAGGTGTACTAACTGCTTTTGGATTCTGCATATTAAACCTTTTCAATGCCTTCTCTACATACTCACTTTGAGACAAAAATAATTTTCTGTTTGTCCTATCCCGTGTGATCCTCATACCAAGGATTTGTTTTGCTACACCCAAATCCTTCATAGAAAATGAATTTGCTAATCTTTGCTTAAGTTCATTAATATGTTGCATGTTAGATCTGGAAACAAGCATGTCATCAACATAAAGCAACGGGATAATATAGCTGCAATTACCCAATTTCCTAAAATAAACACAATAATTAGAATGACATCTTTTGTAACCTTGTTCAGCCATAAAACTATCAATTTTGAAATACCATTACCGAGGTGCTTGCTTCAGGCCATACAAACTCTTCTTTGACCTGCACACAAATTCCTTCTTACCCTTGACCTCATATCCTTGTGGTTGCTACATGTATATTTCCTCTTCCAAATCCTCATGGAGAAATGTTGTTTTCACATCTAGCTATTCAAGTTGCAAGTCTTTCACAGCCACAAGACTTAGAATAGTTCTAATAGAAGTCATCTTTACAACTGGAGAAAATATTTCATCAAAATCCATACCTTTTTTTTTGCAAAGCCTTTTACCATGAGTCTGGTCTAATATCTTTTCTTACCTCCATCTTCTTCCTTCAACCTATAAACCCATTTATTTGGCAATACTCTTTTACCTGTAGGTAATTGGACTAAGTCTCAAGTCTGATTCTGCAGCAAGGAATCCCTTTCCTCTTTCATGCCTAGCTCCCACTACTTTTTGGTATCTACCTGCATTGCTTCTTCATAACCTTCAGGTTCACCAAAATCAGTTAATAATATAGAATATAACTATGAAGAAAATCTTTATGGAGGTCTAGTTATCCTTGTAGAACGTCTAACACTTGCAGGAGTCTGTGGGATAACTTGTTTTTGTTGAGCATCAGGTACCACTGGCATTTTATTTTCTGGAATCTCATCTAGCACTACATATTCCTTTTTGGCCTATTCATGCTTTTTTTCCTACAGCTGATCCTTATACATGATCTTCTCATTGAATATAACATCTCTGCTCCTAATGATTTTATGATTTTCATAATCCCATAACTGATAACCAAATTCATCTACCCCATATCCAATGAAGGTACATTTTTTAGACTTAGCCTCAAGATTGGTTCTATTTTCAATATTAGAAAGGACAAAAGCTTCACAACTAAAGGTTTTTAGAAATGAATAGTTTACCTTTTTATCTATGCATGCCTCCTTTGAAATGCCATCATCCAAAGGATTTGAAGGTCCCGTGTTTATTAAATAAACAACAGTATGTACAACATCTACCCAAAAGTGTAAGGGTAGTCTAGCATGTAATCTCATGCTCCTTGCATGCTCCATAATGGTCCTATTCATCCTCTCAGACACACCATTTTCTTGTGGGATTCCATGAACCATTTTCTACCTACAGATTCCATTATATGAACAGTAATTTTCAAATTCTCTACTACAATACTCACCTCCATTATCAAATCTGAGACACTTCAACTTTGTTCCTATCTCATTCTCAACCAAAGCTTTCCACCTTTTAAAAGTTTCAAATACTTCTGATTTTTGTGTTAGGAAGTACACCTATGTTTTCCTAGTTATATCATTAATAAAAATAACATAATAGCAAGAGCCATCAAGAGAAGATACTTGAGCTAGTCCCCATACATATGAATGCACAAGCTCTAATTTCTCACTCTTTAATTTCTCACTCTTCTTTTCTTTTTGAACTTTGAGAAATCAAACTCTTTTATGTTTTCCATAAACACAATTTTCGCAGAACTCCAAGTCAATCTGCTTTAGAATTGGTAGCAACTTTCTAGAGTGAAGGATCTTCATCCCTTTCTCACTCATGTGCCCAAGTCTATGGTGCTACAATTATGTTTCTATCCCTATAGCAAGTGCTATAACTATCTCATTAGCAATTGTTTCTGTAGCAACTAAGGTAGAATAAGTATTACCAGTACACAAATACAGTGTGCCTACCTTTTCACCTTTAGCTACTACTAATGCACCTTTAGTGACCTTCCAAACTTTGTCTAAAAAGGTAACTATGCAGCCTTCACAACCTAGTTGTTCTATAGAAATTAAATTCCTTCTCAAATTTGGAACATGCCTTACCTCCTATAGCAACCATTCATTTCCATTCTGCAACTTGATTTTTATCTTTCCTTTTCCAACAATCTGATAAGGTTCATCATCACCCAAATAGACCTATCCAAAATCACCTTGAACATAATCTACAAAATATTTCCTATGGGGCGTGGCATGAAATGAAGCCCCTAAAACTTTTAGCTAGGAATCATTAGCATTATCTAAACATAAAATTAAAGAATCTTGTAATTTATTACTTGCAACATTAGCTTCCTTAATGTCATCATGTTGTCTATCTCCTTGTTTTCCCTTTCAAGACCAACAATCCTTCTTCAAGTGTCCTAGCTTTCCATAGTGCCAGCAATCCATTATTCCTCTGGATTTAGATCTTCCTTTCTTCAAATTCCCTTGTCACTTCCCATGATTTGTTGGGATTTTTCTCTCTCCTTTGTTCTTCCCTTGTTCTCTATAGTCAAAGCATTACTCAATGTTGAACTCTCACCTGTGCTTTTCCATCGTAATTCCTTGCTAAGGATAACACCAACAACATCATCAAATTTCAAAGTATTTGAACCAGAGACAGAGTTACTTACAACCATTACCAAGCTATTCTAGCTTTTTGACAAAGAACATAAAACCAAGAGAGCCCTCACCTCTTCATCAAACTTCACTTTTATGGAAGTTAACTGACTGGTAATCGTATTTGTTGGCAAGAGACACTGTGTGGCTTCATGAGTGCTATCATTGATGGCAACAAAGTATATCCCACACATCCGTAGTACATAGTATGCCTATACCAGAAGTCAGATTGAAGATTGTTTTAGTCTGGTGAATAAGAACAGAGTATGTAACAAGGTCTAACAATCAGGTCTGGATCTCTTAGATGGTGTAACTCAGCAAGTTGCGGACTTGGTCAAGTCAAGAGGGGTATCATGACTAGTATATTCCAGATATTTAGCCTCCGATGATAAAGCATGAAAAAGATATGAGCATCTGAGTGTTGGGTTCTAGTCAGGCAGAGTAGACAGAGAAAGAACTGACTGGCAGAGTATCAGACTTCAATCCGGATGAGTAAAAGGTGTTAATCAAGCAACTTATAGGATTATACATTGTTGGCCAACATGATTAATGACTTCTATGCCTATGTTTTTGATACACATCACAAATCAAGCATGGATTCAGCCGACAGATCAGTAACTTGCAAATATCTTGAGTGTTCTTGTTGCCGGCTAGAAAGTTGATGAAATCCTTGATGTGGATATATATACTAGATAGATTCCAGTATGTAGGTGTGTGTGGTGAACAAGTGATGAAGTAAGGTGTGAAGAAAAGTAGAGATAAGTGTGGGAACAGTAATCCAAGTCTGGTATGTGACTGAACAACAACATTAAACAAAGGAAGGATGAAGTGCATCAGATCAGTATATTGTGCCTAAACCAAAACTAAACTCTTGCATTTGTAGATGCTTCTCATCAGTTCAAACACTTGATTATCTTCTATAAGTTCTATAGATAGTGGGTCTCTTGTAGGCAGTGTGCCTCTTGTGAGCAGTGTGCTCAGGCAGTGAGCGCTAATTGGCAAGTGTCATTTTGTACTCCTTTATTCTTTTAATAGAGAATACAATCTTGGGTTAGTCACCCCGTGGTTTTTTCCTTAACTAGGTTTTCCACATAAAAATCCTTGTGTTATGTGTGTTGATTTTATTCCTATTCTTATGATCACATATGCTTATATGTTTTGATGCTACACTGATTATTAAGATAACAAAAAGAAAAGAAAGTTAAGGAAATTTTGAGATAACTGATTCACCCCCCTCTCAGTTATCTACCTTGCTTCCATGAATTGGTATCAAAGCTAAGTTCCTCTGAACAAAGCCTAACAGCTTGAGGAAGATCTGGTAATCTCAATGGATATATATGGTATGAAGGAACAACTTTAGTCTGCCCTAGATGATATTGAACAACCCCATTCTAAAGTCAATAATTTGAGAGAAAGACTCAAACAAGCTGATGATTTCATAAATGAGCTAAAAGAAAAAATTAGTATCTCTGTGAAAGAGAGAAAGGAACTACTTCAAAAATTAGCCAATCAGAGTGAAGACAATGATACTAATGAAGATCTGAATGAGAAAAATAAGCTATGTGAGAAGCTGTCAAAAGAGTTCATTATGGTAAGGCATGAAATAAAATCTGGGGTTATGAGATTCACCCAAGAAATTGAAGAAAAAAAGAAAATTGAAGATAATCTAAAACAATCCCTCAAGGAGAAAATAAAGGACTGCCACAAAATGGACAGAATAATCAAGCATCTTGAATCTGATCTTGAAGAAGCTAGAGATAATGAAGAACAACTTGAGAATCAAATAGACACTCTTAAACAAGATCTTTAAACAACAAATGAATACAAAGAGAAATTCAAGATAAGCTCAGCCTAACTTGAAGTTCTTCTTGAAATCCAAAAGAGGGTAGATGATAAGCGTGGCTTGGGATATGAGAAAGGTGGATGCTCTAGATCTGGTCAGAAGAACTTTGGATTAGAAAATCAAAGAAACCGGCCTAGAAGACCTCTGATAAGGCAACCAAATGCTCAAAGATATCCATCCTTCAATGGATATTGCTTCAATTGCAACAATTTTAGTCATAAAGCAACTCAGTGCAGGAGGAGAATGAATCGAACTAATCTATCCTTCTCTGGACAATGTTTCAACTATAAAAGGTATGGTCACAAATCTCATGAATGTAGAAATATGTAAATAAACAATTCATTCAATGGTAGATGCTTTGCATGCAATAGAATGGGACATATGGCTAATCAATGCAGATCAAAAGGATATCAATCAAATAAGGAAAGAAATGTTGTCTATTACAATTGTAATAGATCCGGTCATATTGCCAAATTCTACAAAAGTAGAAATCATGATAGAAAAGGTCTGGTCCAATATAATAAAAAACAAGATAAGGACAAAGGTAAAGTGAATGCGGATGAAGTTCAAAAGGAGATGAGAAAGATTTAGGTGAAGAAGAGTACAAAAAGTATTGGGGATGGATCCACACTAGAATCCAGTGCTGATATTCCTTCCAAAAACTAAAAGGGTGACCTCTGGCTTAGGGGGAGTCATAGAGAAAAACAAATTCCCCTAGCCAATCAACTAGTACCTAAATTCAGCACATGGAATGTTGCGGATTAAAGGGTTCTCAGAAAAACATCTAAATAACCTTTAGTAAAAATATGAAAGATCCGCATGAAGTTTTGCAAGAGTTTAACTGCTCAGGTTAATCCGGTTCTGATAGCTATCTGGTAAAGTAGGATTTTCACAGACAGATCCGGTATGATTCAAAATTGAAATACTTTGATCTGTGGACCCATGGCATGATTGAAGAAAAGAAGATACATTTTCAATCCTCACTAACAATGATTCTAAGTTCAGTGCAGTGATTTGAGATCTCTCTCAAAACAGAGCAACCAGATAACTTAAGTTGTGCATTTATTACAAAAGGAAATTATGGTTTGCACAAGGATAAAAGGATTCTTTCACTCATTATTTGCACACTTGCATTCACAAAGAAGAAAAGGAGAGCTCTGCAACAAAGTTTCTACAATTCACTCAAGATCAACTAGAAAATTGAATTCAGCCAGTGATTTGTTCTAGCTCCTATTTCAAACCCTAAAGTGTGAAAAGGTACTTCCATTTTGAAAATCTCTCTCTAAATCTCTTGCAAAATGGCTACTCCAATGGTTGTCAAGATCACTGATAGGCCATGTCCTAAATTCAAGAAATACCCCTATAAATATCTAGAAGTTGATCCTTTAGGCACATTTTCTAGCATTCTGAATGGGGTATTGCATGTAGAAGATGTTAGGGTCTATATCCATGCTAACATTGAGGAATTTGGAGACTCAAAATTGATGGACATCTATCACAAACAACTAATAGATTATAGTTTTGATCTCAAACCTGAATTCAAGGCCCTCTGGGACAAACACTTTGGACATTGCATACACTTTCCATGTTTTGCAGAAGATGATTGGGTCCAGTATGTCCTAAGTAGGATGCATGATAATTTCATGTGGTTAATGAGGCCCTTCAAGATTACTAATGATGCTATTAGAGCAATGACTAGACTGCATGCATTCGGTGGGTTACCTGCACTTAAATCCGTGAAGAACCAAATAGTAACTGAAGCTACCAGATCCAAATTTGACAAAAGAGCAATGACCATAGATGACATCACAGATCTGGATGTCAAGTTTGCCTCAATGATAATTGGGTACAAGATCTATCATTCTAGCAGGGAGAATTCTGTGTCTAGAACAACAATCTATGCAGCATATCAGATGTTGAGGGAAGATGCAGATTATGACTTGTGTGAACTTCTCCTAAATCAACTGTTAGAAAACTTGCAAAAGATCAAAAAGGATAAGAAGAATTCCTTTAAATATGGTTGTCTAATACTATGTCTATTCTTTTATTATATGAATGAGCTACCTGGATCACATGGTTGGGTATGGCAAAATGACAAACCGGTTGCAATTCATATTAGAGATTATATGTATGGACTTGGTGATGCTCAAGCCCAAAACATAGCTCTCTGGGGTTACTTCAAGAACTTTCAGAGCATGATGCAAGCTAGAGAAAGAATTCCTCAGTCCATAGTCGAGAAATACAAGGACACAGTGTGCTTCATGGTTGACACTAACCAATGCCTAATGGAGGCAGTTGAGCCAAGGACTGTGTGGATAATGCCTATTGGATACGAGGTTGATGAAAAAATCTTGGAGCTACATATTCAACACCTGTTGAGCCAGCCTAAGGACCCTGAAGCAGAAAGGTTTGGCACCTTTCAAGAACTAAGTGTAAAAATACATGTTGGGTTAAGACAACCGAAGATAAAGAGGAAAGTAAGAAGGGAACTTGAATAAATTGCCAAAATATTTGGCTTATCAAAAGAGGTAGTAGATGCAAATAGAGAGAAAATGGAGAAGGCTGAGAAAGAGAAAAAAGAAGCAAATAAAGGAGATGTTCCGGTACAAGCCTCCTCTCAGACTAGATCTTCCAAGAGCTCTACACTGGCCACTCCTAAAAGCTCAAGGGCCACCAAAATGGAAGTCAAGACATTTGGAAAAGGAGAAAAGAGGATGAAGACCAAAGCCACAAGGTCATATACAAGCCTTAAAGATGATGAAGAAACATAATCTGATGAGGAAATCAAGAAAATGAAGAAGAAGAAAACATCCGGGGAATTCTCTTCTAGTAAAAATAAGGAAGAACAGGTAGAAGAATTTGTTGAAAAGCCCACTCTTTCCATTGATGACATCATCAAGGTAGTTACTGTGGATGGGAACCTACAGCCAGTAACAGAGTTCTATGATGAATACAGTGATACTAACAAGAGGATTTTGGAAGAAGCTACTGTCAGGTACCTGAACATTTACAATAAAGCTTTCATTGAAATTATATCATTAATTCCTAAAAGTCTAGAAAAGGTACTTGAATCGAGAAAGGAGAATGCAAAGGCAAAAGACCTAGAGATTCAAGAACAAATAATGATTCAACTTTATCCTTCTATCACTCCAAAACAAATAGACATGATTTTTAAAGATTGTAAGGATGAGTTCCGGAGTAAGGCAAGAATGAATAAACTTATGCTTGGAGAAATTGACCAAGTAGCAAGTGAGACAAAAGATATCCTCTGGAATGCTTTGAAAAGATTCAATCTTCCTATTATAGAGGAATCAGTTGAAGAACCTTCTACCATGGATGTTGAAGGATTAAATGTAACCAATGAAGAATCTTTTGATGTAGAAGGATCAAAAGAGATAGATGAAGAGAAGTCTAAGAACTTGGATTCCTCTATTCTAGAAGAGGAAGTTCATGAAGTAGTAAACACATGTGACATCTCTCCTCCGGATCCTAATGCAGACATTCCAGATTCTGAAGCTAAAAGAGAAGGAAGAAAAGAGGAGAAAGTGAGTCAAGAAGAGGAGGTTAAGGGAAAAGAAGAAGAACAAGTAGAGAATACTAATGATGACTGTTCTGATATCCCAAAAGAAAAGAAGACTCAATCACTGGCAAGAGACACTACAGAAGCAGTGAAGAACTTCTTAAACAAAGAAATGATGGAGATAGATGAACCTAAGCTATTTCAAGGGCCACTAAATTTTGACTCTCTCTCTCTCTCCCTAGTTTAGACAATGAAAATAGCATCTTTTGGTCAAGTCAAAGCAAAAGAAAAACTCCTGAAATCTCACATGGAAGACTGTGAACTATTGGAGATTGCATCTGGGATGCTAGAAAAGATCATGCCATCCTTCCAAAAGGATCCTTCAGCCTCACCATCTGGTAACTTGAAATCTTTGGTAAATTATGTTAGCACTCATTTTGAATCTTTAGAGAAATTGGTAGAAGCAAAGGTCTAGAAGGAGTTTTTAGGAAAAAGATTCATTGAAGTGCAAGGACTGATTACTAATGATAGGAGGACCCTAGACATTGGAATAAGGAGCCTTGAAAATGCTCTTAAATATGGTGGGGACATATACAAATTTTGTTTATCTTGGCCCAAAGTAACAAAGGACATTGAGAAGAAAGTGAAAGAACAAGAAGGCAAATTGTCAAGTTTATCTTAGAATTTTGATCCCCTCACTACCTCTCTAATGAATCAAGAATGCCAGGCTATTGTTATCATCAATGAAATAAAGAGGCTAGACAAAGGAAAGAAGAACATAATAAACAGAATGAGTGAACTCAGAGGGATAATTATCCCTAAGTTAAAGGCAATGCATGAGGTGTTGACAGATGCTCAGACCACAACCTGGACCAGTGATCTGGTAGATTTAAGAAGGATAGAAGCATATGCATTTTTGTTGAGTGGTCACATCTCCATTTTGGACAGGATGAAGCAGTGCTGGGCCACAGAGTTTGTACAATTGAAGGCCACTTTTGCAGATATACTTAAGTATATGTAAGTATAACATATATATACTTACGCGGCCATGTATAGGATAATTTTTGCAAAATTTTGGTATGCGGATTCTACCCTTTGCCATTAATGTCAAAGGGGGAGTGAGGAGTAATGAAAAATGTGGAATCCAACTAAGGGGGAGCTCCGGTAGAATGGTGCAAAAGATAGAGCATCAGCCAAGGGGGAGTTACTGCGACACTTAGCCATTTTTCACTAAGTGTTGCCATCAATGCCAAAGGGGGAGATTGTTGGCAAGAGACACTATGTGGCTTCATGAGTGTTGTCATTGATGACAACAAAGTCTATTCAACACATCCACAGTACATAGTATGCCTATACCGGAAGTCAGATTGAAGATTGTTTTGGTCCGGTGAACAAGAACAAAGTATGTAACAAGGTCTGACAATCAGGTTCGGATCTCTCAGATGGTGTAACTCAATAAGTTGTAGACTTGGACAAGTCAAGAGGGGTATCATGACTAGTATATTCTAGAGATTTAGCCTTCAGTGATAAAGCATGAAAAAGATATGAACATTTGAGTGTTGGGTTCCAGTCAGGCAGAGCAGACAGAGAAAGAACTGACTGGGAAAGTATCAGACTTCAATCCGGATGAGTAAAAGGTGTTAATCAAGAAACTTATGGGATTATACATTGTTGGCCGACATGATTAATGACTTCTATGCCTATGTTTTTGATATGCATTAGAAATCAAGCATGGATTCAACCGACATATGAGTAACTTGCAAATATCTTGAGTGTTCTTGTTGCCGACTAGAAAGTTGATGAAATCCTTGATGCGGATATATATACCAGATGGATTCTAGTATGTAGGTGTGTGTGGTGAACAAGTGATGAAGGTGTGAAGAAAAGTAGAGATAAGTGTGGGAATAAAAATCCAAGTTCAGTATGTGACTGAATAACAACATTAAATAGAGGAAGGATGAAGTGCATCAGATCAGTATATTGTGCCTAAACTGGAACTAAACTCTTGCATTTGTAGATGCTTCTCATCAATTCAAACACTTGATTATCTTCTGTAATTTTTGTAGACAGTGAGTCTCTTGTAGGCAGTGTGCCTATTGTGAGCAGTGTGCTCGGGCAGTGAGCCCTAATTAGCAAGTGTCATTTTGTACTCCTTTATTCTTTTAATAGAGAATGCAATCTTGGGTTAGTCACCCTGTGGTTTTTCCCTTAACTGGGTTTTCCACGTAAAAATCCTTGTGTTATGTGTGTTGATTTTATTCATGTTCTTATGATCCCATATACTTATATGTTTTGATGCTACACTGGTTATTAAGATAACAAAAAGAAAAGAAAGTTAAAGAAATTTTGAGATAACTGATTCACTCCCCCTCTCAGTTATTTTCCTTGTTTCCATCAGTATTAAACTCATTTAAATGATCTGTCATGGATCCACCTTCAGTCATTTCTAGATTAAAGAAATGCTTCATGAGAAATACCTTATTTGAGGCTAAGGGTTTTTCATACAATTTATCCAAATCTTTCATCAAATCATCTGTTGTCTTCACTTCTATTATATTGAATGCCATAGATGGTGCTAGGCACAAATGAATGCTTCCTAGCACCTTTCTGTCCAGAAGTTCCCAATCCTCATCAGTCATTACTGTTGATTTCTTGGCTTTTCCTTCCAACAGCCTCCATAAATCCTTCTGATAGAGATAATCCTCCATTTGCATCTTCTATAACTGATAGTTCTGCCCATTGAATTTATCTACCTTCAATTTACCCTCATGAGCCATTGTTCCCACCTAACCGTGAGACTCCCACTCAACCGTGAGACCTTCTTGTAGATGATAATCGAACACAACCTTCTTTGATACCAGTTGTTAGAGTTTAGGTAGATCGAAGCAATAAATATTAACAATTATATGTAGATTAAATAACCCAAACATAACAATGAAGAATAACACAAAAGAGATCAACACAAAATTTTAACGTGGTTCACCCAAAATGGGCTACATCCACAAAAACTTAACCATCTAATGATTTTATTATCTAGTGCAAAACATATTACAATCTCATGAATTCCATCCGTAACATACATCCCAGCTGCTTATAACAAGCTTTTTGGAAGCTTCTAGAATTAGGGTTTTACAAAGTTATTTTTCATTTGTCGATTAACAAAAATTAACTACCAACCTTGAACATGCAAAAAAGGGAAAAATCAATGTACATTACAAGTGTATAGTATTTGCATGATCAGTCGCCACATACCAACACATTCATTCAAATACTACATATTTTAATCCTAGCCATTCACATAAGGATAAGGCCTAGAAGATTCCATCCTTGCCCTGATTCTTCTCACTCAATCTTAGTCATCCATTCATTTTTAATCTCGGTCCCATCCACCCTTTTAGTTTTCCCTAAAAGGTTCTAACCTTGCCTTAAGTTGTCTCATTCAATCCTATCCATCCATTCTAATCAAATCTTATCCCTCCATCCTAGCATACAAACATCTATAAATCAACACTCATCCTCAACCAAGAAAGGGAGGGAAATTTTTTTTTATAGGTGCATTCTACATAAATCTTACACAACCTTGGAGAAACTACACCAATCAAACATCAAAGGAAACATCCCTACAACAAGAAAGACCTATAATGTTCCATTTGTATTGAGCATTTGTTCTATATTTGCATTACTTATGCTTTATTTGAGGTATTCTTAGGTTTCGAATAGGGATCTTAGATTTGCATTAGTTTCCTATTATTTTGATTCTAAATCTAGTGTATACAAAAATGAATTAAAAAATGGATAGTTAATTAAGGGGCAATGGTCCCTCACCCATTTTGTTAACTTTTAAAAAGAAATACATTTCAATTTTAAGATTCACTATCAACCAGTGAAAGACAATGAACATTAACAACCCCTAAAATTTAACCAATTCCCACTAAATATTACCCTTCTTGTCATGAGAATGCAAAGCCATGTTGTGTTGGGGTTTATCCTTCTTTGATAAAGAATCCTTCTTATTAACTATTAACTAAACATATGCATTATCAACCTCATAATCATTGATAGTAACCTCAGTAATCTCTACTGGGTTCTTCAATGGAGGAGATTCCATTATCTTCTTGGGAGAAAGGAAGAGCATTCTTAATATGGGAATTTGGAGAAACTCCAACAACAATTTATATGGAGGAAGAACCACTAGGTGAATCCAAAGTCCCTATAGAGGAATAATTCTCTAAAGAAATAGAATATTCATAAGTGAAAAGTTCATCTAGAATGGTACATTGATGATTAGGATCAACCCCATTTCTAGTAGGTGGCCTTATTTAAATGATAAGACCTATAAGAAAATGGGGAAACTTATGGAAAATAATTTGCCAAGTGGGCCATGGAATAACATGATCTACACTTGAATGCAATTCCTTCATAATCTAATTTTTTATTCCAAATTTTCTCCTACCTTAAGACCATTTTTTGTTGGCATTAACTTAGAAATATCTAGTTGGACTACCAAGATATGAATTAAAGTGAATTATGAGTGAAGTGGGAATTATTTTGTAATTAAAATGATTCTTTTGATGGAATGTTTAATGGAGGATAGATATGATCAACCCAAAAATCACAAAAAGAGATTAGACAGACATACCCAAACTAGAATCACTAAGAGTTTCAATGAGAGCATTAAAGCCAAGGTACCATGCTTTAAGGTATAACAAAGCTCTAACCAAATACCATGGACCTCCTTGAGTTGTGTATTACTATATTTTGTAGAATTACAAATGACCAGGAGAATCCTTTCACACAAGTCATGTGAAAATTTCTTTCTCCAATAAGTGCTTCATGTTAGTGTAGGATTTCATTTTCCTTTATTTAGGTTATTCCTATTTTTCCTACATGTTTGTTTCGATTTCTTAGGTTGTTAGGAGTGAGTCATTATGAGGGTAGATGGAATACTTGATGGGTGTAGCTCCTATCTATTTTTGGTAGTTGGAGTTCTCCTATTGGTTGTATTTTCCTAATTATCTATATGTACTCCACTCACGTTCCATGCATTATTCATATGTTGTGGGCTTTTGGTTATGCTTATTCTAACTTGTTTCCATTTTTTTTCTCATGAGTATTTACATTCTATCTCATTATTGAAACAATTTATTCTCCACTATTTATATATTTAGATCTTATGTCAATTAGAGTTTATGCGATTACCCTTGCACTAGGTCTTGGTAGTTTCTCAATTTCTAAAGAATCTAACATGGTAATATTAAAGCATGGTGTCTAGTGTAGTTCACTAAGTTTTCATTTTTTTGAGAGACCTTAGTTTTCCAACTTTTTGGTATGTTATTTTTTGGCACATCATGCAACTTTTTAGGATGTACCATTGTGTCTAGGAGGCTCAAGAAAGTTAGGGTAGGATTTTGTTTCCCCAAAAATGGAATCCAAGAAGCTAATATTTGTCTAGGATTTTTGCATGTGTTTGTTTGATTGAGTTTTGTAGGTGGTAAAATTTTTGGGGCATCTTGGCCAAAATCGAACTACACCATTGACCTTGGGAACATGGGAAACCCTAAGACTCACTAAAAACTTATCCATTTTGGAGCAAGTTGATAGAGGGGAGTAATTCTTTTCTAGTTCCTAAATGGTAAAAGAAATATTTTGTGGCATATTCTCATTTAAAAATATGAAGTTATTTTTATATTTCTCATAGTACCTAGGTGTACATGGTCATGGTTTTTTCCATGGCACCTACTTTGTGGAGGTTAAGGTTTTCTTTTTCATAGAATTGAAGGTCATGGTACTCTTAGCCCATATCTACATGGTATACTAACTAAGAATGATCAGTATGGACTAACTCATGCATAGTATATATAGTGATCCTAAGATTTTTGGTAGTTGGTTGGCCCTCTCTACACCTCCTAGCATCAATAGTTTCCACCAATCTAGCACTACCTAGTTGCTTCACATTTTTTGCTATCAAGATCTTAGCATATTGGTGGTCCCATAGGTAATTCTATAAATCAAAGGGACTATCCTAGTGACCATAACACATCCTACTAATTGTCAAACCCATTAGGAAATACATTCATTACTTTTTTTTATCCATCTACTAGAATGTTACCTATCTATTGTCATGATGTTGATTATGAGGAATATTTAACTATGATCGATGATTGGCATGGGAGTCCTTCAGATAAAACCCCACAAATTCCATGTCATCTATCATCTAGTTGACACATGACCTTCTTGGGTCTCACAACCATGTCAACCTATTGGTGTGGACTCAAACATGCCATCCCTACCAACTAGGTCATCCATAGAATGCCATGTCACTTAATTGTGTCTATTGCCTATGTTATTGACATGACCATCTATACAACTAGTAACATCATCTTAGGTGCCATGTCATACTAATGTAGTGTTAAATTCACATCCCCTTCAGATTGCTATGGGGACCCCTCTCCATTGAAGTTTTCATTTTCATACCTCAATTTGAGAGGCTTATTTCTTAGTCATCTGGGGGCCTTTTTAGGTGCAATTTTTTTTGGCTATTTTCCACTAGGTACATTCCTATGTAGCTAGTTTCTAGATTTGACTTCCTAGATTTCTCATATTTTAGTTTTATTAGAAAATGTGTTGTTCAAACTTGCTTTTGGGGACATAAAATGCTAATAACTTTCACAAACAAGATCCTTTTTAGCCTCAATTTAAAGGTGTTTTTCTAAGATCTAAACTTCAATGTAGTTGTTATTCTTATTCTACAAAAAACATCATACTTTCAACTTATTTTTCATTTTTGGGACTTTAAAAATAACTATAATAAGGTGTTTGCATTGTAAAATGCATTAAAATAAAGTACTAAACTCTATAATTGTTGGAGGGTCATTGCACTAGTAACAAGGGGATGCATTTTGTCTTCTTATTTTTCTATGCCCTCATATTTTCATTCTATTCTATGGACTAGTTAGCATTTTCTCTTCTTACTCAATATAATTACTATGAATGGAAATATAAAATCCTAATAATGTTGAGAAGTAAAGAATTATTTAGGATTGTTATGGGTATAGAGGTAGATCTTACTTTAGATGCATAGAAAATTAAGTGGCATAACAAATGTGATGATGTCTATGGTTTATTAAGTTTATTTGCATCTTTGGGGGTTCACACCACATGGCTTCTTCAAAAGATGAATTCACATCTTTGGATCCTTATTCCATGTTATAAATTTTGATGAAATATAACACTCTAGTTGAGGTATGAAGGAGAGGTTTTTTTGACATGGGTGACATGATATTTTAGGATGTTCTATGTCTACCTTCACTATTAGCTAATATCCTATTAGTTTACCATATCACTCACACTAGTTTGAGAAAATGAGTTGAGTTCACACCTAATATAGTCAAGAGATGCACAATACTTCTATAATATTAGTTGAGAGAGAAAATCACTAGTTTTTGTTGTATGTTTTTTCTCACTTTGTTCATGATTCTCCTTTGACTACACTTCTCACTCATTTTGATGAGGTGAGTAAGTTGTGGCATGAGTAGTTTGGGAATTTGAACTATCACTACTTACAACATCTCAGCTAGTAAGGCATGGTTATGTGGATGCCTTATGTTAACTTTTTTGATAGTTCTAGGGCTGCATCCTTGGTAAACATCCTAAAGAGAAGTTTGACAATGCTAAAATATGGAAGACTACTAAATTTCTTGAGTTTATTCATAATGAATTTTCTAGTACATTTTTGCATCCTTCATTCAATACCTGGCCAGATACATCTTATCATTCATTGGTGACTTTTCTAGGTATACATGGGTGTATTTTCTTTAGCATAAGTCTAAAGGTCTTTGAGCATTTTTAGTAATTAAAATCACTTGTGGAGAAATAATTAGGGAAATCCATCAAGGTGCTATGAACTGATAATTGTTGTATGTTAACCATCATTTTATTTAGTTTTATACATCAAAGGGGATTGATTTGTAGCATACAATTCCATATAGTGCTCAACAAGATAGTATGGTAAAGCATAAGAATAGATCCTTGAATGAAATGACTAATTGTATGATTCACTCTAGATCTCTTGCACCATAGTACTAGGTAGATGCCATTATATGTTCAAGTTATATCCAAAACCATATTCCTCATAAATCATTGAAGGGCGTCATTCCAAGTTCAAAGCTTGTAGTGATTGAAAACCCATAGTTAAACATTTCAATGTTTTTGGTTCTCTAGCATGGGCCTGCATTCCAATAGAGAAATGTAAGGCAATGGCTATATAAAAAAATACTTACATATTTATGGGCTATCTTAATGGTGTTAAGGAATATTGGTTTCTCCACCCTACCACACATGATTTTTTCATTGAGAAAATAGTTTTATTTGAGGAGGAATCCTCAAGTTATACTCTTAACACTTCTCCACCATACACATGCACATTGGATTCACTTGGGATTTATGACAATACTTCTAAGGATTTAGATCCACCTGGGCACATTTTTTATGGTGACCCGATTCTTCTTCCTCTACTTTAGTTGGTGAGAGTGATGATGAGGATCCACCTCCTTCCTCTTCTAGTCATTATTTTGAGGTTTATGAATCTCCTCCTAGTTCTCTAGCTTCTGATTCCTTTTTAGTTAGATAGAATTTGCAATCTATAGGTGATTGGATTGGGGATCCTTTAGATACTAGGTAGACAAGATCATAGTTCCAAGGATATCCATATGTTTTCATTTCCTCTACTTCTAATCCATAATCTTTTTGGGAGGCATCTAGAATTCTTGGTTAGGATATACCTATGCAAGATGAGTATAATTCCTTGGTTAGGAAACACACTTGGGATTTGGTCCCCTTTCCTAAAGGAAGGAAGCTCATTCATTGTAAATTGATATATTAGATAAAATTTGTAGTAGATGGGTTGGTTTATAATCTCAAAGCACAATTAATCATAATGGTGTTTTCAGAGGTTTTTGACATTAACTTCATTAAGACCTTTGTACTAGTTGCAAAGATGAATTCTATCCAACTCACACTTACTATTGCTATAGCACATCACTAGAAAGTTCATTAGATGGATGTAAAGAATGTTTTTCTTCATGGAGATATTGAGGAGGATATATATACATATATACATATTACTATATACATACATACATATATATGGAGTAGCCACAAGGTTTTATATAGGATTCTTCCATGGTTTGTAGACTTAAAAAATCTATCTATGTCTTAAAATAGGCCCCTCAAGATTAGTACACCAAGATGTATTCCTTCCTTCTCATAGGTGTATTCTCCAAATAGCATTCTCATCTAAACATCTACATCTTGCAATAGGATGATTCTCTCTTATTTATAGTTTTGTAAGTTGGTGACTCACCAATCATAAGGAGTTCTTTATCCTTTATTGTGGAAATGAAAGATACCTTTGATGATATGTTTTTTATGACTGAATTGGGTTTGTTGCATTATTTTTGAATATTAAAATATCTTAGTTTACTTCCAGGATTACCATTGCTAAATCCAAGGGTGCACTTGACTTGCTCTCATAGTTCCATGTGGTTGATTGTGTGATGAGGTTAAAAATTTGATTCTAACTAAACTACCGCTAATTGAGAAAAACTTCAATCACACACAAATCCCAACCGACGAAGATGTCTATCTTGTTGCTTTCCAAATAGGAAGGCCAAGACTATCTATGTTGGATTCTTTTGTTGCAACTAAAATGGAAATGAACTAACTAAACTATTAAAATTAACTAAGCACAACAAGAAATAGGTAAATAAGCAGAGACAAAGAACTCAATTCACAAAAATTGATTTAAAAATAGAAATAACAAACAATAGGTAACTTGGCACCAAAGTTTGGAGCTCACTGCTAATGACACCAACACATGGCATGAACATCTACATTGGGCATTGTAGTCTGTACGGTCCTCAAATTTGCAACCTATATGCATACAACTTTGCACATGTTTTGGTGAATCCTTTTAACAATGGAGACAAAAGTTAATGTATGGAAATCGAATATTAACATAAATAATTGTGATTCTTCCTTTCTTGATCTTCAATCTACAAGAAGAGAGGTAAAGGGTTGGGTTGTATGGAGGTTTACCTCAGTCAAGCCTCATTTTTTGTATTTCTACCTCAACGACAATCGGATTTGATGAATGATAAAATGTTTATTCTCTTGTATCCTATGTGTGTCTAGAATAGAGTCGAGCAGTGACAAGCAATGATGCATTCAAGATAAATGATAAAGTACTTCAAATCATAAAGACAAGAATTAACCTAAATGAAATGAAAGCAATGTGCAAGAGATGGTTACAAAAGATTCACCAAAAGGCTATTGCATTGAAGAATAAGAAGACTCTATTCTTTGAGGATGGTGATCACATGTGAGTGTGCAATAAGAATCAGAGTGAGTCATATGAAATTGATGACCTGGAATAGATAGATAACATGCGAATGCAATGACACAAGTAATATGAGAGTATGTAATCAGTTCGGTAGAGCTTCACTATGGATTTCATGATCCTTTGAATGGAAAAGTGAAAGGGTTTTTATAGAAAAGGAAGGAGGGTAAAAAGTTGGGCAAATAATCATTTGGGCATTGATAGTCATGCAAGAAATCTTAGAATGTCATGCAAGTGAAAATGCACCTTCTAAAATGAGTTGAAAAACTAGAAGATGCTATCAAGATGCTAGCGCTTGGTGTAAACATCTGCGTTAGCGCTCCAATCTAGAAAACTTCAAGTCTTAAAAGGTCAAAATCACTTGGGACATTTCTAGGGTCAAGGAACTTTTGTAGATTTAGGTTTAGGAAAGCAGAAAGAGGTATACATAGAGGTTAAAGGGGAGGGAACACTAAAGTGAGTGCCAAGTAGAGTGTGAAATTGTGTGTGATCACAATTTACAACACTACATTTACCCCCACTTTAGCAGGCGTATGGAACTACATGCATATGCAAGCTAAAGTATAGGAAAGAAATACTTTGTGAAGGATGCAAAATGTTGCTAAATGAAGGTATGAAGCCCCCAACATTAGGATCCTGCAAAACCACAATATTATGCCAAAAACAATATGTGCACAACACAGGTGTCAAAAGCACATACTCACATAAATATATGAAACTAATGCTGATGAGAATTAGACCAAATATTATTTTCTAAAACAATTATGGTTGGAAAATAATATAATCTAATGTGCACTAGTCTAAACAAACACATGAAAACATGTAGAAAGGTAAAAAGGAAAAGAGAGATATGATTCTAGGGCTAGAAAAGTCTATTATTTTCTAGAAATCATACCAAAAAGATTCTGTAAGTCACTAAGCTAGCAAATTCCATTTTTCTAGGTGACTTATGAGAAATGTTGAGTGGTAGAAAATGTAACATCATAGGATAGAATTGCTCTGCTAGGTGAGTTACATGTCAGGTAGTATCAAAAATTACAAGACTAACAAAATCTATTGTTTGTTAGTTAATTCTGATAAAGGTGGTATGGACTACAAGTGCTATACCAAATGTTGTAGGGTGCATACCATCGGTGTGGTGTGTGATAAATAGAAAATGTATGCCCCCACATTAATATAATTTCTTACATCATGGAGGAGCAATTGTCTTCAAGGTAAAAAGAGGACAACAAGGCACATGAGCTTTTAGGGAGCATATACCTAGAAGATATATTCTGAGGAGCTATGTTGTCAAGGGCTTTCCCCCCAAGAAGGACAACCAAGGCAATTCTATAGGCATGATACAAAAAGGCTTGTGTAAGCATGGCATGATGCCGAGTAATGTGACAAAGTGTCACATAAGACAAGAAAAATCAAAAGTAAAACACAAAGGAATCTACATGTATTGGAGTCAATACAATTTATAGCCTAATCTATGTGGAATGATGTTTTCACAATTTGATCTTGTCAATTATTTGCAATTGATTTTTGTAATTTTCATCAGTCTCCAAGCACACAGAACTATGAATACGAAGGAGGAAAGGCACATGAAGGAAAATAAAATTTTTGGGTCAACATGGAAGGATGCTAAATCATCCAATGCTTTGTATTGTCCCCAAAATATGTATGAAATTTTAAGTACAACATATAGATGCATGTATAGATAGAAGAATGAATTAAACATTTTTGTCCTCTTGTTTCCATGTGCCTACAATGGCATCAAGGGTCATCCAGGGAGGACTAATAAACATTCAGGCATGCCATGCTCACATGGGGATTACAAAACACACAAGATAACACAGATAAAAAAGATGCATGAAGGGACTACCTTCAAGGATCAAGCCCAAGAAGGTCATCTGCCTCCCAATCTTGCTCATCATAAAGGGATGGGGGATAGACCATGAGAGGGGTCACATTGAGGGAAATGTTGAACACAACACGTGGATCTCATGTAGAGGATCAACATCCAAGGGAGGATCCTCATGTAATTCACTAAAGGAAAGGTCCATCGATCATGTGTAGGTCATGGACATCAATTGTATCTCTCCTAAGGACTCAAATACATCCTCTTTATGGGAAGTGTGATCAGAGTCACTATTAGAATAGATGACAATCAATGGTTGTCCATTACTAATAGTAGGATCGTGAGCACTAGTCACCACAAGTGGAGATGAGGTCTCTACAAGTTCTAGTAGAGCAAAAACTAAAGGATTCAATGGTGGTGATAGTTGCATGTTCTTTGGCTTGCAGAAAGGTAGGGTGGGGTAGTGCTCTAGTTTATTCTTAGGCTACATGAATGGAATGTATAGGTCAATTATAATAGGATGCAAGACATCAGGGAACACCTGATGCTAGATACGCAGGATAGGAGTTGGCTCTAACAAAGTGGTGCTAGGAGCATTGTTGACATCAAGCTATGGTGGTGAAGGAGGAGTCAGAGATGGCAAAGAAATAGGAGGATCAACAAGCTAAGAGGGCGAAGGAGTCAAGGGATCCACAAGTGGCTGCACTGGAGAAGGATGCCCATTGGAAGGGTGCACCTCAACAACACTCTCGTGGGTCGTGACATGATGATGATGCCAATGATCTCTTCCCTGTTGGTTCCATCGAGAGCAACCCATAGACTTTGTTGAGGGAGTTGTAGGGTCTTCCAACATGGGTTATGGGTCATCCACATTTATAGGGATATGTAGGGAGATTGACAAAACCTCTAAGGATTGGATGACCGCAAGTGAGGGGAGGGTTCTTCAACATGAGTTACTTTCCTCTTGTAATCAAAGGGGTAGGAGGAACAAGAGAAACCACATGGGGTTAGGGAGCCACTAGAGGAGGAGTAGCAAGAGCACTCAATAGCAATGGGTTTCCTTGTGTTGTCAAAGAAGCAAGAGGAATAAAACTAGCCAATGGAGATTGAGAGGTCCCAGGAGTGCATGGTGATCTAGGATGTACATGTAGAGGTCCTCGAGGTCTCATGTAAGACAAGAAGGTGGAAATATAGAGTATGTTCCTGAAGAATGGGGGAGGGGAGGTGCACTTTGCGTGGATTGCTTTCCTCATCCTATCATAGAGACAATGGGATGAATAGGAGCAACCTCTAATGAAAAAGACACGTGAGGGGGAGTAGCCAGTGTAGATGACAAAGAGGCACCAATAAGCAATTGGGATATATGATTCACTTTAAACTTTTGGTATGAAAGGAACAAGAGGTCAACAGCATGAGGCCCCATGGGATCGGTTGTCAACTTGAAGTAGTCTAAGGAGAAGTTTCCTCAGAAGGCGAAGGGCTTGAACCCACTATGGTAGATAGTGTACACCTAGCCTTTGTGTAGGAACTTCAACAGCTTGTGGAATATTGAAGGGATTGCTCTCATGTAAATGAGCCATGTATGGCCCTATTTCATGCAAAATTGGTCAGAAGTAGGGATCATAGAAAAGGTAACATCTAGGGCCTTAGGTCCAACCTTGATAGGAAGGGTAAGCAAACCCATGGTAAAATGAGAGGACCCATCATGTACCCATATCCGAACTTTCAATTTCTCATACTGATCTTGATACAACTCATGTATGTAAAGGAACTCTTCAATAATCGCATTTACCATGAACATCGAATTGACTAGTATGCCCTTAATGGGCCTTTTGTCAACCATGGCAGTGATATAGAGGGGTCCATCATAAATGTGTGGTAGCACATCGATGGGAAAGAAGAAGATGATAGGGTCAGCAGGGAAGCACTCTCAACTGGGTCAAGGGTGGTCATCCACCATAGCAATCATCTGGGAAATAGAGGAAGAAGGCTCATCAATAGACTCTTAAGCAATCACTATGTCAGAGGGAAGCTCAATAACATTTGTTAAATGATTTGGAAATGGATTCGTATAGATTTGAATGTTTTGGTTTGGTGGAGTGACTAACTTATTCCCTTTGTCATTCACTCTAACGACTTATATAATATTTTGATCAATGAGGTCTTGCACATTGTGCTTGAGACGTATACATCTTTCAATATCATGTCTAGCTACTCTGTGGAACTAGAAAAGGGCCTTCAGGTCATATGAAGGTGGTAGGGGTTTATAAGTATCGACAGGGCTAACAAGTGGTAGATGGATAAGGTTGTTGTCTAACAACTGTTGCATGATGAAGTAAAGGGATTCAGAGAGTGGGGTAAATTGTCAAGTCCTTAGTTTTTCTTGTGAAGAGAGGACCATAACATTGTTATTAGGTGTTGTGGAAGCTACATTTTTATTATTATTAGAATTTATTTTGATAAAGTTCTTATATTTCTTGTAATTAAAAGAGGAACCAACATCAGATTTCCTAGTAGGATTCTGTAATGAGGAGCCCTCATACTGATTTACTGACTACTGGTAATCGCAAAGTGTCATGCAGAGTTGCGTAAATGACTGGTAGCCCATGGTCAGAATCTTATCTCTAATCTGTGGCTGTAGGTTTCTGATTAAAATCCACTGCACATTAGAGTCAGGAAGAGCATAAGGTATTTGCAAGAGGAGATCCTGATACTGACTAATGAAGTCAGCCAATTTCACATTCATAGTTTCCTTGCAATGGACAAGATCATTCAAAGTGACCTGTGGTCCAATGTTAGCTTGAAAATGTTGGAGGAATTGATTAACTAGTTGTTGGAATGAAGTGATGGAATGATCAAGGAGAGAACAAAACTAGTCCAATGTTGTTTCCGTGAGAGATCGGGGAAATTTTTTTCTAGTGGAAAATCATTGAAAATAAAATCACTACATATAGCGGTAAACAAAGACACATGGTTCCATGGGTCTCCCTTATCATTATATGTCTCAAGACGTGGCACCTTGAAGTTTGGTGGAAGAGGTGCATATAGAATAGCTAGTGATAATGGACTACGAGTATAATATGAAGGATTTGAAGGCTAAGACATGGAAGTGGATATACTGGCCAACTATTATTGCAAGGTATTGACATTTGTAATAGGTAGTTAATGACAGGGTCGGTAGTGTTGGTGGATTGTGTTTGGGAATTCTAGTTTTGAGTGATGGATTGAGAAGAGAGAGGTGGTGGTTGAGGAACTCCAGGGTTGACGCTTGAGAAAGTGAATGGTAAAGAATTATTTTGGGGAATGAAACCATACTGATGTATAGGGTTCCCACTTGATCCCATAGAAGTAGTGTTAACGTTGTTCGGTTGTACAATGGTTGTCAAAATCTAAGCTTGAGAGCTATTCTACTATGACTCACTACATGTCTGCGCATAGCTAGCTAATGAAGGACATTGTTGTTCACTATGTGAGCCAAGCCATGAAGGACATCCACACCATATGGATCACTATATAACAACCATCTAAGATTCTTAACTAGGGGTACAATTTTCTTGGCTAGGTGTTCAGTATGAAAGTAGTCACAAAATTCAGCTAGCTGGTTATATAATGATTGTAGTTGGTCTACAGGTACACTAGAAATAGATGTATCTATACTAGGAGAATCTATAAAGTCATTTAGTCTAGAGAGAGGATTAGTGTGAGAGTGTGCGATAGTAGGAATTTGTACTCTAGAATTAGGCAACGAGAAGGAGAAAATGTCATTGTCAGAGTTACCAGGAGCACAGGAAGCCATGAACAATTTCACACTTCTATGAATGAATAATTAAGAGTTAGAGCATCGAGTCATAAAGCTCATAAATTAATACAAGCTCCACAACACACACGTACTCACATATTTAATGATAAGATAAGAATAAGAAGAGGAGGAATGTTTTTGTTTTTGAGGAGGTCTTGAGTTTTTATTTTTATTATTTTAAAATGTTTTATTCACATCAAGTTTACCAAAATGTGATGAGGTTGAAAATTTGATTCTAAATAAACTACCACTAATTAGAACAAACTTCAATCACACACATTAGAATCCCAACTGACGAAGATGTCTATCTTTCTATTGTCCAAATAGGAAGGGCAAGACTATCTAGGTTGGATTATTTTGTTTGAATTGAAATGAAAATGAACCAACTAAACTAATGAAATTAACTAAGCATAGCAGGAAATGAGTAAATAAGAAAAGATAGAGAATTGAAATCATAGAAATTGATTTAGAAATAGAAATAATAGACAATAAGGAACCCGACTTTAAAGTTTGGAACTCACTACTAGGGACACCAACGTTTGGTGCAAACATCTACGTTGGGTGCTATAGTTTGTACAGACCCAAAATTTGTAATCCATATGTGTATGGATTCACATAGGTTTTGGTGAATCCTGTTGACAACAGAGGTGGAAGTTAATGTATGGAAATAAAATATTAACAAATAATTAGAAATAAAATAAAGACAAGGAAAGGGGTGAAATGTGCAAACATTCGTGCATTTGTGATCCTTCCTCGCTCGATCTTCAACCTGCAAGAAGAGAGGGAAAGGGTTGGGTTGTATGGAGGTTTGCCTCAGTCAAACCTCATTTTTGGTATTTCTACCTCAATGATAGTTAGATTTGATGAATGAAAAAAGTATGTGCTCTTGTATCTTATGTGTGTCTAGAATAGTGGTGAGTAGTGACAAGCAATTGTGCATTAAAGATAAATGATAAAGTACTTCAAATCATAAAGACAAGGATTAATCTAAATGAAATGAAAGAAATGTTCAAGAGATGGTTATGAAAGATTCACCGAAAGGCTATTGTGTTAGAGAACAAGAAGACTCTATTCTTCAAGGATGGCAATCACGTGTGAGTGTGCAATAAGAATTGCAGTAAGTCACATGAAATTGATGACCTGCAATAGATAGATAACATGCGAATGCAATGGTATAAGTAATATGAGAGTGAGTAATCAGTTCGACAAAGCTTTTCTATTGAAAATTGTGATCCTTTGAATGGAAAAGTGAAAGAGTTTTTATAGAAAAGGAAGGAGGGTAAAAAGTTGGGAAAAGAGCCATTGGCACACAGATAGACATGCAAAAATCTTGGAATGTTGCACAAAAATGTACCTTATAAAATGAGTTGATGAACTGGAAGATACTATCGGGACACTAGCTCTTAGCGCAGATGTTCACGCCTATCACTCCAATCCAGGAAACTTCAAGTCTTAAAAGGCCAAGATCACTTGGGACATTGCTATGGTCTGGGTACTTTTGCATATTTAGGTTTAGCAAGAAAAAAGGGGTTAATAAAGAGGTTAAAGGGGAATGAATGTGAAAGTGAGTACCAATTAGAGCATGAAATTGTGTGCAAGCACAATTTACAATGCTACATATTGCAAGCTTGGTCTAACTCCCTTTCTTTCTAGAGTCAAACTCGAGGCATAGTTGTCTTCACCATTACTTGATGCTATTTTATATTGACATCTTGTTAGTAGAATCATTCACCTAACTCATACCTAGCTTAACATTTCAAATTCTATTGGCATGGTCTCTTGATTTATGCAAGATCCCTATGCACTATATTGGAAGGTAGCCAAGTGGATTCTCCACTACATACAAGGTACTCATAGTTATGTGATTCATTATGAAATAGGTACTAATATTGACTTGGTTGGGTATACTAATTCGGACTAGGAAAGTGATTATTCGGATCACAAGTTCACTTTAAGTTATAACTTCTCACCTAGTTTGGGTCCTATATATTGATTGAGAAAGAAGCAACATGTTATTTCTCTATCTTCGACTAAGGCTATGTATTAGGGGTAGTGAATGCCACCACTAAAAGAATTTAGATTCAATATATTTTCATCAAGTTTGGTATCTAGCTTAGTCAACCATCTATCATATTATGTGATAATCAAAGTACTATTTAGAAATCATAGAACTTAATCCACCATCAATAGAACAAACACATTTAGTTTCACATGCATTATATAGCTAGGAGCTTATTCATGGATAGGCCATTGATCTCTGATACTACCTGACTATTGTGTAGATTGTTGAAATCTTCACCAAACCCTTTATAGAAAGAAAGTTTCTTCATTTATGAGATTTTTTAGGGGTGCAAGAGGCTACTTTTGCAGGGCAACCTAGTCCTCTCTCTCTCTCTCACCGAGTCTCTACCTCCTACCCTCTCTCTCTCTCACCTCTCTACCTCCCTCCCTCCCTCCCTCTGTCTCTCTCTCTACCTAAAGCTTTGATATAGAGATAAAGATAGAAAGAGGGGGAGAGAGATAGAGAGGGACATAGAAATATAAAGATAGAGTTAGAGAAAGGGAGGGAGAGATAGAGATAGAGAGGGAGAGGGAGAGATATAGAGACACGAGGATAGAGATGGAAAGAGATAGAGAGGGGGACATAGAGATAGAGAGATAGCATTAAAGAGAGGGAAATATATATATATATATATATATATATATATATATATATATATATATATATATATATATATTAGGGTTTCAAGGTTTCAGACTTAGCCAAATTCAAGGGTTCAACAACATGCATTAGAGTAAAGGCACAGGGACCCCTTATCTCTCTCTCTCTCTATATATATATAATAGGGACCCCTTATATATATATAGAGAGAGAGAGATAAGGGGTCCCTGTGCCTTTACCCTAATGCATGCTGTTGAACCCTTGAATTTGGCTAAGTTTGAAACCTTGAAACCCTAAAAAATTGACTAAGTCTAAAATATGAGGGATCCTTTAAATTCTAGAATCTACAATTTAATTCACATGGATCTGAAACCACTCTCAAACATCCTGCCAGTACATAAATATAACTTAAAGTATAAGAACTTAGGTAAATAGTAAAAGGTAAATACCAACTTATACTTAAATGTTTATTTTATGTATATACCCCTAGTCTCTTCCTAGAGTGAACGAACTTTAAGAATTCCTATTTTAACTACTTTAAAACACAAGCACGTTATAATGCACTCACATTATAATATCTAGGCTCGGTAACTACTGAAACATAACATGAGTGCATTATAATGCACTCCCGTTATCTCTTATTTGGACCAAAAAGTGGTTTTGGCCACTTTTTGGTCCCCCATCTTTCTGCATAGCCTGAAGGCATTAAATGTAATGCTCTTCCATATGTTGTAACCCTATAGGCTTAGAAAACACCACAACAAGATTATCCAAAATTTATTGCAAATTTGCAAGAGTGCTAGAAGTAATAGAAGGGTTGAATTGAATGGAGTAGAGATAAGAAATGATCCCATAAGATCATTTCTTGAGAAGCTTCTCCATTTGATGGGAACTGATAAGACTGATAAAAATAGGTAGAAGAGCCTTCAAAGTGTACTTCTTCCTATTATCAGAGAACTACATCCAAAGTTTAGAAAAATTCCACAAGATTGGGCCAAGGGTAAGACAAACATATATGTATAAAGGGTATAGTCACCCACCATAATTTGAACATTTTGATATTTTAATTTACAAGGAAAAGTTCCCCCATTAGTGATCATAACTTCAAAGTTGGATCATTGGTACACAAAGCAATCAGTTTGTTTGGAAAGACATAGATCAATCAAGTTATGCATGCTACTAGGGTCAATGAGAATAGTAAGGGGAATCTTCTCAAAGTACCCTTTGACTTTTATAGTTTGAGGAGTGGTGACCCCTGCTAGGGCATGGATAGAAATTTCTATATGGGTGTCCACAAGAGAGTAATTGATGGTAGGTAGTTCTTCTTCTTAGGTTTCATGAGCATCTTCCCACTCTTCAGAATATGCATGTGACTCAGCATTGAGGAGATATAGCTTTTGTTACACACATTCATGGCCCCTTGTGAACTTTTTATTATAGTTCTAGCAGAGTCCCTTTTCATAGTGAGCTTGCATTTCATCCTTGGTGAGGCATTTAATGGGAGTGGTCTTCAAAGGTTGTGGTATAAGAGGAGATGGTGATATAGTATTCTTGAAGGGAGCTAAAGTGGAAAAAGGATGTTGACTCATGAGCTTATCCTCTACAAGTTTTTCCAAGCCCAAATCTTCTATCATGTCCTTTGGTTTGAACATTTTGACCTCAAAGTAGATTTGATCCTGAAGGACACTAATGAAGAAACTTGTGAAAAAAGAGTCAAACAAACCTTAAGTATGATTAACAAGGTGCTCAAATTTAGTCTGATGTTCTCAAACTATGCCAGTTTGTCAAAGATTGGTAAGAGCACCAGTAAAACCCTCATTGGCACTAGGGCCAAATCAACCCAACAAGTGGTTGACAATTTAAGTTTCCCAATTGGGTTCACCATTAGACTTGAGATACTTGTTGATAATGTTGGGCAACTTATTTCTCCAAATGGAATGATGTAATAGGGACTCGATTCATTGAATAAGTATTATGCAGATTGAAGTATTATTTAGCTTGGTAAAGCCAGTTCGTTGGATCTATGTTGTCAAATCTAGGGAAGTCCAATTTTGGGCCACATACTACAAATCTAGAGGAATTTCCACTCTTAGATGGCTCCTCAATATTGAGTTGGTTGTTGAGAGTTGCATTCTAGGCATTAAGACCATGTATTAGTTATGCCAATTTAGCTATTTGAGTCTCCAATTCAACAAATTTCTAGTCTATGTTGTGGGTGCTTGAGTGAGTAGACACCACCATTAGTAGGATAGGGTGTTGAAATTTTTTTCCAAAAATATGTCTCAAAATGATCAGCACAATAATATAGCTCTAATGGGATAGTTTACTAGAAATGGAAAAATGAAAAAATACTTTTTTTATTTCAAGTTTTTTTAATTCTAGATCCCTTTGGGGAAAATTTTCAAATCATTTGTCTCTGCAGTTTCTAAAACAATTTATGTCAACCTTGTTCCAATTTTTCTATTATACATTATACTCTACTTTTCCTTTAAATAAAAATCTTTCTTTTATATTTTATTATTTCTAAAAGCCCAAAAAAGTTGTATGTTGCTATTTCTGAACAAAGACAAACTTCTTCTGCTATTGTGTGAAACCATTTGCATGTACTATTACTATCCTATAAATTTGTAGCTAATAGTAACTAGTGGTGGTTTTTGTTACCTTTCTAATATGCTAGGATGGACAAGGGGAGCTCGTAAAAAAAGAAGATTGCTATAGGGAGTGTTTGGTCTATGAGCCCGTGAATATATAGATCCTTACAAATTTCTAGTATGACACAAGTAACTTCCTAGGGAAAATTGCTTACTGGTGCATCACAAATGATAGAAAGACAATGGCTTCTTATAGCTATGTTTTGAAAATCATAAGAGGTCTTTCTATATACCCAAGGGTATATAGAAGCACAAGATCATATACAAAGGTTATTTGATGGCATGGTTTCGAAGGGGAACTCCTCCATTCTTCACTGGAACCTATATAGGGAAATCTAGCTTAGCCCAAAATGATAGCTCTTTTGTGCTTATTTCAAAACCCTTTGTACTGGGTTTCTACCCTATCAATTAAAAATATACTAATAGAAACAAAAGACGAGTACATTTTTAGGAAAAAATCAATGCTATTATTGTTGTAACCACTTGAACTATTCACCAAGATCCCAAAAGGGTGAGTTGAGAGAATATGGTGGATAGTTGTATAAGCCTCAAGAGGAAAAAAATTTGTTGTAGCAAACACGGCCCTCAAAAGAGCTTTAATACCATATGTCAGGAACATTCCTGCAACAAATTATCCAAAACACAAAACACTAGAAATAAATGTTGAAATAGAAACATAGTGAATTTATTATATTGATTGATAGAAATTTGTTATAGAATATCATTGTCTTCTTCAAAGGAGCAACCTTCTTTGAGCAACACAATACAATAAAATTCATGAATCTCCAAATAATAGCCTAATCCATGTATTTATATTATTTCTAACAAAGCTAACTACTATTTCCCAAACATATCGAATTATTCATAATAGCTCAAGGGATGACTTATAAAGCATGTGTCCAAATCTTTTATTACAATAATAAAATAGCGAAGACTAAGCATACCTAACAAAATGATTGAAAACAACAAACAATCATGCATAGATACTTAAACATCAACGTAAACAGATAATATTGTTTAATGCTCTAATAATGCACCTTTAATGATTATGCAAGAAATAATAAGAGATTTTAGATGATTTTCTCATGTGAAATGAATTAGGGTTAGTCAAGTGCAATTTCAAAGGGTGCAAATGAAACATTCTACACTTCAAGCTAGCACACAATGATTAGTTGGAATTGAGTCAGCTTATACCCACAATTAAATTTAAATTTAAAATATTTGAAATCATTTTCATGGCTATAAATTTAAGTATGAGTAATGGATAAATAAACAAAAAGTAAAACTAATCCTTAAAATAAGTGTACATAAAATCAATCTAAATTTAAATTATGTATAAACTTTTATACAACACTACATAGGTTGTTCTTAAATATCATGCACTTCAACAGTGAAAGGTTAATTTTAACCAATAAAAATAGGACAAATATTTACCACTTTTTATTGTGAATGAGATGTAAATTTACTATTGACTGTTTGACTATTAAAATGGATGATATTTAAGTAGAGTGCACCTCTTATACATTATTTATCAAATAAAAATCAACTAAACTCAAAAAGTGCAATGAATACAACTTTCATCATTAAAATAACCAAATACTAATATAAAGCTACATATAAATTTTAAAGATTCCTCACATTCCATTATCACTAAAAACTACTCTTACAAAAAAAAATCTAAAAACTTATTCAAAATACACCATCCCTTAAAATAATTTCATTCCCCTCTATATTCGCCGCCCACGTTCATTTGAAGTCCACCGGCCAATTGTAATCACAACCGTCTTAATTATAATTATAATTACTTGTGGTGGAGAGTGAGAATGATGAGAGAACCGAAAGCAATTGGATTAGGATTAGGATTTCTCTTAAGATGACAGAATGATGTGAGAGTAGGGTCGTCAATCAGCATCAGCATGCACCAGAAAAAAAGATTACCCAATCACTGACTGGTTCAGAGAAAAAAAAAAAAAGATTGAAGTGTCACAGCTTTACAAGATAAAAACTTGCTTACAAGAGGCAAAGTTATATGATAGAATAAATCCAGTATTACATAATGGGAAGAAGGAATGAAAAGATGTGGCAGATGAAAGTTTGCAGTTTGGTTTTGGTCTATGCTACATCTGTGGGCGTAGGCAAAGCAGAGGTGCAGCAGATGGGTATTGCTCCAGAGTCTCGTGTGAATACTACCAAAATCAGTCATAAACACAGTAAGCTCATTCGTCCAACTGCAGCAGCAGGTATTCTGTTTTCCATTCTCTTCTTGTGCGTGTGTGCAGCTCTCTTCTGCTTCGTATATGGATCTCCCAACAACAACCTCCGCTCTCCTGTTACAACTACCAGTGATCCTAAGCATGATCATTCTCCTCCAGTGGAGTGACAAATGTTTGTGCAACAGCAATTTTTTTGCTCACAATAGATGGGTTTTTGTAAAAACTGAGAGGTCTTATTCCTTTCATGTTGTTGGTACTGCTAAATTTCATCTCTCTTATGAGGAAACTGGACTCTCTTGTTATGCCATATTACTGCATAGCAAAGCTGTTGCATGATCCTTCTGATGATGTTTGTGTTCATTTTTACTCACAAGTTACTATGTTTTTTATTATGGTAAGTTGCAAATGAGGGTGCAGATCCCTTTAACAAAAAACCACAACGGGCAGCAAAACAGGCCCAACAGGCCACCAACAGCAGACAAGAAACACACTAATAGTAGCTAAGCATTATAAAGTCCATACAATAAAACTAGTACCATAACCAAAAACTAATTACAAACAAAAACTAATTAAAAACAGAGGCACAAGTTACTATGTTGCATAAGATATCAGTGATCTTTTTGTATGAACTCTCTCCGAGATCACTTTATTTAAACATTATCTGTTTCAATGGTTAAACAATCAATAGCAATTTTACGCCCTCATGCATACCAAAAAGTGGTAAATGTTTGTCCTATTTTTAGTGGTTGAAATTGGCAACCAAAAAGTGGTAAATGTTTGTCCTATTTTTAGTGGTTGAAATTGGCATTTGACTGTTGAAATAGACGATGTTTAAGAATAGTCCTCCGTGATTAACCTTCAATATACTTTTGGAGAGATTTGTTGAGTGATTGTTGTCAAAGTTCTTTTATGTATACAATTCTGAATTCACTAATTTGAAAGGTGGTTTGTTAATTTTGTATTTCTCATAAGCACAAATGGGCTGAAGAAAACTCTTTTTATATTTTCCTAGCCAAATTGGGTATTCTTAAACAATAGTTCAATGGTCAAAGGTAAATTTGACATTATCTTTTCCTAGCCAAACTGGGTATTCTTAAACAACAGTTCAATGGTCAAAGGTAAATTTGACCTTATCTTTTCCTAGTTGAACTGGGTATTCTTAAACAACAGTTCAATAGTCAAAGGTAAATTTGACCAATAAAAAGTAGCGCAACTATTTACCACTTTTTGGTTGGGATGAGGCATAAAATTGATATTAATTGTTTGACCATTGAAGAGTGTGATGTTTAATTAGATTCATAGAACCTATTAAAAGAAACTTTAGTTAACCCCTATAAAAGGAAAGGTTTAAACAACCTGTTCATTGTCAATAGATCAATTATTTATGTGAGATTGTCTCTCCCACATTTAAACAACCAATAATTGTTCATTGTTGGACTTATCAAAGGACCATATAACCTAATCTATAAACTAATTCAGACTCTTTTGACAAAAGAGTATATATGTACTATGTAAGTATACATGTATCATCTATGAATATACATTTAGTGTATAGTTATATTAAATTTTTATATTTATATTTTGATATCTTGTTAGATATTAATTGACTAGTGCACAGAATAAAACATTAATACTTTTTCTTTTCATGTTCTCAACTAGTTCATATCCTATGTATTTGTGTATACTTCTTATGTAATCTTGTTTGCTATAAACTATTTTTTTATATAATTACTCGTGTTTTCACTTTTTATCAACAACAAAAAACACTAGAATACTTTTAATGATAAAAAATTAAATTTAAAGCTTTTATAAATTGAGTTATTGAGAATGAAATAACAAACATATGTTAGTTGAGAAATAAAACATACATGTGTTGAAATGAAGTTAAGGAGAATTAGGGCTTACTTTGAAATCAATGTGAAGTATATTTTGACTACTATGACATTGTGTGAAAGAGATAGAAACCAAAATATGAAATTGAATGAACAATTAGAAACATGTGACAACTAAGCCCTGACAATTTGAGGGGGCACACTGATGAGCCGGTTTAGTTCTTGTGGTTCTATCTTGATGGCACAATTTCATCCTAGGTAGAAATAAACCTATAGGTGGCTTCATGTGTCAAACCCTCCTATTGGTACTTAGAGTTGAGACTCCTCAAATCCTTAAAGCTAATCAGTTCTTGAGTGCCAATGGTGTCAAACTCAAAGAAAGGATTCTGTTGAAATGGTGCAAGAGCACCTAGTTGATTGCATGCCTATATGAGACAATTTTTTGTTAATTTTGGTTTTAATGTAATAAGGTAATCTTTGGACCATGTTTCATGTATGTTTGAGTCCTTGTTAAGTTGCTAGGTAGTTTGTGGGTCCTAATTGTTCAATCTTGCAAATGTTGTTTTTATTGCAAAAATGCAAAAAAATGGAATATGAAGGGTCATCGGTTGGAAGGAAGGCATTTGAACAGTTGGAAACTCAAATGGAAGTTGATAAACATTGGGGTAAATGTTAAATAATCTTGGGAAGGTCAAGACCAAGTGGGGTTGGTTGTATTTTCAAGAAATTCAATAAAAGTAGCTCTGTTTTCTACATTTCTAAACATTATTTTGTTGTTGCAGTGAATTATACAGCCTTGAATGGTCATTTCATGGCATGAAACCAATTGGAGGTGATGTGGAATTGATTATACTTTCTATTTCACTTTATCCCATTGAATTTCATTAAGATTTGAGTGTTTTAGAGCCAAATTACTGAAAACTGGTCTAAAACCCTAAGTTTTGGCATAGAAGTTGCATAGGAGTTAGGGTTTGAAGAAGAACTCTTAGGTAGTGATTGAAATTAATTGGATAAGGTTTGATAGTCACCATATGATGTGTCTGAGCCATTGGCATGGAGATTTGAACCTTGGAGTGTGAAAACCTTGTTGTGACCTAGTGAAGCAAGCCTAATTAGGCCTAATTCAAAGCGTAGCAACAGAGATTTGACCTTCATATTCCAAAACAACCCCACCTACAAACTTGGTATGTTGTTAAGTGTCTTAATGGGTATCTAAATCTACAATTAGTTTATGGGTGTGAGGTATGCTCCAGGAATTATGTGGGAAAAACCTTGTTTGATGTCCTACTAGGGGAATTGTGAGAGAAACCCATGAAATTAGGGTTCTAAATTTGAAAAGTTTGAGTTTTGAATTGGTTTGTATTCATCCAACCTACTCTACATCAAATTGGTATCAGAGGTAGAGGTCTTGAGCATGTAGAGTCTACACCAGGACCTGCTAGTGGAAAAGAGAAGTGGTGAAACTGCAGATAGTAGGTTATGAACTTTGTGTAGGTTGCAAGTTGAGGTTGTGTGGAAAGTGCTCAACAAAATCTCTTGGAATCCAGGAGAATGTTTTATGATGAAGAAAGAATTTTTGAAGCCACAAAAAGAGAAGCAAGAGCCCATCCAGAGAAGCAATGTGTTTCGAACTATTTGGAAGTCAGGTGGAAAGTGTTGTAGAGTGGTTGTGGATGGCAGTAGCACAAATAATTTGGTGTCATTATAGATGGTTGAGAAGTTGAAATTGAAGAGAAGAAAGCATCCAAACCCTTACAATATTTCTTGGTTGCAAGGAGATCGTCAGATATGGGTAAGTGAACAATGTATTGTTGATTTTCAGATTCGTAGATATAAGGATTAGATTATATGTGATATAGTACCTATGGATGTATGCCATGTTTTGTTGGGTCAACCATGGCTCTATGATAGAGAAGCTATGCATAATGGAAGAAAAAATACATATTGCATAATAAAGGATGGGGAAGAGTATGTTTTGAGTCCATTGCAGGATAAACAAGAGGAAGTGGTGAAAGAAGTTGTAGCAATATGCCCTGATGGAGGCATAGCGAAAGAGGTTAAAAAAGAAGAGGAAAGTGCATCAACGACTAAGGATAAAGAAGAAAGAGAAGAGGCTATGGTAGAGGTTTCTAAGGATGAAAAGAAAAAAGGATATAGTCGTAGAGGAAGATGGTGAGATCACACCAAAGATTGAGGAGCAATGTAATGTTGTAGCAATTGAAGAGGATAATATTATAGCAGTTGTGAGTCCTTTGGAGGACATGATGATGGTGGTAGAAATGGCTGGTGAATATGAAAAAGTTGCAGTAGAGAATGAGAGTGAAAAAGATATAGCAATAGACAATGACGATGAAAAGGTTGTAGGGAAAGAGGTAATGCATAATATGCTTTATTTTTATGATGAGGATGAAAGTGGATTGTATGTAGATAAAAAGATTGCAGATAGTGAGAAGAAAGATAGCAAGAGGAAAGATGTTGTAGCTGTAGTAGAGGAACTGATGAAAGAGGTGAGAAGCAAAGGTGAAGAGATCAAAGATAAACTACAAGGGAAAAAGAGCAAGTTCAAGCATACAACAAAACTGGAGAACAAGGGGGTTCATTTCAAGGATGGAGGATACATGGTAGCAGGTAATGATGCTAGTTATACAACATTCACAGATGAAGCACGGGTTAAAGATCATCCATCAAGTAAGTCTGTGTAGTTGGAGCATATCTTAGGTGACAAAGAGTTCAAGAACACAAAAGATAATGCCTATTTTTCAGTATTTGGTTCATTGGAAGGGTTTACTAGATGGAAATTTCACTTGGAGGTTAGAGGATGATAGGAACACACCTAAATCTTTTGTTACAACACCGTCCTCAATGGGACTTGAGTCTATTTTGCCCAGGGAGTATGGTGCAGGAGCACCTAGTTGATTACATGCCTATATGAGGCAATTTTTTGTCAATTTTGGTTTTAATGTAATAAGATCATCTTTGGACCATGTTTCATATATGTTTGAGTCCTTGTTAAGTTTCTACGTAGTTTGTGGGTCCTAATTGTTCAATCTTGCAAATGTTGTCTTTATTACAAAAATACAAAAAAATGGAATATGAAGGGTCATCGGTTGGAAGGAAGGCATTTGAATAGTTGGAAACTCGATTGGAAGTTGGAAAATGTTGGGGGAAATGTTAAATAAGCTTGGGAAGGTCGAGACTAAGTGGGGTTGGTTGTATTTTGAAGAAATTCAATAAAAGTAGCTCTGTTTTCTGCATTTCTGAACATTATTTAGTTTTTGCAATGAATTGTACGAACTTGTACGGTCATTTCATGGAATGAAACCAATTGGAGGTGATGTAGAATTGAGTTTACTTTCTATTGCACTTTGTCCCATTGAATTTCATTAAGATTTGAGTGTTTTAGAGCCAATTTACTAAAAACTGGTCTAAAACCCTAAGTTTTGCCATAAAAGTTGCATAGGAGTTAGGGTTTGAAGAAGAACTCTTAGGTAGTGATTTAAATTGCTTGGATAAGGTTTTATAGTCACCATATGATGTGTCTGAGCCACTCGCATGGAGATTTGAACCTTGGAGTGTGAAAACCTTGTTGTGACCTAGTGAAGCAAGCCTAATTAGGCCTAATTCAAAGCGTAGCAACAGAGATTTGACCTTCATGTTCCAAAACAACCCCACCTACAAACTTGGTATGTTGTTAAATGACTTAATGGGTATCTAAATCTACAATTAGTTTCTAGGTGTGAGGTCTTCACCAGGAATTATGTGGGGAAAACCTTGTTTGCTGTCCTATTAGGGGAATTGGGGAATTGTGAGAGAAACCCATGAAATTAGGGTTCTAAATTTGAAAAGTTTGAGTTTTGAGTTGGTTTGTATTCATCCAACCTACTCTGCATCAAATTGGTATCAGAGCTAGAGGTCTTGAGCATGTAGAGTCTACACCAGGAGCTGCGGGTGGAAAAGAGAAGTGATGAAACTACAGATAATAGGTTATGAACTTTGTGTAGATTGCAGGTTGAGGTTGTGTAGAAAGTGTTCAACAAAATGTCTTGGAAGCCAAGAGATTTTTTTATGATGAAAGAATTTCTAAAGCCACAAAAAGAGAAGCAATAGCCCATCTAGAGAAGCAATGTGTTTCAAACTATTTGCAAGTTGGGTGGAAAGTGTTGCAGAGTGGTTGTGGACAGCAGTAGCATAGATAATTTGGTGTCATTAGAGATGGTCAAGAAGCTGAAATTGAAGAGAAGAAAGCATCCAAACCCTTACAATATTTCTTAGTTACAAGGAGATCGTCAGATATGGGTAAGTGAACAATGTATTGTTGATTTTTAGATTCATAGATATAAGGATCAAATTGTATGTGATATAGTACCTATGTATTATGCCTTGTTTTGTTGGGTCGACCATGGCTCTATGATAGAGAAGATATACATAATGGAAGAAAAAATACATATAGCATAATAAAGGACGGGGAAGAGTATGTTTTGAGTCCATTGCAGGATAAACAAGAGGAAGTGGTGAAAGAAGTTGCAACAATATGCCCTAATGGAGACATAGCAAAAGAGGTTGAAAAAGAAGAGGAAAGTGCAGTAGCGGCTGAGGATAAAGAAGAAAGAGAAGAGGCTATGGTAGAGGTTTCTAAGGATCAAAAGAAAAAAGGATATAGTTGTAGAGGAAGATGGTGAGATCACAACAAAGATTGAGGAGCAATGTAATGTTGTAGCAGTTGAAGAGGATAATGTTACAACAGTTGTGAGTCCTTCAGAGGACACGATGATGGTGGTAGAAGTGGTTGGTGAATATGAAAAAGTTGCAGTAAAGAATGAGAGTGAAAAAGATATAGCAATAGATAATGACGATGACAAGGTTGTAGAGAAAGAGGTAATGCATAATATGTTTTATTTTTATGATGAGGATGAAAGTGGATTGTATGTATATAAAAAGATTGCAGCAGATAATGAGAAGAAAGATAGTGAGAGGAAAGATGTTGCAGCTATAGCAGAGCAACTAATGAAAGAGGTGAGAAGAAAAGGTGAAGAGATCAAAGATAAACTACAAGGGAAAAAGAGCAAGTTCAAGCATACACCAAAAATGGAGAACAAGGGGGTTCATTTTAAGGATGGAGGATACATGGTAGTAGGTAATGATGTTGGTTCTAGAATATTCTCAGATGAAGCATAGGTTAAAGATCATCCATCAAGTAAGTCTCTGCAGTTGGAGTATATCTTATGTGACAAAGAGTTCAAGAACACAAAAGACAATGCCTATTTTCAGTATTTGGTTCATTGGAAGGGTTTACCAGATGGAAATTTCACTTGGAGGTTAGAGGATGATAGGAAAAAACTTAAATCTATTGTTACAACACTGTCTTCAATGGGACTTGAGTCTATTTTGCCTAGGGAGTATGGTGCAGGAGCACCTAGTTGATTACATGCCTATATGAGGCGATTTTTTGTCAATTTTGGTTTTAATGTAATAAGGTCATCTTTGAACCATGTTTCCTGTATGTTTGAGTCCTTGTTAAGTTGCTAGGTAGTTTGTGGGTCCTAATTGTTCAATCTTGCAAATGTTGTCTTTATTGCAAAAATGTAAAAAAATGGAATATGAAGGGTCATCAGTTGGAAGGCATTTGAACAGTTGGAAACTCAAATGGAAGTTGGGAAACATTGGGGGAAATGTTAAATAAGCTTGGGAAGGTTGAGACCAAGTGGGTTTGGTTGTATTTTGAAGAAATTCAATAAAAGTAGCTCTGTTTTTTGCATTTCTGAACATTATTTTATTGTTGCAGTGAATTGTATAGCCTTGTACAGTCATTTCATGGTGTGAAACCAATTGGAGGTGATGTGGAATTGAGTCTACTTTTTGTTTCACTTTGTCCCATTGAATTTTATTAAGATTTGAGTGTTTTAGGGCCAAATTACTGAAAATTGGTCTAAAACCCTAAGTTTTGGCATAGAAGTTGCATAGGAGTTAGGGTTTGAAGAAGAAATCTTAGGTAGTAATTGAAATTGATTGGATAAGGTTTGATAGTCACCATATGATGTGTTTGAGCCACTGGCATGGAGATTTGAACCTTGGAGTGTGAAAACCTTGTTGTGACCTAGTGAAGCAAGCCTAATTAGGCCTAATTCAAAGCGTAGCAGTAGAGATTTGACCTCTGTGTTCTAAAAAAATCCCACCTGCAATTGAGATATGTTATAAAAGAGCCAAATAGGTACTCAAACCTACTTTCAGATCTTGAATTAAGTACATACTCTGAAAGTTATAGTTAAAAAGGTTGTTTTGCTGCCCCCATGGAAATAGGACAATCAGATTTTGAAGCCTCCATACCAAAGAAACCCTAGCCAAGTTTTGGATATGTTGTCGAAGAGAAAAAAAAGTACTCAAAAATGTTTTCATAGTTTGGAGTAAGGGTCTGCATAGGGAGATATGATGGAAAAACCAGTTTGTGAGGGCTACTAGAGGATTGAGGCCTAGAGCCCAAAAACCCACCTTTTAATGATTGAAAACTTGAAAGTTTGCTTTGTTGGAGTTGTTGCAAGATTATCTGTCCTTTCTCTGCATCAAAGAAAGGATTCTATTGAAATGCATAGGACAACTGAGAGGGGGGGTGAATTAGTTATCACAAAACTTTAACCACTTATGAATATCAACACATCCAATTCTTAATCACTGTTATTAAGATTAACCATGAAAGCATAAAACAAGAAGCTCAAAATAATAACACATGAGACACCAAAAAAAATTTTTGCGTGGAAAACCCTATGAGGGAAAAACCACAGTGGGTGTTAACCCACAAAAATAAATAAGTTATAGCAATATTGAAAATCAGAGGCTCACTGCAAATGTTAGGGCTCACTACCAAGGGGTGGCTCACTGCCAAGGATTGGTGAACTGATTTGATAGCATCTACTTCATGCCTGAGTTCAATTCCATTGAAGCACAATATAACATCTCTTCTCTGCTCATCTTACACCTTCGTACCTATCTTTTCATTTTCACTCCAGGACATCTTTTTGCAAATACATTACATGTTTTTATACAACTCATCAACTTTGGAATGTACATCAAGGTCGGCATTACATTTATCAACCATTGGAACAAACTCCAAGGTTGGCATTTACAAACATACATAGGAATAGGTCTGGACCTAATACAAAAATTTGCTAAGGGAAAGATGTAAAGGTGTATGTGAATCACACTACACCTTAGCTGGGACTCAAATACAATCTTCCATGCTACTACAATCTTCAATGCATCTCCGCAAATAGTGAAAGCAACCAAGTCAGCCAAGACTGGTGTTCACATTAAGACTTTCAAGAATAGTCTTTATCTACGATCCAAATTTCTCTTTGTGGACCAATCCAAAGTTAGGAACATGATCAAGAGACATCCACAAGCACATTGAAATCATTAGGAACAATCGCACAACCTCTAACCACTCTGTCAAAAGGATTCTTCAAACCGGAGCTCATAAACAACACTGTCAGCTACTGTCATAAGGAAAAGATCGCTTGCGGACCACCAAATCATGAGCCATTAAAGTTGAAGGTGCATACCATCATCTCAGACTTAACTCTAGAACTGCAGATCAAAATACTTCAATGTGGATGAATGTGGAGCATAATACATTCTCCCTGTCACCACCAACAATACAGAAAAAGTAGATTTCACTCTAAAGAACATATCTCACTCAAATCTTCATACTGAAGGCTCAAGCTTGGAACATAGCATCTTCAGATATGTATCTAAATAACTTCCAATCCATAGATAAAGATAGTTATTCTATAGGAAATACAGAGCAATCTGTTGGACTGTTCTTCTATAGACAAATATATTTTGCAACATACTATTTCTACCGGAGGAGCAAATTTTCTCAATATCCTCAATATCAAGATTTCCACCACTTACATAGGCAAATACAAAGCATCTAACTCATTACAAGCAAGCATCAAAACAAGAGCATAGTTGACACCAATGAAAACACTGATATGTTGACATCAATGACAACACCAGTTAGGCACATAGTTGCAACAATCTCCCCCTTTGTCATTGATGGCAACATATGATGTGAAAAATTGTAAAGATCTTCAAGACAAGATTCTCCCCCTTTCACTTTACACATCTGCACTCTTTCTTCTCTAATTTTTTCACATGATTTCTCTCCCCCTTTGACATCAATGGCAAAGGGCACATACTTGCATTTTGCTGCTCTAATCCAACTGAACTTTCTCTGTTATCAATATTTTCTTTATCAGGAACTTATACCGGTAACATCTAGCTACTCCCCCTGAGAGGTAGCTCTCAAAACATCAATCTAGATCAAAGAATGAAACTTTGAGCACTTCTGGAATGATGTATTCCTATGCATCTTAGTTCAAACCAGGAGGGGTAATGACCCCTAACTTTTCTCTGAGATACTCAAAAGTATCCCTAGGCAGAGGCTTAGTGAAAATATCGGCAATCTGATTCTTTATGGACACATATTCCAATTTTACTTCATTCTCTGTCACTTTTTCTCTCAGAAAGTGATATCTTATAGATATATGCTTTGTTCTTGAGTGCATCACTGGATTCTTTGAAATGTTTATAGCACTTGCATTATCATAGAAGATTGCAACTAGATCTTCATACACATCTCCTATGTCCTTCAATGTCTGCTTCATCCATAACACTTGAGTACAACAACATGCTATTGCAATATCTCTGCTTCTACAGTTGACAAAGAGATTGAATCTTGCTTCTTGCTCAGCCATGAAACCAATCTACTACCAAAAAAAAAGCACCTCCACTTGTACTCTTTCTGTCATCAACATCTCTGGCCCAATCAGCATTTGTATAAGCACTAAGAGTGAAATCATTATCCTTTGGATACCATAAGCCATGATCTGGTGTGCCTTTTAAATACCTCAAGATTATCTTTACTGTCATCACAAGTGACTCTCTTAGAACTACTTGAAATATTGCAACAAGACAAACTACATGCATAATATCAAGTCTAGTTAGAGTTAGATAAAACAATCCTCCAATCATGGATCTATAATTTTTCTGATCAGTCTTGGGTGATTCATTAGTTTTGCTCAACTTGCATCTAGTCACCATGGGAGTACATACTGGTTTAGATTCTTCCATCCCAAACTTCTTCAACAACTCTTTCACATACTTAGACTAAGATATGAAGATTCCTTTTTCTGATTGATTAATTTGTAGACCTAGAAAGAAATTCATTTCACCAAACATAGACATCTCAAACTCATTTTGTATTTTACTTGCAAACTTCATGCACATACCTTCATTGCCTCTAAAGATAATGTCATCAACAAAGACTACAACAATTAGGATCTGATTATAATTGATTTTGAAATACATATTACTATTAGCAGTGCCTTTACTGAACCTTAATTGCAACAAACATTTGTCTAACCATGCATACCATGCTCTAGGTGATTGTTTTAGTCCATACAAGGCCTTCTTCAATCTGCACACCATATCACCTTGTTTTGATAATTGAAATCCTTTTGGTTGCTCAATGTAGACCTCTTCTTCCAATTCACCATTCAAGAATGCAGACTTAACATCCATTTGATACACTTTGAAGTCTTTGAATGATGCAAATGCCAAAAACATTCTAATTGCTTCAATTCTTGCCACATGAGCATAGGTCTCTTCAAAATCTATTCCTTCAACTTGAGAGTATCCTTTGCATACCAATCTTGCTTTGTTTCTTACAACTTCTCCATTTTCATTTAGCTTGTTTCTGAAAACCCATTTAGTTCCAATGACATTCTTATCAGTAGGTCTAGGAACCAATTCCTAGGTTTGATTCTTCTCAATCTGCATCAGTTCTTCTTCCATGGCTTTTACCCAATTTTCATCATTGCAAGCTTCATTCACAGTTTTTGGTTCAACTTTTGAAAGCAAATAGTAATTCACTTGTTCTTCTGCAACTCTTTTTTCTTGTCAACACACCTTTGTTTTTGTCACCTAAAATCTGATCTTCAGAATGATTAATCCTTACATACCTAGGAGTCTTAACAACATTTTCTGGAGCATCTTCTTCGTCCTGACTATCTTCTTGCTCAATGTTTTCTTCATTTGCTATAATCATAGGTTCATCTGGTTCATAGAAACTCAGATATGATATTCTTTCCTTGCCTTCATCTACCTTCACATTAGCACTCTCAACAGTCTTATTCATTCTCTGATTGTAGCACCGGTAAGCCTTACTCTTGGTAGAGTAACCAAGAAAAATTCCTTCATCACATCTAGCATCAAACTTGCCTAGTTCTTCATCTCTTCTGATATAACATTTGCTTCTAAAAACTTTGAAATAATTAACTATAGGAACCCTTCCATACCATAATTCAAAAGGAGTTTTAGAACTGTTATCTTTCACTTGAACTCTGTTTAGGATGTACACATCAATATGTATGGCTTCTCTTGAGTATACTTCCGATAGGTCAGCTTCCTTTAACATCGTCCTGGCAACTTCTTGAACTGTCCTATTTTTTATTTCAATAATTCCATTTTGCTAAGGAGTCCTAGGTGTAAACAGTTGTCTCTTTATCCCTTGTTCTTCATAAAAATATTGAATTCATTTGATGTGACCTCACCTCCTCTACCAGACCTTAAGCATTTGATTCTCAACTCTAACACATTCTTAACCATTGCCTTGAAAACTTTGAACTTGTCTAGAGCTTCAGATTTTTCTTTTAAAAAAGTGACCCAAGTCATTCTAAAATAATCATCAATAAGTAGCATAAAATACCTATCACCTTGCAGACTTATTGTTCTTGTGGGACCACAAAAATATGTATGTACTAGCTCTAGCAATCCAACAGAGAATTGTTCTTTTCTTTTGAAACTTGTTTTTGTTTGTTTCCCAAATTAAAACTCCTTGCAAATGGTGTTGGCTGGATTCACAAGTTTAGGTAGATCTCTTATAGCTTGTGTAGAGCTTATCTTCACCAAATTGTCAAAATTGATATGACACATCCTTCTATGCCACAACCAACTCTCATATGTCTGGGCCAATAAACAATAATCATTAGTTCCTCTTAACTAGTAAATGTACCTCTGGTCTTCTTACCAGTAGCAATCACTGTTCTAGAGCTTTCCATGATCTTGCACCCATTGTCTTTGAATCTCAGATCATAACCTTTGTCACACATCTAACCAACACTCAAAAGATTATGCTTCAAACCCTTCACATATAGGACATTATCAGTATTGTGCTTTCCATCAAATGAAATAGATCATTTTCCACAAATCTTACTAGTTGCATTGTCTCCAACCCTAACCAGTCCTCCATCATACTTTTCCAAACTCACAAACTTACTTTTGTCACCAGTCATGTGATATGAGCATCTACTATCAATAATCCATTCATCCTTATCTTTCTCATCCTGAACAACCAAAGCACTTTCTTCCACTAGTTTTTCTTCCTTCACATAGCTAGCAGGATTAGTAGACACGAGTTCTTCTTTAATAGCAATAAACAAGCATTCATTTGCACTAGTACTAGCATCATCAGATTCATCATCAGTCACACCTTCATCATCAAGATCCCTAACATAGTAGCATTTCTTTGGAGCTCTAGGCCTATTCTCAAATCTTTTGTATTCATTTCAATTCTTTTAGGACATCTAGAAGTATAATGACCAACTTTACCACATGAAAAATATTTGAAAGGTAATTTTCCTTTGAACTTACTGGAACCTCTTTGCAATCTGTCAATAAAGTTAGCTTCAATTTCATCAAAGTCATCAATAGGCTCCACTTTGTATTTTTTAGCTTTGGAGATCTTTTCAGAAGTACTAGCTTTGAAAGAAGTCTCAACTTTTGGCAAAGAATCACCAAATTCTCTCATCTCAAAGGTTGTAAGCTTTCCAAGTAATTAATCCTTGTCGACAATTTTTGTGGTCATTAATTCTTCAATTGTAGCTACCTTGTGACTGTAGGATTTTGGTAGTGACCTAAGAATTTTCATCACAACTTCCTTCTCACCAATAGTTCCTCCCATACCTTTTATTCCATTGACAAGTTCATGAACCTTTTGTATGAAGGCAGTTATGTTTTCATCTTCATTCATCTTTAAACCCTCATATTTCACTTTGAGGCCCTACAACTTGGCTTCTTTTACAAAATCATCTACTTCATATAGATTTTTCAATTTTTTCTAAACTTCATTTGTAGATTCTATATCCATGACTTTTATCAACTCAGTGTTAGTCAAGGCACTTAACAGGGCATCTCGAGCTTTTATATTCAACTCATATTCTTTGATTTCATCTTTAGTTGTCAAACCATTTTGAGACAAGGTATATTTTGTCTCTGCAGCTTTCCACACTTTATAACCAAGACAAAGGAGATGGTTTTTCATTCGTACCTTCCATAGAGCATAATTTGTCCCATCAAAGTGTGGAGCTTCCTTCTTAAAAGACATCCTGGATCTTCCTCAAGCTGTTAGGATTTCTTCCGAGGAGCTTGCTCTTATACCAATTGTTGAAATGCATAGGACAACTGGGGGGGTGAATCAGTTATCACAAAACTTTAACCACTTATGAATATCAACACATCCAATTCTTAATCATTGTTATTAAGATTAACCATGAAAGCATAAAACAAGAAGCTCAACATAATAACACATGAGACACCATAATTTCTTTTACGTGGAAAACCCTATGAGGGAAAAACCATAGTGGGTGTTAGCCCACAAAAATAAATAAGTTATACCAATACTGAAAATCAGAGGCTCACTACCCAAAATGCTCACTGCAAACGTTAAGGCTCACTACCAATATTAGGGCTCACTGCCAAGGGGTGGCTCATTGCCAAGGATTGGTGAACTAATTTGATAGCATATACTTCATGCCTAAGTTCAGTTCCATTGAAACACAATATAAAATCTCTGCTTTGCTCTTCTTACACCTTCGTACCTATCTTTTCATTTTCACACCAGGACATCTTTTTGCAACTACATTACATGTTTTTATACAACTCATCAACTTTAAAATGTACATCAAGGTTGGCATTACATTCATCAACTGTTGGAACAAACTCCAAGGTCGATATTTACAAACATACATAGGAATAGGTCTAGACCTAATACAAAAATTTGCTAAGGGAAAGATGTAAAGGTGTATGCAGATCACACTACGCCTTAGCTGGGACTCAAATACAATCTTCCATGCTACTACAATCTTCAATGCATCTCTGCAAATAGTGAAAGCAACCAAGTCAGCCAAGACTGGTGTTCACATTAAGACTTTCAAGAACAATCTTTATCTGCAATCCAAATTTATCATTGTGGACCAATCCAAAGGTAGGAACATAATCAAGAGACATCCACAAGCACATTGGAATCATCAGGAACAACCGCACAACCTCTAACCACTCTGTAGAAAGGATTCTTCAAATCGGAGCTCATAAACAACACTATTAGCTATTGTCATAAGGAAAAGATCACTTGCAGACCACTAAATCATGAACCATTAAATTTGAAGGCACATAACATCATCTCAGACTTAAATCTAGAACTGCAGATCAAAATACTTTAATGCAGAGAAATACAGAGCATAATGCATTCTTCCTGTCACCACCAACAATATAGAAAAAGCAAATTTCACTTTGGTGAACATATCTCACTCAAATCTTCATACCGGAGGCTCAAGCTTGGAACATAGCATCTTCAGAATGATAACACTAATATGTTGACATCAATGACAACACTGGTTAGGGACATACTTGCAACATATTCAAATTATATTCAGGATGAGGAAACTAAGGAAAACATTGATAAGGTGGGTAAGACCTTCTTCTTTTGGCTTTGCTAGACCAAGGGGGTATTCCCTAAGCTATATGGGAAAAATGATTGATAACAATGTGAATCTAAATCTTGAATCTAACCATACATAATGCATAGAAAACTTCAATTTTCTATCACTAAGCACCTGCGTGCTAGTTTGAGGAATTCAAGACTATTACTTCTTCATATAGTAGATGTACAACCATGCAAAGAATCTAAAAAGATGCTTTGATAGCCCCTAATGCAGTAGCATACATCTAGACATGGATGTAGGTAATATAAAAAATGAAAGATTAAGATTTTGTTATGTTTTGAGTGTGTTGGAGGGAAAATGAGTTGAATAGAATGCAGATTGGTGCCTTTATTCAGTGGGTAGTAGAGTCTAGATCTTAAATCAAAGGGGACACCAATGTAGCCAAATAATGATATATTAACCAAGATATAACAACAAAGACCAAATCTGAATGTTTAATGCATAAGCTAGGATCTACACATACAAACAAGCAACTGGAAGGAATTACAGAACATCAATTCAAGCATTCTTTAATAATCTATAAACAACATGCAAATTTCATGTATTGTCCTAAAAAGATACCTAGAAAAATCATTGCAAGGTGTTTTACAATTTTTGGTTATCAACCAATCCATAACAATACTCAACTCAACAAATGTGACTAGAGTAAATAGACAAAATACCAAAATTTTACAAAATGTTCATGGAGATAGTTGAAAAGATGTCGACTCTGCACTTTGAATGTTACTGTATGCTCAAAATCATGACGTCAGTGCCTTTGGGCTGTCGAGTTAGATTTTGACATGCACACGTACCCCTCCCTCCTTGGCGTGGGATGAACTGCCACATCACTCTCACTCTCATGGAAATAGACAGTCGAGAGGAGGTGAGACATGGGGGCAGTCTGGCTCATTGGAGAGATGGACTTCACAGAAAGGGGTCAGCATGTCCTGGAGCCTATGTTGTTATGCACTTGTGTAGATGTGTTGTTCAATGATCATGGTTGAAAAGATAACCATATGACTCAAAGAGTCACTAGTCACTATTCTCCTATTAGGGTTTATGATATTCCACCTTTGTGTGGGTAAGCTATTGTTCTCGTTGATTGCTCATTGTCTTTCAAAGTATTGGATGAATGCTTGTTGTACTAAGAATTGCCTATGTTCTTGTTGTTGTAAGACAAGTGGGTCCTATTACGGTCTTGGATAGATTTCCTCTATCTCCTCAAGGATCGCCCTCACCCACTCACCTCTTAATCCTGGGCACATTCATGAGCTAAGACAAGAGAAGTGTTTGTGAGCTAGCCTTAACTTGACCTAGGGTTTGACTTAGGGTTTGATTTGACCTAAGGTTTGATTGTGCGTTGACCTCGTTTGACCTTGTGATGGAATCAAGGGTTTGTGTGTTTTCTAAGTGTCTAATGTTTCTTTTTTTTGGGTTTTTCTGAAGGCAAGCCTAAATGAATTGCAAAACTTCTTTTTGTGCTTTTTTTTTAATGTTTTTGGAATTGAATATGCTTTTTTCTAATCTAGGAATTGAAAGATGGATGCAAGCTATAATTAATTTTCCTAATGCAATGTGAACTATGTTTTTGGGGTTTTCTGAATATTTGGAACAAATTAATCTACAAAAAGGGAAAATGCTTTTTAAATGAATTAATCTATGGACTTTGAAAGCAAATTAGTCTAAGAATGCAAGATCTATCTTTTCTATCGAGGAAAAAGCAACAAGATTACTGATCCCAAGATCAATTTTAGTTATCTAATTACTACAAATTAAAAGAAAGCATAAAGAAACCTAGAGACGCATGAGCCTCCATTACCCTCAGAAATCCTTGTGATGGCAACCTTATATCCTCTTGTAGTAGTGGAGAATCATCTTGGTGACAAGATGACAATGGAAGCAAAAGAAGATTTTGAATCTTTTTGAAGAGAGCTCAATGGGAGCTTTGTTGAGCACTATGGCTTGATATGAGTAGTGTATGGATGCGTGATGAGATTTATATGAAAGCTAGATGAAGCAATGAACAAAAACAAAAGGCTCCTATGTCCTATATGAGCACAAGAATGCTGAATGTAGAGAGGAATAACTTGCAAGAGCTGTGTGCACAAATAAATTTGCCTCCCTTTGTGCTTGAGGGAGGGGGGTATTTATAGGTTAGAAGAAGGGATGATAGGTGAAGAAGAAGAGGAGTTAACTCAATTTGATTGGAGAGTTAACATAGAGGATTCAAGAGTGATCTGGGCTAAAATTGGAGTGATCTACCCAGTAAAAGCTTATCACTCAAGAAGTGAAGAAGAAGGAGTGCATGGGAATGCATGAGCTATTAATTTAAGATAAAATAGAGCTAATTATGCATGTGTGGGTGCATGAAATAGTTAACTCCATATTTGGCACGAAGATCCAAGCAAATAGGAAGAAAAATAGGCAAAAATGAAGCTTTTTTGAGTTAGAAACTGAAGTTTTTGCACGGCTGAAAACACGATAGGCTCACCCAGGTGTCGTCCCTTTCACTAGTTTGGTCACTTGGGGGGAGACCTTAGGTTGCCCAAGGGGTGACCCATGGGCGACCCACTAAGGAGAGCATTGGGGTTGGCTTGTAGGATGGGAGATAGAAGAGGAGGAGAAAAGAAGGGGATCTATCTCTAAAAACAGGTCAGTCATGTGTACAAATCCAAATTTCCACTTGCAAAGTAGGATCTCCTAGCGAGAGATCTAGAAATAATAGGGGGAGATTTGGATTGGTTGAGTGAAACTAAAAATTGAAAGTGGGAGATGGCTAGGGGGGACCTCTAGAAAGCTTCTAAGGGTGGAGAAGATGAAAAACACTGAGGAGAGGTGAAAACTCACCTACAAGATGCATATAAGGCTTAGGAATAGGGTCGCAAGCACAAAAAACACAAATCGACAAGTGTCAAAAAGTATCGAAAAGCATTGACAACAAAGAGAGAGAAAATGACAATGGGGAAACAACACAAGACGAGAGAAAAGACACACTACCAAGAGAATTGCTTCTAAGAGGATGTTATTTCATGCATACATGTACGTGATAAGGATTGAAAATCATCATAGGGGTCCTTGTGGAGGCTGTGTGTGATTTTGGTACCTACATATTTGCCCACTCAGGGATGGTAGTCTACATGAAAGGTAGGTAACATTCCCAAACTAGGCCTTACCTGTTGTCAATTTTCCCACAATTGTACCTGCAATAACTAGTATTAGTTTGACATCTAGATATATCAAAGTGAATAATGAAAACTAAAATGACGAACATACCATGGATCATTTGAGCTTGACAAGTTGTTTGCCTTTGTCGGTGAGACCTGTAGGAATGAATGCATGCAAAATGACACATGAGAGATGCATAAAAGCAAAAACTAATCTAGGAATGCATAAAAGAAACTAAGCTAAAGAAGAGGAAAGAGAAAGAAAATTAGTGAAATTCAAGTGAATCGATGATGAAATTGACTGTGTAAGCAGATGTTGGGTGGATATCGTCGAGGAAATCACAAAGATGGCCACTGCTTCTTCTGCCATTGAGAATCAGGTATGCAAACAATGGAAAAATCTTCTCTAAACCCTAGGTTAAATTTTGTGAAAAATCTCTTAAAATTGTCTATTTTTTATGATTTTTTTGTTAAATTGTCTTTGTTTTGTCATTTAGAGTAGGATCAATCTTTTGTTTTCTGAAATCAGCTAAGAAATAGGGTTTTTAGAGCATTTTTAGTTTGGGGGATCTCCACATAGGATCACCCCTTTTTCCAGGAAAGTCACCCATGGGGGGATCTATTGAGCAATAGGGTCGCGTAGGGAGAGATCTGGCTGACAATAGGGTCACCCAAGGGGAGATCCTGCTGACATCTGGGTTGCCCAAGGGGAGATCCAAACTGATGAAAGGGGCGACCCTAACTGATTATTTCTAATTGAAATTTGATGCCTTTCGACATTTAGTTCACTCTGTTTCAATCTAATTTGACTACAATATTTGCCTATTTATTGCAATTTTGATGGTTTATAGTCTTTTTTGTATGATTTTCTGCAAGTTTTACGATTTTTTAGGATTTTTGTGAGTTGACGAGATCTAATTTAATGTTCTTTTCTTATTTGCAGGATATGCACATTTGATGGAATGCTTGTAGAGAGTAGTTGTGGCTCCCAAAGATGTTTCCAACACTGAATACTGATGAGCTAGCCATTCTGAGGAGAGTAGGCTTAGCTAGAGTTTGCCACGTGCTAGTTGTTCATCCCATGACACACATTTGCTGTGACATCAAGACATATTGGGATGCAAATAAGAACACCTTCAGGTTCCCACAGGTTTTAGGAGAGTGGACCATCACTCTGTTTGATTTTTACCACATTCTAGGAGTTCCCATGAGAGGGACCCTCTTATCCTACTAGCTAGCAAGTCCTTCGAGGACAAGGCTTCTTGGACACAGTTCATGGGAGTGAGTCGTCCCGAGGATTAGACAGGTTTCCAGCTTACCTTTGTGTCGTGACTTCACATTCCTTGCTTGAGGAAGTTTCTGATCAGTTTGATTGCATTGAGGTTGTTTGGAGACAATGCCTCAACTCACTTGAGATGGTGTTGGGCATCAATTATACAGGGTCTTGAGCAGGGCAGAGTCTATGCTTGGGGGTCAGACATTTTGGCCATTGTATACATGGATTTCTAGCATATCATACAATGAGGAGCTCTTGCTTTTAGCCATTCCTCCTTGATTATGAGTTGGATTTTTGAGCACATCAGGTCTTATCAGAAACTGTGTTTCGATTCCTGACATATGGCTATCGAGAGCAACTAGATGGGTTCAGATGGGCCACTTTGATACTTCTTTACATGCTATGGCTACTCTTACCGATGCAGATATGATTTTTGATCCTTATCTAGATATGGAGGGAGCATGGTCACATGATGATGAGATCAGGGAGCACTGTTGTGGTGTATCAGAGCTTTCAGACTGCAATGGTCTAGTTGATGCTCACCGTGTTGAGCATGTCCCATAGTAGTTTGGCGAGGACTTCCCTAAGGAGTTTCCCCTAGTGCCTACTTGCTATAGATCTTTCTGGGAGATGGGTGAGATTAGCAAGAGAGCTATTACTTGGACCCCCTTGACTCCTAGAGTCTTCATTACCAGAGCTTCTAGGACTTCAAGAGGAGGACAAAGGGGAGGGAGAGGGACTCCTTCTTGAGCATTGATTGTGGTCAAGGATTTAGACTCTACTGACAAGGACTATGTTCCTAATGGGGATGATTCATCAGACGAGGGACCAACAGAGGATGCATAGGATAATGGTTTAGATGATACTAATGATGTTGATGACGCTCCTGAGGGTCCATTCATAGTTCCTAGACTTCCTCACTCTGATGAGGTGATGTAACAACTTGATCCTACCTGGCAGCCTGGTGACCCACGTAAGTCTACATTTGCTTTACTGTTTTCACATTTTGACCTTCCTTTTGTCTTTCCTTTTCATCAAGAACTAACACATTTTTTCATCTTTTGGTTCACTTTGTAGGCAATGTTGAGGAGTGAATGGCTTTTGTTCATGAGGTCAATATTACCTTGGTTGCCCCCTTCACTAGGATGACTCGGGAGACACTCTTGAGTGATCCTGGTGTGCCACTACTGATAGATGACACACTGGCATTTTTTATCTTGCTTATCATGGATGTTAGGTGAGTGCTGATTTGAAGGACAAGAATCTCATCCTTAAGGGTGAGAATTAGGTGCTTCATGAGCTGGCTCACCTTGGGTTTGGGTAGCGAGATGTTAATGTTGCAGGGCCTTCACAATCACACACTCATAGAAAGGTACCTCACTCCCATAGGTCTCATGGAGCTACTAGTGGCACACATAGGTAGAGGAGTAGGAGTCATGAGGGTTCCATCAGAGGAAACTTCCCTTGAGTTCACATTGTTTTTCTTTGAAAACATGGCCCCTTGCATGGGGAACCTTTACTTTCCTCGAAAGCATTTTGCCTTAGATCTTGGTACTTGTATACATGTAAACTTTGGATGTATCAATGAAAGTTTGTCTTTTTATGGTTTTAGCTATTGTATGGGTACTCATCTCTTGTGCATTTTGGAAGTTTAAGAACTCTTTGATTATGTTTTTGACTTTCAACTCTAACAATGCAAGCATGATAATGATGACATGTTTTTGTGATTTTTTTGGCATATATATGAAATGCAACTTATGATATGCAGATGCAAGAACACAAGGGATGCTTGAAATGAAACTTTTACTTCTATCGAATGTCACGAGTTATGACATTGAGTTTATTTCTTTGGGATTCTTTTTCTGATTTTGACATGAATGCAATATAGAACAAACAATATGATTGCTCTTTAATATGATTTTCAATATAAGAGACCTATTCAAGGCTATGAGACAGGAATTTAGAACTCAAGTGGGGAAAGGGAATGAAATGGACTATTTCTAAATTTGGGCTTTGCTAAAGGCTAAACACTGATCCTTATTTAGATAAAACAATCTAACAAGCTTTCAACTCAGACAAGTAACAAATTTTATTGATGTTTGCTAGACTTAGATCATAGATGTCAAGCAAGATAGACCTAGGGTAAATGATAAATGGGAAAGAACTAGGGTCCCTAGATAAAAGATGATCCTAAATATTACTAGACTCTTGGCTTTGCTCAGCTAGTGTGTGTGTGTGTGCTTTGTACCTTTCTTTTTTTATTTCCTCTATTAGAATGTCACCCTCATGAGGCTTTGAGCTTAGACTAATCTCCACCCAAGAGTATGGACATTCAACAATATTCTCTCTTTCACTCTTTTTTTGTATCTCTCTTTCTTTTCTTTTCACTTTTTTTGTATTTTCTAGAACGCCTCACTTGATTTTCTCATTTTTTTTTGGATTTTGACTTTTTATGAAAATGAATGCTTTTGAAACTTTGGATATGGAGTAACTTGATCTCTCAATTTTCTTTATCAACACTCTTATTTTGATCACTCATTTTTTTATTCACTCAGATTTAGATTGCTTCCTTCAGAGTTTTGATCCTCCTGACATTTTTGGCCAGGAAAGATAAAGGGTTGAGCACCACAAAAAGTTTTTGTAATCCAATTGGACTTCTCTTCTACTAGGGAAGAATTGGGAAGGTCTACTTGTAAGATTCCTTTGAACATTGTAGGTTTGAATACTGACTTTACTTAGACCTAACATCTTGGCTCATTAAGACTAGGATCAATGTAAATCTAAGAGATAGGATTTGATTAGAATCACTAGGAATGAAAAGGGATATGGTGTTTGTGAAAATAAGGAATCTCTAGGACCTAAAAGGACCATGTATACCTAGGAAACCTTAGATTCCTTACTGAAATTAAAATGATATAAGAGTGAGTCATTCACTATAATGCAAGATGAATAGAATCGTACTAAAATGCAAGAAACAAATTTTTTTTTGGTATTTTTATGTTTTATGATTTTTAGACATAGTATTTCTTGAGGTGAAAGGCATTGGATGTTTCACCAAATTCTTCCCCCTCCATTGTGCACAAGAGATAGGCACCATTTCTGACATCTTCTTTAACCATGTAAGGACCTATCCAGTTGGGTCTGAACTTGTGTCCTTCACTAGCTCTTTTATCAATTAGGTTGTCAATTCTAAGTACTAATTCTCCCACCTGAAAAGGTCTTGGGACAACCTTCTTGTTATTTTGTTTCTTCATTCTTGTGAGATAGGAATAATGTCTTTGCACAACTCTTAATTTCTTTTCATCCATCATCTCTAACTCAGCTAATCTTACTGCTTGATATTCCTCATTATCTAACAGGCCTTGCAACAACACTCTTAAGCTAGGCAATTCCACTTCCAATGGCAACACTACCTCTGACCCAAAAGTGAGGGCATAAGGAGTGGTTCCAATCAGCATTCTTACACTTGTTCTATAAGCCCAAAGAGCTGGGTATAACTGTAAGTGCCAGTCTCTTTTGGAGTCTCACAATTTTGACCAGTATTGAATTCAATGTTTTGTTTGTGGCTTTTGCTTGTCCATTCCCTTGAGGATAGTAAATTGAGGAAAAGTTATGATTGATGTGGAATCTCTCACATAACTCTCTCACTTGTAGATTTTTGAATGATGATGTGTTGTTTGTTACTATCACTTGGGGAATCTCGAATCAGCATATAATTTGATTTAATATGAATTTGGCAATTACAGTCCCTAAAACTCTAGCGAAAGCCATGGCCTCTACCCATTTGGTAAAATACTCTATTGCAATGATGATGAATAAGTGTCCATCCATTGATGGCCTGGGAGATATTTTCCCTACCATGTTTAAGCCCCACATGGAAAAGGGCCAAGGGGAGACTATGGGCTGCAAGTCCCTTGTTTGTGTGTGATGGACATGTACATAGGCTTGACATTTTGGGAATTGTTTTATGAGCTTGATTGCATCCCCCTATAAACATGGCCAAAAATAACCCAACCAATGTATTTTTCTTGTTGTAGCATGACCACCAAAATGTCCTCCATAGATTCCACTATGACATTCTTCTAGGATTTTATGTGCCTCCTCTTTGTCAACACATCGAAGCAACATCCCATCCAAAGCTCTTTGATATAGCACATCATCAATCAAGACATACCTTGCAGTGAGGACACGTAAACCTCTTTTTCCTAAGGGAGTCATGTTTTCAGGGCAGGTTTTATTTGCAAGGTAGTTCACAATATCTCTGTAATAGTATGAAGAAGCATATTTATCAAGATCAATTACACAAATCTCTTCATCAGGGAAGTCTTTGTTTATTGGCTCCTCTTGAGGAATCAGATTGTCTACTAGCCAATCTTCTACCACTTGTCCTTTGATTGACTTTTCATTGACATAAGTTAATTCAAACTCACTTAGTAATATTACAAACCGACTAGCTCTTCTTGAAAACATTGGTTGGTTTAAGAATGTCCTTAATTGTTCAGATCATATCATGACTCTGGTTTCCTGGTTTAGCATGTAATGTTGCAGTCTCTGAGTTGCAAAGACTGGCCAAATAGTCTTTTTCAACTTGACTATAGTTCTTCTCATATTCTAAAAAAGTTTAGCTTATGAAATATATGGCTCTTTCCCTTCCACCTTCATCTTCCTGAGCCAACATACAAGCTACAAAGATGTCAGTTGCTCTAAAATATAAGATGAAAGGTTTGTTGTGTTTTGGTGGCATTAGTGTAGGTGGAGTTAACAAGAATTTCTTTACTTGCTCAAATGCATTTTGACAATCCACGGTCCAAGTTATGTGGACTTGCTTCTTCAGTAATTGATTGATTGGGTAGATTTTAAAGGTCATGTCTGGTATGAAATGTCTGATTGTGCCCAATTGTCCCAAGAAAGTCCTTACCACCCGTATACACCTAAAAATGACACACTCTGTCTAAATAAATATTTTAAATATTTATTTTATCTTAATATTCCTCTATCAATAAGTAAATAAATCAATTTATTTATTTAGTTCATTTTCCTCCCAAAAATTAAATAAAACCACTTATTTAATTAGCTTCATCACATTCTTCCAAATCCTCTTATCTACAATTAAATAGTTCTACATTATTTAATTAAATCAAAAAATTTCTTCCAAATTTAAATAAATCAATCAAATTTATTTAAATTCTCTTAGTCTCAAAAAAATAAAATATAATCAAATATTTTATTTTTTCATCCAAAGCATGCACAAAAAATTAAATAAATTCATTTATTTAATTTGCTTTCTTATCTTCTAATTCCTCAAAAATCTTCGAAATCTTCTAAAAATAAATGTTATTCTTCATGCACACAAAATTAAATAATTTATTATTTAATTTCTCTCAAATCATGCAAAAAGAAAATCACAAGTTGAGTTAATTGATTTAATCAATCTTGTTTTTATCAACAATTCTTAAATTAGAAGAAAACATTCTAATTTATGAAATCAAATCTTATCTTTATCAATAAAGCAATTAACTCAAACAAAACAACTTTTTGTGTGACACTTGTCTTCTTTCTATTCGTGCACATCCTCTCAAATCTTCTCAACCATTGATCTTCTTATTTCTTCTATATCGTTGATCTTCCTTCTCTCAAGTCTATAAATACAACCCTATTCCTCCATTCGAATGATCCAAGCTTTCAGTAAACCTACTCTACAGAATTCACAGCACACCTTTGGCACCCAACACCATCTCCATAGCTTGCGATCACCATTTTTATTGTATTGAAGATCCTCTTCATTATAAGAAATATCATAGCCATTTCTCTATTGTCATCTTGAAGAACAAAGCAAGGAAGTGTGCTTTCTGAGGGCTTAATTCACACGAAAGATCAATTGAGACTAGGCGACTAATGGAAGCTACGAAGTAAACAAGGTTTGTGAGGTATTATTCTTTGTTTTGAATCTTGTTTATTTCCATTTTCATTGAGTTATTGGTTTATTATTGTTTATTGATATTATCCACATTTTCCCATAATATTTCTAGTGCCCACCATGGGGCCCTGCCCCAATTTAACCTCAAATCTGAGTTTTTGTGCATTAGGTTCCATACATAGGATGATTATGTGCATTTGTTCATTTCTAACATGCATCTAAGCTCTGTTTCAATGCATCTAGAGATTCGGTGCATATACTCATTGAAACTGCACTTTTGTGCTCTGTAATGATGCATTTATCCAAACTGCGCATATGTTCTTTGATTCTACGTTTTTATGCTCTGTAACTACACATTCATAATTCTACGCATCTGTGTTCTATTTCTATGCATCTATCTTTTGTAGCTACGCATTTGTTCTGACAATGATTTTGGAGTTATTTCTTGTGATTTTGCTAATGCTAACATTTCTCATAGGAATATTCTCAGATTTGCTTGCAGGTTAGGCACTGGTTAGTCATATAGCTACATTTGTTAACTCATCTCTAGATCTAATTAGCCAAAGGAAAGTATTTGGATTGTTCATGCAAATCTCATTTAGCTCTAACTAGGAGGATTGTAATTTGATCTTGTTGCATCAACAACTCAAACATTGTCCCTACTAGAAAGATATAAAATTGAACCATTGCTATCTTGCTTCTTTCAAAGTTAACAAATCATGTGTGTGCCTAAATAGCATAGCTCATTTAGTTTTTTTTTTCTTTTATATAGGATTAAAGAACCATTGTTTTTCATGTTTTCAGAATGATAGTAGGCCTATGCTCTCCCCTTTCTTAGGTGACCAGAATGCCAAACCTATCATTTCACATGTTTTTCCTTTAGAGAGGCCTACCCTTGGATATCCTTCCATCCAAGTGGGAACGACTTTAAGTGGTAACAAGCTAAAGCCAAGCTCTGCCTAGCCACTATAAATAAATTGTGCTTGAGGCGAAAGCTTCATGCAACGAGTGCTGATTAGTTATACTAATAGCCAACCTCCCCCAAAACCCTCCAAGGCATAACCCTTGAAGGCTAGGAGACTCCATAATAGAGAGTAGCGTTGCCGCATGTATAACCACTTGAACGGTTGCCCTTACTACTTATCCATTGTTTTAGAAGCCAAAATCCCCTATAAATTGGTGCCAGAAAGAGCGATTATCATCTTCCTAAGATGACTCACATTCTTACGATTCAATAGTAAAGATAACAGGGAAATCCTAAGGTTTGCGAGCCTTGGGAACCCATAACTTGGTGTACCAGAGAAGTTTGTGCACTTGTAAGGGGGAAACTATGACCCAAGTTCCTAAGTTATCCACTTTGAAATAGCGTAGCTGTTGTAAAAACCAAGTGAGAATTCAATTTATATTGCCCTTGCCATCCTAGGATTTGTACTTGTTCTTGTCAAAAAGAGTCAAAATAAAAAAAAAATCAACAATCATGAAAAATTCTTTGTGTGTGATGTGTCTTTCTTGCCACAATTAAGAAAATCAAATTAGATAGACCAACACTCAAGCACTTGCCCATTTCAGTCTGGTGTCAGTTTCTGAGAGTATGATAAATCAATTAGAAGCACTTGCTCAGCAAATCAAAGCCATGCAATAACAAGTAGCAATCTTACAAAGTAAATCTTCCACAAAATGATACTCGCTCGAGGGTATATCTCCTTATCCATTTAATACAATCTTGGCTAAGATACCTTTCTCTCCTAGTTTTGATGCACCCAAGTTTGACAGATATAGGGAAAAAGATGATCCACGTAAACCAAATCCCTCCCAACATGAGAGTGCCAATACTAGCTATGTCTCGTACCAAGATCGTACATTCTTTCTTTGTCTTAATGATACTCTTGACAAGGGAAGCACCACCTTAAGTTGGAAATCATGTATCAATCCATCTACTAGTCCTCCTTCACCATCCTCTAGAATACATATCCCAAAGCATACTAGTTCTACACCAACACCGCCATCAAGTTCCCCAAGCTCTAATCTATCAACCAAAGAATCCTTAAATGATTTTCTCGAAAGAGTTTTTGCAAAATCTAAAAGCAAAAGAAAAATGGAGAACTCTAAATCCACTCATCTATTACCTCATTCATGTACACATACACCTACAAATTATGTGATCTAAGGGTTACTAGCAGGGAGTCAAAAATGTCCCCAAATTCCTATCCTTGAACTTACAATAGATTCTCCCAATGCCATGTCAAATCCTACAACCCCTTCGTACAATCCGCAACCCCTTGAGCTTATTGAAGAAAATTCGACCATGAATCCAAGTCAATATCCATTCTACCCTTATGTTGTTATCCAAGAGTCTTCTACCTCCACTTCAATTCAAGAAAGTCAAGAGTTATGTCAAGAGTATGCTCTAGAGCATGTGGAAACATCAACCCTTTATCTAAATCAAGATCAAAACACTTCCATCCAACCCATCCATAACATTTATCTTTTCCATGATCAAGATATTACCTATGAAGAAGATCTCCATGAACAACTTGATACTATACCCATACATGTGAAAGAAATCCAAATCCAACCCATCCATAACCTATACCTTTTCTATGATCGAGATATTATTGTTGATGAAGAATCTATACACGAACACATTGATCCCATCACACTTAATCCTATCTATGATCAAGATCCCATCTACAATCAAGAACCTATCTATGATCAAGTGAACCATGATGATCCTCTTAGCCAACTTTATACATTCCATGGTTATGAGCTTATTACTCCTATCCATCTTCCCCATAGTCCTATCCATGATCCAACAATGCCCACTTTCCTTGATGAGACACTTGCCTCCCAAGTGCACATAGATGATCAAACCAATAACTTGGATCTTAGTAAGCATAATGATAATCAAGCTCCTAATGATCTTCCACCATCCATTATCGACCATATTGCAAATCCGTTATCCTATCGCCTGGGTCTCACTACCTTCATCCATGAATGTTCTTCCTTAGAACACCGACAACCATTATCTACCTCTTCACCTTCCTCATCAAATAATGAGCTCACTGCTAGTGTCCAAAGCATGCATAATTCCATTGTCCACCATATAATCCAAAATATGAACTATCAAGGTAAAGGCTTAGGCCTTCATGAACAAGGCATTTTGGAGTCCATCCATGTCAATGTCCCTCCTCCCTCTTATGGCCTTGGATACATATCCAAGGTGAACAATCCAAAGATGTTGGTACTTCCTCTACTCCTCCTAAATCCACCACTATCCATCACAAATCCTATCATATCCCCAAAACATATGCCACCATTCCACCTCCCTTATCATATACATCCCAAAAGAATGTGACCATACACCTTCCACCATCCAATCTACCTCCGCTACTTCCAACTCCTAACATCCCTCCATGCCTTTTACCATCATTGTTCCAACATCTTATCAATCCATCCATAAATCCTCTAAAAATCCCAATCATGGCTAACAAATGTACATGTTGTCTAAACAAATAGCTTCCACAACCCCACTTCCACCATCCCAAGAGAATTCAACAACAAATATTTGGATGTCTCAACCTATAAAGTCATAAATCCTAAAGGTCCTCATGCCTTCGGATACAAAAGCCAAGAATAAAAGAAAAAACCATCTCACACACCTCAAAGAAAAACTGAGAAAGGTGTGAGTCCCCAAGAAACAAGTAATTACCTTAGAAGCTACACAAAAGCTACATATATCCAAGCCCATACCTTTGTAGGTAAAGTCTACAAGCAAAATGGTTTGGGTACTTAAGCAAAAAGCCATAAAGTTAAATGAGGCATCCCAACCATCCACTTTCTCTTTTTCCATCAAAAAATCCCCTTCCATCCAAAAGTCTCCAATTCTTCCATCCCACATGACAAGCAAACATCAGAAAAATACTAAGTCTAGGTGGGTCCCTAAACACCTAAATCACCCATCCACCAAGCAAAAATCTCCATTGCTTCCTACCCCATCTTCCAATCATAAGCTTCAATGTTTATCATGGTCTGTGCAACTGTTGGTCATGGTTCCCTTCCATCTCACGACTCCTCCATATATCTCCATCTCCCCTTCCTTCCACTATTATCCTACATATCTTTCCCATCCTATCCCTATGGTTCATAATTTTGCATAAGCCTTCCCTCCATCCTTGCATAAGTTTTACCTAATCCGCATTATAATCCACTATCACACCTTCCATAATCTGCTATCTACCTTCTCCATCTCACTTTCATGCTATCTCCTACTAATATCTATGAGAAACATTTGACATAGTCCATGCAACGGTATCCATCTAACGGGACTATCAACTTTCATGGAGCCAGGCACTTGAGTCCCTCTCATCCATATACCATTTCCTATCCTATCCAAATATTCAAAAAAAAATCAAAAGAGTAAAGAGAAATCCCTTCATCCAATGGTGAAAATCTGGCAAACATGCACCTTGGCTAAGTACCATGATGAAAACCTGGCAAACAGACATCATGTGTAAGTTGATCTCCTATGTTACCTACACTTGGGGGCACCTTGTCTCATCGACATATCACTTTTCTCCTATCATTTCCTTCCATACCATTTCCTATCCTATCCTGCTATCTTTACCCATTATGTACCTATCCTGTTGAATCCATCCATCATATCTTACCATACCCTCCTATCATCCTTATCCTACATATACCTATTGTATTGAGTCCATTCATCCTCCATTCCTCTTTTGATCTTAATAAAGGTATGGGGGCAAAATGTCGAAGCATGCTTTGGAAAAACTCTTGATATACCTTGTCTTTTTCAAAACAATCCAATCCTCTCAGCACCTACCTGACAGCTGGCCTCCATGAGGCAGTTAGTTTGTTATAGGTCTGGTTAATGTTTCCAAGAAGGTCTGATAAGACCAATGCATGTAATAAGGTCATGTTGACCATACTTTACTATTTTTAGATAGTTTGTTATGACAGCTGTTATGCTGTATGTCCGGTTGGATCTCCCAGCCACCTGGAGAGATTTCCCAGCCGCTTGAAGTTAGGTCGGTAGTACTCGCAGGAGATCCTATTTATGTATTAGGATCAGTTGGTTTTAGAGATAGATACAGATTGAGGAGTATTGCAGATCATCGATCAGATTTGGCAGAGAGTGAGGCAGAGGGAGAGACTGAATATTGTATTTGCATCTTTTGAAATCAATAAAGAGATCCTGTTTGTGTCCATTCTCTGTTTTGAATTCCATTGTGTAATCGAGTTGCTGTTCTGGTGGTTGCATGGATTCGCTGATCCATTCCACCGGTTGATTCGTCGAATCGGTGGAATGGCTATGTACAGTAGTTTAGGGTTTAGTTTGCATTTTCTGTTTGTCCATGTGCATGTTTGCAGGATCGCAATCAAGAGGTGTTGAGAACCCTAGCATGGGTATGTGCTAGGTCGTGCTGGTTGTTAGATTCTGGAAAGTTGTCCAGGAAGCGGATCAGGTCACCCCAGGAGGTTCGGCGGATCAGAATCCGTTAAGGTTGGAAATTCGTCACAACGGCATCATCAAGATATTTCTGTGTATATCCTGCAGTTACTTCGGGCATCATCTGAGTAGATGGAGGCGAACATGATGCAGTAGTTTGCATAAGGTGAATGTGCATTGGGGTGATCATCATCAGGTGTTGCCGAGGATGAGCGTATCGGCATAAGGTAGAAGATTGGGTTGATAAAACCATCGCGGGCCGAAAATGTTAAGTTTGGCCGACAGCAGGATATTGAAGAGCTGCATGTGACATCATCGTCATCAGGATAATCGTCATCAGGATATCGGGGTGACGTAAGCATCGAAGGAAAGGTGCGTGAAGTTGTCGTCATCAGGATATATGGAGGGAGCCGGATATTTTATATCCTGCTGATGAACATGATGTTGAACATCATGATGCTGCAGAAAGCGTTTGGCGGTAAGATGAACAGTGAACATCAGGAGGATGTTTGCGCTTGCCGAATATGATGATGCTGCCAATAGCTGGATATGATGATGCTGCTGACAGGCGAAGGGTCAAAGGTTTGTCTGCAGGAGGATATCGGTCGGCAAGAGAAAATATGATGATGCTGACAGTGTTAAGGGAAATATGATGATGATGATGAAGGGTTGCGGACATACATGCTGTATGTCAAGGTTTTAGTGTGGATGCCTCTGCATCATAGTGGTATCAGAGCTCAGCAAAAGGTCTGGGCTATTGTGTGTTGATTCTGTCACTGAAAGGACAGAGGTAGAGGAGTGAGAGGTTGACAAAATGCCTCCGAAAGGTAATGGTACTGCAAGGGAATTACAGGAGATGAAGGAAAAACATGCCAGAGAGATGAGGAAGATGAAGGAGCTTGCTGAAGCACTTCAAGCCAGGCTTGTAGCCCTAGAAAAGAACAAAAAGAGGGAAGTGGAAGATAGTGAGTCTGAAGAAGATGAAGAAGCTGTTGAAGAGTATGAAGAGGTAGCTGAAGGTCTGGATGCTGAAGACCAGAGATTTGTAAAACTGTTAAAGGCAGTGCAGAGTGATAAACCTAGGGTAAAGGTTGATGTTTCCAAGTATAATGGAAGTTTGAATGAAGATGAGTTACTGGATTGGATTGCTGCACTTGATAATCACTTTGAATGTGAAGATGTTGCTGAGGATCAGAAGGTAACGATTGCAAAGACCAAGTTAGGAGGTCATGCTTTGGTATGGTGGGATTATGTACAATCCGAGAGAAGGAAACAAGGGAAGTCAAAGATCACTTCATGGGATAAAATGGTAGCAAGGATCAAAGGTAAATTCTTGCCCAAGGATTATGAAATTCAGATGTTTAAGAAGCTACAATTTTTAAGGCAGAAGGAAATGGATGTGAAGGCATATACTGAGGAGTTTTATAAATTGAGTATGAGATCTGGTCATCATGAGAATGAGGTAGAAAAGGTAGCTAGGTACTTGGCTGGTTTGAGATTGAACATACATGATGAGTTAGTTTTAGCTAACCCTAAGAGTGTGGAGGATTGTTACCAAATGGCAATCAGGATTGAAGAAAAGATGAATAGGAGACAAGATAAGTCCATGAGAGGAAGAGGCAACAATATGAGGGGAAGAGGATTAGCCCCTACAACAAGGCAAACCAATGAGGGTCAAGAAGACACTGGTAAAGGACAGGGACAGTCTGATTTCAGAGGTGGATGGAAAGGTAATAAAGGCAGATTTGGAAGTGATAGAGGTTCTACTACATTTTCAGGAAAGTGTTACACCTGTGGTGAGTTTGGTCATCCATTTTTCAAATGTCCAGAAAGCAAGGGTTCATCATCCAGAGATGATAGAATGAATGACAAGAGAGTACAACTTGTGCAAGAAGAGAAAGTAGAGCAAAGTGTGCAGAGTTCAAACACTTATCAAGAAGATAGAGTTCCTGACAATTATGGGTATCCTGAGGAGGGAGAAGCATTGATGCTTAGGAGAACTAGTTTGCAGGCATCAAAGGATATGATGCAAAGAAGAGCTCTTTTCAAGACCACATGCAAGAGCAAAGGTAAGGTATGTAAGGTTGTCATTGATACTGGTTCAATAGACAACATGGTATCTCAGGAAATGGTGGATAAACTCAATTTGGAAAGGATTCCACATCAACACCCTTACAAGGCATCTTGGGTGAGTGATAGTCAATCACTTTTTGTCTATGAACAGGCATATGTTGATTTTCAGATTGGAGCATATCATGATAGAGTTTTGTGTGACATTTTGCCCATGGAATGTTGTCACCTACTGTTGGGTAGGCCATGGCAATTTGATAGAAGGGTACTGTATGATGGGTATGCTAATACCTACACCATCAAGAAAGATGGGAAAACTATTATGTTGATGCCATTGCAGGAAGATGCTGCAGCACAGAGGGCAACCAAAATCATTTTAGTGGGAAAGAAGGAATTTGTGCAGAAGCCTATAGGAGCAGGCATAAAGGCAGTTGCGGACACTACAGGGAAAGGAGTTGTTAAGGACAACAGTTTGAAGAAAGTTTCAGTTGTGACTGACAGAGGTCAGCAGCAGGTTCAGAAACAGGTTTGCAAACAGCAACCAGTTGAGAGGAATGACAAGGATGTTGTCATCGTTGGGACTATTGTTTGTCCTATAAGAGTTGAAAGGAAGATAGGATTGAACATTTCAGAAGTTCAAGAGGCAGTTCAGACAGAGGTTCTGGTCAGACAACCTGACAAACACAAGGTATGTGAGAGAAGGGCCTACATTGACAGGCATGAGGATTTACTTGCAAGACAGCAAGTTACAGTTCAGAAGTCTTGGAGCAGCCGAGAGCCAGCAGAGGATAAAGCTAGAATAGGTCAAGACACTGCAAAGGCAAAGTGTACAGGTGGAGGACTTCCACAACCTAACTCATGGGACATGAGTTCTTTTCTGTTGGGGAGTATGGTGCAGGAGCACCTACCTGACAGCTGGCCTCCATGAGGCAGTTAGTTTGTTATAGGTCTGGTTAATGTTTCCAAGAAGGTCTGATAAGACCAATGCATGTAATAAGGTCATGTTGACCATACTTTACTATTTTTAGATAGTTTGTTATGACAGCTATTATGCTATATGTCTGGTTGGATCTCCCAGCCGCCTGGAGAGATTTCCCAGCCGCTTGGAGTTAGGTCGGTAGTACTCGCAGGAGATCCTATTTATGTATTAGGATCGGTTGGTTTTAGAGATAGATACAGATTGAGGAGTATTGCAGATCATCGATCAGATTTGGCAGAGAGTGAGGCAGAGGGAGAGACTGAATATTGTATTTGCATCTTTTGAAATCAATAAAGAGATCCTATTTGTGTCCATTCTCTGTTTTGAATTCCATTGTGTAATCGAGTTGCTGTTCTGGTGGTTGCATGGATTCGCTGATCCATTCCACCGGTTGATTCGTCGAATCGGTGGAATGGCTATGTACAGTAGTTTAGGGTTTAGTTTGCATTTTCTGTTTGTCCATGTGCATGTTTGCAGGATCGCAATCAAGAGGTGTTGAGAACCCTAGCATGGGTATGTGCTAGGTCATGCTGGTTGTTAGAGTCTGGAAAGTTGTCCAGGAAGTGGATCGGGTCACCCCAGGAGGTTCGGCGGATCAGAATCCGTTAAGGTTGGAAATTCGTCACAACGGCATCATCAGGATATTTCTGTGTATATCCTGTAGTTACTTCGGGCATCATCCGAGTAGATGGAGGCAAACATGATGCAGTAGTTTGCATAAGGTGAATATGCATTGGGGTGATCATCATCAGGTGTTGCCGAGGACGAGCGTATCGGCATAAGGTAGAAGATCGGGTTGATAAAACCATCGCGGGCCGAAAATGTTAAGTTTGGCCGACAGCAGGATATTGAAGAGCTGCATGTGACGTCATCGTCATCAGGATAATCGTCATCAGGATATCGGGGTGACGTAAGCATCGAAGGAAAGGTGCGTGAAGTTGTCGTCATCAGGATATATGGAGGGAGCCGGATATTTTATATCCTGCTGATGAACATGATGTTGAACATCATGATGCTGCAAAAAGCGTTTGGCGGTAAGATGAACAGTGAACATCAGGAGGATGTTTGCGCTTGCCGAATATGATGATGCTGCCGATAGCCGGATATGATGATGCTGCTGACAGGCGAAGGGTCGAAGGTTTGTCTGTAGGAGGATATCGATCAGCAAGAGAAAATATGATGATGCTGACAGTGTTAAGGGAAATATGATGATGATGATGAAGGGTTGCGAACATACATGCTGTATGTCAAGGTTTTAGTGTGGATGCCTCTGCATCACCTATAAAGTCATAAATCCTAAAGGTCCTCATGCCTTCGGATACAAAAGCCAAGAATAAAAGAAAAAACCATCTCACACACCTCAAAGAAAAACTGAGAAAGGTGTGAGTCCCCAAGAAACAAGTAATTACCTTAGAAGCTACACAAAAGCTACATATATCCAAGCCCATACCTTTGTAGGTAAAGTCTACAAGCAAAATGGTTTGGGTACTTAAGCAAAAAGCCATAAAGTTAAATGAGGCATCCCAACCATCCACTTTCTCTTTTTCCATCAAAAAATCCCCTTCCATCCAAAAGTCTCCAATTCTTCCATCCCACATGACAAGCAAACATCAGAAAAATACTAAGTCTAGGTGGGTCCCTAAACACCTAAATCACCCATCCACCAAGCAAAAATCTCCATTACTTCCTACCCCATCTTCCAATCATAAGCTTCAATGTTTATCATGGTCTGTGCAACTATTGGTCATGGTTCCCTTCCATCTCACGACTCCTCCATATATCTCCATCTCCCCTTCCTTCCACTATTATCCTACATATCTTTCCCATCCTATCCCTATGGTTCATAATTTTGCATAAGCCTTCCCTCCATCCTTGCATAAGTTTTACCTAATCCGCATTATAATCCACTATCACACCTTCCATAATCTGCTATCTACCTTCTCCATCTCACTTTCATGCTATCTCCTACCAATATCTATGAGAAACATTTGACATAGTCCATGCAACGGTATCCATCTAACGGGAATATCAACTTTCATGGAGCCAGGCACTTGAGTCCCTCTCATCCATATACCATTTCCTATCCTATCCAAATATTCAAAAAAAAATCAAAAGAGTAAAGAGAAATCCCTTCATCCAATGGTGAAAATCTGGCAAACATGCACCTTGGCTAAGTACCATGATGAAAACCTGGCAAACAGACATCATGTGTAAGTTGATCTCCTACGTTACCTACACTTGGGGGCGCCTTGTCTCATCGGCATATCACTTTTCTCCTATCATTTCCTTCCATACCATTTCCTATCCTATCCTGCTATCTTTACCCATTATGTACCTATCCTGTTGAATCCATCCATCATATCTTACCATACCCTCCTATCATCCTTATCCTGCATATACCTATTGTATTGATTCCATTCATCCTCCATTCCTCTTTTGATCTTAATAAAGGTATGGGGGCAAAATGTCGAAGCATGCTTTGGAAAAACTCTTGATATACCTTGTCTTTTTCAAAACAATCCAATCCTCTCATCCCCCTTTGTCATACACTTTGTCGTGTCAAATTCTGAGTTATTCCTATGCGACATAGTCCTTGAAGATCACATCCTTGTATCCATTCCTCTATCATGAGCTTTCCATCCCATACACTATCACCTACCCTTTTATCCATCCCATTTCTTATCGCCCATCCTTGTGTCCACTTATCTAATCCCATCTTCTTCCTTGCATCTAGACTTGGTTTTCCCTTGTCATTGGTATCCAGCAATAAAGGCTATCCAACCTACAATACACTGCTATCTCCAAAAAAAATCCCTAAAACATCAAAACACTAGCAAAATCTAGAAAATCCCAAAAAAATAGCAAATCGTCTGCAACCCCATCAATAGTACCATTGTCAAACTATGTTGCCTCTAAGCTATCATGTAGGTAAGGCCATTATTAATGCACCCCTAAGGCTCCTTTTCCATCCATTCCATACCCCTTTTTACCCATCCTCTGGTCCATCTGTGTCTGTACCGCTTCCCATCGCCTAGGTCCTAGGTCCACCAAGTTCACCCCGAACTACGTCACATTTGCATCGTCACGTAGGCAAGGCCATTTAGCAATGAGCTCCCAAGGCACTAGGTCCATCCCTTGGGGCCTGTTTCTTCATATCCATTGTCAGTTCATCCATAATAAGTCGATCCTTTGTCTAAACTAGGGGTAATTCCTCAGCTTGGTTACGAAATTGGATTCTTGAGTGCCATATATTCTAAGAGGACACCAATAAGGATTGTGATATCTTTTCACTCGATAAAACACGCGCAACAAAGCACACTTCCAAATAGAAATTTTGATGCAAGAACACCAACATATCCAAAGCAAAACAAACAAAGACCTAAAACACTCTAAAATGATTTTATCTCAAATTATGGCAAGAAAACACATCTAATGAAAGAATGTTTTGTGTTTGTGAGTAGGTTAAGTTACAGAGTCTTGATTTTTGTTATTATGTCTTTCTATGCTACTTGAGGATGTCAAAAACTAGAGAAGCTATGATGGGGACATAATCATTTTTCTTTGTCTACTGTTTGTGGATCAATCTTTAGTAATGTGATGACTTTTTGTCTAACGACATGATCAGCAAAAGATCATTGAGGACATTAGACGTCTAAACATGAAAAGGGGCAATCCTTGTCTGTTGAAACACAAGAAATACTCAGGTCATCTAGATTCAATTTTGACTAGATGCCTGTATTAACTTGCTATATCAAAATCCATGTAAGTCATACTCAGGTCATCCTGGTTTAATTATACCTAGATGCTTGTATGTTCTTAGAACATTTTAAAATCCCAATGATGAAATAAGCACTTCAAAATACTTACAATATTGAGGTGACAAATATCTGTATTCGTATCCGTATCCAATTGCATCTCGTATACCTTCCATAACTAAATGATTCCAATCAGAGTGCCAAATGTTTACCAATAAAAGCTTGTGATTCCTTCTTTCGCATTTCTTATGTCAGTCAAATTTATGTCTATCATTGTATCTTTTCATCCTTGTGTAGTCATTCTGAGCAATGATCAAATGCAAGTCTGCCATTTACTCCATACCAATCAAGTTAGTCAATCTTGTCAAATTATCCAATCGCAATCAGTGGTCTTGATCCTAATCTTGTCGTAAACCAACTTAGTCAATCATAATTATCAGTGGGATATATCTTTCCCACGTCTATCATGTTGATCTAGGGATATATCGTTCCTCGCAATGACAACACTATCCTTTGTGTTGATATAGGGATCTATCGTTCCCTGCAATGACAACACTATCGTCGATCATTATCAATTAATCATTGGTTTACCACTTGACAGGGGTAGTACCTTGTTTGTTCTTGTATCATTTGTGCATACTTGCTTGCTTGTGTGTGTTATCATTTTATCTTGCATAGCATATCATTTCCTCCAATTTCTCTGAACCATAAACCATTTTTCGCGATCCTAACTTGTTTTTTATTTTCTTCATCATGAGATTGTCTGTCTCACACCCTCGACCTTTCCTTCCCATCCAATCTCCCGAGGGGGCATCCTACCGTCGTTAAACATGTACCAGGGGCAAACTGGGGCATGTATCATTATCAGAAAATCTTTTTCTTTGAAACAACGTGATGAAACACATTGCATCAAAGAGGGGCAAAATGTATACACCTAAAATGACATGGCTCTGTCTAAATAAATATTTTAAATATTTATTTCATCTTAATATTCCTCTATCAACAAGTAAATAATTCAATTTATTTATTTGGTTCATTTTCCTCCTAAAAATAAATAAAACCACTTATTTAATTAGCTTCATCAAATTCTTCCAAATCGTCTTATCTACAATTAAATAGTTCTACATTATTTAATTAAATCAAATTTTTTCTTCCAACTTTAAATAAATCAATCAAATTTATTTAAATTCTCTCAATCTCTAAAAAATAAAATATAATCAAATATTTTATTTTTTCTTCCAAAGCATGCACAAACAATTAAATAAATTCATTTATTTAATTTGGTTTCTTATCTTCTAATTCCTTAAAAATCTTCCAAATCTTCTAAAAATAAATCTTATTCTTCATGCACGCAAAATTAAATAATTTATTATTTAATTTCTCTCAAATCATGCAAAAAGCAAATCACAAGTTGAGTTAATTGATTTAATCAATCTTGTTTTTATTAACTCTTAAATTAGAAGAAAGCATTTTAATTTATGAAATCAAATCTTATCTTTATCAAGAAAGCAGTTAACTCAAACAAAATAGCTTTTTGTCTGACACTTGTCTTCTTTCTATTCACGCACATCCTCTTAAAGCTTCTTAACTGTTGATCTTATTTCTTCTATATCATTGATCTTCCTTCTCTCAAGTCTATAAATACAACCCTATTCCTCCATTCGAATGATCCAAGCTTTCAGTAAACTTACTCTGTAGAATTCACAACGCGCCTTTGGCACCCAACACCATCTCCATAGCTTGCAATCACCATTTTTATTGTATTGAAGATCCTCTTCATTACAAGAAATATCATAGCAAGGAAGTGTGCTTTCTGAGGGCTTAATTCAAATGAAAGATCAATTGAGACTAGGCGACCAATGGAAGCTATGAAGTAAACAAGGTTTGTGAGGTATTGTTATTTGTTTTGAATCTTGTTTATTTCCATTTTCATTGAGTTATTGGGTTATTGTAGTTTATTGATATTATCCACATTTTTCCCGTAAGCGTTGTTAAACCTGTACCAAGGGCAAACTAGGGCATGTATCATTATCAGAAATCTATTCTTTGGAGCAATGTGATGAAACACATTGCATCAAAGAGGGACAAAATGTATACACCTAAAAATGACACGACTCTGTCTGAATAAATATTTTAAATATTCATTTCATCTTAATATTCTTCTATCAATAAGTAAATAAATCAATTTATTTATTTGGTGCATTTTCCTCCCAAAAGTTAAATAAAACCACTTATTTAATTAGCTTCATCAAATTCTTCCAAATCTTCTTATCTACAATTAAATAGTTCTACATTATTTAATTAAATCAAATTTTTTCTTCCAAATTTAAATAAATAAATCAAATTTATTTAAATTCTCTTAGTCTCTAAAAAATAAAATATTTTATTTTTTCTTCCAAAGCATGCACAAACAATTAAATAAATTCATTTATTTAATTTGCTTTCTTATCTTCTAATTCCTCAAAAATCTTCCAAATCTTCTAAAAATAAATCTTATTCTTCATGGATGCAAAATTAAATAATTTATTATTTAATTTCTCTCAAATCATGCAAAAAGCAAATCACAAGTTGAGTTAATTGATTTAATCAATCTTGTTTTTATCAACAACTCTTAAATTAGAAGAAAACATTTTAATTTATGAAATCAAATCTTATCTTTATTAAGAAAGTAGTTAACTCAAACAAAACAACTTTTTGTGTGACACTTGTCTTCTTTCTATTCGCGTACATCCTCTCAAATCTTCTTAACCGTTGATCTTCTCATTTCTTCCATACCATTGATCTTCCTTCTCTCAAGTCTATAAATACAACTCTATTCCTCCATTCAAATGATCCAAGCTTTCAGTAAACTTACTCTGCATAATTCACAGTGCATCTTTGGCACCCAACACCATCTCCATAGCTTGCGATCACCATTTTTATTGTATTGAAGATTCTCTTCATTACAAGAAATATCATAGCCATTTCTCTATTGTCATCTTGAAGAACAAAGCAAGGAAGTGCACTTTCTGAGGGCTTAATTCACATGAAAGATCAATTGAGACTAGGCGACCAATGGAAGCTACGAAGTAAACAAGGTTTGTGAGGTATTGTTCTTTGTTTTGAATCTTGTTTATTTCCATTTTCATTGAGTTATTGGGTTATTATTTTTTATTGATATTATCCACATTTTTCCCGTAACACCACCATCTCACTTGTAGGCAGGGTTGTGTTTAAGACTGCTTTAACCTTTGCTGGGTCTACATCAATCCCTCTTTGTGAAACAATGAAACCCAACAACTTATATGTCGTGACTCTGAAAACACACTTCTAAGGATTTAGTATTACTTTATATTCTCGAAGTTGATTGAATATTTTGTGAAGATCCTCCACTTATGTTGATCTTTTCTTTGACTTAGCCAAAAAGATCATCAACGTATGTCTCTACTATCTTGTGAATGTAATCGTGGAAGATTGCATCATTGCCCTTTGATAGGTAGCTCTTGCATTTTTCTTTCCAAATGACATGACTACGTAATAGAAGGTTCCCCAAAGGGTGGTGAATGTCATTTTGTTTTGGTCTACTTATGAGATTCTGATCTGATTGTATCCCGAGAACCCATCCATAAGAGAGAGTACTTCACATCCTAGGGTTGAATCAACAATTTGATCTATGGATGGCAAGGGGAAGTCATCTTTTGGGCAAGCTTTATTGATATCCCTAAAATTGAGGCATATCTAAATTTTTCCATTTTTCTATAAAACTGGTATGATTTTTGATACCCAAATTGAATAATCCACTAGTTTGATGAAGCCAACATTCAACAATTTCTTCAATTCTTCTTTTACCATTTCAGCTACTTGAGGTTTTATGGGTCTCAATTTCTATTTTATGGGTTTTGCATCAGGTTTCATTACTAAGTTGTGCACCATGATTTTTGGGTCTAATCTTGGCATGTCTGAGTATGTCTAGGCAAAGACATTAGAATATTTGATCAAGAACTTAGTGTATTCTTCCAATTCTTTGTCATTTAACTCCCCTCCCAATTTTAACATTTTTGGTTTCTTAGGAGTTCCTACATTGATATCAATGGTTTCTCCAGTTAGTGATGGATGTCCCTCTTTGAATTTATGAGGGGTAGGTGGTAAATCTGAATTTGCTTTGATCTAGAGGATTTCTTTTTCGCTTCCAAAATAATCTTCTGGGTGTGGGAGGACCATGTATCCTTTCTTGTGGTATACTCTTGGGAGGCCATCATAAGCATGTAGATATTCTAAGATGGCTTCCTCGTTCTCAGCGTAGTCTTGAGTTGGTTTCTTTGTTTGATCCATAATGTAATGTAGAATACTTGGTAATTCTTCACTTTCCAACAATGGTTCTCCATGAACTGACACAATGTATTTTGAGTTTTGAAGTTGAGCATGTGGCAAAAATAATGCAGCTGACATAGCCATTGAATCTGTTACTTGGTTCTCTTCTCTGGGTATGGTTTTGATGGAAAAAAAGTCAAAGTACTAAACTAATTTCTTGATGATTTCCTTGTAAGGTCATAGTCGTTCTAATTTCATTTTGTAATTCTCTGCAACTTGGTTAATCACCAATTGGGAATCCTTGAAGACAAAGATTCTCTTGATTCCTATTCTCATGGCTAAAATGACTCCTAGGGATAAGGCTTCGTACTCAGCAATATTGTTTGTGTAAAAGAAATCTAGACTGAAAGCAAAGGGGAGGACTTTTCCTTTAGGGGAAGTAAGGATTATCCCTATTCCTGCCCCTGTTTTACAACTAGCTCCATCAAAATGTAAATTCCATAGGTCTTGATTGCTTTGTGATTGGGATGTTTCTCCAAACTCGTAAGTTGATTTTCATTTTTCCTCTTTTTCTTCCCCTTCTTCAAGGATTTCTATTGTTTCAATTGAAAGATTCTTAACTTCATACTCATTTATGCAGGGGATGGCTGCTAGGGCAAATGGAGCATTAGGCTTGGTGGTATGAGGATTGAAGGGGAATTCTCTGAGGTTGTCCATGCTTTGATATGATATGTTGAGAGTACTTGTGTTTGTGTGAAGATTTTAAGCTTCCTCTTTTACTTGCTCTTGTGTTTTTAGCTTCTTATCCTTCTCTTCCTGTTCCTTCCTAAAAACACTAAAAGGATAAGGATTTGCTTTGACAATACAAATTTTTCCCAAGTGATGAAAATTTATTTCTTGGAACAATGTAGAGGCCACAGATTTCATGGCATGAATCCAAGGTCTTTCGAGAATCATATTGTAATTTTTTTCTGTATTGATGAAATAGAAATCCATGGAGATGGTTTTGGGTGTGAAAGTGATTGGTAGACTAATCTTCCTAACTATTTGAATGTCGTGGATGTCCTATATCCTCAAGGTGGCATCCTATTGCTTTATACCTATCTTGCTATATCCCATCCTTCGTAGGAATGGCATTGGCAAGAGATTGACCACTGACCCTTCATCCACCATCACTCTTTTTATGATGACCTCTTCAACTAGAGCTTGTATGTATAACAGAAAATTGCTTTGTTTACTTCCTTCATCTTTAGGAACTTTTGAGATATCAAAGGTGAGGGTAGTTGGCTCCTCTTGTGTTGAGAATCCCACTTCTAATACTTCCAAGAATGTTTTTCGGTGTGTGGGAGAAGCTCTCAATAAGTTTATTACTTATGAGAAAATGTTTTTTGTTTGGTCTGTTTGGTCTGTTTGGTCTGTTTGTTCTTCCTCCTGAATTAGAAACACTTCTTGGTTCAACTCCACGTGATTGGAGCTTTTCTAGTTGGCCTTCCCTTTTTCATTTTGAGGTTCCTTCTCCTTCCTTTGAGATTGAAGGAGTGGGAGGAAGTTATGTTGTTGGTCTGGAGTAAGTTTTGAGATGGATTTGTTGTATCCATAACAGGTTTTTGTTTCATGAGCTTTTATCTCATGGAACTAGTAGTACGTATTGGGATTGTAAGAGTAACGACTCGATCCTTGATTTCCCTTTTGTCACCACTTGTCATTATTGGGATTGCTCTTCATAACATTGATATCTTTGTCTGGAGAGACATTTGATGTAACCTTTTCAATTGCTTTTAGAATTTTGAGTCTTCCATTAGTGTCACAAATTTTTTAGCCGCTGTCAATGGCATCTTGATCAATCCTCAAAGAACTTTCTAATGCTTCTTCATAGGATTTGTATGGTAATTTCTGAATGTCTTCTTTCATGTCCTTATTCAAGACATGTAAGAAATGATTGCATAACTCATGATGGTCCATGTTTGGGGCACTGGTTGAGGAATAGAGGACTTGTCTCCACCTGATAACAAAGTGGGCTATAGATTCATTCAACTCTTGTTTCATGGTCAAGAATTCTCTAATCCCTATTTTGACGAGTTTGTCCATGTCGAATGCCATGAAAAAATCTCTAATTAGCTGTCTGAATGAGTGGATTGAATCTTCCTGTAAATGATAGTACCAATCCAGAGCTATTCCTTCAAGAGTCTTTAGAAAGATCTTAGCGACAACCCCATCCCAAGGGAGGAGTTCTCTTATTGCAGTGATATAAGATTTGATATGGGAATTTGGATCTACTTCTCCCTTGAATTTTAGGAGATCAAGTAACGGTTGAGGAAACTGAACACTTCTTATGTTTAAATCAAGTGGTTCTTTTAAGTACTCCAAATATGTCCCAAGAAAGACACTTTGTGATTGGGGGATTGACAACTACAACCCCATAGGAGGGTTTTGGTAACCCACCATCTGATTTGCTTGATTTCCCAACATTTCAAGATTGTTCTTAGTAGGAGGGTTCCCATTCAAACACGTATCATTACTCACATTTCTTGAATAATAGTTGAGATAGGGGGGATTCTGAGATGCCCCCTGGTCTTGTTTGTTTTGAATGTTGTCATAGGACTTCTATCTTCTTTTAGGAGCAACTTGTTTTGCTTCCAATGTTCTAATCCTCTGCACTAGAGTTGCGATTAGGTTTGCAGGAGTGGCAGCTCTAGGTGCTTCCTCATTTCTAGGGTTTTCTCTTTGAGTACTATCATGATGGTGTGCTTCTTCTTGCACAAGATTCTCTCTTTGTTCTTCTCGTAGGGAAACTCTTAATGCTTCTTGATCATCTCTTGCCTCTTGCAAGTGTCTTTCTAACCTTTTTACTTCCTCATGGAGATGAGTACTTGAGGCTTGTGGAAGGTTGATTAGGTCAATGTATTTATGACCTTAATTGAACTCTCCTAGCCTTATGAGGTGCATTTGGTATGGCGGGGTAGTGTTCCCATGCACGGTTGTTAAAAGACAGAACACCTAGGTTCTCTTTGGTCTTGTTCATAATTAGAGTCTTCATAATCGTAGCAATTTGTGATTGGTGCATCTGGGTGAGGCGGTACATACCTATCAAAAGGAGTTTTTGGTTATCTAGAGGGAACATTCCCTAAATTTAGATCATGTTCCATCATATTTGGGGGTGCCATAGACACCACAAAATAAATGGAATGGATGATGGCAAAGGTGACAAAAGTTGAAGCCGCAAAAGTGGCTATGAAGAATAAAGTAAAAATGCTTGAAGATAGTTGTTTTGAAGTGTTGAATGTTTAGGTTTTTGATGTGATCTGTGTGTTTGGAATGCGAAAAGCATAAACAAAAGTTTTTTCTCTTCATGTCAAGTTCACCAAAATATGTACTCTCAAAATCATGATGTCAGTGGCCTAGGGCTATCGAGTTAGATTTTGGCACGCACACGGACCCTTCCCTCCTTTCCATGGAGTGAACTTCCACATCACTCTCACTCTCATGGAAGTAGCCAGTCGAGAGGAGGTGAGACACGAGGGTGGTCTAGCTCGTTGGAGAGCTGGACTTCACAGAGAGGGGTCAACACATCCCGTGGCCTATGTTGTGTCCTTGTGTAGATGTGTTGTTCAATGATCATGGTTGTAAAGATAACCATATGACCCAAAGGGTCACTAGTCACTGTTCTCCTGTTAGGGTTTGTAATATTCCACCTTTGTGTGGGTAAGCTATTGTTCTCATTGATTGTTCATTGTCTTTCAAAGTATTGGATGAATGCTTGTTGTACTAAAAACTGCCTATATTCTTCTTATTGTTGTAGGAGAAGTGGGTCCTATTGTTGTCTTGGATGGATTTCCTCTATCTCATCGAGGATCGCCCTCACCCACTCACCTCTTAATCCTAGGCACATTCGTGAGCCGAGACAAGGGATAGGTGTTTGTGAGCTAGCCTTAACTTGACCTAGGATTTGAATTAGGGTTTGATTTGACCTAAGGTTTGATTGTGTGTTGACCTCATTTGACCTTGTGATGGAATCAAGGGTTTGCATGTTTTCTAAGTGTCTAATGTTTTTGTTCTTTTTTGGGTTTTTGTGAATGCAAGCCTAAATGAAATGCAAAACTTCTTTTTGTGCTTTTTTAAAATATTTTTGAAATTGAAGATGCTTTTTCTAATCTAGGAATTGAAAGATGAATGAAAGCTATAATGAATTTTCCTAATGCAATGTGAACTATGTTTTTGGGGTTTTTTGAATATTTGAAACAAATTAATCTAAGAAAAGGGAATTTTCTTTTTAAATGAATTAATCTATGAACTTTGAAAGAAAATTACTCTAAGAATGCAAGATCTATCCTTTCTATCAAGGAAAAAGTAACAAGATTATTGATCCCAAGAGCAATTTTAGTTATCTAATTACTGCAAATTGAAAGAAAGCATAAAGGAACTTGGAGACACGTGAGCCTCCACTACCCTCAGAAATCCTTGTGATGGTAACCTCATATCCTCTTGTAGCAGTGGGGAATCCTCTTGGTGACAAGACGACAATGGAAGCAAAAGAAGATTTTGAAGCTTTTTGAAGAGAGATCAATGAGAGCTTTGTTGAGCACTATAGATTGATATGAGTAGCGTATGGATACGTGATGAGCTTTATATGAAATCTAGATAAAGCAATGAATGAAAACAAAAGGCTCCTATGTCCTGTATGAGTGTGAGAATGCTAAATGTGGGAAGTAATAACTTGCAAGATTTGTAGGTGCAAATGAAATTGCCTCCCTTTGTGCTTGAGGGAGGGTGCTATTTATAGGTTAGAAGAAGGGATGAGAGGTGAAGAAGAAGAAGAGTTAACTCAATTTGATTGGAGAGTTAACATAGATGATTCAAGAGTGATCTAGGCTAAAATTAGAGTGATCTACCTAGTAAAAGCTTATCACTTAAGAATAAGTGAAGAAGGAGTGCATGGGAATACATGAGAATGCATGAGCTATTAATTTAAGATAAAATAGAGATAATTAATGCATGTGTGGGTGCATGAAATAGTTAACTCCATATTTGGCATGGAAATTCATACAAATAGGAAGACAAACAAGTGAAAATGGAGCTTTTTTGAGTTAGAAACTTAAGTTTTTCTATAGCTGAAAACATGATAGGGTTGCCCAAGGGTCACCCCTTTCACCAGTCTAGTCAACCGGGGGGCAACCCATGGGTGACCCACTAAGGAGAGAACCTGGGTTGGCTTGAAGGATGGGAGATGGAAGAGGAGGAGAAAAGAAGGGAATCTGCCTTTAGAAACAGGTCAGTCATGTGTAAAAATCCAAATCTCCACTTGCAAAGTAGGATCTCCCTACGAGAGATCTGGAAATAATAGGGGGAGATTTGGATTGGTTGAGTGAAACTAAAAAACCAAAAGTGGGAGATGGCTAGGGGGACCTATAGAAGGCTTCTAGGGGGTGGAGAAGATGAAAAACACTAAGGGGAGGTGAAAACTCACCTACAAGATGCATACAAGGCTTAGGAACAGGGTCACAAGCATATAAAATGCAAATTGACAAGTGTCGAAAAGTGTTGAAAACAAAGAGAGAGAAAATGACAAAGGGGAAACAACACAAGACGAGAGAAAAGACACGTCACCAAGAGAATTACTGCTGAGAGGATGTTATTTCATGCTTACATGTACATGATAAGGATTAAAAATCATCATAGGGGTCCTTGTGGAGGCTGTGTGTGATTTTGGTGCTTACAGTTACAATACCCTCTCATAACCCTTGAAAGCGAACCTTGGGAATGAAATTACAACAAAAAAAAGTCTTTACATAGCCACTAAAAAAACCCTAGATATCCAAGCTTATCTTCTATTTTTGTTCTGCAACCAAAAATCCATCCCTTGAAAAAGAACGCCAAATGTAGGTATGTGCATGGAAATGGGGGACCAAAAGGGGTCAAAAGTGGCCACTTTTGTTTTTCTGAAATTAGTAAAAAATGACGTTGGATGAGAATTTAAAGATAGCCACACCTGAAATTAGAATATTTGATAATAACAAGATTTGTAGTGCTCAGAATCTAGTTTCTAAACTGTTATTTTTTTAATAAATGGTGGAGACTAAGAGGTTCAAATATGGAGAGTACACAAAATGCTTCTATTTTTTGTTAGAAAAATATAACAGCACCTCGTGTGTTTCCCATAAAATGTTGACTTTTTAAGTATTTGACAAATCACTTCAGTGGAAAATTAGCTAACTGTAATGTTGGAAAATGTCCCCTTGGGGCTTTTTCCTCATAAGGTTTAGCTCTCAGGTCTTTTAGCTACATTTAAGATATCTTGCATCATATTTTGACATCCTAATGAAATGATCCCTAAGTTTCATGACAAATGGGACCTAGGGGGATCACTTGAACCTAACCCTGACCAAAATAGGGGGGAGGACTTGGGTGCCCACGCCCTAGTCCTGCACTATTTTGGATCAGTACCAAATTTTTAGTGTTGGCTTGTGACCGTTATTTAAGTCCTATGGTGACACGGTAAGTTTGAATTATGAAATTCTTGGCGGGAGTGTTTGTAGTTGCATATATAAGCATGTTTAGGCATTCATTTGTAAACTAGATTCTTACTAGCTAGAAATTTGGATTCTCAAGTTTATGTGAAGGTGATTCAAGGCATTCATTGTGTAGCAAGAGCAGATTTGTGTTGTCTATGTGTTTGTATTTGCATATTTGAGCAATCGTCTCCTCATGGAATGAAGAGCTTCTTCCTTCCATGAGATTTTCACTACGAGGTGACATCATTTGTGTTTTTAAGCATTTATCATTTGGTTTTTGCCTCTACCTCTCAAGGGCACGCACTCTCTATCTGACAACGATGTTTGAAAGACTTGAATGTCTCTCCGAGGCTTGACTGAGGCAAGCCTCTAAACACCACAACCCCCTCCCAAAGTTTATGTGATTTTAGGTTACAGGTTGAGGATATAGGAAAAGTGGAGTTGCAGGAGGGCATTACAGAGTGTCAGATTTGTAGATCAGAGTTGAAAATAGCACCCTAACTTGGGCACCCACTCTTTAGTCCTCTAGATTCTGTAACGGAGAAATCTTTGTGACATCAAGAACATGTTGCAGAGTGAGTTCCTAGATCTTGACAAAACGTATGGCACTAGACTAGGGCACCCATTCATTAGTCCCCGACTGTTCTGATTCTAAACCCTAAAAATAGGTGCACAATTATCTGTCATTTTACATCTTTCTATAGCAGCATTTTTTGATATTTGTCCATTTGCTTCCGTATTTGCATAAACAGGGTTTTGATGTATAATTGGGCATAATTGATTATCAAATCATACAAATCCAAGTTTCCCTACATCTCACAGTGACCAAGGGTATGATAGTGCATTGCCACTCGACCCAAGGTCCTTGAATGAAAGGGTGAAAGGAGGATACATACATAAAACTACCAAAAACCAATCATCCAAATTCCACCCTTTACATTTTGGTGAACCCGTGTTGTTGGACTTGTTTGCACCTTGCTGAGTGTTTTTATTCAGATTTGATGTGATTTCATTCATTCATAGTATCATTCATCTCATTACATTGGAAAACTTACAAACAAATTGAAAATTTGGAAAAATTTGAAAAAATTGCATTCTAGGGTTTCTATTTTGCAACAATTAATGTGAATTTCATCAAATTTTCAATTTTTGCATTAGATCTGAGTTAAATTGCATAAAATTACAAAAATTCAATAGATTGCATTGCATTTTTATCATAAAATTGCTAGGGTTTTGTTGGAAATTTTGTATTTTTCATATAACCTAGTAATTTCAAAAACTAGAGTTTGTAGGCAAAATCTTGTTTCAGATTTTTCTACTGATCTTACGCACTCATTCAAATTTACATTTGACTGTAGTGTTGCATTTTAGTGTAAACTTGCATTTAGATCTCAAAATTTTACATTTTTACATAGAAAATTTCAACAAAAAAACTAGCATTTTCATTGATTTTTCAGTAGATTTGCACTTGCATTTTGCATCTTAGGACCTGGAAGTCATTTTCAGATTTGAGTGCATTTAAGTTTCATCATAAATCAGCTTGCAAAACATTCATATAACATTTTACATTAAGATCTCAAACCTAGGGCTTCAAAAACCTTGATTTTCACTAGATTTGGCCTTATAGACTCTCTAAATTTGCACCATAGGCATGTTGTGAAGAATATTTTTGCACTAATTGGCTGTTTTCATGGTTATTATCTGCTTCCCCTCCTAAAATTCTTCACAATACCTTGTTATTGAGCCCTTGTATTGAAAATTTGGCAAAAAATTACACATTTTTGCTATATTTGCCCTAGGGTTGGACCTAGATTTGCACTCCAAGCATGTTGTGACATGTTTTATGGCTTTATATGACTGATTTTATTGCTATTATTTTTTTCATCTCCTAAAATTCTTTACAACACCCCTTTTGCTAGGTCTTGGAGTTGAGAAGTCATGAAAAATTGCATATTTTTGCTATATTTTCACTAGAGTTTGATCTCGAGTGACACTATAAGCATGTTGTAACAAATTTTTTGGCATTAGGTAGCTATTATTACTGATATGATTTTATTTCCATCATCACTTTCCTCACAACACCCTTTGTCATGCCCTTTTGCATTGAGATTTGGTGAAAAATCGCATATTTTAGTGTATTTTCACTAGGGTTTGGCTTATCATCATCTTAGATTTGCACCAAGAGTGTGTTGTGACAGATATTACAGCTGTATTAGACTGATATCAAACATATTATTCTCTATCTCTAATCAAAATCCTCACAACACCTTCTCTTTCATATATTTGCATTGAAAAAGTACAAAAAAATCACAACATTTTAGGTCACTTCTGCATATAGTTTTGCACTTATCTTTTGCATATCTTTTGAAAAACTTTTAAAATATGATTTGGCACTCATGGACTCATCTTCTTAGTGCTCTTTGGAATCTTTACATGCATATATCACAAAATTTGAAAATCTATACAAATTTCTCAGTATGCATCCTCATGTCACTACCTATATATAAGCTTTGTATCACAAGGATATATTTGTGTCATCTTCCTTTGGAATCCTTGACTATGTATCTGATCTTAAAAAATTCATATCTCTCATCAATACATACCCTTGGGTAGTAGAAGAATGGATAAAACACACTTTGAATGAAGAACATGACACTTCTCATAATAGTTTGGAATTAATAGCTGAAACATATGGAGATGATATTGACAATGATTATGAGAGTGATAATGAATTCACAAGCTACCCTACTTCTCCTACAACTGAACATTTAGATAACTTAGATGTGAAGACTAGGGTTAGATCTAGTAATTCAAATAATCCTCCTAGCCAAAGTGTAGCATTAATGGATGACATCCTAAAAATGCAACACTGGTTTGACTATCTTGACCTATTTGGTGTGATTGATGTGGATAAGGAACAGTTTCATAACCCACCTAGTCCATTAAGAGATGATTTTTATGTTGAGGTCCATCCTTCATTATCCCTTCAGGGATCGAGAAGTGATCAAAATACATTAGACAGACAAATGGAACAACCAGCACCTCTTTCTAGCATTCAGATTTGGTAGGATGATGACCTCCTCAATGATGGCCTCTAGCATGAAGATCCCTACAGGTTAGTATCTCTAACCCTTTATCTCTCATGATGTGCTTCCCCCATGATGTGTTATGTGTTGTTTAGGCCTCCTAGGATGACCCTTGATTCTTTTGTAAGGTCTGGGATACTAGGAGACTGCCTCTGTTGTGACCTTCTTCTATTTGTATCATCATTCTTCTATATTGCCTCTCTCTCTGTTTTCAATGTTGTGTGTTGTGTCTTACAGACATAGCATTGTAGTTGGTAACTTGGGGGCACCCTCCTACGTGACTATCCCTAAGACATTCATTTCTCCTCTCTTATTTATTGTTTACCTTCCTCTTGTGTTTCTATCTAGCAAGCAGATGATGAAAAACATTAATACTAATGCGGACCTAGCATCCCTTTAGCAAGAAATAAAAAATTGGACTTAGTTCCTAATATGACGATGGGGTTGTATATCTTATCCGACTCTTGGCTAGTAGAAGCACTCATACTTTCTACGTAGTGATTTTGATGTTCTTTATCTCACTTACAAACCTTAACAATACTACTGCTCTGTGCACTTTGTTTGTCTTTGAATCTCGCCTTGGTGACACTTGGTTTTGAGATTTTCGTGATATAGCCCCACAGTTATCCTCAAACTCCAAATTCCTAGTAAAACCTTGGCTCTTCGTGTGATTAATCATATGCATAGATGTTGTTTATCATGATTTTGTGGACACTAACATGTTTCTTGCAGGGATTTGTTTGTGGGAACATTTGGTGATCGTAAAGTACATATCACCTCTAGGGGGCATGGGCTTTGTGAAAGTTTGTGTTCCCTTGTGTGTTTTCTTCCTACCTTAACGTGCTTGATATCGATGCATGATATCAACCACCTTGAGGTGGGGGCATATATAAGGTAAGTTGTTTATTGTAGATGTTAGCAATGTGCTTGTCCTCAGGTGCAGTTTAAAGACTGGTGCTGATGAGTCCTTCCTGCATTCTAAGTTTGTTTTCAATCAATCAATCAATTAATCATCTTAATCCCTCTACGAAGGTGGGGATGGTGTACTTCTCAGAATAGATTGCGTCATCCTGTCATTTTCAAAAGTCCTCTCTGGAGGCGGGGAGCAGTTCTGTGACTAAATCAACCCTTAAGCATGTGGCGAAGCCCAATCATCGGTGTGTGCTTGTAATGCACCTGAGATGGTGATGAGCCTAGAAATAGGAACACTCCATCACTTGTCTGCCATGTTTTCTCTGCGTCTTCAAAGTGTGTGTGTTTGGCATGTTTGTTGCCCCATATGCAGTCTAAAGACCAGCACGATGAGTGCTTCCTACATTTTGGGAGGTTTGGCGTGTCTTGCGTGTGTGTTACCCCATATATGTAGTCTAAAGACTAACGCGATGAGTGCTTCCTGCATTATGGCAGGTGTGTTTACTTTTCTGTACTTGCATCTGCATTTCATATATATGAGAAAAAGAAAAGAAAAGAAATCATTCATGTCTTCCATGCATTAATTGTCTTCTATGCATCTGTTGTGTTCTCTGTGTTTCATGTGACTATAATTGTCTTCTCTATGTTTTGTGTGCCTATCATTGTCTTCAATGTGTTTGACGTGTCTTCTCTGTGCTTGGCGTGTTTGCTGTGTTTGTTGACCATACTTTAATGCATGTATTGGCCTTACATTTATACATACATTAAAGTGGGGGCTAAATGTAACGTTAGAAAATGTCCCCTTGGGGGTTTTTCCCTCATAAGGTTTAGCTCCCAAGTCTTTTAGCTACATTTAGGACATCTTGCATCATATTTTGACATCCTGATGAAATGATACCTAAGTTTCATGACAAATGGGACCTAGGGGGATCACTTGAACCTAACCCTAACCAAAATAGGGGGGAGGACTTGGGCACCCGTGCCCTAGTCCTCCCCTATTTTGGGTCAGTCCCAAATTTTTAGTGTCAACTTGTGACTGTTATTTAGGTCCTATGCCGACACGGTAAGTTTGAATTATGAAATTCTTGGCGGGAGTGTTTGTAGTTGCATATATAAGCATGTTTAGGCATTCATTTGTAAACTAGATGATTACTAGCTAGCAATTTGGATTCTCAAGTTTATGTGAAGGTGATTCAAGGCATTCATTGTGTAAAAAGAGCAGATTTGTGTTGTCTAAGTATTTGTATTTGCATATTTGAGCAATCATCTCCTCATGGCATGAAGAGCTTCTTCCTTCCATGAGATCTTCACTACAAGGTGACATCATTTGTGTTTTTAAGCATTTATCATTTGGTTTTTGCATCTACCTCTCAAGGGCATGCACTCTCTATCTAAAAATGGTGTTCGAAAGACTTGAATGTCTCTCTAGGGTTTGACTGAGGCAAGCCTTTAAACACCACAACCCCCTCCCAAAGTTTATGTGATTGCAGGTTACACGTTGAAGATACAGGAAAAGTGGAGTTGTAGGAAGGCATTATAGAGTGTCAGATTTGTAGATCAGAGTTGAAAATAGCACCCTGGACTTGGGTGCCCACTCTTTAGTCTTCTAGATTCTACAATGGAGAAATCTCTGTAACAACAGGAACAAGTTACAGACTGAGTTCCCAAATCCTGACAAAAAGCATGGCACTGGACTAAGGCACCCACTCATTAGTCCTTGACTATTTCACTTCCAAACCCCAAAAATAGGTGCACAGTTAGCTATCATTTTACATCTTTCTATAGAAATATTTTCTAATATTCATTTGTTTGCTTCCGTATTTGCATAATTAGGGTTTTGATGTATAATTGAGCATAATTGATAATCAAATCATACAAATCCAAGTTTCCCTACATCTCACAGTGACCAAGGGTATGATAGTGCATTGCCACTCGACCCAAGGTCCTTGAATGAAAGGGTGAAAGGAGGATACGTACACAAAACTACCAAAAACCAATCATCCAAATTCCACCCTTTACGCTAACATCATGTAGTTTATGCCTAATTTTCCCTGTCAACTTTTTAATGAATATATGACTTTATGAATTTTCAAAGTGGACACATCCTAAAAAATGAAAATTTGAGTGTGCCCCTTGCCTAAGTTTTTTGAAATCTAATAAAAAATTATTTTTTTCAATGTGTATAGAATAGAGTCTAGAATCTAAAAATGTATTTTTTTCAAATTTTGATAAATGCATAAAAAATGACACTAAGGATACTAGACATAGGTTTTATGGAAAAAAGAACACATTACCAAAAGAAATTCAAGATGGAAACCTAATGTTATCAGATTTTTGAAAAAACTAAATGGTTAGAAAGATAATAAAAAATTTGAAGTTATCCTGTCAATTTTACATATTGACATTGAAAAACGTGTAAACCTAATGGAGAACATGCTCAAGATTTGGTTGATTTTCTAAGTTTTGTTGAAAACATGTCCTTGGCATCCAAAAGGTAGGTCCAACCCTTTGGGTTTGATGCCCATGGAAAATACAACCCTTAGGGTTGGAATTTCCCAAAGAAGGGAAAAACACACTCGGGTTATAACACGAGCACACTATAACGTGAGTGTGCTATAGCACTCTCACGTTTTGTATTAGTTAAAATCCTTTGGATGATTAGTTAAAATGATTTGGAAATCTTCTTTCACTCTAGAATAGACTCATGTCTAGGAAGAGACAATTATTATATTATTATGTGATGATGAGGAATATATCTCTATGTCCCCTCTCTCTTGTCCTCTCTAGATATCTCTATCTACTCTCCCTCTATCTCCATCTCTCTATCATTCCTCTCTCTCTCTCTCTCTCTCTCTCTCTCTCTCTCTCTCTCTCTCTCTCTCTCTCTCTCTCTATTTCCCCACTTCTTTCCCTCTATCTCTATCTCTCCCCCTCTCTCTATCTCTCCCTCTCTACCCCTATCTCCCCTCTCCCCCATCTCTCCCTCTCTCTCTCCCCCCTCTCTCTCTCTTCCTCTCTATCCCTATCTCTCTATCTCCCCTCTCCCCCGTCTCTCCGTCTCTATCACAACCCTTATTTCAAATACTTAATTATGGATATAAATATTATTATTTTATTTCAGTGATTGTCAACTCTTTTTAACTATGTTTATGACAGGGACACTCTCTCGATAGAGAGAGTATCATCAAGGTAGAGGGTGTTTAGCTGACCAAAGGTGACATGTGGTGAGGTGAATCTACACACACCACATAGATTTCATATAGATTAAATATTGTATTTATATTATTGCATTCAGAATAATTATTTAGAAGAAAAGATTTAGTCAACTTTATCTAGTCGTAATGAATCTATTTATTGCATTATTTCAAATTATTATTTTAAGATATTTTAATATATTTGGAAAGATTCTTTGAATTATTTATTAATATTTGTTTGAGTTAATGAATTCTATTTAGGCCACAAGAAAGAAGTGGCAATCTAGCATTAATGAAGAGATCTTGGGGGTTACTTTTCCTTTCAGCTATTATTTGAACATTAATTTCTTTTTCCCTATTTTAGCTATGAACATGTGTTCTTGAAAAGATGCTATGTAAAAAATATTTGGAGTCTATAAAAAAAACCAGAAGCTAGGAGAGATTTAGACACTTCATTTTTTGGAAGAAGAAAATAACTTTCAGTGTTGGAAGAGAAATACGATGGGTTTGGAGATCTAAAATTTTGAGGACTTCTATTCTTGAAAAGATGCTATGTAAAAAATATTTGGAGTCTATAAAAAAAACCAGAAGCTAGAAGAGATTTAGACACTTCATTTTTTGGAAGAAGAAAATAACTTTCAGTGTTGGAAGAGAAATATGATGGGTTTGGAGATCTAAAATTTTGAGGACTTCTAAAGGGCACTTTTGGGAGTAGTTAGAAGGCCTTGTCTATGCTACATAGTTGCTCCTCCTCCTAAGTATCCATAGTGTTGCTGGTAAAGATGTGGAGTTTGGATATACTCCTATTAATTGTAATTACTGATAAGTTTCTAATCATTTTTATCATAACCTTTTTCACTTTAATCACTACCATCTCAATGAGATCATGAGAATTTGTTCGTATATAAATTCTGCTAGTAAAGGTCAACTTTACACCTACCATTGCAATTTCTAGAAGATTAAGACTTCTCAACAAATCCATTTTGGTGTTTATCCTACTAACAATTCTTCCATGTGTTGAGATATCATTTGGTGAAGGTCTCATCTTGGACTATATCTGCCAGTTACATTTGCATGAAAGTATCTAGAAACCTTTTTCAACAAATCCATTGTGTACAAAGGTCATGGAATTCTAGCTTGGCACCTGCAGTATGCTTTTGAGAAATTATTTAGTCCCATAAAAAAATCCATTAAGTACATATATTCCTATGCGAATATCTTTCCAGAAAGGAATCATGCAAAGAAATTTTGGGCTATATTACATCACCTTCTAATTTGTTTTGACTTATGCAATTCTCAGTGTTATCTCCAATCAAGATCTTTACCTGTTGGTGTCTTCTTATCAACTATCGATTCCTTCTTTTAATCCAAAGTTATGTTAACTATTATCTGCAATAAACCATCAACATCTTAACTCAACATGTAATGCCCTAGGTTTTCACCCAAAGCATTAGCCGAACAAACATCGACCAACAAATTTTTTGCATTTGCAAGTGCAACATTTGCATGTCACATTGCACTCACGCACACACAAGGTGTTGCAACAAGCACAACAACACCTACAACAACATCACCATTACACAATGCAAGGTGGCACAAGAGGAAAACTTCACCCATCATGAGACAACTCACCATGATGACCAAGAGAGGGATGGAACTCACTCCAAGATGAAGGCCAAATATACATTCACGACCTTGCTCCCTCGCAAACACATAGAGTAGGATGAGGGTAATAGTCACCTCAATCTATTCCATGACTACACAAGACATCCAAAACACAACAGGGTAATGCTCACCCATGGGATGGTCCAACTAGGAGGTATGATTCCTCAACCAACTAGAATGGTCACTAGTTGAACTTGTGCAAAGGCATGCTGCCCAAAAAAAAAGAGGGAATAAACCAAGAGTACATATCACATCATGGAAATGAAACCATGGTTACACTTAGCTAGTCAAACAAGCACCTTAAGGAAACAAACTTCACAAAAGGGTTGAACCAATTATGTCTACATGTCAAAAAGGACAAAAGTGATACAAAAGACTACGCATGTTCAAACCAATGTCGACACATGCCAAAAGCAAAGATATGATCCTCGCCACCTATGTGGGATGAATATGATCCAAAACAAACATATCCATAAACATCAAATACAACATCAAATAATTGAGTCTAGTCATGCTAACATAGCTAAATTCTAACATGTAAAATCTATCAAACATGCCAACGTCCTCACAAATTGAGGCGTGGAAAAATACAAGATGATGTCCAAAAATTACAATATTCAAAGGGCTTCATCCTAAACATAGATGAATCATAGCCAAAATCATAAATCAACTCATAGCATTAATTACATCTTATTACAAGGGACTGAAAAGACCTATATTACAAAGGTTACAATAATCAATAATGATAATATATAAGTGCATAAACCACCCAAAAAACAACACGCTCTCCAAAGTGCAAAAAGACACAAAGCACATCATAATCAACCTGCAAGAAGATAAGGGAACCGTCCAACACCTAAATATCATCGTGAAGGACCAATGGGTAAATGTTTCTCACATCCCAACCATATTGTCATCGTCGAGTGCAATAGCTATCTATGAAACTCTAGGCAACCCTCGAGCTATAGAGAATGTGATCATGGAAAACCCACTAGCATAATCTCACTCAATCTAGGGTATAAATAGCAATGTATGACATACACGCCAATCAATGCACACAACACACATGGCACAACTGCCAATACAATACATATAAACAACACATGGTAAAACTACCATCCAATTGCATTCAAGTAACATATGGCACACTTGCCAAAGCATAATAGAATGACATCACAACATTCAAGCATAAGGGAAATAGTCACACCTTCAATGCATGCCAAATGAGGCATAAATCATATTCCATCATAGACACATACAAGCATGAATAAGGCATCACAATGTACATGCAATCATATGGTAAACATCACACGTCAAGCCAAACTCCGATGGTGGAAGAAGAAGGATGAGAGACCTAGGTTCAGGACAAGGAGTGTCAAACGAGGGAAATACTCAGCTCACGAAAAAACATGAGGGCATAACCTCCTCATAGCAACTAGACACTACACCAAAGATTTCTCTTTACACCCAAACCCATGCAAGCCAGACACTTCACCAAGACATGTAGTTTGGTGTAGATGGTCTCGTTATTAAATTTTACTACCCAATGTGTTTAAATGTTATTCTTGATTAAAAATTTCATTCTCTTAATTCCAACAACCTATTTGGGCCATGGTGCACGATGGAAGCCACTCCTTTCCTACCCCTAGACTTCTTCCTAAACACCCATAGCACCAATTTGATCAATTGGGTATGGCACGATTTACGAGGTGATAAAATCACAATTTTGACAAAAACACAACATATTCTCAAAAGATGCAAAACATCATTTTCCATGGGAGACTACTCATCCCACATTAAAATTAATAAAAGAAAGGTTTAAAATTGGAATTTCATTTTTTTCTAATTGCATGAAAAACCATAAAAACCCAAATTCACCATTGTTGCAAGCTTGGCTACCTTGAGCCATTTTCTAATTCTCATGTTTCAAACTCAAATGTAAATTTGACAACTACCCATTGTAGCATAAATGCACAACATTCCAAATATGTAATAAAAACAAGGTGGGTAACCCTATGTAAAATTTGCCATAACCCTATATGTTTTTGCATGTTTCCAACCAAGAACATAAAGCAAAATTACATAAAACAACCATAAATTCATATTAAGTTTTCCTTTCCTAATCAGGATGCCATAGATATCCACTAAACGTGGCATGGCAATGAAGAAAGCATACAAATTTAAAACAAAGGAAAAATTCAAGAGTCATACCTTTCCTACAAGCAATCCAAGGAGGAGAAGAGGGTTTTGAAAGCAATCTTTGATCACACAAAAGCATCCACAATTCAAATCCACTCCACTTCAACCAAGCAATCCAACATTTCTTTCATTCATGGAGAAAATACGTCTTTCCAAGAAGAGAGGGTTTGAGAGGAGAGAGAAAATGGAGAGGATAAATAATGAAATAAAATAACTCCCTTTTCTCTTTTAACACCTAAAAACCCTAATTTAAAATATAATATAAAATTCACTTATAATCATTTTTTTAATCAATAATGAAATAAGTGTGATAGGCGAAAGTCAGGTTTAGTAGATCAGACATAGTCATGAAACCCTAACCCTACCATCATCAAGGAATCTAATCTAAATGAAATCAAAGAACAATGCAATTCAAGCATAACATCACCTATACCATGCGATTCCTTGTTTGAGAGAAGTGGACTGCTTCTTCAACAATGAACAATTGCAAAGCTGAAAGCTGCCATGATAGATGATAAAAGCTCAATGAATGCTCAGATGCTCAAGATGCTCAAGATGATAATGTAGGTGCTATATGATTGCTGGATCCCCCCCTCATATGGAATGAGAGGGTGTTTATATAGGACTCAACCAAGATCAATCAACGGTGGAGATTCAGAGGCTATGTGAATGGCTAGGATTGAAAGTTACTAAATTTAGATCCAATTAGTTGTGCATGTGAAGAATTTTAAATAAAAGTTGTATGACAACACATGATTAAGGGGAGATGGACAAGTGTTGGAATGTGATGAAAGGTGAGTAGTTAATTCAAATAAAATATTTGAATTAGTTGGGATATGAGTTGGATATTAATTAAATAAATAGATAAATGAATAAAATGGGATAAGATATGATGTGGAAATTAATTAAATAAAATTTATTTAATTAATTGGGATGAGGATAAAATAAATGGGATTATGATGTGGAATTAATTAAATAAATAAAATTTATTTAATTAATTGGCTTAATGAATAATGATTTAAAATGGTGTTGCTAGACATAAACAAAGTTGGGACAAATTTGGGTGTCTACATTTTGCCCCTCTTTGATACAATGTTCGATAGAGCGTTGTGTCAAAGAAGATACGATATGCATTCGATAAACAAGTTATGCCCCAGTGTAACTGGTAGGTGATGCCCCCTCGAGAGGTAAGCCAGGCTAACCAGGAAGGGCTGGGTTGGCTCTCGATAGAAGAAAAAGACTAAAAAGAAGGCTGACACAAAGAAAATGGGAGTTGGATGGAAGAAAATAGGCTGTGGCATAGAAGAATTAGGGTTGTGAGAAGGGCTATATGTAGGTTCTAGATAGGATGATGGGCAGCTTTCAAGTAATTGCTCAGAATGAAAAGAAATCTAGTCCTTATGTTTGATATAGCATATGGATGTTATGCACCAGGGTATAAGAGACCAAGGTGTCGAGATATCCAATGCGCAACTAGCGTGTTACAATCGTGTCTGAACGCATGAGGTCAAGATGTTGAGCCAACATGCACAAGATATGAATAACAGCTAGTGTTGGACTTTGACACTACAAGCAATGGTTTGAGCTTATCTCCACTACACATAATGATAGCTTGCTGGTTATATGTATGGTGTTAGTCTTAACATAGAATAGTCTCAAATGCATAAGAGACTGTTTAGCTTCTCAGATGCTAGAGATATTGATATGTAAGATGCTAATCCCAACACGTACAAGATACCAATACGCATAGGAAGAGGATAAGATCATCCTGCAAATGCAAGATAAAATGAGAACACACACAAGCAAGCAAGCAAGCATGCACAAATGATTTAAAAACAAACAAGGTATTACCCCTGTCAAGCTGTAAACCAATGATTAATTGATTGTTGTTTTGTTTGTTGAGTGTTGAGAGTGTTGTCATTGTGGGGAAAGCTATATCCCTAGATCAACACAAGGTTGTTTGCTGAGTTGGTTGGCTGATTGATTTGGCTTACAACAAGGCTGGGATCAAGACCATGGATTGCGATTGGATAACTTGGCTTGATTGATTAACTTGATTGGTATAGTTTAAGGATGACTTGCACGTGGATCATTGCTTGGATTGATTTGATGATTGAAGGATTGATGAAAATGATGGATGAAGATTGATGAAGGATAATGATTTGAATTGAATTGAGATGAATGGAGGATTGGATTGATGTGCTATGATTTGGATGATGATGGATTGCTATAAATAGATTGATCAAATGATAGATTGATTGGAAGAAGTTGTTTATTGATTTGTTGAAGTGATTAGATTTGTTTTGATGGTTGGCTTGATGTGCTTTAGTTGTGATGCTTTCTATTGTTGGGTTGATTGTTTTGAATGATGATAGTGATGGTTTAATGATTAGAGTGTCCACTCAATCTAAGCATAAGCAAGTGTTCTCAGTGTGCTCAAAGGATGTAAAACAAACAAGGTATTGCCCTTGTCAAGTCATAAACCAATAATAGATTGTTTGTTTAAGTGATGATGATAGATAGTGTTGTCATTGCAGGGAAAGCTATATCCCTAGACCAACACAAGGATGTGGGAATGATATATCCCATTGATGATGATTGATTTGGCTTATGACAAGATTAGGATAAAAACCTGTAGATTGGATTGGATAATGTTCCTTGATTGATTAGTTTGCTTGATATGGATTAATGTGACTTGGATTTAAGATCATTGCTTAGATTGATTTGATTGATATGATTGGAAGAAGTGATTGAAATAGATGAATGAATGTTATTGATAAGAAGAATTGATGATGATGATTTTGATTTTGATTGATGTTGATGGAGTGGATTGTTTTGGATGATGATTGAATTGATCTTATTGCTTGGATTTTTTATTGGATATTTGATTTTTTTGGATTTTTTGACATATTTGATTTTTTTGTAGTTTTTGAAATGTTTTGGGATGTCAATGGATTTACAATTTAGGTAGCTGTTGTGCTAGATACCAATGACAAGGGAAAACCAAGTCTAGGTGCAAAGATGGATGAATGGGATTGGATGGATAAAAGGATGGGCAACAAGGGATGGAAGGCTCATGATATATGGATGGATAAAAAGATAGGCCATAAAAGGGATGGATGCATGCCTCATGATAAACGAATAGGTAGGCTATAGTGGAAAGCTCATGATAAATGGATGGGGATAAGCTATAAGATGGAAAGCTTATGATAAGGATATGCCATAGTGGATGGATCATAAGGGAGCTAGGATGTGATCTTCAAAGGCTATGTTGCATAGGAAGAACTTGCCCCCATTCTAGGTGGTAATGCTTAGGATTTTTACATGACAAAGTTCATGACCATGGGATGACATGATAGGTTTTACATGACAAGGTGTATGATAGGTGGATAATGATAAGATGGATTGATTAGGAAGGTATGAGGTATACCAAGAGATATCCAAAGCATGTTTCAAGATTTTGCCCCTATGTCTTCATCAAAATCAAAAGGCAGAAGGATGGATGAATGGATAAATGGGTTCAATAGGATAGGCTTGTTTATGTAATGGCTAAGGATGGTAGGATGGTAAATGATATAATGGGATAGATAGTTTGGAAATGGATAGGTTGGATGAGACAATGTGCCCCCAAGTGTAAGTGACATAGAAGATCAACCTACACATGACGCCTGTTTGCCAGGTTTTCATCATGGTACTTATCCAAGGTGCCTGTTTACCAGGTTTTCACCATTGGATGAAGGGATTTCTCTTTACTTTTTTTGATTTTTTGATTTTTGATTTTTGCTTTTTTTTTGCTTTTTTTTTTTATTTTTTTTTTCTTTTTGGCTTTTTTTTAAATTTTTTTTGCTTTTAGATGGGTTGACAATTACACATGGTGCCTGTTTGCCAGGTTTTCACCATCGTAATGGATAGGAGGGACTCAAGTGGCTAGTTCAATGGATGTTGGTAGTCCCATTAGAGATAGATGATGTCTTCGCATGGACCATGTCAAGTGTGCTCATTGATGTTGATAAGGGATTGCATGGATGGGAGATGGATTAGGTAGATAGTGGATGATGATGTGGAATTATGGTAGGGTAGGCTAGTGGCTTATGGTGTGGATTTATATAGGCTTATGGAATGAAGATGGATGAAAAGTTTATGCCAAAGCATGGACCATAGGGATAGCATGGGGGAGATATGTAGGATAATGGATGGAAGATGGGGAGATGTAGTTGTGTGGAGGTGTTGCGGAGTGGAAGGGAACCATGACCAATGGTTGCACACACCGTGATAAACATTGAAGCTTTTGATGAGATGGTGGTGTAGGAAGCAATGGAGATGTTTGCTTAGGAGATGGTTGATGAAGTGATTTAGGAACCCACATAGATTTAGTATTTTTAGTGCTTTTGCTTTTCTTGTGGGAGTTTTGAAAGTTTTGGATAGGCTCTTGGATGGATATAGGCTTTTGGATGGAGGTAGGTGATTGGGATTCTTGAGATGTGGAGGAGGATGCCTCATTTGCTTTGCTGGCTATTTGCTTAGGAACCCAAACCATTTTGCTTTTAGGCTTTGCTTTTGGAGGTATGGGCTTGGATAGCTTTGTGAATGTACTTTGCTTAGAAGATGGATGATTTAGAGACTTGTCACATTGATACCCTAAGGCATGAGGGTCCTTAGGAGTTTTAGTTGGATTTTTGGCTTTATAGGTAGAGGCATCAAAATTTTTGCTTTTGTATCCCATGGGGTGGGTGGAGTGGATGGAATGATTGGAAGCTTTATGCTTAAACGATGTGTGCTTTTGTTGGCCATGATTAGGGATGCAAGGATACTTATGAATGATATGTATGTTAGGTGTTGGAAGCAATGGTGGCAAGGTGGATGGAGGGATATTTGGAGTTGGTAAAAGTGGAGGCAAAGTGGATGGTGGAAGGTGTATGGTCACATGCTTTTGACTTTTATAAGTTGGTGGAGGTGGAATGACAACATATGTTTTAGGTAGATGATAAGGTTTGTGATGGAAAGTGGTAGATTTAGGATGTATGAAGGGATTACCAACATCTTGGCCTTGTTTACCTTGGGGTGTGTATCCAAGGCCATATGAGCATGGAGGGATTTTGACATGGTTTGGCTCTAAAATACCTTGTTCATAAAGACCTAGGCCTTTACCTTTGTAGTTCACGTTTTGGAGGATGCGATTGACTATGGGACTAGATGTGTTTTGGGAACTAGACTTGAGTTCTTTATTGGATGGAGAAGATGAAATGGAGGACAATGGTTGTTGTTGTCCTAAGGAAGAACATTCATGGAGGAAGGTGGTAAGACCACTAGGACATGATGGTGGACTTGAAATGGGATTGATGGTAGATGTGGAGGGAGGATCATTAGCATTGTGTTCACTAAGATCCAAGTTATTTTTTTGATCTTCTATGCGTATGTGTTCTTGAGAGGCACATGTCTCATTATGACAAGTGGATGTTTGCTCATTATGGATAGGGCTAGATGGAGGATGACTAGGAGCAATTTGGATGTCTTGCTCATGGATGGTTATGGGATTATGGATAGGATCAAGGTACTTTTTAATAGGTTCTTCATCATAGATATCATCTTGATCATGAGATAGATAAAGTTTTGCCAAATGGATCATCATGGTTTTCATGATCTTAGCTAGAACCTTGATCTTAACTATGAGCAAAAATAGGATTAAGTGGGCTATAAAAGGGATAAATTTGCTCATGAATGAGGTCATGGTGACGGCTAATAGCTTGAGGACAACCCATATGTAGGTCATGGATAGGTGGAACTTAGAGGTGCTTTGATCTTGATTAAGATTAAGGTTCAATATTTACACATGTTTAAGATTATGCTCTTGACATACCTCTTGACTTTGGATGGAAGTGGAAGGTTCTTGAGTGGACTTGATAGGCTCTTGATAGTTATCAACATGAAGGCATGATGGCTCTTGACTTAGGCTTGTGGTTGGAGACTCTTGAATAGACTTATTGGCTTGTAGGTCACATGATGGGCTTAAAGGGCTAGGCATGTTAATGGAAGGCTCTTGAAGAGGCTCAAGGATATGTGAACCACATGATGAGATTATAGGATTGGACATGACCTTTGGAAGTTCATTGGTAGGCTCATGAATGGGTGTTTGACATGGAGGTAGTTTATTCATTGCTAGTAGCCAATGGATCACATCCTTTGCAAGTGTATGAGTGGATATGAAATATAATGGATGGATGATAATGGTAGATGGCGTTGGATTAGGATTAGGACGAGGATTAGGTTGAGAGCTAATTGGATTGGGTGGATTAGGATTTGGACTAGATGGGGGTGAAGCATAGGATGGGGATGATGTGGCACGATTTCCCATTATAGGTGGGTACACCTTGTAAACAATTGAGACAAATATTGGGCATTGATTTGTATTATGGCCTTTGGTCCTATGGTATGCACAATAATCATGTTCATCATATGGACTTTCTTCACATGGTTTGACTTTAGGAGGTTCAATGAGTTTTGCTTCAAGCATCCTTTGTAAAACTCTCTCAGCTGCATCCTTTGGTGAATGATTAGAATGACATGGTGATGAAGGTAATGAAGGGCTTGGTGGTTTGGAAGGTAAAGGGATCAATGGACTATGATTGGGATCACATGGTGGTGTTGGGATAGGACTTGTTGGTTCATGTGATGGCATGTGATTGGATGGTGGTGGCCACTCTAGATTGGTATCTCCCTTGTCAAAGGTAATTAAGTCTTGCATAGGATAACTTGGACTCATTTGATTTATGTACAAGGGGCCACTTGGATTTGGATATGATTCTTGTTGGAAAGGTGGACTTAGGTCTATCAATGGTGCTTGGTGGTCTTGTTGAAAAGGTGTACTTGGACTTGCTTGATTTATGTACAAAGGGCTATTTGGACTTGCATGTTGTTCTTGTGAGGACACTTGGTTGCCTTGTGGATGGGCTTGGTAGTGCATAGGAATGGTGGCATGAGGGATTGGATAAGCTTGAGGTGGAGGTTGATAGGTTGATGTGGCATTGACTTGGTGGATAAGTGGATTAAGTTGATAGAAAGTGGATGGATATGACATGTGGCTATGAAGTGGATTAGGTTGGTAGTGAATAGCTAAGGATTGTTGTGCTTGTCGAGCTTGACTAGTGGCTAAAAGGTGTTGGACTTGGGCTATGGAGTGTTGTAGTTGAGGTGATTGGCTTGCATGGGGTTGAGCTTCTTGAATGAAGAATTGTAATATTTCAATGGCGTCTTGGTTTAGGGGTTGTGATCCTTGATAAATATTTTGGAGGAATCTTTGGAATTTGATTGTTGGGTCTTCTAGTGTAGACATGTTGTCACCAAGTGTTTGTCTTAAGTCTTTTTAACAAGTTGTTGTTTAGGGATTTTGATGATGATGTGGCTTGTTTAGATGATGTGTTTGGATTGATTTGTTTATGTGTTTGGTGTTTATAGCTTGATTTGGCAATGTTCAAACAAATGATTATGCATATACACACATGAATCACTCACGCAAGACACATAAGCAAGTTGTTAGTTTGAAAGAATGTGATGATGGTTAAGCAAGCATGTGAAGACAATTCAACAAGTCCTAGTTAAGGCAAGGACACTATCACAAGGAGGTTCTAGTGAAAATCTGGGGGACCGGCACCCCACGAGAATCCAGCAAGCCACTTAAGACTTTAACTAACCCTACTAGGAGTTTTAATATACACAAAGTGGTGCAGGAGCACCCGTACATGATCAGGATATAGGATTACATGATCAGGATATAGGATAATTGTCCGCATGATGACAGGATAGTCTATTTTTAGTATGTTTGACTTCATCATGTAATAAGGTCCATTGGACCGATGCTATGTATTAGTTTAGCCTAGGAGTATGTGTAGGCAGTTAGAGATCGGGATAAGGTAGTCTGAGCTGTCCTCTCTCCCAGCTGCTTGGAAGCTCCCAGCCGCTGGGAAATGAGTTGGTAGTACTCGAAGGACTTTGCTATATATACCTTCGATCTGTTAGGGTTTAGATATATTGATATATTGATATTGATAGATGTATTGGTGTTGTGTTGAGTTGAGATTTAGGAGAGCAGTTCAGACATTGTGAAGCTGTATTCAGAACTTTTGAATTTCATTTGAATAAGATCTCATCATTTGCAGTATCTGAGTTTATCAGTTGTATCTGTTTTGATTTCTTTTCTGTTTTGCAAGTTGATGGGTACTTTCAACCCTTCCACCGGTTGATCCTGCGAATCGGTGGAATGGTCCTATATTATAGCTTAGTTTGCATTTGTGTTTTCTGTTTATGCATTGCATTGTTCAAGAGATCAGTTAGGAGCATGCTGTGAATCAGCCTAGCATCCTCATGTGCTAGGTATAGAAAGATAAGCTGTTAGATTTTGGTTTGAAGGTGATCCGGCCCGGTCGTCATATTGTCTTTGTGTAATAGAGTGGTTCTGAGTGTTTACATGCAGTGGACGGATACACAGGAGTCTGCATGTGCGTTTCCAGTCGGAGCAAGCTGCATCATCATCTGCGAATGCATCGCCATCAGGATCGGGTCATGAAACTACTGAAGTTTGCATGTTGCAAGTGCGTCAGGATGTTTTAAGTCAGATATATACTCAGTGTATATATCGCCGTCAGGATCATCTCTCGGGAGTGCCCATCATCCGCATATCGCTAACAGATGCGGGAGTGAAAGTTCAATTTTTTTGGCTAAGTGTTGAAGAGGTCATCAGGATATTGTGTGACGTCATCGTCATCCGCATATGACGTCATCGTCATCAGGATATTGAGATATTCCCCTATGCATGTTGATCCTGTTGTCGCTAAGTGGTTAGGTATCGGCGTAGGCAGAAAGTTGTGAAACATCATCAGGAGGTTTCGAGAGAACCGGATAAATTATATCATGATGCTGTTGCTTGTGTCGTCGGCTATCGGGGCATCGAAGGGAAGCTGCTGAAGGTGTCGTCATCAGGATATTTGGAGCAACCGGATATTTGATATCCTGCTGACGAAGGTGGTGTCACATATCATGATGATGCCGCTAGTGTTTGGAGCCCGATGAACAGTGCAACAGGAGGATGTTTGCGCCCGTTGAACATCATGATGATGATGATAGGCGGAAGACGGAGGAGGTGAACAGTAGTCGGCAGGAGGATAATTGTGATCGTCTGAAATATGATGATGTTGTTGGTGTTTACAGGAAATATGATGATGATGCTGAGCCGATAGGGATTTTTATCATGCTGTTTGTATATTTGGCTCCTCCTTCCTGTTAGTTAGCTTCCGTTGCGTTTCACTCTGCATCATAGTGGTATCAGAGCAAAGGTTAGGATCTTCTGGAAAAGATAAGCAGGATGTCAGACGAAGAAGGAACATCTGAGGTTCCAGCAAGGATGACCAACGCTGAGTTGGCAGTTCTGGTGAAGAAATAGATTGCAGAAAGCAAGGCCGTGAAGGCTCAGAATCAGGAGTTGAAAGATGAGTTAGCAAAGTTGAGGAGCAGAGTAGGTTCTGGTAGAGAAGAAGATAGGGAAGAAGAAGAGATCCCTAATTGGAGCGAGGAGGTCGTTCCTGCAGACCAGAGACCACTGTTGAACGCCCTCAAGGCCATGGAGAGGAGAACCATGGATGTGAAACTGGATTTGCCAGTGTTTACAGGTAAGATGGACGCTGATTCAGTGATGGAGTGGATAGACTGTTTGAACAATTTCTTTGTAACAGAGGAGATACCAGAACAACAGAGAGTGAAGATAGCACAGTCAAAGATGAAAGAAGCTGCCTTCACATGGTGGAATTTTTTTCAAGATGATAGAGTACAGGAAGGAAAACGTAGAGTTGCCACATGGAAGAAGATGATGGCATTGGTAAAGGAAGCTTATATTCCATTGGATTACAGTATCCAGTTACACAAGAAGAAGCAAAACCTGAAGCAGAAGGAGCTAGATGTCAGCTCATATACAGAAGAATTCATGAAACTCTGTATGAAGACAAAGGTGAAAGAAAGTGAAGAAGAGAAGGTAGCCAGATACCTTAATGGATTGAGGTTTAATATTCAGGAAGATCTAAGTCTGCATAACCCAGATACAGTGCAGAAAAGCTTTCAGTTGGCATTGAAAGTGGAAGAAAAGTTGAAGAGAAAACAAGAACAAAACAATAGAGGAAGAGGAAGACAACAAAGAGGTGGAAGAGGTCCTTTTAGAGGCAGAGGACATGGACAGGGATATCAAGGAGAATCCAGTCATGACAACAGTAAGGGCAACAATAGTCAGAATCAGAGAGAGAATTACAGTCAGCAAGGAAACTTCAGAGGTAGAAGACCTTACAGAGGAAGATCCCAGGGCAGAGGATCCATCAGATGTTATAACTGTAACAAAGAAGGCCATATAGCCAGCAGATGTCCAGACAAGGCCACAAGCTCAGCAGGAGAAAGGCGAACAAATCTGGTCAAAGAACCTGATAATCAAAGTAGGACAAGCTCTAATGATTTTCAGAGTGTGAATGCTCCTGATAATTATGGATACCCAGAAAGTGGAGAGTCTCTGATGATGAGAAGAACAGTGACTACCATGAAGGTACCTGACAAAGAAGCCCCTCAAAGGAAGTCTCTTTTCAGAACCATTTGCAAAGCAGGAGGTAAGGCATGTAAAGTTTTGATTGATTCTGGTTCTACTGAAAACTTTGTGTCTGAAGAAATGGTGATAAAGCTTAAGCTTAGGAGGTTGCCTCACCCATCCCCGTATAAAGTCTCATGGCTTACCCAAGGTCAGCAGACAACTGTAGAAGAGCAGGCTTGGGTAGAATTTCAGATTGGTGGATATAAGGATAGGTTGTTGTTTGATATTACCAAGATGGATGCTTGCAACCTTTTATTTGGAAGACCATGGCAGTATGATTTGAAGGCACAGCATGATGGTGTTAGAAACACCTATAGAATCACTAAAGATGGTAAGGTGACAGAGTTATTCCCATTGAAGGAGAAAGAGGAGAAGTCTAAAGGAAAAGAGGTGAAGGTCATGCTGATGGAAGGCAAACAGTTCATGAAAGAAGTAGCAGCAGAAGGTGCAGTTGCATATGCCCTAATCCCGTGTATGAGTGTGAAGAAAGAACAGCAGCAAGAAGTCAAGAAAGAGAAGAAGCCAAGGTTGATAGACCCAGCTATCCAAGAGCTATTGGATAAGTACAAAGGTGTCATCTCAGAGGGAATGCCAAGATCCCTACCACCTGTCAGAGATATCAGTCATTGCATAGACTTAATTCCAGGGTCAACACTTCCAAACAAAGCAGCCTATAAGCTTACCCCAGAACAGAATGCAGAAGTAGCCAGACAGATTGAAGAATTGATGGATTCAGGTCTGATTGGGAAGAGTTTGAGTCCGTGTGCAGTACCAGTTGTACTAGCACCAAAGAAGGAAGGCACTTGGAGGCTTTGCACAGATTCCAGAGCCATCAACAAGATCACAATCAGGTATAGGTTTCCAATCCCTAGAATAGAGGATTTACTTGATTGTTTGGGAAGTGCTAAGTACTTTACAAAAATAGATTTGAAGAGTGGATACCATCAGATCAGGATTAGACCAGGTGATGAGTGGAAGACAGCATTCAAAACAAATGAAGGGTTATATGAATGGAAGGTTATGCCTTTTGGTTTATCTAATGCACCTAGTACTTTCATGAGGTTGATGAATGAGGTACTGAAAGAATTCATTGGTAAGTTTGTCATAGTATATTTAGATGACATTCTGATTTTCAGTAACACCAAAGAAGAACATCTCCGACATATAGATTTGGTTCTTAAGAGGTTACATGAAGAGCAGCTGATGATAAACTTAGACAAGTGCTTGTTCATGCAAAAGGAGATCACATATTTAGGTTTTGTCATTTCACAAGGAAAGCTACAGATGGATAAGGAGAAGGTGAGTGCCATATTGAATTGGCCAACTCCACAGACTATGAATGATGTCAGAAGTTTCCATGGGTTAGCAACCTTCTACAAAAAGTTTATAAGAGGGTTCAGTCATATTTGTGCACCCATGCTGGATACCATCAAAGGAGGACAGAAGTGCAGGTTTGTTTGGACTCAAGGAGCAGATGATGCTTTTGAAACATTGAAGAAGAAGGTGGCACAGCAGCCAGTCCTTGCACTTCCAGATTTTAACAAAATCTTTCAGGTAGAGTGTGATGCCAGTCACATGGCCATTGGAGCAGTACTCAGCCAAGAAGGTAGACCAATTGCATTTTTCAGTGAGAAGCTCAATGATGCTAAGAAAAGATATTCATCATATGATCTGGAAATGTATGCTTTAGTTCAGTCCCTCAAGAAATGGAGGCATTACCTGATGCCCAAGGAATTCATAGTATTCACAGATAACCAGGCTCTGAGTTTCATAAACAGCCAGGAAAAGCTGAACCACAGACATATGAAATGGGTAGAAACCTTACAGGCTTTCACTTTTACATTGAAGCATAAGAAAGGGGTCAGGAACAAAGTTGCAGATGCTTTGAGCAGGAGAGTTCTCACAGTCAATCAGATTCAGTTAGAGAGTGTTGGTATTGATTCACTCAAGACCATGTATGAGTCTGATGAAGATTTTGGAGAAATATATCAGGTATGTACTTCTTTTGGGGAGAAATACCATGCTGAGTTCTCTGAATTTTTGATTCAGGATGGATTGTTGTTCAAGGGTGGACAGTTGTGTATCCCAAGGTGTTCTATGAGGTTAAATATAATCAAGGAAAAACATTGTGGAGCTATGGCAGGTCATTTTGGTCTAGATAAGACTCTTGATCTGGTCAGAAGGCATTACTTTTGGCCTAAGTTGCAGTCAGATGTCAGAAAATTTGTGGAGACATGTGTGATTTGTCAGAAAGCTAAAGGCAGGTCAACTAATGCAGGTTTATATCAACCCTTACCCATCCCTTCCAGACCATGGGAAAGCATCAGTATGGATTTTGTCTTGGGTTTACCAAGGACAAGGAGAGGATTTGACAGTGTTTTTGTTGTAGTGGATAGATTCAGTAAAATGGCACATTTCTTGCCATGCAAAACCACTGCTGATGCTTCATACATTGCAGATTTATTCTTCAGGGAGATTGTCAGAATCCATGGATTGCCTTTGAGCATAGTTTCAGACAGGGATGTGAAGTTTATTGGTCACTTCTGGAGAACCCTTTGGAGGAAACTGGGAACCAATTTGTCTTTTTCCTCTGCATATCATCCGCAAACGGATGGACAGACTGAAGTAGTGAACCGTTCCTTGGGGAATTTGCTTAGATGCTTGACAAAACAGCATGGAGAGAAGTGGGACAATATTCTGTCTCAAGCTGAGTTTTCATACAATGATACTGTCAATAGGAGCACAGGGAAATCGCCTTTTCAGGTAGTTTATGGAATGCATCCCAGAGGAATTTTGGAGTTGAGAGATCTACCTATAGTAGATCCTGTTAGTGCAGAAGGAGAAGCTTTTGCTAAAGCCATCAAAGAGGTTCATGATCAGGTCAAGACCCAACTCCAGCAAACCACCTTGAAATATAAGGAATATGCTGATAAGAAGAAGAAGGATGTTCAATTTGATGTTGGAGATTTGGTTTGGGTTCACTTGAAGAAAGACAGGCTTCCTAAGGGAAAGTATACTAAGCTCATGCAAAAGAAAGTTGGACCATGTCAGATTTTGCTCAAGCATGGACAGAATGCTTATGAGATCCAACTCCCACCTGATCTTGGTTTGTCTCCTATTTTCAATGTATGTGATTTAACTCCATACAAGGCTAATCCAGATGCAGATCAGGATATCCTACAGGATACAGTTGCTGAAGACATTCCCCAACATGATCCTCCACAGTTACAGTAGGTTTTGGACACCAGAGTGGTCAAACAGACCAGGAACAAAAAGTACTTGGAGTACCTCGTCTCTTGGAAGGGACAGCCGAACTCTGAAGCAGTATGGATGACTGCAGAGCAGATACAGAAACATGGTGCCGACCTTGATACTCTCATCTCAAGTGGACTTGAGATTTCTTCTTCTGGGGAGTATGGTGCAGGAGCACCCGTACATGATCAGGATATAGGATTACATGATCAGGATATAGGATAATTGTCCGCATGATGACAGGATAGTCTATTTTTAGTATGTTTGACTTCATCATGTAATAAGGTCCATTGGACCAATGCTATGTATTAGTTCAGCCTAGGAGTATGTGTAGGCAGTTAGAGATCGGGATAAGGTAGTCTGAGCTGTCCTCTCTCCCAGCCGCTTGGAAGCTCCCAGCCGCTGGGAAATGAGTTGGTAGTACTCGAAGGACTTTGCTATATATACCTTCGATCTGTTAGGGTTTAGATATATTGATATATTGATATTGATAGATGTATTGGTGTTGTGTTGAGTTGAGATTCAGGAGAGCAGTTCAGACATTGTGAAGCTGTATTCAGAACTTTTGAATTTCATTTGAATAAGATCTCATCATTTGCAGTATCTGAGTTTATCAGTTGTATCTGTTTTGATTTCTTTTCTATTTTGCAAGTTGATGGGTACTTTCAACCCTTCCACCGGTTGATCCTGCGAATCGGTGGAATGGTCCTGTATTATAGCTTAGTTTGCATTTGTGTTTTCTGTTTATGCATTGCATTGTTCAAGAGATCAGTTAGGAGCATGCTGTGAATCAGCCTAGCATCCTCATGTGCTAGGTATAGAAAGATAAGCTGTTAGATTTTGGTTTGAAGGTGATCCGGCCCGGTCGTCATATTGTCTTTGTGTAATAGAGCGGTTCTGAGTGTTTACATGCAGTGGACGGATACACAGGAGTCTGCATGTGCGTTTCCAGTCAGAGCAAGCCGCATCATCATCTGCGAATGCATCGCCATCAGGATCGGGTCATGAAACTGCTGAAGTTTGCATGTTGCAAGTGCGTCAGGATGTTTTAAGTCGGATATATACTCAGTGTATATATCGCCGTCAGGATCATCTCTCGGGAGTGCCCATCATCCGCATATCGCTAACAGATGCGGGAGTGAAAGTTCAGTTTTTTTGGCTAAGTGTTGAAGAGGTCATCAGGATATTGTGTGACGTCATCGTCATCCGCATATGACGTCATCGTCATCAGGATATTGAGATATTCCCCTATGCATGTTGATCTTGTTGTCGCTAAGTGGTTAGGTATCGGCGTAGGCAGAAAGTTGTGAAACATCATCAGGAGGTTTCGAGAGAACCGGATAAATTATATCATGATGCTGTTGCTTGTGTCGTCGGCTATTGGGGCATCGAAGGGAAGCTGCTGAAGGTGTCGTCATCAGGATATTTGGAGCAACCGGATATTTGATATCCTGCTGACGAAGGTGGTGTCGCATATCATGATGATGCCGCTAGTGTTTGGAGCCCGATGAACAGTGCAACAGGAGGATGTTTATGCCCGTTGAACATCATGATGATGATGATAGGCGGAAGACGGAGGAGGTGAACAGTAGTCGGCAGGAGGATAATTGTGATCGTCCGAAATATGATGATGCTGTTGGTGTTGATGATGATGCTGAGCCGATAGGGATTTTTATCATGCTGTTTGTATATTTGGCTCCTCCTTCCTATTAGTTAGCTTCCGTTGCGTTTCACTCTGCATCATAAAGGTACACCTCCTTTCGAGTTAGCACTGTATGGTGAGCGCTAATACCGGTTAGACTTGGCTTTCGCCTTATCCTCTGATTTTTATAGCGGACCGGATGAAAGTACTACTTGAGGTCGTTCTCTTGGGATGGATACCAAGGCAGGCCTCTCTAAGGCTAAACAAAAGCAACACAAGTAAATGTTTTTGATCTCCAAGTTCGTGTTGGGACGCGAGGAGAGAGCATACACATTTACTTGGTCACACTCGCATGGGTTTCATTAACCTTAGAAATTCAATGTGTGATCAAACAGTTCAAGCACTTGTTCGTTTTAGATCCAAAGCCAAATGTGTGAAAGACAATGGTTCATTTTAGCCCAATTTTTTTTCAATAGTGTGATAGCAAACAATGTTCGTTTTAATCCCAAAGTCCAAATGTGTGATCAATCAAGATTAAGAGATGAAAGATTAGAATGAGTGCACCTGATACAATCACTTTCCAATTTGTTGTAGATGTTGATGCCAATGCTGCTCCAGCTCCTTAGATGCCCCTACAAGTCACCAATTCCCAAAGGAAACAAGTAAACTTGTAAAGAAGATGATTACATGAAAAAGATGAAATCTAAAAATTCTGATGAAAATGATTTGATACAAAAAAATAGATTGCATAAACAGAAAGTTCAGGAGATTCTAAGCAATTTGAAAAAAAGTTTCGTTGAAAAATGATCAAAATTGCTCAAGTTATGCTCAAATGAAGTTTGCAACGAACTTGAACTTTGACTGATAAAAAAGCCTAAAAATAGTACAATCACCTAATAAAAGTGGTACAGTTGTAAAGCTTGTCCTCCTAGCTTTCCAATGAGTCCTCGTTTGTGCGATTTGGCCTTCGTATGTGAAAGTTATGCTAGAAACACCAAGATGCACAATGACAACAACCAAAAGCAAATTACAGTTGCCAGATGCGACAAACTGTTTAAAAGAAGCGACGGTTGTTTTTACAAGGCAAGCACTTGTAGTTCAAAAGTGATTAGGAAAAGACCATATGTGATCCACTGTTGATCAATAGCGATCTGTAATATTCAATAGGCGAGATTCTGAAGATTAAATGCGACTCGAAAAACACCAGATGCGAACGCTGTACGCTTATAAGCGATGCGGATATACCCAGAAGTGACCGATTGTGGGCTAAAAGTGACCTGTATCTGCAAAAACACAGTCAAAACCCTGCCCTGCATAGGCAATCACTGTCAGTTCATAAGCGATGCCTATCAGTTTAAACGCGGCTTCTGTAGGATCATAAGCGATGCAAATCAGTTTGAAAGCGACCACTGTTCAATCAAAAGCGATGCGCATAAACTCATAAGCGGTCACTGTTAATTCATAAGCGACGTGCATCAGATTAAAAGTGACCACTATTAGTTCATAAGTGAGCAACACATTTCAAAAGCGAAACTAACAGTGTAAAACATCATAAAGCACATAGGCGAATTCTGTTGAAGCAAAAGCGATGCATTTCATACCTTAGGCGATCATTGTCGATGTAAAAGCGATCCAGAAAATGATAGATGCAGCCGATCCTAGTGTAAAAGCGATGCGGATATCCAGAAAGCAGCGGATTTTTGCTCATAAGTGATGCAAAAATGGCTAGAAGTGACAAGTAATAGCTTATATGCGACTAACAAAAGCCCAAAAGCGAGGCATAATAGCCCAAAAGCGATCAAAAGCTTATGACTATTTGTTCAAAAGCGAGCCAAATCTGACCATAAGTGACTGCTGTTTGCCCAAAGGCAAGCTGATTTAGCCCAGGCGACTGTTGTTTGATCAGAAGCGACCTGAATTATCAGAAGCGCATTGTTGCAGTCCGGTTGTTGTTTTCTTCACCAAACGCTCCATTTTTCATCAAATTTAGGCAAATTTGTACTCAAAGTTTATGGAAACGGCATTCCAGATGCAATGATGAGGTTAGATTTAGGCTAAGAGATCATCCACATACATTTTTAGCTAAATCTTTGCAGACTAGGGTTAGAAAAATGTAAAATTTTGCTACAAAAGCTTGCAAAAATGAAAGATTGGCGCTCCAAGAGATCTAAACTTCATAAAAACAACTCAAACAAGAGAGGTTAATCAAGGACGTGAGTCCCACTGGGCATGCCAAATGTATGATAGGTGAAAAGTCAGGTTTAGAAGATCAGACATAGTCATGAAACCCTAACCCTACCATCATCAAAGAATCTAATCTAAATGAAATCAAAGAACAATGCAATTCAAGCATAACATCACCTAGACCATGCGATTCCTTGTTTAAGAGATGTGGACTGCTTCTTCAACAATGAACAATTGCAATGTTGAAAGCTGCCATGATGGATGATGAAAAGCTCAAATGAATGCTCAGATGCTCAAGATGATAATATAGGTGCTATATGGTTGCTGGATCCCCCCCTCTCATATGGAATGAGAGGGTGTTTATATAGGACTCAACCAAGATCAATCAACGGTAGAGATTCAGAGGCTATGTGAATGGCTAGGATTGAAAGTTACTAAATTTAGATCCAATTAGTTGTGCATGTGAAGAATTTTAAATGAAAGTTGTATGACAACACATGATTAAGGGGAGATGGACAAGTGTTGGAATGTGATGAAAGGTGAGTAGTTAATTCAAATAAAATATTTGAATTAGTTGGGATATGAGTTGGATATTAATTAAATAAATAAAATTTATTTAATTAATAGGATAAATGAATAAAATGGGATAAGATATGATGTGGAAATTAATTAAATAAAATTTCTTTAATTAATTGGGATGAGGATAGGATAATGGGATTATGATGTGGAATTAATTAAATAAATAAAATTTATTTAATTAATTGGCTTAATGAATAATGATTTAAAATGGTGTTGCTAGACATAAACAAAGTTGGGACAAATTTGGGTGTCTACAATAAGATATATTCATTTAACACACAATTTAAAAATATATCTAATTCATTTCATTTTACTAACTGAAATAATTTAATAAAATACCTAGGAACATTAAAATTGATTTAACAATATTTCAACTTCCAAATACCTTTCAGGCAACACATTTAGTAATAGAAAATTAGCTAATGAACTTATTGCAACTATTCCAAACATGTAATTTACTTTGAACTCAATCTCATTTTGAAAAGTCCAAATATGCCATATTAGGAATTCCATTTTCCAATATAATGCAATTCTACCTTTTTGATGAAAAAATATTAAATTTTGGAAATAATTCAAAATCATTTAAATTTACTCCTCTAGCATAATATAATGCAATAGATGTTTTCGCTAAGATAATTAATCATTAAAATAATCTAATAACACATAAAATATGTTTTTCAAGATCATTTAAAATAAAGTGTAAAATGATAAGGAGACACATGCAATTGACTTCAAGCACACATTATAGGTTCCCATTTCAACCTTCTCCACATTTTCCACATTAGTTAACACTTGTAATTACCTGCACACTCAAGTCAACCATAAGGCATACCTGCTCCGCATATAATAGCCGAAGCAACATAATCCACTCCAACGTGGTATAATCACACATGATATAAAATAATCACAACAACTATAATCATCTATGACTAGCATGATCTAGGAATATGATGCATAAACGACAACATTTCACAATGCGGGAATAACACGACAATCACAACTATAATAGGTATAGTGAAAATATTGTAGCTAAAGCATTGGAATAATCTAACATGCACAATCACAACATATGCATCCCATAATGCATAGTTGGAAACCAAATAACAAAGCAAAACCTCATCGAAGACACCTCGATAGCACCATAGACCTTATCAGAAAGTTTGATGCAATGTATCAAAGCATAATAATCACATAATACGTTGATAAACACTCAGAACAACATATAACATATGAATCAGAAAGCACACCAGGCAAAAACTAGGGTGGACATTACACAACACAAAGTTATCTATTTTGCATGGGTATAGACCTTATCTCTACATGTTTTCTTTTCCTAAAATGAGGTTACACTGAGGTGTTTATCTCTATTTAAAATGATGGAAATGGATCACATCACTCAAAACAAATTTTTGTTTGTACTAATCTTGGCAATCAATACCTTTTTCAAGGATTCTTAGCAATATTATTGTTGTCCCTTGGGGCAATTTTAACAAACCAAATCCTATTGTGTTTTCTTGAAAGTTTCCTAAGTCTATTCAACAATGGATTTGGTGCATATCCTGCAAACATTGCATACCTTGAGACTAACTTTGCGTCTTTTCTTAAAGCCTTAATTTTTTGCATGCATACCAGCTGCAACAGTTACAACTCCAATATTTGACAAATATTCCCCTTTAGTTACGCTGAGATAGCTTCCCTTCAGAAATCACACACTGGCGCATGCCTTTTTATTTTAGTTTTCTAATCTTAGCATCACCAATAATCTCTACTTGAGTTTGTCTTTGCTTAAAATGGTGGTAATGGTTCCCATCTCACAACTTCTCTTGAGACAATCTTAAAATGGTGGTAACGGTTCCCATCTCACAACTTCTCTTGAGACAATCTTCGGGATAACTTTCTTTGCAGCATGGAATCAACACATAATCGAAGGTTCTTAACAACTCTAATAGTTTATTTCTTGGGGTATTTTTAACAAACCAAAGGCATTTGCCTACCTTTCACCATAGCGGTAGAGAACTAATTCCTTTTCCTATTCTCCCACCGCCTTAAGTAAATATCTTGAATCTGGAATACCCTACATGCCTGCAATCACAATAGATCCGGTGTCTTTATTCTTAGAAATCTATACATTTTTTCATGCATGTCGATAATTTTCATTGAAGTGGAAGTTCTATATACTGTGGATTCTCTTGATCTCTTCACAATTTGTTCAATGTTCTATTTTTCAGTATGTTTGGATATAATTAAATTATGATCTAGAGGAAATTCAAGATCTTAAATGATTGTGTTAACATTTTTCTTATGTCCTAATGTCTACAACCTTTCTTATTCTTGAAAATTGGTATGAGTGTATGAGTAAAAACTTTGTATTGATGTGTGTGTCTCTCCAAAATACAAAGTAGACTTTTTGTATTAGTGAAAATAACATGTTGAACTTATGTTAAGAATTCTTAAACCGATGACTTTTGTGATAGGTAGCCATAGTAGCATAAACAACTAAGATTTCAAGTCATATGCCAAACATGATAGAGGCTATGATAGACTTATTCTTTACCTATAGTGTACTCTCTCTCTATCTCTTGGTCACATTCAGGTAACCTACCATTGTATTTAAGTCCCTTTGATTTTTCATAGACAACAAATATGGACGTGGTTAGAACTGTCATTTCGATGTGTTTTGTTTCCTTTATCACTTATATGTGCCTATTTAATGATTAGTGGTATAGATCATTATTTGGTTGTTTTGGTCCTCTCAGTTCTTTCATCCATTTCTTGATCTCTTCATATATCTAAGTTAGTGATTAATAGAGTATCATGCAATTTCTTATTTTTGACCATAGATATAGAGGATGACTTAGGTTGTTACCGAATAAATTTTTTTATTAAAGATTAATTCATTAGTCTAAGATATGAAATAATGTTTTGATCCTTCTCTCTAAATATGTACATGGTTTAAGAACAATGGATGAATTGTCTTTTCATTTCTATCTTACTTTAAGCATTAGTGATATGCTACCATATAGGGTAGATGGTTGATTAACCTTGTTATTTAATCTAATCATCATCATTAGTTACGCAAATAATCTTAGCTAATACCTCATATTTAATTGTATCCTATGCTTGGAGAATCCTTAGGTTTGAACTAGAATGACAGATGTGAATCTCCTTCCACAGTTGGTTGTGTAATTTTGGACCATTGTGCTATATCCTTTAATTCTTGAAAAGTGCTTAGCTTAATTGGAAAATAGTTACAAAATGATGAAAATGACTCTTATGTAATCAAATGCTTCATGGTTTCATTGTATGGATAAAATGATTGTCTTGAATTGTTCCTTTTATAGGTTAGTTTGCAATTGAACTGTATGAAGTTATTTTCCATGTTCTTTAAGGTTAATGATCTGCATGGTATATGCATGACAAAGTAATTAGTGGCTATAGTAATGTATGTTGTGGCCACATAATAGGATTGTAGTACCTTGTTTAATGAATGCATCTTGTATTATTGTTTGTAACTGTATGTTGTTTCTCTACATCTGTCATTTCTATAAGTTGAGTTAGAGAAAGAGCATAGATGGGTGCCAAATAAGAAGCTACAGAGAAGGCTAGATTTCTATTCATAATCTATCTATCCAAACATGGCTTAAAAAGTTTCTTTGGCCAAATCTTGTTAATCAATTTAGTTTTAACTACTATTTGATTTATTTTTCACTCTCTTCCATATCATGATATAAGTACATACACATTTTATACATGTTATAAATGTTAGATATATCATTCTACACCAGATTCCTTAACGCATGCTGAATTCAATTTCTAGACCCCTTGTGAAGGCTCAAGCTTCTCCATTTACGAGTAAGATTGGGGAGGCATGAGCCTTGTGGTTGGGTGGTAAATCACCTTGAGCTCTCTCTCCACTAGGATCAGTCCCAAAGATATGGTATGGTATCGAGGACATTGTATGGTGTGACATTCTTTTGTTATAAGCCTATATGGCTATATGTTGTAAAGGACTTAGTCCTATTTGTAAGCTATTTGACTAGCTATTGTAATGTTCTTTAATTATATAGATTGATGAAATCTATTTATTTCTTGAGTTGTATTTTATGGGAAAATTTTTAATTCATTCCTTTTTTCACATTAATTTATTAGAATAATATAATTTTATTCTGGTTAATTGGAGTAGCTGTTTCATATGGTATCAGAGCCAGGTTTAGCACTAGGGCCTAGGTTCTTCTACACTTAAGGTTGTATTATATTCATTTAAACCTTTATGATGACTTGATAGTATAGGTGCATCGAGTGTTTTGAAGATCCTAGTTTTGGGTCAAAGATTCCTTAGATAAGTTAGAATCTTGTTGTTTCTTAGATAGTTTAGTTTGGACCAAGTAGAAGTATAGACATTATTAGATCAATCTAAGTGCTTTAGGGCCTCATTTGTCTTTTCTTTAGTTACATTTTCCTTTCTTAGGAGTCTCTAGTGTGGAAGAAGACAAGGGGTAAGAAAGGAATTGGAATCATTTCAAACCATAGAAAAGACTTTGAATCCTCTTTTGATATTTAAGAAAAGATGGAAGCTAAGAGGGTCCAGAAGAGTAAAATCATCAGGAGAAAGAAATATGAGATAAAAATAATGGTGTTGAGATGAAACCAAATTAAGGAATGGCACTTTCTAAGTTTGAAGGTAAACCATAGGGGATGGTGTGAAAGCTTGAATAGAGAAAATTTTTGAGTTGAGAGATCTCTCTGATGACATAAAATAGAATGGATTGGATTTGGGTAGAAAAATCAAAAGGAATAAGGATAAAATGATGACTTGGGTGAGATCAAAATGACATAAAGATGGATGCTTGGTGAAATGAGTATGTACTCATTCTCCAACAGTAAAGAGATGAAAGAAAAGCAAGTTCAGGCAAGTTGATTGCCAAGTAACGCCTATTTAAATTTCAATCTAGTGTGTGAAATTGAACTTTACAACCTTGTGGAAGGTAAATTAAGTTGCCTTAGGGGCATTCATCAATGACCTATGATAAGGAGTTGATTAGTTGAGTCATCTCCTTTTGTCTAGTGGACAAGGTAGAAAATTTTTGATGTTTATATTTTAAGGGATCATCTGAGTCCCAAACTATATTTATAAATATTTCCTTTATGCACTTTTCATTTTTTGTGAGTGATGCTCATGTATAAGTGATTATATTCACAATTTATGCAAATTTTTGCCTTTGTGTGAGTGATGCACTTTTCATATTTTGTGCAAGTGATGCACTTGTGTAATGATTGTAATCATATTTTGTGTGAGTGATGCACTTGTGAAGTGATTGTATTCATACTTTATGTAAATTATTGCTTTGTGTGAGTAATGCACTTTGAGATCATACCTATACCTTGTACGAATGATGTACTTTAAGTTATTATAGTACTCTTACTATATGGATTTTAATAAAAGATTGCTCACATGTATGAGTATGAATAATTAAAATGAAAAGTCTCATAAATAAGATCCAATATAGTCAATAAATCTTCTCAAAAGAGAAACCGCATAAATAAGAATCCATAAGAATCATTAAATCTTGTAAAAGACAATCTCATCAATATAAATAAGTCATTAAATCTTACAACTTGCATGCTCATTCCAGGTAAAAGCACTACAAAATCATACACAAAGTCTATAAGCATTCATGCCATAATACATCCAATCTTAAGATACAATAATCATGTACACAAGAATAAATAAATCAATATGCTCATTAGTCACATGAACCAAGTGGTCCTCCACCTGCGAGCTGAGAGATAGGAACATGGCCCGTGTGCTTTTCCACCCAACCATGAAGCAATTACACTTCCCCAGATCCCTTCATGAAATGAAGGAAACCTAGCCCTGCACGAAATGTCTAGCTACTTGGAAACAACTAGTAGGAGGGAACACCCGATGCAACCCTGGTGTTTGAATGTGCAATTCTAAATAATGAAATGCTCTCACAACAAGATGTGGTAGAGATATATATAAATAAGTTTGCTAGACAAAATAAACATCTTTTTCAATGTCAGCTCTTTTAGATCTAAACCTTTAACACAGTAACCTAGTTTAATTCTCGAAAAGAGGAAAAGCCATCTCTAATAATCTACATTTGGCATCCTAGCCCAGAGAGTAACCCAATAACATTCCTAGATAAAAATCTACCTTCTTTCCCCAAGAAGTAAATAAGCAAGTAAATAAATAAAATCAATGAATAAAGATCCAAAAATCATGTATGACCATTTCTAAATCCCTTTCCCATGCATTAATAAAGAAAGCACACTTTTTGATCAAGCAGTAATGAAGAACATCATAAATCTTTTTAAAAGCAATATAGATTTTGAAATCTGATTATATTCTCAATTTGTATTTCCATGGTTTAAATAGAATGTAGAAACTAATGATTTTTATTCATATCCAAATACTATTTCATAATCCCAAGCAATAAAATCAAATGAAGAGATTTGACTACTCCACTCTCATACAATGAGGTTTCTTGTATACTTATGTCAAATATTATCTCTATCTTTCCTTAAGATCAAGTAAATAGAATAAAAGAAATCAATGTTCTACTATAAATCATTTCAAATCCCTTTCCCAAAACTACAATCAAGGAAACACACTTTCCAAGCAATAAACCATCAATTTGTTCATATGGTTACATCCATAAGTTTAATCAATTGATATAATAATTTTCAATCCATATTTCAGTCATAATTCACAATATAAATAATATTCTAAGTGTTTAAGCAATCTCACTATCAAATTTGTGATAGGAACTATCTCAATCCATTCAATAAGTTCTTATATAACATTCAGTAATCTTCCTATCATTTCTATGACAGGAACCATCTCATAATTAAAAATAAATAATGAATAGAGTTTAACCAGATTTCAGTCATTCTAAGATAATGTTTACAAATATGTTTTGAACAACAAATCAATAACGGAATATATCTACAGGAATATAATAGTTTTATCAATTTTTAGGAGGTTATGATCACATTGTTTGCTCCATAAAGTAGGTCAATTTATAACATGAACTGATTCCAAACAACATATAGACTGATAACAGTTGAGATAATTTATATCTAATAGAAAAAAAATAATATGACTTCGTCTGGGAAATTTAACTATGTTTCCAACCTTAAATACTTTCAAGAAGGAGGCGATTTCACTTATCCTAAATAAAGAGACAAAGATCTACCTGGAAAGGAAACAAAATGACCAGAAGAAGGGTCATGCATAGGCAACAAAAACACATGCGACCAACTTAAATCAGGTCGATCCACACAGAAACACAAGATCATGGTTTATTCAGAAAAATAGATCAGTTTTCAGTCGGTTAAGGTCTGGTAAAGGAAGCCGTCTCTGCTAGGTAATAGGTGGCTAAAAGGGAGGTCAATCTGAAATGCATGAAGAAGCTCAAGCAACCGGGATATAAGCATAGGCAACCATCCTTTTTGTAGGCTGCTTCTACCAGACGTGGGGGTTTAGAGGTTGGTGGTAGGAAGACATGAATTAAACAGTACAAGAAACCAATGTAGGCCAGAAAAGAATACACATACAGGCCGATTTTTTGAAGTCTACTATAATCTTTTGACATACTTTTATTGAATGCAAAACTATAAGAGAAATACCTGGATTGGTTGCCAAAGAGGAGAGTCTAATCTTGGTTGCAAGCACTGAGCAACTTCTTCCCAGTCCAACCAGAACCACATCCTCTCTCTCTCTGCTACTACAAAAACATTCTTCTCTGCTCAATTTGTGGTGTTCATGAAATCATGTCCTTTTAATTTGTAAAAAATGCACACCAAAAATTATGAATCTCTTCAAAGTATTTCTAGGTTTTGTTTTACTCTTCTCCATCTTTTCGTTTACAATTTAAAATTTAGTTTTGATATGACAAAGTTATTGCCATTTTACTATCGTTGTTCTTGACTGGTTTTTTTCTCCTTTGAAAACACATTTTTCTTTCTTATTATTATTTTTTTTAACAATTCTCCTTCTTCCTATTTTTGGCATCCAAAGTTTAGGTTTTAACTCCTTTCAACTCAAGATTTTCTTTGTTTGCATGAGAATTTTTAATTTAAAAGACTCAATTTTCTATTTAAATTAAAATAAAATACCTTAATTTATCTTTTTGTCACTTGCATGACATAAATTTATTTAATTCTCTTTATTTATATCTCTAAATATAATAATACTATTATTAATACTATTTATCTATTTTAAATAAATATAAGCACTCCAAATCAAGTAAAATGTGATAATAATAATAATAATAATAATATCTATCTATTACATCACAATTATTTTAAGTCTAAAATAGATATTGTCTTCCAAACACCCATATTTTTATAAATAGGAAAAATTATTGTTTATTATTAAATAATATAAAATACAACCACATATATTCACCATTTAAAATACAATACACCCTTTAATATAATCCAAAGAACTTTTAATATTTACAATTAAATCATTCATTCGAAAAGAATTTTCATAATAATTATAAACACAATATTTTTCTAAATATCAAATCATCAATCACAATTATTATCCACACAATGATGCATAAGAAAACCATTCAAAATGCATTATGAGACTACATGAGTGTGTGAGTGCATCAGGGTTAACCACCCCAAACAATTCTTGCCAAGTGGCTAGAACACCTCTACCTCAACCATGTTCTCGTCTTCAATAGGTACTTGTAGTCATTTGCACTCAACTCGACGTCAATAGGTTAGTGCCTCAAAACATAGCCAAAGCAACATTATAATCACATTGATAATATCTAATATTTAAATCAACTTTCTAATTTTCACAAATATAACTTCATGATAATTACCTTCACACATGTGGAACTTACTCAAGTAAAACAATCATGGTAAATGTTCACCAGTCTAGAACAATAATATAGTCCATAAAAATGAGATGTGACATCCTTCCCCACTTGGAAGAGACATCGTCCCGATGTCTTATTATGCATCAAGAATAATGATGAATCAATCTACCATCAACAAAGTATCAAGGTATCTTAAAACAATAACAATAAATCAAAGTATCATTAAGGTATCATCAATTCTAACAAAGCATATTAATGTCATTTTACATCTTCCCAGGTGGCACCATCTACAAAAGTATTGGTCCTACTCAATCTTATACAAAACAATATCTCAATTTCGCACTTAACATTGTGTCCATCAAATAAATCCAATATAATCAATCAATCCATTCACATGGCACAACTTCCATTCAATTACATTTATTCTAGCATAAGAGTAATAGTCACATCTTTAATGCACACCAAGGAGGAATAACTCAATTCATCATAGGTACTTACAAACATGAATCATTCATCACAATGCACATACAATTGCATGGTAAAACAATATAATGTCAAAAGATTAGTCCTCCCAAATAAACATTGGTCGAGACCTCCATCAACAAGACAAATCTCCAAAGGTGCACCAACCAGGTCATATCCAATGATTGTGAAAACAACTCCTCTAAAACTATACGTCTCATATCATTCATACCAATGGAATCCATTTCCTCTTTCATTACTTGTAACCAAACTTTATCTTCAATATGATCTACAATTCAAAATTTTTAGAAAACTCTTCCTTGTCTTTCTCGTGCTTTTGCACAATGCTAAAACAGTTTAATTTATTCAATTTCTTTCTATTCTATGCACTTGGCTATTCACTATATTTTGTCATTTGTTCTGTTGTTCATTTCTTTTCCTGTTTCTTTTGTCAATCAAATACATTTATCCAACCACAACTCATTTTTAAACAACTTGTCCTAGATTCATTTTTCAACTCTATTCCAACATGTCTTTTCACTATGATTTCTCCAAACCTCAAATATTTGCAATGATGTAAATCCAACAATTTTCTCTTCTATTTCCTTTTCTATCATAATGGAAACAATGTAAAATCTCCTTTTCTTGAAATGACTTCTTAGTATTTGCAAAAATATTTGTCTTTTCTTTTCCTTTACCTCAATACCTGAGACTTCATACTTAGTCCCCACAATTGATTCAATGGGTTCTTTGATTCCTTGCCCATGCTTACCCAAACCTCCGCCTATATATTCAATTTTCTTCAAGATTTTCAAACCATCATTATCATCAACACAACTAGTTATGATAGCAGATTCATCATTTTCATCTTGACATTCTTCAACAATAAGCAACTTCAACAATTACCAAGTGATTGATCAAAAGAACACAAATCATCTACGTCACATGAGACTTCACAAACTGACGGTTTGATTTCCAACATTCATTTTCTTTTTGGCATGCTACAAACAATTGTTTTAACTCATTATTTTGATCTTTCTATTTGAATTTTCTTCTTCTAGCTTCTTCAACTTTTCTTGCAATTATTCATTCCTTAAACAACTTCAACTCTTCTTTCACCAATTCTTTTTCCAAAAGGTCATTTTCATTAATCTTTTCATACTTTTCCTTTCCTAACTCCTTTATTCTTTCCATATATTTTATATTGATCCTTTTAACATTCATCAATCTTTTATTATCTTTTTACAATTCTTCTATCAAAATTTCCTTCAAAATTTCAACTTACTTTAAGTGATCCAAAGTGACACCCAAAATCCAATTCACAACTTCCTCCACACTTCAACAATGTTAATACATCTAACAATAATTAATGATCTCAATCTACCCAAGCTTTTAGTAACATACTCGCTACGAGATAGTATATTCTCCGCATCCCACTCCCTTACAAAACCTATCAGAGGCCCATCATGGACATGATAGAAACATAACATGATACATGACCAATAGTTTTAAAACATTCAAGCATAGCCACCAATAATAAATAAATAAATAGATTCTGAAGAATAGAAAAATTTAATTCCAACAATAAGATATAAAATGTGCACAATTTCAACAGTAAATCCAACATGACCATCAAGGTCGCAAGGTAAGTAAATATCAAATTTGGATGGCTATACTTTTTCATGAATAGAAATAAAATTTTCAATGATGGTCTTTACAATGTTTAGAGAAATTATCAAAGTCAAAAAGATAAATATTAAATTCAAAAGTTTTCACATTACATGAATTATGTGACTAATTCTAGCCACTAGAGAGGGAGTATGATGCTACACTATGCCTGGATCCAAATTGGGGCGAGTTAAGAGAACACACTCAATTGCTCAAGAAACCTAGTCCTCTAAGATTCCAACCACATCTATATTATAAGATTATTTCCACACAACATCAAGTGCTCAAGATACCTAGAAACCAAGATTGCATTCTGACCTTTTGTGCCTTGCACACATGCCCCATTTTTCCAAATGGAGACCCCTCTTTTTCTTTGGCTTAAAGTCTCAACCTTTGTTACTTATGATGATGAGAGGGTGAATATGTGTTTAGAATGTAGGATTTGCTTTAGATTTGAGTATTTTGCATGTTTAGAGTGATTTGATGTCTTTTGTGATTGATTTGGAAGTGTCTTGAGTGGTCTTGTGCTTGAAAGATAGCCATTTGTTGCCTTTTGCACCAAAATTGGGTATTATTGCATTCTACTCCAAAATCCTATGTCACTGGATATTGCCCTTGAAACTACTTCTATAGGATGTGTCATGTTGAAGTTCCTAGTTTCTAGGTCTTAGAGTTGCAAAATCATGTCAAATTCCACAAGATTTCACTAAGGGGTTCACATACTTTCATCCTGTCACATGCTCTTGAAACCCTGATTTGGCTAAGTCTCAAACCTTGAAAACCTTGAAAAATGGCTAAGTTTGAAATCTGGTGGAACCTCAAAAATCTAGAATCTGCATATCAAATCCTATGGATTTGGAACCTATCTCAAACATCCTGATAGTATATTTCAAAATATTTAAAGTATAGGATACTTAAATGAATTTTGAAATATACTGTCACCCTGGACATTTCCAAATCTAGTGCTAAAAATAACCCCTACTACACTTTGCACCAAAAATAGCCCCTACTACACTTAGCGCTAAAAATTAGTCCTACCGCCTAGCGCTAAAAACATCCTTGACCGACTTCCCTCTAAACTATCACTAAGTCGGTCACATCAAAAAGCCCCGCTTAGACAATTTGGAAGAAAAGCGCTAAAAACACATTGCACTGACTTGCGCTAAAATCACTTCTGATAGACCAAAATCAACACAAAAGTTAGTCGGAGCCAAAATTAGTGCAAAAGTTAGTCGAAACCAAAATCAGTGCAAAAGTCATTTGGAACCAAAATCAGCGCAAAAGTCAATCAGAGCCAAAATCAGCGCAAAAGTCAGTTGAAGCCAAAATCAACACAAAAGTCAGTCGGAGCCAAAATCAACGCAAAAGTTAGTCGGAGCCAAAATCAGCGCAAAAGTTAGTGACCCCCAAAATCCACACTAAAGTTAGTGACCCCCAAAATCCGTGCTAAGGTCAGTGACCCTCAAAATCAGCGCTTTTTGGACATTTGGCCTAAAAAATTGATTTTTTCAAGGTGCAAATTGGATTTTCTTGGTGAATTTGAATTGCACAACTATTTATCACATCATAATGAACATTTTTAGAATGTTTATGTGGGTTTTGAGCATGTTTGACAACAATTAATGCTATTGCACCTGAAAAGTCAGTACCCCCCAAAAATCTCACTTTTTACAAAAAAGGATATAAAAATGCAAAATAAAAGTCCCCAAATGGATCCTAATGGCTACAAAAACTTTCCAAATCATCATATTGGCCAAATGGGTACTTGAAAATGGTAAAAAAACTCAAAAAATCATGCAAAAATACTATATTTATGAGGTTGTTCATAAGAAGATGACATTGAGTTTGGGTTGTCCTAGACTAAATCTATGACTACAAGTGGACATATCTTGATCCAAATTGATGGAAAATGATTGTTTAAGATGAAATTGATGCTTTGCATTGTGCATTGTAGGTCTTGGAGGACACAAGAGCTTGTTGGAGTTGTCTTGGGAGGTGAACACACAGAGGTACCCTGTTGACCTAGAAATGCATAATTGACACTTTATCAACCAAATTGTTGTTGCACATGAAGAAGGAAGTCAGTATGATGTCCAAGATGATGGAGATAGGCCTAAGAGCTAGAAGACATAGAAGATCAGACTTACATCACTACTGCTCCTGCACTACTAGTCTAATGTCCAAGACATGTTTGCACTTGTTCACAACCACCTACACATGTTCCAGCAGTCCAGTCATCAAGAATTGATCCAACAAGCATCTAGTAGGATATGTCTTCATCAGAAACATGCCACATACTCTTCTTGACTATTCTACACATTGTAGAAGTGATTTTTCCTATTAGATAATTCAAAAGTGATGAGTAATGGAATGATCTAGTCAACATATGAAATCTTGTCAGTCCACATTAGCTCAAGTTTTCACATGTCATATGACTTCCTTCCACCTTGGAAAGTGGCCCTTTATCATGTACAACCAAATGGGTATCCATTTTTTCTAGATTCAATGTATTTACAAGCTGTATTTTGTCTTTTTCATAAAGGACAAATGTAAATCTAAAAATGTAACAAACTAATGTATCTCATTAAATGCCTTGTAATCTAGACCATTGGTGTTGATTTAATCTCCACCATCCATTGAAAAACTCGGTATGGTGCCTTGTCTATAAAAGGGCCATCCTTTTCTCTCATTTGTAAGTAAGATTTGATAATGAATTGTTGAGACTCTCCCAAAATACAGTCAATACAAAGCAAGTTTTGCAGGTTGCTAGGAATTTATGTTTTTGTGTTGTCTCATTTTGAATTTCATGGTTCATGTCAATCTGAAATTAGTTTACATTCAGTCACATTTATGATTAATAATTCAGATATTTGATGGATTTTTTGTCCATACCATTAATGGCTTGTTGATTGTATGTCATTGTGTATGGTTACTCTAGACACATCTATATGAGCTAAGTTCGATTGTGTGATTTCATTGAGCTGCACCAAGGATTAGGTGTTTGATGAACCCTCTACAATTTGAAAATCATTACATTTCCTTAGAAGATTGCACAATCTCTGTGGCATTGTGGGTTACCTGGTTAAATAGGGATTCGTTTACTGTTGGGAATCTATCTATCTATTTATTGATCATTTCTTTAATTACTTATAGGATTTCTCTTATCCCTTCTCTCTCTCCCTTTCCTTTTGCATTTTCTTTACATCAAGTTTGGCAAATTTAGGGTTTGAGTAGCATTTCATTGCCCATCTATTAAAATTTTAGACTTCAAAGTCTAAACCACCTAGGGTTTCTACACTTTCATTGTTGTTATCTTTTATAAACCCTATATTTCACGTAAGACCCCTTGTTGGTACAGCTGGTACATTCCACTAAAGTTATTCCATACAAGCTAAGACCTATCTATATTATCCTTGGGCTAGTCCTATCTTGGATAGGATACCTTTTTCAAGAGAGGTGAGATACCATGTATTTCATCTACGTTGTTGTGTGCCAAAGACACCATCAACATGACCCAGGAAATCACAATCAAACTAAAGAATGCATGACCCAACATGTTGTGTCCCTGTTAACCTACATGCATCCCCAACTTGAATGCAACATCTCATTAACAGGATATGGCAGGTAATTAAATACATAAAATTGATTAACAATGTGTAGGTTTTGAAAACCTACTTCCCCGTTTCCCCATATTTGGCACCCATCCTGGAAGGCAACTTCCCAAAAGCATAGAAAGCAAAATAGCCATTCTCCTTCAACATAATTTTGTGGTAGAAATAAAACATTCATGCAGTCATATAGTTGCAAACATTCAACAACCAAGATTTAAGTTAGGATAAAATCAGGTTCACAAACCAAGATATCACAACACGCCAATCTTTCCTATAAGCAATGGTTATCATTTCTTTCCTTAAATTTCAATGAGGCAATGTAATACTGTTTTTCTTATAATCACATAATGAATTCATATTCATGATCATGCTCTCGATAAAACAATGCAACATGCTTTTCAAGCAAGCATTCATCAAAAGGCAAAATAAAATAAGTCAAACACATGATCCAACATCCTCTTTTACATACTAATGCATAACCCTAAAAGAAGAAAAGAACCTAGTTCATTCATACTCAAGAACAATCATCAGGGTCTATCTAACCCCGCGAAAAGAAGGCACATGCTATCCACCATAGGCCAATACTCAAGGACCCACACAAGCTCAATCAAACTGAGCAATACACACACCCAGAGCTCCCAATGCTAGAACCGCTCTTTGATACCAAATGTAAAAGCCCTCAAACCACCGCAAAAGTAAAAAAAAGTAAAATGAAGTAAATAATCCACTTAAATACAACATTCCAAAAGATAAAAGGGTGTAATCAATCCACTTAATTACAACTTCATAATAGTGAAAGTAAAATGATAAGTCTCATAAATAAGATCAAATATAGTCAATAAATATTCTCAAAAGAGAAACCTCATAAATAAGAATCCATAAGAATCATTAAATCTTGCAAAAGATAATCTCATCAATATAAATAAGTCATTAAATCTTACAACTTGCGTGCTCATTCTAGGTAAAAGCACTATAAAATCATACACAAAGTCCATGAGCATTTATGCCATAATACATCTAATCTCAAGATACAATAATCATGTACACAAGAATAAATAAATCAATATGCTCATCAGTCACATGAACCAAGTGGTCATCCACCTGTAAGCCGAGAGATGGGAACATGGCCCAGGTGCTTTTCCACCCAACCATGAAGCAATTACACTTCCCTGAATCCCTTCATGAAATGAAGGAAACCTAGCCCTGCACGAAATGTCTAGCTACTTAGAAACAACTGGCGGGAAGGAACACCTGATGCAACCTTGGTGTCTGAATGTACAATTCTAAATAATGAAATACAGATTGTCTCATAACAGGATGTGGCATATATATGTATATGTATATGTATATGTATATGTACATATACATATACATATACATATATATATAAGTTTTCTAGACAAAATAAACATTTTTTTCAATGTCAGCTCATTTAGATCTAAACCTTTAACATAGTAACCTAATTTAATTCCTGAAAAGAGGAAAAGTCATCTCTGATAATCCACATTCAGCATCCTAGCCTAGAGAGTAACCCCCATAACATTCCTAGATAAAAATATACCTTATTTCCCCAAGAAGTAAATAAGCAAGTAAATAAATAAAATCAATGAGTAAAGATCCAAAAATCACCTATGACAATTTCTAAATCCCTTTCCCATGCATCAATAAAGAAAGCACACTTTTCGATCAAGCAATAATGAAGAACATAAATCTTTTTAAAAGCAATATAGATTTTGAAATCTGATTATATTTTCAATTCGTATTTCCATGGTTTAAATAGAATGTAGAAACTAATGATTTTTATTCATATCCAAATACTGTTTCATAATCCCAAGCAATAAAATCAAATGAAGAGATATGACTACTCCACTCTCATACAATGAGGTTTCTTGTATACTTATGTCAAAAATTATCTCTATCTTTCCTCAAGATCAAGTAAATAGAATAAAATAAATCAATGTTCTACTATAAATCATTTCAAATCCCTTTCCCAAAACTACAATCAAGGAAACACACTTTCCAAGCAATAAACCATCAATTTGTTCATACAATTATATCCATAAGTTTAATCAATTGATATAATTTCCAATCCATATTTCAGTCATAATTCACAATATAAATAGTATTCTAAGTGTTTAAGCAATCTCACTATCAAATTTGTGAGAGGAACTATCTTAGTCCATTCAATAAGTTCTTATATAACATTTAGTAATCTTCCTATCATTTCTGTGACAGGAACTATCTCAGAATTAAAAATAAATAATGAACAGAGTTTAATCAGATTTCAGTCATTCTAAGATAATGTTTACAAATATGTTTTGAACAATAAATTAATAACAAATTATATCTTCAGGAATATAATAGTTTTATCAATTTTTAGGAGGTTATGATCACATTGTTTGCTCAATAAAGTAGGTCGATTTATAACTTGAACTGAATCCAAACATCATATAGACTGATAACAACTGAGATAATTTATATCTGACAGAAAAAAAATAATATGACATTGTCTGGGAAATTTAACTATGTTTCCAACCTTAAATAATTTCAAGAAGTAGGTGATTTCACTTATCCTAAATAAATAGACAAAGATCTGTTTGGAAAGGAAACAAAATGCCCAGAAGAAGGGTCATGCACAAGCAGTAAAAACACATGTGACCAACTTAAGTCAAGTCGATCCACATAGAAACACAAGATCATGGTATATTCAGAAAAATAGATCAGTTTTCAATCAGTTAAGGTCTGGTAAAGGAAGTCATCTCTGCTAGGTAATAGGCGGCTAAAAGGGAGGTCGATCTGAAATGCATGAAGAAGCTCAGTCGTCCAAGATATAAGCATAGGCAGCCATCCTTTTTGCAGTCCACTTCTACCAGACGTGGGGGTTTAAAGGCTAGCGACATGAAGTCAAGAATTAAATAGCACAAGAAACCAATGCAGGCCAGAAAAGAATACACATACAAGCTGATTTTTCCAAGTCTACTATAATCTTTCAGCATACTTTTATTGAATGCAAAACTATAAGAGAAATACCCAGATTGGTTGCCAAAGAGGGGAGTCTAATCTTGGTTGTAGTCCCTGAGCAACTTCTTCTTGTCGATGTCCAACCAGAACCACGTCCTCTCTCTCTGCTATTACAAAAACATCCTTCTCTGCTCAATTCGTGGTGTTCATGAAATCATGTCCTTTTCTTTTGTAAAATATCTCACCAAAAATGTGAATCTCTTCAAAGTATTTATGGTTTTTTTTTTACTCTTCTCCATCTTTTTGGAACACTTTATAGTTTCAAATTTTGTTTAGATATGACAAAGTTATCGTCATTTTACTATTGCTGATCTTGACTAGTTTTTTTCTCCTTTGAAAACACCCTTTTCTTTCTTATTATTTTTTTAACAATTCTCCTTTTTCCTATTTTTGGCATCCAAAGTTTAGGTTTTAACTCCTTTCAACTCAAGATTTTCTTTGTTTGCATGAGAATTTTCAATTTAAAAGACTCAATTTTCTATTTAAATTAAAATAAAATAACTTAATTTATCTTTCTGTCACTTGCATGATAGAAATTTATTTAATTCTCTTTATTTTAGCTCTCTAAATATAATAATACTATTATTAATACTATTTATCTTTTTTAAATAAACATAATGACTCCAAATCAACTCAAGATGTGATAATAATAATAATAATATCTATCTATTACATCTCAATTATTTTAAGTCTAAAATAGATATTGTCTTCCAAACACCCATATTTTTATAAATAGGAAAATTTTATTGTTCATTATTAAATAATATAAAATACAACCACATATATTCACCATTTAAAATACAATACACCCTTTAATATAATCAAAAGAATATTTAATATTTGCAATTAAATCATGCATTTGAAAAGGATTTGAATAATACTTATAAACACAATATTTTTCTAAATATCAAATCATCAATCACAATTATTATCCACACAATGATGCATAAGAAAACCATTCAAAATGCATTATGAGACTACATGAGTGTGTGAGTGCATCAAGGTTAACCATCCCAAACAGTTCTTGCCAAGTGGCTAGAACACCTCTACCTCAACCATGTTCTCGTCTTCGACGAGTACTTGCATTCATTCGTACTCAACTCGACATCAATAGGTTAGTGCCTCTAAACATAGCTGAAGCAACATTATAATCACATTGATAATATCTAATATTTAAATCAACTTTCTGATTTTCACAAATATAACTTCATGATAATTACCTTCACACATGTAGAACTTACTCAAGTAAAACAATCATGGTAAAAGTTCACTAGTCTAGAATAATAATATAGTCCATAAAAATGAGACGTGATAGCTTGGAATTTTGCTTTGACCTTTCCTATCAATTGAAATGTTTGCGATTGCATTTTGAGATTTTGACTCTCTTTGACTTGAATGTCTTAAAGTTCTTAATGAAGCATTGCTATCATTATACTAGAACTAGTAGGGCACTTTGAGCATTTGAATCCATGCAGTTTTGTGCCTTTATGCATTTAAATCTAAACTTAACTATTTGTAGAAGCTCTTTTTGTAGTTTATTATTGACCATCCTTTCCTTTTAATCAATCACATTATACAATATTGACTTGATCTTCTATGATTTGGTGTTGAGATCATGTTGATCTTTTTGACTTTTTGATCATTTGTGGAAGTCATAATATGATCACCTTTTATATGTTAATGATTTTTTTTGATATAGAGATTGTGATGATCTTTATAATCTTTGACCAAGTTCTTTGATTTAGTCAAATCATTTATTTATTTTTGGAGATTTAGTGATGGAATTATATTGAACAACTTATCCTTATTAATGGTTCTTCAGTGATTTAGAGTTGTAATCACCTTTTAAGATGATAATTTTATAAGTGACTTAGAGATGAAATCAAAGTTGACCAATAGTAGTCTAGTGTTGAATCATATTGATCTATTTCCATTTACTGTTGATCTTCTTATCTTTGATGAAATCATAATTTAGTGATATAATCATGCTAAAAAATTTAATGTTGATGACCTTCTATGTTGATTTAACTACTTAATGTTGAAACATCTCTTTTGATGATCCTTTGATAATCAGAAATATTGTTGAAGAAGATACTCTTGATAAATAGAGTTGATTTTAGTAATGTAACTAATTTTTCCACTAGGTGTTTAGAGTGTTTATTATTCAAGTGTCACATGTGGGACATGAATGTTTGACAATATGTACTTAAATGATTTTATTTTATATCCCTATAGTAGGAAATTATACCATTTGGGTAAGACTATATGTCAAAGTCACTTGTATACAAATGTCTTGGGTTTGATAAGACTTATTTAACTTATTTCATGATGATAAGTTAGGATCTTGAACAATGCCCAATAGAGATAAGAGAACATAGATTCTAGAATAATCGTGATTGGAGTTTTTACATGAAGTTCTTATGAATTATGACTTGGGATATTCTTATTTCTTGATTATAACAAAGGATATGATGTTTAATAGCATATATGCATAATGTCTGAAAATGTTGATAAATGTTTCATTATACTGATTTAACTAAAGGGGATTGATATGTAAATGTATATGTGAAAACCTACTTTTCGCTCTGTAACTCTCCTACCCAAAAATCTTTTAAATTTGAGTGGGAATGGTGTTTGATAGCCTAGGGGGGCCTTGTGCCTCCCTCATCTCTTTCAGCATGTTGTTCACTAGGTACTGCCTCGAGTAGCTCCTCTAAACATGTGACTATAGCCTCAAACTTAGGTCCTAAATGCTGGAAGAATTTCCTTGTGGGGAAATACCATGAGGAATAGGCTTTTGAGACTATTGTCCCTTTTCTATTAGAGTCTGAGGAAGGAATGAATCTTAAGTTTCCTGGCTTGACCCTAAAAAATATCTTATCAATCATGGAGAATGCCTTAGTTGGGAAATTATTTTCCTATCACCCTAACATCAATTTGGTTAGAAGATGTACACCATCCAAATGGAAGTTGAAAGGTAGTATGATTGTCAGCGCCATGGCTCACGGTATGTTTTTGTTTAAAAATATTGCTAAAAAAGACCTTCTCCAGATCTTACAGGGGTGACCTTGGCTATATGGGAAGCATTCCCTTTCCATATGTAGGTGGAAGCTAGGATTTGATCCCAAGAAAGATTTAAAAAAATCAGCTCTTGTTTGGGTTAGGCTACTTTTAGAGTTTTGGGATGAAGAGGTTTTTTCTTAGACTGGTAACTCCTTTGGGAACTATGTTACTGTGGATAAAGTCACTAAGGCAAAAACTAGGCTTGTTTATGCTAGGTTTTGTGTTAATGTTGATATCCTCAAAATCCTTCCAACCTCCATTATCCTTGAGTCGAGACTCAAAAAATGGACCCAAAGCATTCTTTATTAAAATTCTAGGGTTTTCTGTCAAAACTATATGAAACCAGGGCATGTTATTACACAATATAGAGCCCCCATAAATTCCAAGGAATCTATAGAAAAGATGAAGGATGTATCTGATGAATATCCCTTCAAAGAAAATATTCTAAACATCATCAACTCACCACCAACCTCCCTAGAGAATCCCACCTCCCTAGAGAATGTTACAGAGGAAGAAACCAAAAAAGGGCCTTTGTAGAATAGCTTGGGCTTGCCTGACAAACATCAGACTAACAACAGATCTGAGGAGGCTATTGAATAGTTGAATACACTAATTTCTAAGGGATAAAAGGAGACCTCTATTGGCCCACGCTTGCCGTTAAACCAATAGCTTGACCTTTTAATTTCTAATACAAGCGCTAGAGTTAATGAATCCATGGGAGGTGGTTAGTCTATGTCACAAATCCCATGAGGAGTGCTGACCATCTACCAACAAACTCCCCCCCAACATTACCTGGGGGGATTCAAACCTGTGACCTTTCACTCTGATACCAATTGTTGGCCCACACTTGCTGTTAAAATAAAAGGTCGACCTTTCAATTTCTGATACAAGCACCAGAGTTAATGAATCTAGGGGAGTTGATGACCATTTTCCAACAACCTCCCCACCTAAGGTTGACAGGGAGGAGGGAGAAATCCCAGGGTAGAATGAGGGCCCTATTGTTGGTGAAAAGGAAACTGAGGAAGGAAAGGTTTCTAAGGAAAATTAGACTAACAGGGAGGAGGGAGAGATCCTAGAACAAAATGAGGGTCCTGTTGTTTCTAAGAAGGAACCTGAGGAAGGGAAGGTTTGTAAGGAGAATCAGAGCCATACTGATGTGGCACTTATTCCATTCAATAAAGCAAATGGGTCACTGGCTAGAAACAACTCTAAGGATAGGGATACAATCCTAGAGCAAGCAAAGTTCTATAGCCCACTCAAGAAGGAAAGTGGCTCACCAGGTAAGGATTGTCTCAACTTTTTCTTTAGACTCAAAAAAATTTCTCCATCCCTGGGAGCAGTGCCTAGCAATCCAAATCCTTGTGACCTTGAGGGTTGGTCTACTTCCAAAAGAAAGGAAAAAGGGAAGAATAGGAAAATGACTAATGTTGGGGTCAACCCAAAGACTAGGAGGCCTTCACACTAAGAAACCAGAAAATGTGAGGTTGCTAAAGAGATAGCCAATGGAAGGAAGACCACTTTGCATATGCCTTCCAGGAAGCCTCAAAAATGAAGAGTGTCTCCTAGAATATCTGAGAACTTAATAGTCCTCATAAACAATTTTTGGTTAAAAACTATATATTTGAGAATAAGATTGACATTCTACTACTACAAGAATTTAAGATGTCAAAAGGGAATTTTAAACATATTGTTAATAACATATGGCCTAATGATAATTTTTGTATTAGTGAAGCTCAAGGGGTGTCTAGAGGCATTGTCACCATGTGGGGACAAAATGTGAAAGGATACTATCTTGCCCATACTAAACACTATCTTGAGGTCTCCTCTTCCTAGAATAGAGAATGGAATATTGCTAATATCTATGCCCCTAACACTAGAGCTTCGAGAAAGGAATTTTGGGCTTATGTGTCTTTTAGAATCAAGGATAACAAGGAGATTAATTGGATGCTTGCTGAAGATTTTGGTACCCCGCTTTTTCCTTCTGAAAAACTTGGAGGTATAATAGACTACTCTGATAGTATGGTAGATTTTATGGAGTTTCTAAATGATACTGGTGGTATCAATCAGATATACACCCAGCTAAGTTGTTTAACTTAAATATATGTTGACACATGGGAACACTCCTAGGCCTATGGGTTGCCTAAACATTGGAGTGAACCTTCAGAGTGAGCTGGTTCTCCTAATGATTTTCTTAATCTAAATGCTTGCTGAGGGAAAAGGGTGAGAAGATGAACTAAAATAAAACTAACTTAAACAAAAAAAAAGATTCTAAATTGTAATATATCTGAGAAATCTACCCACAAATGGCCCCTTAAACATGAAAACCTCACAGCCTCACTTAGAACATACAATCCAAAAATACTTTGTATGAAGGTTCAGTTTGAACACAATCATACAACCTGAATCATATGAACAATTTGCACAACACTTTAACAATAATGAAATATGATAGGATAAATTATTCATTATCATAATGAGACATCAAGTCAATATTGCAATCACGAGGCAAAAGAAGTGAAATAGAAGGGCTTTGTTGTATTAACTGAAAGGAGTACAAGAAAAAACTGATAAAACTGAGTCAAAAATAAGTCTACAACTCTCTGCTCATGCTCAAGAGAGAAGAAACAATAATCTCCAACTCCGTTGAAAGAACTAGCTTTCTTCAATATATGCCTGCCAAGAGATCTCCAAAAAGCTCCTAAAAATAGTGTCTTGATTCATTTTTGATCTCCTCAAAAAGCTGTCAAAAAGTCCAACAAACTGCCACCAAACTAAAAATAAAAGCTACCAAAGTGATACCTCAGGTGGTCCCACCAAATCTCCTTCAAATCAAGCTCATCATGATCCATAAAAGCTCCTATTTTGGTCCATATCTGTCCAATTCGCCCCAAAAAAACAAAAAGAGAATCCTCTTGCTTTAACTGCTTAAAATAGCTTTTGTTTTAAAGCAATTAATAAATCATTGCTTTAAAACAAAACTTTACATTGAGATTGCAGTTTTATTCATGTCTTGTCTCGATTTGATTTTTTGCAAAATATTACAAGTCTATATGTGACATATCGCCAAGTATATTACATATGTCATGAATATTTGATTTTTCTATAAAAAATCATAAAATATGAGGGCATAATATAAATAGTTTGCAAAAAATAAAAGCCTATGTAGGCTTGTTCTTCAAATGACCTGCAATTGGTCTTCTAAGGGCATATGATGCATGATTCTTACTTCAAATGATTTGCAAACTGCATGTGACCTATCTTCAAAAGGACTTAAATGGGTTTTGAAGGAAAAAATGTGATCAAAAGCCTTAAGGCATAAAGCCTAGGCACCGAATCATGCCAAAGGGACCTAATGCACTTCACAACCCAAGTCATATGACTAGGCACTCATAAGATGGACAAAAGACCACAATGGCATTAGTTATGCATATGTAAATGAAATTTAATGTGATTAAAATCACATTTGGTCCTAGGGCTTCTTGAAACCCTAAAACAAAACTAATTTGAAACCCTACATTCTCACATCATTTCACTTTTTCACTTTTGATGAAGAATGCTCTGCATTCGGTGCCACCATGGATGAGGTAGAGTTTTAGTTGAAACTACTCCATTTCCCTATCTACGAGCACACTTCTTGGAGATCTTCTGCAGGAAAACAAAGGTAAACGCCTCTCTATCAATGGTAAACCAATTTCTTTGCATTTATGAGGCATACTCTATGGCTTTCAAGTCATGGCTTTGAACTCTTCTGATGCAATTTTGCTCTCTGTATGTCTTTTTTCCTACTAGCATTTTGTATTGAGGCCACCATGGCTATCTGGAGCATGCTCACCTAAGACCCTAAAAGGGCAAAAATCTGCAACCAATCTGCATATATGTCTTCATTTAGAAAAAAAGGTAGCTCTTCTTATGAACTCCCTGTGATCTTTATTATTTGACTCAAACTTTTCATTCAAATGAAAAGAACTCCTTTCACTTTTTAACAAATGGGCCACGGCCTCCACATCTGAGCATTCTTTTGTTTTTATGAACTCAAGCTTCATGTTTCCTTCTGTATCTGCATCTCGTTATGGGTTCTTGCTTTTGGTGGTGAAAACAATGGCTTTTCAATCATTTTTCAAGTTCTCTTTATTCTCTGAGTGTTCTTTTGTTTAGACTCCTACATTATATCTTCGATTTCTTATTTATATGAACTTGATGTGAGCTTAGGAACTCATCAAATGAAAGGCATCATCTTATACTATTTTTGCTAAAATAGCTTGAAATCCACTGTCGCGGCCTGTATCTGCCAACATTCTATTGAATATGAGTTCAAAACCCTCTATATTGTTCTGTATTTGTTCATAATCTCTTGTGCAACAAGATGAGAGTTTAGACATTTTGTGTAAAATACATTCCAGGCAGTGACTGTGTTGGTGCAAAATGATTATTTTCTCATTAATTTCTAAGTTTGCAAAACATAAACATCCATTGTAACTATAAGTCATTATTGTTCATTTAACACTTCACCTATCTTTTGATCCTTAATAAATACTCTTTTGGTGAAAACAATTATGATAAAAAGGGTTAAGAGTGTTCACTACTTGTTGCTTCCAATGTATCTTGTAATGACAATGCAGATGATGTTCCTTTTTGTATCACCTTATGCATATCATGGATACTTATATGCCACTTCCTGTAGCTCACATGACTGTGACAGTTGCTCATTCATATGTGATAATGATACTCATTTCTTACAATTGTTTCTACTCAATAGCATATGATTGAAACACTTGTACATCATTAAGTGATTTTGTTCATTTTGCTACTATGTCTAGCATATAAATGCTATAACTATACCTTGTATGACTGTCATTACACCAGAAAGTTATCAAGGCACTTATAGTGTATTGTGGTTGTTTCAATGTTTTCTAACTGTCGCTTCATCATGCATCCTTGATTTTACTTACTCTTGTTGTAATTGGCTACTCTGAGTCTTCATGTCTTTGTACCATCATTGTGCTCATATAACTGAGTATGTATATTTTTATTTGATGACTGGTATTGAGTACAACTCTCTTTGCATTTGTATTGGGACAATGATATCTTTGTTTTGTTGCTGAAAATAATTATGCTGCTCTTTATTGATGGACAACTTAACACTGATTACTCTTGACATTTAAGCATTATAATCATACTTGCCTCTATAAGTCAAACGTATTGTATCATTCCATGATTCAAATGTGTAGTTGATGTGGCATAAGCTACCCCCTTGTCTACAAAACATCCAATAGGGCACTTATTTTAGATCGTACCTTCTTTCTTGACAATGATGCTTGCAAGAAATCTATGGCTGTCACACTCTGAGGTTCACACTCTGAGGTTGCTCTTATGTATCACATATTGGATACTTCATGACTCATGTAATTGATCATGGTTGTTCTGTAGCTTCTAAATAACTCCTTATAGCAGTTTGATGTTCCAGTCTTACATGTTGATCTATATATATTCATTTTGATCAAACTCCATCTGTCACATGGCATACACATGTAGTTTCTTGATGGCTGTCTTGGCATTACCATTCCACTTGCTACTATGTTTTTATGTACCTCCTATAGATGAAAATGGATATTGAGATTACATTATTTGCCATAATGAAATGTATGTTGTCCTATGGCTTATGTTGTCCATCATTGTACTCATCAGTTTGTTCAATCATGCATAAACTTGATACTATTCTTATGCTATGATCAAAACATTTATACAACATTGAATGATGTTCATTTGCAACTCTGTTTGATCATTCATATAACTATTCTATAGCCTTTTACTGATTTCTGAGTTGCTATTGTAGCAATAATGATAGTTGTTTGCATGCATTGAATGTTGTCCTATATGAGTTTAGGTCACTTTAATACTTTCATTTCATCATTACTTGAACTATAAGCATTAGATTGATATTGTACTCCTTCAGATAACCTATTTCAATTGAGCATTATGAATATAATTTTCATTCCATCCCCTCTGAGGGCCAGGGGCAGCATGTTGGGCTCAACCCTTGTGGGATCCCACTTTACACCTCATGCTGATATGTCTTCAAACAACTACATGATTTATCCTATACCTACACATGAAACAAACATGTTAGATAAAATCAGTGAAGTGCAATGATTATTTCTTTTCAATCTCTCTTGCATGTGAATGACTTGTATCTGATTTAGTGTACTATAGGCAATGTGTTATGCCTCTGCTGATAAGCACATAGGGAACTCATAACTGGAGCTCTAACAGGTCTCTTCCAATCTTTGTAGGTTCTTATTGGAGATTAGGAGCAAGGACAAAAGGCAACCTTAGAAACTGAAGACACTTGATCAGGCAATGATGGCTATGACCCTTCCCCCTCCTATTTCCAGATGCATAGTATATTTCTTATATATGTACTTGTTTAGCTATTCCCACGGCTTGTGTGGGACATTTGATCTATCATGTTTTCATTCAATGCAATGTTTATTTCTTTTATGTATCTCATTTATAAAATGAATAATCATTGTAGTGAAATGAAAAAACTTATCTTTCAAGTAACCTTCTGCAAATGAATGATGATTTGAAAATTCTTTTTCTCTGTTGAACAACTGAACTGCAACATAAGTAAACATCTCAAACACTCCAACTATGCAAAACCAAATATCAGGCCAAATGTTAAAACTTTCTCATCTAAACATGAATTGAATGCACTCCAGCTCTACCAATTTGGGCTGTAGAGAAAATTGGTAACAACTGGCTTAATGGATATTGAGATTTCAGGCCAATCTTTTACCTAGACTAATAGACGCCAAGGATAACACCTCATCCAAGTCAGGCTAGATAGATTTCTTATCTCTTCTACTTGGGATATTATTAATCACACCAGGCTAGCTGATCTCCCAAGAATTGGATCAGATCATAACCCTTTATTACTTAATTGGTTGGAAAGAGTTAATAGAGGACCATACCCATTTAGCTATGAGATAATGTGTGCTTCTCATTTGGACTTTAGAGACTATATTTTCAACTGGTGGAGCATCCCTATCCAAGGTTCAACAATGTTTAGTCTAGTCCAAAAACTCCACAATGTCAAAAATTTTGTTAAAGGATGGAATACAATCTATTTTGGCAATGTTTTGGAGTAGAAAAAAGTTTTAGCCAGTAGGTTGTCTAAAGTTTAGACCAAAATGGTTGAGGGAGATAGCTCAAAAGGAGTCTTTTCTCTTGAAAAATCGTTGACCCAGGAATGGTATTTTATCTTAAAAAAGGAGGAGCTCTTTTGGAAACAAAAATATTGAATCAAATGGTTAAAAGAGGGTGATAGGAACACTTCTTTCTTTCATCAATCCACCTTACAACATAGAAAAAGAAACACTTTAACTAGGTTACTAGATGAGAGAAGTATGGAAGCCACAATGGATGTGTAGATTAGACAATTGGCCTCCAGGTATTTTCAGTCCCTTCTTTCCATTCAACCCATTAATTTCTCCTCCTCTAAAGAAGAATCACTACTAGATTCTATTCCCTTGCTTTTGCCTAATGAGGATAATTGCCTTCTCACTAAGCAACCACTAAGGAAGAAGTTCAGGCTACGGTGTTCCTATGGGGGCTTTTAAAGCTCTAGGACTAGATGGGTTCCCTCTTACTTTTTTTGAAAGAATTCTAGGAGATTATGGGAAAAGATGTTACTGATGCTACTAAAGACTTCTTTAGAATAGGAAATCTTTTAAGACAACTAAACAATACTTTAATTACTTTGGTCCCTAAGAAGTTTAATAATATATCCATAGATGATTTCAGACCTATAAGTCTCTACAATATTGTGTACAAGATTTTCACTAAGATCCTGGTCTTCAAGCTCCAACCTTTATTGGATAAGATTATTGTTGTTAATCAGAAAGCTTTTATTCCAGGAAGACAAATTCTAGATGTTGCCATATCTACTCATGAAATCATTCATTCCATGGACATGAGTAACATTCTAGGTATGGTCTTCAATCTTGATATTTCCAAGGCCTATGATAGAGTTATTTGGGATTTCTTAATGAAGTTCCTTATGAAGTTTGGCTTTCAGGATAGAGTCATAAATCTTATTAAAGAATGCATTTTGACTACTAAATTTTTTGTTCTTGTTAATTGGATCCCAAGAGGATTTTTTCATACTAGAAGAGGTATTATACAAGGGGACCCTCTATCCTCTTATCTCTTTATTATTATGGTTGAGATCTTAGGGAGAAATGTTATTAACATGTTGAGGTTGGGCTCCCTTCAAGGTATTAAACCAACTTCCTCATTATAACCTTTAGCCATCCAATAGTTTGTTGATGTTACCATCCTCTTTGGTATTGCTTCTGTGGTTGAGGCTAGAATATGGAAAATGTTATTGAATGATTATGAGGTTGTCTCAGCCCAAAGTATCAATTTTGAGAAAAGTCAGATTTATTTCTTCAATACTCTTGGTGAGTTGCAATAGAAAATTAAAGCCATTTTGGGCTACTACAGTGCCCAACTCCTAGCCTCTTACCGTAAAAAAAATTACTCCAGCTTATTGGAACTCAATTTTGGAAATAATTTAGAAACAAATGGCTAGTTGGAAGGGCAGATTACTCAACCAAGCTAGGAAATTCTAGCTCCTTAAAGCTTCTCTCTAGGGCATTCCCATTTACTTCCCCGGTCTTTTTAAAATGCCCAAATATCTAGCTGCAACATTTGAACATATCCAGATAAATTTCCTATGGTCGGTGGTGGAAGATAAAAAGAGAATCACATTGGTCAATTGGGATAAGGTGTGTTTTCCTAAAACCCAGGGGACTTGGGAATCAGAAAAATTCACATGATTAATAAGCCCTTAATGGCCAATGTTAGGTGGAACATGGTTAATGATAATAAGGACTGGAGTTTAATAATGAAAGCCAAGTACCTCAGAGGTATATCAGGAATCAAATTTCTCTTAGAATCTAGTCTCCCCAAAGGTTCTATTATTTGGAACAACACTCTTAAGATTAGAGGTCTATTGTAGAAGGACATTAAATGGAAGATTGGTAATGGTAGCTAATGCATCAGATTTTAGGAAGATAGGTGGTTTGGGGACTAGCCCCTTAAAGATCTACCTTTTGGTAGATTGGATGATAGAGCTAGCAATTTCTTTGGTTCCTCAGTTGTTGATTATGTTCTTCACAATGGCTCTCAGAGCAACTAGAAATGCCTGATGGACTATTATCTAGGCTAAAATGACTTGAGTTAGCTTGCTTCAGAGCTCCAAAGGAATCTTAAAACTATAGACTACCTTTGTTCCCTAAGGAGGATAGTTATGTATGGATTGTTAGAACTGCCTACAATCTATTGTTAGACCCAGCTGTTGGTAGATTTTGGAATAGAATCTAGAATCACAAGTTGCTTCCTAAGATTAATTTCTTTTGGTGGACTTCCAATCACAACAGAATTGTCACACTAAAAAATCTCCAAAAAAAAAAGGATTTCAACTTCCCAATAGGTGTGTTTTATGTCAAAAAGAAGAGGAATCAGTTTTTCACTTGCTTTTTCTTTGTGACTTTGCTAGGGATATTTGGTTCTTGACTTTGCAAAAATTGGGAACTGAATGGGTCTTCAATGATAGTTTGAATGTCTTTATTGAAGAGTACTCTCCTCCATTTTCCTTTCTAATGGTTAAGGAGCTTTGGAAACAAATTCCTCCACACCTTGGGTGAAGCCTTTGGAAGGAAAGAAATAATAGAATTTTTAGGGTTACTGTTAGGACCCCTGTTGATGTCTTCCACTTTCTCAAAACTTCTTAAAAATGTATCCACCTATAAAATGGACTCTACTAAAGTTCCCCTAGTCATATTGAGGTTGATATTGTGAACAAATAGGGTATTTCTGAAGACCTCTCTTAGGTGTACAACTCAAATACGCTTTCCAAGGTTAATACTTGTTGGAGACCCCCCTAAGTGGGTTGGTGTAAGCTAAATTTTGATGGGACTACTAAGGGAAACTAAGGCCAAGCTAGTGATTATTAGGTCTAACAAGGGAGATTTCTAGGCTACTTCCATAGGTGGGGTAGGAATCAAGACTAATAATGAATCGAAGGGTTGGCCATGCTTCGGGGTGTTAAACTAGCACACTCTCTAAGAATTAAAAAACTTCATGTTGAAGGAGATTCTAAACTGATGGTGGATGAATTGTTAGATAAAACCAATCTTGGCTAGCAGTTGTTGGACCTTGTTAGTGATAGTAGTTTTGAAGATTATGAAGTTTCTCATATCTTCAGGGAAGGTAACAAATTTGCAGATGCTATGGCCAATTTAGGCATAAACAACACTACTTGGAGGTGTTGGAGTCAGATAGGGAACATCCTTGGCAATATTCAAATCCTAATAATTGAAGATACTAATGGCCTATGCAAATAACTTTGTTTATGACCTTCCTTTAGGGGATTATTGTCGATCTCTTTGGCTTTGAATTTATTTTCTTGGGGTGGTCTTGGTCAAGGTTCCCCTCTCTAATTGTAACTATGATACAATTGGGAATCTATTTGATAATCCTAAAGGGGTTGCTGGTTAATGGAACTTTTATTTTTATGTAAGTCTTGATCCTGGACCTCTAATGGGAAAAGGACCTCGATGGAGTAAGTTTCATTTTGGAAGGAGGACTATTGCTGAGGAGGAATTTAAAATTTACCACTTTATTATGGGGAGTAAGCTTGTGAATGTTGACTCAAACTGGGTGAGTTAGCAAGATACTACTGATTGGACAGCGAGTTAGGGGAGTGCACTTTCCAATGCTAACAAGAAGACATGTTAGATGGGAAGTAATGATTACCAAAGGATTTATATTAATAATGATCTAAGGTGGCAGGCATATTTCCTCCATTTGGTGGTAGATAGATGTGGGCTAAATTATTTGATTACTCCCCATCACTTTAATTCCCATGATTTCTAGAAAAGTAATCATTACTTTTCTATGGAGTGGAGGAAAGGATAGAGAAACCCCCATCATGAAATTAACTTGCATATTCTCTTAACGATTTATAAAAGGGGTGAAGATTTAGCTGTGGAGTTGTATTGTTATCATTCTCTACCTTCGAATTTGAATTTGTTGCTTCCATTGAGAACAAATTAGAAGCCATGGGAGGTGATAAGGTAATGATGGAGCCCTTATCTTGTGAAGAATTTAAACAAGACCCCACACTATGGCATATTTGTAAGGAGGGTGGTGTGTCATCTTTTCTTGAAGTGTTGAATGGCCATGACAAGAAGCTTTCTCAGCAATTTGCTGACTCATGGGATAGTCACCATGTTCGTCTGGGTGGCATTGGCTTTGAAGTTACAGAGGAGTTGATTGGCCAAGCAACATGTATGTTATGTAAAGGGAAAAATCTCCACCAATAGAGCAAGGTTCCTAACCCTGACAGTATGACCACCTTTTTTAAGGAAGGAGAATCCGTGATGAAGTTATAGGGGGCTTCGAAAGAGAGAAACTCCATAAACCCTGGGACTAGGTTTGTCTCATCATCATGATATCTATTACTTTAGAAGCTCATTTCAGGGTTTACTTTCAGTATCACTTTTCCTTATTGAATCATTTTCAACATAAGGCTTTGATTAGTTTTCCATTTTACCTATTATCATCCCTTGAGATCTCCATCCATGCTGCTAGAGAAGCTCATGATAAAAATCTTAACATCCCTGTTATTCCCCTTTACCAAGGGTTAATCTTCCATCTTTATCACTTTCACTTGGACCTTTTCCCCCCAAGGGCCGTCAAAGTCAATGTGGTGGAAGAAAACCCCTGGTTATGTTGTAGTTACTCCTTTGAGTGCTAAGGGAAAGAGAAAGAAGTTTGTGTCTTTACAAAAGAAGGTGGATTCTTCTCCTAGGACCCCCCTACCTATTGATCCTTCACACTTGCCTAGGATTAAAGAGGTTGATTCCAAGGATACTCTATTGGCCTCGTCTATCAAATCCAAAGGTGAATCTCCTAAAACCCAGGGTAAGAAAAAATCCCAAGTTTCCAGTCAAGGTATTCTCAAAAATGGGGAAATGTCCTCTATCAAAAGAAGTTGTCAAGGGGATGAGATTCAAACCCATAAAAAGATAAAAGGGAACTAAGCAATTGAAGGGGTTTAGTATGTGGTGGTAGATTCAAAATTTGTGGATATAGATTTAATTGCTAAATAGGAAGATAAAGGGACTAGGGAGACTAATGGGGTGAAAAACAAGAGAATAACATAGGTGAGAAGGTCCAACCATATTGCAAGTATTCATTCCAATGATCTTAAGGGTGTTGATTTGTCTAGCAATTCTAAATTTGAAGAGGAAATGTTTGGGGAGGAGTACATTGGCACTCCTGAAATCTTTCATGAGGAGGAAGGTAATAGTTTATTCCCTGAGATGAATCATCCTTATTCAGAGGATGATGAGGAAGTCTAGGTTCAACTGGAGGAAGAGGAAGTCTAGTTCCAAATGGAGAAAGAGGAAGTCCTGGATCAACCACTAGAAAAAAATAATTGTTATATGTGTGAGAAAACTACCAAGGAGATAGCTGCTCTTAAGACCAAGGTGACCGATCTGGAGAAGAACTAGAGGGTGATGGTGAGATTCACTACTAAAGTTTTGCATCATTTCTGCTACTTCATTTTCAGTTATACAGGAGTTGGAGACCAAGATACATGCCATCGATGTTGACCAAATGGGTTATTATGAGGAAATGTTTAAATTCATCATTTAAGACAGGACTAATGTTTGCACTTAGTTTCTCTTGCTTTGTTTGTTGTTTTATGTTTTTGATTAAGTATTATAAATGTCCTCTATGAACTTTGGTTTTTATATCAACTGTTAATCTACTGTTAGTGTGTTGTTTCTGGCCAGTGTGGGCCTTTTTTTCTATGCCTTTTGGGCTATTTTTGTAAAGGGATCTAGACCCTTTTTCGATCTTACTTAATCAGAAAATAAAAGGGTTTGATGGAATCATGTTTGAGCTAATGAAGTAGCTAGGTATTGGCTATCTCTCTTAAAAAGAGGTATTTAATTTTTTCTCACTAATTCTCTAACAATTGAGCAATTGTTTGATCATAGATCTAGGGACTATGATATTATGAGATAACAGACACATTAGAGATAATTGACATCCTGATCAGGTAAACATGTTGTAACACTAAGGTAAAGCAAGGTTAGAAAAAGGTATGGAATTTTATTATGAGTTTGGTATAAACTTAACTTGATCATCGTTTCTGTTGGTTATGATGTTATGCATAAACAAACATAGATAAAGAAATGCAAATCAAACCTTTATCATCTTGAAAGATATGATGAATTCAAAGATTCATGATCCCAAGTCTCAGTGAATTAGTTCATAATCTATTGATGTTTCTCATTGGTTTGATGTGCCTTGTTATTTTCCATTCAAGAGGTCTTACGCTTCTAATTCCAAGAACTGATGTTTGGACATCCCGAATCTTACCTTCTTTCTGTAAATCTTTCAACAAACAAGGTTAATCCTACTATATTTAAATAGATGATGAGGATAATTTCTAAGTTTGATCAATTCTTTTGTTTCTCCATTGATATGAGCTAAACTTCACCTTTGCATTGTAAATTCACCTAAATGATGTGCTTGTAGGCAGATATTTACATGATTATTGTCATTATTTATGTTTACTTGTATGATATTTATCATTTCAACATGTTGTTTGGCTCAAATATGATATGGATATTCAATTACCTACGAGATATCAGCATATTTTACCGTATTTGCTTAAGATTTTCTATGAATATGCAATTGTGATGATGATTTTTAAATGAAATCAAACAAGTTTGAATGGATGCTTGCTAAATTTTACTAAAATGAGTGAATATTTAGCTATTGATCCATATGCATTCCTAATACTGTCATGAAGAGAAGGAAATCAAACCATATGTTCACCAGGATGTTCCATAGCTAGATATGATTGATGCTAACTTCGATGGAAAAGGAATGAAAGAAACATGCACAACATGAAATGCACTCCAAGGGACATAGAAAATCAAAGTACAAGTTAGGAATCCATTCACAAATTACTCAAAGTTTATGATTGTATGTAATCCAAGCTTCTTCTTCATTTAGTATACAAAAGAGATGTACATTTACAATTAGCCTTGAGAATTAGTCCTGATGCTTCAGCAATCTAATCTCAATTAAGTTTTGAATGATTACAAAATGCACTCCATCTCCCTTTTATTGAACAAGAGGAGGAGGCAGTTACAAAATTGGTGCAGGAGCATTCACGGTTAATGTCAATCTTGCATCACCAAGAATATTTTAATTTTCAGTTGTTTGGTTTTTTTCAATAATGTTGGAGCTTTGAGAAAATCATATTTTAATTTGCAACAAATGTAATTTCCATTAGGTGCAATTGTAAATGTAATTTTAGTGGGATTTGACTAATTTTTTCATAAGTGGGGCTGTCCAGAATCTTGGAATTGATTTCCAAGAGGTGGGGCCAGAAGCTTTGCATGTTGTTGCATGTCTGGGTCGTTATTATGAAACCCAATCTCAATAAAATGAGCATAAATTTCTCATATCTTATCTAAATTAAGAAATTTAAAATTTTATGGAAATTTGGGAAGGAGATGCATGAAACCCAGAAACCATTTTAGGAAATTACGAAAAATGAGGATGCGGTGATAGGAATAAGTGACAGGTTTTTATTGGAACTGGAAAAAAAGAAAATAGAGGAGAGACCCAGATGTTGGGGAAGGAGTCTAGAGGTGGAGAAAATTATTTGTTGCAGGTGTTGGATGTATAATTCTGAGAAGCTCATATGCTTCCATATTTTGTAATAAAATTTTAGATTGAATAAATATTATTGTGCATATTTCTCTTCTTCTATTTGTTGTTCCATTTTATTTTCAGCCTTCTTTCAAAGGCTTGTGAAGTGTTGTGTTGTAGATTTCAAAGGGAGAGTATCCCTTTGCATCAATTGGTATGATCTCCAAGGGCACACTCAAGATGGATCCATCCAAGGTAGAAGCCATACTCAGTTGGCCAACTCCTAGAACAATAGCAGAGGTAAGAAGTTTCCATGGTTTGGCTACATTTTATAGGAAGTTTATGAAAAACTTCAATCATATTTATTCTCCTATTCTTGATACCATCAAAGGAGATAAGAAGAGAAAGTTTCAATGGACTGAGGAAGTTTAGAAAAGATTTAAGTACTTGAAGACAAGGGTGGCTCAACAACCTATTCTTGTGATACCACAACAAAATGAAGAGGTCAAAAATTGGATCCAAGAGCTATTAGACAAAGGGCTGATCAAGGAGAGTTTGAGTCCCTGTGCTATTCCAACTGTCCTAGCACCTAAGAAGGGTGGAGAATAGAAACTTTACACTGATTCTAGAGCCATCAACATGATAACCATCAGGTATAGATTCCCAATACCCCAGATAGAAGATCTAATGGATAGTTTGGGTGATGCATGTTACTTTTCAAAGATAGATTTAAAGATTGGTTACCACCAAATAAGAATAAGAGAGGGTGATGAATGGAAAATAATATTCAAGACTAATTAAGGTCTTTATGAATGGCTAGTTATGCCTTTTGGGTTATCAAATGCTCCAAGTACATTCATGAGACTTATGAATGAAGTCCTAAAGCATTTCATAGGCAAGTTTGTGGTGGTCTATCTAGATGACATTCTTATGTACAACAAAACAAAAGAAGAGCACCTGCAACACTTGGACATGGTGTTGAAGAGATTGAATGAGTAGAAACTAATGATCAACCTCAAGAAATGTGAATTCATGAAAGAGGAGCTTGTCTATCTTGGGTTTGTGATCTCCAAGGGCACACTCAAGATGGATCCATCCAAGGTAGAAGCCATACTCAGTTGGCCAACTCCTAGAACAATAGAAGATAAGAAGAAGTTATTTCCATTTGATAGGCCTAAGCACATGAGCAAGAAGGTAGGAAAGCCAAGAGTGAAAATGAAGTGGACATTACTTTGTTTCAAGAAAGTTTGAATGCAGGAAATGCAAGACATCAGTCAGTGGCTATTAAACATATTTTTCATGATGATATTCCTTATTCAAGTGGACTTGAATTTTGTTTTCTCTGAGAGTACGGTGTAGGAGCATTCATGGTCAATGGCAATCTTGCATCACCAAAAATATTTTAATTTTCAATTGTTTGGTTTTTTCAATAATGTTGGAGCTTTGAGAAAATCATATTTTAATTTGCAACAAATGTAATTTCCCTTAGGTACAATTGTAAATGTAATTTTAGTGGGATTTGATTGATTTTATCATAAGTGGGGCTGCCATGAATCTTGGAATTGATTTCCAAGAGGTGGGGCCAGAAGCTTTGCATGTTGTTGCATGTCTGGGTTGTTATTATGAAACCCATTCTTAGTAAAATGAGCATAACTTTCTCATATCGTATCTAAATTAAGAAATTTAAAATGTTTTGAAAAGATGGGAAGGAGAGGCACGAAACCTAGAAACCATTTTAGGAAATTCCAAAAAATGAGGATGCGGTGAAAGGAATAAGTGACAGGTTTTTATTAGAGCTGGACAAAAAGAAAATAGAGGAGAGACCTAGATGTTGGGGAAGGAGTCTAGAGGTGGAGAAAATTATTTGTTATAGGTGTTAGATGTATAATTCTAAGAAGCTCATATGCTTCCATATTTTGTAATGAAATTTTAGATTGAATAAATATTATTGTGCATATTTCTCTTCTTCTATTTGTTGTTCCATTTTATTTTCAGCCTTCTTTCAAAGGCTTGTGAAGTGTTGTGTTGCAGATTTCAAAGGGAGAGTATCCCTCTACATCAAAAATGATCCTAGGATTATGATTTATCAATTAGGATCAATGGTCCATATTACTCCTTGACCAAGTCAATGGGTAGACACATGGCACAAGTTGCCAACTGGAAACCATCTGGTAGCATATCGTGCACATGATCATGTCTTATTACATCATGCTTATTCTGCATTTTCCTCATCAATGGACAAATCCTCTTCATCTGTAGGCACACTTATCACTCCCTTGATGGGCTCATATTCTTGTACTATCCTTGCAATTTCCCCTCCATCTTGGACTTTGGCTTTGGTGACTGGATGTTCTTCTAACTTTAACTGTGTTTGCAATGTAGACCATTTGCTCTTTCTGCTATTCAACACCTCATTATATTTTTCCACCTTTACCTTCATTCTCATGGCCTTGTTGATCGTATCCTCTGATAGATGATTGAGGGGGTCATCTGCATCAGGCTTGAAATTGTCTTAGAAGGCTTTAACTGCAAAGTGTGCATCCTAATTTTCAATCTTCCCTTCCACCTTTTCTTCAAGAGCTCCAGGATTTCTAATTCATCAGATGAAAGTTTGTACAATCTCACATTGATATCCCTGAGTTTTGCATTGCACTTCCTAAGGATATCACTCTCAAATTTGTTATCTTCATACCATATGCTTAACAACTTTGATGTATGGTTATTCAATATCTTGTTGTAGACCAAGACATTGGCATCTATGTGCCTCATTTCTGTCAGGACAGTTAGGTGTTTCTCAATCTTGATTGATCTCTGTCCAACTTCCTTTTGCAATTTATCCACCTTGCTCTTCAATGTGCTTAGCAGGTTCTAATTATTAAGAGAGGTCTTTATTACCTTCTCTACCTCTATGATGAATTGGATGAACCAATTGTCCATCATATGTGCTTTGTGTTTCATAATATCTAGTCCTGTTATCTCATCCTGTGATATGATAGTCAATGGGGTGGATATGCTGACTGGCATATTATTAGGGTCTATCAGCCCCTTTATGAATGCATGCAACTGAGCAATGTGCTCTGTGTGTACCTTATTTTTATTCTTCTCTTTTGCTACTCTATTCAATAAAGAATAAATTATATCTTTGTCCTCTGGGCCCTCTTGTTGTTCTGTAGCAAAGCCAAAGTCAATAGGGGTCATTTGGAACTCACTAGCACTTATCTCTCCTTTGGCTTTGTCTACCATAGTATAGCTACTTTAGCTATTCACCTACCTATTGTTGAGTCTCTCTTTATTGCCGATGTGGCCCTAGCCCTTGTCCTTGGCTTGGCTATATTGGCTGAAAATAATGAAGCAATATCAAAATCTGATGCAACACTTGGTGGATGTGTATGTACCTCTTGTTGCAGCCAATATGGCACCTCATTTGTAGACCCTTGCTAGCTTGTATGTTCAATGTGAACATCTTGTGATTCTATATTTTGTTCAACCCTTGGTGGTGGTTGCTCTTCCTCTTCCTCATCAGGTATCTCTTCATTCTGCTTCTCCTCATGTGCAAGGATATCTTGTGTCACCTTCTCAATCTTATCCTACTCATCTTGTGATGGAGGTGGATCTACATGAGGGTTTGGATTGCTCTTATCTAGCATATCCTGATGATCTTTCTAATTGTCTTCATTCACATCCTCTCTCTTTCTTTGATCCTCACCTGCCTGAGGGCCTTGTTCCCCATATTTTGACATACCTATCTCTTTAAAATCTTGGGGTTTATCTATCTCCACTTTATCTGGCTCCCTCTCAAGTACTTGTTCATTATCTTGACCATCATTCTAATCAGGTGTCTCTTCCTCCTCCATGTGTACTATTGATGTATAAAATTGTGCAGGTTCCAACACCAACATGGGAAGTTTCAGGAATGTGGGACTTGCTACCTGAAACAACCTCTAGATTTTAAAGAAGCTGGCTCTTCTCCATCTTAAATGGGTTTTGACGAAAAGGGTAGAAACTAATAGGATTACAGATAATATTAAGCAAAAACTAACTATGGTGATGCGCTTGAGTAATAAGTATTTCTCTCAAATTAAGCATAGTGAACTATCCTCAAGATTCAGTTATATTAAAGAGCAAATACTGCATGATTAACATAAATAGATGCAATGAATAAAATCAAAGGCTCACAATCAGACACTTTGCAATGACATAGATAATATCAACCAAGGCACAAAACTGAGTTCTTCTCATTAATTTTCCAGCAATATAAGAGGCACAGATACATGCACAGGTACATCAACTTTTGAATCAAGAATAACAAAATAAAGGCAAATGATATCCACTGGTCACAACAAAAGTCTCCAACTTCTCTCTTAAATCTCTGATAGAAAAAATATCTCTAGATGTCTACAAACTGTATGAAATTCTCTATATCCTCTGATTCATTACAAATGTTACATATTTATAGCCTAAGATCTGACTCTAGATTGTCTACAACAATCGAATCCCAATGGCCTAACAGAACTGAAGGTAACTGGAAGTCTCTGACAGTTAAAATCTTTTGAATCTGCAACAGTTTTTCTCTCTCCTACAAGCCCATTGGCTGGGGCAAAATATATGTGGCACTCCTCCTTCTATAAGGGACAGACATGTGGCAACTTCTACAAGCACTTGAAACTGAAAACTTTGTGACAGATGGCAGTGTCTACAGCTAAAAGAGAAACTTTTTTCACTCTCAAGAAAGAACAAGGAAATGACACTTGTCGCACTTCGCAGCATATGAAACTTTCCATGTGTCTTTCTCCGCAAGACTCTTCAAAACTGTGTCTTTATATTCGGGTGGCCTCCGCTGGTGACAACTATCGCAATCCATAGCTTTGAAACTGAAACACATTAAAAATGGGACCCACAACTTAAAGGCTTAGTAGTTTCAAAAGGAGGAAATAGGGACAGGTGGCATCTTCCACGTGCACAACAGCTGATATGTGGTGACCTCCGTAGCACTTCTTGAAACATTAGAAACCTTTTGAAACTCCCGCAGAAGCTGACACTTGGCAGGTTCCACATTACTTAAGAAACATTTAATGATCACCAGAGAGAGGGTCAAAAACCTTTTAACTTTAACGCCGTATCTTCCACGTGGCATTCTCTGCATCACTGAAACTTTACACTATGGCCCACCATCCTCTTTTACTAAGCATCCATAAGATACATAAACAAACACGTGGAAGCTAACACTTGGTGGGTTCCGCAGCAACATTAAAAGACACACACGACAGTCTCTACGCTCATATTGAAACTTAAGGGAGTGCCTCCATTAATGACACATGGCACTCTCAATAGGGTTGAAACTTAAAACTGTTTGAAACATAACCACTATGTGGTGCGCTCCGCACTGAAACTTATAATTTGAGACTATACCACAACTTTAAACTAGGGCTCGACACTTGGCAGCTTCCGCATAGAGCATAAGAAAACCCGCGCAGCAAGACTTTGAAACATTTACAGAAACAAAAAAATTTGCGTAGCAAGACTGCTACTAATACAAAAAATGTAGAGTTTTTACACTCTACAGTTCTTGGCGACCAATAGGACTTTTGATCCTACTAAAAAAGGACCAAAAACTGACAAAAATATATGTATTTAAAATACAACACAGACTCACAAATTTTGCAAAGCCATCTAATAAATAGACCATTCCAAATCAGAGAGTCCCTGCTTACTCTATAAATCTTAAAAAGCAAAATCAAGATTAATAATGTCTTTGTGGGAAAATGTCTACAAAATTTGAACCACAACCTTTAATTGAAACTCCAACAGGTCCATTGGTATCAACACAACTTCCACCTCTTGTACTGATGAAGAATCACTTAAACCCTACAAAACTATTTGATCATTTTGCCTGGTTAAGAGCAGGGCTTTGATATCATCAATCATCAACACTGTATTATTATCTGGAAATGGTGAAGGAAGACCCAATTGCACTGAATCCCCTATGTGTTTCTTCATATCTTTGACTCCTTCCTTTACATTATCTAGGAGTTCTTGGCAATTTGTGGCTACGGAGTTGCAACTTAGAACCTCATTTACCTTTTTAGTAGCAATCATTCTGTCACTGATCCCTACTACTGACAGAATTTCATCTGTTGTATCATATAGTTTCTTTAGCAAAAGTTGAGAGTCAGAAACTCTCACAGAAACAGTAGATAGAGTGGCCTGAACTGAAGTTTCCACTTTCTCACACAACTGCTGTACATTTAACAAAAATGTTAAGGATGGCCTTAGCTGGATAATCTCCTCAGAGATTCTTTTCCAAACTGAAACATATAGCTCTTTGACCAGATTCAGAACTCCAGCATTCTGTGGACTGTTAGCTAACTCAATTGTTAGCTTCTTTGTGGTTTGTTGCTCTGCCAGGAGTTGTGCCTGTATTGCACCAGTAGCATTCTGCTCACTCAGCAACTTCTGCTGAAATTGTGTGACTTGTTGCAACTTTTCTTGATACTTCTTCTCCAAGGTGGCTTTTGTTAGTTGCCGTTGCACCAAAAGATCATCTTGTTAATGCCCGATACAACCACTTGACTTAACAAGCATGAGAGGCGGTTAAGCCCTTATCACAAACCACCACAGCACAGTGCTGAACAAGGAGACCAAGGGCCACACCTTGCAACAATCCCTCTCCCAGCGCAAGTGCGGGGTTTGAACCTGTGACCTCGGATCTGATACCAACTGTTAATTGTCATTGCACCAAAAGATCGACCTGTTAATGCCTGATACAACCACTTGACTTAACAAGCATGGGAGGTGGTTAAGCCCTTGTCACAAACCACCGCAGCATAGCGCTGAACAAGGAGACCAATGGCCACACCTTGCAACAACTTTCTCTTGTCTGAGAACATTCACTGCATCTTTTTCCTGTGCTAGCTCAAATTTAAGAGAAGCATATTGGACCTATGTAGCTTGATGTATATGACAAGAAATAGTATTTTGCAACTATTTATTCAGATTCTCTATCTCATTTTTCTTAGATTGAACCTCTCCAGCAAGGTTGCTACTATTTATCTTCTCCTAAGCTAAGTCATTTTCAACTTTCTGCAACCTCCTAGACACTTTCAAATAATCAGTTACAACAACAGATGTAGTCTCATTGAGTAGCTCGACCCTATCTTGTGGCCTAAAAAGAGACATATCCATAGCTACAACATTCATTGAATAATCTTGAGGCTGCATTTGTTCATTGGGCTTCACCACATTTGGAGACAAATGTGTGACTGTCAACTGTTGTTGAATGGGGTTAAAAAGTGACCTCATGTGTGGCATAGTAGGGCTTTTGTTTTCTTTCTTTCTCTTCTTGTCCATTCTAGCTTCTCTAACCCTTTTTGCTGTGTCTACCTGGGCTTAGAAAGTGGGAGGTGAAGCAATGTATCCTCCAACAAAAGGATGACCTTGAGGTAGGCCACTGGGAATAGCCAATAATTGTTGGCTAGGGGAAACTTGAGGAGGGGTTCTTTTTGGAACAGAGGGGGAAAAGAGTGGTAATGAAATGGCCTGTGAAGACATGGCCTGAGGACTAGCAATTGGGGCAAGTAGTGATGTAGGCACAACAGAAGTGGCAGGAGGTACAAATGTTTGGCTTATTGGGATTGCCACCCCTAAGGTAGAAAAGGGAGAAGAAACACTTACCTGAGGAGCAGCAGATGTGACTAGCATTTGTTGTAGCAGTGGTTCTGCTTCTTCTTCTGACTCCTCCTGCAGGTGCAGTTTCCTGTGTTTCCTCGTCCTCTCTCCTATTTCCTCTTTTGTTTCTTTTTCTTCTACATTTACCACTACTGAGGGTGGCAAATGAACAAAACTAGAACCCCCTGGAACTGAAGCTGCTTGAGTCCCTATAGTTGGTGATGACACCACACCTTTGTATTTCTCTAAAGTACTTAGAGATTGGGGCCAGGAAGATACAGGAGCAGAGCATGAGGCCTGTCCTGTTTCTTGCATTTTGTGGGTTGACTCAGCTTCCTCTTCTGATTCCTCACCCTTCTTTTGAATTCTACTTGTGTCAGGACTAGAGACTGGGGAGGGATGCCACTCATCCCAGATTGACTCCCATTTCTCATCTGTGTCAATTTTCCCAAAAGAATGTGTCAACTCTGAAATTTCCTACCTATACTTCCAATAGGCTTCAATCTTCTCTGGCTTCCAATCTTGGGCTTTCAATAACTTCTTCAGACCAGCATACATTCTTATTTTAGGATCATAAACCTTATTTTTAACATAAAATTCGTCCCATGGCCTGGGCCCTTCATAAGACAAATCTGCTAGTTCGACATATAGGTCTGGGTTGTCTTCTTTAGGGTTTCTCCTATCTTCCTAGAAAGGCAAACCCTCATGTACTATTTTAGCACGGACCTTGTTGTTTCTAATCCAGGAGTCCATAAAACTGTTTGCGTCATACTTCAATTTATCTTCAATGATGAAGAATCCAAGTGCAACTAGCTTTCTTAGCAAAAGGTGTTTAGCATCTCTAACTTCTAGTGCCATATTTCTTTTGACCCATGGGATATCATACATCTTCTTTTTCTTTTTCTTGGTGCCAAACTCATTATCAACCACTGACACCTGCCAAGTCACTTCTAAGAATGCTACCCTAGGGGTTAATATTTTAGGTAGCAGCATGGGCTCTTCATTCAAACCATGGACTCTGATGATAGTATTTTGTGCCCCAAATAAATAATCATAGGGAATTGGGCAATTGGTCATGAAACCCCTAATGCTTTGTGTCAATCTATGTTCTACAGGCTCAGGGCTCAAATGGCAAAAGGCAAGGGCTACAAAGAGTTCCCAAAACTCATAAGGGTTGGATGCCTCAGATAACACATGTGTCCATGCAGACACAGGAATAGTTCTATTTTGACCAAAATCTGGGTCATACTTGTTCAATTGCATACTTTGTGCGAAAAGACTATGGTTTTGGTATAGCATTAGATGGAAAAGATAAGCAGAATACCTGAAAACTTGTTTGGACCTAAAATTCACGAGCTGATCAATCATGGTGTGAGCAATTTGCTCTGAGAAATCCAGCTGGTATTCTTGTGATTTGTCTACAATCTTTAATCTGAAAATGATAGCTATTTGCCAATCATGGACTATGTTGTCCTCTTTCATCCCAAAAATGAAAGCTATCACTGATAGTGCCTCTTGAACACTTTGACTGAATTGTGCCCTCCCAGTTGGTAGTGTGGGCATCTGGGTGTTATCATCTCCCAACTGCATCTCTGAATTGAGGAACCTAACTTTGTTGATTATGTTTGCCCATGTCTTTTGCATTTTAGCAATAGTGGGAAATGTAGCTGTTTTATCATGTTGCAGGGCTAGCATGTCCCTTATGGCCTTGGGCGTAATTTGCACCATGAAAGGGCCCTATTGTATGGTATTAGACAGTGCATGAAACAACTCTGCACATAATTCAATCAGTTCAAGACATAGGTGGACACTTGGGACCAAGAATTGTGCCAGCTGCGAGGTCCATATCCTCATACTGAAAGTTTCAGACTGCCCATTCTTTGCTTTTTGGATACACCTCAGATGTGCCCCTTCCCGGAGAGTCTTAGTAGTCTTTTGAAGGGTTGTGTCAAAAATGTCATCTGCGTAATCCTTCACCTTTGCTGGGTTGACATAATATCCTACCTCAGGGACCCTTGTTCTTGGATAGGCTCTCTTGGGTTGCGCAGGCGCTGAAGCATATGATTTGTTGTTCAACAGCCTGTCAATTGACTCATAAATTCCAAGTCCCTCTTGAGAAGATTGTGCTTCAGATATATCTGTATCTATGAGAAGAATACGAGAAGCTTTGACACATGAAAGGATGAAATTGATTCACAAGGATGACACATAGCTGTAAGGTGCTTGCTAGGGATGGAAATTGGAGGCAACAAAGATTCAAAGCAACAAGATGGAAACAAATGTGAGCTACACTTAGGGTTTATTACTAACTCATTAGGGCTTTAATGACACATCTTATCTTATAAATGGCATTAACACTGAGAAATAGTTAGTGTATCTTTTTGAAATCTACATGGAATGGAGTGTCAGATACGTTACCAGAGTGGCTATCCTCTCTAAAAAGTGTTTACTTCTAAGGATTTTGAGGATTGTAGAAAACAAACTTAATAAAAGTGAATCAAAAGAGAAGGGGCTTTACACTGCTGACACGTGTTCACTGAACACTTATTTAAAGGGAAAGTGGGAAAAGAAAGTGGGAAAACAGGAAAACAAGAAAAGGAAACTAACTAACTATGATACATTAAGAGCCCTTGCTTAATTGAAATGTTTCAAATAGATCCCATTTACAAGAATCTCTTCAGGTTCACCATCCATAGTCTCCAATTCAAAAGAATTTTTTTGCTTACAGGAATGAATCTTGTAAGGACCAGTCCACAGTGATTCAAATTTGCTGTGTCGACCTGGCTTGGCAGCTCTCTCATCCCATTTCAACATGAGTGAGCCAACTTCAAAAAAGGGATTTGAAGTCTTCTTATCAAAATAGTCCTTAACTATTTTTTGATGTTTCATCAGTGACTCATGTGCCTTTTCTCTTTTCTCTTGTACTTCCAGCAGTTTAGCAAGTCTAACTTGCATGGGGCCATTCTCTTTAATCTCTATCCGTTTCAATAATTGCAAAGCAGGGATCTCTAAGCTCAGTGGCATTACTGCTGGTTTACCATAAACTAATTCATATGGAGACATCTTTGTCACTTACTTTGGTGTGATCCTGTCTGCCCATAGTGCTGTATTAAGTAGTTTGTGCCACTCTCTGTGATAATTGGTCCCTATCCTTTTAATGAGTCTGATCAGGTTCTTGCTAGTGGATTCTGCCAGGCCATTACCTTGAGGGTAATAATTTGAAGAAGTCTTCAAGTAAATCCCGTTCCTTAATGCAAACTCAGATATCTTTGTTCCCAAAAATGCTTTAGCATTATCTGATATAATGGTATGAGGAGGACCAAACCGAGCAGTAATGCCTGCTAGAAAGTCTAATATTACCTTTTCTGTTGCTTCCTTGAGTGGTACTGCTTCACTCCATTTGGTAAAGTAATCTGTGGCTGTGAGGATCCATTTGTGTCCCATACTTGATGTTGGATTGATCATACCAATAAAATCTAGACCCCATTGAGCAAAGGGTTCATCCACAATTATGGGGCTTAGAGGCATTGCTACATTTCTCCTTTTTCCTGTATAAAACTGACAAGCATGACATTCTTTAACTAGCTGATAGCAATCTGTAAATAGTGTGGGCCAGAAATATCCTACTTGAGTCACTTTGATTGTTGTGGTCCTTGCTGAAAAGTGTCCACCTAAGGCTCCATGGTGTAGTTCATGTAGTATTCTTTGAGCTTCATCTTTCTCTATACATCTCAAAAGTATGCCATCCACATTTCTCCTGAATAAAATATGGTCAATTAGTACAAAATGGGCCCCTTGCTACCTATAATATCTTCTCTTACCATGGGAGAGCTCATTTGGGAAAATCCCATGCTTCATAAATTGTATTCTATTTGTGACCCAAGAATTTTGCTCAACCTCTTGGATTTTCAATACATTTTCACTTTTTGTTTCTTGTGTCATCATTCTTTCCATGTCTTGAGCCATATATTGGCATAATCCTTTGCCTCTAACTAACTTAGTGGGTCTGACCTCCGCATCATATTCAAGGATCTTTGTTATCCAATTGGCTCTTTTTTCAATGATCTCAACCTCCATAATATATTCTCGTACACTATGATGAGCCACTAATATCGGAATTTTATTTCCTGTTACCATATGTCTAAATTTTTTAAGGGCTTTTACCATGGCATATGCCTGCTTCTCCACAAAATTGTATCTAGCCTCATATTCTCTAAGAGTTCTAGAGAAAAAGGCTATTGGGTGCTCTCCTTCTTGTTGCTCATCTTTCTGAGTTAAAACAGCAGCAAAACTAAATTCTCCTCCATACACATACATTATGAAAGATAGAAAAGTCTAGGTTTCTGAGTACTGGGGTTGTTGAAATGGCTTTCTTGACTTCTTCAAAAGCCTGTCTCCCTTTTGTAGTCCATTTGAAAACTAGATCCTTTTTAAGCAACAGTGTCATTGGTCTAATTAGACCTGCAAAATCAGATATGAATCGGCTAACAAAGTTGATTTTCCCAAGAAAGGATTGAACTACTTTCTTATTAACTGGTAGAGATAGATTCATTATGGCAATGACTCTTTCTGGATCAATAGAGACTCCTTCCTTTGACACTATATGCCCTAACAGTTTACCCTGAGGTACTGCAAAGATACACTTCTTGGGATTCAGGGATATTCCAAACTCTTGGCATTTCTTAAAAACAGCCTCTAAATGGTCAAAATGATCTACAACATTTTTAGAGAAAATAGTGAGGTCATCTAGATAAATCAAGATGATCTTATTTATAAGCTCCCCAAATGCTACATCCATTCCTCACTGAAAAGTAGCTCCAGCATTTGAAAGGCCAAAAGGCATCTTAGCATATGCAAATGTTCCCCATTTTGTAGTAAATGTAGTCTTATGTTGGTCTTCATCAGCCAACCAAATTTGATTGTACACAGAGAAGCCATTCAGCAAGGAAAATCTCTCTGATCCAGCCACAGTCTGTAAAATTTGTTCCATAGAGGGCAAGGGATAATGATCTTTCAAAGATGCTCTATTCAGATCCCTGAAATCTACACAGAGTCTTATGTCACCATTCTTTTTTCTTATTGGCACTAGGTTTGATACCCAGGTTGAGTGCTTAATTGGAAAAATAATCTTTAATTCTAAGAGCTTTTGCAACTCATCCACCATTAAAGGTTCAATTCTAGGATTCACTGGCCTTTGCTTTAGTCTAAATGGTTTAGATCCTTCAGTAAGCTCTATGGTGTGTTGGATGATATCTCTATTATAGCCATGGAGGTCTTCATAGGTCCAGGCAATCACCCTATCATATCTTTCACACAAATCAATCAACCTTTCCCCTTCTTCTTGGGTTTTAGAATTACCAACCTTCAATTTTCTTCCTTCACTAACTTAAATCTCAGAATAATTCTCCCTATTTGCGTGAAACCTCTTCCTCTCTAGGCTTACATCTTTTGGTCAAACAAATTTTCTAAGGTAATCAGTCCTTTAGGGAGCTTATTTGACTTCAGTTGAATAATTTGGTCACCATATGCTTCTTCAATTTTAGGGTGCAACTGATCAACAAATTCTCTTGATTGTTACAAAAATGAGAGTACTTGGAAATCATTTTCAAAAACTTGTCAATTTTGATCATTATGGAATAGTTGGTCTGACTATAACTTTGACTGACTCATTGTTGACTAGTAGATCAGTTGCTGGATCAAACTGTGAACCAATCTGTGCCATTCTATCTGCCTCAGAATTTTGGGCTCTAGGAACTACTTCAATATTGAAGGCCTCAAAACCGTCTATCAGGTCCCAAATTATGTGCCTATAGGATCTTATTCTTACATTTTTGGCTATTGCCTTTTCTCTGATTTGTTTCACCACTAGCTCTGAATCTCCTCTTACTATCAGATTCTTTACTCCTTTTTTCTTTGCCAACATGAGTCCATGCACCAAGGATTCATACTCAGCATCATTATTGGTACAGGCAAACTGAAAGCGAATGACTCTTAAAATTTTCTCACCATTTGGGGTAGTAAGGCAAACTCCTGCTCCAGCTCTATTTTTACTTCTAGCCCCATCAAAATTTAGAGTTCAGATTTTTGAGTCTTTTTCAGATTCTTGAGTCTGTGATGTTTCTTTCCTTAAAACATTAGGAATCTCTTGGTCTTCTTCAAATATGACATAAGTACCTTGACCAGTAGAGTCATAATTTCCATAGGGATCACTTTGCATCATAGTCAACAACTGATTATTCTCTTCTTCCTGTTGGTCATGTTCAGTCCAGTCACCCAACTCTTCAACAAAGATTCTCTCTTCTTTATTCAACATAGCATGGGCTGCTTCTAATTTTGGGGTTGGTTCATTTGTGATATGGTCTTTTCATAATGGCTCAGACAGTATATTCATCTTTGTCCCATATTTGGTTCTCAGAATGAGGTGTGACCAATCTAGTGACATGTAACCTCCTATCTTGGCTGTGAAATCTCTGGATAAGCATAGACCAAATACAGGGGGAATATCTATGACTACCACATCCTGATTTACAATTATATTAGGGAAAGTATATAGTTGCAATGGGAGTTGTTTAATTTTCCCTATTGTTTGCACAGATTTCCCATCCAATTGCATAACCCCTTTTGTAAGTGGCTCATATTTTATTTTCAAAGCATCTGCTATTTGCTTTGACATTACTATAGTACTGGCCCCAGAATCTATCATTGCATTATGCATTAATTTCTTCCCAACTATTAGAGTCAAATAAAAGGGATCTGGTTTAGATTTACCTACCTTAGGTGCATTGTTCAACAGAGTTGTCTGCAGAGGTTCAGTATCTTTAAGCTGAAGCTTGCCTTTATCAGTAGTTCCTCCTTTAGCACTAGTATGTTTGGGGACTTCTTGGCCTTGCAGAGCCTCCTACAATAGTGTCTTCTGCTCAGGAATAGCTAACATGTCTTAAATTGATACATGTGTTGGAGTTCTTTTTAGTTGATCCACCACATTCATAGGTCCTAATGCTCGGGCCTTTGAGTAATAAGGGTACCTTGACTTTTCTAGAACTTGTCTTGAGGCTACTTGATTCTGCATAGGCTGAGGCATTTCTTGTCTAGAGACTATGTTTTGATGACTTTGAAATGGAGGAGCTCCCATGATCTCATTATTAGTGACTTCAGGCTGCTCCATCATTCTCCTCTTTGCTCTGGTATAGTAATCTGATTGCACCAATGGCTTCTTGGAAGTAGATGCTTCATTCAAGAACACTGAATCTTCCTCTTCAATCCATGAAAATAAAGAATGCTCAGGAGCTATTTCCTCTTCTTGTTGTATGGACATCCCTTGCATCTGGGCTACCATGACTGCATTTTGTACACCAAGAGACTAATATGGTGGAGTGCTAGAAGTTGCAAATTGTCCTTCTAACCCTCTCTGTTCTATTATTTTTTGCTGTAAATTTCCTCTAGGCAGTCTTTGGGCATATGGGCATTGTTGCATGGAAAGCACCAAGCATTTGTGCCATCTGCAAAATTATTTTTCCCTAGAATGATTTCCCTGTTGGGATTAGGAGGAACAATTTGTAAAGGTGTAGGGATTGTAACCAACTAGTTTGAAGGCTGAGGATTAGCTTGCCTTTGAGGGCCTTGATATTGATTTGGTTGAAAGGGAGGTCTATTTCCTTGGTAACCTTGATAAGGAGGTTTGGATAGGGATTTTGTTGTCTCTTTAGATTAATTATCTCATTTGAGAAGGTCCTTAATATGTTCTTGACATCATCCATTTAAGATGGTTGGACAGAGGTGTTTACCTTAGTAGGTTGTTGAGGAAATGAATACATAGACACAGGTGGGGTTGTATGATTAGGAGTTTCTTGAGGCAAAGGTAAGGTAATTTCTGGGAACATGGGCATAGGAGGCCTTGGGGGCAATTTTTTAGCATCTATTAAGTTATTTTTAGCCTTGACTACCAACTCATATGCTTCTAGTAGTGTCTGACCTCCAAGAGACTGAATCATCACTGATATATCTGAGTTTAAAGCTTTAAGGTAAAACACAATAGCCATACCTGGTAATGGTCTTGCTATAGTAGGAATTCTCTCCCAAGTCTTTTGAAATCTTGAGTTGAAATCAGTCATGGCTTCTTGTGGTGCCCTCTTGATAGTGATCAATTGTTGTAGCAAAGAAGATTTATCACGCTTTTCTTTAAATCTTTCAAAGAAAGTGTCACCGAGCTGATCCTATGTAGATATTGTGTTTGAGGTTAAGGATCTATACCAGTCCAGAGCCTTCCCTTTGAAAGAAGCTGCTAACAGTCTTATGGCAACATTCTGTTGAGTGATAACATGTACTGTAAAGACGTTAGATACATCTTACAGATGCTCTTCAGGTGTCTTGAAATCTTCCCCACTAAACTTAGGTAGAGCCTTTAGAGCATTAGTTGGGATAGCATCCCAAGTTGCTGGTGGTATTGGGAGAATTAGAGGACTGCCAGTGTTCCAATTTGCATAGTTCCTTGGGGCTACAGGTGCTCCCATATTTACTCTTTGTTCTGCTGCAAACTGATTCACTCTTCTCCTTAGATTAGCTAGTAACGGTGGCAAAAGAATCCCCAGATTTGTAGCAAATTGAGCTCTTGTTATAGGTCCATAGCTCTTGTTCCTTGTGGCTCTCTGGCTCATACGATCTTGACAGAAACTTCAAGAAAGGTCCCACCGGGCATGCCAAAAATTGTTGATATATAAAATTGCGCAGGTTCCAACACCAATATGGGAAGTTTTAGGAATGTGGGACTTGCTACCTGAAACAACCTCAAGATTTTAAAGAAGTTGGCTCTTCTCTATCTTAAATGGGTTTTGAAGAAAATGGTAGAAACTAACAGGATTACAGATAATATTAAGCAAAAACTAACTATGGCGATGCGCCTGAGTAATAAGTATTTCTCTCAAATTAAGCACAGTGAACTATCCTCAAGATTTAGTTATATTAAAGAGCAGATACTGCATGATTAACATAAACAGATGCAATGATAAAATCAAAGGCTCACAATCAGACACTTTGCAATGACACAGATAATATCAACCAAGGCACATAACTGAGTTCTCATTAATTTTCTAGCAATATAAGAGGCACAGATACATGCACAGGTACATCAACTTTCAAATCAAGAATAACAAAATAAAGGCAAATGATATCCACTGGTCATAGCAAAAGTCTCCAACTTCTCTCTTAAATATTTGACAGAAAAAATATCTCTAGATGTCTACAAACTGTATGAAATTCTCTATATCCTCTGATTCATTACAAATGTTACATATTTATAGCCTAAGATCTGACTCTAGATTGTCTGCAACAATCAAATCCCAACGACCTAACAGAATTGAAGGTAACTGGAAGTCTCTGACAGTTAAAATCTTTCGAATCTACAACAGTTTTTCTCTCTCCTGCAAGCCCATTGGCTGGGGCAATATATATGTGGCGCTCCTCCTTCTATAAGGGACAGACATGTGGCAACTTTCGCAGGCACTTGAAACTGAAAACTCTGTGACAGATGGCAGCGTCCACGGCTAAAAGAGAAACTTATTTCACTCTCAGGAAAGAATAGGGAAATGACACTTGTCGTTCTCCACAGCATTTGAAACTTTCCACGTGTCTTTCTCTGCAAGACTCTTCAAAATTGTGTCTTTATATTCAGGTGGCCTCCACTGGTGACAACTATCGTAATTTGTAGCTTTGAAACTGAAACACATTCAAAATGGGACCCACAACTTAAAGGCTTGGTAGTTTCAAAAGGAGGAAATAGGGACAAGTGGCATCTTCCGCACACACAACAGCTGTACATGGCAACCTCCGCAGCACTTCTTAAAACATTAGAAACCTTTTACAACTCCCACAGAAGCTGACACTTGGCGGGTTCCATTTTACTTAAGAAACATTTAATGATCACCGAAGAGAGGGTCAAAAACCTTTTAACTTTAATGCGGCATCTTCCACGTGGCATTCTCCGCATCATTGCAACTTTACATTGTGGCCCACCATCCTCTTTTACTAAGCATCCATAAGATATGGAAACAAATATGCAGAAGCTGACACTTGGCAGGTTCCGCAGCAACATTAAAAGACACACGACAGTCTCCGCACTCATACTGAAACTTAAGGGAGTGCCTCCACTAATGACACATGGAACTCTCTGCAGGGTTGAAACTTAAAACTGTTTGAAACATAACCGCTACGTGGCGCGCTCCGCACTGAAACTTATAATTTGAGACTATACCACAGCTTTAAACTGGGGCTTGACACTTGGCAGCTTCCACATAGAGCATAAGAAAACCCGTGCAGCAAGACTTTGAAACATTTACAGAAATAGAAAAACCCACGTAGCAAGACTGCTACCGATACAAAAAATGTAGAGTTTTTACACTCTACATGGACATTAACTTTTAGTTTATTCTGCTCCAGAGGCAGGTCTTCACCTTTACTTTGGTCGTCCTCACCCTGATATGTCAAGTCTATCACTGCTGGGCTGGTGACCTTATCTACTTGTTAGGGTTAGCCGGCAGAAGATATCAATTAAAAGCAAATAAAGATTAAACAGAGAAATGGAAATACATAGAATTAATAACAGCGAGAGACAAGATTTAACGTGGTTCACCCAAACTTGAGCTAACGTGGTTCACCCAAACTCGAGCTACATCGACCAAACTCGGGCTACATCCACCAAACAGAGAGTCGAATATTATTATCCAGTAAATCAAAACGATTACAATCAGCAATCCTTGCAACTCAATACCGCTGCAAATGCTACAATACAATACCCAAACCCTAACCCTTGGCCGCTTTTTATCAAGCCTTTTTATCGGTTACAAAAAATTAGGGTTTTCTTATGTCGGTCATAAAAAATAAGATTTTTTAAAGTCGGCCCTAAAAAAAATTTCTCAGGGACTGCCGCCCCCAAACCCCCATTCGGGGCCCGGCCCGGCCCGGCCCCGAACCTCGGTGAGGATACATGGCTAGTGTACAGTACTTTCTTGATCAGTCACCACCTACCAACACTACTAATCCTGCCAAATTAATTTATTGTGCTACAATTTCAGGATTACCCTCTATTATCTCTTCTTTTTTGACCTCCCTTTGTACTGTGGGGGTGCCACGATGGGTCATCTTTCTGTTCCTTATTAGTGTCTCCATGGGACTGGTAGACACTTCATTTACTACATCATCATCTGATAACTCCACCATTTCATCTAATGGAAAAGAATTATCACCTCCTTTACTTTGTGTCTCTTTCCTTTGCTCTTCTACCAGTTCAATTTTGAAATGCACTATGGCAGGAATAGGCACCTCATGCTGTAACTTAGTTCTCTTGATACCTTCACCACCCTTTCCTTTTAGTATGATGGTGGGGTTCGTTTCCACTATCCCTCTCATTGCAGATGTCTACTTCTTTTGAGGCACCTCCTGGGTTTTCTTTTTCTTTATACTTATTAGGAGATCATCATCATATGTGCTTTCCTCTTCAACCTCATAAGTAGGAGCAGGTTTCGTAATTGGCTTTTGCTGCTCTATAGGTTCATGAGATGTGGTGGCAACATAAGTTGAGGCTAGATCCTCCTTAGGTTGAGGACAACGAATGATTCTTACACCTATAGCTTGGTTTCCTTTCTTGGATTTTTCTTGCTACCTTTCTCCTTTAGATGCCCTCTTTTCTTTGAGGAAATCATCATATTCCTCATCTGTCAGCTCTTGTCTCTTTCTCTTCTTATCAATGGTAAGAGCTACCCCCTTTTTCTTCAATTTTGTAACTTCTGCATCCACCCACTCCTTGGTTAATAATATAACCTTTTCTATTATCTGTTCTAATGTGTCTCTTCTAGCTGATTCTAGTCAGGGGATGATATTATTTCATTATATATTTTCTTGCTTTCATATTCTTTGGACATGACTATACTGTCATCCTCATGCAATTGCATTGGTGCTGGTATGCAGTCCAATGTGTGGATTTGCTTCAGAGTAAGCCTTTGATAGATCATCCTTCTTACTTCCATTTCATCGTCACAATCAGTCCAATAGTCCTCAAGGTGCATCTAATGCATTGGTTTCTTATGTAGTGCCTACATCCTACTATAGGGGTCATATTGCCTGGATAGTGAAAAAGGTTGCAAAGGCATCAACTACAATCCCCCTATTGCCTCCTTGGCACTTTCCTTTTTAGGGCACATATACCACCCAATCATGATTGGGAATAGGACATTAGGTATCTTGCCTCTCTCAACATAGGCCTCAAATGAAGGCAATATCTGCCTAACCATCTCCATCAGGATGACCTTATCAGTTGGGTATCTTGGCAACATGAGAGGCTGCCCAATGAAACCTTCTATTCTTATATATGTGAATGTGGGGAACTGGATGAACCAAGCCCCATGCTTGTATATTATGGCTTGAGCTTTCATGCTCAGCCTCTTTGCTCTATCTTCTTCCGTAGTCCTTACTAAATGCATAGAAAATGAATCATTCACTCTCCGGTAATGTTGGAGAGACTCTCTCTATTTCAATTGTGGGTAATGATCCCATATGTTCACATCTCTAGGGTTACTTCCAACCCTACCTACTAGTTGCAATCCATTGAATGTCCCCCTGAATGCACATGCATAAACAACATAAGATGTCATATGGAACATATTGGTCTTTCCTCCCAGATTCATCATTCCTTCATCCAGACTATCACTTATGATCTTGTCCCACTGGGGTTTTTCATTAGTATCTGCTACCATTCTTAGGAGACCATACATCCAGTTTTCAAAGTATCTAGCATTTGGTTTTCCCATCATGCAGCTAAGCATCACCATCATGTACTAATATTCAGGAGCAAAATCAAACTTATATAAAAGCACAGGTAGATTTGCAAAAGTTTTATAGGTGCTATCATTAGCTCTCCATGAGTATATGATTTTTCTGCACTCCTTTAGGGTGCTATTGTATTTATTTTCTAACTTCTCCAGGTTTATCCTGCATACTTGAGATCCTCTGGGTAGATTGAAAGCTGCAGTAATGCCCTCAATCAAAAAGTTTGCATATACCCAGCCATGCTTCTCTACCTTTCTATTATCGGTATTGTAATTACGAGCACATTCTACTACCAGCTCAGTGGCCTCCATTGCATAAGGGAATCCTCCTGCATGCCACATGCCTGAGTTATAAATGTTGATGATCAGGGTTTGTCCACTCCACTTTTCTAATAATGTCATCCATGCATCCAGATCAGTGTTCCCTGGATGAGTGTCATTTATTTGGCCATATTTGAATGATATTCCCTCAGGTTGTATACCCATAGGCTTTAGGAATTCTGTATTTGACCTGTTCTTACGGACCGCCATTGAATGCTGCGATAAAACACATGTATTTCTTACCCTAACATGTCATGTGATCATGTGAATCAACGATTATATGAATATTATGATGTTTTGATTCTTATTCAACATATTTCATACATCATCATATTGATTTACTCTAATAAAAACAATTTTTACTTGCTCATTTACCATAAATAACAAAAGAGGGTTTCATCGTTACATACCTAATATTCACTACCTTTTAACTTTTCAATTGATATCTAGTTGCGCACGTTCACCTTGCAGTTACCCTCCTCCATTTTCTGTTTGAATCCGCACCCCGTTCCGTTGCTTTCACAAATTGTAGTAATATCACCTTAATCACACTGTAACTCTATAAATTTTACTTGAATACGTGATAAATTCAAAAATGAACTCAAATCCTTATTTTAATAAAAAAAAATTGTTGAATTAGGGTGTGATTAATGCTTAATTGTTGATATCCATTGATCAACACCAACACATTGGAGATGTTAATAGGTGGCATGCGATTATTTAAAATTTTGAAGGCTCACCCACTGTTAGGATAGCATTTAATGCGGGCAGGCACATTTACAAATATCAGGGATATTAGGAACATGACCCCTAGAAGATAATGATGTCATCATGACGATGACCAATCGTTGACCAACGACCAAAGTCAGGTCATTTTACCTTTGTTTAACAATCTTGATAACATAGGGTGGTGATATGATTGATTTAATGTGCCACATGGCAGCATCCTATTGGTTCATAAAGATCTGCGTGTTATACATCTTAAAAGTGGGTATGGGGATATTAATAAATATCAAAGTTCTTAAGTATGTGAAACATCCCCCCACATTCGAAGATTAGGATGATGTCAGCATCCTTCTTTAACATTTTAGACTAGAGTGTAAGTGACGTCATCGTCACATTGGCAAAGATCAGGGATCTTAGATAATGTGCGAGATATTAAGGATTATGCTTTATTTTGCATTGGATGAGGATATTAACAAATATCTGGGATATTGGGAAATAGATGACCCCCTATTGATGTCAGGAATATGATAGAGTCATCGTCATATTGGGCCTTCTTTATATCGGGTTAAGATGACATCATTGTCATATTAAGGAAGATCAGGGATCTTAGATAACATGATGGATATTTAGGATTATACTGATATTGGGTATTTATGTTTTATCTGAGGTAAACCTGCACATTAGTGAATATTAGGGATATTATGAAATATCACTCTCTGGGAATGTGCGTGAGTTTTTTTTAACAGGTAAATGCTCTCTTGAGTTTAAATTTTGATGTCTGCATATTAACAAATATGCGGATATTGGGCTTTCTTGTCTTAAAACATATGTCTAGGATATTAGTGAATATCAGGGATATTAAGGAATGTGATGATCATCTTTGAGTGACTAGTTTGACCAAACTTTGACCGAACATAACTTTCTATCCTTAAGAAATTTCAAGGTGATTCAAAAGGCAAAGCTGCTTAGAATTTTGTACTCTTTCACTTGGTGGGGGTTCAAGGCAATAGAATCTGACTTTAGTATTCAACTTACCCCTAAGAGGTCCATGCATGCACAAGGGTGATATCCTATCACTGCATCTGATACTTAACTCTTACCATACCGCCCAAAGCAAGAAAAGCAAGGGAAAAGCCAAAAAAGTTGGGTCCCTATTTTGCTAAGGCAAAATGGGGCATGTTGTGTAATCATACAATAGTTCCAAGAGGGGAAGGATGTCACAAGTTCTCTTATTTCGGATATTTAATAATGGATATAATATTATTATTAATATTATTTAATTGATTCTTGATGCTTTTTGACTATGTTTGCAATAGGGACACTCGATGGAGAGAGTATCATCAAGGCAGAGGGCGTTTAGCCAAATGAAGGTGAAATGTGGTGAAGTGGATTTGCACATACTGGTGCAACTAGAGATCCCACAATAGTGGGTTACACTTTTTGGCCAAAGTTGACATTGAAATGAACATTTTGAAAAAAATCTTCACTTTCGGACACCTATAGTTGCTAAACCATGAAGAATTTGAAGATGATGTAAACTAATGATTTGTCACATTTTTCTTGTAGATTCTAAATATATATTTTTTAAAAAAATTTGGGATCAAATTGTATTTATTTTTCCATCTCCTTCAATAACTAGTTTCTAACAGTAAACAACATTTTTAAAAAGTGACGTGTATTGTGTAAAACATAATTTTTTTTTATGAAGGATAAAATTCTTTTTTTTTTTAATTTAGATTTTTAACTACAGTATCTAGAGGATGCATTTGGTTTCATAATGTTTTATTGAATATTTTTTCTTTTAATTAACTTTTGAAGTCAAACCAATTATAATTTAGACATAGGTGTATTGTGTAAAGCATAACTTCTTTTGTATGTATCGGAATTCAATTTATTTATTTTTGTTGGAATAAGGACATAAATTCCTAGAGGACACGTATTTTTTAGAATTTTTTTTCTATATTTTCCTATTTTTTCATATGTTTGAAGAGACCTTGATGTTTATTAAAAAACCTACATTCACAAGAAATAAAAAATGAATATAATAATCAAATTAAATATATTTAAAATTATACTTTTTGGGAAGTTTATAATAAGGACTACATACTTACAAAACATAAAATTTTAAATGAATTCATTTGATCCCCCAAAAGGTAAATCAAAAGTGGTTTTTTATCAGCATTTTGATAGGTGTAGAGGAGACTCCATGATAGGTATGGTTTAAAACTAGTGGGGTTCTATCTAAGGGAGTTTGATCTAAGGGAGTTTGATCAAACCCTATTCAATTACAATCCTTTAAATGGAACTTTTCAAGGCTTAAATTATTATATTTTATAAAAATAAGTGATTTCAGTAAAAATCAGGGTGTCCCAAAAAGTGTAACCCATTATTGTGGCAGAAAGTGTTACACACTATTGTATTTATATCATTGCATTCAGAATAATTATTTAGAAGAAAGATTTAATCAATTTTATCTAGTCACAATGGATATATTTATTGCATTATTTTAAATTAATATTTTAAGATATTTTAATATCTCTGGAAAGATTTTTTAAATGATTTCTTAATATTTATTTAACTTAATGGATTCTGTTTAGGCCACAAGAAAGAAGTGGCAGTTCTAAATTCAGGGGTTATTTTTTCCTTTCAGCTAAAGTTAGAATTTTTTCGAGCATTAATTGTCTTTTCCCTATTTTAGCTATGAATGTGTGTTCTTGAAAAGATTCTCTATAGAAAATATTTGGAGTATTGTAAGCAGTTAGAAGGGCTTGTCTATGCTACATAGCTTTTCCTCCTCCTAAGTATCTGCAGCATTGCTGGTAAAGCTGTGAAGTTTGGATATACTCTTGCTAATTGCAATTACTGGTAAGTTTCAAATCATTTGTATCATAACTTGTTGTACTGCAATCACTACTAACTCAATGAGATCATGAGAATTTGTTTGTACACTAATTCTGCTGGTAAAGGTTATCTTTACATCTGCCATTGAAATTTATAGAATATTAAGACTTCTCAGCAAATCCATTTTGGTATTTATCTTGTTAACAATGCTTTTATCTTGTTAACAATGCTTACGTGTATTGAGATCTCCTTTGGTGAAGGTCTCGTCTTGGACTATATTTGCTGGTTAAATTTGCATGAAAGTATCTAGAAACCTTTTTCAACAAATCCATTGTGTGCAAAGGTCGTGGAATTCTAGCATGGCACTTGCCGTATGCTTTTGAGAAACTCTTAGTCTTTCTGACAAATCTATTAAGTACATATATTCTTATACGAATATCTTTCCAAAAAGGAATCATGAAGAGAAATTGTAGGCTATATTACATCACCTTCTAATTTGTTTTTGACTTATCCAATTCTCAATATAATCGCTAATCAAGATCTTTACCTATTTGTGTCTTCTTATCAACTATCGACTCCTTTTATTCCAAAGTTATGTTAACTATTATTTACAATAAACCATCGTCATCTTCATTCAACACAAGGTTATCTGTTTTGTATGAGTATAGACCTTATCTCTCTGTGTTTTCTTTTCCTAAAATGAGGTTACTCTAAGGAATTTATCTCTATTTAAAATGATGGAAATGGATCACATCGCTCACAACAAATTTTCCATTGTACCAATCTTGGCAATCAACATCTTTTCAAAGGAATCTTAGAAATATAATTAATGTCACTTGGGACAAGTTTAACAAACCAAATCCTATCGGGTTTTCTTGAAAGTTTCTTGAGCCTATTCAACAAGTCAATTTTGTGCATATCCTACAAACGTTGTAGACCTTGAGACCACTTTTGCGCCTTTTCTTAAATAATTACTTTTTTGCATGCATGCCATCTGCGGCAGTTGCAACTCCAACATATAGCAAATATCCCCCTTCCATTACAATGAGATAGCTTACCTTCAGAAATCACACACTGGCGCATGCCTTTTTTATTTTAGTTTCCTAATCTTGGCATCACCAATAATCTCTTCTTCAGTTTGTCTCTGTTTAAAATGGTGGTACTGGATCTCATCTCACAAAAACTTCTCTTAAGACAATCTTTGAGATAACTTTCTTTGTAGCATGGAATTAGCGCATACTCAAAGGTTCTTAAAACTCTAATATTTTATTTCTTGGGGTATGTTTAACAAACCGAAGGAATTTTCCTACCTTTCACCATAGCGGTAGAGATTTAATACCTTTTCCTATTCTCCCACCTCCTTAAGTAAATATCTTAAATCTGGAATACCCAATATGCCTATAATCACAACAAATACAATGTCTTTATTCTTAGCCATTTCCACGCATGTTGATACTTTTCATTGAACTAGAACTTCTATATATTGTGGATTCTCTTGATCTTTTAACAATTTGTTCAACGTTCTATTTTTCAGTGTCTTTGGATATCATTAAATCATGAGATAGAGGAAATTCAGGATCTTAAATGATTGTGTTAATATTTTTCTTATGTCCTAATCTCTACAACCTTTCTTATTCTTGAAAATTGGTATGAGTGTATGAGTAAACCTTTTTTATTGATATGTGTGTCTATTTTAAATAGAAAGTAGACTTTTTGTATTAGTGAAAATAACATGTTGAACTTATGTTAAGAATTCTTAAACTGACGAATTTTGTGATAGGTAGCCAAAGTAGCATAAACAACTAAGATTTCAAGTCATACGTCAAACATGATAGAGGCTATGATAGACTTATTCTTAACCTATAGTGTATTCTCTCTCTCTTTTGGTCACATTTCAGGGAACCTACCATTGTATTTAAGTCTCTTTGATTTTTGATAGACAACAAATATGGACGTGGTTAGAACTGTCATTTAGATGTGTTTTGTTTCCTTTCTCACTTATATGTGCCTAGTTAATGATTTATGGTATAGATCTTTATTGGGTTGATTTGGTCCTCTTAATTCTTTCATCCATTTCTTGATCTCTTCATATATCTAAAGTGATTAATAGAGTATCATGCAATTTCTTATTTTTGACCATAGATATGGAGGATAGTTTAGGTTGTTACCTAATAAATTTTGTTATTAAAAATTAATTCATTAGTCTAAGTTATGAAATAATGTTTTGATCCTTCTCTCTAAATATTACATGGTTTAAGAACAATGGATGAATTGTCCTTTTATTCCTCTCTTACTTAATGCATTAGTGATATGTTACCATATAGGGCAGATGGTTGATAAACCTTGTTATGTTCAATCTCAACATCATCATTAGTTAAGAAAATAATCTTAGCTAAGACCTCATATTGAATTGTATCCCATGCTTGGCGAAACCTTAGGTTTGAACTAGAATGATAGATGTGAATCTCCTTCCACTATTGGTTGTGTAATATTGGGCCATTGTGATATATCATTTAATTCTTGAAAAGTGTTTAGATTAATTTGAAAATAGTTACAAAATGATGAAAAATGCCTCTTATGTTATCAAATACTTCATGGTTGGATTGTATGGATAAAATAATTGTCCTAAATTGTTCCTTTCAAAGTTTATTTTGCAATTGAATTGTATGAAGTTATTTGGCATGTTCTTTAAGGTTAATGATCTGCATGGTATTTGCATGACAAAGTAATTAGTGGCTATAGTAATGTAATTTGTGGCCACATAATAGGATTATAGTACCTTGTTTAATGAATGCATCTTGTATGATTGTTTGCAATTGTATGTTGTTTCTCTACTTCTATCATTTCTATAAATTGAGTTAGAGATAGAGAATGAATGGGTGATGAATATGGACCTACAAAGTGTTGCAAGTATGTGCCTAACCAGTGTTGTCATTAATGTCAACATATCAGTGTTGTCATTGGTGTCAACTGTGCTCTTGTTTTGATGCTTGTTAGATGTTTTATATTCACCAATATAAGTGTTGGAGATCCTGATATTGAGGACATTCCTCCGATAAGGGCGTGGTTTGGTGGTTAAGTCACTCAGTTGTAGTGGCGGCCACTAGAGTTCAAACCCCCACTGGGCCAATGACCTCACAGGTTTTATGCCTTCGCTGGGCCAACGAGCTCGCGGGTTTGAAGTGTTCTTGCTAGGGGATAAGGTCCCCCATGTTGTGGCCTCACTGGTTCATTGTTTCAAGCAAAAGCATTCGTGTGGAGCTAGAGGGCGTGTCGCACCAGCGTCGCCGGTCACGTTAAAAAGTTTACTAGGCGCATTTAAAAAAAAGGATATTGAGAAAATTTGCTCCTCCTATAGAAACAATGTGTTACAGAGTATCTTTGTCTAGAGAAGAATAGTCCAATAGATTGCTCCGCATTTCTTGTACAATGAATATCTTTATCTGCAGATTGGAAGTTATTTAGATACATGTTTGAAGATGCTATGTTCCAATTTTGAGCCTCTGGTATGAAGATTTGAGTTAGTTATGTTCACCAAAGTGAAAATTATTTTCTCTGTATATTTGGTGGTGACAGGGAGAATGTATTATGCTCCGCATTCCTCTACAATTAAGTATTTAGTTTGCGGTTTTAGAATCAAGTTGGTAACGATGATAAGTGCCTTCAACTCCAATGGTTTGTGATTTGGTGGTCTGCAAGCAATCTTTTCTTTATGACAGTGGTTGACAGTGTTGTTTAAGTGCTCCGGTTTGAATAATCCTTTTGACAAATTGGTTAGAGGTTGTGTAGATATTTTTGGATATTACAATGTGCTTGTGGATGTCTTTTGATCGTGTTCCTACCTTTGGATTGGTCTGCAAAGATAAATTTGGATCATGGATGAAGATTGTTCTTAGAAGACTTAGTGAACTAACACCAGTCTTGGGCGAATTGGTTGTTTTCACTACTTGCAAAGATGCATCGAAGATTGTGGAAGTGTGTCATGGCATGGAAGATTGTATTTGAGTCTCAACTAAGGCATAACATGATCCACATACATCTTTTCCTTAGCTAGTTTTTTTAGGTCCAGACCTATTTCTATGTATGTTTGAAATGCCGACCTTGAAGATTATTCTAATGGTTGATGAATGTAATGCCAACCTTGATGTACATTCCAAGGTCAATGAATTATATAAAAGCATCTAAAGTAGTTACGAAAATGAGATCAAGGAGTGAAAATGAAAAGATAAGTGCGAAGGTGTACAAAGAGCAGAGTAGAGGAGTTATACTGTGCTTCAATGGAACTAAACCCAGGCATGGAGTAGATGCTATCAAATTAGTTCACCAATCCCTGGTAGCGAGCCAACCCTTGGCAGTGAGCCACCCCTTGGCAATGAGCCTCAACATTTGCAATGAACATATTGGGTAGTGAGCCTCTATTTTTCGGTATTGTTATAACATATATATTTTTGTGGGCTAACACCCACAATGGTTTTTCCCTTTGAGGGTTTTCCACATAAAAATCTTAGTGTCTCGTGTATTGATGATGTTGTTGTGTCGAGTTTCTTATTTCATGCTTACATGTTTAAATCTGAATAATAGTAAACAAGTGTTTGATGTGTTAATGTTCACAAGTAGTCAAAATTTTGAAGACAACTGATTCACCCCCCCTCTCAGTTGTCTGGTGCATTTCAACAATTGGTATCAGAGCCAAGTTCCTTGGAGGTAAGATTAACAACTTGAAGTAGATCCAGGATGTCTTACAAGGAGGAGGCTCCACAGTTTGATGGAATGAATTATTTGACCTAGAAGATACGCATGAAAAGCCATCTATTTTGTATTGGTTATAGAGTATGGAAAGATATAAATATACCATGCCTCTGAATGGCCTAACAATTGAAGGTGAAATCAAAGAATGAGTTAAATATAAAAGCTAGAGATGCTCTGTTAAGTGCATTGACTGACTTTGACTTGATAAAGGTCATGGATTATGAAACTGCTTAAGAAGTCTAGGAAAAGTTGGGTGTGTGCAAGAAGTTGTGTCCACTTTTTGGCCAAAAAGTGGAAGTGTTTTTCCTAATTTTCAGAATTTGTCACATTTGACCTAAAAATTTGAAGCACTTAAATGTTGAATCTTGGAAAAAGTCACTAAATATGAAATGTAGTACTCGGAGTCTAGTTTCCAATTATGTAATTTTTTTCAATACCCAGATGATAGAAATTGATTTTGAATAGGCGTTTCTAAAAACCACTGTTTAAAAGTCACTTTTTTTTTACTATACCATGTACGTGTACGTCATCCATATTTTGACCTAAATAATCATATTTTTTAGAATCCTTTGGGAAAAGCTTTGTAACTCACTGAAGCACGTTTTCCATATTTATTTGTAATTTTTTATTGAATAATTGTTTTTTTATTAATTTTTTATTGGTCTTTTTTTGTCTTTTAAAAAATCATCGTGTACGTCACGCATAAGATGACCTAAACTTAACATTTTTTGAAATTTTTTTTTTAAATTGAAAAGAATTGTCTAAAGTACATTTTCATACAATTTTTTTACAAAATTTTTTTTAATAAAAAGTTATTAAAATATTAAAAAACCCTGATAATTCAAGGTTATGGACCTATTTCATCAGAAATTGATTAAAAAATAGAAAAATTAATTCAATTGTAAAAAAAATTACATATTTGGAATCTACATTGTCTCCTCTTTAATGGGTTTTAATTTCATCAAAATATTCTACAAAATAGACCTTTAGATATATGCCCAAAGTCACTATTTTGTTGTGACATTGACAGGGCCTTCAAGTTGCAGGTCAAACTAGGTCCAGAGGTCAGGGTCGGGTCCCCAAAACATTTTCCGAAGTGGGTTACAAAGCAAAACCCGAGCCTAAAATTCAAATTTTGAATAACGGGATCCCGTTTATAAAACGTGATCCCGTTTCTTTATTCATCGATCAAAAATAAAGCGGGATCCCGTTTAATAAATGGGATCCCGTAGTAAACGGGATCCCGTTTATTATTTGCCCTTTTTTTTAATAAGACTGTACTATGACTGTCATTTCTGCAACTTGCTCTACAGTACGGCCGACAGCGACTCTTGCAGCATTCTTTGGCATATTTCTTTCTTTTGCAGGTCCATCAACTTGAAGTATTGTTGGTATTTTGATAGGAGCCATCATGGACACATTATTTGAGTGGAATTTTGTTGAATTGGTACTTGTTTGAAGGACTTGAAACACTTTCAAGTTTTTGACATTCATTTGTACATGCTTCATAAATTTTTTAATTATGGGATCACAAAGTCATAATAAGAGGAAAGATAGGAAGCTATTAACCCTTGAAGAAATTGAAGCAAAGAGAGGAGGCAAAAAGACAAAGAGATAGAAGAGTAAAGATTCAATCAATGAATAATGCTGAAACATCCAATTCCACAACTATTGAAGATAAAAACATTAAGGAGACCATGGATGTAGATGATGCAAGTTTGCAAGAGGTGAATGTGAAAACTAATATGATTATACAAACTACTCCTGGTATGTCTTCAAATCCTTCTATTAATGCTATGGAGAATGTTTCAATAGGCACAAATCTAGGTACTTCTTCAAATCCACCTTTGAATGAAATGGAAATAGTGTTGATAGGAGATTTAAAACAAGCTGGATATAACAATGTTGAGATTGATAATATTTGTAGAGATCAAAATTTGAAACAAATTGTTGTTGAAAATGAAAATGAAAATCTTTTTGTTGAAAATGAAAATGAAAATCCTTTTGTTGTTGAAAATGAAAATGAAAACCATTTTGTTGTTGAAAATGAAAATAAAAACCGTTTTGTTGTTGAAAATAAAAATGAAAATTCTTTTGTTGAAAATGAAAATGAAAATCGTTTTGTTGTTGGAAATGAAAATAAAAATCCTTTTGTTGAAAATGAAAATGAAAACGAAAACCATTTTGTTGTTGAAAATCGTTTTGAAGTTGAAAATAAAAATGAAAATCTAGGAAGTGATGTTGAAAATGAGAAATATTTTTTCAAAATTGAAAGAGATGTTTTGGATAATCTTCCTGGTAAAATTTCTTGGAGACAAATAAGAACACATGCCAATAGATTATACGAGGAATTTTTTTATCGCAAAAAACTATCATTTCAATGTCAACTAATGATGCAATTAATGAGAATGTGGAAAATGAGAAAAGTAATGAAAATGTTAGGCATTTTTGTTAAACCAAGAAGAAAAGATCAATCACTAAAACATGTTATGTCTACTGTTGCTAGTGCCATTGAGTCTATTGGAAGTAATAGTCGATCCAAAGATAAAAATGCAGCAAGACGAGCTATAACAACTGCTATAGTGAATAAAATAACTTTGAATAGAAGAATGGTAAGCAATATTAGTGGAATTCTAAAAATACATCCTAAAACATTGGTAAGAGTAGCAAAAAGAAGAGAAAGTATAGAAAATGATCCAATTAACCAATGTTGGAGTTTTAGTGGTCGACTCCCAAGATCTGACATGAAACTAAATGTTGAAATCAGATCTTTGATCAAAAAAATTGGCATGATAATACTAGGGTATCGTCTAATGCTAGAGATGTTTTAAAATTAAGAGTGGGGTCCAAAGTTCGCGATCCTCATCCAAAACACCTATTAGATACAACGCAAACTGAATTTTATAGAAAATTTTGTGATGAATTAGTGTTACCTGGTAATATTAAAATAAGTCAAAGATCTTTTGAAAAATGCAAACCATGGTATGTAAAGATTAATAAGGAACGAATATCTTGTTGTTGCAAAACGCATGTTCAATTTTGTTATTATTATGATGTGTTTCAATATATACGTTGTACTTTACATCGTAACATGATTATACAGGAATGTGATATTAATATGCCAACTAAAGCAATAAAAGAGTTTATATCAAGTTTGTTCTGTGAAAGATCTAATGAAAAATATTTTTTATTATAAGTTCATGTATTTTTGGACAATGCACTAGTTGTGGCAATCTTTCTTTGTTAAGAGTTTGTATGCATGAAAGTGTTGAAAATGATTTTGGACAACAATTAGTGGATGTTAAAAGATTTAAGAATGTTGAATATTCTTTAAAAGATGGAAAATTTGGAAAGCGTTGTGATTTAATTACAGAAAAGGTTAGTGTGCATGCATTCATATCAGAATTTAAAAGTAAAATTGTACCAAAATATGTCAAGCACTCTCAACAAGCTCGATGGCTTGATGGACAATTTCGTGAATGTAGAAACACATTTCCAGTTGGTACTATACTATCAGTGGTTGATTTTGCGGAAAACTATACTTTAGCTCCGCAAGAGGAAATTCAATCACAATATTACAATTCAATGCAGGTTGCTATGTTTGTTCATATTGTTTACAAACATGCAGATGATAGCACAGAGAATGATAGAAAAGTTTTAAGGGAGTATCATTTCTATTTGAGTGACAACCGGTTACACTCGTCAGAGTTTGTTCAATATTGTTTCAATAAATTTTATACAAATTTAAGAGAAAGAGGAATCTAGATAACTGAACATCTTATATGGTCAGATAATTGTACGGGGCAGTTCAAGAATGCTCGAATGTTCTATTGGTTATGTAGGGTTCACAAGGAGAATAATGTCCAACATATGTGGAATTTTTTTGAAGCTAGACATGGTAAAGGAGAACATGATGGAGCTGGTGCGTGTGTTAAAAGAATTCTTGCTAGACAACAATTAAAATTTGAGGATGCAGTAAAATTTAAAGATGCACGTGGGATTGTAGATTAGTGCAATACAAGATTATGTACACCTGGATCAAGCGAGTACTCTACAGTTCATTGATTCTTTTGGTTGGTTGAAGAAGAAAACATTCTACCTAGACTTGATTGCCAGACAATCAGTGGATCTAAGAAATGGCATTCATTTAGGAGTTTGAATGCAAGTACATGGACTATCTGGACAAGGGAGCTTGCATGTTTTTGTTAGTTTTGTATTTTAGGAGATTAGGAAGCATGTGAGAATACAGAATGGGTTGAAGAGTGGAAACAAAGACCATTGACACTTGCACAAGCACACAATCAAAGTGAAACAACAATTGAAGACAATGATCAATTGTTTGTATCAGACGATTATGACCGTGTTTCAGACCTTGTACAAGAAGGTAATTTAATTCAAATCATTTCATTTTATTTCACTTCATTACTAATTTGTAGTGCTTTTATTTATTTATGTGTACATATGAATGCATGTATGTTGATTGGTCAAATTTTATGGACATGTGCAAGTTATTGAATCAAAATTTGTTTTGCAGGACATGTGTATGCTGTTGTTGCACCAAAGAATAATGAAGAGGAAACTGAATATTGGTTGGCTCGTTGTGTGGAGACTAAACATAAGTTAACAGCACCTCGAGAAGATGATGATGGCTTTCCTTATCCAACAGGTTTGGTGATCCCCTTAAGACATCCCCTTAAACAAATTTGATAACAAGTCTTTGATCCCCTTAAGCATATTTTAAGAACTTCTTTGATCCCCTTAAGCAAATTTTAAGTATTTTTTTGATGATGGCTATCATTATCCAATAGGTTCGATGGTGGTTGTTGGCACTTGGCTACGGAAATACCTAATAAGGAAGAATGGTTTGCCTGCATTCGAAAATTATGAAACACATAAGAAGATTATACACTACTCACATTTGGTGTTGGCAACAAATATAAAACTGGAGAGGTATCGCGGAAAACCTACAAATAAAGAGCTATGGAACATTTCTATGGAAGACCATGAGACAATCATTGATGCGTTGGAAAAAAGAGAGGATGGAGATGGTACAATGGAATAAGTAAATACAGGTAAATATAGTTAAATAGATTTATATTGTTGTTTTAAATACATTAAATACATGTTTTGATATTTCTTGTGCGTTATTAGTTGAAATTGATTTAATTTATCCTTTTATATCCTCAAGCCATCATCACAAATTCATCACATACTTTGAAACAAAAACTTGAGAGGCACTTGTAAATACAGGTACAAATTGTGTATATCTAGATAGTTTTATATAAATTAAAATACATGTTTTGATTCAGATATATTGATAAATTGCTTGTATAATTTTTACATCAGGTGGCATGAAGACCTGCTACATTCTCCTCAAGTTTTGGATTTTCTTGAGATGGCATATAACGACATTTTGTATTTACATTATTTTGAGTTGGCATATATGTACATACACAATTACATTATTACACATTTTGTATAGAAATTTGTATACATGTGTATGTACACAATTTTATACTCTACAGTATTAAATTTATCAAAATTATTATTTTATGTATTTTATTTGTTAAATGTCCATGTTTTTCTACTTAGAATTTACTTTAAATTTGATTTATTATATTGTTCAATTTGGTTGCCTTAGGCAACTTCACCAAATTTTGAGAACTTAAGACATCCCCTTAAGACATCGTAAATTAGGACCCCTTAAGACATCCAAAAAGTTAGCATCAAGTTGTAGGTTAATTGCAAATGATAGGTGTCTAGGTGTAGGAGCTTCGTTGGTGAGTAGTGTGTAGGAGCTTTCTAGAACAAATCAAGTTGCCCTATGACAAGGTTGGATAGATAGAGTGGTGTAGGTTCCTATTGTGTTATCCTTATCACACATTTATTATGACAAGGTGGTACTATCAACACTACCTACCTAAAGCTCTTTTAATAATCTTTTTTTTTTTGTTTTTTTGTTTTTTTTGTCTTTTAATAATCTTTTAAGCCACATTGATTTTTTGATGTTTTTATTGAACTTTTATATTTGCCCTTCGTGGATGATAGAGCCCCTATAGGTTGATTTTTATTACTCCATGTGATAGTCCCTACACTAAATTTAAAGAAATAGTCCTAGAAGTATATTTCTTATGAACAAAATTACTAATATAGAACTAACATCACAATAACCATATAAATTTGCATTTTGGTGTAGGAAAAAAAAACATATTTAAAAGTACTTTTAATAAACTTCAATATTTTTTTAGTCATTTTCCAATGATCCACATATGGATCTTGCATGAATCTAGATGCAATACTTACTACATTATAAGTAATGTCTGGTATAGGTATGGTATGGTAAATAAGGCTTTCTACTAACTATCTATACAAAGCAGGATTGGTCTTCTCAAATAGAGGTTTGGAGTCAAGTTTAATACTCAATTCAATAGGAATAGCAGTTGGTTTATAGTCAACCATAATTGAAATTTTTAAGTATATATCTTAGTTGTATCTTGCTTGTGATACCCTAATAGATTAATGATCCTAGAAGATAATCATTCCTAAGGAATGATGCAGAAGCCCTAAATTAGTTATTCAAATATTTGGTTCAATTTATTTTTTATATTTGTAGATTAAAGAAATAAGACTACTCATAATGAGCAAGTTGTCCATATATAATACAACTATAATGATTTGACCATTTTTAACATTAACAAAGAGGTCATTATCAAAGTCACAAATAGAGAATCCAAGAGATTGGAAAAAATATTGAACTTTGCATGTGAAGGACTAAAAATGTCCACTTTCTCATATGGTATGTAGGCTCCTATCATTGAGCAAGTGGAGTTAGGTAAAGTTTATACATGGGGGTTTGACATCCTACCTTCAAGGTCTACCATGACCTTTATTAGATTGTGCACCATAAGGCACTAGGATTTAGTCATCCTTCTCTAGTTATGGTATGGATATTGGAGCATATTAGACCAGGTATCAATGACCCATGCCCACACCAGATCTTTCACTTCCTTGAGGTATCAAGTAGTGTTGATTGGGTTACTATGGCACATGATTACACATTTACACAATGGTGACTTTGACTAACACAAACAAATTATTACAAACCCATACATAGAGATAGAGAGGAGATGGACCGTCTAGGAGATGACACATGACTAGATATTATTGAAAAAGGGTGACTTTCTAAAGGATTTCCCTAGTACACTCCCATGCTACATCACTACATATTCTTTCAATGCAATTTCTTCATTAAGCGCAAATCTAGATCAACACTCTGACACTTACATATAGAGATTTATATTATTGAAAAGGGGCGACTTTCTAAAGGATTTCCTAGGTAGTACACTCCCATGCTACAAATCTACTTAAGATGTAGTAGAGGTTGGTCAAGGGACACTCCCGTGGACTCTTACTCTAGGGACTCCTAAATTACATGATCAACACAAGAACAAGCACCAAGGCACTTGGATAAATATAACTATAACCATGCTAGGATCATTTAATATAACTTAGTTGATCTCTAGATGAGAAGATGTGAGAGATTGATCCCTCCTAGTAGGCAAGAGATCCTCATGAACTTATCTCACTTTTTAATGCTTAAAATTTGACCAGGACCTAAATATGCATACCGTGAATGAATGGAGGAACTTTATTAGGACCTCATCACTATATAAATTCTTTCAATGCAATTTCTTCATTAAGCACAAATCTAGATCAACACTCTGACACTTGTAGATTTATATATGACAATAGATTATTTCTATTGATGTCAATCTATATATCTTATTATGGTTGATCTCAAATGTTTACATTTCTTTTCCTTCATGCACATGGTTAGATTAGAGTTTGATTTATGATTAAATTTAAGGATGCTTGTATATACATATGTATGTGATGTTATGCTTTTATAGTTTATGATGTATATGCAATGTATGTATGCATGGATAACAGATATATACATATGGATGCACCTAAACTAACATGATGGTTTTACATGATTATTACTTTGACATGTGTATGATTTTGAACTACGACAAGATTGCATTTATTGTGTGACATGTAAAAATATATAGTCCAGGTTCAACAATATATATATAAAGTCCAAGTCCATGTTCAAAAAATATATAAAGTCCACATGTTCAACAATATATATATATATAAAGTCCATGACAAATAGTATATAACAAATAGTCCATGAAATAGTCAAATATATAAAGTCCAGGTTCAACAATATATATAAAGTCCAGATCCATGTTCAAAAAAATATATAAAGTCCATGTTCAACAATATATATATATATATATATATATATATATAAAGTCCATAACAAACAGTATATAACATATAGTCCATGAAATAGTCAAATTATACATAGCCCATGTTCAATAACCTATCACATACTATCTCTATCATCAAGAGTCCTCTTCACACGATGCGAACTACTCAGATGACCTGAATCACTCTGCAAAAGAGAAAGATTTAGATGAAATTAGATGTAAGATGATAAGGAAATCTAATTTAATGACAATTTTCAAATTTATAATTTATCATAAAATTAAATTACCGTGTGAGGCTGAGAGGCATGCTCTGGTGCACCTGGACCTGTGTCTCCATGCTCTGAATCAATCTATTTAATACAAGAGAAAGTTCAAGTTGAAATTAGATATACTTGACGATTTTAAAAATGATTTAATTCAATTTAATTTATAAGAACTATCATATTTAAAAATTATTATACCATAAGAGGAACTTGTTGTGAATCCTCTATTCCAGGACCTGTCTCTACAGGCTTAGCTCCATGACATGTATCGAGCTATAAAAGAAAAAAGAATTTTGAATGTACATGTCAACATATATATATATATATATATATATATATATATATATATATATATATATCAAGAAATTTACTTTAAGTTCACAACGTATATTTTAATTGTTCAATTTAAATATAATCTAAATTTTAAATTATATCGTATCAGGCTGCCCATCTCCTCTATCCTCCTGCTCTGCATGTGTTGTGTGTTGATGAAACGTGTCACTAACAAGCTCCTACAATGTCATTTATATTTAAGTTAGCACATGTGTGTACAAATTAGGTTTTAAAACATATATATATATATAATTGACTTGTGTACATGTTAAATACATTTTTCAACAACCTGAAATGCAGTCGACTCCTGATATAAACTTGGATTATCCAAGTGTGCTACAATGCCCATCCTCATAGTTGTGTCAACCTGCATAGACATATTTATAAAATATTAAATAGTACATGTGCACGTTTTTAGATACACTGATATCAAAATAGAAAAATTTAAGTATATATATAGTTTTTTAAAACAATATACATACTGTAAGAGTGTCATGTGAGATGCCCAATGATGGAGGAGTGCTCGAGACACCCTGAGATGGAGGATTCAATGTGGAAGAACCCTGAACTAGTTCATAAATAAGTTCATAAATATTTAATTGTACACACATTCAAGACTAAATTTTACAAATTTACAAATCATTGAAAATGTACCCCAAATGGATGCCTGAGATGAATAGGTGTCGATGAAAAATTAATTCGATCAATGGTGACCCCTGTTGCCATCATCTACACCAAACAAACCAAACAATTCAATTGTTAAAATATTACAATTTAATTGATCATCTATATGTTGATTAAAAACACGTGGTTAAAAAATTGTTTTAAATTCAACATGTGTACATAACCTATATATACCTGTGTCGAATGATCAGTGGGATGATCCTCAGCAAATAGATAATTGACAAATGATTCAGTGCCCACATTATCAGATGATGCATGTGTAGCTAAAGTGGGTGCAACTGCCTGATCAGGTCCATAACACAACTGATTGCAACTCATACATGTATGAGGCATCGACACATGTGGAGTGGCACTAGGACCACTTCCATCATCAACTCCTCCATGCTCTCTAACTCGAGCTACCATCATAGAAGTCTGCTCATGTAGGCTACCTGAGAGTGCACTCAATGTGCCTAGTGTGGATACCACTGCACGATGCTCGAAGGGTGAAGGAATGGCAGCAACAGGAGGGTCAATAAGAGGTTGAACAGGCACCAATTGTTGGGGATCAACCCGTGCCCCCAACCTCTGTTGTGGCATGCCACCACCAACACCCTGGAATGATCTAAAATCAAAGTAGTTGGGTTTTTTATTCATAACAAACTCTACATATAATTTTCTCAAAAAATATAAAGGAACCTCACAATTAGCATGAGGTGGATAATCAAACACCATCCACCATCTATCCCAAAAATTGGCAGACATTCCTTCATGCCTACACCACCTGATTGATATTCTTTTCTTAGTTGTAGGAATAGGTTCATTTGTAATGGGATGTCTAAAATATTGTGCTAATTGAGCTTTTGTGATTTTAAGATCCAAAATAGTCTTATAGGAGAGGCCATCAGCATAAAATTGGCGCCTCTCCTCTCTCCATTTCTGGAATCCATCAAAATCCGAGTCAATAGACCTCATAGAATCTACAATGTTTTACATCAAAGATGCAAAACGTACTACATGAGGTGGCATGAATTGTTCATTGCGAATGGAATTTAGTTTTTCTTGTATCGAATCCATATTTTCATTTATTATGGCTCGCAAGCGAGCCTGGTTAGTTCCAGGTGGGGGTGGAGGTGGAGGTGGAGGTAGGTCATCTGCAGGTGGGGCATTTGGAGTTGGGGGTGCGGGTGTGGGTGCGGGTGGGGGTGGGGGTGGGGTGCAGCCGGATCATCTTGTGCATTAAGGAAGTCCTCAACATCAAAGTGAATATCATCTAGATTCATGATGTATATATAAAAATCTAGATATGAACCTGCATATATATACATATAAACATACAAACTTCAGTACAAATTTAAAATTAAATCAAGAATATATATATATGTTTCAAGAAATTACACTTGAAATAAATTTAAGTTAAACATACAAATAATGTATACATGCATGTACAAATTTCAAAATGTAAGAGAGCTATTAGGACTACCTAAATGATTGATACAATGGGAAAGGTGACCCATCTTAATGTATAATGTGCATTTAAGCAAGGAAACTTCTCTGGACAATCATCATGTATTTCTTAAATGTGAATATGCATCCCAAATTTTGGACTATTTTAAAGAAATATGGTGCATTTAGGAACTTGGTGATTGTTGGGGTAAAGAGGAATATATGATCATGCTAGAAGAGGCACGGATTAGGCTCATAATTGGCCAAGGTTGCTTTGAATAAGGTTAAAACAAGGAGATACCCATGTTGATATTCACACCCTTTGGTCCACACCTACATTGGGATGGATTAAGCTTGAAATTTTGATGGGTAGCCAAGGGTAATCCTAGTGAAGCAGGAGGAGTATGTTTATTAAGAGATGATAAGGGAAAACCTCTACCTATCTTAAAGATTATGATTTTGGTGTCAAGAGCAATAATATGGTAGATTCTAGGGCCATGATATCCAGGGCCTCAAGATGACTTGGAAACTAAACAAGATATCCCTTAGTGTGGAAGGAGATTCCAAGATCAACATTGATCATATGAAAAAGCATAGATGAAGCTTGTGGTTATTGGAAACTATTATATTGGAAGCTAGAAACTTGATGAATACTTGTTTAAATCTAGATCTCCTTCAAACATATCAAAAGAAAAGGTAATTATATTCTAGACTAGTTAGGCCGATAATGGAAGAAATCATTAAATTGCTCCTAGACATCTAGCATTTGTTAGGAAGAATAATTTTTTTACATTCAACTCAATCCCTAAGTTGTGCCTCCATGCTATCAAATGTTACTTGTATCTACCTTCTATACAATGATATTGAAGGGGTAGAAGGTTAGGCTAAGGATTTCTATATTGCTACTTAGATAAATTCCACATCTTCAATGTGTGGCATGAGCATATGCACAAAGCCTTGGAGGATATTTCTAAGATAATGAAGATAAAACTTCATGTCTTGATGCTAAATTGGATGATTCTATCCACTATGAGAATTAAGATGAGGAGGATGTGGCATAAATCCCTCCTATCAAATTCGAACAATGTTAAAAATGTCAAGGAAGTGGTAGAGGCTTTGTAAGGCTTGTGTAATTTGTCCCACCACCCTAGGATAAAGTTTTTTATTTTATTAGTAATTCTAACACTACTTCAACTTATTACTCTAGGGTTAGGGCCACTATAATTTTCCCTACCACTATTGATTGAACAAAACTATACCATATATATTAAGTACTCTAGCTCAATGATCTTAAGATTAATGAAATTAGGACTAACTCTATCATCATTATGCTTAGATACACCCAACATGTTAATCAAGAACTTAATTACCTTCACAACCCTATTAGAATTGTATCACTCCTATTAGGGAGTGGACTTGAATGGGGAGAAAAGATTCTTTACCTCTTACGATTGTGACTTTGGGTTTGGCATGGTCAACTTGGAGAGGTTGTGTGGCATATCCCTATAAGAGGATGAAGGGTGATAGGAGGTTGTAGGATGGCTAAAAGCATTCACATGACGATAATGTTCAAGTTTAAATTTCAAGATATGCATCATGATCTACAAGGTTCTCTTGTTCAAAAGGTTCATCATATCCTAGACAAGGAACTCACAATCATTGGTACCAAATTCAAGACCTCCTATTACAAGTCTCCATATAACTTTAAACATAACACCTATAAACACAAAATTTATAGGGCTTGAATACAAGCCCGCCTCCCAGTTAGGAGACTTCCAAATAATTGGTGAACTCACATGCAATAAGGGAATAACACATGCATACAAAATATGTAGAAGAAATCCTTGTAGCATGACTCGTGATTAATTAAAGTTAGGGTTAAAGGGTTTCAATTAGGATTAGGCTTAGGGTTAGAATTGAGGTTAGGGTTAGAATTAGAATTCAAGGGTCACTAAATTAGGGTAAGTATTAGAGTTACAATTGTGGTTTGGGTTACGGCTAGAGTTAGGGTTACAATTACAATTACAAGTAGCTCGTTAGGGTTAGGGTTAGGGCTAGAGTTAGAGTTACAATTACAATTACAAGTAGAGTTAGGGTTAGGGTTATGATTAGGGTTATAATAAGGGTTAGGGTTTGAATTGCATATAGAATTAGGGTTAGGTTTAGGGTTAGAATTAGTGTTAGGGTTAGGGTTGGAATTGCATATAGAATTAGGGTTCAATCTAGCTAGACATAGATAAATTAGTCAAGATGGTTCTAGCTCAATTTTGTTTCCTATTTCCTAGAAAATGCAAAACTATTGTTTTCTATTTAGTTGTTAGTCCCAACTCTTTCCTTTTAAGAAGTATATCAAATCTAATGTAGTAGTAGATACTTCTACATATACAAGTTTCTGTTAGGAGAAAATATATTTTGCCAAATTTGTATAGAGTTGTCTATAGTGTGTTCTAGGGTAATCAAATGATGTAAGTCACAATTTAGAGGGTTGAGGGATAAGTTTGTGTTGAGTCTATAGGAGGTGTTTTCTTACATAGACCGAGCTCCATAATCTAGGTGTCTCCATGTCTAACTCAAATGTTTCAACTTGGTCCATATTATATCTAGATTAATGATAAAATTTTATATATATGGCTATGCACAAGATCCACAATCATATCAATGTTTGGTAGAGAAAAGTTATCTAAGTTGGGGTAGATCCTTTTTTGATGTCTCAAAAGTTAGTGCAAACATGAATTCCCTTAGTTTTCTTGTTAACTAAGACCACATTAGATCTACCCATTTAGGATAAGTAATAGTCTGAATGAACCCTGGACATCCAAGAGTTTATACAATTCTTCTATGACCACGAGGGCTACTTGGGGGTGCATTTTGCGTAGCTTTTATTGAATAGGTTTGGCATTGAGGTGAACGACAAGATGATGCATGACTTTAAAGATGGAGTCTCAAGGCATATCACCATAAGACCACATGAAGAAATCAACGTAATCTTTAACATGGTGACATGGTTATATATGCCTTCTTTGATGTCAAGGTCCAGTGGAGCTACTATCTTAGAGAGTTTAGGGTCCAAGCTTCTATTCACAGGTTGATGTTTATAGCATCCTCAACAAGGAGAGGGGAGTCATGTCTTGTATCTGAGTGGTATCTAATCGAAGGTGAAGTTTGTCAAATTGAGGAGCTCTTGGGAAGTGTCTATTTTTATTGTATCATTTTAATCGATCACAAGTTTCTTCTTATATCTTGTTGCTATTCTGCCTAGACTAGGGTGCCTTAGGACTAAAGGGTTCTTTCTTTCTCTCCAAAATAAGCATATGTAGGTGTTAAGTATGGTGGAAAAATCTTTCTTATGATTACAATGGGGATGTGGTCTTGACACTTCATAAGATTCATGATGACTTCATCATTTTGGAAAACATCAAATCATAAAGGGTCGTGTTGGTCCCAATCGATAAGCTCAAGGTATTATAGGTCTAAGGAGATGGTGAGGATAGTGACCTATCATGAAAGAGGTTAGTGGTGGAAAGATCTTCGTAAGGATCATGAGTGAAGCCTACATCAATGTCATTAAGATTAGGGAAAGCATTACCAATGAGGTTGAGCTCGTATCACAATTAACATCACGATGTTCATTCCAGGGGCATAACCTAGCTAGTGAGGATAGCTACTTGAGTATATCAAAAGTTACATAAATGTTGGCTTCATTTCATTCTTGATTAGTTGGCTATCACAAAAACTATAAAATTTTCTCAATTCTTGATTAGTTGGTTGTCTCTAAATGTTTGATTATGAAGGATGTGATAACTTGGTTTTATTATGGTTTGTTGTAATTTTTTTACATGATAGTTAGCTATTGAATAATGCCTTTAAAATACAATGACATACATTGTTATTAGTAAATTTTATAAAAACCAAATATATATATCATCCCCATGCTATATAATTTTTGACAGTTTGTTCAAAATCTCTCCTTTCATATGATACAATCGTTTCAAAATTTCAATTGTATTTTACAGCTAAAATGTTTAAATACAGCTATTCAACACTCAAATTGAACTCAAATTTTGACAGTTTGTTCAAAATCTCTCCTTTCATATGATACAGTATTTTCAAAATTTCAATTGTATTTTACAGCTAAAATGTTTAAATACAGCTATTCAACACTCAAATTGAACTCAAATTTTGACAGTTTGTTCAAAATCTCTCCTTTCATATGATACAGTATTTTCAAAATTTCAATTGTATTTTACAGCTAAAATGTCTAAATATATCTATTCAATTCTCAATTTTAAACATAATTTTGACAGTTTGTTCAAATTCTATCCTTTTATATGATATAGTCTTTCAAAATTTTAATTGTATTTTACAACTAAACTGTCAAAAATCAACTACTGATTTCATAAACCCTAAACCCTAAATAACAATTCAAAATTTAAATTTTGATTGTATTTTACACCAAAACAAACAACGGAAGCTTAAAACAATTGATGGGTAATTTGTAGAAGTGGAAAAATCCACTTACCTGGTGGCTGGATGGTCTCTAAACTCGAGATTCCATTTTCGCCTATCGACTGTCGCTGTTGAAAATGGGCTCTCTGCCATTTTTTTTAAAATTTAATACTTTTCCAAAATGGGATCCCATTTTATGAAACGAGATCCTGTTATATAAAACGCGATCCCGTTATATAAAACAGGATCCCGTTTTGGAACGAGATCCTGTTTTTGCCCTCTAGGTTCAAGATCCCGCGAAAAAATGGGATCGCGTTTTTTGTTTTAGGCTCGGGATCCCGAGGCAAAACGGGAAAACGTGATCCCGTTTTATATAAACGGAATCCCATTTTATAGAAATGGGATCCTGTTTCTGGTTCCTCGATTTCAAATTTTTTTCCAACTCTGAAACTTCCACCTTAAGTGGACACAACTTCTTGCATTTACCTAGTTGGAAAATCTATATGAAGGAGATAAATCTATAAAGAGTGCCAAATTGCAGGGACTGAAAGCTAAATATGAAGGTTTAAAGATGAGTGAAGATGAAAACATAACATCCTACATGCAAAAGGTTGATGAACTTGTCACTGGAATCAAAGCTATGGGAGGAACTATTGAGAAGGAAGTTGTGATGAAAATTCTTAGGTCATTACCTAAATCCTACAGTCATAAGGTAGCTGCAATTGAAGAAGTAATGACTATGAAAGAGGTCACCAAGGATCAGTTGCTAGGAAAGCTTATAGCCTTTGAGATGAGAGAACTAGGTGATGCTTTGCCGAAGATTGAGACTACTTTCAAATCCAGTACTTTAGAGATGATCTCCAAAGCTGAAAAGTACAGGGTGGAACCTGATGATGAGCTTGATGAAATTGAAGCAAACTTTGTTGATAGACTGCAAAGAGGTTCTCGTAAGTTCAAAGGCAAATTATCTTTCAAATGTTTTACATGTGGTAAGGTTGGTAACTATGCTTCTAGATGTCCTAAAAGAATTTGAGAATAGACCTAGGGTTCCAAAGAAATGCTACTAGGTTAGAGTTCTTGATGATGAAGGTGTGACAGATGATGAATTTGATGATGCTAGTACTAGTGCAAATGAGTGCTTCTTTATTGCAATTAAAGAAAAACCTGTGTCTACTAATCCTGCTAGCTGTGTGAAGGAAGAAAAACCAGTGGAAGAAAGTGCTTTGGTTGTTCAGGTTGAGAAAGATAAGGATGAATGGATTATTGATAGTGGATGCTCACATCAAATGACCAGTGACAAAAGTAAGTTTGTGAATTTGAAAAAGTATGATGGAGGACTGGTTAGGTTTGGAGATAATGTAGCCAATAAGATTTGTGGAAAAAGATCTATTTCTTCTGATGGAAAGCACAATACTCATAATGTCCTATATGTGAAGGGTTTGAAGCATAATCTTTTGAGTGTTGGTCAAATGTGTGACAAAGGTTATGATCTGAGATTTAAAGACAATGGTTACAAGATCATGGAAAGCTCCAGAACAGTGATTGCTACCGGTAAGAAGACCAGAGGTAACATTTACCAATTAAGAGGAACTAATAATTACTATCTATTGGCTTAGATAGATGAGAGTTGCTTGTGGCATAGAAGGATGTGTCATATCAATTTTGATAATTTGATGAAGATAAGCTCTACATAGGTTGTAAGAGATCTGCCAAAACTTGTGAAGCCAACCAACACCATTTGCAAGGAGTGTCAATTTGGGAAACAAACAAAAACAAGTTTCAAAAGCAAACAATAATTCTCTGCTAGATTGTTGGAGCTAGTACATATAGATTTGTGTGGTCCCACAAGAACAAAAAACCTGCAAGGTGATAGGTATTTTATGTTGCTTATTGATGACTATTCTAGAATGACTTGGGTTACTTTTCTAAAAGAAAAATCTAAAGCCCTAGACAAGTTCAAAGTTTTCCAGGCAATGGTTGAGAATGAGTTAGAGTTGAGGATCAAATACTTGAGGTCTGATAGAGGAGGTGAGTTCACATCAAAATTCAATATTTTGTGAGAAGAACAAGGGATAAAAAGATAATTGTCTACACCTAGAACTCCTCAGCAGAATGGTGTTGTTGAAAGGAAAAATAGGACAGTTCAAGAGGCTGCTAGGACTATGTTGAAGGAAGCTGACCTACTAGAAGTATACTAGAGAGAAGCCATACATACTACTATGTACATCCTAAACAGAGTTCAAGTTAAAGGTAACAATGCTAAAACTCCTTATGAATTATGGTATGGAAGAACTCCTATAGTGAGATATTTCAAAGTTTTTGGTAGCAAATGTTATATCAGAAGAGAAGAAGATCTAGGAAAATTTGATGCTAGGTGTGATGGATGAATCTTCCTTGGATACTCTACCAAGAGTAAGGCCTATCGGTGCTACAATAAGAGATTGAATAAGATCATTGAGAGTGCTAATGTGAAGGTTGATGAAGACAAGGAAAGATTAGCAGATTTGAGTGGCTATGAATTAGATGAACTTGCTACTATAACAAATGAAGAAAAATTTAAACAAGAAGATAGTCAAGATGAAGAAGAAAAGGCTCTAGAAAGTGCTGCTAAGACACCCAGATATGTAAGAATCAATCATTCTAAATATTAGATTATAGGGGACACGAGAAAAGGGGTATTGACAAGGAAACGAGTTGTAGAAGAACAAGTGAATTACAGTTTTCTTTCAAAAGTTGAACCTAAACTTTGAATGAAGCATGCAATAATGAAAATTGGGTAAAAGCTATGGAAGAGGAACTGATGCATATAGAAAAGAATCAAACTTGGGAACTGGTTCCTAGACCTACTGATAAGAATGTGATTGGCACCAAATGGGTTTTCAAAAACAAGATGAATGAGAATGGAGAAGTAGTAAGGAACAAAGAAAGATTGGTTTGCAAAGGATACTCTCAGGTTGAAGGAATGGATTTTGAGGAAACCTATGCTCCTATGGCAAGAATTGAAGCAATTAGAATGTTTTTGGCATTTGCAGCATTCAAAGACTTCAAAGTGTATCAGATGGATGTTAAGTCTACATTTTTGAATGGTGAGTTGGAACAAGAGGTCTAAATTGAACAACCGAAAGGGTGCCAATTATCAAAACAAGGTGATATGGTGTGCAAATTAAAGAAATCCTTGTATAGACTAAAGCAAGCCCCCAGAGCCTGGTATGCAAGGCTAGACAAGTACTTGTTGCAATTAGGGTTTAGTAAAGGAACTGCAAACAACAATCTGTATTTCAAAATCAATCATAATCAGATCATGATTGTTGTAGTCTTTGTTGATGATATTATCTTTGGAGGGAATGAAGGTATGTGCATGAAGTTTGTAGGTGAAATACAAAATGAGTTTGAGATGTCTATGTTTGGTGAAATAAACTTCTTTTTGGGTCTGCAAATTAATCAATCAAATACAGGAATCTTCATATCTCAGTCTAAGTATGTGAAAGAGTTGTTGAAGAAGTTTGGGATGGAAGACTCTAAACTAGTATGTACTCACGCAAGACTGATCAGAAAAGGTATAGATTCATGATTGGAGGATTGCTTTATCTAACTCAAACCAAACCTAATATAATGCATGTAGTTTGTCTTGTTGCAAGATTTCAACCTGATCCAAGAGAGTCACATGTGATGGCAGTTAAGAGAATCTTGAGGTATTTAAAAGCACACCAGATCATGGCTTATGGTATCCAAAAGATAATGATTTCAGTCTCAGTGCTTATACCGATGTAGATTGGGCTAGAGATGTTGATGACAGAAAAAGTACAAGTGGAGGCACTTTCTTCTTGGGTAATAAATTAGTTTCATGGTTGCGCAAGAAGCAAGATTCAATCTCTTTGTCAACTATAGATGCAGAGTATATTGCAGCAACATGTTGTTGTACTCAAGTGTTATTAATGAAGTAGACCTTGAAGGACACAAGAGTTGCGTATGAAGATCTAGTTGCAATCTTCTATAACAATACAAGTGCTATAAAAATTTCAAAGAACTCAGTGATGCACTCAAGAACAAAGCATATATCTATAAGCTATCACTTTCTGAGAGAAAAGGTGATAGAGAATGAAGTAAAGTTGGAATATGTGTCCACAAAGGATTAGATTGTAGATATTTTTACTAAGCCTCTGCCTAAGGATACTTTTGTGTATCTCAGAGAAAAGTTAGGGGTCATTACCCCTCCTGCTCTGAACTAAGATGCATAGGAATGCATTAGTCCAGTGGTGCTCAAAGTCTCATTCTTTGATCTGGATTGATGTTTTGAGGGCTACCTCTCAAGGGGAGTAGCTAGATGCTCTTGATAAAGAAAGTGTTGATAACAAAGAAAGTTTAATTGGATCAGAGCAGCAGCATGCAAGTATGTGCCCTTTGCCATTGATGTCAAAGGGGGAGAGAAATCACATGAAAAACTCAGAGAAGAAAGAGTAAAGATGTGTAAAGAGAAAGGGGAGAATCTTGTCTTGATGGTCCTTACAATTTTTCACATCATATGTTGCCATCAGTGATAAAGGGGGAGATTGTTGTAAGTATGTGCCTAACCGGTGTTGTCATTGATGCCAACATATCAGTGTTGTCATTGGTGTCAATTGTGCTCTTGTTTTGATGCTTGCTAGATGTTTTATATTCACCTATATAAGTGTTGGAGATCCTAATATTGAGGATATTGAAAAAAATTTCTCCTCCAGTAGAAACAATGTGTTGCAGAGTATCTTTGTCTACAGAAGAATAGTCCAACAGATTGCTCAGTATTTCTTGTAGAATGAATATCTTTATCTATGGATTGGAAGTTATTTAGATACATGTCTGAAGATGCTATGTTCTAAGTTTGAGCCTCTGGTATGAAGATTTGAGTTAGTTATGTTCACCAGAGTGAAAACCACTTTCTTTGTATATTTGGTGGTGATAGGGAGAATGTAATATGTTTTGCATTCCTCCACAGTTAAGTATTTCAGTCTACAGTTCTGGAATCAAGTTGGTAATGATGATAAGTGCCTTCAACTCCAATGGTTCATGATTTGGTGGTCCACAAGCAATCTTTTCTTTATGAAAGTGGATGACAGTGTTGTTTAAGTGCTCCAATTTGAAGAATCCTTTTGACAAATTGGTTAGAGGTTGTGCAAATGTTCTTGGCGATTATAATGTGCTTGTGGATGTCTCCTAATTGTGTTCCTACCTTTGGATTGGTCCGTAAAGAGAAATTCAGATCATGGATGAAGACTGTTCTTAGAAGACTTAGTGTTGACACCAGTCTTGGTTGACTTGGTTGTTTTCACTACTTGTGGAGATGCATTGAAGATTGTGGAAGCGTGTCGTGGCATGGAAGATTGTATTTGAAATGCCAACCTTCAAGCCAAAGCAATATAAGTACCCATTTTTACCATTTTTGAGTGCCCATTTGGCCAATATGATGATTAAAAAAGTTTTGTGGTCATTAGAATCCATTGGCAGACTTTTATTTCATGTTTTTCTAGCCTTTTTTGCAAAAAAGCAAAATTTTTGGGGGTCACAGACTTTTCATGTGTAGTAGCATTAATTATCATAAAATGTGCCAAAAATTAACACAAACTTGATAAAATATTCATCATGATGTGACAACTAGTTGTGCAATTCAAATCCATCAAGAAAATCCCATTTGTACCTTGAAAAACTCAAATTTTGGGCCAAAATGTCAAAAAGCGTGAGTTTTTGGGGTTATTGACCTTAGCACTGATTTTAGGTGTCACTGACTGAAAGTTAGTTGGAGGTGATTTTAGTGCAAGGTTAATCAGAGTCTAGTTTAGAGCAAAATGTAAAAGCGCTACTTTTGACCATCACCGACTTGCGCAGATTTCAGTGGGTACTGACTAAAAGTCGGTTGGAAGTGATTTCTACATAGGTCAGAGAGGCCTATTTTTAGCGTAAAATGTTCTATGTGTAGCTGGCAGGGAATTTGGTACCATCAGACCTAGCGCAAGTTTTGAAGGTGTTCGACCAAAGTCCGTTGGTGGTGATTTTTGTACAAGTTAGACAAGGCCTATTTTAGCGCTCTTTGTAGTTGGGGTCATTTTTGGTGCTAGATTTTGAATTGGCCAAGGTGAAAGTATATTTAAATAATATATTTAAGTATAACTCATACTTTAAATATTTTGAAATATACTTTTAGGATGTTTGAGATGGGTTCCAGATCCATAGGATTTCATATGCAAATTCTAGAATTTTAAAATTCCACCAGATTTCAAACTTAGCCATTTTTCAAGATTTTTAGGGTTTCAGACTTAGCCAAATCAGGTCTTTAGAACCATGTGTCAGGATGAAAGTATGTGAACCTCGTAGTGAAATCTTGTGGAATTTGACATGATTTTGCAACTTTAAGCCTGGAAACTAGGAATTTCAACATGAAACATCCTACATAAGCAATTTTAAGGGCAATATCCAATGACATGGGATTTTGGAGCAAAATGTAGTAACACCTAATTTCAATGCAGAAGGCAACAAATGGCTATCTTTTAAGCACAAGACCACCCAAGACACTTCCAAATCAAACACAAAAGACATCAAATCACTTCAATCATGCAAAATACTCAAATATGGAACAAATCATGCACTCTAAGCACAAATTCACTTTTTCATCATCATAAGGCAAAAAGGTTGAGACTTCAAGACAAAGCAAAAGAGGGGGTCTCCATTTGGCAAAATGGGGTGTGTGTAAGGCACTACACAATCCACAATCCAACCAAGGAATCAAGCAATCTAGGTGACTTTGATTTTGATTTGCATTCATTTTGTGTCATTTAGATGGATTCTTTGAAGGTGGTAGGATTAGATTTGATTTGTAATGCTTGATCTTATAAACCTGATTTTTCCTGCATACACATTTTGGCACGCCCAGTGGGACCCACATCCTTGATTAACATTTTCATTTTTGAAAGTTTTTGTGAAGTTTAGATATGCAGAGCACATTTGATCCATAGATCGTCATACTTGAATGACAGAAAATCATGTTTGCATGGATCCCGACCATAGTTGATACGTAGAAAATCATGTTTGCATTATCCCTAGTCATATTTGGTCTTTAGGAAGTCATATTTGATCAATAGTGGCTTGCATCTGGTCATTTAGGGGTTTGGTCATGTTTTTCTATCCTTGTAGGGTCTTTTAGGGCTTTTAGCTTATTTTTTGTATCAAGTTTTGGGTTGCAAGATGGTTTATTTCCTAACCCTAGGTGGTTTTTTCATCCCTAAGCTAGTTTATTTAGCATTTTTTATCTGTCCTTGATCTAATCACATCAATTAGATAGATCTGGGTCTTTGTATTGCACTATATAGGGGTAAGTGCAAGAAGATGGGGGGCCAAAAAGTGGCCAAATTAATTTTAAAAGAAATTAAGTCATAACGCGAGCACGTTATAACGCGCTCGCGTTATGACTTACTATAAATATAAAAAAAAGCATTCCAATTTCATTTCTTTCTATTTTCTCCTCTGCCCGCGGCTTCCAAACCCTTAAAAGCGCGCTCGCGTTTTGCAAAACACCAATCAACATAAAAAGCTTATCGATTCATCGCCAAAATGCCGCCGCGACGTCAAGCACACCAAAGGGGTTAGTTATCTTTTTTTTTGTTTGAATGTGTTTCTAAATAGGTAGGTTTTTGTTGATTTTTTATGTATATTTCGTTAATTGTCAGGAAATGTTAATGCACCTCCTCCTCCTCCTCCAAATCCACAAAATCCTGAGGAGGAAATACCTGCAGAACAACAACCTCCTCCATTCATTCCTTGACATGCCCTTGGAACACAAGATAATATAATGGGGCAAATTGAAAACAACAAAAAGGAAATTGAAGATATAATTGCAAGGTTGAAAGATCCTTCCACTTCAACCTTGCATAGGTCCACGCTTGCCGAATCTCTTGAGTCTATGTTATCAAATGTAGATTCAATTAGCAAGCAAATAACTAGTTGGATGGATAAAAAGAGAGCATTTAAAGATTACTATGTAGACAAGCTGTCATACCAAGATGTCAAAAAATTACAAATTACAAAATTAGACTTGTGTTCAATTTTCACAAACCCACAAACAAATTAACCTCCACCCATTACATGCAAGAGGTTCCCTATCCATTGGTGCAACAACCAAGTGATAAGGGACAATTTCAGGCAGAGGTGGTGGATAGTTTTTGACCATCCTCCATGCAATAATAATGAGGTCTCGCAATACTTTTTGAGGAAACTCTACTGCGAGTTTGTCCTCAATAAAGTGCCAAACTATTTTGATATGCGAGACTTCCAGGGTAGAGGTGGGGGGTCAACACAAGATAGACCAGGGGCACACCTTGACCCACAACGAGTAGTGAGATGAGTAACCAGCAGACCAGCCCACGAGCATGTTTCTATCCCTTCCATTGTGAAGGAGAGTGTTGAGGTTGATACACTTTAGTCGATTAGTGCCTTGACCTAGAGCATCATAGAGCATGCCGGTCCTGCAACACAGAGTGGGTTGGGAGATAGTGCGAGGAGTAGGGTCCCACTGCATACTTGTTAGGCTTGTGGGTCAGCCTGTGGTTATGACCCCATGGACAGTTAGGACGCAGGTGCACAGGTTACATCTATAGCTGAGTAGATGGTGATGACAGATACCCTCCTGAGTGAGACTTTCGGCCTTGATACTCAAGTAAATATTAGCAAGTTTATTGAATTTAATTTATTAAATTTTATTTTTGAAATACAAGATTAACTAATTTAAATTGATGATTTTAATGAAATTTTAGGGTCATAGCGTCGATGTAGTTTTCAGTGGTTCTCCACCTGCATTTTTCACTAGATCATCTACTATCGAGGTATGTAACTAGTAAATAATTATAAATATTACATGTGAATAGCATCGTTATATGAATGGTATTCTAATTTCTAATTTTGGATGTTGAATAGGTTAATACTGTAGATTTCATGGCAACACCTACTAGCGGTGGTGGACTTCAAAGCTTTACGGAGGTAATAAAATAAATAGTTTAATGAATGAATTGTACTTACTAAATTTTTGTATGTGATTTGTGTGCTTTATTATGTGTACTTCCATGTTTAGATGAATGTGTGTGTATGTTAGGAGCCATGATTTGCATCACTATTATAGTTTTCGTAATTGAATAATGTTGTTTTATTTCCAGATGATGCAAGCTGCGGAGACACCTCCCCATGTTCATAGGGCAATGGAGCAGGGTGTGGCCTCTGCGATTCATAGCTCCATGGCATTGACAGGGGTATGAGGCAGATTAGTAAATTTCAATTTACATTCATTATTATAGTTGTCTATTTTTGAAAAATCAAAAGATTATTGATTTGAAGTTTAATTTCTATCTGGATGGTTTCTATAAGACATGACATCACCAGGGCCTATTCCTGCTACTGAGGCAAGTGAGGAGATAGATTATATGTTAGCGGTAAGTGATTATTTTGTTAAATGTTTCATTTTTCATAACATGTAATTTCTATATATTAATGTTTATACTTTTTATTGTAACAGGTAAAGATGCAAGAAGACCTAAATAGGAGGAGTAGCCCTCGGGTTCGTAGTAGACCACCCACATGCGCATCTCCATCCCCTAGAAGATCAAAGGCTGCTTGTGATTTATTCTCTTCACCAGCCAGAGGGGAATGACTTTTTATTGTGTTCCTTTGTTGTATGCCTATATGGCATTTGTGGACATATATTTTGTATTGTACATAGTTGACATTGTATGCCTATATGGCATTCTTGTAAGCCTATATGGCTATTTTGTATATATGTTATACTTATATCGACAGATATTGATGTATGCCTATATGGATATTTGGTTAATACAAATTTTTTTTATTGATGGCGTCCATACTTGTATTATAAATCCACGTTTGAATGGATATTTGTAGATGGCTACTTCAAATATTTAAAGTCCGATTGTATTACATAGGATGTTTGCATTTTCTTTGATAGGCTTGATAGGCCATGGATTAAATGATGGTGTTTGATGGAAAAGTATGGTACTAGAAGACTCTAGTTCATTCTTAATAGGCTTGTGATTGATAATATCTTTGCATGATTGCACTTGATCTTAGATCATGGGCATGTTGTTAGGATTTTGATTGCATTGTGGTGTTTGATGGATAGGCATGGTACTATGTGACTTTTGGATAGGCTTGGGAGAGGTACACTAATTGAATTTGTGATTTCTAGTTTGAGATTTTTCCTCCACTAGAAGTCCTTGGAGGAAATCTAAAAAGGATGATTTGGATGTAGTGGGTTTGGATTGATGGGATAAGTTGGAATGTAAGGATTATGAGATGGAGGATTTGAATAGGATACATAGGATAAATAGTTCTCACATGCTGTTGGGATTGGAGATATGAATTGAATATGAGGACCTTGGTCTAAAGTGGTTCTTCCCTTACCAAAGGTACCATAAGGATGGCCATTAGATGTGTATTTAGGATTGGCATGATAGCTAGTGCTAGTCATTTCTTGTTTGAAATATTCTTGCATGTTCATGAGTGGGAGATGAAAGTTTATAGAAAGTTTGCATGTAATGATCTCAGAGTTAATGCTATTGTCATCTTGATATCATCTTGATCTACAAGACTATCATCATCATCATTGTCAAAGGGATTTTTTGATTGATTTGGATAAAAGATCTCATTTAAAGGATGCATGGTTTGAGGACCTATTTTGATTTGTGATTTTGGGTTTTGCATGAGCCTCACACAAGGTAATAGGCATAGGGTTTTTATCTTGCATAATGTTTTTTTCAAACCAGGGGTCTATGATGGAAATGATTAAGGATGATAGAATGTTTGGATTTTGGACTTTGAGATGTTTATGGTTGTAAATTTTTATTGTTTGGAATCAAATTTTATTAAATGGTTGTTTGAAAGAGGACACATCAAACACAACAATAAGATTGGTTTAAGTATGGATGCAAATGATGTTTACTAGTTTATTAAATGAAGACACATCAGGTACATTAATTGCCTATTCTATTGAAGTGGGTGTATCAATCTCCATAGGCTTAGCAATATTCTGGTTTGAGGACATGGTTGATACATGGTGAGACTAGGAGTCTTGTTTCAGTGGGATTTGAGCATAGGTATAGCAATGATGATAATTATGGTGTCATGGATATGTAGGTACATTTGAGCATTGGCAAGACTTGACCATGTTTGTAGTTGATAGGTATGGGTTATGATGTTTGATTCATGATTATAGGTGGTGTTGTGGTTTACTTTTAGCACATTGTTGTTATCTCTTAGATGCTTGATTAGTTCCTTAAGTATGGTTACTCATTTGTAAACTTGTTTGGAAAGTTGAATCTATGATTGATTTGGTGAAGTCTATAAGTTATATTATTTGATATCTCAGTTTGGAAGTTACTAATGTGATGATGATTTTGCATGTTTTCAATGGTTGGGATCTACAAGTTATGCATTTTTTTGGGATGCACACCTCATTGATTGTAGTGGGATGACTTGAATGCATATTGCCTATATCCACGGGATTGATGCAGTGTTGATGTAGACTTTGTTAGTTTTCCTTGTCTATGCTCATTTGCGCATTGGTATGTTGCATTGGGATGAGAGGATGGATGATGAGAATGATTGGATAGTTGGTTATTGGGACTTGTAGCATGTTTATCATGATGTCATGGATATCTTAGTTGCATAGTTTAGTGTGAGCTTTTGACAGTAATGATGGTTTATCTTCTTAGATTGGAGATCTTGGTTCTACTTTGGAGTTATTAGTATTATAGTTGAGTGTGTGTGGACCATGGTGATCTTCATTTAGGAGATGGTTATCACAATGCCATGTGTATTTCATATCATGGTTCAGTGGGAGCTTTGATAGTGATGTGTATTCGTCACCTAGTGATGGATGATCTTATATAGTGGTTGGGTGTAATGGACAAACTCTTGGATTATGATTATTATTTGTAGTGAGAGTGCTTTGACATCTTGGCTACTATTTTTAGGAGATGGTTATCTTCATGTGGTTGTAGATGTTGATCCTTGGTTTAGAGGTGTTTGGTAGTGTGTCTTGGTGGACTCTTGATTCTAGATTAGAGTATTAGCATGATACAAGTTATCTTAATACTAGGATGTCTGTATTGGTGCATGTGATCTTCTAGGAGGAGATGTTAGATCATGATGTCATGTTTGGATACCTAATTTTGTAGTTGGAGTTTTGACAGTGGTCTTGTTGGTTCTCTTGGTATTGAGTACATTGGTCATGTGCTTGGGAGCTTCATGATAATGTGGTGTTGCATTTGGAGCTTAACATGGATTGATTGGTTGTAGGTTCTCATACATACTTCGAGACTTGGGTGAGGCTAGAGTTCTCTTGGGATTAGAGACACTTGTTGAGATGGTTACACTTTAGAGGTTTTAGCAGGAAGGCCAAGGAGACTTTCACTTAGATATGGGCGTGAGTTAATTATGGAACTAGAGAAGATTCTTATTGGAGAGAGTCATTGTGGCTTGGTGTATCTTCGAGGAGCATTCTCATTCCCCACTCTTGGTCTACTCATCAGACTATCATCTAAGAGCTATTTCCCATCCTTTAGATGAATTTTTTTAATGCTTTATCTTCTCATGGTTATGGATCTTGAGCTATGGTTATTGGTTCTAGAGGGTTCATTTGAGGGGTGTCTCTAAACATGCTTTTTCTCAGGCGCTAAACTAGAGTTGTCTAGATGCACAAGTGCGCCTCCCTCAATGAAGTTAATTTTGTTAACTTAATTCATCCTAGTGACTCAAGGGGTTGTTATATTCTTTAGGCACAATCTTTCATAGACTAAAACATTCACTCCATGATAAGGTGCTCAAAGGAGGCTCTGGAGATGGAAAATGGCGCCTTAACTCACTTATGTAAATTTTGGATTTTTAGGCAATTGCAAGATGTCTTGGAGGGCTCAATTCTTCAAGGTGCCCATTTTGTTCACCACTTGTAGCATCACTTGTTCAAGGTGCATGTTTGGGATTCTCCGGCGTGATGTGTGATTTGGTCACAATAGGTGCCTAGAGTGAATAGGCTTTCATCCTGACTTAATACACTGCCTCCTGACAATTTTTGGGGCAGCAGAAAACCTTTCACCATGGGCAAATGTCTCAGAGATATAAAAAATTGAGAGAGGTTACTGTAGAGACACTCTACGTGATCACATTGCCTCAGACGGAATGTTTGTAAGTGACATGGTTTTTGAGTAACATCTTGTCAAAGATTTCTGCCTTTTTGCACTTTGGACTCTTCAGGGATATCGTCGGTATAATGTAGCTCAGACTGTTTCGACATGTTTGGGTGAAAAACAGGACCTGCCTAGCGTAAATGTACCCATTCAGATGCATTGGAATAGTTAGTTTGGTCGCATCAGGAGCAAAACAAAAGTTACACCCCTTTGCAACTTTACACTGCCTCCTTCTGACAATTTTTGGGGCAGCAGAAAACCTTTCACCACGGGCAAATGTCTTAGAGATATAAAAAATTGAGAGAGGTTATTGTAAAGGCACTCTACGTGATCGTGTTGCCTTAGATAGAATGTTTGTAAGTGACACAGTTTTCAAGTAACATCTCATCAAAGATTTCTACCTTTTTGCACTTTGGACTCTTTAGGGATATCGTCGGTACAATGTAGCTCAGACTGTTTCGACATGTTTGGGTGAAAAACAGGACCATGCCTAGCATAAATGTACCCATTCAGATGCATTGGAATAGTCAATTTGGTCGCATCAGGAGCAAGACGAAAGTTACACCCCTTTGCAACTTTACACTGCCTCCTTATGACGATTTTTGGGGCAGCAGAAAACCTTTCACCATGGGCAAATGCCTTAGAGATATAAAAAACTGAGAGAGGTTATTGTAGAGGCACTCTACATGATCATGTTCCCTTAGACAGAATGTTTCTAAGTGACATGATTTTTGAGTCACATCTCATCAAAGATTGCTACCTTTTTGCACTTTGGACTCTTTAGGGATATTGTGGGTAGAATGTAGCTCGGACTGTTTTGACATGTTTGGGTGAAAAAAAAGACAATACCTAGCGTAAATGTACCCATCCAGATGCATTGGAATAGTCAATTTGGTTGCATCAGGAGCAGGACTAAAGTTACACCCCTTTGCAACTTTACACTGCCTCCTTCTGATGATTTTTGGGGCAGCAGAAAACCTTTCACCACGGGAAAATGCCTCATAGATATAAAAAACTGAGAGAGGTTATTATAGAGGCACTCTACATGATCGCGTTGCCTTAGACAAAATGTTTGTAAGTGACACGATTTTCGAGTAACATCTTGTCAAAGATTGTTACCTTTTTGCACTTTGGACTCTTCAGGGATATCGTCGGTACAATGTAGCTCAAACTGTTTCGACATGTTTGGGTGAAAAAAAGGACCATGCCTAGTGTAAATGTACCCATTCAAATGCATTAGAATAGTCAGTTTGGTCGCATCAGGAGCAGGACAAAAGTTACACCCCTTTGCAACTTTACACTGCCTCCTAACGATTTTTGGGGCAGCAGAAAACCTTTCACCACAGGCAAATGCCTCAAAGATATAAAAAACTGAGAGAGGTTATTGTAGAGGAACTCTACATGATCGTGTTGCCTTAGACATAATGTTTCTAAGTGACACAATTTTTGAGTAACATCTCGTCAAAGATTGTTGCCTTTTTGCACTTTGGACTCTTTAGGGATATCATGGGTACAATGCAGCTCAGACTGTTTCGACATGTTTGGGTGAAAAAAAAGATAATGCCTAGCGTAAATGTACCCATCCAGATGCGTTGGAATAGTCAATTTGGTTGCATCAGGAGCAGGACAAAAGTTACACCCCTTTGCAACTTTACACTGCCTCCTTCTGACGATTTTTAGGGCAGAAGAAAACCTTTCACCACAGGCAAATGCCTCAGAGATATAAAAAACTGAGAGAGGTTATTGTAGAGGCACTCTATGTGATCGCGTTGCCTTAGACAGAATGTTTGTAAGTGACACGGTTTTTGAGTAACATCTTGTCAAAGATTGCTACCTTTTTGCACTTTGGACTCTTTAGGGATATCGTCGGTACAATGTAGCTTAGACTATTTCAACATGTTTGGGTGAAAAATAGGACCATGCCTAGCGTAAATGTACCCATCCGGACGCGTTGGAATAGTCAGTTTGGTCACATCACAAGCAGGATACCAAAAATGCAAAAGTTGCTTTGTGCAACTTGACAACATTGACACTTTTTTGCAACATGACTCAAAGTGACTTAAAATCACCTTGATTTTGGTGCCCAATGTACATTATAAAAGTTGAGTTGCTCCTTATCATTCAAACATCTTAGATGAGTGCATAGGAAAGGAAAAAGCTCTAAGTTTCATCATCATGAGCGCCTAATATCAAGAGACTTTAATGGCTCAAACCTTAGCATGGAGTCCTAAGGTGCTTTTCATGTCTCCTTTCATCCAGTTTGGCACCCTTATGTAGATTTTTCAACTTGATTTGATGCCTTGTATGTGAAGGAAGATCTAAAGGCATGAAAGTGGATGTCATATTGCAAGAGTTTGGATCATCAAAATTGAAAGAAATAAGTCTATTAAGCTTGGGCGCCCTTGGTCTTCTTTTCATTCATTATGAGCGCCTTTGGAGAATGGTATATAGGTCATCATCATGATTGGGTGCCCTGGATCCAGAGTGTTGGAGAGATCATCAAATGGTGTCTAGAGGAAGTAGGGTGAGTTATGAGTTTGGTCGCATCAGGAGTAGGACACCAAAAATGCATAACATGATGATGTAAAAATGTGTACATATGTGTAAAAATGTAGGAGGAAATAAAAAAAAGACAAACCTTACAAATTAATGTGCATACTTACAACTCAATGTAACATAACTTTACAAAATCAATGTGAATACTTACAAATTAATCCAATGAACCATCCAGGTCTGCTCTTCTCTTTATTGTGTCAAGTATTACTTCATGGTCAGACTCACACACCTTCCACAAGATTTTGTTCAAAGGTCTACCCCGATACTTTATCAAATGAACATTGGATGCCATGACAAGGTTTGAGTAATGAGGAATCTTCTGATGCGTGTCAAAGTCCTGAAATAGCCAAATATTAACACTCTTATGTGGGTACCTTCTAAGCCATGTTCCAGTAATAACCACTGATCCTGTAGGGTATTCGATGTTTTCTCCATCTGTAACAGGGGCTTCCAATTTCTTTTTGGCCCCAACATAATGACATAAGTAATAATCTGTTCCCTCTTCATTATCTTCATCTGCAATAACTACATATACGTGCCCTACATTGATATGTGTAGCAAATTAGATGAAATTAGTTAACATTACAAAAATACTACAAAGTAAGATGACATTACCTAGTTGAACTAGATGAAATTAGATGCATATACGTGCCCTATATTACCTAGTTGAAATAAATCTAATATGTGGTCAAAGTCAACTGACGATTCCATCTGTGTTAGTTCCAGTGCCGTCGGGGGTCGATACGTGTCAAGTGGGCTAAGATAACTTAACTGCCATTTGTCAACCCACTCCTTTGACTTGCACTCATCCCAGACTTGAATTGTACAGGAAGAACAAAAGCATGACATCTTTCGTGTATGGATACTCCATGAACCTGCAATTGAGCTTCTGAAAGAGGGCATCTCATTTGATCCTGTCAATGTACAACAATCCTCATATGGTGCAATGTTAGTATCATCTATCAACCAAAAAAATCTACGAACTAAAGACTTACCTTCATTACCTGGACCCATGGAAGCATTACACCACTTGACAATCAATTTTGCATCTATCAACTTTGCATTGTCTTTATACTTTAACTCTTCTCGTGCTATGGCTTTTTTGATACATGCTCCTGTACCATCATGCTCCCCCTTTTCATGCCCGGCCTCACAAAAGTTCCACATATGTTGAATACCTATAAAATTATGCCTCCTACTCAGCCAATAGAAATTCTATGAGTTCTTGAATTGTGATGCATAGTTATCCGACCATATGATATGCTGACTGAATTATATGCCCCTTCTAGCCAAATCATTATAGAACACCTGAAAGCAACCTTGTACGAACTCCATAGAATGCATGTGATCATCATTAATATAGAAATTATACTCCCTTATGATCTTTCTGTCATCCTCTGTACTATCATTCGCATGAATGAATGTGATGTGCACAAATATAGAAACCTGTGTGGAGTTGTAATATTGTGATTGCACCTCATGCTGTGGCTGTAGACTATAGTTCTCTACAAAGTCAACGACTGAAACAATGCTACCAACTGGAAATGTGTCCTTACATAACTTGAATTGCAAGTCCAACCATCGAGCTCTATGGGCACATCTTGCATACTCATACACTATGCTGTCACGAAATATAGGCATAAACTGATACACTAGAATCTTTTCAATAACTAATTCACACCTCTTTACTTCTTTACCATCTTTTGTATTGTATGCCACTGTTTTATACTTGCCAAACTCTACTAGTTCATTTCCAATTGCATGTGTTATTTCCATATGTTCACATATTGGCAAATGTTGCAAGCCACTGCAATGACGACATGTGCCATCCAAGCATAATTTCTTGTAGAATATTTGACCTTCCTCTCTTTCACATAAAATTCTTGATATGAAGTCTCTTGAAGATTTTGGTGGGGCACATATGGCACAACCCTGCAAATCATTGTTAGTATGCATATCTAAACATATAGACCTATAAGCATCAAAATGGTTAGAAAATTCAATATGTAATCTAAAACAACAAGTAGTGCATGTGTGATTTATCTTAACATAGAAAGGTTTTAGCAATTCAAAATATCTTTGACAAATTTTAATTTGAGGATACTTCTCTAGAAATTTACCATAAAACTGTGTTTGAGTCTCATCCAAAAAATGCTTTGGATGTGGCTCGCAGTTCTAACTATCGATTCTCCTTCTTACCACATCCCTTTGATTCAGAGATACCCTTGTGTAATTCTTCCAAAAGTCTTCAATTAGTGATCTCAATGCTTCAACAATTGGTTTATCTTTTCATGGTAGTCTCCCCGAGAACGCCTATAATTCATTGGCATTAGTGTCCTCAATTCTTTGGTGTCTTCCAATGGCTCTTGATAAAGTTTTCCTATTAATTCTCAATTCTTGACTTGTCTTTCTAATGAGACAAGCTTTCCTCATTTGACTACTTACTATAGTCAATGTAATCACACGCCGTGTTGCATTACTATCTTTTGTGTGTGAGGTGTTACCCACACTCTCATACGTACTCATTAGATTCTTGACAATAGATTTTTCACTTGAAGCCTCTGATGTTCTCAACCCAAGAATCTTCATGATAGACCTATACTTTATACTTCACATCATTTCATTGAATAGTTGACATCTTGCAGTCTCATTTAACTTTTCAAAGAACAATCTCCAAATCTTATTAGCATATCTTCTACAAGTGCGTTTTGGAATCTTACCTTCCATTGGCTGCAAAATATTCTCATCAATATCAATCAAATACTTTGGCTTTCTATGTAAAATTCTAGGTGGTGTCAAGTTAGCTAAATTCATCTCAACATTAGGAATTTCATCAATATTTAAATGAGATGGGTTAGATGGCATACCTTCAATCGAAGATGGAATAGATGACATACCTTGAGGTTGAGGTGGGAACAATGGTGTACCTCCTTCATCACATGTGAGTGATGATGTACTCTTAACTTGAGATGTGGCAGATGGTGTCCCTACATGTTGACTTGCGGTAAAGGACATGTCTCCAACTATGGTATTCAAATCTCTCGTACCACGAAGTTTTTGCATTCATTCTCTTTGTGCCGCCAATACCATATTTCTTTATGATGGTTGTGGTTCCTCTTCAATTGGTATGTCTTCATTTATCATGTCCAATTTCCTCTTCTCACAAAGTTCCCTCATAGCCACTGCTTTCTTTGCATTCTTAGCTTCTATCTCTTCCTATGTTGGTTTAATTCTTGATCATTTCCTCGGCATGACGGAGAATTTGTCTATAGCATGATAAAGAGACCAATATTAGTTCCTAAGAAATGAATACAAGATAATAGTGGGATTGTTTTTTTTTTATGTTGTAAGGATTTATTCTTGTATAGTTTGACATCATGGTATGTTAAGGTTTATTTATTACACATAATTATTAAAGAGCCCAAGTGTAGAAAATATACATGGCATCATGTGAGATTGTAGGCTACTTTCTTGATTAGGAATGTGTCTATTTTAAACATGTATGATAAAGCATGATAAAGTAATTCAATCCGAAATAAGGAAAATGTAAAGAACATGCATGCAAAGACTTGACATACATAAAAAATGAAGATTTGAATGGAGAGAGTACCCAATTATGTAGTGTTTTTATCTTCTTGCATCAAACTCCTCAACAATTTGAGTTTTTCACCACTTTCTTCCTTTTCAATGTTAAATTGAATAACACTCAAATATCATTACTAACAACAATACTATTAACCAATCTATAATGTTAAATTCCTAAAATTGAATCACAATTAACATTGCAACACTACAAAAATTGAAACTTGAATAGATATATATCAAACTTGGTGTGAAAACTATGTTATTTCCTCCTCCTCAAGTTGGCAAAGCAGAAAAGGTGGTGGAAAGATCATGCAAAGGTGGTACAATGTGTCAAATGTGCATGTGAACTTCCCAACAGCATGAAAGCACTTCTTTTTTGTCGGAGCACACGTAGAATCAGTAAGAAAATAGAGCATGTGGGCCTGGATCACGGGGGTAACCACTTTTTTACCATTTCAATAGAAAGACAAAACGCGAGCGCGTTATAACACGCTCATGCTATAACACGCTCATGTTTTTTCCTGCTATAGATTCATCACATCCTTTGCATTGATCACATCTCTTTCCTGCAAGAGCTTGCCAGATGCTCCGCCATATGATAGGCATAACAATGAAGGGGCAAGCCCTCATAATCAAGTTCTTGATAGAAAATACCCTCAACCCTCAACGTTAAACCCTAATCCCTCAACCCTTAACTCTGATCCCTCAACCCTCAACCCTCAACGTCAAATCCTATTCCCTCAACCCTTCACTCTAATCCCTCAACCCTCAACCCTATCCCTAAACCCTCAACCCTCAATGTCAAATCCTAATCCCTCAACCTTAATCTGTCATCCCTTAACTCTAATCCTCATCCCTAAACCCTAAATGCTATCCCCAATCCTACACCCTCAACAGACTTGATACTATACCTTAAACTCTAATCCCTTATCCCTAAACCCTCCAACCCTATCCCTAATCCTTACACCCTCCACACTCTACTTTAACCCTAATCCCTTGAACCTCAACTCTATCCCTAAACCCTTGACCCTCGAACCTCAACCCTCAACCCTCGACGTCAAACCCTAATCCCTCAACCCTTAACTCTGATCCCTCATCTCTCAACCCTAACCCTAAACCCTCAACCCTCAACGTCAAATCCTAATCCCTCAACCCTTCACTCTAATCCCTCAACACTAAACCCTCAACACTATACCTTAAACCCTAATCCCTCAACCCTCAACCCTAATCTGTCATCCATCATCCCTCAACTCTAATCCCTCATCCCTAAACCCTAAATGCTATCCTATTCCTAGACCCTCAACAGGCTCAATACTATACCTTAAACCCTAATCCCTCTACCCTCGACACTCTTATTTAACCCTAATCCCTTGACCATTGACCCTATCCCTCAACCTCAACCCTCAACTCTCAACTTTAAACCCTAATTCATCAACCCTAAACCCTAATCCCTCAAACCTAAACCCTATCCCTAAACCATCAACCCTCAACACTATACCTTAAACCCTAATCCCTATCCCTCAACCCTTAACCCTTAAAATTTAAACCCTATCCCTACACCCTCAACACTTGACACTATATCTTAAGCCTTAAACCCTCAACCTTAAAGCCTCAACCCTCAATCCTTAAACCTTCAACCCTAAACCCTATCCCTAATCCCTCTACCCTTGACACTCTAACCCTAACCTCGACATTAAATGCTAATCCATCAACCCTAAACCCTAATCCTAAACCCTCAACCCTCAACACTATACCTTAAATCCTAATCCTTCAACCCTTAACCCTAAACCTTATCCCTAAACCCTAATCCCTCAACCCTCAACCCTAATCCATCATCCCTCAACTCTAATCCCTCATCCCTAAACCCTAAATGCTATCCCTATTCCTAAACCCTCAACAGACTCGATACTATACTTTAAACTCTAATCCCTTATCCCTAAACCCTCCAACCCTATCCCTAATCCTTATACCCTCCACACTCTACTTTAACCCTAATTCCTCGACCCTCAACCCTATCCCTAAACCCTTGACCCTCGAACCTCAACCCTCAACCCTCAACGTCAAACCCTAATCCCTCAACCCTTAACTCTGATCCCTTGACCCTCAACCCTATCCCTAAAACCTCAACCCTAAACCCTCAACCCTCAATGTCAAATTCTAATCCCTGAACCCTTCACTCTAATCCCTCAACCCTAAACCCTATCCCTAAACCCTCAACACTATACCTTAAACCCTAATCCCTCAACCCTAACCCTAACCCTAAACCTTGTCCCTAAACCCTAATCCCTCAACCCTCAACCCTAATCTGTCATATGTCATCCCTCAAATCTAATCCATCATCCCTAAACCCTAAATGCTATCCCTATTCCTAGACCCTCAACAGGCTTTATACTATACCTTAAACCCTAATCCTTCTACCCTTGACACTCTTATTTAAACCTAATCCCTTGACCATTAACCCTATCCCTCAACCTCAACCCTTAACCCTTAACCCTCAACCCTCAACTCTCAACATTAAACCCTAATTCATCAACCCTAAACCCTTATCCCTCAAACCTAAACCCTATCCCTAAACCATCAACCCTCAACACTATACCTTAAACCCTAATCCCTATCCCTCAACCCTTAACCCTTAAAATTTAAACCCTATCCCTACACCCTCAACACTTGACACTATATCTTAAGCCTTAAACCCTCATCCCTAAAGCCTCAACCCTCAATCCTTAAACCTTCAACCCTAAACCCTATCCCTAATCCCTCTACCCTCGACACTCTAACGCTAACCTCGACATTAAATGTTAATCCGTCAACCCTAAACCCTAATCCTAAACCCTCAACCCTCAACACTATACCTTAAACCCTAATCCCTAAACCCTCAACCCTAAACCTTATCCCTAAACCCTAATCCCTCAACCCTCAACCCTAATCCATCATCCCTTAACTCTAATCCCTCATCCCTCAACCCTAAATGCTATCCCTATTCCTAAACCCTCAACAAACTCAATACTATACCTTAAACTCTAATCCCTTATCCTTAAACCCTCCAACCCTATCCCTAATCCTTATACCCTCCACACTCTACTTTAACCCTAATTCCTCGACCCTCAACCGTATCCCTAAACCCTTGACCCTCAAACCTCAACCCTCAACCCTCAATGTCAAACCTTAATCGCTCAACCCTCAACTTTGATCCCTTGACCCTCAACCCTATCCCTAAACCCTCAACCCTAAACCCTCAACCCTCAACGTCAAATTCTAATCCCTCAACCCTTCACTCTAATCCCTCAACCCTAAACCCTATCCCTAAACCCTCAACACTATACCTTAAACCCTAATCCCTCAACCCTAACCCTAAACCTTGTCCCTAAACCCTAATCCCTCAACCCTCAACCCTAATCTGTCATCCGTCATCCCTCAACTCTAATCCCTCATCCCTAAACCCTAAACACTATCCCTATTCCTAGACCCTCAACAGGCTCGATACTATACCTTAAACCATAATCCCTCTACCCTCGACACTCTTATTTAATGCTAATCCCTTGACCATTAACCCTATCCCTCAACCTCAACCCTCAACCCTTAACCCTCAACCCTTAACTCTCAACATTAAACCTTAATTCATCAACCCTAAACCCTAATCCCTCAAACCTAAACCCTATCCCTAAACCATCAACCCTCAACACTATACCCTAAACCCTAATCCCTATCCCTCAACCCTTAACCCTTAAAACTTAAACCCTATCCCTACACCCTCAACACTTGACACTATATCTTAAGCCTTAAACCCTCATCCCTAAAGCCTCAACCCTCAATCCTTAAACCTTCAACCCTAAACCCTATCCCTAATCCCTCTACCCTCGACACTCTAACCCTAACCTCGACATTAAATGCTAATCCGTCAACCCTAAACCCTAATCCTAAACCCTCAACCCTCAACACTATACCTTAAACCCTAATCCCTCAACCCTCAACCCTTAACCTTATCCCTAAACCCTAATCCCTCAACCCTCAACCCTAATCCCTCATCCCTCAACTCTAATCCCTCATCCCTAAACCCTAAATGCTATCCCTATTCCTAAACCCTCAACAGACTCGATACTATACCTTAAACTCTAATCCCTTATCCCTAAACCCTCCAACCCTATCCCTAATCCTTACACCCTCCACACTCTACTTTAACCCTAATCCATTCAACCTCAACCCTATCCCTAAAACCTTAACCGTCAAACCTCAACCCTCAACCCTTGACGTCAAACCCTAATCCCTCAACCCTTAACTCTGATCCCTCATCTCTCAACCCTAACCCTAAACCCTCAACCCTCAATGTCAAATCCTAATCCCTCAACCCTTCACTCTAATCCCTCAACCCTAAACCCTATCCCTAAACCCTCAACACTATACCTTAAACCCTAATCCCTTAGCCCTCAACCTAAACCTTATCCCTAAACCCTAATCCCTCAACCCTCAACCCTAATCTGTCATCCCTCAACTCTAATCCCTCATCCCTAAACCCTAAATGCTATCCCTATTCCTACACCCTCAACAGAATCAATACTATACCTTAAACCCTAATCCCTTATCCCTAAACCCTCCAACCCTATCCCTAATCCTTATACCCTCCACACTCTACTTTAACCCTAGTTCCTCCACCCTAACCCTATCCCTAAACCCTTGACCCTCAAACCTCAACCCTCAACCCTCAACGTCAAACCCTAATCCCTCAACCCTTAACTCTGATCCCTCGACCCTCAACACTATACCTTAAACCCTAATCCCTATCCCTCAACCCTTAACCCTTAAAACTTAAACCCTATCCCTACACCCTCAATACTTGACACTATATCTTAAGCCTTAAACCCTCATCTCTAAAGCTTGAACCCTCAATCCTTAAACCTTCAACCCTAAACCCTATCCCTAATCCCTCTACCCTCGACACTCTAACCCTAACCTCGACATTAAATGCTAATCTGTCAACCCTAAACCCTAATCCTAAACCCTCAACCCTCAACACTATACCTTAAACCCTAATCCCTTAACCCTCAACCCTAAACCTTATCCCTAAACCTTAATCCCTCAACCCTCAACCCTAATCCATCATCCCTTAACTCTAATCCCTCATCCCTAAACCCTAAATGCTATCCCTATTCCTAAACCCTCAACAGACTCGATACTATACCTTAAACCCTAATTCCTTATCCCTAAACCCTCCAACCCTATCCCTAATCCTTACACCATCCACACTCTACTTTAACCCTAATCCCTCGACCCTAAACCCTATCCCTAAACCCTTGACCCTTGAACCTCAACCCTCAACCCTCAATGTCAAACCCTAATCCCTCAACCCTTAACTCTGATCCCTCGACCCTCAACCCTATCCCTAAACCCTAAACCCTAAACCCTCAACCCTAATCTGTCATCCCTCAACTCTAATCCCTCATCCCTAAACCCTAAATGCTATCCCTATTCCTTGACCCTCAATGGGCTCGATACTATACCTTAAACGCTAATCCCTTATCCCTAAACCCTCCAACCCTATCCCTTATCCCTTAACCCTCATGATTAATAGCCTTGAACGTAAAAAATTTAAGGGGAACATAACGCGAGCGCATTATAATGCACTCGCATTATGTCAAACATGACAAACAACAGACTTGCGGGAAAGGAAAAATACAAAGCAAAACATAACGCGAGCACGTTATAACGCGCTTGCATTATGTCTTGCAAAGAAAAACATAACACAAGCACGTTATAACGCACTCACGTTATGTCTTGCTTTGGGAATCCCAAGCCTTGGGCTTGGGATTTGCTTTGGATTTCCAACCCAAAGGCTTGGAGTGCCTTATGAATAGTCACAGACGTGTTTTTCCATATTCTTCAAAATTTCACATAATTTCGTTCATGCTAACCCTTAGATTTGCACGTGTTTCAAGGTCAAACAAATTGAACACATGGGTAATGTTAGGCTTTCTCTTAGCTATTTGACGATGTGATTTTTTTCACATTTTAACAATGTTAAGCCTTTCATCTTTAATTTCTTTTGTTTGTGTGTCCGTTTTTAGGCAAAAACCACTGTTTGGTCTTTTTTTCATTGTAAAATAACTATTCATTCAAATTTCAAAAAAATTACATATTTAGAAACTAGACTCCATTCTACAAATATTAAAAAAATAAAAAAATAATTTTCAATTAGTTTTCAAAATTTAAGGGGGTAGCACGGCCAAAATTCTATTTTTTAGGATGTGTCCACTTTGAAAATTAGTAAAAAATCAAATATTCATCAAAAAATTATCAAAAAAATCAGGCATAAATTACATGCTATTAGCTAATTTCTCACTAAAGCGATTTTAAAAATACCAAAAAAAAGTTGACCTTTTGAGGGAGCCACAAAACATGCTATGTTATTTTTTTTGACAGAAACAACACCAATTTCTGTGGCTCCCTCTTTTGAATCCCTTAATCTATGCCATTTTCAAAACAAAATAGTAGTTTAGAAAGTAGACTCGAAGCACTACGAACATTGTTTTGGTTGCATCTCCAAATTTTGAGTGTAACTATGCTCAATTTCTCATCCAAGGCCAGTCTTTCCTAATTTCAGAAAAAAGGTGGCCACTTAAGACCCCTTTTTGGCCCCCCATCTTCCTGCACTTACCCATAGGGTGTTGATCCAAACAATCCATCTTCAGAGATTATCAAAAGCTTTTATCATTGTCGATTGAATCATTTACCCTAATCAAATTTGGAGTTTTATAGAAATTACAAGATCCAGACACATTTGAGCAACAATAAGTCACATTCACACAACAGAAAATCATGCTTGGTAATTTTAGGATCACACTTGAACTATAGTTGACTGCATATGGTAAAATGCCAGTCGCATTTGGTTGACAGTAAATCACTTTTAGTTTTTTTCATACGCATTTGGTTTTGGATATCTGCATCTTGGTTTCTTTGGCATCTAATATCTATTTGTGCAACATCTTATCGATTGTCAAGGATAGGAGGTTTAAAACTATTGATAAATCTATTTGCAGGATCGATCAGTCAAAGACTTGTCATATTTTCCACTAATCTAGGAACATTTGGTTTTGGTGCTTAAAAGGAATCTTATTTTCTTCGTGCTTGTTATATCTTCTTTGTTTGTTTGTTGTACATGATTGTAACCCTAATCTAATAACAAAAGTATCCTCTCCCCTTTCCTATCAAATGGATCTTGGGTGCATGAGAACTTGTTATTATCTTTAGAGAGGGCCTGCTCTTGAGACACATCTGCAAGGAAAACTCATTTGTTACCCCAAGTGGTACTTTCATCTAGTCCACTATATAAACTAGGATAAGGCGAAAGCCAAGTCCAACCTAGTAGAAGCGCTTACCATATGGTGCTAGTTTGAGAGGAGGCGTACCTAGTGTATATTAAAACTCCTAGTAGAGCTAGTTAGAGCTTTAAGTGGCTTGCTGGACTCTCATAAGTGTCGGTCCCCCAGATATTCAATAGAAACCTTTGTGTAGTGGCCAAAATCCTTCTATTTGTTGATGTAGGAGGTCAGACCTTTGAAGTTATCCCATGTCCTCGCAGTTCTTAAAAGAGATAGCAATGTACCTTAAGATCTGCATGTCTTAAGGACTTAGAACTTGGTGTGCCTGAGAAGTGAGTGCACTGTAAGGGGGAGCTCGTGCCACGAAGTTTCTGGAGCTATCTTCTTTCAATAAGTGCAGCTGGAGAAATCCAAGTGGGAATTTAGCAAATATTGTCCTTGCCGAGCCTAGGTTTTACAATTTGGAGTGTTTTGCATGCTTGAGTGTTTGCAATCATCTGTTTTCTTATCAAAACAAACAAAACATTGCCAAAAACAATTCCCTGTCACACCTAGTCGCATTTGAACAACAAAAAATTGCATTCGAACATGTACCAGTTACATTTGAACATCATCTAATCGTAGTTAAACAATAACCTGTCACACTTGAACTTTAGATGCTCACATTTGGCTTACCTTGAAACTGTTAAAACCCCAGCACAGTCACATTTGAACAACACAAAATCACATTTGAGCCTTTACCAGTCACATTTAAACAACAGTATCCCACACTTAGTTATTAGACAATCAACTTTGCATTATCCTAAATTGCATTTGAGCTATTAGTAATTACACCTAGTCTGCATAGCATCGCTTTTGGTAAACTATAATCTGTCATTAGCTATCCAGTTTGTTAATCACTTCATCCTTCAATCTTGATTTTATTGGTAGCTTTCAGGTCTGTACATCGATCACTTTCAACCAGTATCTGTCAAATCAAGCCTTAATCCCATCACATTTTTGGACTTGTTGAGCCATTCATCCTTTTGAGACTCAAAAATAGCTAGCATCATCATCATCAATAAACCATCACATTATCATTATCTTTTGGCTCTAATCAGTAGCTTGCCCCTTTTGACCATTTCAAAAATAGCAAATCAACTTTGTCCACCTTTGAGTTCATGAGTCTATCTCTTGGGGGATAATCCAAACAAACAATCAAACAAAACCAATCCAAACAAACAATCAAACCAATCCAATTCAAACAAGCAAACAATCCTCAATCCAAATCAATCTGATCTTACCAATCCTATCAACCAAACTCAGCCAAGCAAATCAGCTTAGAGTATCAACTTTGACAAACTAGTCCAAACATCACATCAATTCCTCGCACAAGAAGCCAATACAAAGTAGCTATGGAAGCCAATTTTTAGCAATTTCAAGCTACTCCCCTTAAGGATGCTTCCATCAAACACTCAAATGCCACAACACCATTTTGGACCTTCATCATCTACTCATGTGCCCCAATATCAACCTGCATATGAGGATTCATCTAATAATCAAGAGGATCTTTAAGACCCTACAACTTTGCGACATGCTAACAAAATCATCGATGCAAATCAAGAACAAATCTTCCTATGCTTAGCTCAAGCTAGAGTCAAACTGCCTAATGACTTTGATATATCCATGATCCAAAAACATGGACCTACCAATAATACTATTGTTGTTGCAAAGGACAAAGCCATTTCTACCATGTCTACCATATCTACACCTTCACTACATGATAGTCATATCATTCCAACCATTCCTCCATTTCATGCACCTCCATCCGTCAAACCTTTGATAACACCAACTGATGTTGTTAATTCTTATATGTCACAAGCTCCTCAAGTATCTCACCTAAATGCATCGCAATCCACCCCATCTCATGTGTCTAAACCTACTCCACTCCCTTTCATAAACACACCTTCTTCGCATATACCCCAAACACCTCAAGTGGTTCACCTAAGTGTGTCACATATTGTCACATCTCATGTGTCTCTCCCCATTGTATCTTCTTCCATGAGAACATCTTTTTCACATGTTACCCAAGCACCTTTAATTTTATCGCATGTTGAACCATCCCAACCATCCTTATCCATGAATCTTGTTCAAACATCGCAAGCATCTCCCGCTCCTAATATCCCCATTGTCAACCAAACTTTTGGATCACAACCATACATGGATCAACTCTTTTCACTTGGACCACAACCATCCATCCAACAAATGCCCCAATTCAATCCACAAATGTATCCCAAGCTCCATTTAATCTTCATTCTTACATATCTTACATCAATCCATCCACTGTATCTCAAACCCCGACAACTTCTAAACATTAATCCTTCCCATGGTTCGCATGTGATGCAAAATCAAGGTACTAATCCATCTTTGAACACCTACACCTTGCTACCAATGGATAATCATGTTCAAAATACTTACATTCCATCTCATACCATACCACAACAACATTCCACTAACAACACTTTGGTGTATCATATCCCTCACCTGAGTCACTTTCATCCTATGCAATAACAATCATTTACATCTAAAGATGAACAACAACTCTTAGACATGGAGCAACAATTGGCTAATTTGCGTATGGGACATACAAAGAAAACATTTTCCTTTGAGGATGTATGTCCATACCCATTCGATAAGTCATTACAAATGTTACCTTTCCCTCCACACTTTGAGATGCCACAATTTGACAAGTATAAGGGTAAAGGAGATTCGACTGACTATCTTCAAACATTTTATGTCACTTGCCTTGATGTCTCTTATGATGATACATACCTTTTGTGATTATTTCCTTGAAGTCTCGGGGGACAAGCCTTGGAATGGTTTTCACATTTGCCATCTAGTATCAAATCTTTTAGAGAACTTTCAAGCAAATTTGTCTCACACTTCGCCTTCAATGTTGAACATGAGGTATCCATGAATGATCTTGTCAACAATAAACAACACAATGGAGAAACCTTTTCATCATTCATTCAACGGTGGCATAACATGGCTAGTAAACTCTCATGGCAAATCCCTAAAAAACAACAAGTGGATATCTTTGTGCAAAACCTTCATCCTAAGTTATCATTCCAATTACAATTGCAAAGTGCCACCACTTTTGATGATCTTATATATAAAGGAACCACCATTGAAAATGCTTTAATTTCTTAGGGTGTTATCAAAATCTTCAAAGAAACCAAAGATAATATGCAATCATCAAATGATAAATCTTGGTTTTGGAACAAAAACAAAAATATTATAAATGATGGCATTGTCGATGCAAAGAACATTCAAACTGTGACACCTCACATCCATATCCAAGTAGCAAACAAAAACACACCATTTCTTCCACAAGACCAAATGAAAACAACTCTATCCCCTAAGCAGCAATTTACTCCTTTGGGAGAACCCATCGAATTAGTCTTGAAGAAATGTTTACAAGTAGGCATGATAACACTACCCGAGGCTCGAATATTGGTACAAAGACAATGAATATTGTGAGTTTCACAAAGTGAAAGGACAGTACATCTAGATGCATGAAGTTGAAACATGTGATTCAAAACCTCATTGATCAAGGGACCATTCGTGTTGATACACCTAAACAAACTTCAAATTTTGACCTTGATGCTTTTAAGAATCCACTCCCCTCCCATGACCAACCAAGTACTTCCAATAAAGGGAAGAATATCCAATATACCTATAAGTCATCCACTATTGGTCACATCGAACAATCTCATATCTCCACCATTACCATAAGAGAAAAAGAACATCAATATCCCAATACCATTCGTCAAGCTATAGTTACCATCCGAGGAGCTACTAATTATGCTGTTACTACTCCTCGCGGTCGTGTTACTGTCTGAGGTGCACCAACTAGTGTTTGCCCAACCTTTAACTATAATATCCTTGATCACCTTGGCAAGACCCCTGCTCACATTTCTATTTTGGAGCTCTTGCGTATATCACCTGCACACTAAGCTATCCTGGATAAAGCCTTACAAGAATCGTCAGTCCCCAATGATATTGATACTACACAATTCCAAACCATGATAGCTAGTATTACATCACCCTGCCATTTGATCTTTTCTGACAAAGATCTTTCATCCCTTGGTCCATCCCATAATGAAGCTCTCCATATCAAAGTTTATATCAACCAACGCTGTGTCAAATGAATCTTAGTAGATGGTGGAGCTGGACTCAACATTTGTTCTTTAAAATTAATTAAATTATTGGGATATTCTAAGGATAGCATTGATACTACTAAAAGCATATCTATCAAGGCATACGATGATGGTAAGAGAGATTCTGAAGGGATTATCTATTTGCCCATCAAAGTTGGTCCTATAATTATGGATACCAAGTGTCAAGTTATAGGTTTTGAATTGCCATATAATATTATCCTTGGTCGTCCATGGATACATGCCATCAAAGTTGTGTCATCCACATACCATCAATGCCTCAAATTTCCCCATGATGGAGTCAAAGTCACAATTCCCGTAGACCTAAATTCATTTGAGTATTGTCAAACTTTTCAAGCCAAATATAAAGTTCCTAATCATATCCCCATCAATGCTGAAGCCTATCCATCCACCTCATATGTTGATCCCACTGGCCTACACAAGCCCTCATCTAGCAAATCCATCCCCGCCATTGAAGCTAAATACCAAGAGAAAGGACTTGGTGAATACACATTACAAGAATCTTGTCATGTAGGAACTTTGCCCTTATCTCCAAAATCCTATGGCCAACCATCCATATCCAAAATCATGTCATCCCCAACCATTATAAAAGCACCTCCTACTGTATTCATAAAACCAGGCATGCTTGAGGATGAAGATATTGATGACATCAACTCTTGGCTTTTCTTCGATAAGAATGATCAACTTACGCTCAAAGTTGAGCACTATAACAATGGTTTTCACATCATCAAGAATATGAGTTATAAAGGACAAGGAGGTTTAAGACCACAAGAACAAGGACCTATTGAACCTATTATTATTTCCAAAAAGTTTAATAAGAAAGATCTAGGGTATGGTTAGGAGGATCAGCTTTCCAAAGACATTGAGTGCATTCTCGAGGACGTAGCGCAAGCTTTTCCCGCAAAAGGGACTTCTAATATAGGTACCATCGAGGAATCTTCTTTCCATATAACTGAGCTATTCCAAGACACCGCCATCTTTACCTTTTCATCCACCTTATCCATTTCCTACTCCTCGTCCTCTGACCTTAAACTCGTATATCCTCACCTTGTTGATTGGGACCAACAGGGGGCACCTATTTTAGACACATTCCAAAATAATGAAGCTATAGCAGAATTCATGGGTTTGAGACAAGGCATATCATTAGGAGATCATAAAACAGGTTTCATGATGGATCTACCTTTAATGGCATATTTTGGTGGGAGTGTCAAATCCTTCAGTCACAAAAGTGAAACAAATAAAATAAAAAAAGATAGGTCACTAGGTGAAAACCACAAGGCGCCTCTTGATTGTGAAAAAGTAAAAATAAAGGATGTATCCGAGTGTGAAAACCTCTCCGAGGTGCCTAAGAATGGAGGATTTGACCTTCCTTTAACCAATGAATATCAAGAATGGTAACTGTTGTTGATAGAGAAATATCAAGAGATGCATCTAGGCACAACACAGAATCCTAAGATCATATTCCTGGCAACATCATTATTAGAACAAGAAAGGAAAGACTTTATGGCCTTCTTCATAAAAAGAGAAATCAACTTTGCATGGACTTATGAAGATATGCCATGGCTAGATCCTTCACTTGGTGTACATCATCTAGTTGTATCTCCAAATGCAAAACTAGTAAGGCAAAAGATTCGAAAGATGCATCCTCAAATAGCATTGTTGGTCAAGGCAAAAATTCAGAAATTGTTGGATGCAAAGTTTATAAGGCTAATTGACTACCCAGAATGGGTTTCCAACCTAGTACCAGTCTCAAAGCTTGATGGTTGTATCTGTTGTTGTACCAATTTTAGAGATCTTAATAAGGCTTGTCCTAAAGATGGCTTCCCCTTACCAAGCATAGATACAATTGTGGATCTTACCACAGGACATGAAATGTTATCATTGATGGATAGATTTTTTGGATATAATTAGATTAGAATTGTAGAAGATCAACATAAGACTTCCTTCATATGTCCATGGGGTACCTATTGCTGGGTCATCATGCCTTTTGGTCTTAAGAATGCAGGAGCAACCTATCAGCAAGCCATGACAGTAATCTTCCATGACCTTTTTCATACCATAATGGAAGACTATATGGACAACATCTTGGGAAAATCCAAAACTAGAGAAGGCCATTTACAAGTATTAGAACAAATCTTTGATAGATTGGAGAAATATCAAGTCAAACTAAATCCAAAAAAATGTGTGTTTGCAGTAACATCTGGAAAACTCCTAGGTTATATCGTATCCTGACGAGGCATAGAATTGGATCCCGACAAGGTAAAAGCTATAATAGAAATGCCTCCTCCATCTAATTTGAAATAGCTTCACAGTTTATAGGGCAGATTGCAATCCATATGAAGATTCATAGCACAATTAGTAGATAAATGTCATCTGCTTCAACACCTTCTCCAAAAGGGGGAACCCTTCAAATGGGATGATAAATGTCAACAAGCCTTTTAGAATATAAAAGAATATTTGGCTAACCCTCCAGTGCTAGTACCGCCGGTACCTAATTGACTATTGCTTTTATACATCTCTTCAACAACAATAGCCTTGGGTGCTCTTTTGGCTCAACATGATGAATCAGGTAAAGAACAAGCCATGTACTACAACAGCAGAACCCTTGTCAGTTATGAGCTTAACTACACAACCATGGAAAAAGCATGTTTAGCAGTAGGGTTTGATTCTCAAAAGTTGTGACATTATATGTTAAACCAAATGACAAAGCTCATAGCTAAGTTTGATCCCCTTAAGTATCTTTTCTCCAAAGTAGTGCACAGGAAGGTTAGCAAAATGGGTCATGATCCTAAGTGAGTTTGACATCAAGTATGTGGATCAAAAAGTTGTCAAAGGACAAGTGATCATAGATCAGTTAGCAGAAGCACCAATGATAGATGTCCATCCTATCCGCCCTGAATTTCCTGATGAAAAACTGTTCAATTTATACCCTTCAGTTGTTTGGCAGCTATATTTTGATGGATCATATACACATGGGTCTGGAGCTGGAATTTATTTCATTACACCTCAAAGAGATTGTATACCAAAATCATACATAATTGCTTTCCCTTGTACAAACAACATTGCCGAGTATGAAGCATTAATCACAGGACTATGCGTGGCTGTAAAATAGGCCATTACATAGTTACAAGTCTTTGGAGATTTTCAATTGGTTATCAGACAAGTCATGGATGAATATTAAACCAAAGATGAAAATCTTCTCCCATACAAGCTGATGGTAGAAGATTTCAAGAAATATTTGTTGTTATATGGAGCCTAATTAGACAAAGGGGTTAAATTTACCCCACTTTTATCGGCGTGGTTTCCCCCCAAATTATTTAATGAGGTCAAGGGGCAGTGCCCCTTGCGGGGGTTTGGGGGAAGCACCCCTTGCAGGGTACAGGGGCAGCACGTTGGGAGTTATTTTTCTATTGTTCAAATAAAAAACCCTATTTTTGTAACTGACATAAGGCTTGATAAAAGTAGCTAAGGGTTAGGGTTTCCATTGATGTATTGTAGCATTTGCAGCGGTATTGAGTTGCAAGGATTGTTGGTTGTAATCAGTTTGATTTATTGGATAATAATATTGGACTCTCTGTTGGTGGATGTAGCCTGGATTTGGGTGAACCTGTCATGCCCACATTTCCCATGCGGTCACAACACGTATTCATGCATGTCATGTTCACATGCATCATGTGGTCATGATACAAACTATCAAAAAAATTTCCCATGCTTCCCTAGAAACCCCCTCGCATGCATAGGCGTGCTTGGCGGTGTATGCTTAAGGTGAAAACAATACAGTTGCCAGTGGGATACCAAGTACATGTGCACACACCCTACGCAAGAAAACACGTGGTTTCCTGACTTAGGTAAATCTCATGAATTACATTTGAACAACAGTTATTTTAGGTGATAGATCATTTTTCAACAAAGCACGGTCATCTATTTCTTCTTTCCATTTTCTAGAATTTAATATTAATTTCTCCTCCTTTAGACTTAGCATTTTCAACCAAGCCCGTTCATTTGCCCTTTCTTCCTTTTCTTGGAATTTAATTTTAATTGTATTTCTATCACGTTCATTTTACCGTTTCTTTGAAATTTAATTTTGATTGTATTTCTATCTCATTCCCCTTCCCGTTGTGCAAGATCTTCTTATGTTATCCTATTTTTTTCTTCACGTTCTTTATCAAACAGCAATAACACTACATTCTTTACATTATTCCTAATTTCTTGGTAAACCAGATCACTTACACAGGGTTGGTTAACTTCACTTGACTCAGTCCCCCTAGGGTTCCGCTCATGATTTTAGTTCAACATTTGAATTAATTTTAATAATCAACTTGTTCCTAAATAGGTTTAACGTTAGGTTAAACTTACTTAGTTCTCCTAGCCCTATTTAGAAATGCCGTGCATTTTCTACTCTTTGTTTTCCAAGGTTAGTTGTTCTTTCTCTTTCTCTCTTTTTTTTCAATTGGACATTTATTCTCTAAATCTACAGTTGAGTTTAAAATGGCCACTCATGGAATGCCTATGATGGCTTGTTTGCATTTATTTTTAGTGTCCTTTGTAAATGAAGGGATCATACTTTCCTCTTCATTTTCCTGTCATTTAATTTGGGATAATTGTTAAAACTTCCGAGAAACTCTTCCTTAAAATTAAAATATATTTACCTAGGCTCTTTTTAAATTGTAATTGTATAAACAATGTATTTTTGAATTGCAACTCTGAGTTTAAACATCTATTCAATTTGTATTATACATTATGCATAAATAAATCCCACTTTCCTCGATTAAAATTTCTATTTCAAGTCAAATGTTTTAAACTACATATAGTTTGCCTTCAAATGAATAGTGAAAAGTGAATAGTAAAAGTAAATAGTGAATAATAAAAATGAATAGTGATTAGTGGAAAGTGAATAGTAAATAGTGAAAAGTGAATAGTGAAAGTGAATAGTGAATAGTGAATAGTGAAATGGTCTCCATTCTAGGAAGAGACCCTCAAGCTGGCGGTAATTTCAAAAGCAATACTGCAACCCAAATTTCATTTCTTTCATGGTAGCAAAATTACAACTTGACATATAACAAAATTTAAAACTAATATTTCTACTAAACTTGCATAGAAATAATACTTTTACAAACTTAATTAAAACATCAACTAACTCACAACTTTGCAAGTAGAAGAAGAAGGAACTAGACAAGTCTAATATCCTTTTAAAAACAAATTTCCTCTTCCTATCCTCATTTTAAATTGGTAAAACTTAATGAAAAGTAGAATAAAAACATCAATCCAATCACAGAGGATTTTCTCACAACTCCAATAATAACAATTTATACAACAATATGGAGATAATTTTCTCTTTTTGGAAAATCGACAAGGAAGGAGCTATTAAAAGATCAGGCTCTCCCTAAGACTTAAGGAAAATAAAATATTTTCTAAGATCTAATAATCTTCTCCAAGCTTCACAATAGGCTCCCAGAAAACCTGCATATCACAAAGGAAAGAAACACCACACAAGCTTCTCTCCTCCCTACTGTAGACCCTCAAGTGGGTCACCCCCGAGCTAGGGAGATTATCCACACACCTAGGGGATTCAATACCACTTCACAATAAGATAAAAACAACACACCAAAACACAAATACACCCATAGATATTTACACAACACAAAACTCATCCACTGTGAGTTTAAAGAGGGGTAGGAGAGTGGACACACTCAACTCTAGAGTGTCACTCTTCAATTAAATTTCAACACAATTTCCTTCTCATGGCCTTAAGCCAACTTGCCAACAAAGATTCCAAGGAGTTCATATTTTGACTCTCAAGCCAAATAACACAATTTCTCAAAGTCACACAATTTCCCTCAAGGCTTTCAACATCCCAAAAGAAATAAGGCATGCACTCGAGGAGGATCACTCCTCCCCTACCCCACACTTGATGAGCATTTCTCCCAAGTGGAAGAAGCTCTATCAACATCCCAATAAAATTTCTCCACAATAACAAAATTTACAACACAAGCAAAATAAATAATTTTCACACATCATTCATGCAACAAATAGAAATACGAAGGAAAAGCCATGAAATCCAACCTTAAAAAGCCCTTTAATGGATGAAGTTGATGTAGAGTTCCTCTCCAGCCTCCTCTCCAAATCTCCCTTCTCAAAAAAAAACTCTTTATGATCACAAGCAAGGGATAATGAATGGAGGATATAGGATGGCTAGAATAATTTCGGCATTATGAGGCTATGAAGAGGAGAATAGAGAAGGAATTGGGCATTATGAGGATGCCAGAAGAAGATTTCCTAGAGGAAATTAGGCATGATAAGAATGCTTGAGAATGAAGTCCCCCTGCAAGAATCAAGTTCCCCTGCAAGAATCAAGTTCCCCTGCAAAAATCCAGTCTTCTCTAATTGCTTAGAGAAGGGTCTTATTTATAGATTTTCTGAAAAGGGAATGGAAGGTGAGGATCAAGAGTTGAGATCAAGGGCTCACATTATTTGTGAATTTTAAATTAATAGTGGATGAATTAAAAATTCATTTTTTTAGGAAGAGTGGATTATGACATCAAGGGCTCACATTATTTGTGAATTTTAAATTCACATGTGAGGACAAAAATGAATTAAAGATTCATTTTTTTGGGAAGAGTGGATTATGACAAGTTGAATTTTTAATTCAACTCATGGGATAGTGGAGGATAAAAATGAATTAAAGATTGTAATATTTATGAATTTTTTAAGATTGTAATATTTAAATAACTCCACTATCCCAAGTGGAATTAAAAAAATATCCCCACTATCCCAAGTGGAATTAATAAAATATCCCCACTATCCCAAGTGGAGTTAATAAAATATCCCCACTATCCTATTCTTCTCATGCCTCCAAATTCGTCACTTAACTTCACTGTGAAGTTAAGGTGACCATATGGAGGTTAACCAAGGGTTACCCAAGTCAAAAGTGACCCTAGACCCATGGGGTATAACCCAAGGTCAATTTAAACTTAGTTAGGACACCCAGGGTCAAGTTAAGACACAAGAAAAGGGTCTCAAAAATTTAAATTAAAAAAAATAAAATTCAAATACAATTCTTACAACACAAATCATAATTTAATTTTACAAAAGGGTAGACCTAACCCATTCAACCTTATGCAAGACAATATTACAACAATACAACATTGCACCAAACATAGAGTTGATCTTGGTTCCTTGTGGAACTAGATCGGCTTCACAAGGGATTACAACATAAGGTGTGGAATAATCTCCAATATCTGTGGTTTTGTTAGAAATACCTGCACACTCAATCTCATAGTTAATTCCATATATAAATATTATAGCTGAAGCAAATTTAACATATTAATGAGGATGTATAACCAATCACTACCTATATCCATCTAGCAACCATATTATATAATAATCAATCATTTTATCATTTTAATCTAGAGCTAGGTGAATAATAGGATACACACCAGTCGGACAAGGGCGGGCCTGACAGAACCACATTAAAACTTGTCTCTCACTGTTATTATTTTTTTGTATTTTTCATTCCTCTGATTAATCTTTATTTGCATTTAATTGATATCTTCTACTGGCTAACCCTAACAATATTTCTCCAGGATCACATTTGAGCAAATTCCTTGAGTCAACAACAAGGAAGCAGATGTTATGGCCACTATTGGTTCTCTCTTAGACATGCCATCCAATGCACATATATATGAGTTTTTGGTTGAACAATTATTGATACCTGCTTTTGAAGTTCCACAATCTGAGCTTGTGTGTGAACTTGTTGGTCTCAATTCTCCTTGGTATGAGGATATATACAAGTATCTCCACCATGACACCTTCCCATTTCAACTATCTAAAACCCAACACAAAACTTTCATTCACTGAGCCTCTCACTACACTATCCTTGGGGAAACCTTATATTGCAAGAGCCTCGATGGTATTATTCTTAGATGTCTTGACTCAGAGGAAGCAAACACTACTTTATGCAAGGTACACAAAGGTGTCTGTGGTTTGCATTCCACCAGCCCCAGTCTTGTTAAGAAACTTTTGAGAGCTGAATACTATTGGCCAACAATGGAGCAAGATGCATAAAAATTTGCTAAGCATTGTCTACAATTTCAGAAACATGGGGACCTGATACATGCTCCAACACATGAGTTACAACCTATCACTACACCTTGGCCTTTTTCATAGTGGGGACTCGACCTCATAGGAAAAATCCATCCCACCTCGTCTAAACATCATAAGTTTATCATCACTGCCACTGAGTATTTCACAAAGTGGGTAGAAGCCATACCAATGACCTACATCACCCACAAGCAAATATCCAAATTTATCCTCCATCACATCATTTGCTACTATGGAATCCCACAAGGCATTGTGACTGACAATGGGTGTCCCTTGAAGATCTAGAAGTCCATGAGTTATGTAATAGATTTCATATCCAACACAGGTTCTCAATGCCTTACTATCCTGAAAGTAATGGTCAAGCTGAGGCTTCTAATAAAACCATTATTAAGATTCTTAAGAAGTCAGTCAATGAAGTTGGCTGTGATTGGCATTTACAACTTAATCCAGCCTTATGGGCTTATTGAACAAGTGTCAGAACTCCCACTGGTACTACACCCTATGCTCTTGTAAATGGCACTGAATCTATCCTACCTATAGAGATCAAGATCCCCTTGCTAAGAGTATCCTTACAACATCTTATCTCTGATGAAGAATACAGGGTATCTAGGATAAATAATCTAGAGCTATTGGATGAATGATGTCTCATGGCACTCAATCATCTCCAAGTTTATCAAAATCATCTTCACCATAGCTACAATAAAAGGATCAGAGAAAGAAGATTCTAGGTAGGAGACCTTGTCCTTAAAGAGAATCAGAAGAATCAATAAGATCGTGACCAGAAAAGCAAATTTGAACCTAATTGGCTAGGACCATATATAATCACATCAGTCTATGGATCGAGAGCTTACACTCTCACAACACCTAAAAGCATTCCTTTGGATGAAGCCATCAATAGTGTTCATTTGAAGAAATTTTATGCTTAATTCTCAGAATATACCCAAAAATAAATTTAAAAAAAAATCAAAATTAAAATAGTAAAGATAAATAATCTATCCTCTGGTGAAACCCTGGTAAGCAAGTGCCTTGGATAAATACCATAGTGAAAACCTGGTAAATAGGTGCTATGTGTAGACTTAGCTCTTATCATCTACTTGATCCTCATTTGTCATTCATCATCCATAATAAACCTTGTTTGTATCATAATTACCTTCACCCATCTCCATTATAAGCCTAATCATCCATCCAATGAGATCACTTCCTTTTCTACCCTTATGCTTGCTATCATGAGTTTTGGAAATTGTTGAAGTTAAGATATCATCTTGATCATCCTCCCTTTAGGTCTAGGTTATTGCCTCATCCTTCATTGTTCGTAAATAAAATTTCAACCCACACTAGGAGTACTTTTTTGCATTTGGTCTTTGGAGTGGATATTTTAAGAATCATCGCCTAGCACTACACCAAATCCATCACACTAATTCAATCCATATCACCCCATCAATAACATCATATATCATCAATCCCAACCACTCCATAATCTGATCAATCTATTCATCTTCATCATCATCCCATCAATAAACCAATCAGAACTACATTTATCTCTATTGTTCAAAGCCTTGATCCCATAGATACAGGGTATGTAGGCAATCTGGGCTATGAAGGAAGTACCCAGATTCAGGCATAGGTGATAGGCCATTTCCATCTTTCACCTTTCTTCTAACCTTCACCAATCTTTATCTCCACCCATGCCTCACTTCTTCTATCATCTATCTCTTGCATCATCAATAAGCACCTAGAACTCCATATCATCATGTCTCATCATCATCGTACTGTGTTTTGATCCTGTGGATATAGGGTATGTAGGCAGTCTGGAATACAAATAAAGTATCTAGTACGCAAGCACAGTCGATCCTTTGGTCCATCCCCATCTCATATCGTTCTCTTCTTCCACTTCTTCTCTTTGTCTAACTCAAGGAGGAACCAAACTATGTAGGTCATGATAGCTCAAGCACTTATCAAATCAAGGGTAACCAATGACACTTGTTTGAATACCTTTAGCCAACACTTGCTATATCCATCCAACATCTCAGCCTTCAACATGATATATCTTTCCTCACGTCAAGGCATTATCTAATCCATCCAAGAGCATCCTAAAATTGGCAAGAGAACATGATGGCAATGTCTTTCATTTTCTTTTGATTTATCTTTTGTCCTCTTCTAATACCTAATCCAGACTGCCTTGATTCATCATATCTTGGTATGTTCTGATGAAGTATAGACTGGGGCATGGTCATTTTCTTTTGTATGTTGTGTTTGCAAGATGATATTATTTTCCTACTGTGCATATGGTATCTTTGTTGGCAAGGGACACTGATTCGCTTGATAGGTGTTGTCATTGATGGCAACTAATACTATTCCACACATCTGCATAACATAATTTTCTCATACCAGAAGTCAGAATCAGAATTTATCTAAGTCTGAGTAGCCAAAAATAGAGCATGTGATAGGGTCCAGTATCATGGCCTGGATCTCTCCGGTGGTAAAATAGAGTATGTTGCAGATCTAAAGGAATCACAAGGACTATTAGGGTAATCTAAATCTAGAATTTTAACCTCCAGTGATGAAGGATTCAAAAGTTATTGGCATCTAAGCATGGGATTACAATTTGACAGTGCAAACAATAGAAGAACAGGCTGACCTTGTAATTGAACTTGGTTCCAGATAAATGGGAGTTGTCAGTTGAACAATTTGTGATGATCAGTGATAGTGGCCGACATAATTGATGATTTGTGAATTTAAGTTTTGGTCCACGTTACAAGTTATGCATGGATTTAGCTGACAAAGCAAAGTCTTCAACAAAGTTCCAAGTGTTCTTGAAGCTGACTCAAAAATGATTGAATATCATGATGTGGATATATATAGCCATTAGATTTAAGTGATCTAAATGTGTGAGCGATGTGACTGTGGAATAAGTGTGAAAAGGGTAGAGATCTAAGGTTCAAATGTTAGCAGAGAAGTAATCAGGGCAGAGTGAAGATGAAGTATGTCAAGTCAGTATTATGTGCTTAACCATAACTGAATCCTTGCATTGGTAGATGCTAATTATCAATTCAAATTCATTGTAATCTTGTTTCCTTAAGCAGTAAGCCTACTGCAGGCAGTGAGCCTTCTTTTGAGTAGTGAGCTCTGGGAAGTGAGCCCGAATGCATATGCATTCCCCTTTGTAATACTTTTAACAGAGTATAATCTTTGTGGGTTAACCCTCACCATGGTTTTTCGCTTAACCGTGTTTCCATGTCAAAAATCTTGGTGTCAAGTGTGTTATTTATGTTCCTGTTCATGTGTTATCATTTGATGCTATAATGTTTATATCATTAATTTGATTTAAGATAGAAAAGTTTAAAGTGTGTAACAACTGCTTCACCCCCCCTCTCAGTTGCCTAGACTAATTCCAACAATTGGTATCAGAGCAAGGTTTCTTTGAAAAAGTTTAACAACTTGAGGAAGATCTGGGAAGGTAGTAAAATGGATGAATATAACCTCCAAGGGCAAATTAATCTCCCTCTAGAAGATCTTGAGCAGTCCCAAGCAGAAGTCCAAGAACTGCAAGAAAACCTCAAAAATGTTGAAGACTTTATTGAGATTTTAAAAGAAAAATTGAGCAAATCCAATGAGAAGAGGAAGGAACAACCTCTTCATCTAGGAAATCATTATGAGAACAACAACAAGGATGAGGCTCTAAAAGAGAAGATAAAAGAATGTGAGAAGTTAGCCAAAGAAGTTGTTGTCCTAAAACATGAGATGGAATTCAGGGTGATGAGGCTAACCAAAGAAATTGAAGATAAAAGGAAAACTGAAGAAGACCTGAATCAAAATCTAAAAGAAAGACTGAAGAATGCTACAAATTGGATGCAATCACTAGCCGCCTAGAGTCAAATCTACAAGAAATCAGAAATAATGAAAGAGAACTTGAAAGGCAAATTGTCATTCTTAGACATGACCTAGAAGTTGCAAATGAATACAAGGAGAAGTTCAAGATAAGCTTAGTTAAACTTGAAGCATTGCTTGAAGGACAAAAAAAGGTTGATGACAAGCATGGTCTTGGATATGAGAAAGGTGAAAGCTCTGGATCCGGACAAAAAAATTTTCAACCAAGGAATGGGAGAAACATACCTAGAAGACCTCCGGTAAGACAACCTAATGCTCAAAGATATCCATCATTCAATGGAAATTGTTTTAATTGCAAAAAATTTGGTTATAAAGCTACTTAGTGCAAAAGCAGGGTAAATTAAAATGGTCCATCCTTCTCCGGTCAATGCTTCAAGTGTAAGAGGTATGGTCGTAGATCAAATGAATGTAGAAGTATGATAATGAATAACTCTAGAGAAAATGACAACTCTTTCAATGGTTACTGCTTTACTTGCAATGGATATGGACATGTGGCTAATTAGTGCATATCAAGAGGAAATCAAGCATATAAGAAAAGAAATGTTTATTTTAATTGCAATAGATCTGGTCATATTGCAAGATTTTGCAGCAGTAGGAATAATGAAAGAAGAGGTCTGGCAAACAGAAAACTAGATGAGCAGAGACAAGACAAAGGCAAAAAAAAATTGATGTGAATGAGATCCAGAATGAAATGAGCAAGACATGGGTTAAGAAAACAATTGAGAACAATAGTAATGAGTTTGCACTGAAATCCGGTGCTGATAATTCCTCAAAAATTGAATTAAGGAGCTCTGGCTCAGGGGGAACTGCATTGAAAATTAAATTCCCCCAACCAGTAAGTGGGTGCCTGAATCTGGCACAATGAGAGAAGATGTTTTGAATTGTCTCAGAACTTTTGGAAGGATTTTCAGAAGTAAAGATATTGATATGGAAATTTAAGGAGTGATTCATGAAAAACTATTCAAGAAACTGAGTAACCAGATGAAATTAGGGCAGAGCATTTATTACAAAGTCAAATTAGGTTTTGCAGAGCATAAAAAGGTGTTCACTTCTCATTTGAATCACTTTTGAACTCGAAGAAAGAAAGAAGAATAGTGCCTGAGCTAAGATTACAAGAAATTGAAGTGTGACCAACGAATTTATCTGTCAACCCTAATCTCATGAAAAAGGTATTTATCTGCGAAGCTTTGAACTTATAATATTTTTGCAAATGGCTACACCTTTGATCATTGACATTACTGGAAGGCCTCAACCCAAATTTAAGAAACATCCACACAAATCCATAGAAGTCAACCCATTAGGTGCATTTTCAAGTGTTCCATATGGTGTGCTGCATATTGAAGATATTAGAGTTTATATTCATGTGAGCATAGATGAATTTGCAGATTCAAAGTTTGTAGATTTTTTTGAGATTCAACTAATGGATGAAAATCACACTCTTAAACCTAAGTATAAGGCATTGTATGATAAACATTTTATTCAGATTATGGGGTTTCCAACATTTGATGAAGATGAATGGGTCCAGTATGTCTTAAGTCGGATGCATGATGAATTCATATGGATGTTAAAACAATTCAAGATTACCAAGGATGTTATCAGAATTGTGACTAGGTTAAATTCAACTGGTGGATTACCCATGTTGAAAGCTGTGAAAAACTAAATTGTTACTGATGCAACCAATGCAAAGTTTGACAAGAGGGCTATGACCATAAATGAAATTATAGAACCGGATGTGAAGTTTGCTTCAATGGTGATTGGCTACAAGATCTATCACTCTAACAGAGATAATTTAGTCTCTGAAACTTCCATAAATGCAGCATATCAAATGTTGAAGGAGAATGCAGATTATGACCTATGTGAGTTGTTACAGAACCAGCTGATTGAAAACTTGAACAAAATCAAGAAAGACAAGAAAAACACTTTTAAATATAGCACATTGGTTCTATGTTTGTTCTTCTACTATATGAATGAAGTACCTGGAGTAAAGGGTGTTCATTGGAATAATGATGATCTAGTTGCTATTCAAATTAGAGATCACCTATGCAGCATTGGTGACTATAAAGCACATAAAATTGCAATCTGTGGATACTTCAAGAACTTCCAGAGTATGATGCATTCAAGAGAAAGAATCCCTTCAACAATTGTTGAGAAGTACAAGAATGAAATATATTTCATGGTTGACACTGATCAGTGCTTAATGGAAGCAGTGGAACCTAGAACTATTTGGATCATGCCCATGGGTTATGAAGTAGATGGAAAAATCTTGAATATGTATGCTCAACATCTTCTAAGCAAGCCAAAAGACACAACCGTTGAAAGATTTGGGAGATATGAAGAGCTAAGTTTAAAATTGCATACTGAGCTTAGAGAACCTGAAACCAACAGAAAAGTAAGAAAAGAAGTTGAGCAGTTGGCTAAGAATTTAGGTCTCACAAAGGAAGCCGTGAGGCAATTTAGGGAAGGAACTAAAAAGGTTGAGAAGGAGAAGCAGGAAAAGAAACAAGGAAGTGCTCCAATAGGATCCTCCTTCACATCAAGAACTACTAGAAGCTCTGTTGCTACCTCTATTCCTCCAAAACCTGCCAATCCTAAGATACCAGAAGGCAAATCATCTGGAAAAGAAGGAAAAAGAGTGAAAATAAAGGCCACAAGAACCTATAAAAGAAAAAAAGTTGATGAAGAAGAAACAAACTCAGATACTGAAGTAAAGGAGTGGAAAGCCTCTGGAACAAAAGATGTCAAAGTAACTAAGGAAAAGTTCTCCGAGAACAAAAGGGCAAGCAAAAGGCAGAAGATAGATTCATATGTAGAGAAGCCCACAATCTCTATGGAAGATGTAATAAAATAAATCATTGTGGATGGAAATTTGAAATCCGTGATTGAATTTTATGATGACTACAGTGACACAGATAAGAGGGTGTTAGAGGAAGCAACAGTTAGATATCTAAATATCTATAATAAGGCCCTGATTGAAATAACTTCTGAGATCCCTCCAAGTCTTGCAAACATTTTGGAGTTGAGGAAAGAAAATGCAAAAAGCAAGGATATGGAGCTTAAAGAATATGTATTGATAAAACTATGCCCTCAGATCACTCAAGTTCAAATGAATATGATATTAAAAGAAGTGAAGGATGAATTCAAGAGAAAGAAGAGAATGAACAAATTGATGCTTGGAGAATTGGACCAAATAGTTAAAGAAACACAGGAAATACTTCCAAGTGCATTGAAGATACTCAATCTTTCATTTGTTGAGGATGAGATTGATGTTGGGATTGATTCATCAATCCCAGATATTGAAAAAATGAAAATTAATAAGTAGCAAACCAAGGTTGATGACTCCTATGTTCCAGAAGAGGAACAAATAAACAAAGAAAATACAAAGATGGTGGATCAAATTGATGATGCAGGAGATACTCCAACTTCTCTTGATCAATCTGGAAAAGAAGATAATGTTGAGCTTACTACTGCTACACAAGATCCTCAAGAACAGATACAAATAGTGAAGTCAAAGGGAAGAATCTGGCTGCAGATAACACAGAGAAAGGTGAAGTAGAAAAAGAAGTCAGAGGTAAGGAAGAAAGCAGAAGAAGATGGTGCAAATGTTGATAGTCCTGATATTATGAAAACTCAAGGAAAGGAAAGTGGTCTAGAAATGGTAGCAAGAGACACTACAAATGCAACGAAAAGTTTTCTGAGTAAAGAGGTACTAGAATTTGATGAACCAAAACTGATTCAAGGACCAATCAACTTGGATATTCTCTCTCCAGTACCAAATGATGAAGATAGCATCCCTCACACAAGCCAAAGCAAGTGAAAATAATTGAAATCTCACCTAGAGGACAGTGAGCTGTTAAGTCTGGCAACCAGAGTATTGGAGAAGATAATGCCAACCCTCTAGAAGAATCCTTCTGACTCTCCCTCTAGACATCTGAAAAAGTCTTATAAATTTTGTAAGTACTCACTTTGAGTCCTTTGAAAAATCTGTAGAAGTTAAAGTTCATAATGAATTTAATAGCAAAAGATTTGATGCACTTAAAGGCATGATTGGAATAGATAGATTGGTGCTAGACAATAGTATAAAGAGTGTTCAAAATGCTCTTTTAGAAGGAGGCAAGATATATAAGTTTTGTTTATATACTCCTAAAGTCTTAGAGGATATAGAAGATAAAATAAAGGACACCAAACAAAAATTGTCAAGTATGTCCCAAGCTTTTGATCCACTAACAATATCAGTGGCAAGCAAGGAGTGTCAAGCAATCAACCTAATAGAAGAAATAAAGAAAGTAACAAGAGAAAAGGAGAACATTGAAGCAAGAATGGGTGAGCTCCGAGGATTGGTTTCCCCCAAGATAGAAGCAATGTTCAATGTTGTATTAGAAGCCCAAACTACTCTACAAACAAGTGATCCCATTGACCTCCAGAAGGCTGAAGCACAAGCATTCTTGTTAAATGGCCACATTTCAACTTTGAATAGTATGAAGATGAGTTGGGATACATAGTGGATCCTCCTGAAGAACATTTTTGGAGATATACTCAAGTTCATGTAAATGTAACTTAATGATTGGATGCACATATGCAGTACTATATATAGAATCTTTTTAATTATGGCTTGCGGACCCCATCCTTTTCCATTGATGTCAAAGGGGGAGTGAAGAATAGTGAAAAATAAGGAATCTAGCAAAGGGGGAGCTCTAGAATCAGTGGAGAAGAATAAGAGTAGAGTAAGGGGGAGTAAATGAGTAACACTTAATCATTTTTCACTAAGTGTTGCCATCAATGCCAAAGGGGGAGATTGTTGGCAAGAGACACTGCTTTGCTTGACAGGTGTTGTCATTGATGGCAACTAAGACTATTCCACACATCTGCATAACATAATTTGCTCATACTAGAAGTCAGAATCAAAATTTATCTAAGTCTAGATAGCCAAAAATAGAGCATGTGACAGGGTCCGGTATCATGGTCTGGATCTCTCCGGTGGTAAAACAGAGAATGCTACAGATCTAAAGGAATCATAAGGACTGTCAGGGCAATCTAAATCTAGAATTTTAACCTCCAGTGATGAAGGATTCAAAAGTTATTGGCATCTGAGTATGGGATTACAGTTTGACAATACAGATAGCAAAAGAACAGGTTGACCTTGTAATCAAACTTGGTTCTGGATAAATGGGAGTTATTAATTAAACAATTTGTGATGATTAGTGATAGTGGCTAACATAATTGATGATTTGTGAATGTAAGTTTTGTTCTGCATTACAAGTTATGCATGGATTTAGCTGACAGAGCAGAGTCTTCAACAAAGTTCCAAGTGTTCTTGAAGCCGACTGAAAAATGATTGAATATCATGGTGCAGTTATATATAGCCGATGGATTTAAGTGATCTAAATGTGTGAGTGATGCGACTATGGAATAAGTGTGAAAAGGGTAGAAATCTTGGTGTCAAATGTGTTATTTATGTTCATGTTCATGTGTTATCATTTGATGCTATAATTTTTATATCATTAATTTGATTTAAGGAAGAAAAGTTTAAAGTGTGTAACAACTGATTCACCCCCTCCCTCTCAGTTGTCTAGACTAATTCCAACAATCTTGTCCATGTTGGGATTAGTATCTTGCATATCAATTATCTTTTGCATCTGAGGAGCTAAACAATCTCTTTTGCATTAAGATTTTTCTATGTTAAGACTATTTTCCATACAGATAACTAACAAGGTTTCGTTATGTTTAGTGGAAATAAGTTCAAACCATTGTTTGCAGAGTCAAAGTCCATCTCCAATTAGTTAATATTCATATCTTGTATTTAGACAAGGTTGTATTATGTTGTTTTGCATTGAATACATTGTCACCCTGGTAATTATACCTTGGTGCCTAATATCCATATGCTATATCAAATATAAGGATTGCAAATCTCAAAAATTTGTGAGCAACCATTGTCAAATGCTGCATCCACTATTCATCTACCATAATAAGACCCATAGCTCTCACAAGGATTGATCAAGTCTAATCTTCTTCCGTCTTCATCCTCTTCATCCTTTTCTGATTCATCTTGTAAAACAAGTGTGTTAGACATATCAATATTCCACTCATGTTCATATAGTATTTACGTTAGCAGTTGACCATCATGCATATCATTTATAAACATTTATCATCAAAGAATTATAAGCATTGCATTCCAAATTCATCATCATATCATCTAATCACAATCATAAGTATCCATACATATAACTAATATGCATCTCATCATCAAATAGGCAAACATAATCAATATCCATAACATACATGCATCCATAACAATAGAAACTATGTGTCAACATCAAAAGCATACATCATCATACACACATATATAAGCATCTAGGTCAATATACAAGTGTCTCATATGTGTACAAGAGAATAACTATGTACAAATCTGGCTAGCGCAGAGTCATCAAAATAATACATACATATAGGCTTGCAGGCCTCAAAATGATACAAAACTAATACACTATACAAGTAGGCCTAGCCCTAGTGTTTGGTCGCACTACTCAAGGAGCCCTCTCCCTAATCTCTGCCTCTATCTCCACCTATCCCTTTGTGTTGCGGTGGCCCCATAACTGATCCCACTGATCGTGATCCACCTATTTGTCAGGAGGCTGAAGCACCTGACCTGCTCTAGTAACTTGATTGCCTCTGATTTGTTGGAACAGCTCCATAGTATAGTCCACGATAATACTATGTCTCTCCATGGGCTCTCCCTACCTCTCCCTATACTTTGGCCAACTCTATCACTAAGAACAGTATGTCCTGGTCTATACCAAGAGTAGCCCTCACCATATCCCTCTCTGCAATCACCTACTATATCCTCTGGAGAGTTGTATCCCTCTCCACAATTATAGCCTATGCTCTCTGTAGAGATGCATCCTGCTCTGTTGTCACTCTGACCATAGCCCCATCATTAGGTACAGCCTGTGCTACATACTGTGCCTGTGCCTATAACTATGCAACCTATGTTTGATAGGCATGCACCTGTCCCCGAGCCTGTCTCATGGTGACTAAGGCTCTATCCCTGTCTATTCCAAGCCTCCAATCTGATCCTCCTCCCAATCTCTCATTATATTGCATCTATAGCTGGGCCTCTCTATCTCCTCCATCTCCACAACCTCCTACTACCGCCACCTTCTGTTGTGGTGGCTATACTTTTACTAATCTCAGTACCTGTCCCAGTCTTTGTCCCTACCCTAGGGCTACCACTGCTACAGCCTACACCCATGGAGGCCATCTCTATCCTCTAGCTCCTTCTCATCGAGGTGTGAACACTACTACCTCCCCCATCTCTACTAGCCTCTTCAGTCGTGTCAGTTGGTGAGTCACCTAGTATGTGTCATACTTTGGTGTTAAGCCTAGATCTGCCGGCCCTGTAATCCAATCCCATACAACTGGTCATAACCCCTCCACCTCCACCAAGGCTGCATCCACAATGATCTTAGGCCCCTAATCTAGAATCTCCCTCCATGTCTGCCCAAAGATGGCATCCCCAATTGGCTCACCCTAAGGTAATCCGAACTGTCATAGTACTCTCTCTGGCAAATATCTCTCTATCACATATATATTGTGCCCAAATAGATATCGTGGCTGTCGTGCAAACAATAGCTTTGGCACATCATCATCCCAGCTCTTGCAATCTCTCCATGGTCTCTAGGTAAACTGATCTAGCTCATCCAAAGTCCGTCTCCAATAAACTAGTGCATGAAGCTACCTATATGTGGTCACCCCTCCATAAATGTGTGCATAGGGTTGTCCTGGCATCCTCTGTCTAACACTCAATGGCCTCGTCACCACTATGTGCTCATAAGCCCAAACATGCAAAAGTGTAACTCCTACTAACATGCTAGACCCAAACATATACACGCAATCATGTAGATAGTGATAGAGCTACCCCAGTACACAAGGCCCCGATGCGTATCTCACATCGTACTCAAACATGCTCTCCATGACTATGCCCCATCCTACCAAGAATCCTCAAGCTCAGCAAACTAGAACCAAAAATATGATAATTATAACCACCACCCTCTGTAGCTGATCACACATATTTCTCATCCTCCGCATTGGAATCTCATAATCCTCAACACCTATATCTAGGGTCCCAAATAATCATAAAAATGTAGCTGGCCCAAGATCTGGATCATAATCTACTCTCTCACCCTCAATCAGAATCCATAAAATGTGCCATACATCCTCTAATGTGATAGTAGCCTCACTAGTCAGGAATAGAAAGGAGTTGTGCTCGCTATAGCATCACTCTACTAAAGCATTCATCAATGTTGTATGTGCCCGCACTGGATCAATCTGTGATACATGCTCTAAGCTAATGATCTCCAGGAATAAATGCTCCTCTGAATCTAGCAATCGTGCCAATCTCCAATCTGATGGGTGTACCTCCCGTGATAATAATGGTCGCAAGATAGCCTACAAATTTTTCATTTGACTCGGTATTTATGACTTTTCTAGCAAAAAACCTAAACAATTACCATTTTGACCAAATGTGACCTATTTTAACCAAAGGCGATGTATCCCCAATCATATGGAATTTCATTTTCCATACGCGATTTACTGTTGCTCAAACACAACTAGCTTTGCCAACTGTGACTTGCTGCTATTCATGCGTGACTACATTTTACCAAATGCACATGCATGACCTATAAACCCTACTTTTTAACCAACTGTGCATCTCTATAGCCATATGCAATGAACTCGTGCCCATCTGTGACTTGTTTTGCCAAACGCGACGTTCTGTCGCTCACATGTGCTTTTTCTAAGCCTATACGCACTTGGTAGCATAGACATATTTATGACACATATGAAGCAATAAAATCACGCAAATGGAAAAATTATCGACACATACCAGTGTGGGAGCTCCTGCTGGTTGTCCATGGGTCCTCACTCTCTTGGCTCAGTGATTTACACGTGGAATCGGCATCTTCGAAGCTCTCAGAAGTCCTAAAGTACTCTCAACACTCAGAGCTCTAGATTTCTCAAAGAAAATAGCACAAATGAGTTGGATTGAATCTTACTAGCCTATATATAGAGTCTAACCCTAATCTCTCTTCTAAGTCAAAGCCTAATTTCTTCCTGTCAGCCTAGTCCCTCTTCATCTCGTTCCTTTTAATCACGAGTCAACCTAGTCTTTTTTCCCACTAGCCTGGATTTCCTCTCAAGGGGCCACCACCACCAGCTTCACTAGGGCATAGCCAATTTATCTTAATGTATTAGCTTTGTCTTCTTTGAAATGTCCTAACGAACATTGTCTCAAAGAGGGGCAAAATGTAGACACCCAAAACTGACCCCTTTTCATTATTGTCAATATGTCACTTCATTCACCTTGCATATGTCAATTTCATCTAGAACACTTGTGTCGAACAACTATTTTTCTCTAAACCATCCCCTTTTATATAATTAATTAAATAAATTATATTTATTTAATTAATTCCATCTATTATCATCTATCTTCATCTATTTTCTATCTATAATTAAACAATCTTTAATTGTTTAAATTATTTCACTATTCCTCTTATAAATAAATAAAATCAATATTTTATTTATTTATCTTCTCATCATCTAAATAAATTAAATAAATTTATTTATTTAATTTGTTTTTATCTTATCACATTCTTCTATGTGTACAAGATAGGGCCTATCCTAAATCAAATATAAAAGTGGTTTAATTAGTTCTAAAATCAATCATCCACATCATCTAATCCTTAAAATAGAAAAGCACTCCATTTTAAGAAAGTCAATTTTTGTACTACCAACAAACCAACTACAATCATTTAATAAAATCTTTTTCCTATGGACACTTGTCTTGTACACATTCATCTAAGCTTCTTGTTTAATCTAAACCATTCATGTAGCTTCCTAATCTCCACCATTGATCAATCTTAGTAGAGAGATATATAAACACCCTCTCACCTCATTTCATGATCATCCCACACAATCTTGAAAGTATCTAGATTATCATCTCATGCATATTGATCATACATTGAGTACTTTGAGCATATCATCCATTATCATTGCAGTTATGGCAACTATGATTGTTCACTATTGAGAAGCAATCCACAATCCAACCAAGGAATCAAGCAATCTAGGTGACTTTGCTTTTGATTTGCATTCATTTTGTGTCATTTAGATGGATTCTTTGAAGGTGGTAGGATTAGGTTTGATTTGCAATGCTTGATCTTATAAACCTAATTTTTCATGCATACACATTCCCTTGTGTGTTTTCTTCCTACCTTAATGTGCTTGATATCGGTACCTAATATCAACCACCTTAAGGTGGGGGCATATATAAGGTAAGCTATCTATTTTAGATGTTAGCAATGTGCTTGTTCTCAGGTGCAATCTTAAAGACTGGTGGTGATGAGTCCCTCCTGCACTCTGAGATTTGTTTGAAATCTATTGCAATCATTTAAGCCCTTTGCGGAGGTACGATATCGTGCATATCCTTTTTATCTTAAACACTTTACAGAGGTAGGGATGGTGTATTTCTCATGGACAATGCACATCCTGTCATTTTCAAAAAGTCCTCTATGGAGGCGGGGAGTGGTTCTGTGACTAACTCAACCCTTAAGCGTGTCTTCGACAATTGTTGTGACGAAGCCCAATCATTGGTTTGTGCATGTAATGTGCCTGAGATGGTGATGAACCTAGAAATAGGAACACTCCATTGCTTGTTTGTCATGTTTTCTTCGTGTCTTCCAAGTGTGTGTGTATTGCGTGTTTATTCCCAAGCATAGTTTAAAGACTGGTGGCGATGAGTCCCTCCTATGGTTTGGGATTTGTATGGCGTCTTTATTCTCAAGTGCAGTATTAAAGACTAGTGGCGATGAGTCCCTCCTGCACTCTAAGATTTGTTTGGTGTGTGTATTGCCCCATATGTAGTCTTAAAGACTGGCGGTGATGAGTCCCTCGTACATTATAGGTAGTGTGTTTACTTTCCTTGTACTTGCATCTGCATCTCATATATATGAAAATGAGAAAAAGAAAAAAAGAAAATCATCACTGTCTTCACTACATTCACTGTGTTTTGTGTCTTTAATACTATCTTCTCCATGTTTTACATGACTATAACTATCTTCTCCATGTTTTGCATGCCTATTACTATCTTCATTGTGATTGGTGTGTCTTCTTTGTGCTTGGCGTGTTTGTTGTACTTGTTGACCATACTTTAATGCATGTATTGGCCTTGTGTTTATACATACATTAAAGTGGGGGCTAAATGCTATGTTGGAAAATGTCCCCTTGGGGGATTTTCCCTCTTAAGGTTTAGCTCTGGGGTCCTTTAGGATGCATTTAGGACATCTTGCATGTTAATTTGACATCCCAATAAGAAAACCCTGAAGTTTCATGGCAAATGGGACCTAGGGTGTACACTTGACATAAATCATGCCTAAAGTAGGGGGGAAGACTTGGGCACCTGTGCCCTAGTCTTGCCCTATTTTAGGTCAGGACCAATTTCAAAGTGTCAGTTTATGACCGTTATTTAGGTCCTTTGCCGACACGATAAGTTTGAATTACGAAATTCTTAGTGGGAATGTTTGTAGTTGCATATATAATCATGATTAGTGATTCATTTGGAAACTAGATGGACATTTTGATTGACAACCTTATGCTGAGGTGATTCAAGGCATTCATTGTATTACAGAGTAGAATTTGTGTTGTTCTTGTGTTTGCATTTGCAGATTTGTCATCCATCTACTCATGGCATGAAGAGCATCTTCCTTCCATGAGATCTTCACTAGAAGGTGATATTAATTGTGTTTTCAATCATTTATCATTTGGATTTTGCCTCTATCCCATAGTGATACACACTCTTTATTTGACATTGGTGTTCAGAAGACTTGAATGTCTCTCAGGGGCTTGACTGAGGCAAGCCTCTAAACACCACAACCCCAACCCCATTTTCTTTGATTGCAGGTTACAGGTTGCGGAAGTAGAAAAAGTGGAGTTGCAGGAGAGTAGTACAGACTATTAGAATTGTAGATCAGAGAAGAAAATAGGGACCTAGACTTGGGCTCCTGCTCATTAGTCCTCTAGATCCCGCAACAATAAAATCTCCAAAACAACAGGAACATGTTGTAGATAAGGTTTCTGAATCTCAACAGAAAATATGGCACTGCACTAGGGCACCCGCTCATTAGTCCCCAACTTTTCTTTATTCCAAACTTCAAAATCTAGTATGCATTTGATTGTTATTTGAATCTCTGTGTGAGATCATTTTCTGTAATTTGTCTATTTATTCATTAATTTGCATAATTAGGGTTTTGAGCATAATTGGGCTTAATTAAACAACTAAATCATACAATTCCAATCTTCCCCTATGTTCCAAGTAACAAGAAGCTTGTAGTAGACTTCCTACTCAACTAAATGTCCTTGAATGTTTACTAGTGAAAGGAGGATCAACATAAAACATTGAAAACAAACCCTCTTCATATTTTACCCTAGACACTCCCTCATGAAAGTATCAAGGATATATGTGGATCAATGACAGAACTTCATCCATTTTAGTAAATTTAGAAATCTTTAGTTCAATTTCTTTAAATTTCATTAGATCACCATCATCTAACTGCAAAACACATAGAATGACAAGAAGAACATCATATAATATGTTGATACCCATAAATACATGAAGATCTTAGGCATATTTACACAAAGTGCACATAAATTAGCAAATATCATGCAAATAAATACAAATAGTGCTAAGAATCATAGAAATACATGCTTGTAGGCACATTATTCGAAGGAATTTACACTACACAAGTAAAATTAAGCAAGGATTAGTTCAAATTCAAGTGAATTAGAGATAGTTTAAAAAGAACTAATCAAGATAATCATGGATCATCTTAACCAGAGTGATAAACAGAAGAATTGATCAAACTTATCATACTTATCTACATGATTTGGTTAGATATTTTAGGATTTAACAATCATTTGTTGAGAATTTATAGAGAGAAGGTGAAATAGAGTAATATCTGGATATCAAGATGAAAAAACTTTAGAATCAAATGTAAGGTCCCTAATGGAAAATAGAAACACACATCAACCTCTAAGTTATGTTAGATCATTATGATCTAATTTAGGGAGACTTGAGATCATAAATTTATTCTGAATTTATCGTATCTTTCAAGATAAATAAAGGTTTGTTGTGTAACTTTTATTTCTTGTTGTTATGACTAACATCATCATCAACAGGTTTTTGGCACTAGGAGGGCATATGAGTAATTCTATCTAAAGGATTTATCACCTAGATATCATTTCCTGTGCTCAAGTAAGGTGATATTTTTAAAGTTCTTAAGAATACATTAAATCCTGACTATTTGCACAAAGACTCCATCTATCTTTGAAAATTTGAGGATTTCAACTGCAAATATCTCATCCCTATGGTTAATTATCCTGATGTTTACATAAAATCATCTAGATTTCCAAAGTCTGAGTCTATATTTACATTTTCTGCAAATATCCTACAAATATCTTGTCATTTTGGACATCTGTTCGTAAATATCCAATCCAAAGAAGTAAATATCTCTGCCTTTGCAAATGTTGTGTCAAATTATCTAAAGTTTGTCCTATATTGTGAAGCACTGGCTCATAGACCTAATACAAGGTTGAGATCCATTGGACCTTTAGAGGAACTGCCTATTTTTCGGTTCAGACCTCGTACAACAAATATTCATCATAGTCCTGGTCTAAGTTTGCCAACATCTCCGATAATACTTGTTGTAACACCTCCAGTATCTCCAGTAGTACCTCCAATACCTCCAACACTGCTTGTAATGTCATTCTTCATTGTAGAATCACCATTGCTCTTTGCATCTTATAATCCTTTTCCTAAGAATCTAAACAAGATTTTTCCAAAATATCATCCTTATCGAGATGTGGATGATCACATCTGAACTTCCAAGGAAACATGTTTTAGGGCTAAGATATAGTATGAAGACGTTGTATGTAGGTTGTTCCCCTATTCACTAGGAGAGGAAGCATACAACTGGTATATTAGCCTTCCTCAGTCTTCCATACCTTCTTGGGAATCTTTAGAGAAAGTCTTCAAAGGAAGATTTAAGATACCTGTGGATGCAACTATGATGTATCACTTATTTGCTACAATTAAAAGAGCTGAAGGAGAGTTAATCTCAAATTTTAATGTGGGGTTCCAAAAGATGTACTCTAAGCTAAATACTCCTTATAATGTATGTGATGAAGCAACTAGGTCAATTTACTACTCGACCTTAGATCCTTTGACATCTATGTTCATTAGGAAGACATATCCTGCTGTCACAACTCTAACAGGTGTTTTTGAAGAAGCTATCAAAGTTAATTAGTAGTTAACACCTAGTTTTACCCCTAACTTAGGATATCTTGTATATCCTAGTCAACCACAAGCCAATGGAGCTTTGATGCCTCCAGCTATCATTCCTAATCCATTGCAAGTGCCTCTACTTAGCATTATGCCTCCTCAAGGTAATGGTCAAATCATACCTCACCCTACACATGCACATTAGGATGCTCCACAAAACAATAATGGTAGTTCTTTCTTCTAGCCACAACAAGACAATTTAGTAGCTAAAGTGAAGGAAGAAAAGTATAATATTAAGGAAATATCAGCTCAGTTAAGGAAGCTAACCACTGAGGTCACTCACATGAGGAGTCAGAACTTTTACTCATAGTCAAATTAGAACCAGAATAGAGGATATCCTGATAGAGGATATGGAAACAATAATGATAGGTCTTGATATCCTAATAGGGGATACAATAATGAGAGATATTTCAACAACAATAATAATAATGCCCCTAAGCCACCTAGAGTTTGGAACACCCAGCCAAATAATGGTTCATTACATTCACCATTAGATAATCAACTTCATGTTGAACCTAAGCAGACAACTAGAGTAAACTTGGCAGAAGCAACACTCACTAATTGGTGTAGGATGCATAACACAAATGCACATGCGGAGTTGGACTATCCTTAGTTCAAAATAGTAGCTACGATATTTTAAGCTGAAGTGTCAAACACTGCAGGAGATCCACCTTTTCCTGAAGGTAATGAGATCGTTCCCTTAGGATATGAATTTGCCTTAGTACTTGAGAGTTCTAACAATCATCAGCATCATCAGATGAATGCAACACATGAAAATTACACCATAGCATGTGAGGAGTCTACCCTAGCTTTTGAGACAAACTATGTTTTTCCCTTTGAGGATGAAAATGAACCTGAAGAGGTTCATGTTTATCAACATCAATATCAGGGAAAACATAACTATAACATTAGGAGCAATGCAAAACACCCTACTCGTCCTTTAACCACATCCATTCCTCCTAAAAATTTCAATACACCACCAGATCCCAAGGCTAGTAATAACCCTGGACCTCCTAAGGTGAATACTTAGTACTTTACACCACAAACCCTAGTAGAAAAGGCCATGAGTTAGTTGCCTGAGTCAGACAAGCTTGTCACCTATCTGGCCAATAAAATGAAGAAGATTAAGATCAATCTATCTTTATCAGAACTATTGAAAACTCGTGTCATCAAGAAAGCTTTCTTGAAGTCACTAGATGAACCTGCACCTAAGGAAGATAATCCTAGTCATAACCCTAGCCATATCCTGACTAGAGATCCTACATCTAGGGATAATATGGCTAAGCCAAAAGTGCAAGCCACTGTTCATAAAGTTGATACATCACAAATGACCAAATACAAGGATAACTATGAATCACCCCCTTTCTTACTCACATTGAGGATTTTTGGTAAGAACCTACATAAATGTCATGTGGATTCAGGTGCATCAACCAATGTGATGCCTTTGTCTATTTGTCAAGCTCTAGGTTTGCATCCATCTCTCTTAAGAAAGTGACCCAACTAGACAAATCAGATGTTAGTGTAGTAGGAGAGTTAAGACATATCCACATGTAGCTTGCATCAAATCCAAGGGTACAATACTACATAGATATCCAGGTAATAGACATACTTGATACTTATGGAATGCTTCTCAGTAGAGATTGGTCAAAGACATTAAATGGCTACATGGCTACAAATTTTAGTCATATGTGGTTATCGTGGGAAGGAGTTCCTAATCAGTTGAGAATTGAGGCTAAGCCACGTATGAAACACATGATCACTGAGTATAATCACCCAAATGAAATATTATATGTGGATGTTGAGCTAGGTGTGTATGCATTAAGACCTCAGACTATTAAGATAGAGGAAGTCTTAATGTACAATATGCACATACATGAAGGCAGTAACAAAGAGGAAAGACTGATGACATAATCAGATTATAGTTCAACTGATGAGGATGAAGTGGATCACTTTCATGAATTTGAGAAGTATCTAGCCAAAGAGATTTAGAGATGTCAATTGATCGAAGCATCCATAGAGGACATCCTAATATTTGGATGGTGTAGATTACACAAGGATACACATTCAAAAAATATATGTGAAGTATGTCTGCACATGATTGAGTTGGAAAGAGTATGCATTAAAAGTCAATCATCATCGCCTGAGATAAGTGAAATATCTGATGTTGAAGATACTGATTCTTTGTTATTTCTTTCAGATACAGGAAAATATGAACAAGAGATGCATCAAGATAATTTCCTGACGCCAAATGCGAAAGAAATGTTGATATGTGATCATATACATCCTAATGATAAGAAGAGTATTATCACTCTAGGGACTGATTGTCTCATTGAATCTGATTATGAGTTATCAGACGAAGATAGATGGAGTCATCTGACACAATTTGAGTAGTTCCTATCCAAACAAATTTAGAGACAAATTCTGCAAGGAATTCTTCCACGTCATACACTAATTGAAGGATGGTGCAAGCTTCATGAAGCACCACATTCAGAAATAACTTGTTCTTTGTGTCTCTATAAATTGAATAAAGAAGAGCAGTTGTGCTTAGGTAGCAAGCTGCCTAATATCAGGGATATTCCTGAAGATACAATAAAAGAAATTGCAATATCCCCTGACAATAAAAGTAATAACATCAAAGCAATGAAAAGAGAAGATATTCAACATGATGATGTCAAGAAGAAACAGATGATGTTCTAGTCCAACCAAAACATCCAGATGTAGTAAAATATGAACCACATAAGATAAAATGGATATTTGAAGGTGCATCTGCATGTGCCAAGAAGAAAATAGGTCCTGATAAGCCTTTAACCAAGGATAAACCCTGGATCTTAAGATTTGATGGCTTTAATTCAAAACAAGGAGCTGGTGTAGGTATAGACCTAATCAATCCATCAAGAAAGTCATTCTTGGTAGCATATATGTTGCAGTTCCCCTGCACCAATAATGTGGCTGAGTATGAAGCCCTAATACATGGTTTACTATTTTCTTTGAAGAAACAAGTTAAGGTTTTGCATGTCTATGGAGATTCAAAACTAGTAATGAAGAAAGTTAGAAACATATATGCATGCAACTATAAGAAGTTATCAAGTTACAAACACAAAGTTTGGGACCTGATAGAAAGATTTGATGCTTTCAATATCATGCATGCACCTAGAGAATTAAATCACAGAGTAGATGCACTAGCACAAGCTGCTAGCACATTAAAACCTTTATCCATATCAGGGATGAAAAGGTTCTTTGTAGAGCTAGTGTCAACTCCTTCCATTCCTAATAATATCACCATTTTTTAAGTGTTTGATGATGACCAGCACATTTTGGACTTCATTACAAACAGAGATATATTTGAAGCCTAGATAGTAGATGAGAAAAATTTGGAAGACCATGTCTGGGATGAAGAAGACATAATGGAATTACCTAGCAATAAAATCCCTAAGGGTATGATTGAGCTCGAGAGATCCTTTGATCTGGATCACATGATTAAAAAAAAAGATCTTCCCAAAACAAATGGAGGGGAGTATGCACCTATCAACATAAGACAAGGTGAGGATATAAGAAATGTCCTGATATGAAAAGTCTGCTCTGAAGAAGAGAGAGCAGGAATATCTTAGGCTATGAAAGATTATATTCATGTCATTGCATGGACATATGATGAATTGAAAACATATGCCACATCCATTATAACCCATACTATCCCCCTAAAACTTGATGCAAAACCCTTCAGACAGAAGCAGAGACTAGTTAATGCTTTGCTGGAATCGCTCATTTTTTAAGAAGTCAAGAAGTTGTTGGCTGATCAGATCATATTTCCAGTCATACATTCAACATGGGTGGCTAATTTGGTTCCTGTGAAAAAGAAGAATGGAGACATACATCTATGTATGGACTTCAAGAATTTAAATAGAGCATCAGAGAAGGATAATTATCCTTTGCCTTCTCTTGATGAGGTTCTCCAGATGGTAAATGGAGCAAAGATGATGTACTTCCTGGACAGGTTCTCAGGATATAATCAAGTGATGGTGGATAATATAGATAGATTGAAGATAGCCTTCACCACCAAATGGGTAATCTTTACCTATAGGCATATGTCATTCGGCCTTATTAACACTGGAGCCACTTTCCAATGTACTATGGATATAGAATTTAGGGGACTAGTTGGTCAATGCATAGTCATATACATGGATGACCTAACAGGTTTCTCAAAGCAGAGAGGTGATCATATAGGAGACCTCAAGAAGGTGCTGAAGAAGTGTGAGTAGTATAGTATCTCTTTGAATCCAAAGAAATGTATTTTTGGGGTGACCATTGGCAAATTGCTTGGTCACATCATATCTGAAAATGGCCCTACAAGATTGATTCAATTATGAAACTGCAACTTCTAGGAAGTAAGAAAGAGCTAAAATCTTACTTTGGTAAGTTCAATTTTGTTAGGAAGTTCATTACTGGGTTTGCAAAAATTGTAAGACCTCTTAATGTCATGCTCAAGAAAGACGCTAAGATTGAGTGGACTCTCAAAGCTAGGGAAGTATTTGAAGACATCAAGAAGGCTATTGCAGATGTCTCAGTCCTAATTAATCTATTTTATACTAGAGATTTTTATATCTACTCATTTTCCTCTAAAAATACATGTGCAATAGTTTTGACACAAAGGAGTGAAGTAAAAGAGGAAAAGCCCATTGTGTTCATGAGTTCTTTATTTATAGACACTGATCTTAGGTACATATATGTTGAAAGGCAATCCCTTGCTCTAGTCAGAGCTATGAAGAAATTTAGACATTATATCGTCAGGAGCAAAGTGATTGTTGTAGTACCAAATTCAGCTGTCAAGATGCTCCTTATGTAGAATGAACTAGGAGAAAAGAGAGCAAAGTAGATCATTGTGCTCCAAGAGTATGGCATGGATATAACTCCCATGAAGCTAGTTAGGGTACAAGCCCTTAGACAAATGATTTCTGACATAGATCCAAATTTGACAAGTCAGCAAAATGCAGTGGATACAAAGGAACATGATGACTGGTACTCTGATATCAAGCATGTCCTGATCATTGGGAGATGTCCACAAAATATGCATCCATCTTAGAGGAGAGCTCTGAGGATCAAATCATAGAAGTATATGATCACAGGAGGAGTCCTATTCAAAATAAATTATGAAGGGATATACCTCAGGTGTTTAGATAGGCTAGAAGCTGTCAAGGTTCTTCTAGAATTACATGACAAATTTGACACAACTCATGGATCACACTTGGCCACCACTCATGCCATCCTAAGAGCAAGATATTACTATCCAACTATCTTCAAAGACAATGCCAATCATATCAAATTCTGTCATACATGTCAGATTGCTTCAAATAAAGAAAGATATGCAGTTCAACCTCTGTAGCCTATGATGGAGATGCACCCATTCGCACAATGGGGCATGGACTTCATTAGTCCCATCAACCCTCCATCCTCCTCAAGACACAGGTATGTACTAACAATTATAGATTACTACATCAGATGGACTGAAGCCATCAACAGTAAAACTTGCACCTCAGAGGATGTAATCAAGTTTCTAGAGAGAAACATTACCACTAGGTATGGAATTACTTATGCTCTTGTTTGTGATAATAGACCATCTTTTGCATCTCTGAAGCTTTCTAGTTGGGCATTTGACCATGGGGTAATTTTAAAATTTTCATCAAATTACTATCCCCAGGGTAATGGCCTGGTAGAATCAACAAATAAAAACTTACTGAATATCATTAAGAAGCTCATTAAAAAGAAACCTAGAGAGTGGAATACCCTACTCAAATATGTCTTATGGGTAAACAAAAATAGAATGAAGACTACACTGCAAAATTCTCCTTATCAGTTAGTTTATGGGGTGGATCCTATCCTCCATGTTAACCTAAAAATCCCTACCCTGTAGTTTGCACAAGAATACCTGGGTATTGATAATAAACAAGAAGTCAGGTTGCTACAATTAATGCGTTTAGAAGAAAAAAGAGATAGGGCAATTGATCAATTTGCCAAACATTAGGCTACTATCAAACATTGGTTTGACAAAAGAGCCAGAGTAAAAGGCTTTAGGATATCAAACTTAGTCTTATCATGGGATAAAGCCCACAAAAGGAAAGGTGATCATGGGAAATTTGACAAACTATGGATTATCCCTTTCCAAATATCTAAGATCTTTGGTGATAGTACCTATAGGCTCAAGACTTTAACAGGTAAGGATGTTCCATTGCCAGTCAATGGACAATTCCTCAAACATTACTTTCAAGCCTAAGTATGTTATATCAAGATAATGTATCATATGTACATATTGTATAGTTGTTTGTATAGTTTGCTTTTATGTGTTGGCTTTGCTTGTGTGTTGTTGGATCCCTGTTTTGGTCAGGCAAGATAGTGCACCTTTTCATTTTAGAAGACTAGTAAAATTATCAAAATTCAGGAGATGAATACAAAATCTTACATAGGCTATAACTCAAGTCAGTTTAAGTATTTCAGATCAGGTCTGTGGTAGCTTATTCATTAGTGATAATTTTTTTTTTCAAGGAGATCCTCACAGAATACACCTAATAGCCTTGGATTTGTTGAACATGCTAGTGTAGTGTTAAGTGAAAAATCTAAAGGTTTGCCCTTGGTACCAATGCAATTCTCAACCTAAATAGCAAGTGTCCACACCTTGCAAAATGTGCTTACATGATCATATCTTATAAAAATTGAAACAAAAAATAAATTAATATTGAATATCCAAAGGGATAATTAGGCCATCCAATTAACTCTACTGGTGTTATGGATGCCTTTTTGGTGTTGGGTCTCTACTTGGGAGAATTCCAACGATAACCTTACCAGGGCTATGGACACCTGCTGGCAGCAAGGCTCTATCCAGGTTGGCTATGAGGGTTAAATCCAACTATGTAGCTTAACACCTATCACTAGTGTTTTCAACTTATCTTGAAGATGAAGGATATGAATCACATGCACACACCTAATTCATTCTCAACATTGTTATATTGATGAATATGATTATCATTCAGGAAGGTCAGGATGCTTATATCTAGTAAGAGTTAGAACATTATGTGCTAATTTGTCTTCACCTCTTGAATTATTTAAATTTTAATTATTTTCTTTGGTGGTAAGTTGTTGTGTGGTTACACAACACGCCCCATTTTACCCCAACAAAATAGGGATCCAACATTTTTTGGCTTGGCTTGCTTGTTTCCCTTGCTTTTAGTCAGTATGGTAAAAAAAATCAATATCAGATGCATGTTAGGATGTCATCTTGTGCATGTCCAGACCTCATGTTATAGGTCAAATTTTCTTCAAATTTCATATTATAGATCCTACCAATTGAAAGATCTTGAAAATCGAAGCAGGTTTTCTTTTTGAAGCACCCCAAAATTTGTTAAAATGATGAAGTTACAGTTAGTCAAAGTTTGGTCAATGGGTTATTTGGATATTTGTAGTCATATCATCTGGATATTAACTTAATATCCTAACCTCCAATCATGTCTAGACATCAAATTAAAAAGACTTAGTGGGTTAAAACATCATGCGCATGGATATTAGTTAACATCTGGATCTTAACTTAATATCCTGATTGAAAATGTCCATGTCCCAATAAGGTCATGTCATCTTGATCTTACAAAGAGTCTTGAACATGCTTACATCATCTAGATATTACATAGCATCCGGATCTTAACTTAGTATCTAGACATTATTTTAACATCCATATCCTAATTACATCTTCCCACCCCAATGCAATATAAAGGATAGACTTGTGCTTATGTCATTAGGACATTAAGCCATAGGGATATTTTACACTTCTATCATCCAGATCTTATTATAATATCCTCATCCCAATGACATCACCTTATTATGCTCTGATGAAAGATTTCTTCCTGCTGACTTCATCTAGACATTTCAACTAGATGGATATATTGCAAACTTAATATCTTGATCTTAAGAATATATCCAGGCCCTAGATTGGACCAATAACATAATGCCACATGTCCATATGGATATCCCAACCTTTTGGAAGTGAATTTGTGGCCTGATGATAAATCTTTGGTCAATGAAGGTTGACTTGACCTATGCCTACATCATCTAGATATTCACATCCAGATATGCACATGGATATTCCTTAGCTGGATATTTATTCTCATATACCCATGCTTTTTGCATTTAATGCAATGCAAAGGCTATTGGAATTAAATTCAAAAGCATGCCAATGAACAATTGTGATGATCCTATGCAATTTTTCTAAAAGAGGATGTCAAATCTACCTGATGCCATTAATAAGCCCTAAAATCACAAATTGCCTAAGTTAAAAGGGAAATTTATCATCATAATCAACATAATTGCATTCGAGAGCCCTAATTTATTGCAAATAAACTTATTGCAAACCAAAACCAGAGCAAAAAGTGAGATTGCGGAGGAACATCTTGTCTAGTGCAACAATCTGATCACCAATACATCCCTTTAAGGTTAAGGTAGCATTCACAGGTATGTATAAAGCTTTGCCCATCCGGTTATTTCATAAAATCATATTGTGATTAGTTAGAGAAAGGGTAAATGATAGGTTTTGAAGTGTTTATGCAATGTTTGGTTGAATTCATAAGGTTTAAATGATTTTACCCTCTTTCAAAACATGGATAGTTGATGTATGCTAACCCCAGGTAGAGATATATATGTTGTTGTTTGAGACTGGTTCATTTGATTTGCAGGACAAGATATCTCAACCAAGGATGGATAGGTAAGATGTAAAATTCAAATATGACATGTTCCTAATATCTAACAGCATCTACAATAAACAAGGTTTCATAAAAGACACTCATTCTAGGAACACTGATATAGAGGCATTCAGGACAAGGATAAATGCCCAGGAGGATCACCCCATACTCAAGAACATAGTGACATCTAGGATGTACTATGTAGTAGGATTTCCATATGCTACTGAGGCTCTAGACCTCTTGGTCGCATGCATTCCAAATTATAATGTTGTAACTAGGAGAGCAGAAAAACAACAAGGAGTGTATGCTTATTTATCTGTGAATGGCATCATTGAGGCATTTAACTTGCTCGTATCCATAGAAGACTATGTGCTAGACCTAGAGGCACTAGAAAAAGAATTCAATGCAAATAATAAGGACTACAGAAAGGTCATCTTTCAGGGATGGAGGGATCCAACAAGCACGTACAAGGTAGTTGCAAAATTGCCTCAACATACGTATAAGTTTAATTTCAACCCAGAGGTTCAATATATGATGTTCCTCCTTAGAAGAATGAATGGAATGGAAAGATGTGGGACTTTTGAGTCATGGATGTTTGGCCTAATCAAAATGGTCATTGAAAATGAGGATGCAAAGGTCCAATGGGCCAAGATCATAAGTGATGCTCTGTATGATCAAATAATCAAGTGGAAGAAAGCAAAGGACAGGGTATTCAAAATTAATTCATGTTACTAGAAATATTTTCAAAGTTATTAAACTCAATCAATAAACCAATAATCTCAATAGAAATTGCAAATAACAAAGATTTAAATAACAAAGAACAAACTGTGCAAACCTTGTTACTTTGCTGCTTCCATTGTTCACCTAGTCTCAATCGATCTTTGTATGAATAAAGCCCTCAAAAGCGTCCTTCCTTGCTTTGTTTTTTAATATGATGATGGAGAGATGGCTATGATACTTCTTGTAATGAAGATGAGCTTCAATACAATAAAAGGGTGATCACAAGCTATGGATGGATTTGGGTGCCAAAGGCACACTGTTAATTCTGCAAAGTAATGATACTAAAAGCTTGGATTAATGAAATGGAGGAATTAGGTTCAATTTATAGACTCATGAGAGAGAAGATCAATGGTATAGAAAGAATAAGAAGAACAACGGTATAGAAACCTTGAGAGAATGTGTGCGAATAGAAAGAAGACAAGTGTCACACAAAAAGTTGTTTTTTTGAGTTAACTGCTTTCTTTAATAAAGATAAGAATTGATTTCATAAATTAGAAAGCTTTTTTCTAATTTAAGAGTTCTTGATAAAAATAAGGTTGACTGAGTCAGTTTACTCAACTTGTGATTTGCTTTTGCATGATTTCAGATAAATTAAATAATAAATTGTTTAATTTTGTGTGCATGAAGAAGAAGCTTTATTTTTAGAAGATTTGGAAGATATTTGAAGAATTAGAAGATAAGAAAGCAAATTAAATAAATAAATTTATTTAATTGTTTGCGCATGTTTTGGAAGAATAAATAAAATATTTGATTGTATTTTATTTTTAGAGATTGAGGGAATTTAAATAAATTTGGTTGACTTAATTAAATAATTAAGAATTATTTAATTGTTTGGAAGAGTTAAATTAAATAAAGGATTTTATTTAATTTTGACTTTAGAAGAGGTAATTAAATATTTTGATATTTAATTAATTTAGAGGAATATGAATCGAATAAATAAATTTGTTTATTTATTTATTGATAGAGGAATTAAATGGAATAAATATTAAGAATATTATTTAGACCGAGTCGTGTCATTTTTAGGTGTATACATTTTGCCCCTCTTTGATGTAATGCAGTTTACAACGTTGCTTCAAAGAATAGATTTTCTTATAATGATACATGCCCCAGTTTGCCCCTAGTACAGGTTATGATGACAGGATTCCCCCTTGGGAGGTTGGACAGGAAGAAGACAAAAGGGACGTGAGATGGACAATCTGACGATGAAGAAGGTGAAAAATAGGTTAGGATGAAGAATTAGCCGAAATGATATGTGATGCAAGATAGAATGATAACACACACAAGCAAGCAAGTATGCACAAATGATACAAGAACAAACAAGGTATTGCCCCTATCAAGTTGTAAACCAATGATTAATTGATATTGATTGACGATAGTGTTATCATGGCAAGGAACGATAGATCCCTATAGCAACATGAAAGATAGTGTTGTCATGGCGGGGAACGATAGGTCCCTAGAGCAACACGAAGGACAGTGTTGTCATGGAAGGAAATGATAGATCCCTAGAGAAACACAATAGGCATGGGAAATGTATATCCCACTGATACTTATGATTGATTGATATGGTTTATGACAAGACAAGGATCAAGACCACTGATTGTGATCAGATCATGTGACAAGATTGACTTGACTTGATTGGTATGGATTAACGATAGACTTGCATTTGGATCATTGCTCAGACTGACTGAAAGAAGAATCAATAGATAGAAGATGGACTGATAGAAGAATGAATCGATAGGACTCACAAGCTTTTGTTTATATTGATACTCTGCATTGTGGATCTTTATTGCATGGGATATGGATGTAAATGGATACAATATGGATGTGAAATGGTTTTGCCGTCTTGATACTGCAAGTAATTTGAAGTGCTTATTTCATCATTGGGTATTTTTTTTGGGTACTTTTTCCAAATGTTGTAAGAAAATACAAGCATCTAGGTATAATTGAACTGAGATGACCTGAGTATCGCTTACATGGATTTTGATTTAGCAATTTAATACAAGCATCTATGTATAATTGGACTGAGATGACCTGAGTATTTCTTACGTATCAACAGACAAGGATTGCCCCCATTCATGTTAGACCTCTGAAGTCCTTGATGATCTTTTGCCGGTCATGTCGTTAGACAAGGCTTCACATTACTAAAGATTAATCCACAAACAACAGACAAAGAAAATGATTATGCCCCCATCATAGCATCTCTAGTTTTTTGACATCCTTGAGTAGCATAGGAAGACATAATAACAAAAATCAAGACTCTATAAGTTAACCTGATCATAAACACAAAACATTCTTGCATTAGATTTGTTTTCTTGCCATAATTTAGATAAAATCAGTTTGCGTGTTTAGGTACTTGTTTGCTTTGCTTTGGATAGGTTGATGCCTCACATCAAGATTTCTACTTTTGAAAGAGGGTCTTTGCTTGTGCTTGCATGCATGCCTGGTAAAAATGGACCCTAAGGGACTAACCTAGTGCCTCAGGAGCGCATTGCTAAATGGCCTTTCCTATGTGACGATGCAGAGGCAACGTAGTTTGGGGACTTGGACCATGGATGGATTAGAGGGAAGATGACAAGGTATGGGACGAATAGAAAGTGGAGCCTTAAGGGTGCATTTAAAAATGGCCTTGCCTATGTGATGACACAGAGGCAACGTAGTTCGGGGTGACCCTATGATACCACGACATACGGTATGCTAGGCTAACAATGTAGATAGAATGATTGAACAAAAATTTTGGATAGCCTTAATGCTAGATACTGATGACAAGGAAACACCACGAATAGGCAGATGGATGGGAAATAGTGTAAAATTGATGAGTAGGTATGAGGATGGGCAATATTAGATAGAAGGAATGCATGCGGAAAAGGGGAAGGATGTGACTGCCAAAGACTATGTTGCATAGGAATAACATGCCCCAATGTAGGTAGGATACTTAGGATTTTTCAAGACAATGCTTATGATGATAGGAGGATGAGAGGATTAAATTGTTTTGCATGGTTTGGAGGGATATGGTATGTCAAGAGACATCTAAAACATTTGTCAACACTGTGCCCCCAATCTTTATCAAGACCAAAGAAAATAGAGGAATGGAAGATTAGGATGGATAGACTGGATAGCACAGGTATGTAATTGACAAAAGGATAGGATAGGAAATGGTACAGAAGGAAACTGATAGGAGAAGAGTGATATGCTGATGAGACAAGGTTCCCCCAAGCGTAGGTGACATAGGAAATCAACTTACACATGACGCCTATTTTCCAAGTTTTCATCATGGTACTTATCCAAGGTGTCTGTTTGCCAGATTTTCACCGTTAGACGAAGGGATTTCTCTTTGATTTTTGGCTTTTGTATCCTAGGTCATGAGGACTCTTAGCATTTTTGACTTTATAGGTAGAGGCATCCAAATGTTTGTTGTTGAATTCCCTTGAGATGGTGGAAGTGGAGTTGGTGGAAGCTCTTTGTTTAGACAATATGTGCATTCGTTGGCCATGATAGGAATATTTAGAGGATTGATAGATGGATGGATAAGGTGTTGGAAGAAGTTGTGGCAAAATGCATGGAGGGATGGTAGGAGTTGGAAGAAGCGGGGCTAGATTGGATGGTGGAAGGTGTATGGTCACATGCTTTTGAGATGTATATGATAAGGGAGGCGGAATGGCAACATATGTTTTGGGGATATGGTAGGGTTTGTGATGGAAAGTGGTGGATTTAGAGGGTATGGAGGAAGTACCAACATCTTGAGATTGTTCACTTTGGGGTGTGTATCTAAGGCCATATGAGAAAGGAGGAACACTGACATGGACGGGCTCCAAAATACCTTGTTCATGAAGGCCTAAACCTTTACCTTGATAGTTCATGTGTTGGAGTATGCGGTGGACAGTGGGATTATGTATAGGAGGAACACTAGACACAAGCTCCTTATTGGATGGAGAAGGGGAGATAGAGGATAAAGGTTGTTGGTGTTCTAAGGAAGAACATTCATGGATGAAGGTGGTAAGACCAAGGATATATGATGGGGGATTTGTAGCATGGTTGATAATGGAAGGTGGAGGATTATTATTGGTTTGATCTTCTATGCTTGCTTGGGAGGCAAGTGTCTCATCAAGGGATGTGGAAGTTGTTGGATCATGGATAGGAGTACTAGACGTTTCTTGCTCATGGATAGCTTCTTCATCAAAGATGATATCTTGATCATAGAAAAGATATGGGTTATGGAGAAGTTGGATTTGGATTTCTTCTTGCTTATGTATAGGATCAAGTTGCTCATGGATAGCTTCTTTAGAGAGAATATCTAGATCATGGAAAAGATATAGGTTATGGATGGTTTGGAATTGGATTTCTTGATCTTGATTTAGACAAAGGTTTGATGTTTCCACATGTTCTAAAGTGTGCTCTTGACATAACTCTTGATGTGCTTGAATTGAAGTTGAGGTAGAAGACTCTTGGATAGGCTCTTGGTCAACAACATGAAGGTACGATGGACCTTGACTTTAGTTCATAGTAGGAAGGTCTTGAATAAGCTCAAGGGGTTATGGATTTCATGAAGGGGTTGTAGGATTTGACATGTTATTGGAAGAATCTTTGGTAAGGTCAAGGACTTGAATTTGGGGACATGGTTGACTCTCTACTAGTAGCCCTTGGATCACATCCTTTGTAGGTGCATGGGTAAATGAATGAGGTGAGGAATGAGTGGGTTTGGATTGTTCCACATCTTTTCTTTCACTTTTTGGTTTGTAGAACAGTCTTTGGAGCCAATCATCAATGGATTCTTTAGGTGGTTTTGAGCTTGGGGAACTTGATGTCGGCATTGGTGTAGGACTAGTATGCTTTGGGCTAGTTGTTCTAGGAGATGGTAAAGAAGGACTAGTAGATGGAGTGGTATAAGATTTCCAACTTGAGGTGGTGCCTTCCTATCAAGAGTATCATTACGATGGGAAAAGAATGTACGATCTTGGTGCAAGGCGTAGCTAGTACTGGCATGTTCAGCTTGTAAGATTGCCATTTGTCGTTGTATGGATTGGAGTTCTCATTCGATTACTTCTAATTGGTTTGTCATCTTCACAATAACTGACACAAGATCGAAATGGGTACCCAGAAAGGTTGAAGATTTTCTCTCAAAAGACCAGGAAATGCTCATTGTTGCGGATGCGCAACAATAAATTTATCGAAATAGACGCTAAATGTGCAACAAGTCAATATAAATGTGCAACTCTGGTAAAATTTAAAAGCACAATAATAGGTAATAAATGTGCCGGTAGTCAATGCAAATACACAGCAGGTTGAAATGTATGCGCAACTTCAGAGGATATATGCACAACTCTAGTTTTCTGAATGTTTTTGTAAATTTTCAGCAAGTTTTTTGATGTTTTTGGTTTCTTGGTTTGCAAGTTGGTCTTTTTCTCTGATTTCTCAATTACGGCAAGTAAAACACAAAAACATAGAAGTTTTCATGATTTTATTTTTTGATCTCTTTTTTTTGTAATTTTATGGACTCTTTTTGACTCAAAAAGCAAGTACAAATCCTAGGCTGGCTGGGATAATATAAACCAAATTCTCACTATTTCTAGTGAAGCATCTTTGGGAGGTGATAATCGCCCTTCCCTACACTGGATTATAGGGGTTTTTGGCTCCTAAAAACAAAGGATGATTAATAAGTACAACCGTTCGAGTGGTTATATATGTGGCAACACTACTCTCTGTTATGGAGTCTCCCAACCTGCAAGGGTTGCACCTTGGAGGGTATTGGGGGAGGTTGGTTGTTAGTATAACACAACTTCATTCGTTGTTTGAAGATTTTTCTCCAAACACAATTTATTTATAGTGGCTTGGCAGGGCTTGGCTTTAGCCTATTACCACTTAAGGTTATTCCTACTTGGATGGAAGGATATCCAAGGGCAGGCCTCTCTAAAGGTTTAACACATGTGAAAATGATATGTCTGGCATTTTGGTCACCCAAGCTAGGGGAGAGCATAGGCCTAGTATCATTCCCCAAAACATGAAAGACAATGGTTCTTTTCCCCTAGTTAAAATAAAAAAAAAGACTATATGATCTAGCTACTTGGGCACACATGCAAGTTGTTAACTTTGAAAGCAAGATAGCAATGGTTCAACTTTATCCTCCTAGCACTGGGACTAAATTTAATTTGTTGATGCAACAATATCAAATTACAATCCTTCCTAGTTAGATCTAGATGTGATTTTGCATGAACATCTGATTACTATCCTTTAGAAATATTATGTGTGTTAACAATGCAACTAGAATGACTAAATTATCCCCTAACCCTGTAAGTAGATGAGAGAATATCCCTACAAAAAAGTGTTAGTGTTAGCAAAAATCACAAGAAATACCCTAAAATCATTGTTTAGAATAGATACGCAGCTTCAAAGATTAGATGCGCAGAGACAGAGATCAAATGCATAGCTATTACAAAAGCACTGAGATAGAGGTCAAAAGCACAGAAATAGAGAGTATATGCACTATTTGGTAGATGCATCATAATAGAATTTAGATGCACTGCTTCAAGAGGTAAAAGCGCTGAAAGAGTAGATGCACCGAAATAGAGATCAGATGTGTGTTAGATCTAATCAAATGCGTGGAATCCTCCTATGTATAGAACCTTTGCACAAAAACTTAGTTTTTGGGTTAAATCAGGGCAAGGCCCCATGGTGGGCACCAAAAATGTTACCAAAAATATTGTCAAATTTATTAAACTCAATCAATAAACTAATAATCTCAATATAAATTACAAATAACAAAGATTTAAATAACAAAGAACAAACTGTCCAAACCTTGTTACTTTGTTGCTTCCATTGTTCACCCAGTCTCAATCGATCTTTGTATGAATGAAGCCCTCAGAAGCATACTTCCTTGCTTTGTTTTTCAAGATGACAATGGAGAGATGGCTATGATACTTCTTGTAATGAATATGAGATTCAATACAATAAAAGGGTAATCGCAAGCTATGGATGGATTTGGGTTCCAAAGGCACGCTGTTAATTCTGTAGAGTAACGATACTAAAAGCTTGGATGAATGAAATGGAGGAATTGGGTTCAATTTATAGAATCATGAGAGAGAAGATCAATAGTATAGAAAGAATAAGAAGATCAACGGTATAGAAACCTTGAGAGAACATGCGTGAATAGAAAGAAGACAAGTGTCACACAAAAAGTTGTTTTGTTTGAGTTAACTACTTTCTTTTATAAAGATAAGAATTGATTTCATAAATTAGAAATCTTTTTTTTCTAATTTAAGAGTTATTGATAATGTAACATCGAAAAATGTCCCCTTAGGGGTTTTTCCCTCATAAGGTTTAGCTCTCGGGTCTTTAGAGTGAATTTAGGACATTTTAGTTCATATTTTAGCATCCCAATGGAATGAGGCCTAAGTCCCATGGCAAATAGGACCTAGGAGGACCCCTTGAGATGCACCCTACCCAAAATAGGGGGCGAGGACATGGTCTCCCATGCCCTAGTCCTACCCTATTTTGGGGCAGCCCCAATATCCAGGTGTCAGTTTATGACCGTTAGGAGGTTATTTTGCCAACATGGTAAAGTTTAATTTTTAATATATTGGCAGGAATGCTTGTAGGTGCATATATAAGCAAGCTTAGGCATTCATTTGTAAACTAGATTTCAATTAGATAGCAAGTGTGATGTTCAAATGTTCTAAAGGTGATTCAAGGATTCTATTATGCTGCAAGAGTAGACTTGTGTGTTTTGTGTGTTGATATTTGTAGATTTGAGCTTCAATCTCCTCATGGCATGAAGAGAATCTTCCTCCATGAGAGCTTCACTACAAGGTGAATTATCATTGTGTTTTTATCATTGATTCTTTTGGTTTTGGCCTCTACCTCACAAGGGCACACCCTCTTTATCTGACAACGGTGTTTGGAGACTTAAGTGTCCTCTGAGGTTTGACTAAGGCAAACCTATAAACACCACAACCCCCAAACCAAGTCTTGTGATTTTAGGTTATAGGTGTCCCATCTGGAAGAAGTGGAGTTGCAGGAAGGAGTGGCAGACATCAAGAATTCAAGATCTAAAGAAAAGTCAGACAAATGAGCACTTCTAGGACTAGGGCACCTGCAAAAGTGTCCTCCGCAAACAGATTTTAGAAAATAGAAGTTACAGGGCTGATCCGTGTCAGAAGGAGGTCTAGATTCCCTAAAAAATAAGGTACCTTGGACTTGGGTACCTGCACCAGTGTCCCTGACTATTTCACCTCAGATCCCTGAAAATAGGTATTCTGTAATTTGTTATTTTTTTCCCGTCTGTAAGAGCTTTTTCCGTCTTTCATCAATTTGTCGCTGTATTTGCATAATTAGGGATTTAATGGTTAATTAGACACAAGAGAAGGAAAATTAATAATTAAATTCCCTAATCCAAGCTTCCCCTCATTTTCAAGTGACCTAGGGTATGATAGTGCTCGCCACTTGACCCTAGATCCTTAAATGTTAGGGTGAAATGAGGATTCAAATATCTAAAGAACAAAAGATTAACAAAATCCAATTTTACCCTAAACATTTTGGGGAACCCATGTTTTTGGACTTAAATTGCAACTTTCTGAGTGTTTTCAAATTTGGATTGATTTCATACATTCATTTTCTCATTCATTTCATTGCATTGAGAAAATTTCAAAAAAATTGAAAAATTGGAAAAATACAAAAAAATGGCATTGTTTGGCTTACTAAATTGCATCAATTCTTTCTAAATTTTCCTAATTTATGATTTTTGAATCATATCTGATATAAACTATAGAAAAATTTAAAAAATCAGAAATTTACCTTGCATTTGCATCATTTAATTGCTAGGGTTTTGTGGAAATTTTGACAATGTTATATAACCTAGTAATTCCAAAATCTAGGGTTTGTAGGCAAAATCTTTTATCAGATTTTTCTACTAATTTTAGAGGCTCATTAAAATTTTAATTTGGATTTAATCTTGCATTTTAGTGTGAATTTGCATTTAGATTTAAAATATTTGCATTTTCACATAGAAAATTTCAACAAAAACTAGCAATTTTGATGCATTTTCATTAAATTTGCAAGGGAATTTTGCATGTTAAGGCTTGAAAATAATTTTCAGATCTAAGAATAATTCAATTTCATCATAAATCTGACTTCAAGGAGTTCACATAGAATTTTATCCCAAGATCTCAAACCTAGGGCTTCGAAAACAATAATTTTCACTAAAATTGGCCTTATCGACTCTCTAAACCTACACCGTAGGTATGTTGGGAAAGGTATTTTTGCATCATTTTACTTTTATCATGGTAATAATTTTTTTCTCCTCATAAAAATCTTCACAACACCCTTTTAACAGGCTCTTGTAGTGAAAATTCAGTGAAAAACTACACATTTTGGCTATTTTGCCCTAGGGTTTGGCCTAGTTTGCACTCCAAGCATGTTGTGATCAATTTTATGGATTTTGGTGACTGATATTACTGATATTATTCATTTTACCTCCTCAAATTCCATACAACACCCCTTTTTCTAGGTCTTGGAGTTGAAAAACCGTGAAAAATTGCATATTTTGCTATATTTTCACTAAGGTTTTACCTTAAGTGGCGCTACAATCGTGTTGTGTTGGGTATTTTTGCATCAAGTGGCTGTTATTTATGATATTATTTTCTCTCCTTCATCATTTTCCTCATAACACCCTTTGTTATGCTCTTTTGCATTGAATTTTGGTGAAAAAAAAGTGCTCATTTTAACATATTTTCACTATATTTTGACTTGGCATTATCTTGGATTTGCATCAAGAGTGTGTTGGGAGTGATTATATTGCTGTTTTGGACTGATATCAGACATATAACTTTCTTCCCTTGATCAAAATCCTTACAACATCCTTTGTTTCATTCATTGGCATTGAAAAGAGTACAAAAAACCAAGCATTTTGGGTCGTTAATTATATCCTTCTCCTAGGATTTGTTCTCTTAGTTTGTGTGTTGTATGCTTCTGTATAAGATTTATGACATGCTGTCCTAAAAACAATATCCCTTTGAGAAGAAGTAAAAGATTAATGGGACCTAGTGCTTTTGAAGAAGTTAGTACTTTGGACAACTTCTTTATAAAGGGAGAAACTCAAATTGTGCAAGATAGTATACATCCTCCAACCGCAATGGAAGAATAAACTTTTCATGATGTTGATAACACTATTGAGGGAACATGATATGTATCTGATGGGAAAATAGAAAAGTTGGATAAAGACTTGGCTGAATTTCAAACATTTATGGAAAATGAGAGAATAGCGGAAGAAGTCGTTCCTACAATTCATAATATAAGAGAATTGATAAAAGAAGGACAAGATGGTGTTAATGCACTTCATGGTCTAGTACATATTGTACAAACCAATATCATGCTAGTATCTGAATGTGCGCAAGTGATAAATAACACTTTATCACCATCTCATACTCAAGTTTCCAACCTATACCAATTACAGGGGTATCCACTTTTACATCAACGATCTTAACAACTAATGCGAACGCTTGTAGTAATGCTACCACTAGTATTGGAGTATCTAATGGCACTAATTACAAAGTTGTGGGATTTAATTATCAGAATTTGGTTCCCAAAGGGACCTCCTCTATGCATATTTTTTTCTCAACCACCTATCTATTCCACTCATTTCCAGCCAACTATTACCTACTCACAACCATCTTCAACCTACCAATATGTCCAACCACCATTAACATATTCCCAGCCTCTGCTTATTATATCTCAGGCTCAATCACCTCCTTACCTTGGTTCTAATTCCTCACAACAAACCGCATCTCCCAATGATGCCATCCTAACCCAACTTTTACAGGGCATGACTGCTTTGCAACAAAAAGTAACGAATTTGACAAATTCTTCGTAGCCTAGTCTACCAACATATCATGCCTATAATCCATTATCTTATGCAATCTTGAGAACTCCTATGCCCGAGAGGTTTGAGACTCCTCGCTTTAAAAAATATGGTGGAAAAGGTGATCCCAATATTCATGTGGCAGCATTTACAACTATGTGTAGTGATTTTTATTTTGAAGAGGATTTGTTAGCAAAAATTTTCCCATGATCTCTCAAAGATACTACTTTAGAATGGTTTTTCTCATTGCCTCCAAATTCAATACTCCTTTTCGCAGTTAATTGATCAATTTTTACAACATTTTCAAGCAAATATCAGACCCCAAGTCACTCTTATTGACTTGGTTCAATGCAAACAAGGTCTGAAAGAAAAGTTGACTGAATTCATTGGTCAGTACTTTTTGCACAAATTTAATATTAGATGAAAGATGAGGATGTTCAAAACATATTCATTTCAAATCTACAACCTAATATTCATGATAAGATTCTCTTGATGAAATACAACTCCTTTCAACATTTATGCATTGCTTTTCATGATTATCAACTTTCGGCTAATCAGTATGAAAACCAAAACTCATCAGCTCAAGTTGGTCAATCCTTGAGTGGATCATCGCAAAACAATTTTAGAAGGAACAATAATAGGAGTTTCATCAAGATCAATGGACCAAATATGAATGTGTCTGCTCTAAATAATCCAAAGAAAGCATCATATCAACCAAGAAAGTTTACTTCGATATCTAAGTCCTATCATTCTATCATGAATCAAGCTGTGAGTAATAACATTCTGAAACTTCCCCTGATCAAACCTGTTGATCCTAGAAAAAAAGGACCTTACTTCGATGCTAATGCCTTTTGTCATTATCATCAAATGCAAGGACATGACACTGAATGATGTATGCATCTTAAACATGAGATACAAGACCTTATTGATTCAAATGTAATCTAGGTATCAAGTGTGAATGATAATGGAAATAAGTCAGTTGCTTCGCCGAATTAGAATTTACAAATCTTCACTAATCCTTTTCCTAAACATACTAAAAATAATATGGTGGAACAATATTTAGTGGAAGTAGACAAGGATGATTACTTGGAATATGATAGCATCGTGGGTATGATTGAAGTGGATAAGAAACAGGTGGATAAACCACCTCATCCTAGAAGAAATAGAATTTATGCTAAGGTTCCTCCCCCGTTATCCCTGTATGGATCGGGAGACAATCAAAATGCATAAAAAAGCAAGAACAACAACCAATATAGATGAGTAATATGGTACAGGATGATTCCCGTTACTACTCTAGAAAGATTCAACAATGAAAACTCGCTAAAAATTAGAAAAGAGAAAAATGACAATCAATAGTCAGAAATAATAGTGGTTCTCCCCCTCATAAGTACCAAAAAGTCTCATTTAAACAAGAATTTAATGAACAAACAACATTCGATAACAAACAAGACTTTCATAAGAACCACTCAAATTTTTCTTTAAACATGATTGAGTACCTCTCCAAGAGGTTCGAAAGCTCTAGGATATAATATAAAGATCCTACAGGTAAGTATCTATACACTCTTTTATTTCTATCGTAATGTGCTTCCCCCGTGATGTGTTACGTATTGTTTAGGCCTACTGGAATGACCTCAGATTCTCCCATAAGGTTCGAGATACCAAGAGACCGCCTCTATTATGACCCTTCTTCTATTTGTATCATCATTCTTCTAAATTGCTCTCTCTGATTTCATTGTTGTGTGTTGTGTCTTACAGACATAGCGTCGTGGTTGATGACTTGGGGGCACCCCCCTATGTGACTATCCCTAAGACACTTGTTCTCTCCTCTCTTATTTATTGTTTCCCTTCCTCTAGTGTTTCCATCTAGCAGACGGATGACGACAAATATTTATACTGATGCAGACCTAGTGTCCCTTTCGAGAGCAATAAAAAAAATGGACTTAGTTCCTAATATGACGATGGGGTTGTATATCTTATCCGATGGTTGGCTAGTGGAAGAACTCGTGCTTTCCACATAGTGAATATTAATGATGTTTATATTGCATTTACAAACCTTAACAATACTATTGCTTCGTGCACCTTTGTTTGCCTTTGAATCTATCCTTCGCAGTACTTAATTCAGAGAGCTTTGTGATATAGCCCCTGGTTATCCTTGAGCTTTGAATTCATTGTATAACCTTGGCTCTTTGTGTGGTTAATCATATGCATTGATGTTGTTGTTTATCATGATGTTGTAGACACTAACATGTTTCTTGCAGGGATGTGTTTGTGGGAACATTTGGCGATCGTAAAGTACATGTCACCTCCAGGGGGCACGGGCTTTATGAAAGTCAGTGTTCCCTTGTGTGTTCTCTTCCTACCTTAATGTACTTGATATCGATAACTGATATCAACCACCTTAAGGTGGGCGAATACAAGGTAAGCTATCTGTTATAGATATTAGCAATGTGTTTGACCTCAGATGCAAAGACTTGCACCCCAGAGTAGTGCATCATGCATCCTGAGCTTGTTTGCAATCAATCAATCATGTAAGCCCTCTACGGAAGTGGGATATCGAGTGTATCCTTTTTCTTAAGCCCTCTGCAGAGGCGGGGATGCTGTATTTCTCGGTGTAGATTACATCATCTTGTCATTTTTAAAAGTCCTCTGCAAAGGTGAGGAGCGGTTCTATGACTAACTCAACCCTTAAGCATGTCTTTGGCAATTGTTGTGGTGAAGGCCAATTGTCGGTGTGTGCCTATAATGTGCCTGAGATGGTGTTGGACCTAGAAATAGGTAAACTCCATCACTAGTTTGCCGTGTTTTCTCTGTGTCTTCAAGTGTGTGTGTTTTGGCGTGCTTATTTTGTATGGCATGTTTTCTGCCCCATATGCAAAGACCAGTGCCTTTGAGTAGTGATTCATGCATTTTGGGAGGTTTTGTGTGTATTGTGTGTGTGTTGCCCCATATACAAAGACCAGTGCCCCTGCGTAGTGCTTTGTGTATTATGGGAGGTATGTTTACTTTCCAGTACTTGCATTTGCATTTCATATATATGAGAAAAAGAAAAGAAAAGATATCATTTATGTATTCCATGTACTAATGTGTCTTCTATGCACTGACTATCTACTCCATGTTCTGCATGACTGTTATTGTCTTCTCCATGTTTTGTGTGTCTATTACTATCTTTTATGTAGTTGGCATGTCTTCTCTGTGCTTGGTGTGTTTACTGTGTTTGTGACCTTACTTTAATGCATGTTTGGGCCTTGCGTTCATACATAGATTAAAGTGGGGGCTAAATGTAACGTCAAAAAATGTCCCCTTGGGGGCTTTTCCGTCATAAGGTTTAGCTCCTGGGTCTTTAGAGTGCATTTAGGACATTTTAGTTCATATTTTAGCATCCTAATGGAATAAGGCCTAAGTCCCATGGCAAATAGGACCTAGGAGGACCCCTTGAGCTATACCCTAACCAAAATAAGGGGGGAGGACTTGGGTGCCCGTGCCCTAGTCCTGCCCTATTTTGGGGCAACCCCAATTTTTGGGTGTCAGTTTATGACCATTAGGAGGTTATTTTGCCGACACAGTAAAGTTTGATATTTAATATCTTGGTGGGAATGCTTGTAGGTGTATTATAAGCAAGCTTAGGCATTCATTTGTAAACTAGATTTCAATTAGATAGCAAGTGTGATGTTCAAGTGTTCTAAAGGTGATTCAAGGATTCTATTGTGTTGTAAGAGCAGACTTGTGTGTTTTGTGTGTTGATATTTGTAGATTTGAGCTTCAATCTCCTTATGGCATGAAGAGCATATTCCTCCATGAGAGCTTCACTACAAGGTGACTTATCATTGTATTTTTATCATTGATTCCTTCAGTTTTGGCCTCTACCTCACAAGGGCACGCCCTCTTTATCTGACAACGGTGTTTGGAGACTTAAGTGTCCTCCGGGGTTTGACTAAGGCAAACCTATAAACACCACAACCCCCAAACCAAGTCTTGTGATTTCAGGTTATAGGTGTCACATCTAGAAGAAGTGGAGTTGCAGGAAGGAGTGGTAGACATCAAGGATTCGGGATCTGAAGAAAAGTCAGACAAAGGAGCACTTCCAAGACTAGGGCACTCACAAAAGTGTCCTCCAAAGATAGATTTTAGAAAATAGAAGTTACAGGGCTGATCAGTGTCGGAAGGAGGTCCAAATTCCCCCAAAAAGTAGGTACCTTGGACTTGGACGCTCGCACCAGTGTCCCCGACTGTTCCTCCTCGGATCCCTAAAAATAGGTATTCTGTAATTTGTTATTTTACTCCTGTCTGTAAGAGCTTTTTCCGTCTTTCATCAATTTGTCACCATATTTGCATAATTAGAGTTTTAATGATTAATTAGACACAAAAGAAGGAAAATTAATAATTAAATTCCCTAATCCAAGCTTCCCCTCATTTGCAAGTGACCTAGGGTATGGTAGTGCTCACCACTTGACCCTAGATCCTTCAATGTTAGGGTGAAAGGAGGATTCAAGCATCTAAAGAACAAAAGATTAACAAAATCCAATTTTACCCTAAACAAATAAAAATAAGGTTGACTGAGTTAGTTAACTCAACTTGTGATTTTCTTTTGCATGATTTGAGAGAAATTTAATTTTGTGTGCATGAAGAAGTAGATTTATTTTTAGAAGATTTGGAAGATATTTGAAGAATTAGAAGATAAGAAAGCAAATTAAATAAATAAATTTATTTAATTGTTTGTGCATGTTTTGGAAGAATAAATAAAATATTTGATTGTATTTTATTTTTAGAGATTGATGGAATTTAAATAAATTTGGTTGATTTATTTAAATTTGGAATAAGAAGTGACTTAATTAAATAATAAAGAATTATTTAATTATTTGGAAGAGTTAAATTAAATAAAGGATTTTATTTAATTTTGACTTTAGAAGAGTTAATTAAATATTTTGATATTTAATTAATTTAGAGGAATATGAATCAAATAAATAAATTTGTTTATTTATTTATTAATAGAGGAATTAAATGGAATAAATATTAAGAATATTTATTTAGACTGAGTCGTGTCATTTTTAGGCATATACAATTCATACCTAGTGTATGCATGTTTAGCCAAAGGAACATTCAATGCCTTGCAAACAATAGGAAGAATGGAAAATTGCCTCAAGAAAAGACTCCCTAGGAGCATTACCCCCAGTTAGAAAGAGCACAATTTGTGCAACATTACAGAATTGTGAATGACTGCTTCACAATGCACATTATCTGACTCTTGGAGGGAGACAAGAACAAAAGATTTTTAAGTTGGAGCTATGAAGATGATAGATCTATACAGCTCTTGGTTCATTCAGGCCAGGACATATTCTTATATCTGGATGGAGAGGTTTAGTAGCCATATGTTCATGCTCCCAAGGTAGCCATCAGATAAGATAGTCCTAATGGAAATGGTAAGACAACAATTGCCTATATTGGAGCTATCAAATAAGAAGGAAGGAAAACCCTATAGGAAGTTGCCTAAACAGAGTGATTGATACTTATTGCCTACCGACAATGGTAAATATGCAGAGGGAGATTTGAAAAGCTTGAATTTGTAAATGTTTACTTTGGCTAAGGATTATGACCCATATCACAGGGTAGAAGACAGATTCAACAAGAAATACAAGCCCAATGTACATATGGAAGACTACTAGGCTAACTGTGATGATGAGCATAAAGTGAGAAAGAGGGAATACCAAAGGCTAACCCTAGATCAAATGAGAACCATGGGCCAGCCTAAAGTGCCACCACAGATAAAGAAAGATGATGGAGACATTGTAGACCCAGAATATGATGAGAAGAAAATATGCATTGATACCATTTCTTCTCTAGACTAGAGTCAAGGAGACGAGACATCAATTGATGTCCTCACTACAAAAGTCATAGAAAGAACTAAGAAATGGGTATCTCAAAAGATAAATGAGCTGAAAGAAAAAGGTATTGTAGTGACTTTTGACAAGAAGAGGAAGATGAAAGATAGAGCAGAGCTAGGATACGATGATTTCGTAGTACAAAAAAGACAGGTCCTTGGGACCAAGTTAGTCGAGACTAGATCATTAGGAGCTATAGATAAACTAGCAATAGAAGGGGTATCGTTATATATGTGCCATCTTCACCTCCTAAGGATGCACCTATGGCTGCTATCTTGATACCTAATTCCAAAGCACCTATTGTAGAAGAAGAGCTTCTAGATGAAGGAGGTCCTAGCCAAATGGGAGGTGGTATGGAGGATATAAGTGATAAAGAGAAAGATCATGTCCCTATTGAAACATTGTCATGGACAAAAAAGGATCGATTGTAGGGAGTAAAGGTACCAAGACAAAGCAGGTATCAAAGCCCTCACATGAGAGGAGCAATATCACCTCCAGTAGCAGCAATTTCACAACCAGCTGAGCAATCCTTGAATGTAGTGAGGATGTTGCAACATGATGTACTGGTGGAAGGTATAGTTAAGGTCACAATAGAAATAGCACAAGAAGCCAAAAGCAAAGCTCAAGAAGAAGAAGCTTCTAGAACTTTTCCACTTAGTGAGATCATTGATCCCATAGAAGATGAAGTAGTGAAAGACATCACCAATCACCTGATTGAGACCATGCTCCATCATATAGAGTCCACAGGTGGAGCTATAGAAGTGGAAACACATGAGGAGAAAATGGGAAGAGAAGGATCCCCTGAACTAGAGGTCCAGATGGGACCACTAGATACTTTGATAGAAAATGTGACCAGCCTAGTGGTGGTAGATTTGAATTATCTGCCTGAAGGAGGAAAAGCTGGAGAGGAGGCTATTAAAGATAGCCAAATACAGGAAGAAAATATCTAGATGGGAGTAAATGATAGGAGTTATGATGGTCAAATGGAAGGAGCGCATCTCAATATCCAGATAGATAAAAATAAACAAGGACATCAGCATATCCCGATGAAGGAATCTGAGGAGGAACATGAATCAGGATCAGACTTGGATACAAAGGGTAAAATTAATAAGGAAGATCAAATGCAATAGATGCAGATCCCCAGCCAAGATGAGGAAGTAAGGGAGCCTAAGAATATCCAAGTGGAAAGTATGCAACAAGAAAAAGATCAAGATATATCCAAAGATGTTCATAAAGAAGGAAAAGCTATACCCTTACCAGAATAAGAAAAGGTTCAAGATGGGGATAAACTAGATCCAGATAAGGATCAACAAGAAGAGAACCCAAGGGTCATATCATCACAACAAGATCAGGATAAAAGACAGCAGGAAAATGTACATGATCTTGTTGGTGATGAGGGAGTTAATAAAGATAAGGGAGTACAAGATGCTCAAATTGAGTAATTAGGTCAAGGAGGATCTCAGTCAGCTAGATTATCATTGGTTTCATCAGAGGTAGGTTATGCACAAGAACAACAGGTACCTTTTGGTTTTAAATCTTTATTCACTCTTGATCCATCTAAGTCTAAAAGGAGAGCTAGAGCAGTCTCCATAATAAAAAGAGACCCTAAAACAGGAAAGCAGACAGCTCAAGTAGTTGTTCCCATGGTAGAAAAGGCCAAAGGAGAAATAAGGCCAGAGGAATTTCAAGTGACACAAATTGACTTAGGTCATGTCACTACAAAGCAAAAAATTTAGGAGCATATTGAGAGTACTGATGCTGTAGTGTCCAAAATAAAGAAAATCAAAGCTAGGAAAAAAGAGTTGAAAGAACAAAATGCTTAGCTACAACAATTCATACATGGATTGGTGAAGCCAAATAACCTAACATCCACCCTACAGGCTACTAAGAAGCCTGCTGCTCTAACATTAATAAGTGAGGATGAGATATCTAGTTTGGATATTCAGAAACATTAGGCTCATATCATGAATAAATGGTTCATGAGGTTCATGACGTCTAGAGAGAAGATAATAAGGACTTCCAGATCCAATTGGGACACATTGTCCAATTTAAAGAAGAACATTGATTCTTTAAAGAGTGAACTCACTCTAAGAATAAAGTAATGCAATTACACATTGAACATGATAGAAGAAGATAAGGGGATGACAAATGAAGAACTATTGAAGAATACGATTGTCACCAATATGACCCTTCCTCTACTGGACACTTGGGTTACAGAGGTGCAATTTGAGATAGAGGTGTTGAAGACCAATATGACTAGAGTTAGAGAGATGCAGACCAAGATCCATGATCTACTATCTAAAGAAATGAACGTGCTAGGGGAATTGTTGGAGGATGCTGTTGAAGAAGAAGATATGCCAGAGATGGATAAAGTCATCTAGATATTCAAAGATAAATTTAGAGAAGTGGCAGAGGATCATGTGAAGTCTTTTACAGAAGATGTCATGGATGAGATGTCAGAGATGAATGTGAAGGTAAAGACATATGATAAAGAAGTAGAAAATAGAGCATCAATGATGAAGTCCCTGGAGGAATAGATCAGTGCATTGAAATATGCTAAAACAAGAGTTCAAGCCATCAGTAGGCAGCAGATAGATCAAATGGTACAAGCATGTGATTATCACAAGAAGTTGGATACATGAATGCTTGTACATGAGAAGCCAGATATGTCTGAGTAAAGCTTGCCTAAAAGTACTCAGATAGAAGGACAGATGAAGAGGTTGTATTGACCAAATCCAAAGTATGAGGGTATCCATCCATGTCTTATAGATGGTTTCCAATTGGCAACTTGTGCCATGTATTTTGTATTTTGACTTAGTCAAGGCAATGTAAACCATTGATCATAATAGATAAATCTTGATCGTAGGATCTTTTGTAATTGATTCTCATCCTTGCTCTATAAAAGGATGGAGAATCTCAGTTATAGGATTATTAGAAGCTTAATTGAGGAGTTGTTGAATTTCATGATCCTCTCTCAAGTTCAATTGTAAATGTATATTCCTTTTGCATACTTAATGACGATTAAGATTTGTGAATACAAATTATTGTAAATCTGATGTAATTTGTGGATGATATCTTGGTATTTCTTTGATTTGCTACATCCCTTGGAGTACATTTTAGTCTATGAATGTTGTTATTGTCCTTTCCTTTGAGGATTTACATCAATCATATGTAGTTGTGGAATGACTTGGTGAAAATATGGTTTGATTTTCTTCTCCTTCATGAAAGTATCAAGGATATATGTGGATCAGTGACCAAACTTCATCCATTTCAGTAAATTTAGAAATATTTAGTTCAATTTCTTTAAATTTCATTAAATCACCATCATCTAACTGTAAAACATAGAGAATGACAAGCAGAACATTATATAATATGTTGATACCCATAAATACATGAAGATTTTAGGCATATTTACACAAAGTGCACATAAATTAGCAAATATCATGCAAATAAATACAAATAATTCTAAGAATCATAGAAATACATGCTTGCAAGCACATTATTCGAAGGAATTTATAGTGCACAAGTAAAATTAAGCAAGGATTAGTTCAAATTCAAGTGAATTAGAGATAGTTTCAAAAGAACTAATCAAGATAATCATGGATCATCTTAACTAGAGTGATAAATAAGAGAATTGATCAAACTTATCATACTTATCTGCATGATCTGGTTAGATATTGTAGGATTTAACAATCATTTGTTGAGAAATTATAGAGAGCGGGTGAAATAGAGTAATATTTGGATATCAAGATGCAAAACCTTTAGAATCAAATGTAAGGCCCTTAATGGAAAATAGAAACACACATCAACCTCTGAGTAACATCAGATCATTATGAACTAATGCATGGAGACTTGGGATCATAAATTCATTCTAAATTTATCATATCTTTCAAGATAAAAAAGGTTTGTTGTGTAACTTTTATTTCTTGTTTTTATGACTAACATCACCATCAACACACAACAAAGAAATCACACTTAAGTAACTTAAGTGAATAAAACCAACTATATAGGTCATAGACAAATTAGACTTGACTCTAAAACTTGAGGATTTAAAGTACATGAGGCTCCAAAATGCGGGCAAATAATTCAACATAAGAACCCTAAACCCTAAAGATTTTGCAAGTTTTAATAAGATAAACTTATCGGTGGTAGATTGGATGGTCCACGTGATTTTTGGAAGATCTCCTTTTCCTTTCTAGAAGTCCCTAGGAGCATGAAACATGGCCTCAATTAAGTCATAACTTAACTTGAACCAATAAAAGAAGTGGGGTCCATCGATACTTATATAGAGCACCTTTTAAATTTATTATATGACTACACCACCATGTCTCACAACGTTGGGGCTTTTCAATACAATACTTTTATGCCCCTTATCAAAGGCTCATGAGCCATTAGATTGGATTTGGATTGGAGCATCAAATGGTGCACATTTGTCAAGAATTAGAAACTTACTAGAATTAAATCATTACATATAAACCTCAAAATTGGATGGAAGTCAGCTAACCCACAGATGTCATAGGGAATTTTTATTGATCAAACTACAAGTTCGTATGAATCTACCACCTATAATGAAGGATTCACTATAGTATTGGTGACTCTTAGGTGTTCTTTCACTTATAGATGAAGAGAAACCTAGAAGTGTATCCATTGGGTATAGAATCTCCATCAAAATTAGGAACAAGATACTTTCCCCTCAAAGTTAGTTAAGAGAATCCATAAGCTTTCCCCAATCCTTGCCCTTGAGTAGGTTGATCTTCTATAAAATCTTTTACCTATTCTCCAACTCCAATGTATGTTCATAAGAAATTTGTTGTGACTTTAACTTGGTAGCATTTACTAATGTCCTCCAAGTTAGCAATTGACATTATTGCAACTAACCTCTCCTCCATTGTTGATACTGGGAATAATCCATCAAGATCAATCTCATCTAAGCCCATATTATTGATTCTCTCTTGAAATGTACTCAGAGAGAGCACCTTGTCATTGGAATCCATAAGAGAGAGGAGCCTATGCTTTATGAGGATATGGATGTGGGATTAGATATCTATCACTAATTGTGTCATAATAACCAGATGCACCTTGCATTCCTACAACATTCCATCTTTTCCCAAGACATGATTGATTTTCTAGGTGGTGTTGTGTGGTTACACAACATGCCCCATTTTGCCTTAGAAAAATAGGGACCCAACTTTTCTTTTGCTTGTTGCTTTCTTGTTTCTTGCTCCGGTCAATTTGGTAAAATTAGTCATATATGTCACTTTTTAAGAAGGTAGATTTACCACTAGATGAGGTCAGTCATCAAAGTTAGCAGTTGCTACTAATAACCTCATGGCTGGAAAGTACACAAAATTATAAGTAGGTTTGCCTTTTGGATCACCCCAAAATTGTCTAAAGGTAGGGAGTTATGTTGAGTCAAAGTTTGGTCAAACCTAATATTACCTGAGGGGGCTCATATTTGTAACATCAGTCATATTCGATAAGATCACTCGATCTTAGAATCATCATCTGACAACCACTAGATGCGCGATACGCGAATGCCAAAATTAAATAAAGGGATGGTATCTACCCATCAAAGAACCTGATATTATCCACAGGGGGTCATATTCCCTAATATCAGTCATCTTACAAATATCACCCCTTCGCGGATATCACCCTACACCAATATGACAATGACATCATCCAATTCCAATAAACGAAATAAATCACCCCAATAATGACATCATTGTCTCGTCTGACCTATGAAGGGTCATATATCCAGTATCCATCATATTTCTTAATATGACAATGATGTCATTAAAACCTGATAATGAAGGAACATTGATGACATTATGATATAATCACAATTTATTCCCCGTGGGGGGTCATATTTTGAAGTACCCCTGATCTTAATTCCATGACCCAATATGCTTCATAGTCAAAAGCGACCATATCACCTGATCTTTTATACATGATTATCCAAAGCAAGATGAATGGGGGTCGTATTATCCATGGGGGGTCATATTTCTGAATGTCCCTGATCTTTCGAAGATCACCCCCTTAACATTAAATGCAATTAAAGTGGTAGATGAACTCCCACTAATTACAAATACGAATTGAACACTTGGCGACATCTACGGATTCCTTGTAAATGATTAATGGATTTAATCAAGACAATACATTTTACCCTAATTTGTCTTATTAATCTATTTAAAAGAGAAATTCAAAAGTCATTTTTATTTACCTTACAATAAATCAAAAATTACAAAGCTCCAAAGTCAAACCCTTATCAGCTACCTGCAATCGGATTGGATCCTCCAGTGTAACGAAATGAAATAGGTGGCCTTGCACATTTACAGTCTTTCCCATAATCACTCATATAATCCAAAGGAAAGCGTTATCAGGTAAGTAACTTCAAAAACCTCCTTGTTGTCATTTTCTACAAATCTAGGTAGAATGTTTGTCTTTAGTAGGGTAGATCTGTATGGTGATGTATGGAGAAGAGTAAAATGAGGAATAATAGATGAAATATATGATATGATAGAAATACATGACATTGCTAAAAATACATATGGGTATCATAGGGTAAAGTATATCATGTCTGTTGCAGGAATTGATGGCCAATGTTAGAAGGAACAGGTTTGAGGCTAAGTTTCTAAAGCCCATGTTTATGCAGCCAGAAGGGGTGCAATTCAAATATGGGGTCATTAGTGATACACATCAAGGGAGTACAGACCTAGAAGCATGGTCAACTAGGTTGGATAATGATACAGACAATCCTATTCTGGACAGAGTGTTTACTTCTGGTATGTGGCATGTAGCTAGCTTTCCCTATGCCATGGATGCCCTAGAATTGGTGGTTGAGTGTGTAAGGAACTATAATCCAAAAACCAAGCAGGTGGAGAAACATGGTAGGATATATGTTGACTTCTCGATCAAGAGGCTCACTGCCACTTTCAACCTGCTAGTGGGAAATAAAATGGTCAGTGTAGATCTCCATAAACTGGAGATTGAATACAACAACAAAAACAAAGAGGCTAGGAAGAAGATGTATCAGTGGAGGTCAAAGAGTAGCACTTATACAACCTTAGCTAAGCTACCAGTATACTTATACAAGTTTGACTTTAATGATGAGAACCAATACATAATTACCCTGCTAAGCAAGATGATTGGTAGACCTCATGCTGGTAATTTCAAGAATTGGATGTTTGGGATCATCCAGATGGTTTTGTACTCAAACAACAAACCCCTATGGGCCAAGATAATTAGTGATTCACTGGATGAGGGGATGAAGAAGTTGGGAGGTCAGGCATGCTTATTCTATATGACCTTGTATGTGGTATACTCCTGCGCATTCAGAGGAACATTTGATGCCCTACGAACAGTAGGTAAGGTTAGTGGTGATGCAGATGATGTGCATTTATGGGATCATTATCCCCAACTACAAAGAAAGGTATATCTCCAAGATTATAAATTGGTAAATGATGCATTCTTGATGCATCTGGTAAGGACCATGGAGGAGGATAGGACTAAGAGACTGAGCATGGAAGTTCAAGAGATCATTTATAAATATGGAGCCTAGTTTATACAATTTGCTACCTTTTCCTATATTAGGATTGAGGGATTTGAGGGATAGCCTCTTATGTTGCCAAGATACCCTACTGATAGGGTCATCTTGATAGAGTTTGTTAGACAGGTGTCTACAAAAGTGGAGGCTTATAAAGCACAAAGAAGCTTCCTTCAGTTTTATTTCTAGTATATATGGGGTGGTATCTATGCTCAGACTCAGAGAGCATAAAACATGCTATTGGGGAGCTGAAACTAATGCACCTACAACCATTTCCTCTCATCAGATCATATGACCCTTATGGCAGGATGTAGAAAATACTAGGGAAATAGATACATGAAAAGAACCTGGAGGATTTTTAGACTGATTATGATGACAAAGTTGAGGTGAGAAGAAGGAAATATCAAAGGTTCACCTTGAGCCAAATTAGGACCTTTGACTGTATCCCAGTGCTAGCACAATTACATAAAGATGATGGAAAGATAATGTCCAATGAATATGAGGATAAAAAGGTGTATAATGACACCATATCAGCCCCTGATCTTACGCAAATAGAGGATATATCCTTGGATCAAATAATGCAAGGGGTAATAAAACTGACCCAAAGCTAGGTGGATGCAAAAATTTCTAAGCTAAAGAAGAAGGGCATGGCCCTTACTATTGACAATAGGAAAAAGAGACAGGAATTATCTGATGAAGAATATGATGATTTTCTTTTTGAAAAGAGAAAATCTAATGGGGAGAGGTTACCCATTGAAAAACAAAAGAAGATACCCACCAAGGGTAAGAAAGTTGAAGGTCAACAAAAGGGGGTGATCATAGAAAGAGTTGTTACTGAAGGAGAGGGTACATCTACATCTACTCATGCATCAGCATTAGCTCATGCCTCCACCTCACAAGAATCAACAGAGAAGCCAAAAACTAAGAGGATTGTTAGACCTATTATTGAGAGCATAGAGATGTAGGTAGAAGAACAGGCTCCACAAGGTGATTTGGGGGAAGATTCCCCTTTAGAAGAAGAACAATTAGAAAATGAGCCAAGAGATGATGACTTGCTGATTGCAAGTAGGAAAAGAAAGAAGATGTTGCAAACACCACCTCCTAAGAAACAAAGAACGGCCATGAGGGGGAATGTCATTACTAATCCCATCATGTTGAGAGGAAGGGGCAGTGAGGTTTTCAAAAAAGAACTGTAGCATGAAGTCCCCATTCTTGAAATAATCAAATTTAAAATTTAAAGGGCCAAAGAGCATACCAGAGAAGTACTCATGGCTAGTAGGGAACTTCCTTTCCCTCTGGATGAAACTGTAGAATTATCATATGATGAGGTAGTCAAGGATGTGGTTGCTCAATGTATGGAAACCATGGTTGCCAACACCAGGATGATGCCTCATGGAACTCCACTAGCCCAGATGAGGGTATTACAAGAAGAAAAATAGATGGAAGAAATGAAGCATGATAGTCCAGAAAGAGTAGCCTAGAAGATAGGGCTAGACAATTTAGTTGAACAAGTCACAAGCCCTGTAGCAATAGACCTAACATATAGGGATGATGTAAGCCCAGGTAAAGACAATAATCCACCCATAGAGCCTAAAAGGATTGAAGGGGCAAGGCATACAAAGAAGGATAGCGCTACGCCTAAACATGATCAAGAACATAATAAGAAACCCACGAAACCAAAAACATTAGAAACACAACAGAGTGGAGGTGATCAGAGCATACCAGACAAGAGTGTTGGTCAAGCTCCAAGTGGTTCATCACTACCTCAAGGCAAAGATGATCAAGAAACGATTCATAAGGATGCTTAGCAAGAACAGAGCACATCCCCACCACACATTGAGCAGGGAGATTTGGGAAAAGCACCAGGGACTGAAGAAGAGCCTAAGCCAAAAAATGTTAGTGCACCAAAGGGTGGAGAACAAAAATTAGCCCATGACCAAGGTATGGATAAAGAAACAAATAATGTGACTGAAGGTGATCAGGATAATCTCTGAGGTTAAAATACATAGGATGAACAAAATAAGGAAGGGGATGGAATTCCAAAAGGAGGCTCACCAAAGGAGACATTAGATCAAAAGGTGGATATTCCACAAGATCCTCCTTTACAAAAGGAAGCTCCTCAACAAGAGGAACCCCAGCGTGATCCCCCTCATGATGAACTACATGAGGAAGAAATCAAGAAGGTGCCTTTGCCACCAAGGATAGAAGTCAATATAGGAAGGAGGGACACCTATGATATAGAAAGAGGTCACCAAGAATCTAGAGGTGATATACCTCATTGGCTGAGAAGGGAAATACAAGTGGAACAAGTGGAGGAGGTCCCAGATTTTAACGTTTCTACACTATTTTACGAAAGCATGATGAAGCTCAGGAGAAAGGCCAAGCTGACATCCACAATAAAAAGAGATCCTACTACAGGTAGGAAGACTGCACAAATAGCCCTCTCTACAGTTGAAAAGGAGAAAGGCAAAATAAGCCTGGAAGAATTTTAGATCACTAATGTTGATCTAGGTTTTGCTAATGAGGACCAAGAGGGTCAAGAGGGAAAATATATTATTGATTCTCTTACCAAAGGGTAAAGAAAGCAAGGGAGAAGAATAAGGTATGTAAAGAGCACATTGCTCAATTGCATTCTTTTATAAAAGGGTTAATTAACCCTGATCATGCACTTGTTGATCCAGCCATCCCATTGGATATTATATCACAAGAGGAGCTTACCAAATTGGACCTAATGAAGCATGAGGCTACGGTGATGAAGAAATGGATGTTATCAGCATTTGAAGGAGCTGAGGAGGTGGTACAGACTTCTCTATAGAGATGGAATTCTTTGAGCACCTTAAAGAGAAAGGTGGACAAAATGCAAAATGAAATAGGTAGAAGGTCATTAAAATTGGAAAAGGACCTAGGTGCTTTGAGTGAGATAAGAAGAATTGATCCACAGATTTTGATAAGTAACAAGGTATTAGATAATAACATTGCCCTGCTAACAGGGATCTAGTATGAAGATATCAGGTTCGAATGTGATGTGTTAAAGAAATGCAGTGGGAAGCTCAGGGACATCAGTATCAAACTACATAGCATAATGGCATATGAGGCAGAGACCTTGGAGGCTTTAGAAGGAAAAATAGAAGGTAAAATTGAGAATCAAGATGTAGATTTTGTTGTTAATCCTCTACATGATAATTTCAAGCCAGTAGCAGATGACCCCCTAAATCACCTGACGGAGGAGGTAATGAATAGAATCATGAGGATGAAGGTCAAGGTGGAAATGTATAATGAGACATTAAATAGCAGGAGAGGCAAGATGGAAGCCCTCAAGGATAATTTCCACTCCCATAAACATGAAATAGTAAAAGCTAAGGTCCAAGATGGAGGAGAGATAGATAGAATTATGTGGCTATACGAGGCAATTAGGACAATAGTAAAGGTCCATATTCAAGATGATCTATATCAGAGCAGTAGTGAAGATGAGGGTGATGTAGATAGTGAAGGAGATGAGGAGAATAAAGAAGAAGAAGGAGATAAGGAGTAAGTATAGATGCACCATTAGGTAAGCATATGCATAGGCTGCTCATAAGTAGTAGGTTCTACCAGTTAGTTGCCAGTTGGCAACTTGTGCCATGAAGAAGGAAGTTGACGAAGTCAATAAGGGATTGTTAGCCGTTGATATGAAGTGGCAAATATTGACCATTGGTTAATTGTAACCACCTCCTCTCCTTATTCTATAAAAGGTGGAGGAGTGCAACCTTTTGATCATTGGAAACTTAATTGTTGAAGAATTCAGGACTTATTTCAAAGTTATTGTGAATGTACATGTTTTGCATACTTAATGAAGAGAAGTTATTTTGATTACAAATCATCGTAAATCCTGAGTAATCTGTGAGTGGGATTTAGATATATGCATTGATTAGCTGCATCCCTTGGAGTGCTTTTCAACCTGCATATTTTGTTTTCATTCTTTGTTCCTTTGAAGTTAGCATCAACCATACTTAGCTGTGGAACAACCTGGTGAATTATGGTTTGATTTCTACTCTTCATGACCATATCTTGTGTGTATGTGATTCAATAACTAAAGGTTCACTAAAATTAGAAGTCCTTCTTTAAATTTCTTTGAATTTCATTACAAATCATCTCCATAATTGCAAATAACATACAATCAAGAGCAAATACACCTGAAATATGTAGATATCTCAAAGATAATTGAAAACACAGAGCATATTTTGAGTGAAAGCATGTCAAAATGATAAATATCATGCCAATATAGATAAACATCCATGATAAACACATGAATATCCACTTACAGACACCTCATTTAAATAAATATGCAGTGTAGAAGAATGTGTAAGTTCATGACGATCAATGATCATAAGAATTGGCCAAACTTACAAATATCGTAGTGATCTTTGGAATAGAGTAGAAATAACCTCTTTGTGAAGTGAATTTACAGGATACAGTTGCTTCATACATCATCCAGACAAATGTAAGACCCCTTGAAATGGAAAATAGCATGTCACATCAACCTCTGAGTAACGTTAGATGATCATGACCTGATCAACGAAGCCTTGGAGTTATCAATCTATCTTAAATTGATCATACTTTACAAGATAATGAAGGTTTGTTGTGCAAATTTTTATGCATGTTGTTATGACTAACAATCATCATCAACAGGTGGTGGTCAATGATTAGCTTTAGTAGATCAACATTATATAACTGTGAGATGGAAACACAGCTGTCATTGATCATGGGTGTGAGGGCAAGATCCACGACATCAATCTCCTTCCACACCATTGAATATAGAGCTTGGGTGTATTCAATGAAGTTCAATGTTAGTGTGAAGGTGGTAGAAAACAACTCAACATATTTCTAATATGCATGACAAAGGGAACAAATGAGTTCCAAGGACCACATGGATAGTTTGAACTCCTTGATCTTGGATTGGAGTTGTTGGATTTCTTATTTTGTTGCTTTCAGCCTTTTCTCTAGGTCATTGCTCTTTTCAATGAGCCCTTTCATTATTTTCTTTGAGTGTCCCTTGTTAGCAAGAAATATAGAGGGATACTAGTCCGGAGATCTTTGTAGTCAATTTATACCCTGATCAGGTAGCTAGAGATTGACAGCAAAACATAAAGAATAACAAAATAGATCATCACATACACATCACAATCAGATAACAAACATAATTACATGGTACCGACAGACTTCCATATATATATATATAAAGCAGCAATCAAATGTATACATCCATTATTTATCATCTGGAATAGTTACATACATGACTTCTATGTCATTGCTCACATCATAACATACTCAGGTATTCTCTTATTATGACTGCTACTATTGTAACATCAGAAAATGTCCCCTTGGGGGATTTTCCCTCATAAGGTTTAGATCTTGGGTCTTTAGTATGCATTTAGGACATCTTAGTTCATATTTTGGCATCCTGATAGAATGAGACCTAGGTTCCATGGCAAATTGGACCTAGGTGGACCCCTTAAGCTATACCCTACACAAAATAAGGGGGAGGACTTGGGCACTCGCGCCCTAGTCCTGCCCTATTTTGGAGTAGCCCTAATTTCTAAGTGTTGGTTTATGACAATTACTTGGTCCTTTTGTTGACATGGTAAGTTTTGATTTTTAAAATCTTGGCGGGAGTGCTTGCAGTTGCATATATAAGCATGCTTAGACATTAATTTAGAAACTAGATTCCAATTAGATGGCAATTGTGATGTTTAGGTGTTCTCAAGGTGATTCAAGGCTTTTATTGTGTTGCAAGAGCATACTTGTGTGTTTTGTGTGTTGATATTTGCAGATTTGAGCATCAATTTCCTCATGGCATGAAGAGCATCTTCCTCCCATGAGAGCTTCACTACAAGGTGACATAATGTTGTGTTTTCATCATTAATTCCTTTGGTTTTTGCCTCTAACTCACAAGGGCATGCACTTTTTATCTGACAACAGTGTTCAAAGACTTAAGTCTCCTTCGGGATTTGACTGAGGCAAGCCTCTAAACACCACAACCCCCAAACCAAGTCTTGTGATTGTAGGTTACATGTGTCACATTTGAGAAAAGTGGAGTTGTAGGAAGGATTGGTAGACATCGAGGATTCAAGATCTAAAGAAAAGAAGGACATGGGAGCAATTCTAGGACTTGGGTGCTCGCTCTAGTGTCCTCCGCATCTGAGTTTCAAAAAATAGAAGTTGCAGGGCTGATCAGTGTTGGAAGGAGATATAGATCCCATGAAGAAACAAGTACCTTGGAATTGGGCACCCGCTCCAGTGTCCCTGACTGTTCTTCCCTAGAACCCTAAAAATAGGTATTCTGTAATTTGATATTTTACTCCTATCTGCAAGATCTTTTTCCGTCATTCATCAATTTGTTGTCATATTTACATAATTAGGGTTTTAATGGTTAATTGAACATAAGAGAAGGAAAATTAATAATTAAATTCCCTAATCCAATTTTCCCTACATCTACAAGTGACCTAGGGTATGATAGTGCTTGTCACTCGACCCTAGATCCTTGAATGTATAGTGGAGAGGCGGATTTAAACATCTAAACATTAGAACATTTAACAAATCCAATTTTCCCCTAAACATTTTAGTGAACACATGTTTTTGGACTTAAATTGTAACTTGCTGAAGTGTGTGTCTTCAGATTTGGATTGATTTCATTCATTCATAGAGTCATTCATTTTATTACATTGAGAAAAAAAATTAAAAAAAAGAAAAATATGGAAAATACAAAAAAATTGCATTGTTTGGCTTACTAAATTGCATCAATTCTTTCAAAATTTTCCTAATTCATGATTTTTGCATTAGATCTAATATAAACTACATAAAAATACAAAAATTTAGAAATTTACATTACATTTTCATCATTTAATTGCTAGTGTTTAGTGGAAATTTTGAAAATTTTATATAACCTAATAATTCCAAAATCTAGGGTTAGTAGGCAAAATATTTTTCTCTGATTTTTATACTAATTTTAGAGGCTCATTCAAATTAACATTTGGCAGTAGTCTTTCATTTTAGTTCTAATTTGCATTTAGATTTAAAATATTTAGATTTTTGCATAGAAAATTTCAATAAAAACTAGCAATTTTGATGCATTTTCATTAAATTTGCATGGGCATTTCACATGATCAAGCTTGAAAATCATTTTCATATCTGAGAGTAAGTCATTTTCATCATAAATCAAACTTAAAAACATTCACATAGCATTTTTTCCCAAGATCTCGAACCCAGGGCTTCGAAAACAATGATTTTCACTAAATTTGGCCTTATCAACTTTATAAACTTGCACCATAGGTGTGTTGTGAAAGGCATTTTGGAATTATTTTTCTATTATCAGGGTAATAATTTTCTTCCCCTCATAAAAATTTTCACAACACCCTTTTAACGAGCTCTTGTAGTGAAAATTCGATGAAAAACTACACATTTTGGCTATTTTTGCCCTAGGGTTTGACCTAGTTTGCACTCCAAGCGTGTTGTGACCAATTTTATGATTGAGGTGACTGATATTATTGATATTATTTGTTTTACCTCCTGAAATTTATTACAACACCTCTCTTTCTAGGTCTTGAAGTTGAAAAACCGTGAAAAATTGCATATTTTGTTATATTTTCACTAGGGATTTACCTTAAGAGGCACTGAAAGTGTGTTGTGTTGGATATTTTGGCACCAAGTAGCTGTTATTACTGATATTATTTTTTTTCCATCATCATTTTCCTCACAACACCCTTTGTCATGCTGTTTTGCATTGAATTTTGGTGAAAAAGTGCCTATTTTGACATATTTTCACTATATTTTGACTTGGCATTATCTTGGATTTGCATCAAGAGTGTGTTGAGAGTGATTATATTTCTATTTTGGATTGATATCAGACATATAACTCTTTTCCCATTGACTGAAAACCTTACAACATCCTTTGTTTCATTCATTGGCATTGAAAAGAGTACAAAAAACCAAGCATATTGGTCGTCAATCATATCCTTCTCCTAGGATTTGTTTTCTTAGTTTGTGTGTTGTATGATTTGGTATAAGATTTATGACATGCTGTCCTAAAAACAATATCCCTTTGAGAAGAAGTAAAAGATTAATGGGATCTAGTGTTCTTGAAGAAGTTGGTACTTTGGACACCTTCTTTACAAAAGGAGAAACTCAAATTGTGCAAGATAGTACACATCCTCCAACCACAATGGAAGAATAAACTTTTCATGATGTTGATAACACTATTGAGGCAACATGATATGTATCTGATGAGAAAATAGAAAAATTGGATAAGGAGCTAGCTGAATATCAATCATTTATGGAAAATGAGAGAATAGCTGAAGAAGTTGTCCCTACAATTCATAACATAAGAGAATTGATAAAAGGACAAGATGGTGTTAATGCAATTCGTGGTCTAGCACATATTGTACAAATCAATATCATGCCAGTGACCAAATGTGCACAAATGATGAATAACACTCTATCACCATCTCATACTCAAGTTTCGACACCTATACCAACTACGGGAATATCCACTTTTACGTCAACGATCTTAACAACTAATGCGAACACTTGTAGTAATGCTACCACCGGTATTGGAGTATCTGATGGCACTAGTTGCAAAGCTGTGGGATTTAATTATCAAAATTTGGTTCCTAAAGGGACCTCTTCTATAAATACTTGTTCTCAACCTCCTATCTATTCCACTCATTTCCAGCCACCTATTACATACTCACAACCATCTTCCACCTATCATTATGGCCAACCACTATTAACATATTCTCAGCCTCTGCCTATTGTATCTCAAGTTCAATCACCTCCTCACCTTGAGTCTAATTCCTCACAACAAATCACATCTCCCAATGATGCCATCCTAAACCAACTTTTACAGGGCATGACTGCTTTGCAACAAAAGGTAACAAATTTGACAAATTTTTTGCAGCCTAGTCTACCAACATATCATGCCCATAATCCATTATCCTATGCAATCTTGAGAACCCATATGCCTAAGAGGTTTGAGACTCCTCGCTTTGAAAAATATGGTGGAAAAGGAGATCCCAATATTCATGTGGTGGCATTTACAACAATGTGTAGTGATTTTTATTTTGAAGAGGATTTGTTAGCAAAACTTTTCCCATGATCTCTCAAAGATACTACTTTAGAATGGTTTTGCTCGTTGCCTCCGAATTCAATACACTCCTTTTGACAGTTGATTGATCAATTTTTACAACATTTTCAAGCAAATATTGGACCCCAAGTCACTCTAATTGACTTGGTTCAATGCAAACAAGGTCCCAAAGAAAAGTTGACTAAATTCATTAGTCGATATCAAGGACTTTATGCATAGATTCAGTATCAGATGAAAGATGAGGATGTTCAAAAGATATTCATTACAAATCTACAACCTAATATTCATGATAAGATTCTCTTGATGAAATACAACTCCTTTCAACATTTATGCACTACTCTTCGTGATTACCAACTTTCGTCTAGTCAGTATGAAAACCAAAAGTCATCTGCTCAAGTTGGCCAATCCATGGGTGGATCATTGCAAAACAATTTTAAGAGAAACAATAATAGGAGTTTCATCAATATCAATGGACCAAATACGAATGTGTCTGCTATAAATAATCCCAAGAAAGCATCATATCAATGAAGAAAGTTTACTCTGATATCTTACTCCTATCATTCTATCATGAACCAAACTGTGAGTAATAATATTCTGAGGCTTCCCCCGATCAAGCCTGTTGATCCTAGTAAAAAAGGACCTTACTTCAATGCTAATGCATTTTTTCATTATCATCGAACACAAGGACATGACACTAAATGATGCATACGTCTTAAACATGAGATACAGGACCTTATTGATTCAAATGTCATCTAGGTATCATGTGTGAATTGTTGATAACTGAGAGGGGGGGTGAATCAGTTATCCTAATTATTTCCCTTATTGAAGTTTCCTTTTAATTGATGCAGCATAGAATCAAACACAAAAACATTAATCATGAAATAAGAAACACATGACACAGTATTTTTGACGTGGAAACCCTGTTAAGGGAGAAAACCACGGGGTGATTAACCCAAAAATTATTCTCTGTTAGAAGAATAGGAAATTACAAAAATGGCACTTGCCAATTAGGGCTCACTGCCCGAGCACACTGCTCACAAGAGGCCCACTGCCTACAAGAAGACACACTGTCTACAAAGTGATAATAATCACAGTCTTGAACTGATTGGAAGCATCTGCATATGCTGGAGTTCAGTTCCGGTTAGGCTCAGTACACTGATCTGCTGCACTTCATCTTTCCTCTGTTCTTTATTCTGCTATCTTTCACATACCGGATCCTTTTTGCTACCTCTACTCTTATCTGGACTTATTCGCATATATCTACACATCAACACACCCTTCACAACTAAATCCATCCTCTATATATATCCGCACAAGTAATTTCATCACCTTTCTAGTCGGCATCCGGAACAGTCTAGTTTCTTACAAACTTTTGTTCTGTCGGCTGAATCCTTCCTCACCAAGCAATGCGGATCAAGCATATACTTGTAGATATCATTAATCATGTCGGCCAACCATGATTCATGCCTTCACAACCTCTGTCATCAACAGTAACACATCCGGAAAGCAGTCTGATACTCTGCCAGTCAGTTCTTCCTCTGTTTTCACTGTCTCTCAGGAATCCGGTACTCAACCATTCATATCTTTTTCCTTGTCCATCACCGGAGGCTAAATCCTTGGAATATACCACTCAAGGTAGTCCTCTTGACTTCCCCAAATCCGCACTGCACCAAGACACTTCCTCTGAGAGATCCGGACCAATCTGTCGGACCTTGCCACATGCTCTGTTCTTCTTCACCGGACCACAACATTCTTTATTCTGACTTCCGGTAGAGACACATCATGACTTGCGGATATGTGGGATGACCTTTGTTGCCATCAATGACAACAACCATGAATCCATATAGTGTCTCTTGCCAACAATCTCCCCCTTTGGCATTGATGGCAACACTTAGTGAAAAATGACTAAGTGTTTACACTATGCTCCCCCTTTGCTGATGCTCTGTCTTTATATACAATTTCCGGAACTCCCCCTTAGTTGGATTCCTCATTTTTCACTGCTCCTCACTCCCCCTTTGACATCAATGGCAAAGGGTAGGGTCCGCACAACAAAATTTTCAAAAATTTTCTATATATAGCCGCATACTCACATGTACTGAAGAATGTCTGCAAAGGATGTTTGCAATTGGATCATTTCTGTAGCCCAACTTTGCTTCATTCTATCCAAAATTGAAATGTGACCACTTAACAAAAATGCAAAAGCTTCTGCCCGCTTGAGATTTGTCGGATCTTTTGTTTGGGCGGTGGTCTGAGCATCACTGATGGCCTCATGCATAGTTTCCAACTTAGGGATTATAATCCTTCTAAGTTCTCCCATCCGGTTAGTGATGTTCTTCCTTTCCTTCTCAAGATTCTTTATTTCATTCAAGACTGCAATAGTCTGACATTCTTGATTTATTATAGAGGAAGAGAGAGGATCAAAACTTTGAGATAAGCTTTGTAGCTTATCCTGTTCCTCTTTTATTTTCTTGTCAAATGCTACTGTTGCCTTTGACCAGGATATACAAAATTTGTAGATGTCACCGCCATCCTTAAGAGCATTCTCTAAGCTCTTTATTCCAATGCTCACAATCTTCCTATCCTTAGAGATTAATTCTAATATTTCTGAAAATCTTTTATCCAAAAATTCCTTCCGAACCTTTTCTTCAGCTGATTTTTCTAGAGAATCAAAATGTGTATCAACACTGCTGACTAAGGTTTTTAGATTACCAGAAGAGGAGGCTGTCGGATCTATCTGGATTGATGGCATGATCTTTACAAGTACTCCGGAAGCAGCCTCTATCAACTCACAGTCTTCCATATGAGACTTCAGGAGCTTTTCATTTGCCTTGGCATTTGCAAATGAAGCTATCTTCATTGTTTGTACCGGAGAGAGAGAGTCAAAATCAAATGGGCCTTTTAGAAGCTCCGGTTCATCAATCTCTAAAGTTTCTTTGCTCAAAAATTGTTGAACAGTTTGTGCAGTGTCTCTTGCCAGAGACAGATGTTTCTTTTCTTCTGCAGTCTTAGAACTGTCAACCTCTTTGTCTTTCACCACTGCTTCCTTCTCCTGTAATTGCTCTTCTTCTTTGGATCCGGAGACTGTAGGGGAAACAGGAGGAGAGATATTTGTCTGTTCAGGGCTCACTTCTTCCGGAATAGAAGATTCCAAATCAGCAACTGTTTCTGCACCTAAGTCCTCTACAACAGGAAGATTGAACCTTTTGAAGGCCTTCCGGAGGATCTCTTCTGTTTCTTGGGCCACTTTGTCAGTCTCACCAAGCATGAGTTGATTCATCCTGGCTTTGCTTCTGAACTCATCTTTGCAGTCCTTGAAGATAATGTTCATTGTCTTGGGATCAATTTGAGGATATAGCTGAATAGCTATCTGCTCCCGGATCTCAAGATCTTTAGCATGAGCATTATTCTTTCTTACTTCCAATTCCTTTTCTAGGCTTTTAGGAATGAGAGATATGATCTCAATGAAAGCCTTATTATATATGTTCAGATATTTAACTGTGGCTTCCTGCAGAGTCTTTTGGTCAGCCTCACTGAAGTCATCATAGGATTCAGTCATTGGTTGAAGGTTTCCATCCACCGTGACCGACTTGATTATGCTCTCTAGAGACAGAGTGGGCTTTTCAACAGTTACCTCTGCCATTTCATCCTTGTCTTGGCCTGTGGAGGGCTTACCAGATCCTTTCTTCTTCTGTTTCTTTATTTCTTTTATTCCCTCATCTGACTCTGTTTCCTCTTCATCCTTTTGGCTTCCATAAGCCCTTGTGGCTTTTGTCTTGGATCTCTTACCGGATGCCTGGACTTCTGGTTTAGAACTTTTGGTTGTGGGAGGTGCAGATCTCTTTGATGATCTGGTCCGGGTGGGAGCTTCAACCGGAGCACTTTCTTTACTTTTCTCTTCTTCCTCAGCCTTCCTCCTCTTTTCCCGGCTGGCATCAAGTGCCTCTTTTGAGATGCCTAGGCCTTGAGCAATGTGCTCTACTTCTTTTCTCACCTTTCTTTTAATCTCAGGTTCCCTGAGTTCTACATGTATTTTTACACTCAGCTCCTCAAAGGTTCCAAACCTTTCTGCCTTAGGATCTTTAGGCTGACTTAGCATGTGTTGAACATGCAGCTCCACTATCTGTTCATCCACTTCATACCCCATGGGCATGATCCAGACAGTCCTTGGCTCCACTGCCTCCATTAGGCACTGATCGGTGTCAACCATAAAGCACACTGAGTCTTTGTATTTTTCAACAAGAGACTGGGGAATTCTCTCTCTTGCTTGCATCATGCTCTGAAAGTTTTTGAAGTATCCCCATAGAGCTGAATTTCTCGCTTTTGCATCCCCAAGTCCATGCAAATAGTCTCTTATCTGGACTGCAACAGGTTTGTCATTCTGCCATACCCATCCACTTGTTCCGGGTAGCTCATTCATGAAGTAGAAGAATAGACATACAATAAGAGTACCATACTTAAAGGAATTCTTCTTATCCTTCTTGATTTTCTGTATATTTTCCATTAATTGGCTTAGCAGTAGTTCGCAGAGATCATATTCTGCATTCTTTCTTAGCATTTCATAGGCAGTGTATACTGCAGTTCCGGATACAGAATTCTCCCTGCTGGAGTGATAGATCTTGTATCCTATTATCATTGATGCATATTTGATATCTGGATCCGAGATATCTTCAATGGTCATTTCCCTCTTATCAAATTTTGATCCGGTGGCCTCAGTTACAATGTTGTTCTTGACAGATTTGAGGATAGGTACCCCTCCGGAAGAGTATAGACCAGTTACTGCTCTAATTGCCTCTTTTGTGATCTTGCAGGGTCTATCTAGCCATAGAAAGTTGTCATGCATCCTGCTCAGTACATACCGGACCCATTCATCTTCTTCAAAGCAGGGGAAATGAATAAATTGCTCAAATTATTTCTTCTGGATATCCTTATACTCTGGTTTAAGCTCAAAAGCATTGTCTATCAGCTGCTTGTGATAGAGGTCTCTTAATTTGAATTCCCCAAATTCCTCAATGCTTGCATGTATGTAAACCCTAATGTCTTCGGTATGTAAAACTCCGTGAGGAACACTAGAGAAGGCTCCTAGTGGATCTACCTCCAATGATTTGTAGGGATGTTTCTTGAATGAGGGGTGAGGTCTATCAGAGATCTTAACTATGTTTGGAGTAGCCATTCTTCAAAGATTTGCAGTGAGGTAATGAAAAACGGAGAATACCTTTGCGCCTTCGGTTTGCACGGAGTGGTTGGATTGATTTCTTTATGCAATAACTTCGGCAGGAGATCCTTGGTGTGCTTGATGAACCTTGTTGCAGAGCTCCACTTTTCGCTTCTTCTCGAGTGCAGAATGAGCAAATGACCTTTGAGAAATCCCTTAAATTGCTCCGCGAACCCTAATATCTGTCTGCAATAAATGCTTCACCTACATCATTCCGGTTTGCCTTGTCTGGATAGTTTGGAGTATCCTGGATTAGTCCTGATCTGTGGATATCATCCGGATCTTTCAATCATGAATAAATTGAGGTAACATATTACAAGAACATCCCAAACACTCTGTCCAATCCGCAGAACAAGATAGTGCATTTCTGGATCTTTCCGGACCTTTTTGTAATCCTTTATCATACCGGAGCATCTCCCTGAACAGGTCTTATTTGATCGATCACAGCTTCTTCATAACTCCATGCGGACCTCTGAAAACTTGACTGAAGTATCTCAAGACTCATATCTACAAACCCTTTGATCCGCATCTTGTGCCACATCCGGCACCACTTGTTTGGCTGGGGGAACAAGATTTTCTTTGAGTCTCCCCTTGAGCCTGAGCTCACTTTTTAATTTCCGGAAGAAATATCAGCACCAGAGTCTGGTGCGGATCCAACCTCTACATTCTCTAAACTTTTCTTCACCCAAATCTTGCTCATCTGATTCCTAACCTCATCTGCATTCATCTTTTGTTTACCCTTGTCTTGATTCTGATTATACACCGGACCTCTTTTGTCCTGATTCTTGTTTCTGCAGACTTTAGCATTATGACTGGACCTATTGCAGATTTGGCAAATAACATTTCTTTGCATATTTGACTGATATCCTCTTGATCTGCATTGATTAGCCATATGACCTACTCTATTGCATGTGAAGCATCTACCTTTGAATGATTTGTTTACTTGCATAATTCTGCATTCATGGGATTTGTGTCCATACCTTTTGCAGTTGAAGCACTGTCCGGTAAGGATGAATTAATCTGATTCATTCTCATTCTGCACTGATCAGCTTTGTGACCAAAGTGGTTGCAGCTGTGGCAGTATCCATTGAAGGATGGATATCTTTGAGCATTTGGCTGTCTTACCGGAGGTCTTCTAGGCCTGCTCCTTGGATTTTCTGATCCAAGATTCTTCTGACCAGATCCGGAGCTTTCTCCTTTCTCATATCCCAAACCATACTTGTCATCTGTCCTCTTTTGACTTCCAAGAAGAACTTCAAGTTGAGCAGAACTTATCTTGAATTTCTCTTTATATTCATTTGCTGTTTGAAGGTCTCTTTTGAGAGAGGAAATTTGATCCTCAAGTTTTCCTTCATTATCTTTGGCATCTTCAAGATCAGATTCAAGATGTCTGATAATCCTGTCCATCTGGTGGCATTCTTCTGATTTTTCTTTAAGAGATTGTCTTAGATTGTCTTCAGCCTTTCTTTTTTCTTCAATCTCTTGAGTAAACTTTATAGTTCCTGATTCCATTTCATGTCTTAACATAATGACTTCTTTTGATAACTTTTCACATAACTTGGTTTGCTCAGTCAATTCTTCATTTGTATTGCTTTCTTCACTTTGTCTTGCCAACTGTTGAAGCAGCTCCTTTCTCTTTTTCATAGAGAGACTTAATTTGTCTTTTAATTCTCTCATGAATTCATCAGCCTGTTTGAGTCTTTCCTTTAATTCACTGACTTCAGAATTTGACTGTTCAAGATCCTCAAGAGCAGTCTTGAGTTGCTCCCTTAAACCATATGCATCCATTTGAAATCCCAGATCTTCCTCAAGCTGTTAGGCTCTATTAGGAGGAACTTAGCTCTGATACCAATTGTTGATAACTGAGAGGGGGGTTGAATCAGTTATCCTAATTATTTCCCTTATTGAAGTTTCCTTTTAATTGATGCAGCATAGAATCAAACACAAAAACATTAATCATGAAATAAGAAACACATGACACAGTATTTTTGACGTGGAAACCCTGTTAAGGGAGAAAACCACGGGGTGATTAACCCAAAAATTATTCTCTGTTAGAAGAATAGGAAATTACAAAAATGGCACTTGCCAATTAGGGCTCACTGCCCGAGCACACTGCTCACAAGAGGCCCACTGCCTACAAGAAGACACACTGTCTACAAAGTGATAATAATCACAGTCTTGAACTGATTGGAAGCATCTGCATATGCTGGAGTTCAGTTCCGGTTAGGCTCAGTACACTGATCTGCTGCACTTCATCTTTCCTCTGTTCTTTATTCTGCTATCTTTCACATACCGGATCCTTTTTGCTATCTCTACTCTTATCTGGACTTATTCGCATATATCTACACATCAACACACCCTTCACAACTAAATCCATCCTCTATATATATCCGCACAAGTAATTTCATCACCTTTCTAGTCGGCATCCGGAACAGTCTAGTTTCTTACAAACTTTTGTTCTGTCGGCTGAATCCTTCCTCACCAAGCAATGCGGATCAAGCATATACTTGTAGATATCATTAATCATGTCGACCAACCATGATTCATGCCTTCACAACCTCTGTCATCAACAATAACACATCCGGAAAGCAGTCTGATACTCTGCCAGTCAGTTCTTCCTCTGTTTTCACTGTCTCTCAGGAATCCAGTACTCAACCATTCATATCTTTTTCCTTGTCCATCACCGGAGGCTAAATCCTTGGAATATACCACTCAAGGTAGTCCTCTTGACTTCCCCAAATCCGCACTACACCAAGACACTTCCTCTGAGAGATCCGGACCAATCTGTCGGACCTTGCCACATGCTCTGTTCTTCTTCACCGGACCACAACATTCTTTATTCTGACTTCCGGTAGAGACACATCATGACTTGCGGATATGTGGGATGACCTTTGTTGCCATCAATGACAACAACCATGAATCCATATAGTGTCTCTTGCCAACAATCTCCCCCTTTGGCATTGATGGCAACACTTAGTGAAAAATGACTAAGTGTTTACACTATGCTCCCCCTTTGCTGATGCTCTGTCTTTATATACAATTTCCGGAACTCCCCCTTAGTTGGATTCCTCATTTTTCACTGCTCCTCACTCCCCCTTTGACATCAATGGCAAAGGGTAGGGTCCGCACAACAAAATTTTCAAAAATTTTCTATATATAGCCGCATACTCACATGTACTGAAGAATGTCTGCAAAGGATGTCTGCAATTGGATCATTTCTGTAGCCCAACTTTGCTTCATTCTATCCAAAATTGAAATGTGACCACTTAACAAAAATGCAAAAGCTTCTGCCCGCTTGAGATTTGTCGGATCTTTTGTTTGGGCGGTGGTCTGAGCAGCACTGATGGCCTCATGCATAGTTTCCAACTTAGGGATTATAATCCTTCTAAGTTCTCCCATCCGGTTAGTGATGTTCTTCCTTTCCTTCTCAAGATTCTTTATTTCATTCAAGACTGCAATAGTCTGACATTCTTGATTTATTATAGAGGAAGAGAGAGGATCAAAACTTTGAGATAAGCTTTGTAGCTTATCCTGTTCCTCTTTTATTTTCTTGTCAAATGCTACTGTTGCCTTTGACCAGGATATACAAAATTTGTAGATGTCACCGCCATCCTTAAGAGCATTCTCTAAGCTCTTTATTCCAGTGCTCACAATCTTCCTATCCTTAGAGATTAATTCTAATATTTCTGAAAATCTTTTATCCAAAAATTCCTTCCGAACCTTTTCTTCAGCTGATTTTTCTAGAGAATCAAAATGTGTATCAACACTGCTGACTAAGGTTTTTAGATTACCGGAAGAGGAGGCTGTCGGATCTATCTGGATTGATGGCATGATCTTTACAAGTACTCCGGAAGCAGCCTCTATCAACTCACAGTCTTCCATATGAGACTTCAGGAGCTTTTCATTTGCCTTGGCATTTGCAAATGAAGCTATCTTCATTGTTTGTACCGGAGAGAGAGAGTCAAAATCAAATGGGCCTTTTAGAAGCTCCGGTTCATCAATCTCTAAAGTTTCTTTACTCAAAAATTGTTGAACAGTTTGTGCAGTGTCTCTTGCCGGAGACAGATGTTTCTTTTCTTCTGCAGTCTTAGAACTGTCAACCTCTTTGTCTTTCACCACTGCTTCCTTCTCCTGTAATTGCTCTTCTTCTTTGGATCCGGAGACTGTAGGGGAAACAGGAGGAGAGATATTTGTCTGTTCAGGGCTCACTTCTTCCGGAATAGAAGATTCCAAATCAGCAACTGTTTCTGCACCTAAGTCCTCTACAACAGGAAGATTGAACCTTTTGAAGGCCTTCCGGAGGATCTCTTCTGTTTCTTGGGCCACTTTGTCAGTCTCACCAAGCATGAGTTGATTCATCCTGGCTTTGCTTCTGAACTCATCTTTGCAGTCCTTGAAGATAATGTTCATTGTCTTGGGATCAATTTGAGGATATAGCTGAATAGCTATCTGCTCCCGGATCTCAAGATCTTTAGCATGAGCATTATTCTTTCTTACTTCCAATTCCTTTTCTAGGCTTTTAGGAATGAGAGATATGATCTCAATGAAAGCCTTATTATATATGTTCAGATATTTAACTGTGGCTTCCTGCAGAGTCTTTTGGTCAGCCTCACTGAAGTCATCATAGGATTCAGTCATTGGTTGAAGGTTTCCATCCACCGTGACCGACTTGATTATGCTCTCTAGAGACAGAGTGGGCTTTTCAACAGTTACCTCTGCCATTTCATCCTTGTCTTGGCCTGTGGAGGGCTTACCAGATCCTTTCTTCTTCTGTTTCTTTATTTCTTTTATTCCCTCATCTGACTCTGTTTCCTCTTCATCCTTTTGGCTTCCATAAGCCCTTGTGGCTTTTGTCTTGGATCTCTTACCGGATGCCTGGACTTCTGGTTTAGAACTTTTGGTTGTGGGAGGTGCAGATCTCTTTGATGATCTGGTCCGGGTGGGAGCTTCAACCGGAGCACTTTCTTTACTTTTCTCTTCTTCCTCAGCCTTCCTCCTCTTTTCCCGGCTGGCATCAAGTGCCTATTTTGAGATGCCTAGGCCTTGAGCAATGTGCTCTACTTCTTTTCTCACCTTTCTTTTAATCTCAGGTTCCCTGAGTTCTACATGTATTTTTACACTCAGCTCCTCAAAGGTTCCAAACCTTTCTGCCTTAGGATCTTTAGGCTGACTTAGCATGTGTTGAACATGCAGCTCCACTATCTGTTCATCCACTTCATACCCCATGGGCATGATCCAGACAGTCCTTGGCTCCACTGCCTCCATTAGGCACTGATCAGTGTCAACCATAAAGCACACTGAGTCTTTGTATTTTTCAACAAGAGACTGGGGAATTCTCTCTCTTGCTTGCATCATGCTCTGAAAGTTTTTGAAGTATCCCCATAGAGCTGAATTTCTCGCTTTTGCATCCCCAAGTCCATGCAAATAGTCTCTTATCTGGACTGCAACAGGTTTGTCATTCTGCCATACCCATCCACTTGTTCCGGGTAGCTCATTCATGAAGTAGAAGAATAGACATACAATAAGAGTACCATACTTAAAGGAATTCTTCTTATCCTTCTTGATTTTCTGTATATTTTCCATTAATTGGCTTAGCAGTAGTTCGCAGAGATCATATTCTGCATTCTTTCTTAGCATTTCATAGGCAGTGTATACTGCAGTTCCGGATACAGAATTCTCCCTGCTGGAGTGATAGATCTTGTATCCTATTATCATTGATGCATATTTGATATCTGGATCCGAGATATCTTCAATGGTCATTGCCCTCTTATCAAATTTTGATCCGGTGGCCTCAGTTACAATGTTGTTCTTGACAGATTTGAGGATAGGTACCCCTCCGGAAGAGTATAGACCAGTTACTGCTCTAATTGCCTCTTTTGTGATCTTGCAGGGTCTATCTAGCCATAGAAAGTTGTCATGCATCCTGCTCAGTACATACCGGACCCATTCATCTTCTTCAAAGCAGGGGAAATGAATAAATTGCTCAAATTGTTTCTTCTGGATATCCTTATACTCTGGTTTAAGCTCAAAAGCATTGTCTATCAGCTGCTTGTGATAGAGGTCTCTTAATTTGAATTCCCCAAATTCCTCAATGCTTGCATGTATGTAAACCCTAATGTCTTCGGTATGTAAAACTCCGTGAGGAACACTAGAGAAGGCTCCTAGTGGATCTACCTCCAATGATTTGTAGGGATGTTTCTTGAATGAGGGGTGAGGTCTATCAGAGATCTTAACTATGTTTGGAGTAGCCATTCTTCAAAGATTTGCAGTGAGGTAATGAAAAACGGAGAATACCTTATGCGCCTTCAGTTTGCACGGAGTGGTTGGATTGATTTCTTTATGCAATAACTTCGGCAGGAGATCCTTGGTGTGCTTGATGAACCTTGTTGCAGAGCTCCACTTTTCGCTTCTTCTCGAGTGCAGAATGAGCAAATGACCTTTGAGAAATCCCTTAAATTGCTCCGCGAACCCTAATATCTGTCTGCAATAAATGCTTCACCTACATCATTCCGGTTTGCCTTGTCTGGATAGTTTGGAGTATCCCGGATTAGTCCTGATCTGTGGATATCATCCGGATCTTTCAATCATGAATAAATCGAGGTAACATATTACAAGAACATCCCAAACACTCTGTCCAATCCGCAGAACAAGATAGTGCATTTCCGGATCTTTCCGGACCTTTTTGTAATCCTTTATCATACCGGAGCATCTCCCTGAACAGGTCTTATTTGATCGATCACAGCTTCTTCATAACTCCATGCGGACCTCTGAAAACTTGACTGAAGTATCTCAAGACTCATATCTACAAACCCTTTGATCCGCATCTTGTGCCACATCCCGCACCACTTGTTTGGCTGGGGGAACAAGATTTTCTTTGAGTCTCCCCTTGAGCCTGAGCTCACTTTTTAATTTCCGGAAGAAATATCAGCACCAGAGTCTGGTGCGGATCCAACCTCTACATTCTCTAAACTTTTCTTCACCCAAATCTTGCTCATCTGATTCCTAACCTCATCTGCATTCATCTTTTGTTTACCCTTGTCTTGATTCTGATTATACACCGGACCTCTTTTGTCCTGATTCTTGTTTCTACAGACTTTAGCATTATGACTGGACCTATTGCAGATTTGGCAAATAACATTTCTTTGCATATTTGACTGATATCCTCTTGATCTGCATTGATTAGCCATATGACCTACTCTATTGCATGTGAAGCATCTACCTTTGAATGATTTGTTTACTTGCATAATTCTGCATTCATGGGATTTGTGTCCATACCTTTTGCAGTTGAAGCACTGTCCGGTAAGGATGAATTAATCTGATTCATTCTCATTCTGCACTGATCAGCTTTGTGACCAAAGTGGTTGCAGCTGTGGCAGTATCCATTGAAGGATGGATATCTTTGAGCATTTGGCTGTCTTACCGGAGGTCTTCTAGGCCTGCTCCTTGGATTTTCTGATCCAAGATTCTTCTGACCGGATCCGGAGCTTTCTCCTTTCTCATATCCCAAACCATACTTGTCATCTGTCCTCTTTTGACTTCCAAGAAGAACTTCAAGTTGAGCAGAACTTATCTTGAATTTCTCTTTATATTCATTTGCTGTTTGAAGGTCTCTTTTGAGAGAGGAAATTTGATCCTCAAGTTTTCCTTCATTATCTTTGGCATCTTCAAGATCAGATTCAAGATGTCTGATAATCCTGTCCATCTGGTGGCATTCTTCTGATTTTTCTTTAAGAGATTGTCTTAGATTGTCTTCAGCCTTTCTTTTTTCTTCAATCTCTTGAGTAAACTTTATAGTTCCTGATTCCATTTCATGTCTTAACATAATGACTTCTTTTGATAACTTTTCACATAACTTGGTTTGCTCAGTCAATTCTTCATTTGTATTGCTTTCTTCACTTTGTCTTGCCAACTGTTGAAGCAGCTCCTTTCTCTTTTTCATAGAGAGACTTAATTTGTCTTTTAATTCTCTCATGAATTCATCAGCCTGTTTGAGTCTTTCCTTTAATTCACTGACTTCAGAATTTGACTGTTCAAGATCCTCAAGAGCAGTCTTGAGTTGCTCCCTTAAACCATATGCATCCATTTGAAATCCCAGATCTTCCTCAAGCTGTTAGGCTCTATTAGGAGGAACTTAGCTCTGATACCAATTGTTGATAACTGAGAGGGGGGGTGAATCAGTTATCCTAATTATTTCCCTTATTGAAGTTTCCTTTTAATTGATGCAGCATAGAATCAAACACAAAAACATTAATCATGAAATAAGAAACACATGACACAGTATTTTTGACGTGGAAACCCTGTTAAGGGAGAAAACCACGGGGTGATTAACCCAAAAATTATTCTCTGTTAGAAGAATAGGAAATTACAAAAATGGCACTTGCCAATTAGGGCTCACTGCCCGAGCACACTGCTCACAAGAGGCCCACTGCCTACAAGAAGACACACTGTCTACAAAGTGATAATAATCACAGTCTTGAACTGATTGGAAGCATCTGCATATGCTGGAGTTCAGTTCCGGTTAGGCTCAGTACACTGATCTGCTGCACTTCATCTTTCCTCTGTTCTTTATTCTGCTATCTTTCACATACCGGATCCTTTTTGCTACCTCTGCTCTTATCTGGACTTATTCGCATATATCTACACATCAACACACCCTTCACAACTAAATCCATCCTCTATATATATCCGCACAAGTAATTTCATCACCTTTCTAGTCGGCATCCGGAACAGTCTAGTTTCTTACAAACTTTTGTTCTGTCGACTGAATCCTTCCTCACCAAGCAATGCGGATCAAGCATATACTTGTAGATATCATTAATCATGTCGGCCAACCATGATTCATGCCTTCACAACCTCTGTCATCAACAGTAACACATCCGGAAAGCAGTCTGATACTCTGCCAGTCAGTTCTTCCTCTGTTTTCACTGTCTCTCAGGAATCCGGTACTCAACCATTCATATCTTTTTCCTTGTCCATCACCGGAGGCTAAATCCTTGGAATATACCACTCAAGGTAGTCCTCTTGACTTCCCCAAATCCGCACTGCACCAAGACACTTCCTCTGAGAGATCCAGACCAATCTGTCAGACCTTGCCACATGCTCTGTTCTTCTTCACCGGACCACAACATTCTTTATTCTGACTTCCGGTAGAGACACATCATGACTTGCGGATATGTGGGATGACCTTTGTTGCCATCAATGACAACAACCATGAATCCATATAGTGTCTCTTGCCAACATGAATGACAATGGAAATAAGTCAGTTTCTCCATCAAATAAGAATTTACAAATCTTCACTAATCATGTCTCCCCAAGCATATTGAAAACAATATGGTGGAATAGGGTTTAGTGGAAGTAGACGAGGATGATTACTTGGACTATGATAGTATCATCAGAATGATTGAAGTGGATAAGAAACAAGTGGATAATCCACCTCATCCTCAAAGAAACAGAATTTATGTTGAGGTTCCTCCCCTGTTATCCCTGTACGGATCAAGAGACAATCAAAATGCATTAGAAAAACAAGAATGACAACCAATACAAACAAGTAAGATGGTACAGGATGATTCCTGTCCCCGTGCTAGAAAGATTCAACAATAAAAACTTGATAAAAATTAGAAAAGAGCTAGATGACTGTCAAAAATTGGAGAAAATAGTGGTTCCCCTCCTCATAAGCAACAAAAATTTATATTTACACAAGGAAAAACAAATCAAACATCATTCGATAACAAACAAGACTTTCATAAGAACCACTTAAATTTTGCATTAAATATGATCGAATACCTCTCCAAGAGGTTCACAAGCTCTAACATATAATATGAAGACCCTATAGGTAAGTATCTCTAACCCTTTATCTCTCTCATAATGTGCTTCCCCATGATGTGTTATGTGTTGTTTAGGCCTCCTGGGATGACCTCAGATTCTCCTGTAAGGTTTGAGATACCAGGAGACCGCCTCTATTGTGACCTAGGTGGATCCCTTGAGTTGTACCCTACCCAAAATAGGGGGGAGGACTTGGGCACTCCTGCCCTATGTCATGCCCACATTTTCCATGCAGTCACGACATGCAACACATGTGTCATGTCCACATTTGATATGTGGTCATGACATGAACTAAAAAAAATTTCTAGGTGTCCCTAGAAACCCCCTCATACGCGTCTGCGTGCTCGGTGGAAATATGCATAAGGCGTAAACATGCCAAGCATATTCGAGGAAGTGCATCTACCTACGCAATCCCCTGCATGATGAAAGCTGACTAGGGGGTTATGCGACACGGTGTGCGCCTCTTCTAAGGTTAGAACGGATTTAATTCAACCCTAAGTTTCCTAGGTGAAAGAGGTGATTTCGATTGAATCAAAATCAAACCTTAACTCAATGCATAAATGAAATTGAATATAACAACGCATCCAATGGTATGATGGTCACATGATAAAATGGAGTGATTAATGAAAGTCATAAAAAAACCATAAAAGTAAAACCCTAAAATCTGGGGAAACTTTGACAGCATAACGCGTTTTCAATAATAGAAATAAATATTTTAAAAAGAGAAACTCCAAGAAGAAAATTAATGCAAAAATTAAAATAAATAATCTTAAGGAAAATTAAATAAATTTCCAAGGTCAAATAAACTTGACCAATCAACAAAATTATAAAATTTGAAATTAAAATAAATGACCAAAATAAACTCAATACTTGAGTCCATTATTAAATGTAATTTCGTTAATTGTACTTATTAATTAACTCAAGTTGAAATAATTAAAAAGGAGGATAGATAAAAATATTCCCCATAAGATAAAATTGATTAAAATTAAATTAAATTCAATAAAAAGGTTTCCAAACACATTAAATTTAAACAAACAAATAGTTAAAAATAATGCCCCATTAAAATAACTCACATAGGGAAACAAAACTTCCCATTTAAAATAAAATCCACCATCCCACTAATTAAAAAAATTCCACATGGAATAAAATTCAAAACTCTCAAAATATTAAAATCAACTTAAATAGAACCCAAACAAAGTCAAACAAATCTAAAATGATCCAAAAGCAAAAGAGAGGGAAATAAAATTTCCCGTGCACATGGAGGAATTAAAAGGATTTAAAAAAAATAACAAATCTAATATCCTCACATCCTCCACTCAACCCTAGATCCAATATTTTATTTGTTTCCTCAAGAAGCCCTAATTATATTTTATCATTTCCTTATGGTGAAACCCTAACATGTTCATTCTCTTCTTTGGTTTGTTTCTTTTTTTTTGTTTTCCTCCATTGTTCTATTTTCACAAGTTTTCTCTTGTAGGTTGGAGATTCCATTGCTAAGGCTTGATAGCCATGAAAATCCCTCCCGGAGGTATATTTTCATTGAGTTTGCATAGTAGTTTTCGATCTATTTTTATTCCATATATTTATATCTTAGGTCTGCAGGTATTAAAAAAAACAATGCTAAATATACAACAATATATATATTATATTTATTATCATGAGATCCACAGAGTATAAGGAAGAATATATAGATATCCACCAAAGGTCGTCAAAGATTTTTGTGAGCAAGAGGGGGGGTCACCATTCAGACCAAGGCCGACAGCCTTCATGCTAACGCCACCACTAGTGAAGTTTAAGGGTATGGAAAGGGGTGTGGGGAGGAGGCCGTGCCTCCACCCACACCCATAAGGAAACTATGGGAAACAGTGTGTGGCGGTCCATGGCCGCCGTCCACTGTGAGCATTTTTTTTATTTGCCTAAAGTAAAATACTAACCCTAGTCCGCCCACCTCATACTATTTGTTTTATATTTTTTTTGTAAGAGTTTAACACCATTTGTATAGTATATATATATGCGTGCCTCCACCCACACCCATAAGGAAACTATGGGAAACAGTGTGTGGCGGTCCATGGCCGCCGTCCACTGTGAGCATTTTTTTTATTTGCCTAAAGTAAAATACTAACCCTAGTCCGCCCACCTCATACTATTTGTTTTATATTTTTTTTGTAAGAGTTTAACACCGTTTGTATAGTATATATATATGTGTGTGTGTATGTGTGTGTGTGTATACACACTATTTATACATAGTGTTAAACAATTAGTTAAGGTTAAATATGTAATCTGAAATATATATATATATATATATATATATATATGTTGTGTATATATATGTTTTGCATATATATATATACATATATATGTATATATATATATATATATGTATATATATATATGTATATATATATACAAAACATATATATATATATATGTTTTGTATATATATATACATATATATGTATATATATATATATATATATGCAAAACATATATATACACAACATATATATATATACATATATATATATATATATATATATATACTTTCACATTCATCAATAAAATAGTAAACAACCAGATTTGAAAACCTATCATAACCAATTTTAAATACATAGTCTCAGAATAAAATAATAGAACCAGGTTGTATTATACAATAATCTAGGTTTGAAAACTTTTAAGCACCTTAGACATTTCATTTTTCTTGCAATGAAAGAACCAGATTTCTAATTTTTTTTTTTGCAGTAATGACAACCAAACTAACTATCTCTTTTTGCCTTTCTGACAACATAAAAAGTAAAACATAATACTATTCTTTTATTTAACAGTAAGTTTACATTCCTATATTAGCATTTTCTTATGAGCCTAAAATAGAGTTTGCACAGCAATTTCCTTACTTATATGACATCAAGATAATATAACAACTTTTCAGAATATATACTTCTTGAAACAGTACTTTCACATAAGAAACCCAAGCATTTTCTTTATTCTTAAAACCCATTTCAATAGGACAAGTCTATTCTCATTTTTTTTTACTAGAGCCTACAAAAATTTCAAACTATAACATATAACTATTTTCTTGGATTGGAAGAAAAACAACAAGATATTTACTCTCTCTTTTTTTTTCTTTTCACACTTTCTAAAATCACAAAGCACTAATAGCAACATAATCAAAATATATTGAAATCACCAAAATAAGATTCACACATTTTAAGTATTTTTCCATAACAACAATGGGAAGTGCAATGGATTTACAACTCAATCAATAAGGATATTTCACATTAAAATTTCTTACAATAGAAAACACAAGGAGAGTGATAATTTTGCCAAAAATTACAATAAGGCCTCTAAGACCATGGCTCACAACAGCCAACTGAAATAATGCAAACAAGGTAAAAATGGACTTCTCCAAGCTCCATTTCTCTAAACTAAGAACTTACAAAATTACAACACAAAAATGGGGAACCAAGCCATGAAGGAATGCCCTCCTCCCTACCATAGACCCGCTAGTGGGTCACCCCTAAGCTAGGGAGCTAGGATCCACACGGTTTTGCACACACATACCACAACAAATGAAATTTTCCAAACACACAAAAATTTAATCCCATGAATTTGCACATACAAAACTCAATCAATGAGTTTGGAGGGGGGTAGGGGAGTGGACCCCTCAACTCAAGAGGTCACCCCAAGAACTCCAAAAATCACAAAATCCCAAGGCCTCAAGCTAAACAAATTTTCCACCATACTCAAGAATCACTATGGCACTCATGCCAAAATCAAAATGCTCCCAAACTCCATAAGATGCCCTCAAGGCTATAAATAGTGCAACATTAAGGAGATGACCTCGATGAGGTTCACTCTCCCCTACCCCAAACTAGTTGAGTCTTTCCTCCAAATGGAGGGGCTTTCACCACACACATCCCACACAAAAATAAAAAGAATATCAACACACATAACTATTCAAACACATACACAAAAAAGAAAATAACATAAGCAAAAAGGGAAATGGCCATTGCCATGGAGCTTACCTTCAAAAGCCCTAAAATGGAAGCACGTTTGAAGAAGAGGTCCAAGCTTCTCCAAGTCTCCAAAAATCTTCTAACACTCCCAAAACCTCCAAGAATAGAGAGAGATTTCAAAAAAAAAAGAAGAACCCCACACTCCTCTCCAAGAGGAGATAATATAGGCCTTCCAATTTGTCCTTGAGGTTCCTCATCTCATGCCACTTGAAAGGGAGAAGGAGTGTGAGGGTGACAAGTGTCACCCTCCAATCCATTCAAACCCTCACCTTATCCACTTGTGCTCTCACACAAGTGTGAGAGACTAAGTGGAGAGGTGGCAACTCCCTCCAAGGCTCTATGAGGATAAGGGATGCCACATGGCATCCTCTTATTCTCCAAGAGAGCCATCTCCCTCCAAGATGCTCTCACATGTGTGTGAGAGTCTTGGAGGGAGATCCTACACACTTGGGAGTCTTGAAGACCTCCCAGGTCTTCTTGGTGAAGGAATCCCCAAACTTTGGGAAGGGAGATGGGTCTTTCCCAAAGCATGACTCATCTCCCATCCTTAGCCATTTCAAAATTCGTCACTTTCACTAAACCCCAGTTTAGAGTGACCAAAAGTGAGTTACCCTAGGGTTTAGTTAGTTAAAATTGACCCTAGACCCTAGGGTTACCACCTAGGGTAAGTTTGGGACACTAGTACACACCTAGGAAGGTATAAAATCACTTTTAAATGGCTCATAAATAAAAATAATAATACCAAATGGTGTAAATCAAAAATATAAATATACAACACATGATATAAATCACTTAAGAAGGGGTAACTAGGCCAAAAATAAATAAAAAATCAAACATGTACTAAAACATCATCCGAGAAAACATGATCCTCATCCCTCCTAGGAATGGATCGGCTTAATAGGGAATAACATAAATGTGAACACTACCTTCAATTTCCTGTGGCCTGGGAATATAACCTGCACAACTAGATCAAGCGTCAATCACATCATGGATAATCACAGCCGAAGCAACAGAAATTAAAGCCATGTCAATGCATACAACATTAATCATTCACAAAATAATTAAGATTAGAATTGTATTTTTTAATCTAATGTCTTGTAATCATCATCAAGTAATAAATCCACATAATGAACTTGTAATCACATCAATAATCATCATCAAATATATATTTCACATGTCTAACTTCATCATAACATCAAAATATGATCTAATCAAATCACAACATGTCTAATCCATGCCAAACCAAAAATCAGGAGATATAATCTAAATCTACATAATGGAAACAATAGTCTCTAAATGTCTGATAATGTCACCAACTATAATGCAAAACGATCAACATAGGGAAGTGAAAATAATCAGCCTCACACCCTATTTTGGGGCAGCCCTAATTTCTGGGTGTCGGTTTATGACTGTTACTTGGTCCTTTTGCTGACACGGTAAGTTTTGATTTTTAAAATCTTGGCGGGAGTGCTTGTAGTTGCATATATAAGCATGCTTAGGAATTAATTTAGAAACTAGATTCCAATTAGATGACAATTGTGATGTTAAAGTGTTCTCAAGGTGATTCAAGGCTTCTATTGTGTTGCAAGAGTAGACTTGTGTGTTTTGTGTGTTGATATTTGCTGATTTGAGCATCAATTTCCTCATGGCATGAAGAGCATCTTCCTACCATGAGAGCTTCACTACAAGGTGACATAATATTGTGTTTTCATCATTGATTCCTTTGGTTTTTGCCTCTTCTTCACAAGGGCACACACTCTTTATCTGACAACGGTGTTCAGAGACTTAAGTGTCCTCTAGGGCTTGACTGAGGCAAGCTTTTAAACACCACAACCCCCAATCCAAGTCTTGTGATTGTAGGTTATAGGTGTCACATTTAGGAAAAGGGAGTTGCAGGAAGGATTAGCAGACATCAAGGATTCAGGATCTGAAGAAAAGAAGGACATGGGAGCACTTCCAAGACTTTAGCGCTCACTCTAGTGTCCTCCACATCCAAGTTTCAAAAAATAGAAGTTGTAGGGCTGATCAGTGTCAGAAGGAGGTCTAGATCTCGAGAAAAAATAGCTACCTTGGACTTGGGTACCCGCTCTAGTGTCCTCAACTGTTTCACCTCGGAACCCTGAAAATAGGTATTCTGTAATTTGATATTTTACTCCCTTCTGCAAGAGCTTTTTCTGTCATTCATTAATTTGTTGTCATATATAATTAGGGTTTTAATGATTAATTGGACATAAGAGAAGGAAAATTAATAATTAAATTCCCTAATCTAAGTTTCCCTACATCTGCAAGTGACCTAAGGTATGATAGTGCTCGTCACTCAACCCTAGATCCTTGAATGTATAGTGGAGAGGCAGATTTAAACATCTAAACATTAGAACATTTAACAAATCCAATTTTCCCCTAAACAACTACATTCTACTATCTCCTATCTATATATAATATATCTATTTCATTAAGGGATGTGTCTTTTGTTGGCTTCCAACCTCCACATCATGTGCAACATCCTCCAATCAGCTCTGATCTCTATCAAGTAAGTTGCTAACATCACCCCCCCCCACAAAATTATGTCTTGTCCTCAAGATATGTCTTTCTCTAGTTGATAATATTTATTGAGTCTGGTACCATTGACATATCCAGTTAATAGTTTTCCCTCCATGTTCCTTAGTCTGACTACTAGAATCTACAAATTCTTCAATGTAGTATGGTCCTAGCCACCTTGTCTTCAGTTTTCCTTGCTTCTTGAACTTGTTGTCGTACAAGAGTACTAAGTCACCTTCCTTGAATATCTTGTTCCTCAAGTTTCTATCATACTAGGCCTTCTATTTGTTTCTTTCCAAGTTCATATTATATGCTGTCATCAACCTGTCCTCATCCAATTTTTCTGATTCTTCAATCCTCTGTGTGAGAGATTCTTCATCCAATTTGAGAGTCCTTACTATCTGGAAGTTTGGCAATATGAAGTGTACCAGTACTGTAGCATCTAGTCCATATACCAGTTCATAGGGAGTAAACTTAGTAGTTCTCTTGAAGGCTATCTTGTATGCTTATAGTACCACAGTTATTTTTAGATCCCAATTTGTTGTATTCCCACTACACATCTTTGTCAATGCTACTCCAATGATCTTATTCAGTGTTTCACTTGCTCCATTTTATTGTGGATGATATGGTGAACTCCTTTTATGTGTTATCATAAAATTGTCCAGTAGCTCTGAGATCATCTTGTTTACAAAATGTTTACCTTGATCACTTGTTATGCTTAATGAACAACCAAATCTGGTATTGATATTTTCATAGATGAATTTGGTGGCAGTTTTTCTATGTAGTCTCTTGTTGGTTGTGCTTCATCCCACTTAGTTAGGTATTCTACTTTGGTGATGATGAGTCTAGCTTTAGACTACTTCGTCAGTGGATCTATGGGTCTAATGAAGTCAATGGCCCATTTCTAGAAAGGTAGTTGTGCTGAAATTGGTCTCAGTGGCATTTCATCTCTTGTAGTAGCTCTTCCTATCCTCTGGCAAACATCACAATTATTCACATATCCCTTTGCATCTTTAAAAAGTGTAGGCCACCATAACCCAACTATTTTGATTTTCCTTGTTGTCATGTCTTTGACATTATGTCCTCTATCTATCCCTTCATGAGCTTCCCTTAGAATTTCTTCTCTTTCATGTTCAATACTACCCTTTTGATGATGTCATCTTCTCCTCCGCTGTGTAGGTCTTCTTCAATCAATGTGTATGGAAAAGACTTCTGCATTAAGTTTTGATTCTCTTGTGATGGAATTTATGTTGGAAATTCTTCTGTAGCTAGAAGGTATGTTATGTCTTCTAGTTCTTCCAGTACCATAGTTAGTCTAAATATATTTGTGCCAAGTACTTCCTTTTCTTGTTCCTCCATATCTTCCCCTATCTCAATTCTAGACAAGTAGTCACCATAATTAAGAATTCAAACTCTTGGAACAATAGTAGCCACTAGAAAATTCTTCCTTGAATGATTGGTTTGTTGAGTAGGTATTTCAATGGTTCATGATTAGTATAGAATACAAAAGGTGTTGACAAAAGGTAATGTCTGAACTTGTGTAATGCATATTGTTGAACACCTAGATTACTAAGAGGGGGGTGAATTAGTATTCTTTTAAACTATTCAAACATTAAATATCTAGTCCATTTAGTAGATTCGATTGCAAAAGATGAAATAAGACACAAAACATGTAACAACCACACATAGCACATGAACACCAGGATTTTGACATGGAAAACCCAAAATAGGAAAAACCACGATGAGGATTAGCTCATAATATATTATAATAAAGAAACCGGTTAAGGTTGATACAATTGGTGGACTTGCTATCCAAGAATGCTCACTGCAGGTGGCTCACTGCCAAAGGACTCACTGTCCTAAAGGAGAGAGATAGAAGAAATAGTGGCTCACTACCAATTTTGAACTGTTACAATTGCATCTAACATATGCATGAAATACAATTCCAATGAAATATCAAAATATAGATACAAAACTCTTCATAGTGATCTGAAATATCACACTACTCTTCTCTGCATTTGCTCAATTCGCATTCAAAAATACTTGTCACATCACTTAGATCACACATATATCATTCTTCATCATTAAACACCAAAAACAATCTTCTTTAAATATCCGCTTCACCCACAACATCAATGGGTCGACCTAATTGTTGGTTATGATGTTAGTCATAAACACACATAGATAAAGAATTGCAAATCAAACCTTTATCATCTTGAAAGATACAATGAATTTGGAGAATTCATGATCCCAAGTCTCCATGGATTAGTTCATAATCTACTGATGTTACTCAGTGGTTTGATGTTCCATGTTGTTTTTCATTCAAGGGGTCTTACATTCTTGTGCTTTCAAGAATTGATGTCTAAACATCTGGTTTTCCACCTGCTCCCTATAAATCTCTTCACAAACAATGTTAATCCTACTATAATCAATAGATGATGAAAATATTTTATAAGTTTGATCAATTCTTCTGATCATCAACAGTTATGGATTATGTTTCCTCTCTGCACTATGAATTCATCTAAATAATGTGCTTATGAGTGGGTATTTGCATGATCATTGTTGAGATTTATATATATTTGCATGATATTTTCAATTATACATGCTAATTAGCTCAAATATGCTATGAATGTTTAGTTTCCTTCGGGATATCAGCATAGTTACTTATATTTGCTTGAGATTATCTATATATTTGCAATTGTGATGATGATTTTAATGAAATTAAACAAATCGTATTGGATGCTTTCTAATCTTTACTAAAGTGAGTGAATCTTCAGCTATTGATCCATATACATTCTAGATACAGTCATGAAGAGAAGGAAATCAAACCATAGGTTCACCAGGATGTTCCACAACTAAGTATGGTTGATGCAAACTTCGATGGAAAGGAATGAAGACAACATGCACAACATGAATTGCACTCCAAGGGATGCATCAAATCAAAGTACAAACCAATAATTCATTCACATATTACTGAAAGTATATGATTGTATGTAATCTAGATCTTCTTCTTCATTAAGTATGCAATAGACATGTATATTTACAATCAGCTTTGAGAATTAGTCCTAAGGCTTCAACAATCTAATCTCAATTAAGTTTCAAATATGTTACAAGGTGCACTCCATCTCCTTTTATAGGAAAAAGAGAGGAGGTGGTTACAAATGATCCAATGATCAAGATTTAGCTATCAAAATCAATAGTTCATATCATCTTTGACTTAGTCAACAAATGTTAAATGTGGCACAAGTTGTGCTAGCTAGCAACCATCTGATGGTACTTGATCATTTCTCTACCATATGATGCACATGACCTTGTCATCCTGTATCCTTACTCATTCTTCATCTTCTTCATCTTCTTCATCAGTGGGTGAGTCATCTCCTATATGTGTGCTGATAATCCCCCTGATGGGTTCATATGCCTATACTATCCATTCAATCTCACCTCCATCGTGCACCCTAGCTTTTGCTATAGCATGCTCTTGTGAGTGGAATTGCATCTGTAATGCAGACCATTTGTTCTTTCTACTATTCAACATTTCATTATATCCTTCCATTTTTACCTTCATCCTCATGGCTTTATTAACTATATCTTCTAACAAATGGTGGAGAGGGTCATTTGCTGCATGCTTAAAATTGTTTTGGAAAGCCTCAATTGCAAAATCAACATCTTGATTTTCTATCTTCCCTTCTACTTTATCCTCAAGAGTTTCCAAGATATTTATTTCTTCAGACATAAGATGATGCAACTTGACACTGATGTCCCTAAGTTTTGTGTTGCATCTCTTTAATATATCACTCTCAAATTGAGTATCCTCATACCAAATGCCCAATAGCTATGAAGTATGATTGTTTAATATATTATTGTATATGAGCACCTTCACATCTATGTGTTTCATTTCAGTTAGAGCAATCAGATCCTTTTCTACTTTGATTGATCTCTACCCAACTTTTTGTAACTTATCCACTTTGCTCCTCAATATGCTGAGCAAATTCCAATTGGTGAGGGAGGTCTTTACTACCTTCTCTTCTTCAAAAATGAACTGAACAAACCAATTATCTACCACATGTACCTTATGCTTCATGATATCTAGCCCGGTTACCTCATCCTAAGATATAATGGTCAAAGGGGTAGCCGTGCTGACTGGCATGTGATTTAGGTCAATTAATCCCTTTATGAATGTATGCAGCTAAGCAATGTGCTCCTTGTGTACTTTATTTTTATTTCTCTCCCTTTCTACGCTTTTCAACAAAGAATCAATAAATATCTTTGGCCTCTTGACCTTCTTGCTCTTCAGTAGCAAATCCTAAATCAATATTGGTCATTTGAAATTCGTTAATGCTTATCTCTCCCTTTGCTTTATCTGTTATAGGCAGAGCTACCTGAGTTGTTCTTCTACCGGTCATGGGATCTCTTTTTATTGCAGAAGTGGGCCTTTCCCTTCTCTTTAGCTTAACCATGTCAGTTGAAAATAATGCAGAAATATCAAATTTAGGTACATCACTGACTTGAGGTGGGTTCACCTCCTGCCGTAGCCAATATGGTATTTCATCTATAGACCCTTGCTAGTTAGTATGCTCAATGTGAGCATCATTAGACTCTACATTTTATTCCACTCTTAGTGGTGAAAGTTCTTTTCTTTGTTGATCTTGAACCTCCTCATGACGGACCTCTTCCTATGCAGGGACTTCTTGTTGTGCTTTCACATTCTGACCTTGTGTATCTTGTAGTGCTTGATCCTCATGAGGGGATTGAACAATCTGATCTAGTTTATCCAGGTGATCATCCTGATAATTCTTATTCACATTTTCTTCTTCTTGTCTCTAATCATCAACCTCTTGAAGACCTTGTTCTTCATCATTTGATGTGTCCATTTCTCTAGGGTCTTGGACTTTATCTACCCCTTCTTCAATTATTCTTCTTTTAGGTATTAGCTCCTGATCATCATTCTGATCAGGCATCTCTTCATTCTCCATATGTAAATTAACTTCTAATTTACACTGTCCTAGAGGTAAGTCTTTATCTTTGTTCTGGTCTTCATCACCTTGTAGGTCAAATCTATTGTCGCGGGGCTAGTGACTTGATCGACTAATTTTGTCAATTTAATTTGTTGTGCCACCACTTCAGGGTTACCTTCTTCTATTTCCTCTACTTTGACCTCCTCATGATGAACTTATTTTTGTGCTATGGGGGTGCCATGAGGGGTCATCTTGGTATTCTTTATTAATGTCTCCATGGAATTAGCAGAGACCTCATTTACCACATCATCATTAGAGAGATCCACTATGTTATCTAAAGGAAAAGATGGCTCCTCCCTTGTACTATGCATCTCTTTTACTCTGTCCCTCTACCATATCTGACTTGTACTGCATGATATCAGGGATAGGGACTTCATGTTGCAAATTCTTCAAAATGCCTACACCACTTGCTTCTCTTAATAGAATGGGGTTTATATCTACTGCCCCCTCATAACAGGTGTTTGTTTCTTCTGAGGTGGCTCTTGGATCTTCCTTTTTTTTCTCCTAATCAAGAGATCATCATCTGATCTCTCTTCCTCCTTTACAATAGCAGGTGCAGGCTTTGCAACCATTTTCTTTTGTTTTGCAGGTGCATGAGTTGACACTGCAGTGGATGTGGAGGCTATATCTTCCTTCTGTTGAGGTTGTCGAATGACTGCCACCCCAATAGCCTGATTTCCTTTCTTACCTTTACTTTGTTGTCTCTCTCCTTTTGACAACCTCTTTTCTTTGAGGAAATCATCATATTCATCATTTGATAATTCTTGTCTTTTGCTTTTTTTATCAACGGTGAGGGCCACTCCCTTCTTCAGCTTGGCAATCTCTACATCCACCCAGTCTTTGGTCAATTGTATGACCTTCAGTGTTATCTAACCTAGGGAGGTCACCTCTAGTTGACTCTAATCCAGGGCTGATATAGTCTCATTATATACTTTATTGTCTTCATATTCTTGGGACATGACCTTACCATCATCTTCATGTAATTGTACAGGCACCGGTATGCAATCTAGTGTGTGTATCTGCTTCAAGTAAGTCTCTGATATCCTCTTCTTCTTACTTATATCTCATCATTATAATTAGCCTAGAAATCTTCAATGTGTCTTTGATGCATTGGCTTCTTAAGCAATGTTTGCATTCTATCATAAGGGTCATATGGCCTAGCCAGTGAAAAGGGCTATAGGGACATCAACTTTAGTCCTCCAATTACATATTTTACACTCTCCCTATCAGGGCACATATACCATCCAATCATGATTGGAAATAAAATATTAGGTATCTTTCCTTTCTCAATATGAGCTTCTACTGAAGGCAATATCTGCATGGCTAGCTCCATCAAAATGACCTTGTCATTGGGGTATCTTGGCAACATGAAAGGTTGCCCAATAAAACCTTCTATTCTTATGTATGAAAAGGTGGGGAACTGGATGGACCAGGTCCCATGTCTGTATACAATAGCTTGAGCCTCTATGCTCAGTCTCTTCGCTCTGTCATCTTCCATAGTCCTGGAAAGGTGCATGGAGAATGAATCATTCACCCTCCGGTAATGTTGGAGAGACTCTCTTCATTTCAGCTGTGGGTAATGGTCCAAAATGCTTACATCTCCAGGGTTGCTTCCGACCTTGCCCACTATTTGTAATCCATCAAAAGTGCCTCTGAATGCACATGCATATACCACATAGGAGGTCATAAGGAACATATTAGTTCTTCCTCCTAACTTCTTCATCCCTTCATCTAGGCTATCGCTTATGACCCTATCCCATTGGGGTTTCTATTTAGTACCTTCTACCATCCTTATGATGCCATACATCCAATTATCAAAAGACCCAGCATTCACTTTTCCTGTCATCCTACTAAGCATCACCATCATATATTGATACTCTAGAGAAAAATTAAACTTGTAGAGGTATACAGGTAACTTAGCAGAAGCCTTAAATGTGCTGCCACTGGCTCTCCATTGATACATGATTCTTCTGGCTTCTTTCTCTTTGCTATTATATTCCTTTTCCAATTTACCCAGGTTTAATTTAACCACATTAGGTCCTCTAGGTAGATTGAAGGCTGTGGTGATACCTTCAATGGAAAAATCTATATAAACCCTGTCATGCTTCTCTACCCTTCTGGTATTCACATTATAATTCTGGGCACATTCCACTACCAATTTAGTGGCCTCCATTGCATAAGGGAAACCTCCTGCATGCCACATTCCTGAACTGTAGATGCTAATGAGGAGGGGATTTCCACTTCCTTTTACTACTTTCGCGGTCCATGTGTGTATGAGGAAAATCGAGAAGTCAAATGATAAAATCACAATAAAGCAATGATAATAACAACTCAATTACCCATAACATAAAGAGATCTATCTAAGTAAAATCCCATATCAATGAATAAATCAAATAAAACAAAAAAGTCTTCACCTAAATTGTATAGTTCTCTTTGTATGAATGTAGATTTCTCAATAACGTTGCGAAACCATGGTTACAACAAGCGGATGTAAGTGTTTATGTGCTCAAAAGGTCGATGTGCTCAATGATACAATGTATGCTCATTTTGTTGTTAAGGAATGCCTGAGAATAAATACTCGAAGAGGATTTTTGAAGGAGATGAGAGGGGTTTATATAGGTTTCAAACATGATCGATCAACAGATGAAATAAATCCATAGAATGAATGGTTGAGATAAATCAAATAACTCATGCTGAATGTGCACATGACATGTGTCACTCCAAAAAGGTATTTTTATTAAGATAATTGCTTTTTTTTTATAAAGATAGATTTGATTTCATAAATTAGAATGCTTTTTCTTCTAATTCGTGAGTTGATGAAAACAAGATAAATTAAGCCAATTAAATTAACTTTAGATTTTCCTTATTTAGAGTTCTAAAAATAAGACTAATTGTGCACATGAGTTATCATGATATTTTTAGAGGAATTGGAAGATAATTGAAATTAAATAAATAAATTTATTTAATTGTTTGTGCATGATAGAGGAATAAATAAAATATTTTATTATATTTTATTTTTAGAGATTGAGATAATTTAAATAAATTTGCATGATTTATTTAAATTTAGAAGAACAATTGATTTAATTAAATAATAAACATTATTTAATTGTAGATAAGAGGGAATTTGTGATAAATTAATTAAATAATGAGATTTATTTAATTAATGTAGACTTGAAATTTGAAAAGGATAATGATTTAATTAATAATTAATAAAAATTATTTCATTTTGGAAGAATATAGAGGAATTTAATGAAATTAATTAAATAAAGAAGATTTATTTAATTAATGTTGAAAATATGTGATTTAGAAGAATTGGATGAAATAAATAAATAATTAGATTATTTAATTAACATTGAATGTAGGTGATTTAGACAGATTAAATGAAAATACAAGTGATGTGACGACTTGGTCATTTTAGGGTGTCTACATTTTGCTCCCCTTTGATGCAATGTAGTTTAAAATGTTTCTTCAAAGAAAATGATTGTTGAAGACATAATACAATTTTGATGCCCCAGTGTAGCTAGCTAGCCTTGTGTAGCTGGCTAGCCCTGTGTAGCTGGTGTAGGATGCCCCCTTGAGAGGAAAGATAGGGAAGTGATAGAAGGACTGGGTTGACACTCAACTAGAATATTGTGTTGGAGACAGACGAGGTTAGGTAGAAGAAATTGGAGATAGAAGAGAACATGATAGAAAGACAATTAATCGATCTTTGCTTGAAAAACTATATAATGACATGGATAAATGGATGGTTAAATGGATGAGCTTGTTGCAACAGTTTCACAAATGTTTATAAAGAGCAATCCTTATTTTTTTTATAGCACATTGATAGTTTTCCACCAAGCTATAAATGACCAAGGTGTTGTGATATCTGAGTGCATGGACATTGACTCTGCAAGCAAGCGGTTTGAACTTAGATCCCTTATACATAATATAACCTTGTTGTACATGTGAATGAGCCATAGTCTTGAACATAAAATAAACTTCAATACATAAATGCAAGGAGAATATAATATGTTAGATGCTAGGTCATAACACACACAAGATAAATATGTTGTTAAGAAAGATGCTAAAGATCATTCCTCAAACACGGCATGCAAAAGCAATGACTATGCCCCCAATCCATACAACATCACAACATACCAAGATTATAGATAAATCAAGGTAGTCTTGAATAGGTATTGGTAAAAGGAACAAAAGATAAACCAAAAAGAAAATTGACTAACTTACAAAGTAAACATACAACCAACATATTCTCTTGCCAAAGAGGTTGCTCAGGATAGATTGGGTAGATAACTGCCTTATCATAGGAATGATGTGTTCGTTAAAGGGGGTTATTTGTTGAAAGAATAATGTCTATTTTTAGGAAATGCAACATGTCGTATAAGACGTGTGTGTTGGTCTGGTTTTGAGCATGGAACATTCTGTATAAGACAAGTGTGTTGATCTATTGCTTAGTTCAGATTGATTTAACTAATGTTGGAAATTGATATGTAGGACATTATATGGCTCTATAAGTAAGTTTCTTTGCTTCAGGTTTGTTAAGGACTTTTTCTTTGAAAGGATGTGTTTGTTTGTTATTTTACTGCTTGAGTTAGTCAAGTCGAGGTGAATGAATTTTGATAAATGGAAGACTAGAAATGTGACATGTTAATGGATTGAAATAGGTGAAGAATGATGAATCGTATGTGCCTGAGTACTGGATACTTCTTTCATATTCCAGACTGCCTACATACCCTGTATCCACAGGATCAAGGCACATTATGAGGAAAGATGAAAAATGATAATATGTAGTTCTAGGTAGAGTGATGAGATGGGTTAAGGTATTTGAGCTTGGGTAGGTGAAATGATGAGATCTTATGTACCTAAGTATTGGATACTTCCTTCGTATTCTAGATTGCCTACATACCCATATCCATGGGATCAAGGGACCTTAAGATTGAGATAAGATGGTATGTAGTTCTGGTTTGTGTGATGATGTAGGAAAAGTGTTGGGAAGATAACAGACTTACTGTAGGAGTGACGTGTCTATTAAAGGGTGTTATCTATTGAAAGGAGAACGATTGAAGTGTTTGTGTTTTGGATTGCTGAGGTGTTTGAGGTGTGTGTGAACCATGAACAAGGATCCATTCCTAGACCTAGGTTAAGGAAAGAGTTGCCCCCATTCTGGTTGAGGTATTTCCATGGGTGACTGATGGAGAAGACCTAGAAAGTTTGACCTAGGACAAGACAGTGATAACTGTTGACATAGATCAAGACGTGGGATGACGACAATGGACATTGACATATTTCCAAGCTATTCTAGATATGGAGAGAGAAATGTAAACAAGGTCAATGGTTTTATTATGGATGGGTGGATGAAGTTTGTTGTGAAATGGACCTAGAATGAATAGGACTCGATAGATGATGGATGTTGACTCTACACATAGTGCTTGTTTGCCAGGTTTTCACTATGGTACTTATCCAAGGCACCTGTTTGCCAGGTTTTCACCATAGGATGGATTTTTTTTAATACTCTTAGGATTAGGCATAAAACTTCTTGAGATGAACACTATTGAGTGGCTCATCTAGAGGAATGCCGTCAAGTGTAGCTAAAGTATAAGCTCCTGATACATATGTTACTGTGACAATAACGGGCCCTAACCAATTAAGCTCAAACTTGCCCTTCTTTTCTCGATCTGCTTGATTTCTCTGATTTAATTTTAAGACAAGATCACCAACTTGAAACCATCTTTCTTTGATCTTTTTGTTGGTTTTAATAGACATGGAGATGATTAAATGTGGAAAGGCGCCACTCATCTAGTAATTCTAGCTGAGCTAATCTAGAAGTATGATACTCCTCTCCATCAATCAGGGTCTACATGGATACTCTGAGGGATGGGATCTCGACCTTTATAGGTAGGATGGCTTTAGAGCCATAGACCAAGGCATAGGGTGTTGCACCAGTTGGTGTTTTGATACTAGTGTGATAGGCCCATAGGGCGGGATTGAGTTGTAGGTGCCAATCACGACCAGCTTCATTGACCATTTTCTTAAGGATTTTGAGAATGGTTTTGTTGGAAGCCTTAGCTTGGCCGTTACTTTGTGGATAGTAGGGAGTTGAAAAGAGATGTTGGATATTGTATTGTGTGTACAAGGCACAAACATCTTGATTTTGGAATGGTCTCCCATTATCAGTGACAATGGCTTGGGGAATACCATATCGACAAATGAGGTAGTTTAGGATAAAATTGGCTATTTTCTTGTCGATGATATAAGTCATGGGAATGGCTTCAACCCACTTCTTGAAATACTCAATGGCAGTAATGATGAATTTGTGGCCATTGGATGAGGATGGGTGGATTTGTCCTACGAGGTTGAGACCCCATTGTGAAAAAGGCCATGGAGTAGTCACAGGTTGTAGTTCATGAGCTAGTGCGTGAATCAAATCTCCATGCTGCTAGCATTGTAGAAACTTCTTAGCAAACTGTAAAGCACCTTGCTCTATTGTAGGCCAGTAATACCCTATGCAGATTATCTTCTTAGTGAGGTTAGGACCAGTAGAATGTGTGCCACAGACACCTTCATGTATGTCTCGTAAGGTAGCATCAGCTTCTTCCGTGTTAAGACATCGTAAGAGGATACCATCGAGACTCCAGCAATATAGTGTATCACCCAGAATGGTGTAACAGGAGGATCGACAGATAAGGGTTTTGTGTTGGTTAGTGGATAGGTCAATGGGAAAGGTGCCATTTTTAAGGTAGTCATATATATCTTTGTACCATGGGAATTGGGACCAACAAGTTTGCAGATGATTTTAGTAGTTGGAACATCGACGACTGGTATCAACAATTGCTCGATCAAGAATTCACATTTATGTGTGTTTAGAGGCATGTCTATAAGTGACCCCACAAAAGCCATAGAATATGTAGCTTTGTTATGCTCTCTTGGAATTTGCTCAAAAGTGATGGTAGAAAAGTGTGGTTTGTAGGCATCCACTAGTTGCTTGTAGGGGATCAGCTTTTGATCCTTTGTTTGATACTCATCAGTGACTTCTCAAATGACTAGTTGTGAGTTACCATATACCCGTAGTTCTATGATATCCCATTGAACTATTGTGTTGAGACCTATGAGGAGTGATTCATACTTGACTATGTTGTTGGTACAAGGAAATGCAAGCTGATATGACTTTGGGATATAGTCATTTTGAGGCATGATAAAGAGGATGTCGGCCCTTGATCCATGATGTGTGTAGGAACCATCAAAATATAACTTCCACATTACTGAGGTAGAAAGAGTGAAGAGATTCTCATCCAGAAAGTCAAATACCATAGGATGTAGATCTGTCATGGGTGCTTCTGCTAGTTGATCTGCTAGGGCTTGTCCCTTGATTGCTTTTTGATCCACATACTCAATGTCAAATTCACTAAGGATCATGAACCATTTAGCTAGTCTGCCTGTGAGGGCTGCTCTTGCTAGGAGATACTTCAATGGATCAATTTTTTCTATGAGATTTGTATGTTGGTTTATCATGTAATGTCACAACTTTTAGGAAGCAAACACTAAGGCTAAACAAGCTCTTTCCATAGGTGAATAATTGAGTTCAAACCCCACCAAGGTTTGACTGATATAATAAATTGCATGCTCTTTTCCTAACTCATCACGTTGTGCTAGAAGAGCCCCTAGGGCTGCAGTTGTAGTTGAGATGTACAAGATCAAAGGCCTATTGGTGACTGGTGGTACCAAGATAGGAGGTGTAGCTAGATATTCTTTGAGCTAATCAAATGTTGCTTGACACTTATCATCCCATCGAAATGAGACATCCTTTCGGAGCAAGTGTTCAAATGGTTGACATTTATCTACTAGTTGTGAGATGAAATGCCTAATAGATTGTAACCTTCCTTGAAGGCTCCTTAACGCTTTGAGGTTCTTTGGTGGAGGCATTTCCACTATAGCTTTGACTTTTGTTGGATCTACTTCAATGCCTCTGTGAGATACAATGTATCCCAATAGTTTCCCTGATGTTACCCTGAAGACACACTTCTTTGGATTGAGTCTTACTTGATACTTCTCGAGTCTATCAAAGATTTGCCCTAGAACCTGTATGTGATCTACCCTAGAAGACTTTACTAGTATATCATCCACATAGTCCTCCATGATGTGATGAAAGAGATCATGGAATATCACTATCATTACTCTTTGATAAGTTGCCCCTGCATTCTTTAGACCAAACGACATGAAGCACCAATAATAGTTACCCCAAGGACAAGTAAAAGTTGTTTTTTTGTCGAGCTTTTTCTGCTATCATTATCTGATTATAGCTAGAGAATCCATCCATGAGAGAAAGCATTTCATGACCAATGGTCAAGTCTACTATGAGATCAATGTTTGGTAATGGGAAGTCATCTTTGGGACATGTCTTGTTAAGATCTCTGAAGTCGGAACATACGCAGATGCCCCCATTAGGTTTAGCCATAGGTACAATGTTTGAGACCCATTCCAGATAATTAATAGGTTTGATGAATTTGGCATCTAGCAACTTCTATATTTCAACTTTCACTAGGAGAGCAATTTGTGGATGCATCTTCCTTAGCTTTTGCTTGACTGGTTTAACTGTTGGATCAACTATGAGATAGTAAACTACTAGCTTAGGGTCTAGCCCTAGCATATCAGCATAGGTCCATGCAAATTTGATGGTTCATTGTAAAAAGAAGTTGTTAAGATTCTTGTGCTCTTGTTCTGATAATGATGCTGTAAAGAATGTGGTCTTTAGATTTTGCTCTGTGCCAAGGTTTATCTCTGTAGAATCTTCCACTAGGAGAACTGATTTCTCTTGATACTTAGATGGTAGGGGAAGGTCAAATCCTCCATCCTCAGGTGCCACAGTTGGGTTTTCACCTTTGGATACATCCTTTGTTTTTACTATTTTTGATCGGGAGGTGCCATAGTGTGGTTTTCACCTAGAGATCTTTCTTTATTTTTACTTTTACGACTAGAGGATTTGGCATTCTCACCAAAATAAGCATTTTGCTCTAGTTCCATTACAAAACCAGCTTTGTGATAGCCAAGAGGGATACCATCCTAAAGTCCCATGAACTCAGCAATAGCTTCATCATTCTAAGATACATCTAGAACAAGGGACCCTTGTTGGTCCCAATCGATAAGTTCAGGGTAGACAAGTGTTACAATCTAGGTATTTATGGTGGATGTTAGGGATACAGATGATATCATAAAGATGAAGGATTTTGTGAATAGGTTGGTCATATGGAGGGAAGAGTCATCGATGATATCCTCATTAGACATCAAATCAGTAGGAAAACTTTGTGCTACCTTGTCAAGGATACCCTCGATGTCCAAAGCGCATGGTACCTTTCTACCAAATCCTAACCCCTTCTTGTCTAGTTTCTTCATCACAATAATGGGTTCTATTGTTCCTTGATTCTATTTTCCAAGGCCACCTTTGCCTTTATAGCCCATGTTTTTGACTATCCTTAAGCCATTGCCATATTGCTTGACTGGTATTGTGACTAGTTCTTTCTCCTTGTAGAGCCAAGAAGAGATGTCTTCAATTGTTTCCTCTGCCAATAATTTTCCCTCTTAGAATTGGGTTAGAGATGCTGGGGGAGGAATAACTACTTTTTTAGTTACTTTGGCAATGGGCGGTTGGCCATAGGATTTAGGAGATAGGGACATCCACCCTACACAACAAGATTTTGAGATATCATATTCTCCAAAGCCTATATAACAGATGTGAGCTTTGATTTCAGGAATAGGATGAGGATTGGGTTCAATTGTAGAGGCTTTTGTTAGATTTTTAGGGTTGACATACAGTGGGGATTCATGGGCTTTGTCATTATTGGGCACTTGGTTGCGATTCTTATAACTTCCTTGCAAGACACGACAAAATTCAAAAGGATTAGGGTCGTCTGGGATAGTGATCTCCGTACCATTGAATGGGAACTTGAGAGACTGATAGTACATTGAGGGAATAGATTTCATGGCATGGATCCATGGGCGTCCTAGGATAATGTTGTAAGGTAGCTTAATGTCAAGGACTTGGCACCTGGTTTCAAGCATGATCGGGCCTACTTGTATAGGAAAGTGGATAACACCTTCTGAATGGTGTTCCACATCATCATACCCCTTGATTGTAATACTTTGCTCAATGTTGACTTGATCCTCAGAGTATCCCAATTATTTAAGTAACTTTAGAGTACAGATATTGAGACAGGCACCACCATCTATAAGTATGCATTTGATCTTGCGTTTATGGATGAGAACTTCAATATGAAGGGCATCATTGTGACATGGATCGTGGGATGGGAGGTCTTTTTTAGAAAAGACCACATTGTAAGGTGAGGCAATGTTACCTATTATAGCTTGGAAATCCATGACCTCTATGTTTTTAGGAACTAAAGACTCTTGTAGGGGTTTGTCTAGCATAGCTTTATGTGCAAGTGAGGATTGTAGAAGGTCCAAGATAGATATCTGTGTAGGGGTTTTCCCTAGATATTTTACAAGATTATAATCAAATGGTGACATGACCATGACAAGTTGTAACTGTGCAATCTGTAGATTTGCCTTTTATAGTGAGGGTAGATACATGACTCTCTTCAAAATGACCCACAATGGAGTCATAGGAAGTGGAATCTTTGTTAACACCTTTACCTTTATATGGAGGAGGACCTTGATCATGGTTAGGGAATGGTTCCTTGTACATGTTGAGATCCTTTTTGGTGTGTTGAATTGGTTGTTCTTCCTCAAAACTGATTTTGTTTCCATCGATAAGGTTTTGGATCACGTGCTTGAGTTTCATGCATGATGTGGTTTTGTGTCCTTTGCTCCTATGGAATTCACAATATTCATTTTTTGTGTATCATGAGGATTTTTAAATAGGTTCACCATATGGGGGGGCATCTGGTAAGGTAACAAGTCCATTGTAGAAAAGCTTCTGTAGAACAGACTCTATGGGCTCTCCCAAGGGAGTGAATTGACGCAGTGGAGGGTAATCTTGTGGAGGTCACTCTTGTTGTCATTGTTGTTGGTTTTGGTATGGTTGTCTTTGTTGTTGTTGGTTTTGTGGAGGTGGAGGTTGACTTGGTTTGGAAAGATGAAGAGGTGTTTGCAATGTTTGGACATGTTTAGAATCTACCACACCATCGTTGACCACATTTATATTTTTGTTCCAAAACTTAGGTTTATCGTTTGTTTGTTGTTGAGGAGCATTGTCTTTAGTTTCTTTGAATATTTTGACCACGCCCTTAGCAATGAGGGCCTTTTCAATGTTGGTGCCCTTGTAGGTAATTTCGTCAAAGGTTGTAGCACTAAGGATTTGCAAATGGAAACCCAATTCCTAGTTAAGATTCTGCACAAATATGCTAACAAGTTGCTTTTCAGGTATCTTGAATGGGAATTTGTTAGTCATTTGTCTCCATCTTTGAAGGAAGGAGATGAAAGTTTCCCCATTTTTCTATTTGCTGTTGCACAAAACGGTCATGGAGTTTTCATGTTCTATGTTGTAAGAGAAATGGGTGGCAAATTTCTCTGCAATCTCATTAAAAGATTTAATAATTGTGGGTAGGTGTGAGAACCATTCTATAGCTTGACCTCCAAGACTGTGAGGAAAGAGGCACATAAGATATGTGTCATTATGTGAGACCTCGAAGCAAGTGAGATAAAATTCTCTAAGATGGTCTTTTGGGTCTCCTTTTCTTTTGTATTTATCAAATTTGGGAATAGTGAAATTGTGAGGAAAAGGGATCATGGGTAATGACCGATCAAATAGATAAGGACAAACTTCTTCCAACGAGAATATTTTCTTGGTGTGGCCAAAGGTAAGATCAAATAGTTGTTGAACCTCCGCAAGTTTTATCTCCATAGTTGTGGGAGGGGTTGGAAACATCTCCTGTTGTCCTAGAGGTGGTTGTTGTTTCCCATATGGAAGATTGTAGTGGAAGCCATGGGCATTGGTGTTGTAAGGGTCATATGATTAGTTGGGGCTGTATGTGTTGTATGTTGGGTTTAGATTGGGTTGGAATTGGGTGTTTTGGTTTTGGGGAGGTGGGGATGGTTCTAGGTAAGAATGTAGGATTTGTGATGGTCGTTGATAAGAGTTCTATTGTTGGTATTGCAGTGGTGGTGTAACGAAAGAATTTGGTGGAGGAAAGCTAAATTATATTGGGTTTGGTTGCGGTGGTGGAACATAACTTTGGGAAGTTTGGTATTGGGAATGTTGTGGGTTGAGATAAGTGTGGATTAGGTTGAGAGTGGAAGATTGTTGTGGTGGAAGGACATAGGTAGATGTGTTTTGTGATGGTGGAGGTTGATTGAGATATGTGTTGAAAAAGGTAAGTGTAGATGATCGTTGTGGTGGAGGGACATATGTAGATGTGTTTTGTGATGATTGGGGTTGACTAAGATTAGGATAGGTATAAGGATTGAGATAATTTAAATAAATTTGAATGATTTATTTAAATTTGGAAGAACAATTTGATTTAATAAAATAATGTAAATTATTTAATTGTAGATAAGAGAGAATTTTGTGATGCACTAGGATGCTTTGTTTGAGATGCTTGCTGGGATTTTGTTGTGTTTCTTTTGAAAAAGACAATTTTGATGAATAGTTTATTGGACCAAAGGTGTTGTACTGTTTTGACCAAAGGCACGAGACTGTGTTACCAAAAGTGAGTTGTTGTGTTACCAAAGGCGTTTGAGTTAAGCTACCAAAGGCGAGGTACTATTATACCAAAGGTGAGCTACTATTATACCAAAAGCAAGCTACTATTATACCAAAGGCGCTAAAGTAGTTTTGCTAGAGGCAAGGTACTATTATACCAAAGGCGAGCTACTGTTGTACCAAAGGTGAGCTATTGTTATACCAAAGGTGTTAAGTAGTGTCTGTTATGTTTATAAGGCAAATTTTGATAGATTTGGTTTTGAGTTCAATTAGATTTGTGTTGGCAAGAGAAAACACATCAAATAAAGTGGCAAAAAAGACTGACACAACAAATAGTGTATGTTCAAGGCTCACAAAAAACCTAATGTTTCCACAGGTATAAGACAATTGCAAACAATTTCAAGAACTTTTTATCCCTAGAGACAACGTATCATTGTAGTAGACCAGCTCACAACTTAATTTTCTGTCGACCAAATGTCATTCCATAAAGGTGTTAGACATTTGTATCTTTGCTAGAGATGATAGGTAGGGATATCTCACCCTCCCGTTGAAAAGCTCAAGTATGTCACAAGAGCTTTATGGTCGAGGAAATACTATCTCTTCTCAAGGGAGCCAATGGTGAGTATCTTGAGGGCTTAAATCGATTCCCCTTGCATAGATGATTACCGCAATGTTCGTAGGTGGATCAGGTAGTCACTATCTAGATTGGTTCTTAGTAACTTTGAGGGACCAACACCTTATGAGCAATGTGACAAGATACTAAAAGTTTTAACCAATCCTACTAAGAGTATCAAACACTTTGCACAATGTGAAAATCATTTCCACAAAGTGCTAGTACACCTCTTTTCGATTTGGCATCATAAGGTAAGGCTGACGCTGGTTAGGACTTGGCTTTCACCTTATCCCTCTTATATAGCGGTTCAAAGGAAAACTCCACTTAGGGTCATCCCTTTTAGATGAAGCACAATCCAAAAGTAGGCCCTTCTAAAAGAATAACTAAAATGTAAGATCAAGCATGTCAAACAAAGGTTCAATTGTCCCATTATAAGAAAAATATGGTGCAACTAGATTAAGCACACACATGATTGTAGTTGTCAATTGCCCCTTATAAAATTGAAGTGTTATGCATTCATGTCCATTGTCCCTTAAAAAAATGAAGTGGTTTTTCATTCATGTCCATTGTCCCTTAAGAAAGCAATATATTCCTAAGACTTAGATTGCAAAAAAATAATTTGTTTAATTATCCCTTAAGAAAGGAATATGTTTCTAATACTTAATGCGATAGATTTGTCAATTTATTCAAAGTTCATCATGCATAAACATATTAGAGAAACCTATTTTCTCTGTTTGAGTGATAAGAGGCTGCAAAAAGTTGATTAGTTCCACCAAAAACTTAAGTAGTTAGCCAAAAATAAATCAATTAACCAAGATCGCTTAACTTGTTAGGTGAAAAATGAGCAATCTGAAAAAAATCTGATGATAATGATTAGGTATAGTAGATTGTATATTATGATTAGATTCTACACAAAATTATATGCAATTTTAAAAAAAATTTGTGAAAATTGAATAAATTTTGCACAAGTTATGACCATTTGAAATTTGCAAAGAAGAGTTGACTTTGACTGAGTGTACCTAATAAATCTAATAAAATTACTTGAAAGTTTTTTCACCATAGAAAAGTTGGGAGAACCATCTTTCCAACGCCATTGGTTTTGTGAAAATCTGATTCCGTATGCAAAAGATATGCCCAATTTCATGAAATTGCTCTGAAAAAGTAAAAAAATAAGCATGGGCTAAAAATAGGGACATAGATTTATGATCTATTTTTCTTGAAATCCATGCACTTCCTACAAAAAATAAGAGATACCCTGATAGGATTTCGATGTTTTCGATAAAACCTAGAAATATTTTGAGCTAAAGATACACAAATATGTCTGATTTCATGAAATTTCTTAAAATAGACTAAAAAGATGCAAAAAAAAAGCAAGCATAGGCTAAAAATAGGGACACGGATTTGTGATTTATTTTTTTTGAAATCCGTGCACTTTCTACAAAACGTAATAGATACCTAGATAGTATTTCGATGTTTTTGACAAAACCAAGAAATCTTTTGAGCTAAAGTTACATCGTTTGAATGCTCAACGGTTATTCTCTTAAACTAGTGAACAAGGATCTTCAAATTTTCTGCATTGTGATTGCACTTTTATGTACCTAGCTTCAAAAAAATCAACTTTTGTCTATAAAAAAATGTAAGGTTAGTGGGTCCCACCAGGTGTGCCAAAATATGTATGAGGAAAATCGAGAAGTCAAATGATAAAATCACAATAAAGCAATGATAATGACAACTCAATTACCCATAACATAAAGAGATCGACCTAAGTAAAAATCTCATATCAATGAATAAATCAAATAAAACAAAAAAGCCTTCACCTAGATTGTATAGTTCTCTTTGTATGAATGTAGATTGCTCAATAACATTGTGAAACCATGGTTGCAACAAGCGGATGTAAGTGCTTATGTGCTCAAAAGGTCAATGTGCTCAACGATACGATGTATGCTCAATTCGCTGTTAAGGAATGCCTAAGAATAAATGATCGAAGAGAATTTTTGAAGGAGATGAGGGGGGTTTATATAGGTTGCAAACATAATTGATCAACGGATGAAATAAATCCATAGAATGAATGGTTGAGATAAATCAAATAACTCATGTTGAATGTGGACACGACATGTGTCACTCCAAAAAGGTATTTTTATTAAGATAATTGTTTTTTTTTTTATAAAGATAGATTTGATTTCATAAATTAGAATATTTTTTCTTCTAATTCATGAGTTGATGAAAACAAGATAAATTAAAGTCAATTAACTTAACTTTAGATTTGCCTTATTTAGAGTTTTAAAAAGAAGAGTGATTGTGTACATGAGTTATCATGATATTTTTAGAGGAATTGGAAGATAATTGAAATTAAATAAATAAATTTATTTAATTGTTTGTGCATGATAGAGGAATAAATAAAATATTTTATTATATTTTATTTTTAGAGATTGAGATAATTTAAATAAATTTGCATGATTTATTTAAATTTAGAAGAACAATTGATTTAATTAAATAATAAAAATTATTTGATTGTAGATAAGAGGGAATTTGTGATGAATTGATTAAATAATGGGATTTATTTAATTAATAATTAATAAAAATTATTTCATTTTAGAAGAATATAGAGGAATTTAATGAAATTAATTAAATTATGAGGATTTATTTTATTAATGTTGAAAATATGTGATTTAGAAGAATTAGATGAAATTAATTAAATAATTAGATTATTTAATTAATGTTGAATGCAGGTGATTTAGACAGATTAAATGAAAATGCAAGTGATGTGACGACTTGATCATTTTAGGGTGTCTACATTTTGCCCCTCTTTGATGCAATGTAGTTTACAACATTGTTTCAAAGAAAACAATTGTTGAAGACATGATACAATTTTGATGCCCCAGTGTAGCTAGTTGCCCCTGTGTAGCTGGCGTAGGAAGAGTACTAGATACTTCCTTCGTATTTCAGAATGCCTACATACCCATGTCCCTAGGATCAAGGTACCTTAAGATTGAGATGAGATGATATGTAGTTCTGGTTGGTGTGATGATGTAGGAAAAGTGTTGGAATTATGGGTAGATGGTTGAAGTGCTTGTGTGTTTGTTTGGATTGTTAATGTGCTTTTGCTTTTGTTTGTGTTTGGAGGTGTTTTCATTTTTATTTGTGTTTTGTTCCTTTTCCAATACCTATTCAAGACTACCTTGATTTATCTATAATCTTGGTATGTTGCGATGCCGTACGGATTGGGGGCATAGTCATTGCTTTTGTATGCCATGTTTGAGGAATGATCTTTAATATCTTTCTTAGTAGCATATTTATCTTGTGTGAGTGTTACAACCTAGAATCTTACATATTAATATTCTTCTTGCATTTATATATTGAAGTTTATTTTAAGTTCAACACTATGGCTCATTCACATATCCAACAAGGTTATATGATGTCTAAGGGATCTAAGTTCAAACCGTTTGCATGCAGAGTCAACGTCCACGCATTCAGATATCACAGCACCTTGGTCATTTATACCTTGGTGGTAGACTATCCATGTGCTATATCAAAAATAAGGATTTCTCTTTATAAACATTTGTGAAACCATTGCAGCAACCTCATCCATTTACACCATCCATTTTTCCATGACATTATATAGTTTTTCAAGCAAAGATCAATCAACAGTGTTTCTCTTATATTCTCTCCTATATCCTTTCTTCTATCTATCATCAACCCAACCTCGCCTATCTCCAACACAATCTTCTAGTCGAGCATCAAGACAGTTCTTTTGTCACTTCCCTATCTTTCCTCTCGAGGGGGCATCCTATGCCAGCTACACTGGGGCATCAAAATTGTATCATGCCTTCAACAATCATTTTCTTTGAAACAACACTATAAACTACATCACATCAAAGAGGGGCAAAATATAGACACCCTAAAATGACTATGTCTTCGAATCACTTGCATTTTCTCTAATATGTCACATCACCTGTATTTCAACATTAATTGAATAATCTAATTATTTAATTAATTTCATCAAATTCTTCTAAAACTACAAATTTAACATTAATTGAATAAATTGTATTTATTTAATTAATTTCAGCAAAATTAACCTTATTCTTCCAAAATTAAATAATTTTAATTATTTAATTAAATCATTATCCTTTTTCAAATTTCAAATCTACATTAATTAAATAAATCCAATTATTTAATTATTTCATCACAAATTCTCTCTTATCTACAATTAAATAATTAACATTATTTAATTAAATCAAAGTGTTCTTCTAAATTTAAATGAATCATGCAAATTTATTTAAATTATTTCAATCCTCTAAAAATAAATAAAATGAAGTATTTTATTTATAATCTTCATATTCCTCTATCATGCACAATCAATTAAATAAATTTTAATTATCTTTCCAATTCCTCTAAAAATGTCATGTTAACTCATGTGCACAATTAGTCTTATTTTTAGAACTCTAAAAAAGACAAATCTTAAGTTAAGTTAATTGGCTTTAAGTTGTCTTATTTTCATCAACTCATGAATTAGAAAAAAAAAACATTCTAATTTATGAACTCAAATCTATCTTTATCAAAAAAGTAATTACCTTAATAAAAATATCTTTTTGGAGTGACACATGTCGTGTGCACATTCAGTATGAGTTATTTGATTTATCTCAATCATTCATTCTATGAATTTATTTCATCCATTGATCGATCATGTTTAAAACCTATATAAACCCCCTTCATCTCATAGCAAATCCTCTTCAATCACTTATTCTTGGGCATCCTTTTACAGCGCTTTGAGCATACATCGCATCGTTGAGCACCTTACGATCTTTTGACATCGATCTTTTGAGCACGAATACCCCTACATCCTCTTGTTGCAACCATGGTTTCGCAACGTTATTGAGCAATCTACATATCTACAAAGAGAACAATACAATCTAGGTGAAGTCTTTCTTGTTTTATTTGATTTATTTATTGATATTAGATTTTACTTAGATCAATCTCTTTATGTTATGGGTAATTGAGTAGTTATTATTATTGCTTTGATTTTATCATTCGACCTCTCGATTTTCCTCATACACATTTTGATGGGTTGACTAAGATGGGTCCCACCGGGTGTGCCAGAATGTGTATGAGGAAAATCAAGAAGTCAAATGATAAAATTACAATAAAGCAATGATAATAACAACTCAATTACCCATAACATAAAGAGATCGATCTAAGTAAAAAGCCCATATCAATGAATAATTCAAATAAAACAAGAAAGTCTTTACCTAAATTTTATAGTTCTCTTTGTATGAATGTAGATTGCTCAATTACGTTGTGAAGCCATGGTTGCAACAAGTGGATGTAAGTGTTTATGTGCTCAAAAAGTCGATGTGCTCAATGATACGATATATGCTCAATTCACTGTTAAAGAATACCTAAGAATAAATGATCAGAGAGGATTTTTGAAAAAGATGAGGGCAGTTTATGTAGGTTTCAAACATGATCGATCAACGGATGAAATAAATCCATAGAATGAATGGTTGAGATAAATCAAATAACTCATGTTGAATATGGACATGACATGTGTCACTCCAAAAAGGTATTTTTATTAAGATAATTTTTTTTTTTTTTATAAAGATAGATTTGATTTCATAAATTAGAATGTTTTATCTTCTAATTAATGAGTTGATGAAAACAAGATAAATTAAAGCCAATTAACTTAACTTTAGATTTGCCTTATTTAGAGTTTTAAAATAAGATTGATTGTGCACATGAGTTATCATGATATTTTTAGAGGAATTGGAAGATAATTGAAATTAAATAAATAAATTTATTTAATTGTTTGTGCATGATAGAGGAATAAATAAAATATCTGATTATATTTTATTTTTAGAGATTGAGATAATTTAAATAAATTTGCATGATTTATTTAAATTTAGAAGAATAATTGATTTAATTAAATAATGAAAATTATTTAATTATAGATAAGAGGGAATTTGTGATGAATTAATTAAATAATGGGATTTATTTAATTAATGTAGACTTGAAATTTGAAAAGGATAATGATTTAATTAATAATTAATAAAAATTATTTCATTTTGGAAGAATATAGAGGAATTTAATGAAGTTAATTAAATAAAGAGGATTTATTTAATTAATGTTGAAAATATGTGATTTAGAAGAATTGGATAAAAATTAATTAAATAATTAGATTATTTAATTAATGTTGAATGCAGGTGATTTAGACAGATTAAATGAAAATGCAAGTGATGTGATGACTTGGTCATTTTAGGGTGTCCACACCATGCATCAAGATCTGTGCTTCCTGGATGTGTATCATCTATTTGTCTGTATTTGAAGGATAACCCCTTTGGTTGTATGCACATAGGTTTCAAAACTTCTGTGTCTGATCTATTCTTGTGGATTGCCATTGGATCCTGCAACGAAACATGTATATATCTTACCCTATCGTGACATGTGCAGTAGTGGATTCAATGATCACATGAATTTTATGGTGTTAATTATTTCATTCTAGTATATTTCATGCATCATCATATTAATTTACTCTGTTGAAATTGTTTTTACCTGTTCATTTACCATAAATGATAAAAGAGGGTTTTATCGCTACATACCTGATAACTGCTATCCTTTTACTATGTAGATAATGTCTGGATGAGTACATTCACCTTGCAATTACCATTCTCTATTTGCTACTTGAATGTGTATCCCATTCCGTTGAGCTCGCGAGTTGGAGTGATATCACCTTAACTTTGCAGGGCTCTATAATTCTTCACTTAAATGTTTGGTAAATTCAAAATGATCTACAATCCTTACTTTTAATCAAACACAATGGCGAATTAGGGTGTGATTAATGTCTTCTTACCAGTATCTATAGATTGACACCTTAGGCTTGGAGATGTTAACACGTGGCGGGTGTTTATTCAAAATTTTGAAGGTTCGATCTACCGCCGAAATGGCATTTAATGCAGGGATGCATATTCGCAGGGATCAGGGATATTAGGAAATATGACTGATATCTGGAAGATGAGGGTGACCTCATCACGAGGATGGTCAACTGTTGACCGATAACCAAAGTCAGGTTATTATATCTTTGTTTATTAATCGTGGTAACATCATGTGTTGACATGATCAGGTCAATGAGCCACGTGGCATTATTCCATTGGTTACTAGAAATCCCTTTATCGCAGGTCTCAAAGGTTAATATGAGGGATACTAAGAAACATCTGGATACTCAACAATACAAGATATCACCCTAATCCAGAATGTGAGGATGATGTCAGCATCTTTTATAGGTTTTCAAATTGGCCAAGGAGATGACATCACCGTCATATTAACGAAGATCAGGGATGTTAGGAAATATGACTCTCTTGGATCTGGGTCATGATGACATCATCATCATATTGAGTTCTTTTATAAAGTGAAGAAAGATGACATCACCGTCATGTTACCGAAAGTCAGGGATACTAAGAAATATGATTGATATTTGAAAGATGACCCTTCAGAAACATGCGTGGGTACTTGACGGATAAATTTTCTCTCGCATTTTAAATTTGATGTTTGCATATTAAAGGATATGTGAATATCGCGTTCCCTCCGTTAAAACATAGATCAGGGATATTAATGAATATTTGGGATATTGGCAAATGTGACCCTCTGGGAATATTAGGTTTGACCAAACTTTGACCAAGCATAACTTTTTATCCTTAAGGAATATCAGGGTGATCCAAAAGGCAAACCTGTTCAAAATTTTGCACTCTTCCATATTATGAGGTTTATGATGGCATAATCTGACTTTGACATTTAACCCTCCCTTATGAGGCACATGCATGCACAGGGGTGATATACTATTATTTCATTTGACTTTTACCAAACTGCCCAAAGCAAAAAAAAAAAAGAACAAACAAAAGCAAAAGTTGGGTCCCTGTTTTGCTAAGGCAAAATAGGGTGTGTTGTGTAACCACACAACACTAATTAGATGTAACGTGTAAAATATGCAATATAGAACTTGTCAGCTCCAAACCTTCACACACACACTTTGCACCAAGATTCAAACTTTGAAACAAATTGAAATAGGTCAGCATGGACCTAAAATAGCTCCCATACAATGGATCAAAACATATTCATCTTCTGCAAATCACTCAACCAATTGGGTCGGCACTGATGAAGACCTAATTCAAAAATTTGCCAACTGTAAATTCACATCATGACGTGCGGACCTCCACAAATCATGAAAACTGGAATATGCCATCTATTGAAACCTATGAATATCTCTTTTAAACATTAAAGAAAGAAACTTATCCATGGAGGAATGCGGACTCATTTGCTCACATGCTCTATACTAGAAACAATTGTAAACTGTCAGGCTGAATTTCTGTCATCCACAACTTTCACACTGGAGATCAAAAATAGATAAAATTCTAGAACTAGATACTCTTAATAACTAACAAACACATATTAGAACCACAGAGCCAGAACTTCAATAGCAGATCAATGCAGAGCAAATTACCGAAGCTCTGTAACTTAGAAATGCTAGCACTGACACTTAGCCAAATATCATCATAGGATTCTTTACTGGATCAAACCTTCTTGCAAATTAGTCTTCTACAGAGGATCAAACCCTCTTGCAAAATTATCAATTATTCAAAATGATCTGTACCTTACCAAAATGTAATGTTGAACAATGTTGACAACACTGCAATGTATGACTGTATGATCATGTTGCCAATAGCAGCATCAATGACATCTCATTCTTCTAAAAATCTCCCCCTTTGTCATTGATGGCAACATGCCAAAAAATTACTCCAAAATACTCTCCCCCTTTTACATCAATGGAAAAGGTTGTATACACCAGACTTCATTTACCAAATCTCTCCATGTCAAATATATCCAATTATATACAAGATGAAAGATTGAACTAACTCCCCCTGAGAAGCATGTGTACAAACTGAAATGACTCCCCCTTAGATCAGAGCAAAATCAAAAATTTTGTACCAGAAAATTATTTATATACTCTGTATATTTACAAGGAATCTAAAACTAAAAAATTGAAAATGCATGAAGTGTAAAAACATTTTTCAACCGGATGAGGTTAGAGCTTGAATCTTTTGTACCTGATTCTGTCATTCTTGCTTACCTTCATCCCAAGCCTTTTTGGCTTCCTTCAGTATTTTGAACAGTGTCTCATATTCTAATAATATCTCTTCTCCTTCTTTCGGAGTGCTTGGTATTGATATCACCTATGAAACTTTATTAGCACTCAATAGAGCTTTTGAGACAAGCAGAAGTTTGGGATTCACTAAATCCCTTATTTCACCAAATTGCAAAATAATGTGCTCCTTTTGAGCCTGTAATTAAAAAAAAGTATTATGTAAATCCTTCATGGTATCCCTTGTGGTGCCATCAAGATCAAGTACCGAATCATAGGCACTGGAGGCATTATTTATTTGGGACTCAATGGAGTCCATTTTCTTAGTGATGTTTTGTGTGGCTCTAGGCCACTTCATGTTGAATTGATATAAAGCCATTGCCTCAATTATGCAATCTTGTGCATCTTTCAGAACTTATTGAAACTTCTTATGTGCCAAAACACATTTTTCAAATATCTCTATTATTCTCTTATCATTCATCTTCTTTTCTACCTTATCTTCAATCTGTTCCTTAAGACCAAAGGCATAATCTTTGAAAGAATCAATTAATGACCTAAAATTTTCTATACCTAAGAGTGATGTGTCAATATTTGCACCAGGTATGGCATCTTGTAATGCCTTGACTGCTTCATCAATCAGGTCTCCACTTTTTTGACGAGTCTCTATGACTTCTTTTCTAGAGGATGCATGGAATAAGTCTCCCAATTGTAGCTTCTAGAGAGGGGATATCTTATCTAGATCTACGCTTCCCTATTGCATAGGTAATTGAAGCACTTGTGAAGATACAACAGGCAAGAAATTAAGTTGTATACTTCAAAGATCCTTTAATGAATCTCTGGAGGGGCTAGAGGATTCACCGAAGAGCTTTGATGACTCCACATCCTTTTCTTTTAAGTCTTTCTCCACATCTTCATCAGAGTTCTCTTGATTTTCTTCCTTATTCTTTGCATCTCTGGATGCATTTTTATCCTTATCTTTTTCTTCATTATTTTCTTGTTCTTTATTCTTCTCTACTTCATCCTTTGCACCATCATCTTACTTATTTGTATTCTCTACCTCTACAGAGTCCTTTGTGTTGTCCGGGGGAGAAGCATTCACATCTGATGCCAAAGGAGTGGATGCAATTTCCTTTTTAGCTTCCTCACCTATAACTGTTTCTTATTCAACATTCTCTTCTACTTCTTTGTATTTTTGAGCTATTTCTTATAGAACTGGAGGAATATTAACCTGAGAACATTCCAAACTTCTGAGCAATGTTAGAAATTTTCTCAACTGTTTCTTTTTGCAATTTTTCAAAATCATTTTTATCTTTCCTCATAAGGGTTGTTACTCTTTGTTTGACCCTAAACTCAATTGATTAAAGTTTAGCCAAAGTTTCTCTGTTCTCCACAGACAAGTAAGTACCAACCTTTTCCAAAGCATATTCTCTTATCTTTCCTTCCTCTTGTATTGCTTCTTGTCTCCTCTTCATTAAAACTTCCCATAGCTCTACAAGAATCTGATCTTCTATATTTCTCATATTAACTTCTAACACAATGATGTATTTAACTATATCTTCAACAATGGTGGCCTTATCCACCTCATTTGCTTTATTGTAAAGAGCAGCAGTTTCTCCTAATGCTTCAAGCTGCACAATGCTATTGAACAAAGATTCTAATTTTATAGGAGAACTAGGTCTTACCATTTCAAATTGGTTTTGATATGTGCTTTCATTTGGAGACCTCTCCTTGGTTGCTGATGCTTTCTTCTTCATTGGCACCACTTTCTTGGTGGCCTCTTTCTTCTATTTTCTCATATGAATGATATTTTTTTCTTTTTCATTCTCCAACTCTTCTTCACTATCAGTCTCCACAATTTGAGTTTTTCTTCTTTTGGTGCTTGCTTCTCCTTGTAAAGTATCATTTCTCTTTTTCTCAACCAATCTTGGTTCTTCTTCCTCCTATTCTTCCTCTTCTTCGGTTGCACTTGTATCCTTCTTTCGTACTGCCTTTGTCTTTATCATTTTCTTAGTAGGGGTGTTAGATCTAGGGCACACAACTGAGAGGGGGGGTGAATCAGTTGTAAAAAAACTTTGCTTCTACTTTAAACACTTGTTTCTTCTTGTTAGTTAACAGCATATCAATTAACCATTCATAAAAGCAGAAAGCATAAACACCAGAGCAAATAAACATCAACACATTAGACACCAAGATTTTTGATGTGGAAAACCCAATTAAGGGAAAAACCACAGGGTGATTAACCCAAGGATTATTCTCTATTAGAAGAATAAGAAAAATGAATGGCACATGCCAATTAGGGCTCACTGCCTGAGCACATTGCTCACAAGGAGGCACACTACCTACAAGAGACACACTGTCTACAAGATCATAAGTAACACACCCTTGAACTAGAGAATGACATCTTTACCATGTCTGGATCAGTTCCATTTAAACCCGAAACACTTCTACTCTACCTTTCGCTCTTTCGCTATACCACACTCATCCGCTCCACAACACACTTTGAAATGAATTCACAAACCTTCATTTATACAAGGCATCAACTTGGGAATAATCATCCAAGTCAGCAATCAACCATAGGAACATTCACAAGATAAATAACACATCCAATCGGCCATCACAAGAACATTCGCAAGATGAACAACTCATCTGGTCGGCTAGTCTAAACAAGAGCTTCATCTGGAAGAATATCTTCAATTTCAGGCTCTACCACCAATGCGGACCAATAACACAACCTCAACATGATCCAAGATACTTCACAAGCTTGTCTAAATGACCAGGTACATCTACACTTCCTCTACTCACTGGAATCTCTTCTCCTCTTCATCTGGAACTTCAAGAACACAGTCTGTCACCACTGTCATACTGCAAGATGTGCTTTCAAACCTCCAAACCACATACCAATCGAGATGACACATCACAAGGACATCCCAAACACTATGTCCAATCTGTAGAATAGGACAATGCACTTTGAGATCTTACTGGACCTTTTTGTAACACTCTGTCACTCCGGAGCATCTCCCGAAACCGGTTCTACTTGATCAATCACAACTTCTTCACATCTTCATGTGGACCTCTGAAATCTTAACTGGATCATCTCAGGACTCATATCTACAAACCCTTTAATCCGCATCCTCTGAATCTCAACCTAATGACTACTTTTGCCTTCTTCTCATCACTGTTCTTCACTGTTCCTGATTGAAACTAATTTTCTAAATATCCTTAGCACATAGCTCATCCAATCCTTCTTGTCAATGCAATATGAGTATGTTGACATCAATGACAACACTGGTTCACCTCATACTTGCAACAATCTCCCCCTTTGTCATTGATGGCAACATAAGATGTGAAAAACCATCAAGACAAGAACTTCTCCTTTCTGTTACAGCTCCCCTATCAACAACTCTTCACATGTCTTCTCTTCCTTTACTACTCCCCCTTTGATCATCAACCACTTGTTTTTCACATGTCTTCTCTCTAACTTTGACATCAATGGCAAAGGGCTCATACTTGCAATTCGAACACATCAGAATCATACCAGCTACTCCCCCTTAGTAGTAGCTCCCCATCATCAATCCAGATCAGAAGATATGACTGTGATATCCACCGAACTGATGCACATCAGTGCATCCTAGTTCATCTCCAGAGGGGCCATGACCCATAACTTCTCCCTGAGATACTCAAAAGAGTCCTTGGGAAGAGGTTTAGTAAAGATATCTGCAATCTGATCCTTGGAGGGTACATACTCCAATCTGACTTCACCTTTGTTCACTTGCTCTCTCAGAAAGTGAAACTTGATAGATATGTGTTTGGTCTTAGAATGCAACACCGGATTCTTAGAAATATTTATTGCACTTGAATTATCACAGAAAATTGTGATAGGCTCCTCATATTCTACTTTCATGTCTCTTAACATCTACTTCATCCATAAGATTTGAGTACAACTACTTGCTGCTGCAATATATTCTGCTTCAATTGTAGACAGAGATATTGCCTCTTGTTTCTTGCTTAGCCATGAAACCAAACTTTTTCCCAAAATGAATGCTCCACCATTGGTGCTCTTCCGGTCATCCACATCTCCTGCCCAATATGCATCTGTATATGCATGAAGAGAGAAATCATGATCTCTAGGATACCACAAACCATACTCAACTATGCCCTTTAGATATCTAAAGATTCTCTTGATTGCCATGACATGAGATTCTCTGGGATCATCCTGGAATCTTGCAACAAGACCAACAGCTTGCATAGTATCCAGTCTAGTTTGAGTGAGATACAACAATCCACTAATCATTGATCTATACTTTGTCTGGTCTGCCTTAGGAGAGTCATCATCTTTGCTCAACTTGCATCCAGTTGCCATGGGAGTATTCATTAGCTTTGAATCTTCCATCCCAAATTTCCTCAACAATTCTTTCACATATTTGGTCTGAGAAATGAAGATCCCTTTCTTTGTTTGAGTAATTTGCAGACCCAAGAAGAAATTCATTTCACCAAGCATAGACATCTCAAACTCACTTTTCATCTAATTTGCAAAAGTTTTACACATACTATCTTTTCCTCCAAAGATGATATCATCCACAAACACTTCAATAATCAAAATGTTTTCATGATCAATTTTGAAATATAAGTTACTGTCAGCAGTACCTTTGTTGAATCCAATCTGCACAAGATGCTTATCCAACCTTTCATACCATGCTCTTGGGGCTTGCTTTAAACCATACAGTGCTTTCTTCAGCTTGTAGACCATATCATCATGATCAGACAGTTGAAATCCATCCGGTTGTTCAATGTAAACTTCTTCTTCCAAATCACCATTTAGGAAGGTAGACTTGACATCCATCTGATATACCTTGAAGCCTTTGAAAGCAGCAAATGCAAGAAATAATCTGACTGCTTCAATTCTTGCCACCGGAGCAAAGGTTTCTTCAAAATCAATTCCTTCTATTTGAGAGTAGCCTTTGCAGACCAATCTAGCTTTGTTTTTGATCACTTCACCAACTTCATTTAATTTGTTCTGAAAGACCCAATTGGTTCCAATCACATTCTTGTTTCTAGGTCTAGGAACAAGATCCCAAGTATGATTTTTCTCAATTTGCATCAACTCTTCCTCCATTGCTTTGGTCCAGTTTTCATCATTGCAAGTTTCATTAATTGTCTTAGGTTCAATCTTTGAAATCAGACAACATTCATTTGAATCTTGAGCAATTCTTCTCCTTGTTTGTACCCCTTTGCTTTTGTCACTATGATCTGATCTTCAGAATGATTTAGAGTTACATACCTTGGAACTTTGGAAATTTCTTGCACTACTATTTCTTGACCAGGCTCATTCAGACAAACCTCTTCTTCCTGATTTACCAGATCAGTCTGTATCTAAATTTTAGAGGAGGATTGAGCTCCTTGCACCAGAGAATCATTCTGATCATCTTCATCACATTCATAGAATCTTGAGGGCTTCTCAATTCCTTCATCAACCTTCACATTTGTACTTTCTATCATCTTTCTCAATCTCTTATTGTAACACAGGTATGCTTTGCTTTGAGTGGAGTAACCCAAGAAAATTCCTTCATCACTTCTAGCATCAAACTTTCCTAGATCTTCATCTCTTTTGATATAACACTTGCTACCAAATACTCTAAAATATCTCATAGTAGGAGTTACACCAAACCAAAGTTCATAAGGAGTCTTACCGGTATTGCTTCTGATTTGAACTCGATTAAGAGTGTAGACTGTAGTGCTGACAACTTCTCTCCAAAACATCTGAGGAACATTTGCTTCCAACATCATTGTCCTGGATGCTTCCTGGATGCCCTTATATTCTGGTTTAAACTCAAAAGCATCATCTTTTGCACCTTTCAGTTTCACAAAGTTGGTCGGATTGATTTCTGGATGTAATGACTTCTGCAAGTGATCTTCGATGAACTTGAGGAATTTTGTTGCAGAGCTCCACTTTTCGTTTCTTCTTGAATGCAGAATGAATAAGTGGTTAATGGGAAAACCCTTATATTGCTCTGCAAACCCTAATATTAGGTTAATAAATGCTCAACCTACATTATTCCAGTTTGCCTTATTCGGATGACTTGAAGAACCGGATCAATCCTGATCTTTAAACATCTTGTGGATCTGCCAAATCTTAACCATAGTTTGATTGGATGTTTCCCTTATGAATCCTTCAATCCATAACTCCTCTTGTGCCAGTTCCAGTACCAATTGACTGGCTGGGGGAACAAGGTTTTCTTTGTGTCTCCCCCTGAGCCAAAGCTCACTTTTTAATTTCTGGAAGGAATATCAGCACCAGAATCTGGTGCGGATCCAACCTCTACATTCTCTATACTTTTCTTTACCCAAATCTTGTTCATCTCACTTTTAACTTCATCCACATTTACTTTTTGTTTTTCCTTATCTTGATTCTGATTATGATATATCGGACCTCTTTTGTCCTGATTCTTGCTTCTATAGAATCTTGCAATATGACTGGATCTATTGCAAATTTGGCAAACGACATTTCTTTGCATATTTGATTGATATCCTCTTGATATGCATTGATTAGCCATATGACCTATTCTATTGCATGCAAAGCATCTACCAATGAATGATTTCATCATTTGCATATTTTCTACATTCATGAGATTTGTGACCATACCTTTTGTAGTTAAAACACTGTCCGGAGAAGGATGAATTAGTCTGATTCATTCTCTTTCTACACTGATTAGCTCTGTGACCAAAGTGATTACAGCTGTGGCAGTATCCATTGAAGGATGGATATCTTTGAGCATTGGGTTGTCTTACTGGAGGTCTTCTAGGCCTGTTCCTTGGATTTTCTGATCCAAAATTCTTCTGACTAGATCCAGAGCTTTCTCCTTTCTCATATCCCAAACCACACTTGTCATCTACCCTCTTTTGACTTCCAAGAAGAACTTCAAGTTGAGCAGAACTTATCTTGAATTTCTCTTTATATTCATTTACTGTTTGAAGATCCCTTTTGAGAGAGACAATTTGATCCTCAAGTTTTTCTTCATTTTCTTTAGCATCTTCAAGATCAAATTCAAGATGTCTAATAATTCTATCCATTTGGTGGCAATCTTCTGATTTCTCCTTGAGAGATTGTCTTAGATTATCTTCAGTTTTTCTTTTCTCTTCAATCTCTTGGGTAAACTTTATAACTCCTGATTCCATTTCATGTCTTACCATAATGACTTCTTTTGATAACTTTTCACATAACTTGGTTTTCTCAGTCAGCTCTTCATTTGCATCATTAGCTTCACCTTGTCTTGCCAATTGCTGAAGTAGCTCCTTTCTCTTTTTCATAGAGAGACTTAATTTGTCTTTTAGTTCTCTCATGAAAACATCAGCCTGTTTGAGTCTTTCCTTTAATTCATTGACTTTAGAGTTTGATTGTTCAAGATCCTCAAGGGCAGTCTTGAGTTGCTCCTTTAAACCATATGCATCCATTTGGATTCCCAGATCTTCCTTGAGCTGTTAGACTCTGTTAGGGGGAACTTGGCTCTGATACCAATTGTTAGATCTAGGGCACACAACTGAGAAGGGGGATGAATTAGTTGTACAAAAACCTTGCTTCTACTTTAAACACTTGTTTCTTCTTGTTAGTTAACAGCATATCAATTAACCATTCATAAAAGTAGAAAGCATAAACACTAGAGTAGATAAACATCAACACATTAGACACCAAGATTTTTGACGTGGAAAACCCAATTAAGGGAAAAACCACAGGGTGATTAACCTAAGGATTATTCTCTGTTAGAAGAATAAGAAAAATGAATGGCACATGCCAATTAGGGCTCATTGCCCAAGCACACTACTCACAAGGAGGCACACTGCCTACAAGAGACACACTATTTACATGATCATAAGTAACACACCCTTGAACTGGAGAATGACATCTTTACCATGTTTGGATCAATTCCATTTAAGCCCAAAACACTTCTACTCTACCTTTCACTCTTTCACTATACCACACTCATCCGCTCCACAACACACTTTGAAATGAATTCACAAACCTTCATTTATACAAGGCATCAACTTGGGAACAATCATCCAAGTCGGTAATCAACCACAAGAACATTTGAAAGATAAATAACACATCCGGTTGGCCATCACAAGAACATTCGCAAGATGAACAACTCATCCGATCGGCTAGTATGAACAAGAGCTTCATCTGGAAGAATATCTTCAATTCTGGGCTCTACCACCAATGCGGACCAACAACACAACCTCAACATGATCCAAGATAATTCACAAGCTTGTTTGAATGACCAGGTACATCCACACTTCCTCTAATCACTGGAATCTCTTCTCCTCTTCATCCAGAACTTCAAGAACACAGTCTGTCACCACTGTCATACTGCAAGATGTGCTTCCGGACCTCCAAACCACATACCAATCGTGATGACACATCACAAGGACATCCCAAACACTGTGTCCAATCCGCAGAATAGGATAATGCACTTTCGGATCTCACCGAACCTTTTTGTAACACTCTGTCACTCCAGAGCATCTCCCGAAACCGGTTCTACTTGATCGATCACAACTTCTTCACATCTTCATGTGGACCTCTGAAATCTTAATTGGATCATCTTAGGACTCATATCTACAAACCCTTTAATCCGCATCCTCTGAATCTCAACCTAATGAGTACTTTTGCCTTCTTCTCATCACTATTTTTCACTGTTCCTGATTGAGACTAATTTTCTCAATATCCTCAGCACATAGCTCATCCAATCCTTCTTGTCAATGCAATATGAGTATGTTGACATCAATGACAACACCGGTTCACCTCATACTTGCAACAAGGGGTTGCAGGAGGAATTGTTGTGGTGGTTTTCTTCTTTTCAGTCTTGGAAATATGCACAATCGGAGGAGATTTCTCCTTTACTAGAGCACTAGTAGTAGATTTCCTCTTTTCTCCAATAATAGACATAGTCCCAGAGGGCTTCTAGATTGCAAGAAAGGTGGTAGTAATTCTACCTGATCTTTTTGTGCTCCCTAAGCTATCTGCAACACTAGATTCTCCCTTGACCTTTGTGCTGGCCTGTTGTACTTGCTCCTTGGGGATTCCCATTCTTTTCGCATAGTCATCAACCATTCTCTCAACCTTCTCCCTTATAATAGGCTTTTTCTACTCCAAATGTTCATGGATTTCTCTTCAAATGTGTCAAACCTAGCTTTGGATGTTCCTTAGGGATTTTCAACAAAACATTAGCCAGACCATCAATTTCTTTCTCACTAACTTCATATCTCATTGCAGGGATCCATACTGACCTTGGTTCCATAGCTTCCATCATGCATTCATCTGTAGAAACCAAAAAGGTGATATCACTTTGATATTTCTCTACCATTTTTATGGGTATCCTCTCTCTTTTTTGCATCTTCTTCTAGAATACTATAAAGAATGCAGTAAAAGCATCATCTTGTGCTTTAGCATCACCAAGACTTCTCATGAAGTCTACAATCTGATGTACCATATGTCTCCCTTCTATCCATATTACATTTTGTGTTCCGGGAAGCCCTTGTGGGAAATAGAAGAGTAGACAAATAACAAGAGTTCTAAATTTGAATAGATACTTCTTCTCTTTTGTTTTCTTCAAATTCTCTAACAATTGTTTCCTTAACAACACAAAGATCATAATCTAGTCCTTTCTCAACCATCTCATATGCCACATTAATTGTTGTGGCAGAAACTGAGTTTTCCCTATTAGTAAAATAGATTTTATAACCTATCATCATCATTGCATATCTCATAGCTGGATTCCAAATAGGATTTACAGTGAGCTCTCTTATCAAACGTTGCACTTGTCAACTCCAGTACAATCTCATTTTTGATGGATTTCAATAGAAGAACAAGTCTGGTGGAGCAAAGACCTGTAACTTCTCTGATTACTTCCTTAGTTATCATTTCTAGCAAATCTAACCATACAAACTTGTCATGAAATATGCTTAGAGAAATCCTGACCCATTTGTCATCAAAGCAAAAGTTTGGTGTTGTGTGGTTACACAACACACCCCATTTTGCCTCAACAAAATAGGGACCCAATTTGTTTGGCTTGCTTTGCTCCCTTGCCTTGGGTGGTATGGTAAAAGTTAAGTGTCAAAGGTAGTGACAAGATATCACCCTGTGCATGTAGGGACCTCATAAAAAGGGGTTAAGTTCGAATGTTAGATTTTGTTATCACAAACCTCATTAGATGAAATAATGCAAAATTTCAAGCAGGTTTGCCTTTTAGGTCACCCTGAAATTCCTTATGGATAAGAAGTTAATTCTGGTCAAAGTTTGGTCAAACTAGTCACTCAGGAGAGGGTCATTACATTTGCTAAGGACCCTGATATTCACCAATATCCCAGACATATGTTTTAAACAAGGAAAATCCTAATATCTGCATATTCACTAATATGCAGATGTCAAATTTAAACCTAGGAAATGTCTACCCGTCGATACCTGTGCACATTCCCTCTAGGTGCATATTTCTTAATATCCCTAATATTTACTAATGTGCTCAACTACTTCGAATATAATGTAAATATCAAACATCGGCATTTTTCTCAATATCTAACACATTAACAAAGATCCCTGATCTTCATTAATGTGATGATGACATCATCTTGTTTCATTCCAAAGAAGACCCGATATGATGATGATGTAATCATATTCCCCGACATTAAAAGAGTCATCTTATTCTCAATATCCTAGATATTTGCTAATATCCTGACCCAATGTAATAGAAAGACAAACCTTAATATTCATCACATTGGCTAAGATCCCTGATCTTCGCTAATATGATGATGACATCACCCCCTAAGAAAATTTTGAACATTAGTAAAAGTGTTGATGTCATCATCATCTTCAAAAAAGGGGGATATTCCACATAACTAAACATTTGGATATTTCTTAATATGCACTTATCCACTCTTGGGACATATAACACGTGAATTTCTATGAACTAATAGGGTGCTGCCATGTGGAACACTGACCAATCCATGTCAGCATACCATAATGTGATGATAGTAAACAAAGCTAAGGTGACCCGATCTTTCAATTGTTGGTCAACTGTTGACCATTATCATGTTGGTAAGAGACACTATATGGATTCATGAATGTTGTCATTGATGGAAACAAAATTCATCCCGCACATCCGCTGGACATGGTGTGTCTCTACCGGAAGTCAGAGTGAAGAATGTTGTGGTTTGGTAAACAAGAACAGAGCATGTGGTGAGGTTCGACAGTCAGGTCTGGATCTCTCAGAGGAAGTATCTTGGTGAAGTGTAGATTTGGGGAATTCAAGAGGACTACCTTGAGTGATAGATTCCAAGGATTTAGCCTCCAGTGGTAGATGAAGAAAAAGATATGAATACTTGAGTATCGGGTTCCTGATTGGCAGTGTGGATAGAGGAAGAACTGACTGGCAGAACATCAGACATTATTCCAGATGTGTTACTGATGATGGTAAAGATTCTTAAGGCATAAGTTATGATTGGCCAACATGATTGATGACTTCTACAAGTATATCCTTGATTCGCATTACTTGGTAAGCAAGGATTCAGCCGATAGATCAGAGTTTGTGAAAAATATTGACTATTCCGAGTGCCGACTAGAAAGGTGATGAAATCACTTGTGCGCATATATATACAAGATGGATTTAGTTGTGAGAGGTGTCATGGTTTTTGGTGATGTGTGAAGAAAAGTAGTAGAGCCAAATAAAAGCAGAAAGGAAGGTCCAGTATGTGAAAGGAAAGCAGCACAAAAGAAGAGGAAAGATGAAGTGCAGCAGATCAGTGTATAGAGCCTAACCAGAACTGAACTCTAGCATATGTTGATGCTCCTTATTAGTTCAAGTATTGTATTACACTCTTTATAAACTATAGACAATGTGTCTCTTGTAGGTAGTGTGCCTCTTGTGAGCAGTGTGCTCGGGCAGTGAGCCCTAATTTGCAAGTGCCATTTTGTATTTCCATTCTTCTAACAGAGAATACAATCTTGGGTTAATCACCCCATGGTTTTTTCCCTTAATAGGGTTTCCATGTCAAAAATATTGTGTCATGTGTATTTCCATTTCATGGTTATGTTTGCTTATTTGAAGTAATGTTGCATTGATTATTAAGTAAGTTCAGAAAGCAGAAATAATTAGGATAACTGATTCACCCCCCTCTTAGTTATCAACAATTGGTATCAAAGCTAAGTTCCTCCTAACAGAGTCTAACAACTTGAGGAAGATCTGGGAATTCAAATAGATGTATATGGTTTAAGGGAGCAACTCAAGACTGCCCTTGATAATCTTGAGCAGTCAAACTCTAAAGCCAATGAATTAAAGGAAAGACTCAAACAAGCTGATGATTTCATGAGAGAACTAAAAGACAAATTAAGTCTCTCTATGAAAAAAAGAAAGGAGCTACTTTAGCAATTGGCAAGTCAAGGTGAAGCCAATGACACAAATGAAGATCTGAAGGAGAAAACCAAGTTATGTGAAAAGTTATCAAAAGAAATCATTATGGTAAGACATGAAATGGAATCAAGAGTTATGAAGTTTACCCAAGAGGTTGAAGAGAAAAGAAAAACTGAAGATAATCTAAGACAATCTCTCAAGGAGAAATTAGAAGATCGCCACAAGATGGATAGAATTATCAGACATCTTGAATCTAATCTTGAAGATGCTAAAGATAATGAAGAAAAACCTGAGGATCAAATTGTCTCTCTCAAAAGGGATCTTCAAACAGCAAATGAATATAAAGAGAAATTCAAGATAAGTTCTGCTCAACTTGAAGTTCTTCTTGAAAGTCAAAAGAGGGTAGATGACAAGTGTGGTTTGGGATATGAGAAAGGAGAAAGCTCCAGATCTGATTACAAGAATTTTGGATCAGAAAATCCAAAGAACAGGTCTAGAAGACCTCCGATAAGGCAGCCTAATGCTCAAAGATATCCATCCTTCAATGGATACTACCACAACTGCAATAACTTTGGTCATAAAGCTAATCAGTGTAGAAAGAGAATGAATTAGACTAATACATCCTTCTCCGGATAGTGCTTCAACTGCAAAAGGTATGGTCACAAATCTAATGAATGCAGAAATATGCAAATGAACAATTCATTCAATGGTAGATGCTTTGCATGCAATAGAATGGGTCATATGGCTAATCAATGTAGATCAAGAGGATATCAATCAAATATGCAAAGAAATGTTGTTTGCCAAATTTGCAATAGATCTGGTAATATAGCAAAATTCTGTAGAAGCAAGAATCAGGACAAAAGAGGTCCAGTATATTATAATCAGAATCAAGATAAGGGAAAACAAAAAGTGAATGCAGATGAAGTTCAAAGTGAGATGAATGAGATTTGGGTGAAGAAAAGTACAGAGAATGTAGGGGATGGATCCACACCAGACTCTGGTGCTAATATTCCTTCCAAAAATTAAAAAGTGAGCTCTGGCTTAGGGGGAGACACAAAGAAAACCTTGTTCCCCCAGCTAGTCAATTGGTGCCGGAACTGGCACAAGAAGAGTTGCGGATTAAAGGGTTCATAAGGGAAACATCCAAATAAACTATGGTTAAGATTTGGAAGATCCACAAGATGTTTAAAGATCAGGATTGATCCGGTTCTTCAAGTCATCCGAATAAGGTAAACCAGAATAACTTAGGTCAAGCATTTATTGCAACCTGACATTAGGGTTTGCGGAGCAATATAAGGGTTTTCTCATTAAGCATTTGTTCATTCTGCATTCAAGAAGAAACAAAAAGTGAAGCTCTACAAAAAAATTCCTCAAGATCATCAAAGATCATTTGCAGAAGTTAATTCATCTAGAAATTGATCTGGCTAACTCCATGAAACTGAAAGGCGCAAAAGGTATTCTCCATTATCAAATATCTCTCTATAAATCCTTGAATGATGGGTACTCCAAATATTGTAAAAATCTCTAATAGGCCCATCCCCAAATTCAAGAAACATCCATACAAATCTTTGGAAGTAGATCCCCTAGGAGCATTTTCCAGTGTTCCGCATGGTGTGTTGCATATAGAAGACATTAGGGTTTACATACATGCTAATATTGAAGAATTTACAGAATCAAAGTTAGTGGATATCTATGACAAACAGTTAATAGATGATTCTTTTAAGATTAAACCTCAGTATAAAGCCATCCGGGATAAGCATTTTACACAGTGCATTCATTTCCCCTGTTTTGAAGAAGATGAATGGGTTCGGTATGTGTTTAGTAGAGTGCATGACAATTTCTTATGGTTGAATAAACCATTTAAGATCACCAAAGATAGAATTAGGGCAGTAACCGGTCTGCACTCATCTAGTGGAATACCTATTCTCAAGTTTGTCAAGAATCAAACAGTAAGTGATGCAACCGGATCAAAATTTGACAAGAGAGCTATGACAATTGAAGACATCACTGAACCGGATGTCAAATTTGCATCCATGATAATTGGTTACAAGATTTATCACTCCGGTAGGGAAAATTAAGTACCGGGAACTATAGTTTACACATCCTATCAAATGCTAAAAGAAAATGCTGACTATGATCTATGTGAACTTCTTCTAAGCCAACTTTTGGAAAATCTGCAAAAGATTAAGAAGGATAAGAAGAACTCCTTCAAGTATGGTGGCTTGATACTCTACCTATTCTTTTATTACATGAATGAGCTTCCCGAATCTAATGGCTAGGTATGGCAGAATGACAGACCAGTTGCCATCCAAATCAGAGACTATTTGCATGGGCTTGGGGATGCTAAAGCAAGAAATATAGCCCTGTGGGGATATTTCAAGAATTTTCAGAACATGATGAAAGCAAGAGAGAGAATTCCCCAGTCTCTTGTTAAAAAATACAAAGACACAATATGCTTCATGGTAGAAACTGATCAATGCCTAATGGAGGTAGGAGAACCAAGAACTGTATGGATCATGCCTATGGGATATAAAGTTGATGAACAAATTGTGGAGCTGCATGTTCAACACATGCTAAGTTAGCCAAAGGATCCAAAGGTAGAAAGGTTTGGAACTTTTGAAGAGCTAGGTGTAAAAGTTCATGTGGAACTCAAACAACTAGAAATAAAGAGGAAAGTGAGAAAAGAAGTTGAAGAAATTGCCAAAGGCTTAGGCATCTCAAAGGAGGCTCTTGATGCCAATAGAGAAAAGGTGGAAAGGGCAGAGAAAGAGGAGAAAAAGGCAGAAAAGGGAAGTAAGGAAAGTGCTCCGGTAGAATCTTCCACCCAGACAAGATCATCAAAGAGATCAACACCTGTCATAGCCAAATGCTCAAGAACATCAAAACTGGAAGTCCAAGCATCTAGAAAAGGAGATAAGAGAACAAAGAAAAAGGCAACAAGGTCCTATGTTAGCCTAAAGGATGATGAAGAAACTGAATCAGATGAGGAGATAAAGAAACTCAAGAAGAAGAAGAAATCATCCGATGAACACTCTACCGGTCAAGGAGAAGAAGACAAGGAAGAGGAATTTGTTGAAAAACCCACTCTATCCTTAGATATTGTAGTGAAAGCAGTCACTGTGTTTGGGAACCTGCAACCCTTAACAGAATTCTATGATTCATATAATGAAGCAGATAAAAAGGTTCTGGAGGAAGCCACAGTTAAGTTTTTGAACACTTACAATAAAGCTTTTATTGAAATTATCTCTCTAATTTCCAAAAGCTTAGAGAAAAGGCTTGAAATGAGGAAGAACAATGCTCGAGCAAAAGATCTCAAGATCTAGGAACAGGTCGCCATTTAGCTCTTTCCTTCAATCACTCCGCAACAAATGAATATGATCTTCAAAGATTGCAAGGATGAGTTCTGAAGCAAAGCCAGGATGAATCAGCTCATGCTTAGTGAAACCGACAAAGTGGCAAGAGAGACTGAAGAGATCCTCCGAAATGCTTTTAAAAAGTTCAACATTCCCATCATAGAGGACTCCAGTGAAGGTAAAGACAAGGGCTCAGAATCCTCTACTCTGGAAGAGGTGGCTCATGAACAAACAAATATCTCTCCTCCAGTTTCCCCTACAGTCTCTGGATCTAAAGGAGAAGAAAGAATATAGGAGAAAGAACCAGAGGTGGAGGAAAAAGGTGACAGTACCAAGGTTGCAGAAGAAGAGAAGACCTCAACAGAGAAGACCACAACTTCTAGTGGTAAGAATGTAGAAGGAGAGAAAGCTCCAAGAGATAGATCTAAGAATGCAGAAGAAAAGAAAAACCTATCTCTGGCAAGAAACATTGCAAAAACTACCCAAGAATTCTTGAACAAAGAAACAATGGAGATTGATGAACCAGAGCTTCTACAAGGACCATTTAATTTTGATTCTCTTTCTCCAGTACAGACAATGAAGATAGCTTCATTTGCTAATGCAAAGGCTAAAGAAAAACTCCTAAAGTCTCACATGGAAGACTATGAGTTGATAGAAGCTGCTTTCGAAGTGCTAGAAAAGATTATGCCATCATTTCAAAAGGATCCCATAGCCTCCTCATCTAGTAATCTCAAAACTCTAGTCAATAGTGTTAGTACACATTTTGATTCCCTAGAGAAGTCAACAGAAGATGAGGTCCGGAAGGAATTTCTTGTAAAAAGATTATCAGAGGTACAAGGGTTGATAACTAATGATAGGAGAAATATGAATATTGGGATAAAGAGCTTAGAAAATGCTCTTAAAGATGGTGAAGAAATGTACAAATTTTTTTTATCATTGTCCAAAACAATAGTGGAGATTGAGAAGAAAATGAAAGAACAGGAGGATAAACTGATGAAACTTTCTCAAAATTTTGATCCACTTACTACATCAATAATAAATCAAGAATGTCAAATGATTGCAGTTTTGAATGAAGTTAAGAAGCTTGAAAAAGAGAAGAAAAATAGAATTAGTAGGTTGAGTGAGCTCAGAGGGATAATTGTTCCTAAGTTAGAGGCCATGCATGAGGCCATAAAAGAAGCTCAAATCATAGCCCTGACCAATGATCCAACAGATCTACAAAGGGCAGATGCGTTTGCATTCCTGTTGAGTGGTCATATATCAATTTTGGATAGAATGAAGCAAAGTTGGCTATAGAATTCATTCAATTGAAAACAACTTTTGCAGACATTCTTCAATTTATGTGAGTATGTTATATGCGGCTAAGTATAGTTAAATTTTTGAAAGTTTTGATGCGTTGTTCCCACCCTTTGCCATTGATGTCAAAGGGGGAGTGAAGAGCAGTGAAAAATGAGGAATCCAACTAAGGGGGAGCTCCAAAAAATGTATATAAAAATAGAGCATCAGCCAAGGGGGAGCATAGTGTAAACACTTAGTCATTTTTCACTAAGTGTTGCCATCAATGCCAAAGGGGGAGATTGTTGGCAAGAGACACTATATGGATTCATGAATGTTGTCATTGATGGCAATAAAGTTCATCCCACACATTCGTAGGACATGGTGTGTCTCTACCGGAAGTCAAAGTGAAGAATGTTGTGGTCCGGTAAACAAGAACAGAGCATGTGGTGAGGCCTGACAGTCAAGTTTGGATCTCTTAGAGGAAGTATCTTGGTGAAGTGTGGATTTGGGGAAGTCAAGAGGACTACCTTGAGTGATAGATTCCAAGGATTTAGCCTCCAGTGGTTGATGAAGAAAAAGATATGAATACTTGAGTCTCAAGTTCCTGATTGGCAGTGTGGATAGAGGAAGAACTGACTAGCAAAACATCAGACATTATTCCAGATGTGTTACTAAAGATGGTAAAGATTCTTAAGGCATAAGTTATGATTGGTCGACATGATTGATGACTTCTACAAGTATATCCTTGATCTGTATTACTTGGTAAGCAAGGATTCAGCTGATAGATCAGAGTTTGTGGAAAATATTGACTATTCCGAGTGCCAACTAGAAAGGTGATGAAATCACTTGTGCGTATATATATACAAGATAGATTTAGTTGTGAGAGGTGTTGTGGTTTTTGGTGATGTGCGAAGAAAAGCAGTAGAGTTGAATAAAACTAGAAAGGAAGGTCTAGTATGTGAAAGGAAAGCAACACAAAAGAAGAGGAAAGATGAAGTGCAGCAGATCAATGTACAGAGCCTAACCGGAACTGAACTCCAGCATATGTTGATGCTCCTTATCAGTTCAAGTATTGTATTACACTCTTTATAAATTGTAGATAGTGTGTCTCTTGTAGGCAGTGTGCCTCTTGTGAGTAGTGTGCTCGGGCAGTGAGCCCTAATTGACAAGTGCCATTTTGTATTTCCATTCTTCTAACAGAGAATACAATCTTGGGTTAATCACCCCATGTTTTTTTCCCTTAACAGGGTTTCCACGTCAAAAATATTGTGTCATGTGTATTTCCATTTCATGGTTATGTTTGCTTATTTGAATTAATGTTGCATTGATTATTAAGTAAGTTCAGCAATCAGAAATAATTAGGATAACTGATTCACCCCCTCTCAGTTATCAACATATCATGCTTACATCATGGGCATATTAAAAAGACCATGCATATTTCTTGTATCACTGATATTTGCAAATGTGATGATCCTGTAATAAATTCTATTCTAATGGTGGGTGAACATTTGAAATTTCAAATAATATCGCGCCACCTATTAACATCTCAAAAGCTTAGGTGAATATACATGGATATGAACAATTTAGCATAAATTACAACCTAATTCACCAATGTTTTTGATTAGAAACAAGGATTTGAGTTCATTTTAAACTTATCATGTATTTGAGAAGAAATTATAGAGCTCCTATGCGATTAAGGTGACATTACAGTAACCTGTGAACGAAATAGAATGATGTGTACATTCTTATGGCAAATGGAGGAGGGTAATTACAAGGTGAATACACATATCTAGATATAGATCATATAGTTTAAAAGGTAGTAAATATCAGGTATGTAATTATGAAACCCTCTTTTGTCATTTATGGGTAAATGAATGTGTAAATGTTATTTTTACCAGAGTAAATTAATATGAGGATGCATGAGTTATGCTTGTCTAAAAGTAGAAACATAACAATTTCCCTTTGCAATTGTTGAATTTGATGTTGATAACTAAGAGGGGGGTGAATCAGTTATCTTAGTTATTTGACTTTCTTTTCTTCTTTAATAATTAGTGTAGTATCAAAACATATAAGCATACATGAACATGAGAGAAGAAAGAAATCAACACACATAACACAAGGATTTTTACGTGGAAAACCCTGTTAAGGGAAAAACCATGGGGTGACTAACCCAAGATTGTATTCTCTAGTAAAAGAATAGAAGTACAAATCGACACTTACCAATTAGGGCTCACTACCTGAGCACACTACTCATAAGAGGCTCACTACCTACAATAGTTTATAGAAAGAAACTAGGTACTTGAACTGATGAGAAGCATCCACATATGCTAAGGTTCAGTTCTGGTTAGGCTCAATATACTGATCTACTACACTTCATTCTTCCTTTGCCTTAGTGTTGTTGTTCTGTCACATACTGGACCTGTATTGCTACTTCCACACCGCTCTCTGCTTTTCTTCACACTTCACAACACACCACACACCCCTTCACATTGAAATCCATCTAGTATATATATCCGCACAAAGGATTTCAACATATTTCTAGTCGGCATCCGGAATACTCAAGATTTTCCCAAACTCTGGTCTGTCAGCTGAATCCATGCATACTGAGTGATGCATATCAAAAAGATAGTTATAGGAGTCATCAAACATGTTGGCCAACCATGAATGATCTCTCAAGAAACTTGATCACCATCAATTTCTTATTCGGATGAAGGTTTGATGCTCTGTCAATCAGTCTACTTTGCCAAACAAGAACCCAACACTTAGGTGCTCATATCTTTTCACTCTTTCATCACTGAAGGCTCAATCTCTAGAATGTAGCAGTCATAGTACTCCTCTTGACTTCCCCAAGTCTATACTTTGCTGAGATACTTCCTCTGAGAGATTCAGACCTGACTGTCGGACCTTGCTGCATGCTCTGTTCTTGCTTACCAAACCAAAATACTCTTCAATCTGACTTCCGGTATAGACATACTATGTGCTGTGGATGTGTGGGATGGACTTTGTTGCCATCAATGACAACATTCATGAAGCCACACAGTGTCTCTTGCCAACAATCTCCCCCTTTGGCATTGATGGAAACACTTAGTGAAAAATGACTAAGTGTTATAACAAACTCCCCCTTTGCTGATGGTCTATCTTATGTATACTTGTACCGGAGCCCCCCTTCGCTAGATTCCATACTTTTCACTACCCCTCACTCCCCCTTTGACATCAATGGCAAAGGGTAGAATTTGTACACCAAAATTTCAAAAAAAATAGCCTATTCATAGCTGCATAAGTATATATACAAGTTTATACTTACATATACTTAAGTATATTTACAAAAGTTGTCTTCAACTGGACAAATTATGTTGCCTGACTCTACTTCCTCCTGTCCAAAATTGAGATGTGACCACTCAACATGAATGCAAAAGCTTCTACCCTCTTTAGATCTGTCGGATCACTAGTCCGAGCTGTGGTCTGAGCATCAGTTAGGGCCTCATGCATGGCCTCTAACTTAGGGATAATTATCCCTCTAAGTTCACACATCCTACTTATTATATTCTTCCTTTCCTTTTCAAGTTTCTTTAGTTCATTTAGAATGGCAATAGTCTGACATTCTTGGTTTATTATGGATGTGGTGAGAGGATCAAAATTCTAAGATAAACTTGATAGTTTACCCTCTTGTTCTTTCACTTTCTTCTTAATATCCTTTGTCATCTTTAAGAGAATTTTCTAAGCTCTTTATCCCAATATCCATATTTCTCCTATCATTTGTTAGTAGTCCTTGTACTTCGGAGAATCTCTTTCCCAAAAACTCCTTCTGGACCTTTTCTTCTGTTGACTTCTCTAAGGAATCAAAATGTGTGCTAACAATATTAACAAGAGATTTGAGATTACCAGATGAAGAGGCTAAAAGATCCTTCTGGAAGGATGGCATGATCTTCCCCAACACACCAGATGCAATCTCTATTAGCTCACAGTCTTCCATGTGAGACTTCAAAAGCTTTTCTTTTGCTTTAGTTTGAGCAAAAGATGCTATCTTCATTGTCTGAACCGGAGAGAGGGAGTCAAAATTAAGTGGTCCTTGAAATAGATTCGGTTCATCTATTTCCATCATCTCTTTGTTTAGGAAGTCTTTAACTGTTTCTACAGTGTCTCTTGCTAGAGACAGAGTCTTCTTTCCTTCTGCAGCTTCAGAACTGTCATCTAGGGTTTTCTCTGTTTGGTCTTTTTCTCTTCCCTTGACCTCTTCTTCTTGACTAATTTTCTCATCTTTTATTTCTTCTCCTTCAGTTTTGGATTCAGCAGGGGGATTCGGAAGAGATATATTTGCTTCTTCATGGACTTCCTCTTCTGGAATAGAGGAATCCAAGTCCTTATTCCTCTCCTCACTTATCTCCTTTGGATCTTCTTTATTTTTCTTAGTAGGTTCATCATCTATGTCCTCTATAACAGGGAGATTGAATCTCATGAAGGCATTCTAGATGATGTCTTCAGTTTTTTTTGCCACTTTGTTAGTCTCTCCAAGCATAAGCTGGTTCATTCTTTCTTTTCTCTAGAACTCATCCTTGCAATCCTTGAAGATCATGTTCATTTGTTTTGGAGTGCTGGAAGGGTAGAGATTAATAGCTATCTATTCCCAGATATCTAGGTCCTTTGCCTTAGCATTGTTCTTTCTTATTTCAAGTTCCTTCTCTAGGCTTTTGGGAATTAAGGAGATGATTTCAATGAATTCTTTGTTATAGATGTTTAGATACCCGACTGTAGCTTCTTGCAGGATCTTCTGATCAACTTCACTATAATCATCATAAAATTCAGTCATTGGTTGCAGGTTCCCATCCATAGTGACTAATTTGATGACATCATCAATGGAGAGAGTAGGCCTTTCAACAAATTCTTCTGCCTCTTCTTCCTTGTTCTTGCCAGGAGATGATTCCACATAAGTTTTCTTTTTCGTTTTCATTTTCTTAACCTCCTCATCTGTCTTTGTTTCTTCATCATCCTTTTGGCCTTTATAGGATCTTGTAGCCTTGGTTTTTGTTCTCTTTTCTCCTTTTTCGGATGTCTTGGTTTCCAGTTTTGAGGCTTTTTGGCCCTTTGAGGTGGTAGGTGCAGAGCTTTTGGAGGATCTAGTCTGGGAGGGGACTTGCACCAAATTACTTTATTTCTCTGCTTCTTGTCTCTCCTTCTCAACTCTTTCTAATTTTTCTCTATTTTCATCGACTACTTCTTTAGAGATGCCAAATCTTTTGGCAACTTCCTCTACTTCTCTTCTCACTTTTCTCTTTATCTTAGGTTGTCTTAGCTCAACATGAATTTTCACACTTAACTCTTGAAAGGTTCCAAACCTTTCTGCCTTAGGGTCCTTGGGCTGACTTAGCAGGTGTTGGATATGCAACTCTAGGATTTTCTCATCAACCTCATACCCCATTGGCATAAACTAGACTATCCTTGGCTCCATTGCCTCTGTTAGGCATTGATTAGTGTCTACCATAAAGCACACTATATCCTTGTATTTCTCAACCAATGATTGGAAGATTCTTTCTCTGGCCTGCATCATACTTTGAAAGATCTTGAAGTATCCCTAGAGTACCATACTTTGAGCCTTGGCATCACCAAGCCCATACATGTAATCTCTGATTTGTATGGCAACCGGTCTATCATTTTGCCATGCCCAACCATTGGATTCAGGGAGCTCATTCATGTAGTAAAAGAAGAGACATAATATCAAGCCACCATATTTGAATGAGTTCTTCTTGTCCCTTTTGATCTTTTGCAAGTTCTCCAACAGTTGGCTCAGAAGAAGCTCACAAAGATCATAGTCAGCATTTTTCCTTAGCATTTCATATGTAGTATATATGGCAGTTCTAGATATTGAATTCTCCCTGCTGGAGTGATAGATTTTGTAACCAATTATCATAGAGGCAAATTTGATATCCAGATCTATGATGTCTTCTACTATCATTGCCCTCTTATCAAATTTTGATCCGGTAGCCTCACTTACAATTTGGTTTTTAACTGATTTGAGAGTATACAACCCACCAGATGAGTGTAATCTGGTTACCACTCTAATGGCATCTTTTGTGATCTTAAATGGCTTCATCAACCAAATGAAGTTGTCATGTATTCTTCTCAGAACATACCTAACCCATTCATCTTCTGCAAAATAGAGGAAATGAATGTACTGTCCAAAATGCTTGTCTCAGATGGCCTTGTATTGAGGTTTAAGTTCAAATGATTCATCTATTAACTGCTTGTGATAGATATCCATCAACTTGGATTCCCCAAATTCCTCAATATTCGCATGAATGTATGCCCTAACATCTTCTACATGCAAAACCCCATGTGGAATGCCAGAGAAGGCACCTAAAGGATCAACTTCTAGAGATTTGTAAGGGTGTTTCTTCAACTTAGGGCATGGCCTATCAGTGATTTTGACAACATTTAGAGTAGCCATCTTTCAAAAAAATTAGAGAGATGTTCAAAAGCAGAAATACCTTTTTACGCTTCTAGGGTTTACGAAATGAGCTGAAAAGATCACCGGTTGAATTGAATTCTATGGTTGATCCTTGAGAGAGTTGAAGCAATCTTGCTATAGAGCTCTTTCTTCCTTCTTCTCGAATGCAAATGTGCAAATGATGAATAAAAGAACTCCTTTTATTTTTGCACAAACCCTAATTCCATTTGGCAATAAATGCACAACTTAAGTTATTATGATTGCCTTATTCTCCTTGTCCAGAGAGATCTTTCTAGATCACAAAGATGTACTTAGAGTTATTCTTGGTGATTATTGACAATTTGTCTACCTTTCTCCAATCATTCCATTTATCCGTAGATCGAGATATTTGAATTTTAAATCATATCGGATCTAACTGTGGGAATCCTACTTTTACTGGATGACTATTAAACTGAATCAATCTTGGATGCTTAACCTCTTGAAAACTTCTTGTGGATCTTCTATATCTTTACCAAGGCTTATTTAGATATTTCTCTGAGAATCCTTTAATTTGCAACTTTCCATGTGCCAATTTCAGGCACCAATTGATTGGCTGGGGGAATTTGTTTTCCTTTTTGACTCCCCCTAAGCCAGAGCTCATCTATTTAGTTTCTGGAAGGAATATCAGCACCAGATTCTAGTGTAGATCCATTCCCAACATTTTCTATACTTCTCTTTACCTAGATCTTGTTCATCTCCCTTTGAACTTCATCTGCATTCACTTTTCCTTTTCCTTTGTCTTGATTTTGATTATGATGCACTGGACCCCTTTTCTTCTGATTTTTACTTCTGTAGAATTTGCCAATATGACCGGATCTATTCCAATTGTAGCGAATAACATCTCTTTGCATATTTGACTGATATCCTCTTGATCTGCATTGATTAGCCATATGTCCCATTCTATTGCATGCAAAGCATCTACCATTGAATGAATTGTTCATTTGCATATTTCTACATTCATGAGATTTGTGACCATACCTTTTGCAGTTAAAACACTGTCTGAAGAAGGATGAATTAGTCTGATTCATTCTTCTTCTACACTGATTTGCTTTATGACCAGAGTTATTGCAGTTGTGGCAGTATCCATTGAAGGATGGATATCTTTGAGCATTTGGTTGCCTTACCGGAGGTCTTCTATGCTTGTTCCTTGGATTTCTTGATCCAGAGTTCTTCTGACCAGATCTGGAGATTCCCCTTTTTTCATATCCCAAGCCTTGCTTATCATCTACTCTCTTTTGGCTTTCAAGAAGAACTTCAAGTTGAGCAGAGCTTATCTTGAATTTCTCTTTGTATTCATTTGTTGTTTGAAGGTCCCTTTTAAGAGTGTCTATCTAATTCTCAAGTTGTTCTTCATTGTCTCTAGCTTCCTCAAAGCATATTCTAGATGCCTAATTATTCTATCCATTTTGTGGCAGTCTTCTGACTTCTCCTTGAGAGATTGTTTTAGATTATCTTCACTTTTTCTCTTCTCTTCAATTTCTTGGGTGAATTTCATAACTCCTGATTCCATTTCATGTCTTACCATAATGACTTCTTTTGATAACTTCTCACATAACTTGGTTTTGTCATTCAGATCTTCATTAGTATCATTGGCTTCACTTTGACTTGCTAATTGTTGAAGTAGTTCCTTTATTGTCTTCATTGAGATAGTTAGTTTTTCTTTGAGTTCATTTATGAAATCATTAGTTTGTTTGAGTCTTTCACTCAGGTTATTAACTTCAGAGTGAGATTGATCAAGATCATCTAAGGTAGACTAAAGTTGTTCTCTCATACCATACATATCCTTTGAGATTCCCAAGTCTTCCTCAAGCTGTTAGGCTTTGTTAGGAGGAACTTAGCTCTAATACCAATTGTTGATAACTGAGAGGGGGGTGAATCAGTTATCTTAGTTATTTGACTTTCTTTTCTTCTTTAATAATTAGTGTAGTATCAAAACATATAAGCATACATGAACATGAGAGCAAAAAGAAATCAACACACATAACACAAGGATTTTTATGTGGAAAACCCTATTAAGGGAAAAACCATGGGGTGACTAACCCAAGATTGTATTCTTTGTTAAAAGAATAGAAGTACAAAAATGGCACTTGCTAATTAGGGCTCACTGCCCGAGCACACTGCTCACAAGAGGCTCACTGCCTACAATAGTTTATATAAAGAGACCAAGTACTTGAACTAATGAGAAGCATCCACATATGCTGAGGTTTAGTTCCGGTTAGGCTCAATATACTAATCTACTGCACTTCATTCTTCCTTTCCCTTAGTGTTGTTGTTCTATCACATACTGGACCTATATTGCTACTTCCACACCGCTCTCTACTTTTCTTCACACTTTACAACACACCACACACCACTTCACATTGAAATCCATCTGGTATATATATCCGTACAAAGGATTTCAACATCTTTCTAGTCAGCATCAAGAATACTCAAGATTTTCTCAAACTCTAGTCTGTCAGCTGAATCCATGCATACTAAGTGATGCGTATCAAAAAGATAGTTATAGGAGTCATCAAACATGTCGGCCAACAATGAATGATCTCTCAAGAAACTTGATCAGTATCAATTTCTTATCTAGATGAAGGTCTGATGCTTTGACAAACAGGAACCCAACACTTAGGTGCTCATATCTTTTCACTCTTTCATCACCAGAGGCTCAATCTCTAGAATGTAGCAATCATGGTACTCCTCCTGACTTCCCCAAGTCCATACTTTGCTGAGATACTTCCTCTGAGAGATCTAGACCTAACTGTCAGACCTTGTTGCATGCTCTGTTCTTGCTTACTGGACCAAAATACTCTTCAATCTGACTTCCAATATAGACATACTATGTGTTGTGGATGTGTGGGATGGACTTTGTTGCCATCAATGTCAAGACTCATGAAGCCACATAGTGTCTCTTGCCAACATTTGAATGTGCATAAGACATGTTAGGGTGAGACGTACATATGTTTTATCACAGGATACAATGGTGTTCCGTAAAAATAGGTCAGACATAATTCTTAAAATCCATGGGCATACAACCTGAGGGGACATCATACAAATATGGCTAGATAAATGATACACATTCAGGGAATACTGATCTAGATGCATGGATGACACTATTAGAAAAGGGCAGCAGAAAACCCTTGCTTATAAACATATACAATTCAAGCATGTGGCATGTCAGAGGATTTCCCTATGTAGCAGAAGCCACCGGGTTGGTAGTTGAATGTGCTCGTAATTACAATGTCCAAAAAAAGAAGGTAGAAAAACATGGCCAGGTGTATACAGACTTCTCAATCGAGGGCATCACCTCATATTTCAATTTGCCAAGAGGACCTCAAGTATACAAAATAGACTTGGAGCAATTCCAAAAGAAATACAATAGCACCTAGAAGGATTACATAAAAATCATGTTCTCATGCAGGGCGAGTGATAGCACATACAAAGCTTTTGCAAAGATACATGTGCATTTATATAAATTTGACTTAGCCCCTGAATATCAGTACATGATGGTGATGCACAACTGAATGAGGGGAAGGGCAAATGCAGGGTATTTTGAGGATTAGATGTATGGTCTTATGAGAATGGTAGAGACTACCCATGAGAAACCCTAGTGGGTGAATATAATCAGTGACGGTCTGGATGAAGGCATGAGGAATCTGGGAGGAAAGACAAACATGTTTCACATGACCTCATATGTGGTCTATGCATGTGCATTTAGAGGGACATTCAGTGGCTTGCAGGCAGTTGGTAAGGTTGGTAGCAACCTTGGAGATGTGGACATATGGGATCACTACCCATAGTTGAAACAAAGAGAGTCTCTTCAACACTACCGGAGAGTCAATGATTCATTTACTATACATTTAGTCAGGACCATGGAAGAAGATAGAGAAAAGAGGTTGAGCATGGAAACTCAAGCTATGATATACAAGCATGGGGCTTGGTTCATTCAATTCCCCACATTCACATATATAAGAATAGAAGGTTTCACTAGGCAACCTCTCATGTTTCCAAGATACCCAATAGATAAGGTCATATTGATGGAGATGTCCAAGTAGATATTGCCTTCATTTGAGGCTTTTGTTGAGAGAAATAAGATACCTAACATCCTATTTACACTCATCATTGGGTGGTATATGTGTCCTAATAAGGAAAGTGCCAAAGAAGCAATAGGGGGATTAGATTTGATGTCCTTGCAGGCTTTCTCTATATCCAAGCAATATGACCCATATGATAGGATGCAGGCATTATACAAGAAACCAATGCATCAAGTACACCTTGAATAATATTAGATTGATTTTGATGATGAGGTGGAAGTGAGGAAGAGAAGCTATCAAAGGCTTACTCTGAAACAAATTCACATATAGGACTGCATACCAGTTCCAACACAACTGCATGAGGATGATGGAATAGTTACATCATGGGAATATAAAGAGAAGAAAGTATACATTGAAACAATCTTGTCCCCTGATTGGAATCAACTAGAGGAAACCTCATTAGACTAGATAACACAAAAGGTCATACAATTGACCAAAGAATGGGTGAATCGAGAGGTTACAAAACTCAAGAACAAAGGAGTGGCCCTCACCATCGACAAGAAGAGAAAGAGACAAGAGTTGACAGGTGAAGAATATGATGATTTCTTCAAGGAAAGAAGGGCATCCAAAGGAGAAAGGAAGTAGGAGGGATCCAAGAAAGGGAACCAAAATGTAGTTGTGAGAATCATTCGTCATCCTCCACCTAAGAAGGATTTAACTTCAACCTCTACTGCTACAACATCTCAAGCACATGCAAAATAGCCGAATCCCACCACAAAACCTCCTGTCACTTATGAAGATGTAGAGGAAAGCACCGATGAAGATGACATCCTCATAAAGAGAAAGAAAAGGAAAACTCAAGAGGTGCCATAAAAGAAAAATCCAGCACCTACAATGAGGGGGTCGGTGGATGTGAACCCTACCATTTTGTTGAAAGGAAAAGGAGGTGAGGGAATTAGGAAAAATTTGCAGCATGATGTGCCTATCCCCACCATAGTACATTTTAAGATGGAGTTGGCTAAAGAAAATAAAGAAGAGATGAAGAAAAGAGGAGGTGATCAGTTTCTCCCACTGGATGAAACAGTAGAACTTTCTGATGATGAAGTGGTGAGGGAAGTCTCCACCAGCCCTATGGAGACACTCTTGAAAAACACAACCATGACTCCCCAAAATAATCCCATTGTGTAGAAGGAGAGGGAGGAAGAAGAGATAGAAGAGGATAGTCCTGAGAATGTAGCATAGAAAATTAGCTTGACAGGACTAGTCAATAAGGTTACCAGCCTGGAAGTCATTGACTTAGCATATCAGGGTAGAGAAGATGAAAAGAAAGATGATGACATAGCTCCAGAGCATGATGAATTGGGAGACAATACAACTATGGAGGAAGATAACGGTGTACCTGATCAGCATGATGCTCAAGATAGTGAGTAAATACAAGATAAAGAGACAGAGGAAGTCAAGACAGCCAAATCCCAAGGTCCAACTGATGCAGAGATACCAATAAGTGGGTAATGATTGCAGGACAAAGGAAAATGTTGACAAGGGTAGCTAAGAGGATCATCAGGATGCACAAGATCTAGGACACCAAAACCCTAATGTGAACCAATCACCTCAAGATGAACAAGACAAGAATGTAAAGGTAACACCTGAGGAGGTTCACAATGAGGAAGAAAAGGAAAAGTCACCACAGAGGGTGGAACAGAGCACAAGAGCACCAAATGTTCACATTGAACATACAGACCAAGAAGGGTCTAGAGTTGAAGTGCCTTATTGGATACAACAAGAGGTAAATCCTCCTCCACCGAGTGTTTCCTCCAATTTTGACATATTCAAATTATTTTTGGTTGATATAGCCAAGCCTAAGAGGAGGGATAGGGACACCTCTACAATAAAGAGAGATCAGGTTACAGGCCACAGAACAGCTCAAGTGGTTGTACCTATTGTAGACACCCTAAAATGACCATGTCTTTGAATCACTTGTATTTCGTCTAATCTGGAGCATCACCTGCATTTCAACATTAATTGAATAATCTAATTATTTAATTAATTTCATCAAATTCTTTCAAAATTCTAAAATTCAACATTAATTGAATAAATTATATTTTATTTAATTAATTAAATTAAATTCCTCTATATTCTTCCAAAATTAAATAATGTTTATTATTTAATTAAATCATTATCCTCTTTCGAATTTCAAGTCTCCATTAATTAAATAAATCCAATTATTTAATTAATTCATCACAATTCTATCTTATCTACAATTAAATAATTTTACATTATTTAATTAAATCAATTGTTCTTCTAAATTTAAATAAATCATGCAAATTTATTTAAATTATCTCAATCCTCTAAAAATAAGTAAAATCAAGTATTTTATTTATAATCTTCATATAATCCTCTGTTCCTCTATCATGCACAATTAAATAAATAAATTTATTTATTTAATTTCAGTTATCTTCCAATTCCTCTTAAAATATCTTGTTAACTCATTTACACAATCTGTCTTATTTTTGGAACTCTAAAAAAGGCAAAATTACAAGTTATCCATTCAATCAATCTTGTTTTCATCATATTTTACTAAAAATATCCTTATGGATTGACACATGTCGTGTGCACATTCATCATGGTTACTTGTTTTATCTCCTCCATTGATTCTTCTGAATTATCTGGATCATTGATCAATCTCTTTTGAAACCTATATAAACCTCCCTCATCTCCTTCACAAATCCTCTTTGATCACTTATTCTCAAGCATCCTTTACAGCGCTTTGAGCATACATCACATCAATTGAGCAACTTTACGATCTTTTGACATTGATCTTTGAGCACTTTACTTGCTTGTTGCAAACATGGTTTCGTAGAATTATTAAGCAATCCACATTCAAAACAAAGAGAACAACACAATCTAGGTAAAAGCTTTCTTATTTCATTTTATTTATTGACAATGGCTTTTATTTAGATTAATTCTCTTTATGTTATGGGTTTTTGATTTGTTAGTAGTTTTCATAATCGATTTTCCTCATACACACCTATTGTGGACAAAGCCAAGGGAGAAATAAGTGCCAGTGAGTTTCAAATAACCACTATGGATTTGGGCTTTGCCACCGAGCAGCAAGAGGGCCAGGAGGCCAAAGATATAATAGATTCATATTGATTAGAATACAAAAGGAGAAGAATAAAAATAAAGTGCATAAAGAGCATATTGCTCAAATGTAAACATTCATAAAGGGTTTGTTGGCTCCTACTAACATTCCAATCAGCGCATCCACCCCATTGACCATAATATCTCAAGATGAAATGACGAGGTTGGATACCATGAAGCATAAATCACATGTGATGGATAACTGGTTTAGCCAGTTCATCACCGAAGCAGAAAAGGTAATAAGCACTTCTCTTGCCAATTGGAATCTTCTTAGCACATTAAGGATCAAAGTAGATAAATTGCAGAAAGAGGTTGCACAAAGTTCAATAAAAATTAAGAAGCATCTGACTGCCCACTGTAAAATGAAGCACGTAGATGTGAATGTCTTGATGTTCAATAAAGTCTTAACTAACCAGACATCACAATTGTTGGGTATATGGTATGAAGATACTAAATTTGAAGTAGATATCCTTAAGAAGTGCAATGCTAAGCTCAGATGTATCAGTGCCAAATTACATGATCTTTTGTTGAGGAGGTAGAAATTCTAGAGGCCCTCGAGGAAAAGGTAGAAGAGAAGATAGAAAATTAGGATGTTGCTTTCACCATCAAGGCTTTCTAGGATAATTTCAAGCCTACGGCAGATGACCCACTTAGCCACTTATCTAAAGTTGTAATAGATAAATCCATGAGTATGAGGGCTAAGGTGGAGAAGTATAATGAAATGTTGAATATCAGGAAGACTAAGTGGACTACTCTACGGGCCCAATTCCAATCACAGGGACATACAGTTACCAATGCCAAGCTGTAGGATGGAGGTGTAGTTGAAAGAATTGTGCAAGCATATGAACCCATCAGGGGGATTATCAAGATGCATGTAGAGGATGACTCATCTACTGATGAGGAGGAGAAAGAATAAGTAAAGATGTAGTGTGACAGAGTCATATGAATGATGTGTCGAGGAGAATAGTTGTACACTACCAAATGGTTACCAACCTGCAACCTATGCTACCTGTCTACTTGTTGACTTGGTCAAAGAATGTTATAGACCATTGTTCTTAATAGACAAATCTTGATCATGGGATCTTTTATATCCACCTCCTCTCCTTATCCTATAAAAGGAGATGGATTTCACATTGTATCTCATTTGAAACTTAATTGAGATTAGATTGCCGAAGCATCAAGACTAATTCTCAAGGCTAATTGTAAATGTACATCTCTTTTGCATACTTAATGAAGATGAAGTACCCTGATTACATACAATCATAAACTTTGAGTAATCTATGAATGGATTCTGGATATGTGCTTTGATTTGCTACGTCCCTTGGAGTGCATCTCATGTTGTGCATGTTGTTTTAATTCCTTTCCATCGAAGTTAGCATCAATCATATCTAGTTGTGGAACATCCTAGTGAACATATGGTTTTATTTCCTTTTCTTCATGATAGTGTCAGGAATGTATATGGATCAATGGCTAAAGATTCACTCATTTATTAAAATTTAGAAAGCATTCATTTAAATTTCTTTAATTTTATTTCATCATCATTACAATTACAAATACAAAGACAATCTTAAGAAAATACAGAAAATATGCTGATACCTCATAGGTAACTGAACATCATTAGAATATTTGAGAAAGTAGCATGCTGAAAATGATAAATATCATGCAAATGAACATGAATGATGACAATAATCATGGAAATATATGTCTATATGCACATCATTTTACTAAATTTACAGTGCAGAAGTAAAATCTAATCAGTTTAAGTTGATACGCAAAACAATTGATCAAACTTACATAATATCTTCATCATCTGGTTAAATATAGTAGGAGTTAACCTTGCTAGTCAAGAAATTTATAGAAAGTAGGAAGGATTGAGATAATCCAGACATGAAGTTCTTAGAATTAGGAATGTAAGGCCTCTAAATGGAAAACAACAAGGCACATCAAACCACTAAGCAACATCAATAGGTTATGAACTAATCCATAGAGACTTGGGATAATCAATTCACTAAATTCATTGTATCTTTCAAGATGATAAATGTTTGATTTGCATTTCTTTATCTATGTTCGTTTATGACTAACATCATGATCAACATAAATTGACATTAGAAGGAGGGCCTCAGGAAGCATTGGTTCCCAAACCTATTGTCTGGATGTCATTCCCACTCCTACATGAGGTGATATTCTTCAAACTCTCAGTATTCATGCAAAGTTTCTACTTGTCATAGGTTATTTGAAGAATTTGATCATAAATATGCTATTCTAGTGCATGAATATCACAATCTTTATAGTCAATTTTCTAGAATCTTCAAAATTGAGTCATTATTTGCAAAGATCCTGCAAATACCCTGCCAATATCCTCTCCTGGTGGTTAATTGACCTGATATTTGCAATAAGAAGTTAGAACTTTCAAAATTTGTGTTCATATTTGCATTACCTACAAATATTGTGTAAATATCCAATTATTTCAAATTCTTGATCCTAAATATCCACCTTAGAAGAATAGATATCCTAATCTTTGTGAAGATCCAGTCAAGTTACCCACATTATGTCCTAAGTTGTGAAGCTCTGGTTCACAAACCTAATACCAAGTCCAGATCCATTGGACTTCTTGAAGAATTGCAAATTCATGGACTTAGACCTCATACAACTAATACCCATCATAGTCTTGGTCTCAATTCACCATCATCTTCATCCATACCTGTTGTAACACTTCCAGGGTCTCCAATTGTTCCTCAGATACCCCAAATACCTCAAGTACATGTTGCAATGTCTTTCTTCGCAACACAGTCACCACTCCTATTTGCAGCATATCATGCTTTACCAAAGAATCTGGATAAAATTTGTCCAAAGTATTATCCTTACTAGGATGTTAAAGACCATATCAGAACTTACAAGGAAGCTTGCTTTAGAGCAAGAATAGAACATGAGGACGTAGTATGTAGGTTATTTCCTTACTCTTTAGGGGAAGAGGCTTATAGCTAGTACATCAGTCTTACTAAGTCAACCATCCCTACCTGGGACGCCTTAGAGAAAGCCTTTCTAGGAAGATTTAAAATACTAGTAGATCTAGCTATCACTTATCACATGTTTGCTACAATCAAAAGAGCTGAGGGATAATTGATTTCCAACTTCAACGCTAGGTTTTAGAAAATGTACTCCAAGTTAGTTGATCCTTACAACATAGGGGATGATGCAGCCAGATCAATATATTATTTGGCCTTAGATCCCTTAACATCCATGTTCATTAGATGAACACATCCACCTATAACATCATTAGTAGGTTCTTTTTAAGAAGCCATAAAAGTCAATCAATAGTTAACACCTGGCTTTGCATGTAATGTTGGATATCCTGCATATCCTGTATATGTCATGCCCACATCTCCTGTGCGGTCATGACACACAAACACGCAAGCCATGACCACATCTACCATGTGGTCACAACATGAACTACGAAAAAAATTTACTGCCTAACCCTAGGTACCCCCTCGTACGCATCTGCGTGCTTGGTGGTTATACGCGTAGGTGTAGACATGTTAGCATAATCATGATGGTGAAGGCCGTCTAGGGAGGTATGCGACACAAAGTGTGTCGCTTTTAGGGTTAGACTATTTAAATCTGGACCCTAGTTTAACTAGGTGGTGACGAAAAGCTGACATTGAACCCTAAACTAACTCAGAGCGGAAGTGGTTAAATGATATGGCATGATAACACTTGAATGAACTTGGAAGATGGGAAAGAACTTATTAAATTAGCATAAAAAATTCAACCCTAGAACTCTAGGGAAATTTCGGCAGCATAACGCCTCATGAACGTGAGTGAAAATTCATTACCCTGTCGCTTATCTCGGTTGCGTAGTTAGCTGTTTTGGTTAAACTCACGAATTACTTAGTAAACCAAGTCGCTTGCGCAGGACCTACAATCTTTGATTAAAACATTCACTAGGTTTACGCTTGGTTCGATTTCCATCGTTTTGAAATTCATTGAAATCAATCTGTCCTTAGTTAGTTCTCTTAGTCTATACCAATACTGTCCCGCAAATTCTCCTCTATTATATTTATTTATATATTTAATTTGTTTCATTCCCTGGTTTTCCAATTGGAATTAATTCAACTCCAAAAACATAATTTCCCTTTACAAATCGATCTAAAGTAAAGATAAATTTTAGTGAAAAATGCATTTACCTTATAATTATTAATATTATATATATATATATATATATATTATTTAAATCATCCCTTCACAAAAAAAAAAATTTCAATAAATGTTTGAGTAGATGAATTAACAATGATACCTCTATCAAATTTAAATAATCATTTAAAGGACCCCAATAGATATAATTTCTTTTAAATAAATAAATAAAAGAATAAAGTTCTCACCAAAAAAATAATTATACTATACAATATTATAAACAACCCTAATCCTCACTTTATAATTGTTATCTATACACAATATGCCCTAACTCCTATCTTCTATTCCTTCCCTCAATGTGCCCTAATCTCATATTTTAGTTTACCCTAATTCTTTTGTTTTGTTTTGCTTGGTCTCTTCTTTTCTTTTTTGGTGTGTGCAGGTTTAGGGTTTGAGGGAACCATGGAAGGAGGCATACCAGTGAGTGGTAGTTTGTTGTAGAGTAGGAAGCAAGGGAAAGCACCAATGGTGGCAGCGGTGGTTTGTAATGGCACTACCCAACGGAGAGGGGATGAGGGTATAGGAGTTCCGGCGGAGGGCAGGGTGAGATGGCCACTGCGCGGAGGTCACATCAATGTTTGGGGGAAGGGGAGGCAGTGGCAAGGGGGAGGAGCGGCCGAGAGGTGGCGGTGGTAGGGACTGCACTATGCGCAGGGGAAGAGGATCGCGTGGGAGCTTGGAGGGAAGAGGGCCGCGGGCTTACTGCGGAGCATGGGGGAAGTTAAGGGGGTGTGGGGGAGGAGGCTTAGCTTCTGCCCCCCACACCCGTACTCTCAACAAAACTATAGGCGGCGCCGCCACCCACAGGCATACTTTTTTTTTTATTTTTTTTAAAATAAAGTATGTTATATATATTCTTTAAAATGTGTAAAAATAAACCCTTAGTCTATGACAACAATATTAATATACTGAAGCATTAAAATATATATATTTATACATTAAATATATATATACATACATGTGTATATATTTATATATTAAATATATATATATGTATATATATATTCATTTATATATATATACATGTATATTATATGAAAATAAGGTGTATACAGTCTATTTAACCAGCAACACTTTTTAGTACAATTTTTTTTAAAAGGCATAAATGTAAATTCTAATTATAATATATATATATATATATATATATATATATATATATATATATATATATATATATATATATATATATATATAGAAAGAACAACAAAGTAGGAGACTAAATTTCATTTACTTTTCAACTAGCTTGCTTTTCTTATAGTCCAATAGGCAACAGAATCTACTAAATCAATTCTCTTCTTTTTTTTTTTCTTTTGAGATCATCACACAAAACAGAAAAATGCATTTCTTCCTTTTATCTCCTACAAAATCTAAACAGCAACTCTAAATAACATTTCTCTTCTTTTTTTTTTTAAGATTAATAGTGAATGGAAAATGCACCCCTTTTCTTTTTATCTAAAATCAGATGAATGGAAAAACTTGATTTAAAACTTATTATTTTCTTTTGCACATTCAAAGACATAAGTATGTAAATAATTGTTTGGAAGCAGTTTAAAATATACAGCATCTCATCCTTCTCCTCCTATTTTCTGCAACACATTAACAAGGACTTCAATTGCACAAATTAGATAACTATTTTAACTTTCTTTCTTTCATTTACATCAAAATCTAATCAGTAACTTTTTATCTCATACACAATTCTTTTTAATTTCTCTTTTTGTAGAACCGTGGCAGAAAGTATTTATGTTTGTTTTCCATGTATTCCTCTACACAAAGCTACTTCATAATGTAGGAATTACACTATTTTTTTTTAACTCATTAACATAGGGTTACATTGGCTAATCATTTACAACCAACTTCATGACATTAACATGGTAGTCTCTTTCATGAAGTTACAATATAACAAGGCCACATGGCCATGGCTTCTACAACCAAAAGAAAACTACCACTAAATCCACACAAGGAGACTTTCATCCACTTCCTTCTCCACATAAAACCTGCAACATACACAACAGCAAGAGAAACAACAAAATAGAAACTAGCCACTGAGAAAGGAAAGCTCTCCTCCCTACTGTAGACCCGTAAGAGGGTCACCCCCAAGCTAAGGAGGTAGGGGTTCCACACAGGGTTTCATTCCACAACAAAAGCACTCACAATAACACAAAAATAGAACAACCCCATAGGTTTAACACAATACTCAACTCATAAAAATGAGTTTGGTGAGGGTAGGGAATAGACCTCTCAACTTAAAAGGGCTCGCAAAAGAAAAGAAAATCTCAACTCCTGGCCTCAAGCCAAAATCCCAGAACACCACAATCCACAAGAATCACAACAATTTGCAGGGCACTCTTGCCTTTCAGATATCTCCTCCTCATATGATGATAAGCCCTCAAGGCATAAACACATACTGTGGGAGAGCCCCCAAGGATTGTTCCTCTCCCCTACCCATACAAGTTTAGCATTACCTCCATTGGAGGTGCTCTCACCATAACTCCCAACCCAACATCAAATGCAAAATATCACAATGCAAACAAACTTACAATCAAAATTCAAACATGGAACATCATATAAGCAAAGCAAGAAACAAGTTAAGGGGCCTACCTTCAAGGCCTTGACAATGGAAGTGGAATTGGTGAAGAGTTCCAAGCCTTCCCACTTTCATAATTTCTCCAACCTTCTCTAACTCCTCCAAAGTAGAAAGGAAAATAAAAAATTTCAAGAAGTCTCCAAATTGTAAGGAAAAAGACTAGAAGAGAAGAACCCCCACTCCTCTACAAGAGGAGCTATTATAGGCCATCAACTTGGCCTTGAGGGAATGAGAAGGTGACATTTGTCATCATCTCCTCCCTCCTCCAAAACCACTTGTAAGAGTGAGAAGGTAAGAGGATGACAAATGTCCTCCTCTCACTCCACCTCCATCTCATCCACTTGTGCTTCCACACAAGTGGGAGGGGGACAAGTGGTGAGTTGGATTCCCACTCACACCTCAAGAAGACAATGGTCTTGAGTGGTGCTCCCACTCACTTGGGAGTTTGGGAGGACTCTTGGAGACCTCCCTAGTCTTCCTTGGGAATGCTTCCCAAAACTTAGGGATGGGAGATGGGTTCTTCCCAAGGCAAGGCCCATCCCTCATCTTCCCTCTTTCCAAATTCATCACTTTTACTCAACCATGGTTTAGGGTGACCTAAGGTGAGTCAAAACTAGGGTTAGGTGGTCCAAGTTGACCCTAGACTCATGGTTGACCACCTAGGGTAACTTTTGGGACCCTAGGGGTCATGAAAAGGGTTAAAAATCCACATATAAATGGCCCAAAAAATAATAATAAAAATACCAAGTGACATAATCAAATAAAATTTTACAACACTTAATATTAATCAAAATAAGAAAAAGAAAGGGTACTAAGGCAAAAAAATAAATAAATAATAATTAAAATTAAACCAAGCACAATAAATCATCATTCAATTACACACATGATCCTTATCCCTCTTGGGAACGGATCGGCTTAATAGGGAAAAACATGGTGTGAATCCTACCTCCGATTTCCTGTGGCTAGGGAATGTAAAACCTACACATCTCGATCAAGTGTCAGTCCTGTCAGAAAAGTCATAGCTAAAGCAACTGAAATTAACTCCACGCAATCGAAATAACATCAATACATAACTACAAGTTAAACTGCATTTTCCATAACATGTTAAATAGTTCACATCACATAAATAACTAGAATCTCATAACATAGTAACATCTAATATAAATCCTATTTATCAAACTACAACATATCATCCAATATGATCGAATCAAATCACATGTATCAAATTAGTGAGATAAAACATCAAGTCTGCATAATGAAACATAGTCACTAAGGTCTGATAGTGTCATCTACTGCATAGCATAATGATCAAAATATGGGAAGTAAAATAATTGGCCTCACAGTATAGCCACAAGGTAGTGGAGTCACAATACCTTCTGCCATCATGCCTAGTCCCCTGTAGGTACCTCCACTTAGTATCATGCCTCCTCCAAACAGAAATGGCTAGATGATACCTCATCCTGGACAAGCACCTTAGGATGCAGGGAAAAACAATAGTAATGGCAGTTCTTTCTTCAATCCTCAGCAAGAGAATGTAGTAGCCAAGGCTCAAGAAGAAAATAGTAATATTAAGGAAATATCTGCACAACTAAGGAAGTTAACTACTAAGATCACACATATGAGGAGCCAAAACTTTTACTCCCAGTCAAATCAAAATAGAGGATATCCTGATAGAGGATATGGAAATAACAATGACAAATCCGGATATCCTGACAAGGGGTACAATAATGATAGAAATTTTAGTAACAATAGCAATAACAATGTTGCCCCTAGGGCACCTAGAAAGTGGAATACTAGACCAAACAATGGCTCTTTTCCATCACCATTAGAAAATCAGCCCCCTAATGAACCCAAATAGACAACTAGGGTGAATTTAGCAAAGGCTGCACTCACAAATTGGTGCAGAATACATAATACCAATGCGCATACTGAACTAGATTGCCCTCGAATCTTGATAGCAGCCAGTATTTTTTAGGCTGAAGTGTCCAACACTGTAGGAGATCTTCCCTGTCCTAAAGGAAATGAAATTGTTCCCCTAGGCTATGATTCTGCCCTTATTCTGGAGAGTTCCATCAGTCATCAACATCACCAAATAGCCTCCACTCATGAAAATTACACATTAGCATGTGAGGAGTCTACATTAGCATTTGAATTAAATTATGTGTTCCCTTTTGAGGATGAAAATGAACCAGAACCAGAACCTGAAGAGGTAAATGCTTACCAACAGTAATATCAGGGTAGGCATAATTATAACTTGAGGAGTAATCCTAACAGGCCAGCTAGTCCACTGACCACATTTGTTCCTCCCAATAATTTCAACACTCCACTAGATCCTAAAGCCAGTAATAATCCTAGTCCTCCTAAGGTGAATACTCAGTATTTCACACCTTAAATACAGTGTCAAAAGTCCTCAGCCAATTGCCTAAGTCTGATAAATTAGTCACATATTTGGTAGAAGAAATGAAAAAGATAAAAATCAGCTTGTCCTTATCAGAGTTTCTCAAGACACTGGTCATTAAGAAAGGCTTATTGAAATCCTTAGATGAATCTACATCAAGAGATGAGAACCCTGGTCATGATCCTAGTCACATCCTGACTAGAGATCCTACACCTAAAGAAAATATTGTTAAATGCAAGATGCAAGCTACTGTCTAGGTTGCTGAAATGTCACACGTGACTTTATACAAAGATAAGTCTAAGTCACCTCCATTCCTACTTACATTGAGAATATTTGGCAAGAATCTGCACAATTGTTTAGTGGTTTTAGGTGCATCAATAAATGTGATGCCACTATCAATTTACAATGCTTTAGGGTTACATCTAGCCAAGTCCCTCGAGAAAGTGACACAACTTGATAAAATAGAGGTGAGTATGGTAGGAGAGTTAACTCATATCCACATGTAGCTTGCATTGAACCCAAGGGTACAATACTACATTAACATCCAAGTAGTAGATATCCCTGATACCTATGGGATGCTGCTTAGCAGGATTAGTCCAAAACACTTAATGGTTATGTGGCCACTGACTTCAGTCATATGTGGTTACCATGGAAGGGAATCCCTAACCAAATAAGGATAGAAGCTAAACATAGGATGAAGCATATGATCACTGAGTACAACAACACCAATGAGATACTTTATAAAGATGTTGAACTGGGGGTTTATGCCATAGGACCTCAAATGGTCAGGATTAAGGAAGTATTGATGTATAACATGCATACACATAGAATTAGTGATCAGGAAGATAGGATGATCATAGAATCAGATCATAGTTCAACTGATAATAAAGAAAGATATCATTTTAGGGTAAGTACCAGAAGATGGGGGGCCAGAAAGTGGCCAAAATAATTTCAAAAAAATTTAAGCCATAACGCGAGCGCGTTATAATGTGCTCGCGTTATGACCTATTATAAATTAAAAAAAAGCAATCCAATTTCATTTCTTTCTAATTTTCTCCTCTGCCCGCGGCTTCCAAACCCTTAAAAATGTGCTCGCATTCTGCAAAACACCAATCAACACAAAAAACTTATCAATCCGTTGCCAAAATGCCACCGCGACGTCAAGCACGCCAAAGGGGTGAGTTATCTTTATTTTTTTGTTTGAATTTCTTTCTAGATAGGTAGGTTTTCGTTGATTTTTGATGTATATTTCGTTAATTGTTAGGAAATGTTAATGCACCTCCTCCTCCTCCTCCTCCTGCTTCTCCTCCTCAAAATCCATAAAATCCTGAGGAGGAAATACCTGCAGAACAACAACCTCCTCCATTCATTCCTTGACATGCCCCTGGAACACAAGATAATATAATGGGGCAAATTGAAAAAACAAAAAGCAAATTGAAGATATAATTGCAAGGTTGAAAGATCCTTCCACTTTAACCTTGCATAGGTCCACGCTTGCCGAATCTCTTGAGTCTATGTTATCAAATGTAGATTCAATTAGCAAGCAAATAACTAGTTGGACGGATAAAAAGAGAGAGTTTAGAGATTACTATGCAGACAAGTTGTCATACCAAGATGTCAAAAAATTACAAATTACAAAATTAGACTTGTGTTCAATTTTCACAAACCCACAAACAAATCAACCTCCACCCATTACATGCAAGAGGTTCCCTATCCATTGGTGCAACAACCAAGCGATAAGGGACAATTTCAAGCAGAGGTGGTGGATGGTTTTTGACCATCCTCCATGCAATAATAATGAGGTCCCGCAATACTTTTTGAGGAAACTCTACTACGATTTTGTCCTCAATAAAGTGCCAAACTATTTTGATATGTGGGACTTCCAGGGTAGAGGTGGGGGCTCAGCACAAGATAGACCAGGGGCATGTCTTGACCCACAGCGGGTAGTGAGATGAGTAATCAGCAGACCAGCCCACGAGCATGTTTCTATCCCTTCCATTGTGAAGGAGAGTGTTGAGGTCGATACACTGAGGTTGATTAGTGCCTTGACCTAGAGCATCATAGAGCATGTTGGTCCTGCAACACATAGTGGGTTGGGAGATAGTGCGAGGAGTAGGATCCCACCGCATACTTGCCAGGCTTGCGGGTCAGCCTGTGGTTATGACCCCATGGATAGTCAGGACGTAGGTGCACAGGCTACATCTGCAGCTGAGCAGATGGTGATGACAGATACCCTCCTGAGTGAGACTTTCAGCCTTGATACTCAGGTAAATATTAGCAAGTTTATTGAATTTAATTTATTAAATTTTATTTTTGAAATACAAGATTAACTAATTTAAATTGATGATTTTAATGAAATTTCAAGGTCATAGCATCGATGCAGTTTTTAGTGGTTATCCACCTGCATTTTTCACTAGATCATCTACTATCGAGGTATGTAACTAGTAAACAATTATAAATATTACATGTGAATAGCATCGTTATATGAATGGTATTCTAATTTCTGATTTTGGATGTTGAATAGGTTAATACTGTAGATTTCATGGCAACACCTACCAGCGGTGGTGGACTTCAAAGCTTTATGGAGGTAATAAAATAAATAGTTTAATGAATGAATTGTACTTACTAAATTTTTGTATGTGATTTGTGTGCTTTATTGTGTGTACTTCCATGTTTAGATGAACATGTGTGTATGTTAGGAGCCATGATTTGCATCACTATTATAGTTTTCGTAATTGAATAATGTTGTTTTATTTCCAAATGATGCAAGCTGCGGAGACACCTCCCCATGTTCATAGGGCAATGGAGTAGGGTGTGGCCTCTGCGATTCATAGCTCCATGGCATTGACAGGGGTATGAGGCAGATTAGTAAATTTCAATTTACATTCATTGTTATAGTTGTCTATTTTTGAAAAATCAAAAGATTATTGATTTGAAGTTTAATTTCTATCTGGATGGTTTCTATAGGACATGACATCACCAGGGCCTGTTCCTGCTACTGAGGCAAGCGAGGAGATAGATTATATGTTAGCGGCAAGTGATTATTTTGTTAAATGTTTCATTTTTTTATAACATGTAATTTCTATATATTAATGTCTATACTTTTTATTGTAACACGTAAAGATGCAAGAAGAACTAAATAGGAGTAGCCCTCGGGTTCGTAGTAGACCGCCCACATGCATGTCTCCATCCCCTAGAAGATCAAAGGATGCTTGTGATTTATTCTCTTCACCAGCCAGAGGGGAATGACTTTTTATTGTTTTCCTTTGTTGTATGCCTATATGGCATTTGTGGACATATATTTTGTATTGTACATAGTTGACATTGTATGCCTATATGGCATTCTTGTAAGCCTATATGGCTATTTTGTATATATGTTATACTTATATCAACAGATATTGATGTATTCCTATATGGATATTTGGTTAATACAAATCTTTTTTATTGATGACATCCATACTTGCATTATAAATCCACGTTTGAATGGATATTTGTAGATGGCTACTTCAAATATTTAAAGTCCGATTGTATTACATAGGATGTTTGCATTTTATTTGATAGGCTTGATAGGCCATGGATTAAATGATGGTGTTTGATGGAAAAGTATGGTACTAAAAGACTCTAGTTCATTCTTAATAGGCTTGTGATTGATAATCTCTTTGCATGATTGCACTTGATCTTGGATCATGGGCATGTTGTTAGGATTTTGATTGCATTGTGGTGTTTGATGGATAGGCATGGTACTATGTGACTTTTGGATAGGCTTGGGAGAGGTACACTAATTGAATTTGTGATTTCTAGTTTGAGATTTTTCCTCCACTAGAAGTCCTTGGAGGAAATCTAAAAAGGATATTCTAAAAAAGACAAATTTACCTTCAACAAATTCATCATCTTCTTCTCATTCAAGGTTAGAGAAATAAAAGGGGCAAGCACTTGTTGTAATTGCAAATTCTACATCAAAATGATGGATCCTTGATTTTGGAGCCTCACATCATATGGCTTCATTATAGAGTATGTTTTCTTCATTTGAGACTTGTTTAACACCACATATCTTGATGGGTAATAACACATATATGCATTTTCATGGGCGAGGGTCTATTGACATGACTAAGAGATCCTTCAATGATGTCCTTTTCATACCTTTATTGTCAACTAATCTCTTTTTTATCTATCAAATCACACATAGTGGGACAAGGAAGAGTGTTGAGTTCACACTAGATGTTGTGCTCATTCAAGATTTGCAAAGTGGAGATAGTATTGTTGCAACTGGGGAGGTAAAAGATTGATCTAGATTGTACACCTTCTCACATTTTTCTATTGATGTTCCTTTGGTCGATGTTCACACTCAAGCATCTAGTGTGGACACCTTTGAGGAGATACAGTATAGTCATTTGAATCTTGGTATTCTTTTATCAAATGGGGTTCTAGATACATGTGTTGACATTCCATCTCCTCCATATCCTATTGCTTCTTTAGAGTTTAGTGTTGTTTTGAATGGAGCTTCTAGTGATTCAATGTAGTAGGACCTTCATCATCTTCTAGATATAGCTACTTGGGATGAGTACTTGATAGACATTGCATGTTTGTTTTGTGAGTCCCATCTTTTATACTTGGAGGATGTCATTGAGGACATCATATCCTCTTTTATGATAGTTCCATCACTATTGTTGTATCATCTTTGTCTTTGGATCATGTTCTACATCCATTTCCCCTAGGTTTTGGATAGTCACATTCTTCAGTTAGGCCTAGGACTCTTGATTTGATTGTGGCATATCTCAGCATCAACATGGCCTAGTAGCCAAAACCCATTTATCATTTCTCATTTCTCCTAAGTTGCACTTATGGGGGGTGAAGGTGTAATATTTTATTCACCTTGGATATTTTATATATCCTAAGTGTGATATTACACCTATTTAATAAGTTTACTTAGGGTAATATGAACTTTTAGTTATTCTCACCTAAGTAGATAATAAATGCATGGGTACAGTTTGACTTGAGGTACACAAGTGCCATCACTACCTCATTAACTCTTGATTGATGATATTTAGGTGCCACCTATATTCAGTCAAGGCCACTTCTTTCTTAGTCAAGTTGAGTGAACTAATCCATTGATTAGCAGTTCAACTCTTAACTTCTCAGTTAGGTTGAGTTAACTCACCTCTTGATTGACAGTGATTGAGAGTTAACCCATACCTCTTGTGCATGTCATCTCCTTGATTCATGCATCCAAGAGGCCTATATATATGTATGTTTTTGATTGTAACTTTGCCTCATAATATTGAAAATAGAATAACAATTATTCTGTTCATTTGGTTTGGTGATTAGCTTGTAGGCATTTGGTCTTGGGTAGGTTTGTTGATCATAAAAAATTGTAACGATTATTACATCTTTAATTCATTGTAGTCTTAGCATATAAAAGGGATTGTAATTCCATGGCAAGTGTGGTGCTAAACAAAAATTTTAAATTTATGTAGTCTTAGCATTTAGGAGTTCCAATTTTGCAGCATGGTAATTTTTCAATTGATATCTCTATCCTTAGCATATTGAAGGAAATTTAAATTTTCAACAAGTGTGGTGGTATTTTATAGTTTTTACAAATATTGTTATTTTCCCTTTACACCTAGAATCCTCCAACAAGTGTGGTGGTATATTACAATTTTAAGTTTATGTAGTCTTATTATATAGAAAGGCTTATAGTTCAATAGCAAGTTTGGTGGTAAATAACAATTTTAAATATTTGTAGTCTTATCATATAGAAGGGGTTACAATTTTACAATGTGATGGCTATGTGATAAAAAGTGTAGTAGAAGCTACTAGAGAAGTTAATGAGGTTGTTAAAGTTGCTCACAAGGCCTTCGATCATAACCTTGTCCTCCCACACTTTGCTCTATAGTTTCCCATCCTTTTCTTTTTCTACACTAATGGAAAAGATTTAGGGAATTTGCTAGAAGAAGATTGTGTAGGAGAGGGGCTATTTTTAACATGTAGATCTATTGGAGCAATATTTGGAGGACTTGGAACCCCTAGAGACCCTAGACAATGGAAATCTATTGGAAGTGTGTCATGTAATTGATATTCTGTAATGTATTAAGGCTTTCTACTACTATGTTAATAAAATTAAAATATCCTCCAAAAAATCTTTGTGTTTGTGTTTATGATGACATGATTGTGATTGAGGGATACCCATATAAGTTTCATGGATTAATAATAAATATGAGTGCAAAATATCAATGATACACATTGCATGAACCCATCAATGTTTTTGGTCAGATAATACCCTAGAATTCTTTGTATTGGTGCATGTGATCTTCTAGGAGGAGATGTTAGATCATGATGTCATGTTTGGATACCTAATTTTGTAGTTGGAGTTTTGACAGTGGTCTTGTTGGTTCTCTTGGTATTGAGTACATTCGTCATGTGCTTGGGAGCTTCATGATAATGTGGTGTTGCATTTGGCGCTTAACATGGATTGATTGGTTATAGGTTCTCATACATACTTCGAGACTTGGGTGAGGCTAAATTTCTCTTGGGATTAGAGACACTTGTTGAGATGGTTACCCTTTAGAGGTTTTAGCAGGAAGACCAAGGAGACTTTCACTTGGATATGGGCGTGAGTTAATTATGGACCTAGAGAAGATTCTTATTGGAGAGAGTCATTGTGGCTTGGTGTATCTTCGAGGAGCATTCTCATTCCCCACTCTTGGTCTACTCGGCAGACTATCATCTAAGAGGTATTTCCCATCCTTTAGATGAATTTTTTTAATGCTTTATCTTCTCATGGTTATGGATCTTGAGCTATGGTTATTGGTTCTAGAGGGTTCATTTGAGGGGTGTCTCTAAACATGCTTTTTCTCAGGTGCTAAACTAGAGTTGTCTAGATGCACAAGTGTGCCTCCCTCAATGAAGTTCATTTTGTTAACTTAATTCATCCTAGTGACTCAAGGGGTTGTTATATTCTTTAGGTACAATCTTTCATAGACTAAAACATTCACTCCATGTTAAGGCACTCAAAGGAGGCTCTGGAGATGGAAAATGGTGCCTTAACTCACTTATGTAAATTTTGGACTTTTAGGCAATTGCAAGATGTCTTGGAGGGCTCAATTATTCAAGGCACCCATTTTGTTCACCACTTGTAGCATCACTTGTTCAAGGCGCATGTTTGGGATTCTCTGGCGCGATGTGTGATTTGGTCACAACAAGCGCCTAGAGTGAATAGGCTTTCATCCTGACTTAATACACTGCCTCCTTCTAACGATTTTTTGGGTAGCAGAAAACCTTTCACCATGGGCAAATGTCTTAGAGATATAAAAAATTGAGAGAGGTTATTGTAGAGGCACTCTACATGATCACATTGCCTTAGACAAAATGTTTCTAAGTGACATAGTTTTTGAGTAACATCTCATCAAAGATTGTTGCCTTAAATTGCACTTTGGACTCTTCAGGGATATCGTCGGTACAATGTAGCTCAAACTATTTCGACATGTTTGGGTGAAAAACAGGACCATGCCTAGTGTAAATGTACCCATTCAGACGCATTGGAATAGTCAGTTTGGTCGCATCAAGAGAAGGACGAAAGTTACACCCCTTTGCAACTTTACACTGCCTCCTTCTAACAATTTTTGGGGCAGCAGAAAACCTTTCACCACGGGCAAATGTCTTAGAGATATAAAAAATTGAGAGAGGTTATTGTAGAGGCACTCTACGTGATCGTGTTGCCTTAGACAAAATGTTTCTAAGTGACATGGTTTTTGAGTAACATCTCATCAAAGCTTACTACCTTTTTGCACTCTGGACTCTTTAGGGATATCGTGGGTACAATGTAGCTCGGACTGTTTCGACATGTTTGGGTGAAAAAAGGGACAATGCCTAGCGTAAATGTACCCATCTGGATGCATTGGAATAGTCAGTTTGGTTGCATCAGGAGCAGGACAAAAGTTACACCCCTTTGTAACTTTACACTACCTCCTTCTGATGATTTTTTGGGCAGTAGAAAACCTTTCACCACGGGTAAATGCCTCAGAGATATAAAAAACTAAGAGAGGTTATTGTAGAGGCACTCTACATGATCATGTTGCCTTAGACGGAATGTTTCTAAGTGACATAGTTTTCGAGTAACATCTCGTCAAAGATTGCTACCTTTTTGCACTTTGGACTCTTCAGGGATATCGTCGGTACAATGTAGCTCAGACTGTTTCGACATGTTTGGGTAAAAATAGGAGCATGCCTAGTGTAAATGTACCCATTCGGATGCGTTGGAATAGTTAGTTTGGTTGCATCAGGAGCAGGACGAAAGTTACACCCCTTTGCAACTTTACACTGCCTCCTTCTGACAATTTTTGGGGCAATAAAAAATCTTTCACCACGGGCAAATACCTCAGAGATATAAAAAACTGAGAGAGGTTATTGTAGAGGCACTTTACGTGATCGTGTTACCTTAGACAGAATGTTTCTAAGTGACACAGTTTTTGAGTAACATCTCATCAAAGATTGCTGCCTTTTTGCACTCTAGACTCTTTAGGGATATCGTGGGTACAATGTAGCTCGAACTATTTTGACATGTTTAGGTGAAAAAAAAGACAATGCCTAGCATAAATGTACCCATCCAGACACATTGGAATAGTCAGTTCGGTTGCATCAGGAGCAGGACAAAAAGTTGCACCCCTTTGCAACTTTACACTGCCTCCTTCTGACGATTTTTGGGGCAGCAGAAAACCTTTCACCATGGGGAAATGCCTTAGAGATATAAAAAACCGAGAGAGGTTATTGTAGAGGCACTCTACATGATCGCATTGCCTTAAACGGAATGTTTCTAAGTGACACGGTTTTCGAGTAACATCTCATCAAAGATTGCTACCTTTTTACACTTTGGACTCTTCAGGGATATCGTCGGTACAATGTAGCTCAGACTATTTTGACATGTTTGGGTGAAAAAAAGGACCATGCCTAGCGTAAATGTACCCATCCGGACATGTTGGAACAGTCAGTTTGGTCACATCACGAGTAGGATACCAAAAATGCAAACGTTGCTTTGTGTAACTTGACAACATTGACACTTTTTTGCAACATGACTCAAAGACTCAAACTAACCCCAAATGACTCAAAGTGACTTAAAATCACCTTGATTTTGGTGCCCAATGTACATTATAGAGGTCGAGGCACTCCTTATCATTCAAACATCTTAGATGAGCACATAGGAAAGGAAAAAGCTCTAAGTTTCATCATCATGAGTTCCTAATATCAAGAGACTTTAATGGCTCAAACCTTAGCATGGAGTCCTAAGGTGCATTTCATGTCTCCTTTCATCTAGTTTGGTGCCCTTATGTAGATTTTTCAACTTGATTTGGCGCCCTATATGTGAAGGAAGATCTAAAGGCATGAAAGTGGATGTCATATTACAAGAGTTTAGATCATCAAAATTGAAAGAAATAAGTCTATTAAGCTTGGGCACCCTTGGTCTTCTTTTCATTCATTATGAGCACCTTGGGAGAATGGTATAAAGGTCATCATCATGATTGGGCGCCCTAGATCTAGAGTGTTGGAGAGATCATCAAATGGTGTCTAGAGGAAGTAGGGTGAGTTATGAGTTTGGTCGCATCAGGAGCAGGACACCAAAAATGCATAACATGATGATGTAAAAATGTGTACATATGTGTAAAAATGCAGGAGGAAATAAAAAAAGACAAACCTTACAAATTAATGTGCATACTTACAACTCAATGTAACATAACTTTACAAAATCAATGTGAATACTGACAAATTAATCCAATGAACCATCTGGGTCTGCTCTACTCTTTATTGTGTCAAGTATTGCTTCATGGTCAGACTCACGCACCTTCCACAATATTTTGTTCAAAGGTCTACCCCAATACTTTATCAAATGAACATTGGATGCCATGACAAGGTTCGAGTAATGAAGAATCTTCCGATGCATGTCAAAGTCCTGAAATAGCCAAATATTAACACTCTTATGTGGGTACCTTCTAAGCCATGTTCCAATAATAACCACTGATCCTGTAGGGTATTCGATGTTTTCTCCATCTATAACAGGGGCCTCCAATTTCTTTTTGGCCTCAACTAAACGACATAAGTAATAATTTGTTCCCTCTTCATTATCTTCATCTGCAATAACTACATATACGTGCCCTACATTGATATGTGTAGCAAATTAGATGAAATTAGTCAACATTACAAAAACACTACAAAGTAAGATGACATTACCTTGTTGAACTAGATGAAATTAGATGCATATACGTGCCCTATATTACCTGGTTGAACTAAATCTGATATGTGGTCAAAGTCAACTGACGATTCCATCTGTGTTAGTTCCAGTGCTGTCGGGGGTCGATACATGTCAAGTGGGCTAAGATAACTTAACTGCCATTCGTCAACCCACTCCTTTGACTCGCACTCATCCTAGACTTGAATTGTACAGGAAGAACAAAAGCATGACATCTTTCGTGTATGGATACTCCATGAACCTGTAATTGAGCTTCTGAAAGAGTGCATCTCATTTGATCCTGTTAGTGTACAACAATCCTCATATGGTGCAATGTTAGTATCATCTATCAACCAAAAAAATCTATGAACTAAAGACTTACCTTCATTACCTGGACCCATGGAAGCATTACACCACTCGACAATCAATTTTGCATCTATCAGCTTTGCATTGTCTTTATACTTTAACTCTTCTCGTGCTATGGCTCTTTTGATACATGCTCCTGCACCATCATGCTCCCCCTTTCCATGCTCGGCCTCACAAAAGTTCCACATATGTTGAATACCTATAGAATTATGCCTCCTACTCAGCCAATAGAAATTCTGTGACTTCTTGAATTGTGACGCACAGTTATCTGACCATATGATATGCTGACTGAATGATATGCCCCTTCTAGCCAAATCATTATTGAACACCTAAAAGCAACCTTGCACGAACTCCGTAGAATGCGTGTGATCATCACTAATATAGAAATTATACTCCCTTATGATCTTTCTGTCATCCTCTGTACTATCATTCGCATGAATGAATGCGATGTGCACAAATATAGAAACCTGTGTGGAGTTGTAATATTGTCATTGCACCTCACGCTGTGGCTGTAGACTGTAGTTCTCTGCAAAGCTGACGACTAAAACAATGCTACCAACTGGAAATTTGTCCTTGCATAACTTGAATTGCAAGTCCAACCATCGAGCTCTATGGGCATGTCTTGCATACTGATACACTATACTGTCACAAAATATAGGCATAAACTGATACACTGGAATCTTTTGAATAACTAATTCACACCTCTTTGCTTCTTTACCATCTTTTGTATTGTATGCCACTATTTTATACTTGCCAAACTCTACTAGTTCGTTTCCAACCGCATGTGTTATTTCCATATGTTCACATATTGGCAAATGTTGCAAGCCACCGTAACGATGACATGTGCCATCCAAGCATAATTTCTTGTAGAATATTTGACCTTCCTCTCTTTCACATAAAATTCTTGATATGAAGTCTCTTGAAGATGTTGGTGGGGCACATATGGCACAACCTTGCAAATCATTGTTAGTATGCATATCTGAACATATAGACCTATAAGCATCAAAAAGGTTAGAAAATTCAATATGTAATCTACAACAACAAGTAGTGCGTGTGTGATTTATCTTAACATAGAAAGGTTTTAGCAATTCAAAATATCTTTGACAAATTTTAATTTGAGGATACTTCTCTAGAAATTTACCATAAAACTGTGTTTGAGTCTCATCCAAAAAATGCTTTGGATGTGGCTCACAGTTCTAACTACCGATTCTCCTTCTTACCACATCCCTTTGATTCGGAGATACCCTTGTGTAATTCTTCCAAAAGTCTTCAATTAGTGATCTCAATGCTTCAACAATTGGTTTATCTTTTCATGGTAGTCTCCCCGAGAACGCCCATAATTCATTGGCATTAGTGTCCTCAATTCTTTGGCATCTTCCAATGGCTCTTGATTAAGTTTTCCTATTAATTCTCAATTCTTGACTTGTCTTTCTAATGAGACAAGCTTTCCTCGTTTGACTACTTACTATAGTCGATGTAATCACACGCCATGTTGCATTACTATCTTTTATGCGTGAGGTGTTACCCACACTCTCATACGCACTCATTAGATTCTTGACAATAGATTTTTCACTTGAAGCCTCTGATGTTCTCAACCCAAGAATCTTCATGATAGACCTATACTTTATACTTCGCATCATTTCAATGAATAGTTGACATCTTGCAGTCTCATTTAACTTTTCAAAGAACAATCTCCAAATCTTATTAGCATATCTTCTACAAGTGCATTTTGCAATCTTACCTTCCATTGGCTGCAAAATATTCTCATCAATATCAATCAAATACTTTGGCTTTCTATGCAAAATTCTAGGTGGTGTCAAGTTAGGTAAATTCATCTCAACATTAGGAATTTCATCAATATTTAAATGAGATGGGTTAGATGGCATACCTTTGATCGAAGATGGAATAGATGACATACCTTGAGGTTGAGGTGGGAATGATGGCGTACCTCCTTCATCACATGTGAGTGATGATGTACTCTCAACTTGAGATGTGGTAGATGGTGTCCCTACATGTTGACTTGCGGTAAAGGATGTGTCTCCAACTATGGTATTCAAATCTCTCGTACCATGAAGTTTTTGCATTCGTTCTCTTTGTGCCGCCAATACCATATCTCTTTGTCATGGTTGTTTTTCCTCTTCAATTGGTATGTCTTCATTTATCGTGTCTAATTTCCTCTTCTCACGAAGTTCCCTCATAGCCACTGCTTTCTTTGCATTCTTAGCTTCTATCTCTTCTTGTGTTGGTTTAATTCTTGATCGTTTCCTCAGCATGACGGAGAATTTGTCTGTAGCATGATAAAGAGACCACTATTAGTTCCTAAGAGATGAATACAAGATAATAGTGGGATTGTATTTTTTTTATGTTGTAAGGATTTATTCTTGTATAGTTTGACATCATGGTATGTTATGGTTTGTTTATTACACATAATTATTAAAGAGCCCAAGTGTAAAAAATATACATGGCATCATGTGAGATTGTAGGCTGCTTTCTTGATTGGGAATGTGTCTATTTTAAACATGTATGATAAAGCATGATAAAGTAATTCAATCTGAAATAAGGAAAATGTAAAGAACATGCATGTAAAGACTTGATATACCTAAAAAATAAAGATTTGAATGGAGAGAGTACCCAATTATATAGTGTTTTTATCTTCTTGCATCAAACTCCTCAACAATTTGAGTTTTTCACCACTTTCTTCCTTTTCAATGTTAAATTCCTAAAATTGAATCACAATTAACATTACAACACTACAAAAATTGAAACTTGAATAGATATATATCAAACTTGGTGTGAAAACTATGTTATTTCCTCCTTCTCAAGTTGGCAAAGCAGAAAAGGTGGTGGAAAGATCATGCAAAGGTTGTACAATGTGTCAAATGTGCATGTGAACTTCCCAATAGCATGAAAGCACTTCTTTTTTGTCGGAGCACACGCAGAATCAGTAAGAAAATAGAGCATGTGAGCCTAGATCATGGGGGTAACCACTTTTTTACCGTTTCAATAGAAATACAAAACGTGAGCGTGTTATAATGTGCTTGCGCTATAACGCACTCGTGTTTTGTCCTGCTATAGATTCATCACATCCTTTGCATTGATCACATCTTTTTCCTGCAAGGGCTTGCTAGATGCTCCGCCATATGATAGGCATAACAATGAAGGGGCAAGCCCTCATAATCAAGTTCTTGATAGAAAATTCTGTCAACCCTCAACGTCAAACCCTAATCCCTCAACCCTTAACTCTGATCCTTCGACCCTCGACCCTCAACCCTCAACATCAAATCCTTATCCCTCAACCCTCAACCCTATCCCTAAACCCTCAACCCTCAACGTCAAATCCTAATCCCTCAACCCTAATCCGTCATCCCTCAACTCTCATCCCTCATCCCTAAACCCTAAATGCTATCCCTAATCCTACACCCTCAACAGACTCAATACTATACCTTAAACTCTAATCCCTTATCCCTAAACCCTCCAACCCTATCCCTAATCCTTACACCCTCCACACTCTGCTTTAACCCTATCCCTTGAACCTCAACCCTGTCCCTAAACCCTTAACCCTCAAATGTCAACCCTCAACCCTAATCCATCATCCCCCAACTCTAATCCCTCATCCCTAAACCCTAAATGCTATCCTTATTCCTAAACCCTCAATAGACTTGATACTATACCTTAAACTCTAATCCCTTATCCCTAAACCCTCCAACCCTATCCCTAATCCTTATACCCTCCACACTCTACTTTAACCCTAATTCCTCAACCCTCAACCCTATCCCTAAACCCTTGACCCTTGAACCTCAAGCCTCAACCCTCAACATCAAACCCTAATCCCTCAACCCTTAACTCTGATCCCTCGACCTTCAACCCTATCCCTAAACCCTCAACCCTCAACGTTAAATTCTAATCCCTCAAACCTTCACTCTAATCCCTCAACCCTAAACCCTATCCCTAAACCCTCAACACTATACCTTAAACCCTAATCCCTCAACCCTAACCCTAAACCTTGTCCCTAAACCCTAATCCCTCAACCCTCAACCCTAATCTGTCATCTGTCATCCCTCAACTCTAATCCCTCATTCCTAAACCCTAAACGCTATCCCTATTCCTAGACCCTCAATAGGCTTGATACTATACCTTAAACCCTAATCCCTCTACCCTCGACACTCTTATTTAACCCTAATCCCTTGACCATTAACCCTATCCCTCAACCTCAACCCTCAACCCTTAACTCTCAACATTAAACCCTAATTCATCAACCCTAAACCCTAATCCCTCAAACCTAAACCCTATCCCTAAACCATCAACCATCAACACTATACCTTAAACCCTAATCCCTCAACCCTCAACCCTAAACCTTATCCCTAAACCCTAATCCCTCAACCCTCAACCCTAATCCCTCATCCCTCAACTCTCATCCCTCATCCCTAAACCCTAAATGCTATCCCTATTCCTAAACCCTCAACAGACTCGATACTATACCTGAAACTCTAATCCCTTATCCCTAAACCCTCCAACCCTATCCCTAATCCTTACACCCTCCACACTCTACTATAACCCTAATCCCTTGAACCTCAACCCTATCCCTAAACCCTTAACCCTCAAACCTTGAACCTCAACCCTCAACGTCAAACCCTAATCCCTCAACCCTTAACTCTGATCCATCAACCCTCAACGCCAAACCCTAATCCCTCAACCCTTAACTCTAATCCATCAACCCTCAACGTCAAACCCTAATCCCTCAACCCTTAACTCTGATCCATCAACCCTCAACACTATACCTTAAACCCTAATCCCTATCCCTCAACCCTTAACCCTTAAAATTTAAACCCTATCCCTACACCCTCAACACTTGACACTATATCTTAAGCCTTATACCCTAATCCTAAACCCTCAACCCTCGACACTATACCTTAAACCCTAATCCCTCAACCCTCAACCCTAAACCTTATCCCTAAACCCTAATCCCTCAACCCTCAACCCTAATCCATCATCCCTCAACTCTAATCCCTCATCCCTAAACCCTAAATGCTATCCCTATTCCTAAACCCTCAACAGACTCGATACTATACCTTAAACTCTAATCCGTTATCCCTAAACCCTCCAACCCTATCCCTAATCCTTATACCCTCCACACTCTACTTTAACCCTAATTCCTTGACCTTCAACCCTATCCCTAAACCGTTGACCCTCGAACCTCAACCCTCAACCCTCAACGTCAAACCCTAATCCCTCAACCCTTAACTCTGATCCCTGAAACCTCAACCCTATCCCTAAACCCTCAACCCTCAACGTCAAATTCTAATCCCTCAACCCTTCACTCTAATCCCTCAACCCTAAACCCTATCCCTAAACCCTCAACACTATACCTTAAACCCTAATCCCTCAACCCTAACCCGAAACCTTGTCCCTAAACCCTAATCCCTCAACCCTCAACCCTAATCTGTCATCCGTCATCCCTCAACTCTAATCCCTCATCCCTAAATCCTAAATGCTATCCCTATTCCTAGAGCCTCAACAGGGTCGATACTATACCTTAAACCCTAATCCCTCTACCCTCGACACTCTTATTTAACCCCAATCCCTTGACCATTAACCCTATCCCTCAACCTCAACCTTCAACCCTCAACCCTCAACTCTCAACATTAAACCGTAATTCATCAACCCTAAATCCTAATCCCTCAAACATAAACCCTATTCCTAAACCATCAACCCTCAACACTATACCTTAAACCCTAATCCCTATCCCTCAACCCTTAACCCTTAAAATTTAAACCCCATCCCTACACCCTCAACACTTGACACTATATCTTAAGCCTTAAACCCTCATCCCTAAAGCCTCAACCCTCAATCCTTAAACCTCCAACCCTAAAACCTATCCCTAATCCCTCTACCCTTGACACTCTAACCCTAACCTTGATATTAAATGCTAATCTGTCAACCCTAAACCCTAATCCTAAACCCTCAACCCTCGACACTATACCTTAAACCCTAATCCCTCAACCCTCAACCCTAAACCTTATCCCTAAACCCTAATCCCTCAACCCTCAACCCTAATCCATCATCCCTCAACTCTAATCCCTCATCCCTAAACCCTAAATGCTATCCCTATTCCTAAACCCACAACAGACTTGATACTATACCTTAAACTCTAATCCCTTATCCCTAAACCCTCCAACCCTATCCCTAATCCTTATACCCTCCACACTCTACTTTAACCCTAATTCCTCGACCCTCAACCCTATCCCTAAACCCTTGACCCTTGAACCTCAACCCTCAACTCTCAACATCAAACCCTAATCCCTCAACCCTTAACTCTGATCCCTCAACCTTCAACCCTATCCCTAAACCCTCAACCCTTAACGTCAAATTCTAATCCCTCAACCCTTCACTCTAATCCCTCAACCCTAAACCCTCAACACTATACCTTAAACCCTAATCCCTCAACCCTAACCCTAAACCTTGTCCCTAAACCCTAATCGCTCAACCCTCAACCCTGATCTGTCATCCGTCATCCCTCAACTCTAATCCCTCATTCCTAAACCCTAAACACTATCCCTATTCCTAGACCCTCAACAGGCTCGATACTATACCTTAAACCCTAATCCCTCTACACTCGACACTCTTATTTAACCCTAATCCCTTGACCATTAACCCTATCCCTCAACCTCAACCCTCAACCCTCAACCCTCAACTCTCAACATTAAACCCTAATTCATCAACCCTAAACCCTAATCCCTCAAACCTAAACCCTATCCCTAAACCATCAACCCTCAACACTATACCTTAAACCCTAATCCCTCAACCCTTAACCCTAAACCCTAATCCCTCAACCCTCAACCTAATCCCTCATCCCTCAACTCTAATCCCTCATCCCTAAACCCTAAATGCTATCCCTATTCCTAAACCCTCAACAGACTTGATACTATACCTTAAACTCTAATCCCTTATCCCTAAACCCTCCAACCCTATCCCTATTCCTTACACCCTCCACACTCTACTTTAACCCTAATCCCTTCAACCTCAACCCTATCCCTAAACCCTTGACCCTTGAACCTCAACCCTCAACCCTTGACATCAAACCCTAATCCCTCAACCCTTAACTCTGATCCCTCACCTCTCAACCCTAACCCTAAACCCTAAACCCTAAACCCTCAACCCTCAACATCAAATCCTAATCCCTCAACCCTTCACTCTAATCCCTCAACCCTAAACCCTATCCCTAAACCCTCAACACTATACCTTAAACCCTAATCCCTCAACCCTCAACCCTAAACCTTATCCCTAAACCCTAATCCCTCAACCCTCAACCCTAATCCGTCATCCCTGAACTCTAATCCCTCATCCCTAAACCCTAAATGCTATCCCTATTCCTACACCCTCAATAGAATTGATACTAGACCTTAAACCCTAATCCTTTATCCCTAAACCCTCCAACCTTATCCCTAATCCTTATACCCTCCACACTCTACTTTAACCCTAATTCCTTGACCCTCAACCCTATCCCTAAACCCTTGACCCTTGAACCTCAACCCTCAACCCTCAACGTCAAACCCTAATCCCTGAACCCTTAACTCTGATCCCTCGACCCTCAACACTATACCTTAAACCCTAATCCCTATCCCTCAACCCTTAACCCTTAAAACTTAAACCCTATCCCTACACCCTCAACACTTGACACTATATCTTAAGCCTTAAACCCTCATCCCTAAAGCCTCAACCCTCAATCCTTAAACCTTCAACCCTAAACCCTATCCCTAATCCCTCTACCCTTGACACTCTAACCCTAACCTCGACATTAAATGCTAATCCGTCAACCCTAAACCCTAATCCTAAATCCTCAACACTATACCTTAAACCCTAATCCCTCAACCCTCAACCCTAAACCTTATCCCTAAACCCTAATCCCTCAACCCTCAACCCTAATCCATCATCCCTCAACTCTAATCCCTCATCCCTAAACCCTAAATGCTATCCCTATTCCTAAACCCTCAACAGACTTGATACTATACCTTAAACCCTAATCCCTTATCCCTAAACCCTCCAACCCTATCCCTAATCCTTACACCCTCCACACTCTACTTTAACCCTAATCCCTCGACCCTAAACCCTTGACCCTTGAACCTCAACCCTCAACCCTCAATGTCAAACCCTAATCCCTCAACCCTTAACTCTGATCCCTCGACCCTCAACCCTATCCCTAAACCCTAAACCCTCAACCCTAATCTGTCATCCCTCATCCCTAAACCCTAAACGCTATCCCTATTCCTAGACCCTCAATGGGCTCAATACTATACCTTAAACGCTAATCCCTTATCCCTAAACCCTCCAATTCTATCCCTTATCCCTTAACCCTCGTGATTAATAGCCTTGAACATAAAAAAATTTGAGGGGAACATAACGCGAGCGCGTTATAACGCGCTCACATTATGTCAAACATGACAAACAACAGACTTGCGGGAAAGGAAAAATGCAAGGCAAAACATAATGCGAGCATGTTATAACGCGCTCGCGTTATGTCTTGCTTTGGGAATCCCAGGCCTTGGGCTTGGGATTTGCTTTGGATTTCCAACCCAAAGGCTTGGAGTGCCTTATGAACAGTCACAAACGTGTTTTTCTATATTCTTCAAAATTTCACATAATTTCATTTGTGCTAACCCCCAGATTTGCACGTGTTTCAAGGTCAAACAAACCAAACACATGGGTAATGTTAGGCTTTCTCTTAGCTATTTGACGATGTGATTTTTTTCACATTTTAACAATGTTAAGCCTTTCATCTTTAATTTCTTTTGTTTGTGTGTCCATTTTTAGGCAAAAACCACTATTTGGTCTTTTTTTCATTGTAAAATAACTATTCATTCAAATTTCAAAAAAATTACATATTTAGAAACTAGACTCCATTCTACAAATATTGAAAAAATAAAAAAATGATTTTCAATTAGTTTTCAAAATTTATAGGGGTAGCATGGCCAAAATTCTATTTTTTAGGATGTGTCCACTTTGAAAATTAGTAAAAAATCAAATATTCATCAAAAAATTATTAGAAAAATTGGGCATAAACTACATGCTATTAGCTAATTTCTCACTGAAGTGATTTTAAAAATACCAAAAAAAAGTTGACCTTTTGAGGGAGCCACAAAACATGCTATGTTATTTTTTTTGACAGAAACAACACCAATTTCTGTGGCTCCCTCTTTTGAACCCCTTAATCTATGCCATTTTCAAAACAAAATAGTAGTTTAGAAAGTAGACTCGGAGCACTACGAACATTGTTTTGGTTGCATCTCCAAATTTTGAGTGTAACTATGCTCAATTTCTCATCCAAGGCCAGTATTTCCTGATTTTAGAAAAAAAGTGGCCACTTAAGACCCCTTTTTGGCCCCCCATCTTCTTGCACTTACCCTTTAAGGAGTTTGAACAATACTTATCTAGAGAAATGCAGAGATGCCAGTTACTAGGTACATCCATTAAGAATATCTAGATATCTGGATGGTGCAAGTTACATGATGAAGCACATTTAGAAAGAAGCTGTGAAGCATGTCTAGACATGATCAAGTTAGAAATAACTTATAGTGAAATAAAGTCATCTTTAGCTGAGGTAAGTGAAATGTCATATAATGATCATACTAATTCTTATTTGTTTTCTTCAGATGTAGGGAAATGTGAGGAAGATGTACCTCAAGATAATATCAGCATACATCATTCAGAAGAAATACTGATATGTGATGAGAATCCTCATGACAAGGAAAGCGCTATTACCCCAGGGACCGACTGCCTTATTGAGTCAGACTATGAATTGTCAGATGAAGATAGGGCGAGTCACCTGACCAAGTTTGAAAGGTTTTTGTCCAAACAAGTTTAGATCTACTTATTTTACAAGGAGTCTCTCCACAACAAGCATTGATTAAAGGATCATGCTGATTGCAGGAGGCACCACATTCAAAGACAACATGTGCTTTATGCTTACATGTGTTGAACAAAGAAGAACAATTTTTCTCCAAAGATAAATTGCATGATATCAAAGATATCCCTAAGGATGAAAGAAAAGAAACTACAACATATTCAGAAGGTGAAGGTGATAATATTAAGGTAATGAAAAAGAAAGATATATCACTCTCACATACACCACCAGAAGTGATAAAGATTGAACCTCAAAAGTTGAAGTGGATATCTAGTGGTGCAGCTACCAAAGCCAAAAGGAAAAGAGAAGGCCCTGATAAGCCATTGACAAAAGATAAACCGTGGATTTTAAGGTTTGACGGTTCTAAGTCCAGACAGGGAGTTGGAGTAGGCATTGACCTCATTGATCCATCAGGAAAGTCCTTTTTAGTAGCATACCGGTTATAGTTTCCATGCACTAATAATGTGGCTGAATATGAGGCCTTAATTCATGGGTTGTTGTTTTCCCTCAAGAAGAAAGTCAATATTTTGCATGTCTATGGGGACTCAAAATTAGTGGTAAGACAAGTCAGGAGTATCTATGCATGTAACTATAAGAAGTTGTCAAACTACATGCATAGAGTTTGGGAATTAATATAAGAGTTTGATGCATTCAACATAATACACATTCCTAGAGAACAAAATCACAGAGCTGATGCACTAGCATAGGCTTCCAGCACATTGGGGCCTCTATCCATCTCTAGACTAAAGAGATTTTTAGTTGAACTAATATCAGTACCTTCCATACCTGATAATGTGACTAACTTCCAAGTGTTCAATGATGATCAGCATATCCTAGATTTCATAGAAAATAGGGATATATTTGAAGCATAGATCCTAGATGAGAGGAACTTGGAAGATCATGTATGGGAAGAAGAAATTATGGACCTTCCAAGAAACAAAATCCCCAAAGGAATGATAGAACTTGAAAGAGCATTTGATTTGGATAATATGATAAAGCAAAAGGATCTCCCCAAGATAGATGGGGGAGAATATTCACCAGTCAATATAGGACAAAATGAAGACATCAGGAATGTCTTGATTGGCAAAGTCTACACTGAAGAGGAAAAGGCAGGGATATCTCAAGCATTAAAAGATTATATACCTGTTATCACCTGGACCTATGATGAGTTGAAGACATATGACACATTAATCATCACTCATACTATTCCATTGAAACCCGATGCCAAGCCATTTAGGCAAAAGCAGAGGCCAATCAATGCATTGCTAAAACCTATAATCTTTAAAGAAGTTAAGAAGCTATTGAATGCCATGATCATATTTCCTATCAGGTACTCAACATGGGTAGCCAATTTGATACCGATAAGAAAGAAGAATCGTGACATACACCTTTTTGTAGATTTTAGAAATCTAAACAAAGCTTTAGAAAAGGATAACTATCCTCCACCCTCATTAGATGAAGTTTTACAAATAGTGAATGGAGCTCAAATGATGTCTTTCCTGGATGGTTTCTCAGAATACAACTAGGTGATGGTAGACAAAATAGATAGATTAAAAACAACATTCACCACCAAGTGGGGGATATTTGCTTATAGACGCATGCATTTTGGCTTGGTCAATGCTGGACCCACATTTCAGCATGTAATGGACATAGAATTTAGAGGCCTAGTTGGTAAATGCATAGTCATATACATGGATGACCTGACCATCTTCTCAAAGAAGAGAGTCGAGCATATAGAAGACCTCAAAAAGGTTCTTAAGAAATGTGAGCAATATGGTATCTCACCAAATCCAAAGAAATGTATATTTGGGGTGACCATAGGTAAGTTACTTGGTCATGTAATATCAAAAAATGGGATCACCATTGACCCTGCTAGGGTAGAATCCATAATGAAGTTACAACTCCCAGGGAGTAAGAAGGAACTTAAGTCTTACTTTGGTAAGATAAATTTTGTGAGGAAGTTCATCACAAGGTTTGCAGATATTGTTAGGCCACTCAATGCAATGCTTAAGAAAGATGCCAAGATTGAATGGACACCTAAATCAAAGGCTACATTTGAGGACATCAAGAAGGCCATAGCAGATGCACCTATCTTGATCAACCTAGATTACACCAGGGAGTTTTACATTTACTCATTTGCTTTAGAGCATACCTGTGCATCAGTCCTAACACAAAGAAATGAATAAAAGGAAGAGAAACCTATCACCTTCATGAGTTCTCCATTTAGGGATGCAGAGCTTAGATACATGAAAGTTGAAAGACAAGCCCTTGCCTTAGTCAGAGCAGTAAAGAAATTTAGGCACTATATCTTGAGAAGCAAGATAATTGTTGTTGTACCTGATGCACTAGTTAAAATGCTTCTAATGCAGAGTGAGCCTGGAGAAAAGAGAGTGAAATGGATAATAGTGATCCAAGAATATGATATGGACATAACCCCTATGAAGCTGGTTAGAGGGCAAGCCTTGAGCCAAATGATTTCAGAAATTGACCCCAACCTAGTGAGTCAACAATATGTTTTGAACACAAAGGAGAATAAAGATTCATACTTAGATATCAGGCACATCCTAATCATTGGGAGATGCCCATCAAAGATGCAAGCTTCTCAAAGGAGAGCATTGAAGATCAGATCATAGAAGTACATGATCAAAGGAGGGATCCTCTTTAAGAAGAACTATGAGGGAATATACCTTAGATGTCTAGACAAACCAGAAGCTGATAAGGTTCTCACATAACTACATGATAAGTTTGGGACAACACATGGATCTCACCTAGCTACTACACATGCTATCCTGAGAGTAGAATATTACTGGCCAACAATTTTCAAAGACACTACTAAACATATTAAATGCTACCATACTTGTCAGATTGCCACCAATAAAGAGAGATATGCTACTCAACCACTGTAGCCAGTTATGGAGATGTGCCCATTTTCTCAATGGGGCATGGATTTCATTGGTCTGATTAATCCTCCATCATCCTCAGGCCACAGGTATGTGTTAATAATCACTTATTATTACACTAGGTAGACTGAAGCAATTAGTAGCAAGACTTGCACTGCAGAGGATGTGATCAATTTTTTAGAAAATAACATCATAACTAGGTATGGAGTTTTTTATGCCCTTGTATGTGATAATGGACCATCTTTTGCATCCTTGAGGTTATCTAGCTAGGCTTTTGATTATGGGATTATTTTAAAGTTCTCTTCAAACTATTATCCCCAGGGAAATGGCTTAATATAGTCAACCAATAAGAATTTATTGAACATCATAAAGCAATTGATAGAAATGAACCCTAGGGAGTGAATACCTTACTTAAATATTCCCTGTGGGTGGATCAAACTAGGATTGTTGAACATGCTAGTGTGGTGTTAAGTGAAAAATCAAAAGGTCATCCTTGCTACCATTGCAATTCTCCACCTAAATTGCAAGTGCTCACACCTTGCAAAATGTGCTTATATGATGATATCTTATGAAAAAAGAAAAACAAAGAAATAAATATATTGAATATCCAAAGAAAAATTAGGTCATCTAAGTAACTCTACTGGGGCTATAGACGCCTGACTGGTAATGGGGCTCTACTTAGGGGAATTGCAATGATAACCTTGCCGGAGCTATAGATGCCTACTGGTAGCAAGGCTCTATCTAGGTTGGCTATGAGGGATGAACAAAAGTATGTAGCTTAACAAAAGTCACTGGTTTGCTCAACTCATCTTCAAGATGAGGGATATTAATCACATGCACACACTCGATCCCTTGTCAATACATTGTTATACTAATGAAAATGATATCATTCAGAAAGATTAAAATGCTTATGCTTAATAAGAGTTAGAACATTATGTTTTTATTTGTCCCCACCTCTTGAATTATTCAAATTCTATTGTTTTCTTCAATACACAACACACCCCATTTTGCCTCAGCAAAATAGGGACCCATCTTTTTTGGCTTGTTTTCTCCCTTGCCTTGGACAGTACGGTAAAAGTTAAGTGTCAGAGGTAGTGACAGGATATCACCCTGTGCATGTAGGGACCTCATAAAAAGGGGTTAAGTGCCAACATCAGATTTTGTTATCACAAAACTCATCAGATGAAAGAATGCAAAATTTCAAGTAGGTTTGCCTTTTAAATCACCCCAAAATTCCTTAAGGATAAGAAGTTAAGTCTGGTCAAAGTTTGGTCAAACTAGTTTCTCAAGAGAGGGTCATTACATTCGCTAAGGACCCTAATATTCACCAATATCCCAAACATACATTTTAAACAAGGAAAATCCCAATATCTGCATATTCGCTAATATGCAGACGTCAAATTTAAACCCAAGAAATGTCTACCTGTCAATACCCGCGCACATTCCCTGTAGGTGCATATTTCTTAATATCCCTAATATTTACTAATGCACAGGATTACTTTAAATATAACGTAAATATCAAACATTGACATGTTTCTCAATATCTGGCACATTAACTAAGATCCTTGATCTTCGATAATGTGATGATGACATCATCTTGTTTCATTCCAAAGAAGACCTGATATGATGATGACATATCATATTCCCTGACATTAAAAGAGTCATCTTATTCTCAATATCTTGGATATTTGCTAATATCCTAACCCAATGCAATACAAAGACAAACCTTAATATCTGTCACATTGGCTAAGATCCCTAATCTTTGCTAATATGATGATGATGTCACCCCCTAAGAAAATTCTGAACATTAGTAAAAGTGTTGATGTCATCCTCATCTTAAGAAAAGGGGGGATATTCTGCATAATTGAATATCCAGATATTTCTTAATATCCCCTTATCCACTATTGGGACCTATAACACATGGATTTTTGTGAACCAATAGGGTGCTTCCACGTGGCACACCGACAAATCCATGTCAGCATACCATAATGTCATGATAGTAAACAAAGGTAAGGTGACCTGATCTTTCGATTGTTGGTCAACGGTTGACCATTATCATGCTTACATCATGGGCATATTCAAAAGAACATGTATATTTCTTATATCCCTGACATTTGCAAATGTGATGATCTCGTAATAAATGTTATTCTAATGGTGGGTGAACATTTGAAATTTTAAATAACATCGCGCCACCTGTTGACATCTCAAAAGCTTAAGTGAATATCCATGGATATGAACAATTTAGCATTAATTACACCCTAATTTGCCAATGTTTCTGATTAAAAACAAGGATTTGAGTTCATTTTAAACTTATCATGTATTCGAGAAGAAATTACAAAGCTCCCATGCGATTAAGGCAACATTATAGTAACATGTGAATGAAACAAAATGGGGTGCACATTTCAACGACAAATAGATGAGGGTAATTGCAAGGTGAATACTCATATCTAGATATAGATCATATAGCTTAAAAGGTAGAAAATATTAGGTATGTAACGATGAAACACTCTTTTGTCATTTATGGGTAAATGAATGGGTAAATGTTTTTACCAAAGTAAATTAATATGAGGATGCATGAGTTATGCTTGTCTAAAAGTAGAAACAACATGATTTCCCTGTGCAAGTTTTAAATTTGAATGTGCATAAGGCATGTTAGGGTGAGATGTAAATATGTTTTATTGCAAGATACAATGGCATTCCATAAAAATAGGTCAGACACAAAATTCTTAAACACCATGGGTATACAACCTAAGGGAACATCATTCAAATATGGCCAGATAAATGATACACATTCAGGGAATACTGATCTAGATGCATGGACTGTACTATCATAAAAGGGTAGTAAAAAACCCTTGCTTATCAACATATACAATTTAGGCATGTGGCATGTTGGAGGATTTCCCTATGCAGTAGAAGCCACCGAGCTGGTAGTTGAATGTGCTCGTAATTACAATGTCCACAACAAGAAGGTAGAAAAACATGGCTAGGTGTATGTAGACTTCTCAATCGAGACCATCACCTCAGCTCTCAATTTTCCAAGAGGACCTCAAATATGCAAAATAGACTTGGAGTAGTTAGAAAAGAAATACTATAGCACCGAGAAGGATTGCAGAAAAATCATGTTCTCATGGAGGGCTAGTGATAGCACATACAAAGATTCTGCAAAGCTACCTGTGCATTTATATAAATTTAACTTCACCCCAGAATATCAATACATGATGGTGATGCTCAACCGAATGAGGGGAAGGCCAAATGTAGGGTATTTTGATGATTGGATGTATTGTCTTATGAGAATAGTAGAGACTACCAATGAGAAACTCCAGTGGGTGAATATTATCAACGACTGTCTGGATGAAGGCATGAGGAATCTGAGAGGAAAGACAAACATGTTTCACATGAGCTCATATGTGGTCTATGCATGTGCATTTAGAGGGACATTCAATGGCCTGCAAGCAGTTGGAAGGGTTGGTAGAAACCCTGGAGATGTGAACATATGGGATCACTACCCATAGTTGAAACAAAGAGAGTCTCTCCAACACTACCAAAGAGTGAATGATTCATTTACTATGCATTTAGTCAGGACCATGGAAGAAGGTAGAGAAAAGAGGCAAAGCATGGAAGCTCAAGCCATGATATACAAGCATGGGGCTTGGTTCATCCAATTCCCCACATTCATATATATAAGAATAGAAGGTTTCACTAGGTAACCTCTCACGTTGCCAAGATACCCACCAGATAAGGTCATACTGATGGAGATGGCCAGGCAGATATTGCCTTCATTTGAGGCTTTTATTGAGAGAAATAAGATACACAACGTCCTGTTTCCACTCATCATTGGGTGGTATATGTGTCTTGATAAGAAAAATTCCAAAGAAGCAATAGGGGGATTAGAGTTGATGTCCTTGCAGACTTTCTCTGTATCCAGGCAAGATGACCCATATGATAGGATGCAGGCATTATACAAGAAACTAGTGCATCAAGTACACCTTGAAGACTATTGGACTAATTGTGATGATGAGGTGGAAGTGAGGAAGAGAACCTATCAAAGGCTTACTTTGAAACAAATTCGCACATTAGACTGCATACCAGTTCCAACACAACTGCATGAGGATGATGGAATGGTTACGTCATAGGAATATGAAGAGAAGAAAGTATACAATGAAACAATCTTGTCCCCTGATTGGAAACAGCTAGAGAAAACCTCATTAGATATGATAACACAAAAAGGTCATATAATTGACCAAAGAATGGGTGGATGGAGAGGTTACAAAACTCAAGAACAAAGGAGTGGCCCTCACCATTGACAAGAAGAGAAAGAGACAAGAGTTGACAGATGAAGAATATGATGATTTCCTCAAGGAAAAGAGGGCATCCAAAGGAGAAATGAAGTGGGAGGGATCCAAGAAAGGGAACCAAAATGTAGGTGTGAGAATCATTCATCATCCTCCACCTAAGAAGGATTCAACTTCAACCTCTGCTACTATAACATCTCAAGCACCTACAAAATAGCAAAAGTCCACCACAAAACCTCCTGTCACTTATGAGGATGTAGAGGAAAGCACTGATGAAGATGATCTCCTCATAAAGAGAAAGAAAAGGAAAACTCAAGAGGTGCGACAAAAGAAAAATCCAGCACCTGCAATGAGGGGGTCAGTGGATGTGAACCCTACCATTATGTTGAAAGGAAAAGAAGGTGAGGTAATTCGGAAAAATTTGCAGCATGATGTGCCTATCCCCACCATAGTGCATTTTAAGAAGGAGTTGGCTGAAGAAAAGAAAGAAGAGATGAAGGAAAGAGGAGGTGATTAGTTTCTCCCACTAGATGAAACATTAGAACTTTCTGATGATGAAGTGGTAAGGGAAGTCTCCACCAGCCCTATGGAGATACTCATGAAAAACACAGCCATGAATCCCCAAAATACTCCCATTATGCAAAAGGAGAGGGAGGAAGAAGAGATAGAAGAGGACGGTCCTAAGAATGTAGCACAAAAAATTGGCTTGACAAGACTAGTCGATAAGGTTACCAGCCTGGCAGTCATTGACTTAGCATATCAAGGCAGAGAAGATGAAAAGGAAGATGATGACAAAGCTCTAGAGCACAATGAATTGGGAAACAATATAGCTATGGAGGAAGTTAATGGTGTACCTGATCAACATGATGCTCAAGATAGTGAGCAAATGTAGGATAAAGAGATAGAGGAAGTTAGGACATTTGAATCCCAAGGTCCAACACATGTTGAGATATAAATAAGTTGGCAACAAGGTCCACAAGTGGGTGATGGTAGTAGGATAGAGGAAAATGTTGACAAGGGTATCCAAGAGGATCATCAGGATGCACAAGATCTGGGACACCAAAACCCTAATGTGAACCAATCACCTTGGGATGAACAGGACAAGAATGCAAAGGTAACACCTAAGGAGGTTCACAATGAGGAATGAAAAGTCACCACAGAGGGTGGAATAGAGCATAGGAGGACAAAATGTTCACATTGAACATACATACCAAGAAGGGTCTAGAGCTCAAGTGTCATATTGGCTACAACAAGAGGTAAATCCTCCTCCACCAAGTGGTTCCTTCACTTTTGACATATCCACATTATTTTTGGCTGATATAGCCAAGCCTAAGAGGAGGGCTAGGGCCACCTCTATAATAAAGAGAGATTAGGTTATAGGCCAGAGAACAACTCAAGTAGCTGTACCTATTGTGGACAAAGCCAAGGGAGAAATAAGTGCCAATGAGTTCCAAATAACCACTATGGATTTGGGCTTTGCCACCGAGCAGCAAGAAGGCCAAGAGGCCAAAGATATAATAGATTCATTATTGATTAGAATACAGAAGGAGAAGAATAAAAATAAAGTGCATAAAGAGCATATTGCTCAAATGAAAACATTCATAAAGGGTTTGTTGACTCCCACTAACATTCCAATCAGCACATCCACCCCATTGACCATAATATCTCAAGATGAAATGATGGGGTTGGATACCATGAAGCATAAATCACATGTGATGGATAAATGGTTTAGCCAGTTCATCACCGAAGTAGAAAAGGTAATAAGCACTTCTCTTGCCAATTGGAATATGCTCAGCACATTAAGGAACAAAGCAGATAAATTGTAGAAAGAGGTTGCAAAAAGGTCAATAAAAATTAAGAAGCATTTGACTGCCCTCTTTGAAATGAAGCACGTAGATGTGAATGTCTTGATGTTCAATAAAGTCTTAACCAACCAGACATCACAATTGTTGGGTATATGGTATGAAGATACTAAATTTGAAGTAGATATCCTTAAGAAGTGCAATGCTAAGCTCAGAAGTATCAGTGCCAAATAACATGAGCTTTTGTCTGAGGAGGTAGAAATTCTAGAAGCCCTCGAGGAAAAGGTAGAAGGGAAGATGGAAAATTAGGATGTTGCTATCACCATCAAGGACTTCCAGGCTAATTTCAATCTTGCAGCAGATGACCCACTTAGCCACTTATCTGAAGATGTAATAGATAAATCCATGAGGATGAAGGCTAAGGTGGAGAAATATAATGTAATGTTGAATAGCAGGAAGACTAAGTGGACTACTCTACAGGCTCAATTCCAATCACAAGGACATGCAGTTACCAAGGCCAAGCTACAGGATGGAGGTGCAGTTGAAAGAATTATGCAGGTATATGAACTCATCAGGTGGATTATCATTGTGAATGTAGATGAAGACTCATCTACTGATGAGGAGGAGAAATAATAAGTAAAGATACAATGTGACAGAGTCATATGCATGATGTGTTGAGGAGAACAGTTGTACACTACCAGATGGTTGCCAACTCGAAACTTGTGCCATGTGTCTACTTGTTGACTTGGTCAAAGAATGTTATAGACTATTGATCTTAATAGACAAATCCTGATCATAGGATCTTTTGTAACCACCTCCTCTCCTTGTCCTATAAAAGAAGATGGAGTGCACATTGTAACTCATTCAAAACTTAATTGAGATTAGATTGTTGAAGCATCAGGACAAATTCTCAAGGCTAATTGTAAATGTATATCTCTTTTGCATACTTAATGAATATGAAGTACCCTAATTACATACAATCGTAAAATTTGAGTAATCTGTGAATGGATTCTGGATATGTGCTTTGATTTTCTATGTCCCTTGGAGTGCATCTCATGTTGTGCATGTTCTTTTCATTCCTTTCCATTAAAGTTAGCATCAATCATATCTAGCTGTGGAACATCCTGGTGAACATATGGTTTGATTTTCTTCTCTTCATGATAGTGCCAGGAATGTAAATGGATCAATGGCTAAAGATTCACTCATTTAGTAAAATTTAGAAAGGATGTTCCATAGTATCTAGTTGTGGAACATCCTGGTGAACATGTGGTTTGATTTTCTTCTCTTCATGATAGTGTCAGGAATGTAAATGGATCAATGGCTAAAGATTCACTCATTTAGTAAAATTTAGAAAGCATTCATTCAAATTTCTTTAATTTCATTTGATCATCATCACAATTGCAAATACACAATCTTAAGAAAATATAGAAAATATGTTGATACCTCGTAGGTAACTGAACAACATTAGCATATTTGAGAAAGTAACATGCTGAAAGTGATAAATATCATGCAAATGAACATGAATAATGACAGTAATCATGGAAATATATGCCTGTAGGCACATCATTTAACTAAATTTATAGTGCATAAGTAAAATCTAATCAGTATAAGTTGATATGTAGAACAATTTATCAAACTTACATAATATCTACATCATTTGGTTAAATATAGTAGGAGTTAACCTTGCTAGTCAAGAAATTTATAGAAAGCAGGAAGGATTGAGATCATCTAGACATGAAGTTCTTGGACTCAGAAACATAAAGCCCCTGAATGGAAAATAGCAAGGCACATCAAACCACTGAGTAACATTAGTAGATTATGAACTAATCCACGGAGACTTGGGATCATGAATTCTCTAAATTCATCGTATATTTCAAGATGATAAAGGTTTGATTTGCATTTCTTTATCTATGTTTGTTTATGACTAACATCATGATCAAGATTTCGAAACCACTGCGATACATCAAGCTTCTTCACAACTAGGTTTTGATATTTAGGCTTTAGGGCAAAATCATCACCAGTAAGTTCTTTTACCCAAATGTCTCCTAACTTTCTATGATTAAATTCTTCAATCTTGCCATGAATGTAAATCCTAATGTCCTCAGTTGGAAAAGCCTCAAAAGGAATAGACAAAAATGTGCCTAACAGGTCGTCTTCAATTGATTTAGCAGGGTATTTCTTGAACTTAGGTTGTGGTTTCTCACTGACCTCTATGACCCTTGGAGTAGCCATTTGTAAAAGAAATCAAACGTTTCAAAAAAAAAATTCTTTGTGAAATTAGAGCTAACCAGAGAATACCTTTCCTTTGCTTGTAGAAACCAAGCTTTGAATGCACCGAATCACAAATTGCCTTAATCTCTTCTTCACTTCTCTGCTCTTGATATGCTCTTCTTCTTCACTTGAAAACTTGATAGAAAAATGAATTTTGATTGAGTGTAATCACTTATAAAACCCCTTTCCATAACCTAATTCGTCATAAATGCTTCATCAGAAAAAGTTGTCAAACCTTTCTCTGTATACACAATCACTTTCAAATGCTTCACAAACTTCTGTATTATGAGATTTTCTACCTAGATTTTCTTCAAAAGTTCAAGCAAGTTGACCTACACCATATATCCTCATGTTGAAGTATCAGCAACTCTATCTTTGGTAGGGGAAAATATTTTCATTAAAGTTCCCCCTAAGCCAAATCTCACACCTTAATTTCCAGAGGAAATTGCTACACCGAATGCAAGTGCAAACTCATCCTTAACCTCTGTCTCTTCTTTCTTTCTCCAAATCTTTTCCATTTCCTTCTTTGTTTCTGGAGGATCAAACTTTTGTACTGGTTTATTCCTTTCTACTGGATTATCCTTCTTCATGTTTTTGCTTCTACAAAACTTAGAAATGTGTCCAGGCCTATTACAATTGTAGTATATAACATTCTTTGGACCAGTATTCCTTCCATTCATTCTAGATCTGCATTGATTAGCTTTGTGCCCAAATCCATTGCATGTAAAATAGTAGCCTTTGAAAGATTAAACCACTCTACCATTGCTATAGCCATTCATCTTTTGAATTCTACATTCACTAGCTCTATGACCAATTTTATTGCATGTAAAACATTGACCAGAGAAAGATGGAATAATCTAATTCATTCTTTTTATACATTATATTGCCTTATGTCCAAATTTATTGCAAGAATGACAAAAATCATTGAAAGATGGGTACCTTTGTGCATTTGGTTGTCTAACTGGTGGTCTTCTAGCTTCATTCCTTTGATTTCAGAGCTGCTTGCCATTGTTCTTATTTTTGGCATTTGATGTCTTACCTAATTTTGAACTTTCACCCTTTTCAAATCCTAAACCCTCTTTATCATCATGACCTTTCTGACTTGCAATAATTTCAACAAGCTTTGCAGCACTCATCTTGAATTTGTCTTCATGACTTTTTGCATTCTCTAGATCTGATTTTAGATTCACAACTTCTTGTTCAAGCTTTGTACATTCTTCAGAATTGCTTTTCACCACTACATTAAGACATTCCTCAATTCTTTTATTTTCTTCAACTTGCACTTTTAGACCAATGATGGTTTCATTTGCTTGCGTCAATTCTTCACTAACTTCCTTATGCCTTTCTCTAAACCTCTTGATTTGCTCTTTCAATTTTTTTATGCATTCATTTGCTTCCTTGACAGCTTCCTTTAGATCTCTTCTTTCACCTTCAGTTCTTTCAAGATCTTCAAGAAAAGCATTAAGTTCTCAAGCCTTGTCAAGAATACAATCTCCTCCAATGAATTGAATAGTAGAAATCTCTTCGAGGAATAGGTAATCTTCTAGCGGCCATGTGTTCAATCTCCAAGATCTTCCTTAAGCAGTTAGGCTTCTTTCAAAGGACTTCGCTCTGATACCAATTGTTGAACACCTAGAATAATGAGAGGGGGGGTGAATTAGTATTCTTTTAAACTATTCAAACATTAAATATCCAATCCATTTAGCAATTCAATTGCAGAAGATGAAATAAGACACAAAACATGTAACAACCACACATAACACATGAACACTAGGATTTTTACGTGGAAAACCCAAAATAGGAAAAACCACGGTGAGGATTAGCTCACAATATATTATAATAAAGCAACCAGTTAAGGTTGATACAATTGGTGAACTCACTATCCAAGAATGCTCGATGCAGGTGGCTCACTACCAAAGGACTCACTGTCTTGAAAGAGAGATAGAAGAAAGAGTGGCTCACTACCAATTTTGAATTGTTACAATTGCATCTAATATTTGCATGAAATACAGTTCCAAAGAAAGCTCAAAATACAAGTATAAAACTCTTCACACTGATTTGAAATATCACACTGCTCTGCTCTGCATTTGCTCAATTCACATTTACAAACACTTGTTGCATGACTCGAATCACACATATATTAGTCTTCATCATTAAACACTGAAAAACAATCTTTTTTAAATATTAGCTTCACCCACAACATCAATTGGGTTGACCTAATTGGATGTAACATGCAAAATATGCAATATAGGACTTGTCGGCTCCAAACCTTCATACACACGCTTTAGGCCAAGATTTAGACTTTGAAACAAATTGAAATAGGTTGGCATGGACCTAAAATAACTCCCATACAATGGATCAAACCATATTCATCTTCCTCAAATCACTCAACTGATTGGATCGGCATGTTGAAATATATAGGACAATTGAGAGGGTGGGTAAATTAGTTGTCACAAAACTTTAACCATTTATGAATATCAACACATCAAGTTCTTAATCATTGTTATTAAGATTAACCATGAAAGCATGAAACAAGAAGCTCAATACAATAACACATGAGACACCATAATTTTTACGTGGAAAACCCTATAAGTGAAAAACCACAGTGGGTGTTAGCCTACAAAAATAAATAAGTTATAGCAATACTAAAAATTAGAGGCTCACTACCTTAGGGCTCACTACCCAAAATGCTCACTGCAAATGTTAGGGCTCACTGCCAAGGGGTAGCTCACTACAAAAGATTTGTGAACTGATTTGATAGCATCTACTTCATGCCTAAGTTCAGTTTCATTGAAGCACAACATAACACTTATGCTCTACTCTTCTTACACCTTCGCACTATCTTTTCATTTTCATACTTCCACACATTTTTCACAATCACATTACATGCTTTTATATAGTTAGTCAACCTTGGAATGTACATCAATGTCAGCATTACATTCATCAACCATTGAAACAATCTCCAAGGTCGGCATTACAAACATACATGGAAATAGGTCTAGACCTAAACAAAACTAGCTAAGGAAAGGATGTATGTGGATCATGTTATGCCTTAGCTAGGACTCAAAAGCAATCTTCCATGCCACTACACACTTCCACAATCTTTGATGCATCTCCACAAGTAGTGAAAACAACCAAGTTGGCCAAGACTGGTGTTAACACTAAGTCTTCTAAGAACAGTCTTCATCCACAATCCAAATTTCTCTTTGCAGACCAATCCAAAGGTAGGAACACAATTAGGAGACATCCACAAGCACATTGTAATCACCAAGAACATTCGCACAACCTCTAACCAATTTGCCAAAAGGATTCTTCAAACCAAAGCACTTAAACAACATTGTCAACCAGTGTCATAAAGAAAAGATTGCTTGCAGACTTGTAAGCACAAAAATCACGCACAGCCTCCACAAGGACCCCTATGATGATTCAAATCATTGTCACGTACATGTAAGCATGAAATAATGTCCTTTAAGCAGCAAACCTCTTGATGATGTGTCATCTTTCTTGTCTTGTGTTTTTTCTTTTTTGTCGATTTCTCTTTCTCCCCATTTGCGACGCTTTTTGACACTTGTTGTGACACTTGTCGACTTGTGTTTTCTGAGCTTTTGACCTTTCTCCTAAGCCTTGTGAGTGTCTTGTAGGTGAGTTTTCACCTTTCCCCTATGTTTTTCATCCTGTGCACCTCCTAGAAGCCTTCTAGAGGTCTCCCTATCCATCTCCCACTTTTGATTTTCAGTTTTGCCCAACCAATCCAAATCTCCCTGTATTATTTCCAGATCTACCCTAGGAGATCCTACAGGTGCAAGTGGAGATTTGGATTCTTGCACATAACTAACCTGGTTCCGGAGGTAGAACCCCTCCTTTTCTTCTCTTCTTTCATCTCCCAACCTATTTTTCTAAAAAGACCTTGTCCAGCCCGGATCTCCCCAGGGTCACCCCTCGGGTGACCCATGGTCACCCAGGGTCAACCATACTAGCAAAAGGGGAGACCCTACCATTTTTCTAGCCGTGGAAAAACTTGAGTTTCTCACTCGTTTTGCTCTGTTTTTGCCTATTTTTCTTCCAGTTTGCATGATTTTTGATGCCTAATATAGAGTTAACTATTTCATGCACCCACACATGCATAATTAGCTCTATTTGATCTTAAATTAACTCTTCAATCAATCTCATGCATTCCCTCACCTTCATTTCCTCTTCAGTGATAAGCTATAATTAATTTATCACTCCATAGTTAGCTGATTCACTAGGTAACCAACCTTGTTAACTCCCCAATCAATTCAACCTCTCATCCATTCTTCTAACCTATAAATACCCCTCACCTCTTCATTATTTCCCAAGTAGAGCAAGTTGGAGAATACTCTTCTTATCTTCACAAGATTTTTCAAGCTTCTTCACAGGCACTTGAGCCTCTTTCTTCATTTCTTTCTTTAGTTTTCTAAAGCTTCAAAGATCTTCCATGGAGGCAAATTCATTGTGCACACAACTCTTGCCAATTTTTGCTCTCCAACTTAGCATTCAAATGCTCTTAGAGGATGAAGTTGCCTTTTTCTTTATTTGTTCAACCAAGCAACATTACACTACTTCATTCTATCATTGTGCTCAACCAAAGCTCTCATTGAGCTCATACAAGCTTCATCAAAGCTTCTTTTTGCTTCTTTGTGTCATTTTGTCATCAAGAGGATCTCCCACTACTACAAAAGGACTCGAGGTTGCCATTAATAAGGAATTCTAAGGGTAGTGGAGTCACACAAATCTTCGTTTCTCTCAGGTTCCAATTGTTTTATTTAATTCATAGTAATTAAAAAATCAAATTTGCTCTTGGGAACAGTAAAACATTGCTTTTTCCTTGATAATTAGATCTTGCATATTAGATTAGTTTTTTTCCTATTTCTAGATCTAGATTATTAGAAGAAGCAGTTTCCTTTTCTTAGATTAGATCACTTCAAAAACTATCGAAAACCCAAAAACATAGATTAAGATTGCATTGGGAAAAATCATATTAGATTACGTACATATTTACTTTTCATATATTAAAAAGCACTTTTCATTTCCAAAATACTAAAAAAGCACAAAAAATGGTTTTGCATATCATTTAGTTTGCATGCATAAAAACCCTAGAATAGACCAAAAAAAGTCAAACCCTCAATCCCATCATGAGGTAACCACGGTTAAAGTGATCCAATCAAACCCTCAATCCCATCATGAGGTAAACACAAGTTGAAACAAAAAGTTAAACCCTAGGTCAACTAAACCCTAGGTCAAAACCCTAAATCTAGTTAAGGTTAGTAATCACACATTTACCTCTATCCTGATTCATGAATGTGCTTAGGATTAAGAGGAGAGTGGGTGAGGGTTATCCGTAATGAGATCGAAGAGATCAATCCATGACCACAACAAGAAACATTTGTTCTACCACAAGGAGACCCATTTGTCCTCTTGTTGTTAGAAGAAACTAGATAACTCCAAATACAACAAGAACTACTTCAACGCATGCAAAGACAAGATGATATAAGTGAACAAAACTATTTACCCACACAGAGGTAGAATCTAAGAAACCCCAATAGGAGAAGAGAAACTAATGACCCTTTGAGTCATAGGTTTATCTCAACTACAACTTCAATCGAACAAAACATTCAACTTAGCACACAACAACAAAGGCCGCAATACTTGTTGACCCCTCTCTGCGAAGTCCAACTCTCCAACAAGCCAGACCCCTACTGTGTCTCACCTCCTCTCAACTGGCTACTTCCATGTGAGTGAGAGTGACATGGTGGATTGCCCCGTGGCAAGGAGGGAAGGGTTTGTGTGTGTGCCAAAATATGACTCGACAGCCCCAGGCAACTGAAGTCACAATTTTGAGTGTACATATTTTGGTGAGCCTGACGTGAATTACAAAATCTTTTGGTTTTATAGTTCTCACTTTAAACATTTCAAAACAATTAATAGAAACTTCAAAACATTCTTTCACTACTCTACATAGCCACTTCATCTTTTATCTCTTATGCCATCATCCATTCCATTTATTCTATGGTGTCTATGGTACCCCCAAATATGATAGAACTTGACTTAAAACTAGGGAACATTCCCTTAAGAGAACCAGGAACTCCCTCATTTGATAGGTATGTGCTGTTGCATCCTGATGCGCCAATCACCAACTATTATGACTACAAAGATTTTGATTATGAATAAGATCAAAGAGAATCCAGGTGTTCTCTATCTTTCAACAACCCAGCTTGGGAAAATGACCCAGCCATACCAAATGCGCCACATAAAGCAAGAAGGATAAGGTCAGAGATACACTAACTTGAACAACCTTCCACAAGTACATTGATTACTCCTCTTGATGAGGAAGTTAACCGATTGGAAAAACATCTACAAGAAGCCAAAGATGCTTAAGAGGCATTAAGGATTGCCTTGCGAGAAGAACAAAGGGAAAATGTTGTGCGCGAAGAAGCATATCACCATGAAAATACTCGATGAGAATATCCTAGAAATGAAGAAACACCTAGAGCTACTACTCCTATAGATTTAATCGCAACTCTGGTGCAAAGAATTAGAATCTTGGAAGTAGAGCAAGATGCTCCAGAAAGAAGGCAAAACTCCCATAAACAGGACTAGGGGGAATCATAAAATCCCCCTACCTCAATTACTATTCACAAAATGCTAGCAACGACACATGTCTAAATGGGAATCCTCTTATTTAGAATAGTCCAACAAATCCAACAATAGGTTATCAAAACCCACCTACAGGGTTATTACTATCAACCCCACAATCTCAAAGTGCCTTTCTAGGAACATATCTTGAGTATTTGAAGGAACCTTTGGACCAAAACATAAGAAGTGTGCAACTACCTCAGCCATTGCCAGATCTCCCCAAGTTTAAAGGAGGAGATCCAAATTCCCACATTAAATCCTACACAATGGCCATAAAAGAACTCCCTTGGGATGGGGTTGTAGCAAAAATCTTTCCAAAAACTCTGCAAGGCATCACTTTAGATTGGTATTATCATCTCCCAGAAGCTTCAATCCATTTGTTTAGACAGCTATTCAGAGAGTTTGCCATGGCATTCGACATGAACAAACTCGTTAAAATAGGTATCAAAGAGTTCCTCATAATAAAACAAGAGCCAAATGAATCTGTAGCCCACTTTATCACTCAATGGAGACAAGTCCTCTATTCTTTGACTAGTGCTCTGAACATGGACCATCGAGAACTATGCGAGCTCTTTTTGCATGCCCTTAATAAGGACATGAGAGAAGATGTTCAAAAATTACCATACAAATCCTACGAAGAGGCAATGGAAAGTGCTTTGAGGATTGACCAAGCCACCACCGATAGTGGTCAGAAGACTTACGACACCAATGAAGAACTTCAAACATCCAAAGCAATAGAAAAAATTACATCCAATGTGCCCCAGGAAAAGGATGTGAATGTCATAAAAAGAAATCCTGGTAATGACAAATGATGACAAAAAGGAAATCAAGGATCAAACCGACCTTCATACTACCCCAATGCTTATTGTTGGTTCCATGGGACAAAGGGTCATGAAACAAAGACTTGTTATGGATACAATAAAGTTATCTCCAAACTTACTCTGGATCAACAAAAGAACTTCCTTAAACTTCTCCAATCCCAAAGAAAGGAGAAGGAACCTCAAATTGAGAAAGGGAAGGCAAATCAAAACACTTCCAATCACAGAATTAAACCAAGAAGTGTTTGTGATCCATGTGGAAGAACAAATAGATCAAATAGAAAACTTCTTCTCACAAGTAATAAACTTGTCGAGAGCCTCTCCCTCACATCGTAAGACATTTCTGGAAGTGCTGGAAGTAGGATGTTCCACACAGGAGGAATCACCTCCTCTTATATTTGATGTTTCCAAACTACCCCAAAGTGAAGGAAGAAAGAACAAGGATTCACCTCCATACATACAAATTCAAGTCGAAGAGGTCGCTATAAAAAGAGTAGTGGTGGACGAAGGATCGACAGTCAACCTTTTGCCAATGTCCTTTCTACGAAGGATGGGATACTGCAAAATAGGAATTAAGCAACAAACTGCCACATTAAGGATTTATGATAGTCATGACATCCAAACAGTGAAAAAAATTAGCCTACCACTCAATCTGATGGGTAAAACCATCTCTACGGATTTCTATGCTATCAACCAAGAGACCAATTACAATATGATCCTTGGGAGGCCTTAGATTCATGCCATGAAGGCCATTACCTCCACTCTATTCCAAGAAATGCATTTCCATCATCTAGGAAAGGTCGCCATTGTCAAAGCAGACCCTGATCCTTTCAGTATCTCTAGGAAGGAATAGGAAGAAAAAGATAAGAAGTCAAAGATGTAAGAGAAATAGAAAGAGGAAACTCAAGATGTTCAAATGAATACAAGCGCTCACAACATATCCTATCAAGTAATGGATGATCTTAGGGAATTTCCCTTTGATCTGCATACCACTAAATCCCATGCATCGTTTGGCTTAGCAGCCATTCCATGTATCAATGAATGGGATAACAAAAACCTCTTGGTAGGAACAATTGAAATCATCAAAGAAGGAGATGAAAAAGAAGAAAAATGGACTTCCACTTATGAGTTTGGAGAAACATCTCAATCACAAAACAATCAAAGCTTGTGGACCCTACATTTCGACAGAGCTAGTTGCAAAACAGGAGTAGGGACGAGGATAATCTTGACATCTCCCAAAGGAAAAGTCCTCCCCTTCACCTTCCAACTAGATTTCTTTTGCACCAACAACATCGTTGAGTATGAAGCCCTGTCCCTAGGAATCATGTTAGCCATGAGAATGGGGGTCAAAAAATCTCTGCCTTCAAAGATTCTTAGTTCATAATCAACCAGGTTGCAGAAAATTATGAGACAATATCAGAATTATTGCAACCTTATAAAGAAACCATCATGAAGTTGGTTCAGTTCTTTGACTTCTTCTCCATCAAAGCCATACACAGAGAAGAAAATCAAGTGGCAAACTCAATGGCCATGTCAACTACATTATTTTTGCCACATGTTCAATTACAAAATTCAGAATACATTGTGTCAGTGCACAGAGAGCTATTATTGGAAAGCAAAGAATTACCAAATATCTTGAATTATGCCATGGGTCAAGAAGAGAGACCAACCCAAGATTATGCCAAGAAAAATGAAGCCATTTTGGAATATCTACATGCTTACGATGGACTTCCAAGAGTACACCACAAAAAAGGATACATGCTCCTCCCTCATCCAGAGGACTATTATGGGAATGAGAAAGAAATCCTTCATATTGAAATGAGCTCAAATTTACCACCTTCCCCTCAGAAGTTTGAGGAAAGACATCCATCCCTAACTGGAGATACAATCGACATCAATGTTGGAACACCCAAAAAACCTAGGATGCTAAAACTAGGAGGAGAGCTAAATGATAAAGAACTGGAGGAGTACACAGAGTTCCTCATCAAATATTCTAATATATTTGCATAGGCATATTCAGACATGCCAGGGTTAGATCCAAAAGTGGTGGTAAACAATTTCGTGACAAAGACAGATGCAAAACCTGTGAAACAAAAACCAAGGCCCATAAAGCCACAAGTAGCTGAAATGGTGAAGGAAGAACTAAAAAAACTACTAAATTTCAGTTTCATCAAACCTATGGATTATTCAAATTGGGTGTCAAACATTGTCCCGGTTCTAAAAAGAATGGAAAATTTCATATATGCCTCAATTTTAGAGACATCAATCAAGCTTTCCCTAAAGACGATTTTCCTTTACCATCCATCGATCAAATTGTTGATTCAACAGTAGGATACAAGGCCCTTTCCCTCATGGATGGATTTTTAGGATACAACTAGATCAAAATCATAGAAGTTGACCAAAACAAAATGACATTCACTACCCCCTAGGGGACTTTTTGCTACATAGTCATGCCATTCGGATTGAAGAACGCAAGAGCCACCTACAAGAGGGCAATGACACATCTTTCATGATTACATCCACAAGATAGTTGAAACATGCATTGATGACCTTTTGGCTAAATCAAAACAAAGATCAAAACATGTGGAGGACCTTCACAAAATATTCAATAGGCTTCGAGAGTATAAAGTAAGGCTGAACCCTGAAAAATGTGTTTTCGGAGTCATGGCAGGAAAATTGTTGGGATTCATCATCTCACAAAGAGGCATAGATGTCGACCCAACTAAGGTCAAATAAATATTAAATGTAACCCCACCAACAAGTGAGAAAGCAGTAAGAGCCTTCTTAGGATAGTTAGGCACAATTAGATGATTCATACTGGACATGACTTTCAAAATTCATCTAATCAATCAGTTATTAAAAAATTAAGTTGGCATTACCTGGACCTTGGACTGTCAAAATGCATTTGAGCAAGTGAAGAAATTCCTGCTAACCCCACCCACACTGATGCCACCAAAACATGACAAGCCCTTCATCTTATACCTTAGAGCAACTGACATCTCCATAGCATGCATGCTAGCTCAAGAAGATGGAGGAAGAGAGAGAGAACCATCTATTTCATAAGTTGAACCTTGTTGGAATATGAGAAGAACTATACTCAAGATGAAAAAGAATGTCTCTCCATAGTCTTTACAACCCAAATATTGTGACACTACATGTTGAATCAAGAGACTAAAGTCATGATATGATCAAAGCAACTGAGAACTTTCTTAAATCAACCCATGCTCTCAAGAAGAGCTGGCCAATTCTTAACTTTGTTGAGTGAATTTGAGCTAACCTACACCAACCAAAAAGTAGTCAAGGGACAAATAATAGCAAATTGGTTAGTAGATAATCCAATTCCCTAAGAGGAGCCTATGAATGAAGATTTCCCTAATGAACAGATTTGTGTTGTAGATCTTGAGAAGTATGTAGCCTCGTATTGGTATAAAGATATTGTGAACTATCTCATGAACAAGACTTACCTGGAAAAACATGACCCCTTTGGTAAAAAAGATGATTACATGTCCTAACTGTAAGATATGTTTTAATAGACAATGTGCTCTATTGAAGGGCCCTAGACAGAATGTTGTTTCAATGTGTTGACAAAGAAGAAGCACAAAAGATATTAGAAGAGTGTCATAGTGGAATTTGTGGAGGACACTTTGAAGGCCATGCCACGGCACAGAAAATACATAGAATGTGATATTTCTAGCCCTATTTACAAGGGGATGCAATTAAGTTTGTAAAGAGGTGTCTGAAATGTCAGGTTTACTCTCATGTTCACCACACACCAATAAGAGATCTACAACCAATCGTTACCTCTTGGCCTTTTTCTACTTGGGGTTAGATCTGGTGGGGAAGATATCTCCCCCTTCAACAAATGGACATCTTTTTATCATTACTACGATAGAATAATACACAAAATGCATGGAGGCAATGTCTCTCACCACGGTATCAAGTGTCGTAATAGCTAAATTCATATTGAATCAAATCATTTGCCAGTTTAGAATTCCCCAAGTGATAGTAACGGATAACACATCATTTAAAAATCTGCAAGTAAGAGAGTTATGCGAGAGATTTCACATCAATCACAACTCCCCTTGAATCTACTATCCTTAGGGGAATGGACAAGAAGAAGATACCAACAAAACTCTGAAAGCAATACTTGTCAAAATTGTGAAAGATTCTAAGAGAGATTGGCATTTACAGTTATACCCAACGCTGTGGGCATACAGAACAAGTGTTAGGACTCCAAATGGAACCACCCCTTACACCCTCACTTTTGGGTCGGAGGTGGTAGTACCATTGGAAGTGGAATTTCCTAGCCTAAGAGTGTCATTACAAGAATTATTAGACAACGAAGAGTATAGTGCAGTAAGGTTGGCTAAATTAGAAATGATGGATGAAACACGCTTGAGAGCTGTTCAAAGACATGATTCTTATCTAGCCAGAATGTAAAAGAAATATAACAAAAAAGGTCATCCCAAGACCCTTTCAAGTGGGAGATCTAGTGCTTAGGATAGATAATCTGATCGATAAAAGAGCGGGTGAAGGACAAAAATTTAGACCCAATTGGATAGGTCCTTACATGGTCAAAGAAGACATTGGAAATGGTGTCTATCTCTTGTGCAAAATGGAGAGAGAGGAATTTGGTGAAACAATCAATGCCTTTCATGTCAAGAAATACTATGTCTAAAAACACCAAAAAAATCAAGAAAACATAAAAATACAAAAAAAATATAAAAAAAAATAAAATGTCAAAAACAATTTGTTTCTTGCATTTCTGCATCATTCTGTTCATCTTGCATTACTGTTAGTGACTTTCTCTTGTATTATTTTCTTTTTAGTAAGGAGTCTAATGTTGCCTAGATATACGTCATTCTTTTAGGACCTAGAGATTCGTCATTTTCACAATGGCCATTATCACCCTTCATTCCCAGTGATTCTAATCAAAGACTAGCTCTTAGCTTTACACTAATCCCAGTCTTATGAATCAAGATTTTAGGTCTAAACAAAGTGAGTATTCAAACCTACAGTGTTCAAAGGAATCTTGCAAGTAGACCTTCCCAATTCTTCCCTAGTATTAGAGAGTCCAACCAGATTACAAAAACTTTAGGTGGCACTTAACCCCTTATCTTTCTTGGCCAAAAATGTCAGGTAGATCAAAACTCTTAAGGAAGCAATCTAATATTCCAGTGAATAAAAAAATGAGTGATCAAAATAAGAGTGTCAAAAAGTGAGAATTGAGAGATCAAAGCATTAAATATCAAAGTTCAAAAAAGCATTCATGTCTTCAAAAGTAAAAAATCCAAAAAAATGAGAAAATCAAGGAAAATACAAAAAAAAAAGTAAAAACCAAAAAAAGAGAGAAAAAAAAAAGAGTGGAAGAGAGAAGATTGTTGAATGTCCGTACTCTTGGATGGAGATCAGTCTAAGCTTGAAGCCTCAAGGGTGACATTCTAACAGAGAAAGAAAGGTACAAAGCACACACACACAATAGCTAAGCAAAACTTAAGAGTCTAGTAGTCTCTAGGATCATCTTCTACCTAGAGACCCTTGGTCTTTCCTATTTATCCTTTACCCCAGATCTACCTTGCTTGCCATCTATGATCTAATTCTAGTGAACACCTATAAAATTTGCCACTTGTCTAAGTTGAAAGCTTGCCAGCTTGTCTTATCTAGATAAGGATCAATGTTTAGCCTTTAGTGAAGCCAAAGTTCAGAAACACTCCATTTTCATTCCCGTTCCTCACTTGAGTTATAAAATCCTATCTCACAGCCTTGAATAGGTCTCTTATATCAGGACAACTCACAATCCCCTGAATCAAAAATCATTATTAAGAGCAGTCACATTGTTTGTCCCACATTATAGTCATGCCAAAAATTAGAAAAAGAGTATCAAAGCAATAAAGTCAAATGTCATATCTCATGACATTCAGTAGAAGTAAATGTTTCATTTTGACATTTCTTGTGTTCCTGCATTATCATATCGTAAACTGCATTTCATATATATACCACAAAAAAATACAAAAATATGTCATTGTTATCATACTTGCATCATTAAAAGAGTTGAAAAGGTCAAACATAATCAAAAGTTCCCAAACCTCCAAACATGAACAAGAGATGAGTACAAATCCAATAAGCAAGAACCATAAAAGGATAAACTTTCATAGATACATCCGAAGTTTACATATACAAAGGTATCAAAGAGCTACGACAAAACACTCTCAAGAGAAGTAGAGGTTCCCCATGCAAGGGGGCATGATTTCAAGAAAGGAAGTCAAGGGTGGTTCCCTCCAACGGAACCCTTAGGACTTCAGCTCCTTTGTCTGCAAATACCACTCATTGCTCCATGAGACCTATGGGAGTGAGGTGCCCTGTTGTGAGCCTATGACTGTGAAGGCCCTGCCATGCTAGCATCACGACGTCCAAAATTAAGGTGAGTCATCTCTCAAAGTACATGATTCTCACCCTTAAGGGTGTCAACCTAGGTCTTCAACTCTATATTCATCTAACATCCATGATAGACAGGAGAAAAAATGTCAGTGTGTTGCCCCGCAGTAGGGGGCACACTAGGATCATCTAAAAGACGGTCACGAGTCATCCTAGTGAAGGGAGAAGCCAATCCAACATTAATTTCACAAACAAAATCCCTCCACTCTCTAATGTTACCTAAAAGAGAAAATCAAGAGAAGAACAAGTTAGTTCCCCATAAAAAGAGAAAGGACAAAAGTACGAAAAGCAAATAGACTAAACTTATGTGGATCACTAGGCTGCCAATCAGGGTCAAATTGTCGCATCACCTCATCCAAATGAGGAGGTCAATGAACATTAGGAGGACCTTCAACGATATTAGGAGCATCATTTGAGTCATCAACATCATCAAAATCGTCATCCTCGGGAAGGACCTTGTCTAACAAATCATCATCATCTGGAACATAGTCCTCGTCAATAGATTCTGAATCCATGGTCACAATGAGAGATCAAAGGAGTTCCTCTCCCTCCTCTCTATCCTCCTCTCAAAGATCTAGTAATGAGCATGTGGACACTAGGGACAAGTCCTTAGGGATGTCCTTGCCAAACTACTGTGAAACATGATCAACTCGATGGGCCTCAACTAGACCATTATGGTCTAAAATCTTGGATACTCCGCGACAGTGCTCCCTAACCTCGCCATCATGGGCCTAGGATCCCTCCATGTCACGATAAGGATCAAAGATCATGTCGTCATCTGTAAGAGTAGCAACAATGGGTAAAGAAGCATCAAAGTGACCAACATGCATCCACCTCACTACTCTTGGTAAGTGTCTATCTGGAAGCAGAATGAGCTTCTGATAGGGCCTCATGTGCTCAAATATCCATGTCATGATCAAAGAGTGGCTAAAAGCTAGAGCCCCTCACCATGAAATACAATAGAAGTCTATATAAACCATGACCAAGATGTCCGATCCCCAAGCATAAACTATGCCCTCTTCAATATCACGAATGATGGGTGCCCAAATCCATCTCAAACGAGCTGAGGCCTTGTCTCCCGACAACCTTGATGCAATCAACCCAATCAAGATCTCCTCAAAAGTGGAATGCAGAGGCGTGGCAGAAGTGAGCTGGACTCCTGTCTGATCCATAGGGTGATTAACCCCCATGAATGCAGCCCAAGAAGCCTTGTCCTCAAAGGACTTGTTAACCAGAAGAACTAAAGGCTGTCCTCTCACAGGAACCTCGAGTATACGATAAACATCATAAAGAGTGATGGTCCACTCTCCAGAGATTTGCGGGAACCTAAATGTGTTTCTATCTACATCCCAGTAGGTCAGAATGTCACAACATATACGAGATACAGGATGAATCACAAGCACATGGAAAACTCTAGCTAGACCTGCCCTCTTCAGAATAGTACGATCCTTAGTACTCACTGAAGAAAACATCCCTGAGAGCCATCCCTTCTCTCGGGAGGCATTCCATCATATACGTATGTCCTGCAAAAGCAAAGGAGAACTTTAGATTAGATCTTGTAAACTCGTAAAAATCCCTAAAAATCATAAAATTACAGAAAAACCTAACACAAAAAAAGCATATAGACCTCAAAATTGAAATAAATAGGTAAATACAATAGCCAAAACATGTTAGATCAGAGTGAAACAAGCATTAAACAAAGTGAAATTTTAGTCAAAATCAGCCCAACAAGCTTGCCCTCGGGCAACCCAAGTGATTTTTCGGATCTCCCCCGAGCGACCCTATTATTTTGTAGGATCTCCCCCAGGCAACCTTGCTATCATACAGGATCTCCCCTGGGTGACCCTCCCTGACAAAAGGGGCGACCCTAGAGAAAGATCCCTCAACCAAAAATTGCTCTAAAAACTTCATTTTTCAGCCGATTTTAGAAAACAAAAAACCAATCTTGCTCTAAACGACGAGACAGATACAATGCAACAGAGAAAATCATCAAAAATAGATAATTTTAAGAGATTTTTCACAAAATTCAAACTAGGGTTTAGAGAAAGGTTTTTCAATGATTGCATACCTAATTCTTTGTGGCTGAAGAAGAGGTGGCCATCTTTGCGATCACCTCGACGATACCTTTCTAACGACTGCTCACACAAATGATTTTGTCACTGTTTGGCTCTGATCTCATAATTTGACTTGATGTGTTTGCCCTTAGCTTAGTTTCATTTATGCATTTTTAGTAGTTATTTGCTTTTATGCATCTCTATTTTGTGTGTTATTTTGTGCTTTCATCCCTACAAGTTCAAACCGACAAAGGCAAACAACTAGTCAAACTCAAATGATTCATGGTAAGTTCATCATTTCATTTCTCTTTATTTATTTTGATATACTTAAATGATGGACTAATACTAGTTATTGCAGGTAAAAATTGTGGGAAAATTGACAACAGGTAAGGCCTAGTTCGGGAACAGTACCTACTTTTCATGTAGACTACCATCCTTGAGGGGGCAAATATGCAAGCACAAAAATCACACACAACCTCCATGAGGACCCCTATGATGATTAAAATCCTCGTCATGTACATGTAAGCATGAAATAATGTCCTTTAAGTAGAAAACCTCTTGATGACATGTCCTCTTTATTGTCTTGTGTTTTTTCTTCTTTGTCGATTTCTCTTTCTCCTTGTTTACGACACTTTTTGACACTTGTTGCGACACTTATCGACTTGCATTTTATGAGCTTTTGACCTTGCTCCTAAGCCTTGTGAGTGTCTTGTAGGTGAGTTTTCACCTTTCCCCTATGTTTTTCATCTTGTGCACCTCCTAGAAGCCTTCTAGAGGTCTCCCTATCCATCTCCCACTTTTGGTTTTCAATTCTGCCCAACCAATCCAAATCTCCCCCTATTATTTCCAGATCTCCCTTGGGAGATCCTGCAGGTGCAAGTGGAGATTTGGATTCTTGCACATGATTGACCTATTTCTAGAGGCAAAACCCCTCCTTTTCTTCTTTTCTTTCATCTCCCAACCTATTTTTCTGCAAAAGACCCTATCTAGCCCAGATCTCCCCTAGGTGACCTAGGGTCGCTAGGGCCAACCCTACTGGCAAAAGGGGTGACCCTACCATTTTTCTAGCAGTAGAAAAACTTGAGTTTCTCACTCATTTTTGCTCTGCTTTCACCCGTTTTATTCCAATTTGCATGATTTTTGATGTCTAATAGAGAGTTAACTATTTCATGCACCCATACATGTATAATTAGCTCTATTTGATCTCAAATTAACTCTTCAATCAATCTCATGCATTCCCTCACCTCCATTTCCTCTTCAGTGATAAGCTATAATTGATTTATCACTCCATAGTTAGCTGAGTTCACTGGGTAATCAACCTTGTTAACTCCCCAATCAATTCCACCTCTCATCCCTTCTTCTAACCTATAAATACCCCTCACCTCTTCATTATTTTCCAAGTTGAGCAAGTTGGAGAATATTCTTCTCATCTTCACAGGTTTTTTCAAACATCTTCACAAGCCCTTGAGCCTCTTTCTTAATTTCTTTCTTTAGTTTTCCAAAGCTTTAAAGCTTTCATTGTTGCATAGCTTCAAAGGTCTTCCACGGAGGCAAATTCATTGTGCACATAGCTCTTGTTAGTTTTTGCTTCCAACTTAGCATTCAAATGCTCTTACAGGATGAAGGTACCTTTTTCTTTATTTGTTCAACCAAGCAACATTACGTTGCTTCATTCTATGTCATTGTGCTCAACCAAAGCTCGTATTAAGCTCATACAAGCTTCATCAAAGATTCTTTTTTCTTCTTTGTGTCATTTTGTCATCAAGAGGATCTCTCGCTGCTACAAAAGGACTCAAGGGTGCCATTAATAAGGATTTCTAAGGGTGGTGGAGTCACACAAATCTTTGTTTCTCTCAGGTTCCTTCATTGTTTTATTTAATTCATAGTAATTAAAAAACCAAATTTGCTCTTGGGAATGGTAAAACATTGCCTTTTCCTTGATAATTAAATCTTGCATATTAGATTAGTTGTTTTCCTATTTCTAGATCTAGATTATTAGAAGAAGCAATTTCCTTTTCTTATATTAGATCACTTCAAAAACTATCGAAAACCCAAAAACATAGATTAAGATTGCATTAGGAAAAATCATATTAGATTGCATACATTTTTTATTTTCATAGATTAAAAAGCACTTTTTATTTCCAAAATACTAAAAAAGCACAAGAAAATGTTTTGCATATCATTTAGCTTGCATGCATAAAAACCCTAGAATAGACAAAAAAAGTCAAACCCTCGATCCCATTACAAGGTAAAAATAAGTTGAAACACAAAGTCAAACCCTAGGGTAACTAAACCCTAGGTCAAAACCCTAAATCTAGTTAAGGTTAGTAATCACACATTTACCTCTATCCTGATTCACGAATGTGCTTAGGAGTGAGAGGAGAGTGGGTGAGGGCTATCTATAACAAGATCGAAGAGATCAATCCACGACCACAACAAGAAATATTTGTTCTACCACAAGGAGACCCATTTGTCCTCTTGTTAGAAGAAACTAGAGAACTCCAAATACAACAAGAACTCCTTCAACTCATGCAAAGACAAGATGATATAAATGAACAAAACTATTTACCCATATAGAAGTGGAATCTAAGAAACCCCAATAGGAGAAGAGAAACTAGTGACCCTTCAGGTGATAGGGTTATCTCAAAAACAACTTCAATCAAAAGAAACATTCAACTTAGCACACAACAACAAAGGTCACAGTACTTGTCGACCCCTCTTTGCAAAGTCCAGCTCTCCAATGATCCAAACCCTCACCGTGTCTCACCTCCTCTTGACTGGCTACTTCCACGTGAGCAAGAGTGACATGGCGGATCGCCTCGTGGCAAGGAGGGCCATGTGCGTGCCAAAATTAGGCAACCGAAGTCATGATTTTGAGTGTACAGGACCACCAAATCAAGAACCATTGGAGTTGAAGGCACTTATCATCATTACCAACTTGATTCCAGAACCGTAGATTGAAATATTTAACTGCAGAGGAATGTGGAGCATAATACATTCTCCCTGTCACCACCAGATATACAAAAAAAGTAGTTTTCACTCTGGTGAACATAACTAACTCAAATATTCATACTGGAGGCTCAAACTTGGAACATAGCATCTTCATACATGTATCTAAATAAATTCCAATCCATAGATAAAGATATTCATTCTACAAGAAATACGGATCAATCTGTTGACTGTTCTATTGCAAGTATGAGGTGAACCAGTGTTGTCATTGATGTCAACATACTCATATTGCATTAACAAGAAGGATTGGATGAGCAGTGTGCTGAGGATATTGAGAAAATTAGCCTCAGTCAAGAATAGTGAAGAACAGTGATGAGAAGAAGGCAAATGTACTGTATAGGATGAGAACCGGAGGATACAGATTAAAGGGTTTGTAGATATGAGTCTTGAGATGCTTCAGTTAAGATTTCAGAGGTCCGCATGAAGATTTGAAGGAGCTGTGGCTGTCGGTGTGGAACCAGTTCTGGTAAGTGTTCAGAGGTGACAAAGGATCACAGAAAGGTCCGGTGAGGTTCAGAATTGTATAATCTTAATCTACGAATTGGAAGGAGTGTTTTTTATGTCCTTGAGATGTGTCATCTTGAGTTGTGTATGATTTGGATATCTAGAAATACCTTTTGCATTGTGACAATGGCGACAGACTGTGTTCTTAAAGTTTCAGATAAGGAAGAGAAAAGATTCCAATAAGTAGAAGAAGTGCGGATGTACCTGGTCATTCAGGAAGGCTTGTGAAGGTCCTTGGATCATGTTGAGGTTGTGTTGTTGATCCGCATTGATGGTAGAGCCCAGAATTGAAGATATTCTTCCAGATAAAGTTCTTGCTCTGACTAAGCTGACCGGATGAGTTGTTCATCCTGGAAATGTTCTTGTGGTGGCCGACCGGATGTGTTATTTGTCTTGCGGATATTCTTATGGTTGATTGCCGACTTAGATGATTGTTCCTAAGTCGATGTCTTGTATAAATAAAGGTTTGTGAGTTCATTTCGAAGTGTGATTTGTGGAGAGGAGAGCGGTGTAGCGAGGATAAGTGCGAAAGGCAGAGCAGGGGTTTTGGGCTTAAATGGAACTAATCTGGACATGGTAGAGATGTCATTCTCCAGTTCAAGACTGTGATTCTTATCACTTTGTAGACAGTGTGTCTCCTTGTAGGTAGTGGGCCTCTTTATGAGCAATGTGCTCGGGCAGTGAGCCCTAATTGGCAAGTGCCATTCTTTTTCTTATTCTTCTAACAGAGAATAATTCTTGGGTTAATCACCCCATGGGTTTTCCCTTAACTAGGTTTTCCACGTCAAAATCTTGGTGTTCAATGTGTTGATGTTTATCTGCTCTTGTATTTGTGCATTATGCTTTCATGGATGATTAATTGATATGCTGTTAACTAACAAAGAAGAATCAAGTGTTTGAAGTAGTAAGGAAGTTTTTATACAACTGATTCACCCCCCCCCTCTTAGTTGTATGCCCTAGATCCAACAATTGGTATCAGAGCCAAGTTCCTCTGAAAGGAGCTTAACCGCTTGAGGAGATCCAGGATGTCATCATACAAGAAGGATAGTCTGAAGTTCAATGGAACCAACTTCACTCTCTGGAAAGGTCACATGAAATGTCACTTGGAGTGTATGTGAAAAGCATACTTGGCCATGGTCTCAAAACCATATGTACCTCCACAGGGTGGTCCGACAACTCTGAATGAAATCACAGATGCTGAAAACAATCTGCGGACCAAGGAAGCTCTTCTAAGTGCATTGAATGACTCAGATCTCTCAAATGTTATTGACCTACCAACTGCATATGAGATCCTAACTAAACTAGAACTTCTGTATGAAGGAGATGAGTTTGTCAAGAGTGCAAGGTTGCAAAGTTTGAAAGGGAAATTTGAAAGATTGAAGATGAGAGATGATGAGAACATCACTACTTTTATGCCACGAGTGAATGAGCTGGTGTGTGGAATTAGAAATGTTTGTGGAACTCTGGATGAAAATGAGATTGTTTGCAAAATTCTCAGATCCCTTCCTACTACCTACAAAATCAAGGTTGCTGCCATTGATGAATTCAGAGCTCACACAACTGTCACAAGAGAACAATTGGCTGGCAAACTAGCTGCATTTGAAATGACCGAGTTTGGAGATGATCCTCCCAAGACTGAATCTGCTTTCAAAGCCAGTGCCTATGTGAAAAGCAAACAGAGATTTGATCCGGGTGAAAACTCTTCAAGGAAGATGTCATGGTATGATCAAGCAAGAAGAGACATGGAAGAAGAAGAAGCAGAAATAGCTCAACTCAAAGCCCTCATTGCAAAGAGACTACCAAGAGGATCCGGTAAGTATGAAGGAAAACTACCCTTTAAGTGCTTCAACTGCAATTAGATTGGTCATTTTGCTTCAAGATGTCCGGAAAGATCTGCAAGGTCTAATACTAATAGAAAAAGGTTTCAAAAGAACTGCTATTATGTTCATGAAGAAGATGACAATGAAGGAGTAACAGATGATGAATTAGAACTAGGAAGCAAATCTAGAAATGAATGGATGTTTATTGCCATCAAGGAAGAAGATTCAATATCCTCTGAATCTATCAATCACAAGGTTGTGGAAAGAGCTTTGGCTGCTCAAGTGGAAGAAAAGGATGATTGGGTTATTGACAGTGGATGTTCTCACCATATGACTGGTGACAAGAATAATTTCTTGGATTTGGAAAGGTATGAAGGAGGAATGGTAAAGTTTGGTGACAATTCTGCTGGCAGAATCAGAGGTAGGGGAACTATTTCCTTTGATGGAAAGAGCAAAATAGGTAATGTACTATATGTTGAAGGATTGAAGAACAATCTTCTTAGTGTTGGTCAGTTAGTGGACAAAGGCTATGATCTATGGTTCAAGAATGGAAAATGCAGAATCTTTACAAGCTCCGGAACTGAAATTGCATCCGGTACTCAAACAAAAGGTAATATCTTTCATCTGGTTGGTTCAAACAAAAGTTGTCTGTTTGTTCAAGTTGATCAGAGTTGGTTATGGCATAGAAGAATGTGTCATGTAAATTTTGATAACATCATCAAGATAAGCAATATTCAGGCTATAAGAGATCTTCCAAAATTGATGAAACCTACAAATAGTTTGTGCAAAGAATGTCAGCTAGGTAAACAGAGCAGAGTCTCTTTCAAAAGCAAAGATCAGTCATCTACCGGATTGTTGGAATTAGTACATATTGATCTTTGTGGTCTGACAAGAATCAAGAGTCTACAAGGTGATAGATATTTCATGTTGCTAATTGATGACCACTCTCGGATGATGTGGGTTACCTTCCTAAAAGAGAAATCAGAAGCCCTTGAGAAGTTCAAAATCTTTAAAGCTATGGTAGAGAATCAAACCGGATTGAAACTGAAGTGTCTAAGGTCTGATAGAGGTGGTGAATTTACATCTGGTGAGTTCATTGACTTTTGTGAGAAGCAGGGTATAAGGAGACAGTTATCTGCTCCTAGGACTCCATAGCAGAATGGAGTAGTTGAGAGAAAGAACCGGACCATCCAGGAAGCTGCCAGGACAATGATGTTGGAAGCTAATGTTCCTCAGATGTTCTGGAAAGAAGCTATCAGCACTGCAGTCTACACTCTCAATCGAGTTCAAATTAGAAACAATACCGGTAAGACCCCCTATGAACTATGGTTTGGCACCACTCCTACTGTGAAATATTTCAGAGTATTTGGTAGCAAGTGTTATATTAAAAGAGATGAAGATCTAGGAAAGTTTGATGCTAGAAGTGATGAAGGAATTTTCTTGGGTTACTCCACTCAAAGCAAAGCATACCGGTGTTACAATAAGAGACTGAGGAAGATGATAGAAAGCACTAATGTGAAAGTTGATGAAGGAATTGAGAAGCCCTCAAGATTTTATGAGTTTGATGAAGATGACCAAGATGGTGTTCAGGTTCAAGAAACTCAATCCTCTCCGGTAAGTCAGAGTCAGCCTGATCTGATAAATCAGGAAGAAGAGATAGGTCTGAATGAACCTGATCAAGAAGCAGCAGTGCAGGTACTCCCAAAATTCCAAGGTATGTAAGACTGAACCACTCTGAAGATCAGATCATAGGTGACAGAAGCAAAGGTGTACAAACTAGAAGGAATGTTGCTCAAAATCAGGATGAATGTTGTCTGATTTCAAAGATTGAACCTAAAACAATAAATGAAGCCTGCAATGATGAAAACTGGACCAAAGCAATGGAAGATGAATTGATGCAAATTGAGAAAAATCATACTTGGGATCTTGTTCCCAGACCTAGAGACAGGAATGTAATTGGAACCAAATGGGTCTTCCGGAACAAACTGAATGAAGCTGGTGAAGTAATCAAAAACAAAGCTAGATTGGTCTGCAAAGGCTACTCTCAAATAGAAGGAATTGATTTTGAAGAGACCTTTGCTCCGGTGGCAAGAATTGAAGCAGTCAAATTATTTCTTGCATTTGTTGCCTTTAAAGACTTCAAGGTATATTAGATGGATGTCAAGTCTGCCTTCCTAAATGGTGATCTAGAAGAAGAAGTTTACATTAAACAACCAGATGGATTTAAATTGTTGGATAATGATGATATGGTCTGCAAGTTGAAGAAAGCACTATATGGATTAAAGCAAGCCCCAAGAGCATGGTATGAAAGGTTGGATAAGCATCTTGTACAGATTGGATTCAACAAAGGTACTGCTGACAGTAACTTATATTTCAAAATTGATCATGAAAACATTTTGATTGTTGAAGTGTTTGTGGATGATATCATTTTTGGAGGAAGAGATAGTATGTGCAAAACTTTTGCAAATCAGATGAAAAGTGAGTTTGAAATGTCTATGCTTGGTGAAATGAATTTCTTCTTGGGTCTGCAAATTACTCAAACAAAGAAAGGGATCTTCATTTCTCAGACCAAATATGTGAAAGAATTGTTGAGGAAATTTGGTATGGAAGATTCAAAGCCAATGAACACTCCCATGGCAACTGGATGCAAGTTGAGCAAAGATGATGACTCCCCAAAGGTAGATCAGACAAAGTATAGATCAATGATTGGTGGATTGCTATATCTGACTCAGACTAGACCAGATATAATGCAGGCTGTTGGTCTTGTAGCAAGATTCCAGGCTGATCCTAAAGAATCTCATGTTATGGCAATCAAAATAATTTTCAGGTACTTGAAAGGAACAGCTGAGTATGGTCTATGGTACCCTAGAGATCCAGATTTCTCTCTTCATGCTTACATAGATGCAGATTGGGCAGGAGATGTGGATGACCGGAAAAGCACCAGTGGTGGAGCATTCTTTTTGGGGAAGAGATTGGTTTCTTGGCTAAGCAAGAAACAAGATGCAATATCTCTGTCTACAACTAAAGCAGAATACATTGTAGTAGCAGGTAGTTGCACTCAAATCTTATGGATGAAGCAGATGCTAAGAGACATTAAAGTTGAATATGAGAAGCCTATCACAATTTTCTGTGATAATTCAAGTGTAATTAATATTTCTAAGAATCCGGTATTGCACTCTAAGACTAAGCACATATCTATCAAGTTTCACTTTCTGAGAGAACAAGTGAACAAGGAAGAAGTCAGGTTGGAGTATGTTCCCTCCAAGGATCAGATTGCAGATATCTTTACTAAACCTCTTCCCAAGGACTCTTTTGAATATCTTCGGGAGAAGTTAGGGGTCATGGCCCCTCCAGTGATGAACTAGGATGCACTAATGTGCATCAGTCCGGTGGATATCACAGTCATATCTTGTGATCCGAATTGATGATGGGGAGCTGCTACTAAGGGGGAGCAGCTGGTATGATTCTAATGTGTTAGAATTGCAAGTATGAGCCCTTTGCCATTGATGTCAAAGGGGGAGAGAAGACATGTGAAAAACAAGTGGCTGATGATCAAAGGGGGAGCAGTAAATGAGGAGAAGACATGTTGCTGATAGGGGGAGCTGTGACAAAAAGGAGAAGTTATTGTCTTGATGGTTTTTCACATCATATGTTGCCATCAATGACAAAGGGGGAGATTGTTGCAAGTATGAGGTGAACCAGTGTTGTCATTGATGTCAACATACTCATATTGCATTAACAAGAAGGATTGGATGAGCAGTGTGCTAAGGATATTGAGAAAATTAGCCTCAGTCAGGAACAGTGAAGAACAATGATGAGAAGAATGCAAATGTACTGTATAGGATGAGAACTGGAGGATGCGGATTAAAGGGTTTGTAGATATGAGTCTTGAGATGCTTTAGTTAAGATTTCAGAGGTCCGCATGAAGATCTGAAGGAGCTGTGGCTGTTGGTGTGGAACTAGTTCCGGTAAGTGCTCAGAGGTGACAGAGGATCACAGAAAGGTCCGGTGAGGTCCGGAATTGTATAATCTTAATCTGTGGATTGGAAGGAGTGTTTGTGATGTCCTTGAGATGTGTCATCTTGAGTTGTGTATGATTTGGATATCCGAAAGTACCTTTTGCATTGTGACAATGGTGACAGACTGTGTTCTTAAAGTTCCAGATAAGGAAGAGAAGAGATTCCAATAAGTAGAAGAAGTGCGGATGTACCTGGTCATTCAGGAAGGCTTGTGAAGGTCCTTGGATCATGTTGAGGTTGTGTTGTTGATCCGCATTGATGGTAGAGCCCGGAATTGAAGATATTCTTCCAGATAAAGTTCTTGCTCTGACTAAGCTAACCAGATGAGTTGTTCATCCTGGAAATGTTCTTGTGGTGGCCAACCAGATGTGTTATTTGTCTTGCGGATACTTTTATGGTTGATTTCCAACTTAGATGATTGTTCCTAAGTCGATGTCTTGTGTAAATAAAGGTTTGTGAGTTCATTTCAAAGTGTGATTTGTGGAGAGGAGAGCGGTGTAGCGAGGATAAGTGCGAAAGGCAGAGCAGGGGTTTTGGGCTTAAATGGAACTGATCCAGACATGGTAGAGATGTCATTCTCTAGTTCAAGACTGTGATTCTTATCACTTTGTAGACAATGTGTCTCCTTGTAGGCAGTGGGCCTCTTTGTGAGCAGTGTGCTCGGGTAGTGAGCCCTAATTGGCAAGTGCCATTCTTTTTCTTATTCTTCTAATAGAGAATAATTCTTGGGTTAATCAGCCCGTGGTTTTTCCCTTAACCGGGTTTTCCATGTCAAAATCTTGGTGTTCAATGTGTTGATGTTTATCTGCTTTTGTATTTGTGCATTATGCTTTCATGGATGATTAATTGATATGCTGTTAACTAACAAAGAAGAATCAAGTGTTTGAAGTAGTAAGGAAGTTTTTATACAACTGATTCACCCCCCCTCTCAGTTGTATGCCCTAGATCCAACATGTTCTTATGTAGACAAAGATACTTTGCAACACACTGCTTCCACAGGAGGACCAAATTTTCTCAATATCCTCAATATTAGGATCTACAACACTTATATAGGTGAATACAAAGTATCTAACGTATTACAATCAAGCATCAAAACAAGAGCACAATTGACACCAATGACAACACTAATATGTTGACATCAATGACAACACCAATTAGGCACATACTTGCAACAATGTCCCCCTTTGTCATTGATGGCAACATATGATGTGAAAAACTATAAAGACCATCAAGACAAGATTCCCCCCTTTCTCTTTACACATCTGCACTCTTTCTTCTCTAATTTTTTCACATGATTTTTCTCCCCCTTTGACATCAATGGAAAAGGGCACATACTTGCACGCTACTTCTCTGATCCAACTAAACTTTCTCTATTATCAACACTTTCTTTATCAGGAACATCTAACTACTCCCCCTAAGAGGTAGCCCTCAAAACATCAATCTAGATCAAAGGATGAGACTTTGAGCACCACTGGACTGATGCATTCCTATGCATCTTAGTTCAGAGTAGGAGGGGTAATGAACCCTAACTTTTCTCTGAGATACTAAAAAGTATCCTTAGGCATAAGCTTAGTGAAAATATCTGCAATCTAATCCTTTTGTGGACACAAATTCCTTCTTTACTTCATTCCCTATCACCTTTTCTCTCAGAAAGTGATACCTTAAAGATATATGCTTTGTTTTTTAGTGCAACACTGGATTCTTTGAAATGTTTATAGCACTTGTATTTGTTGGCAAGAGACACTGCGTGGCTTCATGAGTGTTGTCATTGATGGCAACAAAGTTCATCCCACACATCTGCAAGACATGGTGTGTCTATACTAGAAGTCAGATTGTAGAGTAACTTGGTCTAGTGACCAAGAACAGAGCATGCAGCAAGGTCCGACAATCAGGTTGGGATCTATCAGAGGAAGTATCTATGTAAAGTGTGGACTTGGGGAAGTCAAGAGGAGTACCTTGACTGATAGATTTTAGGGATTGAGCCTCCGGTGATGAAAGAGTGAAGAGATATGAGCACCTAAGTATTGGGTTCCTGTTTGGCAGAGTAGACAGAGGAAGAACTGACTAGCAAAGCATCAGACCTTAATCTAGATGAGATATTGATGGTGATCAAGGTTCTTATGGTATAATTCATGATTGGATGACTTCTATAACTATCTCTTTGATACACATCACTTGGTAAGCAAGGATTCTGCCAACAGACCAGAGTTTGGAAAAACATTGACTATTCCAGATGCTGACTAGAAAGATGATGATATCCTTGGTGTGGATATATATACCAGATGGATTTCGATGAGAAGGTGTGTGAAGTGAGTTGTATAGTGCGAAGAAAAGCAAAGAATAGTGTGGAAATAGAGATAGAGGTCCAGTATGTGACAGAACAGCTGCACTAAGGCAGAGGAAGAATGAAGTGCAGTAGATCAGTATATTGAGCCTGACCGGAACTGAACCTAAGCACATGTGGACGCTTCTCATCAGTTCAAGTATCTAGTTTCCTTCTTTAAACTATTGTAGGTAGTGAGCCTCTTGTGAGCAGTGTGCTCGAGCAGTGAGGAGCCCTAATTGGCAAGTGCCATTTGTACTACCTTATTCTTTTAACAGAGAATACAATCTTGGGTTAATCACCCCGTGGTTTTTTCCCTTAACAGGGTTTTCCATGTCAAAATATTGTGTCATGTGTATTAAGCTTGTTTCTTCTTTCATGGTTGTGGATGCTTATTTGTTTTGATACTACACTAGTTGTTAAAGAAGAACATAAAGTTAAATTAATTAAGATAACTGATTCACCCCCTCTCCCAGTTATCAACAATTGGTATCAGAGCTAAGTTCCTCTAAATAGAGCCTAACAACTTGAGGAAGATCTGGGAATCTCAAATGGATATGTATGGTATGAGGGAACAACTTCAGTCTACTCTAGATGATCTTGATCAATCTCACTCTAAAGTTAATGAGCTGAGGGAAAGACTAAAACAAGCTGATGATTTCATAAATGAACTCAAAGATAAACTAAGTATCTCAATAAAGAAAAGAAAGGAACTTCTTCAACAATTAGCAAGTCAGAATGAAGTCAATGATACTAATGAAGATTTGAATGAGAAAACCAAGTTATGTGAGAAGTTATCAAAAGAGGTCATTATGGTAAGACATGAAATGGAATCAGGAGTTACGAAATTCACCCAAGAAATTGAAGATAAAAGAAAAAGTGAAGATAATCTAAAATAATCTCTCAAGGAGAAGTCAGAAGACTGCCACAAAATGGATAGAATAATTAGGCACCTGGAATCTGATCTTGAAGAAGCCAGAGACAATGAAGAACAACTTGAGAATTAGATAGGCACTCTTAAAAGGGATCTTCAAATAGCAAATGAATACAAAGAGAAATTCAAGATAAGCTCAGCTCAACTTGAAGTTCTTCTTGAAAGACAAAAGAGGGTAGATGACAAACAAGGCTTGGGGTATGAGAAAGGGGAAAGCTCCAGATCTGGTCAAAAAAATTCTGGATCAGGTAATCCAATGAATAGGGGTAGAAGACCTCCGGTAAGGCAACCAAATGCTCAAAGATATCCATCCTTCAATGGATACTGCCACAATTGCAATAACTTTGGTCATAAAGCAAATCAGTGCAGAAGAAGAATGAATCAAACTAATTCATCCTTCTTCGGACAGTGTTTTAATTGTAAAAGGTATGGTCACAAATCTCATGAGTGTAGAAATATGCAAATGAACAATTCATTCAATGGTAGATGCTTTGCATGCAATAGAATGAGACATATGGCTAATCAATGTAGATCAAAAGGATATCAGTCAAATATGCAAAGAAATGTTGTTTGTTACAATTGCAATAGATCTGGTCATATTGCTAAATTCTATAGAAGCAAGAATCAGGACAAAAAGGGACTGTGCATCATAATCAAAACCAAGACAAAGGAAAGGGGAAAGTGAATGCAGATGAAATTCAAAGGGAGATGAACAAGATTTGGGTGAAGAGGAGTACAGAAAATGTTGAGGATGGATCTACACTAGAATCTGGTGTTGATATTCCTTTTGGAAACTAAATAGATGAGTTCTGGCTCAGGGGGAGTCACAAAAGAAAACAAGTTCCCCCAGCCAGTCAATTAGTGCCTGAAATTGGCACATGGAAAGTTACGGATTAAAGGGTTCTTAGATAAACATCTAAATAAGCCTTGGTAATGGTATGGAAGATCCGCAAGAAGTTTAGAAGAGGTTAATCTTCCTAGATTAATCTGGTTTAACAGTCATTCAGTAAGAACAGGATTCTCATAGTTAGATCCGGTATGATTCAAATTTGAGGTAGCTTGATCTATGGATAAGAGGAATGATTGGGGAAAGGTAGATAAATAGCTAATAGTGCATACCAGTGATCTGGAAAGATCTCTCTCAGAACAAGGAAAACAAGGCAACTAGAATAAATTAGGTTGTGCATTTATTGCAAAATGGAATTAGGGTTTATGCAGAAATAAAAGGGTTCTTTAGTTCATCATTTGCACATTTGCATTCAAAAAGAAGATAGAAGGAGCTCTACAACAAGTTATCTCAAACCTTTCAAGATCAACCGCAGAAGTTGATTCATCCAAGAAACTCAATCCAGCTCATACCGTGAACCCTAGAAGCGTAAGAGAAACATCCCTACAAATCCCTAGAAGTTGATCCCCTAGGCACCTTTTCAAGCATTCTGCATGGGGTTTTGCATGTAGAAGATATTAGGGCATATATTCATGCAAACATTGAGGAATTTGGGGAATCCAAGCCAATGGATATCTATCACAATCAGTTAATAGATGATGCTTTTGAACTCAAACCGCAGTACAAGGCTATCCGGGACAAGCATTTTGGGTATTGCATCCATTTCCCCTATTTTGCAGAAGATGAATGGGTCCGGTATGTTCTAATTAGAATGCACGACAACTCTATGTGTTAATGAGGCCATTCAAGATAACCAAGGATGCCATTAGGGCAGTTACCAGATTGCACTCATCCGGTGGGTTACCTGCTCTCAAATCTGTCAAGAATCAGATAGTGAGTGAGGCAGTCGGATCAAAATTTGACAAGAGAGCAATGACTATAGAAGATATCACTTATCCAGATATCAAGTTTGCATCTATGATAATTGGCTATAAGATATATCACTCTAGTAGGGAGAATTCAGTATCTGAAACTGCTATGTATACTGCTTATGAAATGCTAAGGAAAAATGCTGACTATGATCTCTATGAACTTCTTCTGAGCCAACTGTTAGAAAACTTAAAAAGGATGAAGAAGCACAAGAAAAACTCATTCAAATATGGTGGTCTAATATTGTGTCTATTCTTTAACTTTATGAATGAGCTACCTGGATCCAGTGGTTGGATATGGTAGAATGATAGACCAATAGCCATACAAATAAGAGATTATATGCATGGGCTTGGTGATTCCAAGGCACAAAATATAGCACTCTGGGGCTACTTCAAGAATTTTCAAAATATAATGCAAACCAGAGAAAGAATTCCTCAATCATTGGTTGAGAAGGATAAAGAGATAGTGTGTTTCATGGTAGACATTGATCAATGCCTAATGGAGCCAGTGGAGCCAAGGACAGTCTGGATCATGCCAATGGGGTATGAAGTAGATGAGAAATTTTTAAAACTACATGTTCAACACATGCTGAGTTAGCCCAAGGATCCTAAGGCAGAAAGGTTTGGAACCTACCAAGAGCTAAGTGTAAAAGTTCATATTGAACTAAGGCAGCCTGAGATCAAGAAAAAAGTAAGGAGGGAAGTAGAAGAATTTGCCAAGAGGCATGGAATTTCAAAGGAGGCACTTGATGCAAACAGAGAGAAGATGGAAAGGGAAGAGAAAGAATGGCAAGAAACTGAAAAAGAAAGTGCTCCGGTGCAAGCCCCCTCCCAGACCAAATCCTCTAAGAGCTCTACACCTGCCACCTCTAAGAGCCAAAAGGCATCAAAACCAGAAGTCAGGACATCCAAAAAGGGAGAGAAGAGAACTAAGACAAAGGCCACCAGGTCTTACATCAGTCAGAAGGATGATGAAGAAATTGAAACTGATGAGGAAGTCAAGAAAATGAAGAAGAAGAAGAAAACAACTGGTGAACCCTCTACCAGTCAAGGCAAACAAAAGAAGGCAGAGAAATTTGTTGAAAAGCCTACTCTCTGCATTGATGATATCATCAAATCAGTCACTATGGATGGGAACCTAAAACCAATGATTGAGTTCTATGATGAGTATAATGAAGCTGACCAGAAGATGTTGCAAGAAGCTATAGTCAGGTACCTGAATATCTATAATAAGGCATTTATTGAAATCATATCTCTAATTCCCAAAAGCCTAGAGAAGGAACTAGAAATAAGGAAGAACAATGCCAAGTTAAAGGACCTTGAGATCTGAGAATAGATAGCTATTCAGCTCTATCCTTCAATCACTCCAAAGAAAATGAGCATGATCTTTAAAGATTGCAAGTATGAGTTCCAGAGTAAAGCTAGAATTAATAAGCTTATGCTCAGAGAGACTGATCAGGTGGCAAAAGAGACTGAAGACATCCTCTGAAATACCTATACAAGATTCAATATTCTTGTTATAGAGGACATAGATGATGAACCTACTAAGAAAAATGCAGAAGATCCAAAGGAGACAAGAGAGGAGAGATTTAAGGACTTGGATTCCTTTGCTCCGGAAGAGGAAGTCCTTGAAGAAGTTAATATCTCTCATCCGGATTCCCCAGCAGACTCCGGACCTAATGGAGAAGAAAGAATAAAGGAGAAAATAAACCAAGAAGAACAGGTAAAGGGAAGAGAAGGAGATCAAATAGAGAAGACTCCAGGAGACAGTTCTGAGGTTGAAGAAGGGAAGAAAACTCTATCTCTAGCAAGAGACACTACAGAAGTAGTCAAAGACTTTCTGACAAAACAATTGACAAAATTAGATGAACCAGAGTTACTTCAAGGACCATTCAACTTTGATTCCTTCTCCCTGATTCAAACAATGAAGATAGCTTCCTTTGCCCAAGCAAAGGCAAAAGAAAAACTTTTGAAGTCTCACATGGAAGACTGTGAGCAAATAGAAATTGCATCTAGTATATTGAAAAAATCATGCCATCCTTCCAAAAGGATCTTTCGGCCTCCTCATCTGGTAACCTAAAATCACTTGTCAATTATGTCAGTACACATTTTGATTCACTGGAGAAATTAGCAAAGGAGAAAGTCCGGAAAGAGTTTTTGGATAAAAGATTCTCTGAAGTACAAGGGTACATAGCAAATGATAGGAGAAATCTAAACATTGGAATAAAGAGCCTAGAAAATGCTCTTAAAGACAGTGGAGATCTATACAAATTTTGTCTATCTTGGTCCACTGTGACAGCAGATATTACCAAGAAGATGGAAGATCAAGAGAATAAACTATCAAGCCTATCTCAAAGTTTTGATGCTCTCTCCTCTTCCATAATGAATCAAGAGTGCCAAACTCTTGTAGCTATAAATGAAATAAAGAAGCTTGAGAAGGAGAAGAAAAATAGGATAAGCAGGCTAAGTGGACTAAGAGGGATTATTATCTCTAAGTTAGAGGTCATGCATGAGGCCCTAATTGATGCTCAGACCATAGCCTGGACCAATGATCCGACATATCTAAAGAAGGCAGAAGCTTTTGCATTCCTATTGAGTGGTCACATCTTAATTTTTGACAGGATGAAGTAGAGTTGGGCAGCAGAACATGTCCAGTTGAAGACAACTTTTGCAGATATACTACAGTATATGTAAGTATAAACATGTACATATACTTATGCGGCTAAGTATAGTTGGATTTTTGGGAGTTTTGGTGTGTGGATTCTACCCTTTACCATTAATGTCAAAGGGGGAGTAAGTAGCAGTGAAAAATGTGGAAACTAGCTAAGGGGGAGCTCCAGTAAAATGTACATTAGAACAGAGCATCAGCCAAGGGGGAGTGTAGTGTGACAGTCATTTTTCACTAAGTGTTGCCATCAATGCCAAAGGGGGAGATTGTTGGCAAGAGACACTGTGTGGCTTCATGAGTGTTGTCATTGATGGCAACAAAGTTCATCCCACACATCCGCAGGACATGGTGTGTCTATACCAGAAGTTAGATTATAGAGTAACTTGGTCTGGTGACCAAGAACAGAGCATGCAACAAGGTCCGACAATCAAGTCCGAATCTATCAGAGGAAGTATCTATGTAAAGTACGGACTTGGGGAAGTCAAGAGGAGTACCTTAACTGATAGATTTCAGGGATTGAGCCTCCGATGATGAAAGAGTGAAGAGATATGAGCACCTAAGTATTGGGTTCCTGTTTGGTAGAGTAGACAGAGGAAGAACTAACCGGCAGAGCTTCAGACCTTAATCCGAATGAGATATTGATGGTGATCAAGGTTCTTATGGTATAATTCATGATTGGATGACATGATTGATGACTTCTATAACTATCTCTTTGATACGCATCACTTGGTAAGCAAGGATTCTGCCGACAGACCAGAGTTTGGAAAAACATTGACTATTCTAGATGCCAACTAGAAAGATAATGAAATCCTTGGTGCGGATATATATACCAGATAGATTTTGATGAGAAGTTGTGTGAAGTGAGTTGTATAGTGCGAAGAAAAGAAAAGAACAGTGTCAAAATAGAGATAGAGGTCTGGTATGTGACAGAACAGCTGCACTAAGGTAGAGAAAGAATGAAGTGCAGTAGATTAGTATATTGAGCCTAACCGGAACTAAACCTAAGCACATGTGGATGCTTCTCATCAGTTCAAGTATCTAGTTTCCTTCTTTAAACTATTGTAGGCAGTGAGCCTCTTGTGAGTAGTGTGCTCAGGCAGTGAGCCCTAATTGGCAAGTGCCATTTGTACTACCTTATTCTTTTAACAAAGAATACAATCTTGGGTTAATCACCCCGTGGTTTTTTCCCTTAACAGGGTTTTCCATGTCAAAATATTGTGTCATGTGTATTGATCTTGTTTTTGCTTTCATGGTTATGGATGCTTACTTGTTTTGATACTGCACTAGTTGTTAAAGAAGAATAGAAAGTTAAATTAATTAAGATAACTAATTCACCCCCCTCTCAGTTATCAATAGTATTATCACAAAAGATTGCATCTGGATCTTCATACACAACTCTTATGTCCTTCAAAGTCTGCCTCATCCATAACACTTGAGTACAACAACATGCTATTGCAATATACTCTGCTTCTGTAGTTGACAAAGAGATTGAATCTTGCTTCTTGCTCAGCCATGAAACCAATCTATTACCCAAGAAGAAAGTGCCTCCACTTGTACTTTTTTGTCATCAACATCTCCGGCCCAATCTGCATCTATATAAGCACTGAGAGTGAAATCATTATCCTTTGGATACCATAAGCCATGATCTTGTGTGCCTATTAAATACCTCAAGATTCTCTTAACTACCATCACATTTGAGTCTCTTGGATTTGCTTGAAATCTTGCAACAAGACAAGATGCATGCATTATATCAGGGCTAGTTTAAGTTAGATAAAGCAATCCTCCAATCATGGATTTGTACCTTTTCTGATCAGTCTTGGGTGATTCTTTAGTTTTTCTCAACTTGCAGCCAATTACCATGGGAGTACTTACTGATTTAGAGTCTTCCATCCCAAACTTCTTCGACAACTCTTTCACATACTTAGACTAAGATATGAAGATTCCTTTATCTAATTGATTAATTTGCAAACTCAAAAAAAATTCATTTCATCAAACATAGACATCTCAAACTCATTTTGCATTTCACCTACAAACTTCATGCACATACCTTCATTACCTCCAAAGATAATTTCATCAACAAAAACTACAACAATCAGGATCTGATTATCATTGATTTTGAAATATAAATTGTTATCTGCAATGCCTTTACTAAACCCTAATTGCAACAATTACTTGTCTAGCCTTGCATACCAGGCTCTGGGGGCTTGCTTCAGTCCATACAAGGCTTTCTTTAATATGCACACCATATCACCTTGTTTTGATAATTGACATCCTTTCGGTTGCTCAATGTAGACCTCTTCTTCCAACTTACAATTCAAGAATGCAGACTTAACATCTATCTAATACACTTTGAAGTTTTTGAAGGATGCAAAGGCTAAAAACATTCTAATTGCTTCAATTCTTTCCACAGGAGCATAGGTCTCCTCAAAATCTATTCCTTCAACCTAAGAGTATCCTTTGCATACCAATCTTGCTTTGTTCCTTACTGCATCTCCATTCTCATTCATCTTATTTTTGAAAACCCATTTGGTGCCAATCACATTCTTATCAACAAGTCTAGGAACCAGTTCCCAAGTTTGATTATTTTCTATCTGCATCAGCTCCTCTTCCATAGCTTTCTACCTAATTTTCATCATTGGAAGCTTCATTCATAGTTTTAGGTTCAACTTTTGAAAGCAAATAGTAATTCACTTCTTCTTCGGTAGCTCGTTTCCTTGTCAATACTCATTTTCTTTTGTCCCCTATAATCTGATCTTTAGAATGATTAATTCTTACATACCTGGGAGTCTTAGCAGCACTTTTTCGAGCCTTTTCTTTGTCTTGACTATTTTCTTGTTCAACTTTTTCCTTATTTGTTATAGCAGTAGGTTCATCTGATTCATAGACAATCAAATCTGATATTCTTTCCTTGTCTTCATCAACCTTCATATTAGCACTCTCAATGATCTTCTTCAATCTCTTATTGTAGCACTAGTAGGCCTTACTCTTGGTAGAGTATCCAAGGAAGATTCCTTCATCTAGCATCAAACTTGCCTAGATCTTCTTCTCTTCTGATATAACATTTCCTACCAAAAAACTTTGAAATATCTCATTGTAGGAGCTCTTCCATACCACAATTCATAAGGAGTTTTAGTATTGTTAGCTTTAACTTGAACTCTATTTAGGATGAACACAGCAGTATGTATGGCTTCTCTCCAGTACACTTTCAGTAGGTCAGCTTCCTTCAACATAGTCCTAGTAGCCTCTTGAACTGTCTTGTTTTTCCTTTTAACAACTCCATTCTATTGAGGATTTCTATGTGTAGACAATTGTCTCTTTATCCCTTGTTCTTCACAAAAATATTAAATTCATTTGATGTGAACTCACCTCCTCTATCATACCTCAAGCATTTGATCCTCAAGTCTAACTCATTCTCAACCATTGCCTTGAAGGCTTTGAAATTGTCTAAGGCTTCTGATTTATCTTTTAGAAAAGTGACCCAAATCATCCTGGAGTAATCATCAATAAGCAACATAAAATACCTATCTCCTTGCAGACTTCTTGTTCGTGTGGGACCACACAGATCTGTATGAACTAGCTCTAGCAATCTTGCAGAGAATTGTGCTTTTCTTTTGAAACTTGTTCTTGTTTGTTTCCCAAATTGACATTCTTTGCAAATGGTGTTAGCAAGCTTCACAAGCTTAGGCAGATCTCTTACATCCTGAACATAACTTATCTTTACCAAGTTGTCAAAATTGATATGACACATCCTTCTATGCCACAACCAACTCTCATCAGTCTCAACTAATAAACAATAATTATTAGTTCCTTTTGTAGACACCCAAAATTGTCCCAATATTTCCATGTCCTGCAACACCTAGTCAAATACATTATCTTAGACATCATGTAACATTTTGTCCTAAACCCACTCCTATCCTTATTCCATTAGCCAATTAATTAAATAAATCTTATTTATTTAATTAAATCCCTTCATAATCCCACTTTCCAATTAATTAAATAAATTGTATTTATTTAATTAATTTCTCTTATCATTTGTCTTTATCTTTCATCACAAGCTGACATGTGTGCATCTTTTATTTGAAACATGTGTGGTAGTACTTTTTGTGTACACATTCACATATGTAGTACTTTTTTATGTACACAATCACACATGAGCCTTATGTTCCCTCCACTTGTCATCTACACATTCACCTATGATTATTAATTCATCTCAACTATTCACATAGCCACCAAATCCCTACCATTGATTGATTTTGGTTGAAGTCTATATAAACATCCTCTCATTCCATTCTAGAGGGATCCATCATTTTCATATAGTGTCTACATTATCCTCCTGAGCATATTGAGCATTTTAGCATCCATCAAGCATATTATCACTACCATCCATCCATCATGGCAGCTTTGATCTTCATAATTGTTCATTGTTGAGAAGTAATCCACATCACAAACAAGGAATCATACAATCTAGGTGATCTTGTTCTTGAATTGCATGTTTTTGGTTTCACTTAGATTCAATTCTTTGATGGTGGTAGGATTAGGTTGTCATTTACATGCTTGATCATATTAACCTAATTTTTACCTATCCCATTTTAGCATGCCCAATGGGACCCACGTCCTTGATTAACTTTGTTGTTTGAAGTTGTTTTTGTGAAGTTTAGATTTTTTGGAGCACTTATAGCAATTTACAATCGCATTTGATCAAAAACTAGTCACCTTCAGCATCTTTGTGTCACATCTGAGTAGAAACTAGCTGCTTTCAGCTTTTCTGTGTCACTTTTGAGCCAATAGTGGTCACATCTGGCAGAATTTGACTCACTTTTAAGCTGAAACCGGTCGCTTTTGGCTATTTCGGTCACTTTCTACAAATTGGGGTTTTCTGCTAACATCTGGTTTTTCCTAAATTTTTATTGATCAATTAATGGTTTTATCTCTATTTTGTAGGATCCTCATCATCCTTTCATCATTTGCCAATCAATTTGATTAGGGTTTTCATTTTAATTGAGCTAACACCCTTGATTTTCCAAGATCTCATCAATTTGCCATTCTAGGGTTTCCAATTGATCAATCTATGGTTGCAAGGTGTTTATCTGATCATATTTCATCCACTAGATTTGTCAGTCTAGGGTTTGCAATCTTTATTAGCCATTTTTTTCATAACCCTAACCCTAGTTTTGTAGAAACATGGATTTTGTATGCATCTGGCAAATTCATGTCAATTATGAGCAGTAACAGTTCGCATCTGGGTTTTTTGCATCACTTATGAGCAATAACAATTCTCTTTTGACATAATTTTGATTGCTTTTGAGCAACAGTTGATCACCTCTAGTAACTATGTGTCGCTTTCAGTTCTGTCATTCACAGTTGGGTTTTCTTGGTTACTAATCAACTATTTGTGCAGCATCTTATCGATTGTCCAAGAAAAGGAGGTTGTGAAACTACAAACATATCTATTGCAGCTTCGATCGGTCCAAGACATTTCATTTTATCACTAATCTAGGAACATTTGGGCTTGGTGCTTAAAAAGAATCATTGTTTGTTCCGTGCTTGTTTTATCTTTTTTGATTGCTTGTTGTGCATGTATGTAACCCAAATTTAATAGAAAAAGTATCATCTCCCCTTGCCTATCAAATGGATCTTGGGTGCATGAGAACTTTTTATTATCTTTAGAGGGCCTGCCTTCCTGGTGTGAGAAGGGGTACGACCCAAGCAGTAATGGGCTAAAGCCAAGCTCTTCCAAGCTACTATATAAGAAAAGTGTTTGTGTCGAAAGCCACAAACAATGGGTGCTGTTGTGTTACACCGACGAATGTTTACCCCAAAACCCCTTAGAGCATAACCTCTTTGGGCTAGGAAGCCTCCATTAACAGAGAGAATCACCGCATGTGTAGCCACCCAAACAGATGCCCTTACTAGCAACCTTGTGTAGTAGCCAAAATCCCTCTATTTGTTTACGCAAAAGGTAGAGCCTTTGAAGCTGCCCTGATTCTCGTGGTTCTTAGTAGAGATAGCAGGAACAATCCTAAGGTTTGTGAAACTTGGGAAACCTGGAACTTGGTATGCGTGAGAAGTGAGTGTCGTGGAGGGGAGCCAGTGCTACCAAGATCCTAAAGCTATCTGCTTTGAATAGGCACGGCAAGGGGACTCGACAAATATAGTCCTTTCCTAGCATAGGTTATACAAGCTTATGATTGTAGTGAGTGTGAGTGACTGAAATCACTGTTTTCTTGTCAAAAACTTGTCAAAACACACCCTCTATCAGACACAAATCACTTTTGAACCATAACTACTTGCTTTTAGCAAAACTAGATCGCTTTTAAACAATAGCTCCTCACTTCTAGCAAAAACATCACTTTTAAACAGTAGTAGCTCACTTTTGAACTAAAACTGACTGCCTCTAGTAAACCTAGTCACTTTTGGTCAACACTGTAGTCTGTCACCTACAACTATCTAGATCACTTATGAGTTATTACCCATCACTTTTGGCCCTTTTTTAGTCACTTTTGAGCTATTACCTGTTGCTTCTAGGCAAACATTAGCAATCCATATCAACCTGGCCCAATCAGTTGCACTTTTAGATTTCTTAGCTCTATCACCAGCTTTCAAACAGTCTTGTGATCATCTACAGTCACCTGAGCATCATCTCCTATCTTGAGCATGCCAAACCATTAGATTTTTTGAGCTTTTCATCCTCTTGAGACCCTCAGCCAGCAACCAATCATCAAAACAATCAACCCAACAATAGCAAACATCATCCCTTTGGCTTTACTTAGCCCTAGCAACATCAACAAACAGCATCAGCAACTAGCTTTTCCCTTGAGTTTGTGAGCTATTCTCTAGGGAGTTTATCCAACAATTCAACCAACAAAGCAACCCAACAACAAATAACCAACAATCAAAAGCAACCAACCAACAACCCATTAGCAAACCAAGCTACTAGCAAACTAGCAAAACAAACCATCAATAAACAATCAAATCAGAAAACTAGCAACTTTTGGGTCTCAACCTTTGACATACTAGTCCAATCCAAATCATCAACCATCGTGCCTCAAACTAGGAGCCAATATAGAGCTGAAATGGAAGCAAAATTGTGAGCTAAAATGGAAGCCAAAATGCAACAATCTCGATCAACTCCCCTCAAAGATGCAACTCAATTCACAACTGGTATGCCTTCTTACATGTTTGTACCCGAAGGATACACCTTTGGACCATCCTCTTCACAACAAGTGCAACCTCAACCATTTACAGAGACCTATGAAGAGCAATCCCAAGATGATTTATCTGAATTTTGAGACACACACGTATGGGACCAAATTGAGAATCTTATTTTATCTGATCCAGATTGTCATTTCCTGCAATTAGCCCATATGGGAGCCAAATTACCAAGTGACTTTGACATATCCGCTATTCGTAAACAAGATCCAAATATTCCCACTATTGTTGCAAGGGGACCATCCACTATAGTCACACCATTCCATGACATGTCCATGCAATCTCATCCACCTTCCAATCCATCTCCCTCTTTGCCTATTGCTACACCAGCAAACCCACCACGCTCAGAGTACACTCTAGAACCTTTGATAACTCCAACCGAGGTACTTTTGTCCCTTTCACAAAATACGAGCTTTCCACCTTTCCATGTTTCACAACATACCCCCGCTCCTACCATGACCATATCCATGCCTCAAGTAACACAAACTCCTCAAGTATCACAAGCTGTCCATGTTTCACAAGTACAAACTCTACAAGTTTCACAAGCTATCCCAACACCATAAACTCCACAAGTTTAACGAGATATCCAAAAACCACAAGCCATTCCAATATCACAAGTCTCGCATCCATCACAAGTTTCTACTCCTATTGCATCACATGTGGAAACCACACCCCAAACTTATGTTTCTACCACTTCTAATATGGTCTCCATGATTTCCACGAATCCATCCAACACACCATATAATCCCAATGTTAGTCTCATTGACATGAGTGCCACTTCTAATATGGTCTCCATGATTTCCACGAATCCATCCAACACACCATATAATCCCAATGTTAGTCTCATTGACATGAGTGACCAACCTATTGTATCACAAGCCAATCCTAGCACTGTTGTCTCTTATGTTGATCAACTTACATCACTCACTCCACCTCCATATAATCCTTCACAAAACATCAATCAGTCTTATGCAACCCAAGGATTACCCATTGTCACCCTACATATGACATCTACCAATCCATCTCAAGCTACTCATGTCGTCCAAAACATAAACCCAAATGTCCACCCTTCTTCATCCACTAATCCTTCCATTGCTTACCATAATGCAAATCCAACTTTCAATCCACAACCATTGACCAACATCAATCCATCCTCTAGTTCCCATGTGATACAAAATATTGGAGTCAATACATCACAATATACCCAACCACCACTTGTGTCTCAAGGAAAGCAATCCTCAAATACATGTGTCGCATACCAATCCTTCAACATATAATGTGAGCACATAACCTCAACAAACGGTCATACCCTCATACATTTCACAACAGCTACAATATACACCATATTACACTCAACCTCCAAACCATCAACCCCCTTTGCAACAACAACTATCTCAAGTGGATGTTGAACAAATGGTTAACAAGGTAGTAGGACCAAAAAAGAAGACATTTTCCTTGGGAGACATATGCCCTTATCCATTTGACAAGTCACTTCACGACACCTTTTCCACCACACTTTGAAATCCCACAATTTGACAAATACAAAGGGAAAGGTAATCTAGATGACCATCTTATAAAATTCTATGTTGCATGTCTCGATATTTCTTGGGATGACACATATGTCTTGAGACTATTCCCTCGAAGCTTAGTGGAACAAGCTCTTGAATGGTTCTCTCACTTACCTCCGGGAATCAAGACTTTTGAGGAAATAGCACACAAATTTTGATCCCATTTCTCTTTCATCATTAAACATGAGGTGAATATGAATGATCTTGTCAATAACAAACAACACAATGGTGAAGCTGTCTCCTCATTTACCCAACGATGGTGTAACATGGATAGCAAATTATCATGGAAAATACCCAAGAAACAACAACTTGACATCTTTGTCCAAAATCTTCATCCTGAGCTTTCATTCCAATTGCAATTGTAAAGTGCTAGCACATTTGATGAACTCATCTCTAAAGGAACCACTATTAAATGAGCTTTAATTGCTAAGGGCACCATCAAGATTTTCAGAGACAACAAGGACAATCCTCAATATTCCAATGACAAATCCTGCTTTTGGAACAAGAACAAGAATGTCATTACTGATGGCATTGTGGATGCAAAGAACATACAAATAGTGAAAGCTCCCATTAACATTCAAGATGCATCTACAGCTAATCAACCTTTTCAATGAAATTAACCAAGAGAAAATCCAACACCTCGATGACAATTTACTCCTTTAGGGGAACCCATGGAGGTAATCTTTCGTAAACTTCTCCAAGTGGGAGATATCACATTATCTGAAGCTCCACCCAACGAAGAACCTATCTTCAAAGCACCTTGGTACAAAGAGAATGAATATTGTCAATACCATAGAGTCAAAGGACATAAAACAAATGGTTGCATGAGCTTAAAACATGTCATTCAAGATTGCATCGATCAAGGGCTAGCTAAAATCACACCACCAACATCACAAATGGCACATCAACCAACTTCAAACTATGATCTAGATGTTTTCAAGAATCCACTTCCACTTCATGACAAGACAAGTAACCCTCATACTAGGAATGTTATCCATTACAACTATGAGTCATCCAAGATTGGCCGCATTGACCAAGCTCGCATTTCTACCATCACTATCCAAGGTAAAGAACCTAATTATGTTGTAACTACTAGAAGAGGCCGTGTTACCATTCAAGGAGCACCTATCAATCCTCCTCGATCACCTTCTAGTTATAATATCCTTGATCACCTTGGCAAAATGCCCGCACACATCTCCATCCTAGAACTTCTACGCATATCCCCCATGCATAAATCTATCCTTGAAAAAGCATTGCAAGAGTCTTCGGTGCCTAATGATATCAATACCACACAATTTCAATCTATGGCAGCCAGCATTGTAGCCCCTTGTCATCTCACCTTTTCTGACAAAGATCTTCAACCATCCATTAACCTATCACATAATGAAGCCCTCCACATAGAAGTATTTGTAAACCAATGCCATATCAAATGAATCCTAGTGGATCGTGGAGCTGGTCTCAATATATGCTCTCTAAAACTAATAAAATAATTGGGATATTTTGAGAACATTCACACTTCTAAGGTCATTACTATCAAATCATATGATGATGTTGAGAGATATACTGAAGGAGTCATCCATTTGCCTATCCAAGTTGGTCCTGTCACTACTAACACCGGTTGTCAAATTCTTGATATTAACCTTCCCTATAACATTATCCTTGGCCATCCATGGCTCCATGCCATTAAACCGTTCCTTCCACATACCATCGATGTCTCAAGTTTCCATATAATAGTGTTGAAGTTACCATCCATGCTGATCCCAATCCATTTGAGTTTTGTTGTGCCTTTCAAGCCAAATATCAAAATCCCAACTGTATTCCCATCAACACTGAATCTTATCCATCTTCAGCCTGTGTTGATACATCTACTTTACTCAAGCCTTCATCTAGCAAAGCCACTCCAAATCTCTGTATTAAGTACACTGAACAAGGTCCAGGTGAATACACACTGCAAGAATCTTCATCCACATCTATCTTTGATATAGAAGCTGGACCTTCTTTGGTTGGAGAGACATCTAACTCTGATACCATCAATGATTCCTCTCTTCATATTACCGACTTTTTCTAGGGAACCTCCATCTTCATGATTTTTGCCACCCCGTCTTCTCCATCTAATGATGAACTCGAGTCTAGTTCTCAAGATACCCCTAGTCCCATTGTCAATCGCATGATCCCACAAGCTAAATATGTTGGTAATTCCTCTATGAATCCCAATTCCACCATTTCCCATCAAAAACCACATCATGTTCCCAAACCGTATGTTTCCATCCCTCCTCCATCAAACTCTAAATGTCAAAAACATGTGACCGTACACCTCCCACCATCTAATTTACCTATGTTTCTTCCAACTCCTAACATCCCTCCACTCCTTCCAACTCCTAACCTTCCACCATCTAATCTACCTCCATTACTTCCAACACCTAACATTCTACTATCCTATAGAAAGGTAAAAAGCATGTGACCGTACACCTTCCGCCCTCTGATTTACCAAAACTCCTTCCAACTCCTAATATCCCTCCATCTTCCTTACCTCCATTACTACCAACACCTAATTATCCCTCTGTCCATAAGTACCCTTACAATCCCAATCATGACCAACAAATGCACATGTTGTCTAAACATAAAGCTTCCACACATTTCACCAACCCTACTTCCATCAAACCCATGGGATTCAAAAATAAAAATTTGGATGCCTCTACCTATAAAGCCAAAAGTCCTATCACAAATCCTAAAGATCCTCATGCCTTAGGGCATCAATGCTAAGAATCAAGTCAAAATCCATCCAAAAGGCTATCTAAGCCCATAACTCAACAAGAAAACTCCAAGACCGAAATGGTTTGGATTCCTATGTAAACAAGCAAGCAAGCCAAATGAGGCATCCTCTTCTACCTCTCATAAATCCCAAAAAGAATCCCCTTCCATCCAAAATTCTCATCCCATTCCAAAATCACAAAAATCCCACAAGTCGAGCAAAGATCATAGAAATCCTAAGTCTATGTGGGTACCTAAATTCCTCCATCATCCATCTCCTAAGCAAACATCTCCATTGCTTCCTACACCACCTTCCCATCAAAAGCTTCAATGTTTATCACAGTGTGTGCAACCGTTGGTCATGGTTCCCTTCCATCCCACATTCTAACATACCTCCATCTTCCCAACCTTCATCCATTATCTTATATATCACCCCCTTCACCTTCCTATGGTCCATGCTTTTGCATAAGTCTTTCATCTACTCTTTTCCATATGTCATACATAATCCATATCATAATCCATTAGCCTACCTTTCATCCATCCTTACACAAACCTTTCATCATTCACTATCCACCTGATCCATATCCCTTGCATGCATCCCTTTATCAACATCCATGAGCATAATGATGTGGTCCATGCGATGATATCCATCTCCAACGAGACTACCAACATTCATAGAACTAGCCACTCGAGTCCCTCCTATCCATTACCTTGGTGAAAACCTGGCAAATAGGCACATGTGTAATTGTCACCCCATCAAAAAATCCAAAATAAATAAATAAATAAATAATAGTACAAGATAAATAATTCATCCTTTGGTGAAAACCTGGTAAACAAGTGCCTTGGATAAGTACCATAGTGAAAACCTAGAAAATAGGCGCTATGTGTAGAGACCACCCTCCATCATTTACTTAGTTTGTTTGGTCACAGCTTTCCATAACATCATCTACTATCTGGGCTCCATAATCCACATCATAATCCGTTATTGTTCCTATCTAAACATCACAAGCCATTATCCCTTATCCATCCATAATAAAATCCTTTTCGCCCTTACCTCTGCCATGCTAGTTCTCGTAGTTTGGACTTCTTTGGGTTTAAGATATCATTTGGCACCTTAGCATATTATCCACATAAACAAATCCATCACAGCCTCTCCATAACAAACTTCATCCCACACTAGGGGCACTTGTTGAGCCTTATTTGAAAGTGGTTATCCACATCTCTAGCTCATATCATTTCAACGACCAAAACACAGCCAACATCGAAACCAAAACATAGCAAAAATCCAAGAAAAAAAAATCAAAAACAGCCAAAAATCCAAAAAAATCCTGAAAAAAAAAATCAAAACATCACAAAAATCCAAGAAATAAAGTTGATCCTTTGTCATCAACCATCAAACACAATAAACAAGAACTACATCTCATCTTTATTGTTTAAAGCCTTGATCCCGTGGATACAGGGTATGTAGGCAATCTAAGATGCAAAGGAAGCACTCTAATTCAGGCATAGACAATAGCCCCTTTCTCATCATCCATCTTTCATCTTTCTTCTAATCATCCTCCAATCTTTCATCTCCCTTTCTTCTAGCTTTCATCACTTACATCATCAATAATCCCAGAACTACATATTCATCATGTCTCATCACTATCGTAATGTGCTTTGATCTCGTGGATACAGGGTATGTAGGCAGTCTAGAATACAAAGGAAGTATCCAGTATGCAAGCACAAATGATCCACCCCACTTTCATCTTCTTTCATTTTCCATCTTCTTCTCTTTGACCAACTCAAGCAAGAAGTAGACTATGCGCATCAAAGAATGCTCAAGCACTTTAATAAATCAGGGATAAGCCAAAAGCTATTTGTCCGCATGCCTTAAGCCAATATTTGCTATAGCATTTTATCAACATCTTTAGCCTTCAACAGGATACATCTTTCCTCTCAACAAGGTGCTAGCTTAATCCATCCAAGAGAACTTAAATTTGGTAGGAGAACATGATGACAGTATCTTTTGTTTTATCTTTTGATTTATCTTTTGTTCCTTTCCTATGCCTAATCAAGACTACCTTGATCTATCATATCTTGGTATGTTACGATGAAGTATGAAATGGGGCATAGTCATATTCCTTTCGTATGCTGTGTCTGTGGGATGATCTTATTTTCTTCCTATGTGTCTTGGTATCTTGTATGTGTTGGGATTAGCATCTTGCATATCAATATCTTTTGCATCTGAGAAGCTAAACAGTCTCTTATGTATTGAGACTATTCTATGCTAAGACTATTTCCATACATATAACTAGTAAGGTGTCATTATGTGTAGTGGAAATAAGCTCAAACCTTTGCTTGTAGCTTCAAAGTCCATCTCGGAACACTAGTTGCTTTTCATATCTTGTGTATGTTGGTTCAACATCTTGACCTCATACGTTTAGACAAGATTGTGGTATGCTAGTTATGCATTGGATACCTTGACACCTTGGTGCATAACATCAATATGCTATATCAAACATAAGGATTCATTTCTCTACTTTATGATCAATTATCTCAAAGATGTCATATCACTTATCCATTCCATCATAATCCTATATAGTCCTCAACCAAGATCGATCAACCAAAGCTAATTTATCCCACTCAACCCCCGTTTTCTTCATGTCATCCTTGTTTCTAGCCTTTCATCTTATCACGAGCCAACCCAACCCTTTCTGGTTAGCCTGGCTTACCTCTCGAGGGGCATCACTTGCCAGTTACATTGGGGCATAGCCTTATTTATCAAGCGAATCATCATATCTTCTTTGACACAAGGTTCTAACAAACATTGTATCAAAGAGGGGCAAAATGTAAACACCCAAAATTGTCCCAATATTGTCCATGTCCTACAACACCTAGTCAAATACATTATCTTAGACATCATGTAACATTTTGTCCTAAACCCACTCCTATCCTTATTCCATTAGCCAATTAATTAAATAAATCTTATTTATTTAATTAAATCCCTTCATAATCCCACTTTCCAATTAATTAAATAAATTTTATTTATTAAATTAATTTCTCTTATCATTTATCTTTATCTTTCATCACAAGCCGACATGTGTGCATCTTTTATCTGAAATATGTGTGGTAGTACTTTTTGTGTACACATTCCCAAATGTAGTACTTTTTTATGTACACAATCACACATGAGCCTTATCTTCCCTCCACTTGTCATCTACAAATTCACCTTCAATTATTAATTCATCTCAACCGTTCACATAGCCACCAAATCCCTACCATTGATTGATTTTGGTTGAAGTCTATATAAACACCCTCTCATTCCATACTAGAGGGATCCATCATTTTCATATAGCGTCTACATTATCATCCTGAGCATATTGAGAATTTTAGCATCCATCTAGCATATTATCACTACCATCCATCCATCATGGCATCTTTGATCTTCATAAGTGTTCATTGTTGAGAAGCAATCCACATCACAAACAAGGAATCATACAATCTAGGTGATCTTGTTATTGAATTGAATGTTTTTGGTTTCACTTGGATTCGATTCTTTGATGGTGGTAGGATTAGGTTTTCATTTGCATGCTTGATCTTATTAAACTGATTTTTACCTATCACACCTTTCAAATGATAAAAATTACCTCTGGTCTTTTTACGAGTAGCAATCACAGATCCGAAGCTTTCCATGATCTTGCATCCTTTGTCCATGAATCTCAGATCATAACCTTTGTCACACATCTGGCAAACACTCAAAAGATTGTGCTTTAAACCCTTCAAATATAGAACATCATCAGTATTGTTCTTTCCATCAAAAGAAATAGATCATCTTCCACAAATCTTACCAATTGTATCATCTTCAAACCTAACTAGTCCACCATCATACTTTTCCAAACTTATAAACTTACTTTTGTCACCAGTCATGTGATGTGAGCATCCACTGTCAATAACCCATTCATCCTTATCTTTCTCAACCTGAACAGCCAAACCACTTTCTTTCACTGGTTTTTTTTCCTTCACATAGCTAGCAGGATTAGTAGACACAGGTTCTCCTTTAATAGCAATAAATAAGAATTCATTTGCACTAGTACTAGCACCATCAGATCAACTGTCACACCTTCATCATCAAGATCTCTAACATAATAGCATTTTTTTGGGATCCAAGGTCTGTTTTCAAATCTTTTTCTATTCCTTTCAATTCTCTCTGGACACCAAGAAGAATAATGACCAACCTTACCACATGTAAAATATTTAAAAGGTAATTTGCCTTTGAACTTACCAGAACCTCTTTGCAGTCTGTCAATAAAGTTGGCTTCAATTTCATCAAGCTCATCATCAGGTTCCACCTTGTACTTCTCTGCTCTAGATATCTTCTCTGAAGTATTGGCTTTGAAAGCAGACTCTGTTTTTGGTAGGGCGTCACCAAACTCTCTCATTTCAAAAGCAGTAAGCTTTCCAAGCAACTAATCCTTAGTAATCTTTTTCATAGTCATTATTTCTTCAATTGCATCTACCTTGTGACCGTAGGATTTAGGCAATGACCTGAGAATTTTCATCACAACTTCAGTTTCATCAATAGTTCCTCCCATACCTTTGATTCCAGTGACAAGTTCATCAACCTTTTGCATGTAGGAAGTTATGTTTTCATCTTCGCCAATCTTTAAACTTGCATATTTAGCTTTCAGTCCCTACAATTTGGCATTCTTTATAGATTCATCTCCTTCATACAGATTTTCTAGCTTTTCCTAGACTTCTTGAGCAGTTTCATAATCCATGATCTTTATCAAGTCAGTGTCAGTCAATGCACTTAATAGAGCATCTCTGGCTTTTATATTTAACTCATATTCTTTGATTTTTAATCTTCAGTTGTCAGACCATTTTGAGGCATGGTATATTTAGTCTCTATCTCTTTCCATACTTTATAACCAATACAAAGCAAATGGCTTTTCATGTGTATCTTCCAGGTCACATAATTCATTCCATCAAATTGTGGAGCATCCTTCTTGTAAGACATCCTGGATCTACCTCAAGCTATTAAGCTTACCTCTGAGAAACTTGGTTCTGATACCAATTGTTGAAATGTACAAGACAACTGAGAGGGGGGTGAATTAGTTGTCACAAAAATTTAACCACTTATGAATATGAACACATCAAGTTCTTAATCAATGTTATTAAGATTAACCATGATTTAACATGAAACAAGAAGCTCAACACAATAACACATGAGACACCACAATTTTTACATGGAAAACCCTATAAGTGAAAAACCACGATGGGTGTTAGCCCATAGAAATAAATAAGTTATAGCAATACCAAAAATCAGAGGCTCACTGCCTTAGGGCTCACTGCCCAAAATGCTCACTACAAATATGTTAAGGCTCACTTCCAAGATCGGCTCATTGCCAAGGGGTGGCTCACTGCCAAAGATTTGTGAACTGATTTGATAGAATCTACTTCTTGCCTGAGTTCTGTTCCATTGAAGCACAACATAACACTTCTCTACTCTTCTTACACATTCGCACTATCTTTTCATTTTTGTACTTCCACACATTTTTTTCAATCACATTACATGCTTTTATAGAGTTTGTCAACCTTGGAATGTACATCAAGGTCGGCATTACATTTATCAACCATTGGAACAATCTCCAAGGTCAGCATTACAAACATACATAGAAATAGGTATGGACTTAAAAAAAACTAGCTAAGGAAAGGATGTATGCAGATCATGTTATGCCTTAGCTGGGACTCAAACGCAATCTTCCATGCCACAACAAACTTCCACAATCTTCGATGCATCTCCGCAAGTAGTGAAAACAACCAAGTCGACCAAGATTGGTGTTAACACTAAGTCTTCTAAGAACGGTCTTCATCCACGATCTGAATTTCTCTTTGTGGACCAATCCAAAGGTAGGAACATGATTAGGAGACATCCACAAGTATATTGTAATCACCAAGAACATTTGCACAACATCTAACCAATTTTTCAAAAGGATTCTTCAAACTGGAGCACTTAAACAACACTGTCAGCCACTGTCATAAAGAAAAGATTATTTGCGGACCACCAAATCACAAACCATTGGAGTTGAAGGTACTTATTATCATTACCAACTTGATTCCAGAACCGCAGACTAAAATACTTAATTGTAGAGGAATGTAGAGCATAATACATTCTCCCTGCCACCACCAAATATACAGAAAAAGTAGTTTTCACTCTGGTGAACATAACTAACTCAAATCTTCATACCGTAGGCTCAAACTTGGAACATAGCATCTTCAGACATGTATCTAAATAAATTTCAATCCATAGATAAAGATATCCATTCTATAAGAAATGCGGAGCAATCTGTTTGACTATTCTTCTGTAGATAAAGATACTCTGCAACACACTGTTTCCACCAGAGGAGCAAATTTTCTCAATATCCTCAATATTAGGATCTCTAACACTTATATAGGTGAATACAAAATATCTAACTTATTACAAACAAGCATCAAAACAAGAGCATAGTTCACACCAATGACAACACCGATTAGGCACATACTTGCAACACGACACTGATGAAGACCTATTCAAAAATTTGCCAACTGTACATTCACATCTTGCTGTGAGGACCTCCACAAATCATGAAAACTAGAATATGCCATCTATTGACACCTATGAACATCTCTTTTGAACCACAAAGAAAGAAACTTATCTGTAAAGGAATGCAGACTCATTTTCTCACATGCTTTGTACTGGAAACAATTGTAAACTGTCAGGCCGAACTTCTATGATTCACAACTTTCACACTGGAGATCACAAATAGATAAAATTCTAGAATTAGATACTCCTAACAACTAACAAACACATATTAGAAATGCAGAGCTAGATCTTCAACGAAAGATCAATGCGGACCAAATTATCAAAGCTTTGTAACTGAGAAATGCCAAAACTGACACTTAGCCAAATTTCATCATAGGGTTCTTTACCGGATCAAACCTTCCTACAAATTAGTCTTCTACAGAGGATCAAACCCTCTTGAAAAATTATCAATTATCCAAAATGATCTGCACCTTACCAAAATGCAATGTTGAACAATGTTGACATCAATGACAACACTGCAATGTATGACTGTATGCTCATGTTGCCAACAACAACATCAATGACATATCCTCATTCTTCCAACACATATACCATTGCTAGAGCTTCTCTTTCATTTGTGGTATAATTCTTCTCTACTTTTGACAGATTCTTGCTTGCAAATGCTATAGGGTGATCCTTAGAACCTTTTGGTTGGGTCATCACTACTCCTATTGCAATTATTGATGCATACACATGAACATGGAATGTATTTTCCCAGTCCAAAAATATGAGTATTGGTACCTCTGTTATCTTCTACTTCATAGTGTCAAATGCCTTTTGGTGTTTCTCATTCATTGTGATACTCTTGCCCTATTTTTTCTTCAATAGTTCTTCTATAGGTTCAAAGATGGTTGCATATGCCTTGATGAATTTCCAATGGTAACCAGTATACCCTAAGAATGTTTTGACATCAGATGTGGTTTTCAGTGGTGGAAAGTTTTGAATAATAGCAACTTTTAGAGTATCAACCATCAATCCTTCTTTACATATTATATGACCCAATAGTATTCCAAATGGTACCACAAAAGTGTATTTCTTCAAATTTAGGGAAATTTGCAAGCTCCTACACTTGTTCAACATCAATCTCAATGCTTGTGTGTGATCTTTTATCAGTTTAAATATTGTCCAGTCATCCTAATAGACTTCCAAAAAATCATGTATAAACTCCTTGAATGCATTGACCATGATTCTACTGAATACTGCAGGTGCATTTTTCAATCCAAAAGTCATAACAGTGTACATGAAAGATCTTAATTCAGATGCAAATGTTGTTATGGGTTGATCTTCCTCTCTAATTTTTACCTGATGATATCTAGAGAACCCATTAGTGAAGGAATTGATTTCTCTACCAGCAACTAACTCTAAGATTTCCTCTGTAAATGGTGTAGGGAAAGGATCATGAATACAAGTCTTATTCAACTCCCTATAGTCTCCGTAGATCCAAATTTCTCCTATTTTCTTATTCTATACTACCATTGGACTGATCCACTCTGCTTCCTCTATCAGCTTTATGATCCCTACTTCTAGAATCTTATCAATCTCTACTTTGACTTTTTTTCTTCATGTTTGGATTCATCTTGTATGGCCTTTTCTTGACTAGTTTATAGCCTTCTTTTAGTTGAATTTTCATTGTTCTGACTTCCCCCTTGATTCCCTTCATCTCTGTGAACTTCCTAAGGAAAAAATCCTCATACTCAAATAAAATTTCTATTACTTGTGCTATCTCCTTCTCATCCTAATAATCTCCTATCTTGGCTATCTTCAACTCTCCTTCTTTGGAAATGTTTTCTTCCCTTAGCCGGATAGGCTATTTGTAGTAATTTTCCTTGATGTCTGTTGATTCCGCCAAATCTCTGTCACCTTGTTCTATTTTTATTTATGGTTCTTTATCTTCTTCATCCTCCTGTTGTGATGTTTTGTAGCATTTGTGTTTCTCTAGATATGATTCTTTATTCATCCATTCTATGACCTTCTAAATGCCTTCTATTTTTTCCAGTAATGGGCTCTATTTTGGTTTGTCTTCTTCTGCATCTTGTTGAAAAGTGTTCTCCCTAATTCTGATGAGTGTTGTGTGTATGTTTTTGTTTGAATCAAAAATTGAGAAAGTATGGATGAAGTCTTTTTGTATCTCTTCCCAGTATCTAGTTTCTTTCCTCCGTTCTTAATTAATACACCATGTCTATGCAATTGGTGATAGTGTCCAATAATAGAAGTATGTGTACAATACCTCATTATATTCATTTCTACCTTTCCATACCATTATACACATGGACAAATGTTCTTTTGGTGAAGTCTGACTTGAATACTTGAGTATCATGTCATATTCTCCTTCCTCTGACAGATATCTTGTCTTGATGAATATATTGAATGTTGACCACTGATCAATTGTATCTTTGTGTGTGTTCCACCAATTTGTAGCATTGCATACTAATGTGTGTTGTTCTGCCTATAATCTTATCTCCTCATCTAAGAAGACACTCTCCATTTTTCTAGGTATTTATGTAGGTCATGCACACCTAAAAACCTAGGCAACTTAATACATGTGAAATTTCTTTCAAAATGTGACTTATCCGGTGAGAGATTTGCTCCATTTCTTCCTTCTCCTCCTTCAATGTGCTATAGGTAATCTCCAGTGAGTTCTGATGAGGTGCAGAGGATTGTGGTATGTCTTCTTCGTCCATCCTGATCATGAATATCCTCTGGTAACCAAGCATTTTCCTTGTTTTTAGTTCCGGTTCTTCTCTCATCTAAGCTTCCAAAACCTCCTCACTGTCTGTACTATAGTGATCATCCTTTACCTCTACTTCACCTTTAGAATTAAGCTCTTCTATTGTCTCCTCTGCATCCAACCCTGTGATTGTATAGAGATTCTTTGCATCCTTGTCACTGTATTCATCCTGATTGATTTCTTCTATATATGCTTCCTCCATTGATGAACCTAGGGGGATATTAACAACTTTGTTCTCATTGGCAAATGATAACTCTTCTCTCTGGGAGTCTATGACACCATTTGCATCTACAAACCATGTCAAGCCCAAAAGTGCATTAAAAGCTTCTCCTTGATCCTTCATGGCTACCACAGTGAAATCTAAGACATGTTTAATCCCCATCAGGTTAACTTTAGCTTTCTTCCGTGTTCCCATTGCCTGCATGTCAAATGCATCTGCCAAAATTATATTGTAAGTAGTTTTTGATAGCTTAGGCCTTCCTAACTGCTCCCACAACTTCTTTGTAATCATGTTGACATCTGCTCCCAAATCTATCATGATATTCTAGATCTTTTTTTGATTGATATGAACATCCACCATCAGTGGTTTTGTCTTCCATTCTCTATTTGTTCTTCCCATCCTCCAGAGTTGACCATTCTAACCTTGTTCCTTGTTCTAGTATTTAGAGAATTTATTCAATTTGTCAATCAATCTATGTTGCTGTGTCAATTCGGCTAACTACTTGAGAGCATCCACTTCTCCTTTGGTAAAAAATTGCTTGTATTGCTTCTCCTTTTCTTGCTCCTTTCTTATTGTTTGTTTAGCCTCCTTCACAACTTCTTCAAGTTGTTTTTTGGTTGAAACAAATTCTTCATCCTCCTCACTATCTTCCTCTTTTGTTTCACTGATATAATGCCTTCTGATATTGGTTCCTTGTCTTGTTACTACCGCAACTTTCTCCTTCCTCTTCCTTCCCTCTTTTTTGGTATGCTTTGGTCTACATCTATGGTAGTACTCTTCTTCTGTGGATTCAATTGAAGATATGTTTATCTCCTCTTTGTTGTTCTTCTAGAAAGTTCTTGCTCCTTGCTAATTAGGTTCCCTTCTTATGATCCTTGCTCTTTTTTTATTGTTCATATTTTTTAACTCATCACTCTTAGATTGTGGTTGTGCATTCTAGAAGTATTGTTGTGCTCTCTCACAAGAAAATAGGTCATGCTCTGTGCTATTACAAAATGAACATTGTGTTTTCTTTTTAGCCCAACATTCATTAGCAAAATGTCCCAACTTACCGCAATTGAAGCATGTTGTATGCTCCCTCCTTTGATTTCTTCCACAGCCTCTACTCCTCTATAGCCTCCAAACCAGTCTCTATCATCACTATTATAGTTGTTTCCATATGATGGACCGCCAGAATTTGAATTTTGTATTGTATTAATATTCCTTTGATTTCTCCAACTTGGTTTCTTGTCGTCCTGATCATATGAATTCCTTTCTTTCATGTATGAAATATTGTTTCTCTTTGTAGAGTTTGTATTGTTTCCACCATACCATGCTTCATCTTCTTCATCAGTAAAGTCTCTCTTCCTCTAGAAGTCCTATGAAGGACAGTCCAATGTTTCATGGTCATCCCATTCTCTGCATAATCCATAGTATATTGAATTAGCTTTTTTCATTGTTGCTTTGGTATCTGCTTTCATTGCAGCAGCTTGTCTTTCACCTTTCAGTTTAGGGCATTCATTTCTCATGTGGCCCTCTCTTGTGTAGTATAAACACCAAATATTAGGTCTCTCCTTCTATGTATTCCCCTCCTACTTAGCTAATCTAATATCTCCTACCTCATCTTCAACTACTCCAATTCCAACTTCAACTTCTCCAATTCTAGGTTTTCCTTCATCTTATCTTGTCTGCACCAAGATTGAGACTATATCTGGTAGGCCAATGTCACTAATTCTACATATGTTTCAAAACTCCTTCCATCTAGGGCTGACCTTATCTTAGAGCTTATTCCAGAAATAAACCATTCTATCTTTTATTTCTCAGTTAATGGTTCCTCCAATTTCCTAGTTGTCTCCTTGAATCTCTTATCAAACTCCTTTATTGATTCTTTCTCTAATTGCATCAAATCTCTCATCTTACTTAACCCTTCTGTTGGAACATCCAAAACTCCAAAATTCTCCAAAAATAGCTTATTGATATCATCCCATTCCTTGTCACTATTTGGGCATGTCTTCCTATACCACTTCAATGCTTCATTCCTCAAGGTGCCTATGAAGCCAAACAACTTGATTTCATCTCTTTTTTCTTCCTTCTAGTTTCAAATAGACTCCAAGAAAAAAATATGTTATGTTGCTTCAGTAGTATCCTTCTCAAATATAGGTAACTTTACTGGGGTATCCATGATTGCTTTTCTCCAACTCTCCGATACTTTGCAGTAGATTTCCTCAGATCTGCTTCTTCAGTTTAGTTGTCTTCTATCATCTTGCTTTCCTTCTCTTCCTTTGTCTCTCTGTAATCGGATCTCAAAGTACTCTTCTCCTAAAACCTCTACAAAATTGCTCTGAATCTCTACTTATTTTTTTGCTCAAATATCTTCCTTCTCAACTAAAATTATTTTTAACTTTATATGGCACTCGAGGTGGCTCATGGTCCAAGGGTTGTGTCTCTTCAAATTAGGGGATTCTCTTATCTGTGTAAATGACATCATGTTGGCATCCAATGATGATTCAAATAGCCTTCCAAAACCATCAAAACTCCTATCAATATTTATTGCATCTTCTCCTTCTTCACTTATTTTCTTTATGCTTTGGCAAATTAACTCCTCTATATATTCCTCATCCATCTTCAAAATTTTTGGTGTTACTTCATCTTCTCTAGCACTCTACGGCATAAACCCTAATTCACCTATTCCTTCTCTTTCTCTTTTGCATTCTTCTCTAGAAACACCGATAGTGGCATGCTCCTCCACAATCTCCACCATATTCTCTATCTCTTCACCTTCTAACCTCCTTTCCCTAGAAGCACCCTCCCTAGCGCACTCAGCAACATCCTTCATGATGTGTTTGTCTTCTTCCTTCCTTCTAGCAGCACCCATAGTGGTGTGCTCTTCAAATTATTTTGTATTTTCTTCCGCATCTTCTATCATCCTTTCTTCCTCCATAATTTGTGCCCTTTTTATTCTTCAGTGGTAACACTCTTGTCTCATGAGTTTTCTTCAATCTATCTTCTTCGCTTATCTCCATTCCAGTTTTGATTTCTTCATCGGTCTCTCTTTTCCTCTGCTTCTCCCCTTTTTCCATGGGCTTGTTAGATTTGATGTTCCATTAGTCTGTTTATACCCCATGGAATCATTATTTGAAGTCTCACATCATTTGAAAGGTCCTTCTGAACCCTACCCCCTTCCCACTCACCATCCCCTTAAGTGCCTACCCCCCTCTCATAGAGATAGAAACCTAAGGAGATGTGAATTCCTCTGCAATTTTGAAAATTTTTCCCATCAAGCTCACCTTTTCTCCTTTCTGGAACTTTGTGCTACTTCTTCAAATGTTTTTCCCTTTCAATCTTTAACTACCCTTTTCCAGCGTCCCAGAAATGGAACCAAATATTAGCAAGAAATATAGAGGGATACCAGTTCAGAGATCCTGTCCTCGGTCAAGTATTTGTTGTCATTTTATACCCTAGTTAGGTAGCTAGATATTGATAGCAAAACATAAAGAATAACAAAGTAGATCATCATATACACATCACAATAAGATAACACACATAATTACCCAGTACCGGTAGACTTCCATATATATATATATATATATATATATATATATATATATATATATATATAAGCAACAATCAAATGTATACATCCATTATTCATCCTCTGGACCGGTTACATACATGACCTATATGTCATTATTCACATCAGAACATACTCCTATTATGCATGCTTACTACATTCTACTATCTCCTATCTATATATATACCATATCTATGTCATCAAAAGATGTGTCTTTTGTCGGCTTTCTACCTCCACATAATTTGCAATCTGCTCTGGTTGGCTCTGATCTTTGTCAAGTAACCTGCTAAAATCCCTCTAGGTTAAGAGCACAAAGAGTTGTTTGTCTTGGGCATTCCTCTTCTACTTCATTCCTCCAAGATAACTTGCTAAAATAGAGATCACTTTTATTAAACAATCTGTAACTTTAGGTCCTCCATCTATTTGTTTATGAAGTTTATGGTGGCCTATTTCATGATGCTTTCTTCTTTTGTGGTGGCAAGATCCAACCTAGCCTTAGAAAGATTTGTATATGCTTCTATGATGTACTTCTTCATATCTTAAGCTTAAGCATCCTCTGCCTCATTGGATTTGTCAGATACCATAAACACCTATCCCTCCAACACCTTTATTTTTACTATGGAGGCTTGAATGGTTTGCCTAACTTGTTTTAACTCCTTCCTCTTGAACTTTCTCTCCATGGAAACAAGAGAGGAGCCCACTACCTTTGCACCTTCTTGGAGGAACTTGGCTCTATCCTATGCTTTAGCATCCTTGATGATTACACTTACCAACTCTATCTTGTAGTCTATAGGATACATTTGGCCTTCTGTCTTGTCTACCAAGGGAGTGAATTGGGTGAAGTGCAAGGTATCCTCCACGAGGTCATATTGCATATACATCTACTTACATGCAAGAGTGACATCTTTCTTGGCCTTCCTTTTGGTTTTCTTTTAATAGGACATAGCCTCAATTTGTACCATCTACTGTTGGTATAGAGCAAGATCTTGTGTTATAGTTATTTCTTGTGCTAGTTGGGTGTACCCCGAGGAAAGTGTGGGATTGAATGGGGTTACTTGAATGAGCAAGTTCACAAAAGATATGAAACAGGTTTATAACACTAGATCTATGTGTACTAACACAACATAATTAGCAAATAATTTACAAGAATTATGTAATTGTTTTGGTTTAATGTCAAGGAATGTATTAGTTGTAGCTAACAATGACCAATGCCCAATCTATTGTAACAGAGTCAAAAAAATGAATTAAACTGAAAAAATTCCACATAAATCCAAAAAGTAAGGAGAGACCTAATTTACCAAGGCTTTGTCTTGCAAAACTTAGGTCCTCGACTACCTTTCAATTTCAAATGGTTACATTCATACTTAATGATCTAGCTTCAAATCAAACATCCCACTCATTAAGCCAAAAAGGTTTTCCATTAAAAAGCTCATAATCGAAAGATTTATAGCGCTCCTTGAGTGAAAACTAACTGATCTTAAATGTAAGTACAGAAAATGTGTACCCAAAAATTTGTCAAATTCCTTGAAATGCTTAATAGGAAACTGGAGACAAATGGAACATAGGAAAAGAAATTGGTCTTATCCTTGATTCTCCAAGGAAGAAATACTGTGACAAATATAAAGATTAAACTTAAAATAAAACTCCATTAATGCTTATAGTTTTTTCACCTAATTACATTGTTATTTACAGAAAGACTAACCCACAAGATTGGCCTAGAGTCTTAGAAAAAACCTTAAACTAACTAGAGACTAACCCCTACAACACCTAAAAATTCAAAGATATAGAAGAAGAGAATCTCTAGATTGAACACAAAACTGACACATGTTGGTCCCTCAATCCATAACTGCACATGGGCACAAAGAGTATCCCAAAGAATCTTTAAACTCCACTCTTGTTGTCCATTTCTAGTAAAGTGAAATTAATTTCCCCCAAATATTTACAAATATTTCTTGTCCAAATATTTACTTAGTAAACAAAATATTCTTGTCAACTTGAAAATCACCCCATCATAAAAAAGAAAATGAAAACTCCATCACTCCTGTAAGTAAAAGTCCAATTTCCCATAAATAATTTTTTACCCTATAGCTAATATATCAAGAAAAGAATAATTTTCATGCACTCCATATGCTTCCACATTTTATGTAAATATTTGCGTGAGTTAAAAAATCTCTTTCTCGTAACAAAATGGGCTTCCTATAGACATTTTGCCAATTTTCAAAAGATTTTTGCTCCAAATATTTGCTTAACTTCACCTGGCAATACATGAGACATTTTGAAAAATAGATTTTTGTGCATTATCATTGTCTTGATATTTTACATGAATATCTTGTCAAGATTCTATTTATTTTCATTCTGCAACTACTATAGGCATTTTATCAAACAATTTGCATGTAGTCATCTATACTTCCCATTTTCCATGTATATCTATCTAGAAAAACTCCATTACATTTATGTCATGTTCCTAAACATATATTGCAAACTCATCACTTCTATTGCTACATTTTTAGCAATAATATGACATAAACAGAGCTGTTATTTTGAAATTACTATGTAGATATGGGAAAATACTTAATAGAACAACCATATGGATGTGCCTTTCTTCCAATTTAACATACTCATAAAACTTATACAATATCATTTGGTTCTTCACAGCTATAGAATCACTACAAACTTAGCACCCCTTTTGTGTTGTAAAGAACTTCAAATTGAATAGAAATTACTAGAAATGTAGTGCAATTTGTTTGCAGCCTTGTTTCAAGATTTAAAAAACAAATGAATTTCAAAATGGTGCCTCCCTTTGCAGTTGCATTTCCTTCTAACTTTTAGTAATGTTGTTGCATGTTTCTATTCAATATGGTCCCCCCTTTTATTTCAATAAAATAGAACCATCCTATGTGATGTCTCTCTTTGTTGAGGTGGAAAATAAGACAAAAATAAAAGGAATGCCTCCCCTTCATTTAAAACTTTATTGCACATAAGAAATATAAAGTATACAACCCTACAAGCATAAAAGCTTTACACTAAGTGAAGTAAAGATGAAGGATTGGGAATTTGCATGGTGGCATGAACAAATAAATTCTTTACTTGACCCCCACACCAACAAAAAAGATCATGTTGGTATTATAATTTCCCTTGCCTTCAAACCAACATGGCAGTGTAGAGCTATTAAAATATAGTTTCCTTCCTTTTTATTAAAAGGAACTTTATATGACAACCTTCTCAATTCAAAATATAATAATTTGCATTTTTTTACTTTCAAAAAATTCATTTGGCTCATCATGTTTAAATTAAACAATAATAATATTGTTTAATTTTTCCATTTAAAATTTTAATACTAGCAATTAAATGGTTAATTGCAAAAATTGACAATATTGCTGCATAAATTGATGGTATTATTGTCGCAGGTACAAAACACATCTTGGAACCTTAAAATTTTGTAAGGAAGCAATATAATTTTTTTTGAGCATTATGCAATTGCCGAGATTTGGAGAATAAACCATTAAACATGAGCTACTTCATAAATACTACCAATCCTAGGTAGTTAATCAAAAATTCACCACGAGCTCAATTTTTTCTTAACAGATTTAAAACTAAAACTAGAAGCTAAATATGAACTACCTAAACTTGTCTAATCACTATAATCAAGAAATTTTTCCTTTTCATCTACACCATTAATTGATTCTCTCAACAACCAAATCATCGATTTTGAGATCAAATCCTACCCAACCAACTTGCAATAAAAATGGAGACTCATTACGAATTATTATATTTTTTTGCAATGCCAAACTTCATATCACAACATTAGAACTTGAGAAATTTGCAAGTTGATTTAGTATCCAACTTACCATTCCAAATTTGAAAAACCCGACTATCTCATCAAACTTGAGGATAGATATCTAAGATATGAGGCATGAAATTGAGTGCCAACATGGGGAACTACATAGCTAGATATGGGGATGGGGATGGGGATGGTTCTGACTATTGGGAGTCAAATTATTGTTGGATTGGGAAGGCATGTTTTTGAAATGTTGAGACATGATAGCCTCCAACTAGTGGTGGGAGCAAAATATTAGGGATAGTAGTAAGGGGAGTAGGTATATTATGGCGGTGACTACATGAATTATTTCTACATAGGGGGTTGTGATACACCTACAAAAAGAATATTATGTGGTGAAAATGGAGGGGCTAGATGAAATTGGGTATACATGGAAGATGGCATGGTGGCAACATGCAAGGGAGAGAGAATTCCTCTTTAGGGAGGTGAAGGAGGTGGTTGTTAGGGTGTGGAATGGGAGTCGATGGAGGGAGAAACTAATATGATAGGGGGGAGAGGAGGAATAAAAGTGAGAGAAGGAGATGGATGAGGAATACTCATAGTTGGGGTTGTGGGTGTTTTTTGTTGTGTGCCACTAGTTGTTGGTATCTCCTTAGTTTCTTTTGCCTTCTTTTTGGTCCTCTTCTTTGTGGGTGGATCTTCCTTCTCTAACTTTCTCTTTTTGTACTCCTTAGGGTCATCATCACCTCTAATAGATGCTTGAAATAAGCTTTGCTTTATCATGCTAGATCCTTGGGATGATGCACCCACAACTTCAATCCACCCTTGGGTTGTTAGCAATCTTAACATGAGACCCAAAGTTGTTTGTCTTGTGTCCACTTGATTGATAGTGGGACATCCTATTGCTTGTGCTAATGCAGCATGGTCTTTCGGCACTATCCATTTGATTTGAATTCATATATGCATAGTTGACTGAGATTGTCCCATGCTATTACTAGATGGTGTTTGTTGTTGTATCATTGGTACTATAGCAACCTAAGTGCTAGTACCTTTGACTTTGTTTCTTCTCCCTCTAAAGAGAGGGCCACTAGGTGCTACTTGTTGTGGTGTGGGATATGGGAGGATGTAATATTGGCATGCACTCTATCCCATGCTTATCCCAAATATCATCATCAAGGATTTCATTAGGCTTTTATTTTGTGTGGCTTATCTCCTAGAAATTTTTTCACCAAGCTACAATTTTTTCTTTTCTCCATTGCTCCTTTCTAAGTGTTGACACCCAATCATTGATTGACTTGGGGTTGTATTCTTTCACCTTCATATAGAAGGTCTCATATGGTGGGAGATGCTAAACTAGTTGATCTAGAGTAGGCCACACATCAATGAATTTCTCAATGTCATCCTTTTGTTGGCTTCCTCTTAGACTCTATTATCGGTTGTGACTCATGAATGAACTTGGAAGCTTTGTTGCTCTTTGTCTTCTTCAACTAGGTGGTGAATAAACTGATGGGATCAAAATGACAATGGTCATGATTTTTTTCAAGCTACATCTCCCTTAGTATGACATCTAGGATATATGCAGTCCTTGTTTTGAGAAGCATAACATCATAACAAGTTTACAAGAGGGTGTAGAAAGTAGCTCTACCTCTACCATTATCAAATTGAATATTGATGGTATCCATCTACCACAAGCACTCAAGAGAAAAACCTCTAGGGGGAACCAACTTTGGGAGTTTATAGATAGATCTAATGAACCCATACACTCTTATGATGGTGTTTTTGGGCCCAAAGAACCAATCTCCTATATGAATAGATTGTATGGTGGTCAAACAAGACTTGGTGAGTCTTGACATTTCTTTGTTGGAGAGAAAGGATGGACTAGGCATTAGAAATTACTCCATAAATGTGTAGTAATCATTGCTTCAATGGAGGAGGGGAGTCCATAAAGTAACTAGGTCATACCCAAGTGTTTAGTGAGCAACTTTGGCACCAATATTAGGATATAAGTGGTAGCACTAGTGTAGAAGAATATGCACAAGGATGGATGGGTGCTTAAAGATTTTGGATCTAGGTGGCTATTGGCTCCTAAAAGTTATGTGAAAACTCCAACCATAGAGTTTCAGTTATAGGCATTTTACTCAGCATATAAGCAATTGCAAGTTGTTTTAGGAATATAGTTTTATTATCCTGAATGATTAGAAGATAGGAACCCATGTTGCACATGTCTTCTGTGTCACTTTTAAATTGGTTTAGTGACAAGGAGAATTTTAGGGGAGCTAAGAAGGTAGGATTGGTGTAGAGGATGTTTGCAAAAACTAATTTGTTGGGTATCTTCTCCCAAGCAGTAGCTAGGGTATCAATGCCACATTTGAATGAGCCAGGGGAATGCCAAACATTTTTCTAATCATTTTGGCTAAAATGATACATTTGTATTGGCTAGACTTGCCCTTTCCATTGATGGTGCATGATACAAGGTCAAATAGCTTGGAACATGAAATGATAATCTTGAGCAAGGGTGTATGGCACAAGAAATTTGGCTAGGTGTAAGGTCCATATTTTATTGACATATCTATTAGACGCATGTGTAGGGTGTTTTTCAAATGTGGCTCTATAGTGGAAGAATACATCATGCCTAAGAAAGGTGGAGTTGGTAGAAAGATGGGATTCATAGTTTTGGTTAGCCTCATCATTAACTAATTTAGAATTAATAGTGTGTAAGGCAGAAGGTTACCTAGCTTGGCTACTGGCTTATTGGGGTACATGGTGGTGTAGGATACATAGGCTAGGTCTAGCTCTAGAAGGAACTTTCCTTTTTCTAAGGGCAAAGGTAGGACTAAAGTCTCGAGTTGATTTTGATTGTCTCCTCTCTTCCCCATAATGTTAGTAATTGTTGGTTCTTTGGCTTAACACTATCTTGGCTTTGAATGAAACTTTCCAAAAATTATTAACTGAATGCCTCTAATGCTTGCTAGGTTGCAATGGATCTTATGTGCATTCAAGAATGATGTTTTCCAAATAGTAGAATGGCCTAAGGAACTCCTATTTATAGATTTTTTGAACTTGCATGATCCTTGCCTGCCTTGACAAGACTTATCATTAATTCTATCAAGAAGGTAGCTAGATCATATTAATTCTTTAAATTTGAATTATCCCCTTGTTATTGGCTATGGATTATGATTTGGTAGCTAATTGTAGTCCATTGGCATAAGCATGGAGTGGTTGCATGTAGTCTTATGCATTTTCAACACATGCCCAACTAATGTGATTAGTATGTTCTTTTTATTTTAGTGAAATTTTGCTCCCTTTGGAATAAATAGTTGGGATGCATTAGTTAAGCTTGATCTAATGGTTGGTAGGGTTTTTATCCTTTTCTTATGGTTGCACTTTTAGGAAGTAGTGGGAGTCATTAGATTAGGTTGATGTGGCTAGACCAATGGCTCATGCTATGTTATCAACTACATTTCAGCAAGAGGTAGTTGCTTTTTAGATGGATGAATATGATTAAAACATCTTAGAGGTTAGATGGTCATCAAGGTTTCTTTCAAAAGCTCTAAAAATATTTTTGTAGGATTAGCGGCTATCGTCAAACCAAAACTAATGTGGCAAGATCAACAACCCATGTTCTTTCTTGGTGAAAAGATTACTACAATGTATATTATTATTCTAGATAAAAGGATTTCACTTCTCAATTTGGATTAGGAATAGAAGATAGTAGAGGTGAGATGACACTTTAATTTTATCAATTAATAGCTAAAAGTTATAAAGTAGACAAAATCAAATGGATGCAAAAGGAAGAACTATATATAGGGGTGACATTGCAGCATGGTTATAGTGCTAACAAAAGAAAATTACACATGGAAGACATATGATATAGGAATTGTTTTAGAAAGGGGGAAAGGAGAACTTACTGATATGGCTTGAAGTGAATCTCATTTATAAGAATTAGTAATATATTCATTGAGCATTAAAATCTTAAATATGTTGGTTGATTTGTAACCAACTATGATATATGGATCACTCTACAAAGTCCAACTTGTCATGATGTCCTAGTTTTGTCTTGTTCTTGTCCTATTTAAACACAAAGTCACCCACTTTGAAGTCTTGAACTCTGGTCCACTTATTGAACCAACTTTTGATCATGCTTAGGTGTTTACTCATTTGTTCTTATGCAGCAGTCCTCTATTCTTATAGTTACAACAACTCGACCATTCTAGTTGTCATTGCTCAATTGTCATTAATTTCTAATTAGTGGATGATGGTCAATGCTAGAAGTTTTATGGAGATTGGCAGTCATGCCTCCTTTCTATAGACCAGAGTATAAGGTGATGCTCTCGTTGCATGCTTTGGATTTATTTGATTATCCCATAGAGAAGGTCAAATGCTCTTACTATAAGAGACCTAGTCATGATGAGAATTAGTGGTTGAAGAAATAGGTTGATCACTTGACATATTCTAGAGAAAAACAATATTAATATTCTTGATTTAGCTGAATTCAATTCATCAAATGAGGTATCTTCAAAATCAAAGGACAACAGTAAGGAGAAAGGAAAGACCAAGGCCCTTATAGAAGTTGTAGCTCCAACTTCCATGTGGATACTTAACTTGGTGGATCGTGCCACATGGCATCTTCATAATATGACTTCACATCTTTGGAGCCTTGTTCCATGTTACAAATTTTGACGGATGATGACACTCTAGTTGAGGTATGAAGGAGATGTTTTGTTGACATGGGTGACATGACATTTTAAGATGTTTTATGTCTACCCTCACTATCAACTAATCTCCTATTAGTTTACCATATCAATCACACTAGTTAGAGAAAATGAGTTGAGTTCGCTCCTAAAACATTCAAGAGATACACAATAGTTCTATAATAGTATTTAAGAGAGAAAATCACTAGTCTTTGTTGTATGTTTTTTCTCACTTTGTTCCTAATTCTCCTTTGACTACACTTCTCACTTATCACTACTTGCAACATCTCAACTAGAAAGGCATGGTTATAGGGTTGCCTTATGTTCAATTTTTTGATAGATCTAAGGTTGCATCCTTGGTAAACATCCTAAACAGAAATCTGACAAGGTTAAAACATGGAGGACAACTCAAATTCTAGAATTTATTCAAACTGACTTTTATAGTACATTTTTGCATCCTTCATTCAAAGGGCCAAGTACATCTTGACCTTCATTAGTGATTTTTCTAGGTATACATGGGTGTATTTTCTTTGATAGAAGTCTAAGATCTTTGAGCATTTTTAGCACTTCAAATCACTTGTGGAGAAACAATTAGGAAAGCCATCAGGGTTCTATGCATTGATAATGGTCATGAGTATGTTAAACATAATTTTAAGCAATTTTTACTTCAAAGGAGATTAAATTGTGGCATACAATTCCATATAGTCCTCAACAAAATAGTGTGGTAGATCATAAGAAGAGATCCTTGAAGGAAATGGCTAACTATATTATTCATTCTATATCTCTTGCACCATAGTAGTAGGAAAAGGCCATTAACTATACAAGTTATATCAAAAACCACATTCCTCATAAATCATTGAAGGGAATAACTCCTTTCAAAGCTTGGAGTGATTTAAAGCCCATAGTGAAACATTTCAATGTTATTTGTTCTCTAGCATGGGTCCACATTCTAATAGAGAAGTGTAACGTGATGGATCTATAGAACAAGCCTTGCATCTTTAAGGACCATCCTAATGGTGTTAAGGGATATTGGTTTCTCCACCCCACCACACATGATTTGTTCATTGAGAAAATAGTTTTCTATGAGGAGGACCCTTCAATTTATACTCTTGACACTTCTACACCATCTACATTCACATTGGATTGAATTGGTATTTATGACAATACTTCTAAGGATTTAGATCCACCTAGGAAAATCCTTGATGATGACCTGATGTGGTAAGAGTAATGATGAGGATCCACCTCCTTACTCTCCTAGTCATTATTTCGAGGTTGAGGAATCTCCTTCTAATTCTATAGCTTCTGGTTCACTTTGGGCTAGATATAATTTTCATTATATATGGAGTAGCCACAAGGTTTTTTACAAGATTCCTCCATGGTTTGTAGACTTCTAAAATATGTCTTGAAATAGGCCCCTCAGGATGAGTACACCAAGATGGATTATTTCCTTATTGTATGTGGGTTCTATTAATGGCATTCTCATCTAAACATCTACATCTTGCAATAGGATGATTCTCTCTTATTTCTAGTTTTGTATGTTGATGACTTGCCAATCACAAGGAGTTATTTATCCTCCACTGTGGCAATGAAAACTACCCTTCATGATAGGTTTTCTATGATTGGATTGTATTTGCTGCATTATTTTTTGAAGATTGAGATATCTTAGTTTTTTTCCAAGATTACCATTGTACAATCCAAGTGTGCATTTGACTTGCTCTTATAGTTTCACATGGCTTACTGCAAGCTTGGTCTAACTCCCTTTCTTTCTAGACTCAAAATTGAGTCATAGTTGTCTTCACTTTGGTTGATGCTATTTTGTATTGACATCTTGTTGGTAGACTCAAGTTCACCTAGATCAATATTTCAAATTCTATTGGCATGGTCTCTTGATTTATGCAATATCCCTTTGCACTAGATTGAAATGTGGCCAAGTGGATTCTCCACTACATACAAGGTACTCATAGTTATGGGATTCATTATGCAATAGGTATTAATATTGACTTTGTTGGGTACATTAATTCAGACTAGGCAAGTGATTCGTAGGATCACAAGTCCACTTTAGGCTATAAGTTCTCACTAAATTTAGGTCTTATATATTATGTGAGCAAGAAGCAACATGTTATTGCTTTATCTTCCACTAAGGTTGGGTATTAGGGGCAGTGAATGCCACCACCAAACAAATTTAGCTTCAATATATTTCCATTGAGTTTGGTATCAAACTTAGTCAACCATCTATCATATTATGTGATAATCAAAGTGTTATTTAGATATCATATAACCTAATGCACCATAAATAGACCAAGAACATAGACGTTCGCATGCACTATATCTAGGAGCTTATTCATGGATGGGTCATTGATCTCTAATACTACCTAACTATTGAGGATAATGTTGACTATATCTAGGAGATTATTCTTTTTAAGGTATAGCTAAATCATGTGCAAGATGAGATGCAAGAGGAGGTACTCCACAAGTAATAAAAAATATGTTGTGAAAACATGGATAGATCTAAAGGAGTGTCTTAATTAAAAAGTGTTGTCATAATAATGCATAGAAAAGTTAATAGGATCCACAAAGGAAGGGCCCCTAGAAGGGGAATAAGGATAAACAAAAGTAAAACATGGTTTAGCGACAATAGTAAACTAATATATGAAAGAACAAAACAAATCATGGAAGGATGTATAATAATCATGACATGAATCAAACCATTGTTTAGCACTACAAATCAAGGTATCACTAAATGCATGTATCAAACTACAAACTTCATGTACAAAAGAATAATATGAATATAGAAATAATCTAACATGTAACATTGTATCTTCAATACCACTAAATGACTCTATTCTAGGTTTATTAAGATAATACTCATCATAAACCATGTCATTATTTAATAAAGAGTCATCAACCTCATCATAAAAAGATAAAGTATCAATATGATCATTTCTAAAAATATCATCAATATACCATGATCCACAAGATATAGAAGAGGGATAATCAAGAGATACATGAGGTATAATGACCTCATGTGAAGGAAAACAAGGTTTATCATGTATAGGTGTATTATTAGAGATAGAAGAAGTGCAATCACCATAAAGCTCATCATGTTATGCCCTTATCCTATAACATGTATCGGGATATGTGATAACCTACTATGAGCCACAATACTTAATTAAGTTTATTATGAGTCCCTAAGTATAATTTGAGTATGCTAAGTCAACCTCATTTGGATTAGAGTATTAATGTTACCTAATGATGCCTATATATAGGATGTAGTAAGTAATAGTTAAACATCATATTGTGAATTTTGTTCTTACTAGAGAATGTGGAGGTTTGACCCTTTGAAGTGGATTATTATTATAAATTATTTGTCACATATTTTCTATTATATTCTTCTCTTGTCCAAGTAGTTTAATTACAAGTGGTATTAGAGAATGATCTTGGCATCTAGAAGGCAAGAAATAAGGTGATTTTTTTTTAAATTTAGGTGGAGAATGTGGAGGTTTGACCCTTTGAAGTCGATTATTATTATAAATTATGTCACATTTTCTATTATATTCTTCTCTTGTGCAAGTAGTTTAATTACAAGTGGTATTAGAGCATGATCTTGGCATCTAGAAGGCAAGAAATAAGGTAATTTTTTTTTAATTTAGGAGGTCAGATTGTGAAGAACAAATCTCTTTCATTTTTTTTTTGCAATTTATAGGGTTGATCAAGGACATATTGAATCTATTACAATCCAAATTTGACATCTTTTTTAGTTATTCCAAAATTAGGGTTTTTACAAAATTCACTCCCAAGACTACAAATTAGTGAATTTATTCGTGATTTTTTTAGAAAATTAAGTTATGGGTAGAGTTAAGTTATACTAAGAATTTTATCTTATTTTGATTTGTTTTGAGTAATTTATTGTGAAAACTATTTTTATGATATTATGGTTGGGACTTCAACGAAAGGCAAAGGAACGAATCTAGTCACTCCTGGTAAGACTCTTGACAAGGATGATCCAATATTAGAGGAGATGGATGCCATAACCATTGAAGATATAACATTGGAAACTGTCTTCTTTGTTTTCCTTGTTCATTTGCACCTACATATTTTAAACTTCTACCATACCTAAATTGTATCCACATAACCTCATTAAATCTATTTAACTGGGTTGTCCATCAGTTTCTCCCCTAGGCCCCATATCAATGATGTTTAAAAATTACTATTATTGTGCCTTATAGAAAAGAAAATAGGCTTCCATTAGTTAACTCCCCTGTCCCTCTATCACTCCCTCTCCTTCTCTTATTATAATGTTGTTTTTATTTATTCTTTTATAGATTTATTACATTTTTGGTTATAGGCAGCACATGAGATTTAGCCATAATTTGTTTTCAAATATAGTTTAAAACTAAATTAAACAAGGATTTAGAAAACTAGAAACTAAAAACTAGTAATTCTATAAATAGGAGAAAAATATTAGAAATTTTCTTGGTTTTTCAAAGGAATTACATACCTCAAGTAATTATCAACTTACCAAAATAATGTAAATAATAAATATTTGCTTTAGGAATAAAATTGCACACATAAAACATCATAAATCTTAATTGGATGAAAAAAACCCCTCACATATAGAAAACTTTCCAGATTAAAAGGAAAAAAAACATTCCAATGTACAATAAGGAGCTTATACTTCCCAAAGTGGTTGATCCCAATAACAAGAAAAAAAAGATGATAAATTTACTAGAATGATTCTTTTCAAAAACTTAAGGTCTATTATATTCAAGAAATGACTAGAATCCATATTTAAATGGCATTTTATAACAATGAAAAATTCCAAAATTTGTGAATCATCTATATTTATTTGTTTACTCTATCTAAGGGCCTTACTCTTGACAATGCTTGTTCAGCTAACCTTGGGCATCATTTCATCATTTTATATATTTCTATGGTTATACAATTTTTCAAAATTTTCATCGTTGTAATATCCATCATTGCAACATTATATGTTCCTATGGCTTTCTATTTAACCATCCTTTGAACATTCTTATCCTTCAATCTTCGTCCATTTAATTTTGCAAATAATACTTTTTCCATCATCCTATCTATCCTTTCAACCAGATAAAAATTAAATTCACCAAACTTACAACCTTTTCATCCTTAAAATTATCATTGTTTCAACATTTTGTTCTTAGTAATACCCATCTTTTAAAAATTATTATTTAACCCCATGGTATAATCTTAATAATTACTTTATTTTCTTATCTATGAAATCACAATGCCTTACAATCTTCTTAATACATGCAATATTGATGCCTTATGTTTCTCATATGGTAATATAATGTGATGGAATAATCATAAGTCTTATAGCATGATCTAAAAATGGTTAACTCGAAAACATTTGAGGCATCTTAAAACCATTGGATTAAAAAAACCCTTGTAAACCCTTATCCACCATTAGGGAATCATTCTAAACCCTTCACATAGGGTATCATAAACACTTGTAAGCCACCAAGTTTATGGCATGATCTTGAAACCCTCATCATTGTTGGCCTAAAAATACCACAAGAAGAAAAGACATTTTACTTTTCAAAGAGAATCCACACAAAAGCTAAAACTATTATATTTATATTGGTAAGATCACTACTTTTTTGTCATTAGTTGATCTTGAGTTTTCCCATTGGATGTTTAAACAATAAATGGAAAGGATGATAGACTTGAGGAAATAAGAAACGAGAAGAAATAGTAAGTAAAATGGCATTCCTAACGTTTTAAAAATTGAAAAAGGGACAAGGTGAGGAACAAAGGAAGAGAACAAACTCTTTGATGATAAAACATGCAATACAATGAGAAACCCAATTGGAAGTGCTCCATGTATAATAGTATACTACTTAAACAATACAAAGAGACTTTTAAGCTCACCTATGAGCTTAGGACTTTTCAAGATTAAGATTTTAAAAATATTTTTAGTTCAACAATTGAAAAGATTCTTTCATTTTCCATCCCATTCCTTAGAAGATTATGGGAAGAATTATGGTTCATACATTGCATTGAAAGATATATATATATATATATATAGAAGATTATGGGAAGAATTATGGTTTATATGTTGCATTGAAAGCGCAATGATTATATATATATATATATATATATATATATATATATATATATATATATATATATATATATATATATATATATATGTTCAAGCATTCCAAATTTCTATATTTGGTTCTTTATGTGGAATTGTAAGTATAATTTCCTAATGATGGGAAACTAAAATAATGGGTTTTTTTAGAACAATCATGTTGAAATGTGATGAAAGGTGGAGAAAACACACCTAGTTTGTAAATAATTATGGGCTTTTGAATGAAGTAAATAACAATGAACTTTTACTTGAAAATACATAAGGTGTTCACCTTAAATGAAAAATCTATCCTCAACTATAATAGTACATCCAACTCAAAAGGTTTGTAAAATAAAAAATGCCAAGAGAACATAGACAACAACATGGGGCCTTTACATGATTCTGTGTAAGTGACACGAGCACAAGATTGCTAAATATGTTGTTTCATTATTGGTAAAGCTATATAAATTCAAGAATATCAAAAATAAATTGTAAAATATAGGGGAATTTAGTCACTATGTAAAAATTTTGAGCACTATCAAGGCCCTTCCTACATATCTACTTATTTGTCAAAGAGACACTAGGTTTATTCCTCTTCATTACTAGAAAATCAAGGGACAAACCCATGAAATCGCCACAGAATTGGGTTTATTTAACAAATAATTTTATTGATGCAAACTTTGGGTTTGAAACATAAGCTTAGAAGATTGTCATAGAATGGAATGGATGTTTCTTTCTACAACCAATCCATTGTAACAATTTGTGGTAACAATCCTGATGAGTATGTCACTATGCTATAAAATAGTGGGGTTCTTGTTACACTACCCTGCACTTTCTAGCTACTACTTTGCCAAGATGAAGGTGACACCCTACCAATTTTAGCTCCTCCATCATCATATTTGTCATATACAAAAAATCACCTTTCATTCTACTCAATTTTAAACATCAAACCTAGTCTTATCTTAGAGAACCCACTCTTTCTAAATGAAACAAAACTACATCACCTTCCTCTGCATTACTAGTTCCAAGTTGCATAAGTCGTAGTTAGGCTAAGTACATCTTAATGTGAATTTTGAAAAAAACAAATAGATTAGGTACTATTCATGTTTGTAACCATGGCTTTTAAAAAGAAAGAAATGCTGACCAATTTCAAATTGCATACCACTTCAAATATCCATATATTTTAGAATATATTATGTTTCTTTAGTTATTTCACTTGACACATGGTGTGATTTCCATTATAAAAAAATCTAAAGACTATTAAGTTATATAGATTATATCCCTCCACAAGAGGTAGCAAGTTTTATATTGACCCACTTGTAAAACACCTTAGACCTTAGATTTAGAAGCTTATGTGTGGTTCACTATTAACAATTGTATCTTTTACTTTTTATTCAATGAAAATCTAGAAACACATCATTACTAACATAAAATAAGTATTGAATGTAATATACGAACTAAAATTAACTTTTAGATACCTCAAATATTAAAATTAAAAGAATATAAGCTTCCAATTATATAAAAACCAATAAGGATAGTATCTAGCTAAAGAACTAAGGCAATGTGTCAATCTCAATTGAATTATTATTTATAAACTAATTTCAAGAAAAATAAAAGAATTAGTAGTTTATGAGGTGGCCAAGCTACTCAAGTTCTTATTGCTCACACTCCATCAAAGGCAAGGTAAATAAATTTTTATATTAAATGAACATGCCCCATATTCAAACCTATACTTCACCTTTTAAGGATTTTTATAGATAAAAATTTTTATAAGATTTTTTAAGTTCAAAAGTTGAAAAGCATATTTGCTTTTCCATCCCATTCCTCAAAAATCTATAGGAAAAATTATGTTTTGTACATTGCATTGAAAGGTCAATGGTCATAATTCATCTTTAGACTTTCATATTCAAGCATTCCAAGTTCTATATTATTTTCTTGATGTGGATTTGTATATGGAAACCTACAATGATGACACTAAAATTATGGGTATGTTAGTTGCATTCATGTCAAAATGTGTTGGGAAGTAGGTAAAACACATAATATAGTGTGTAAATACTTGTGGGTTAAATAACATATAAGTTTTACATGAAAACCCACAAGATGTTCACCTTAAATGTAAAATCCAACCTCAACTATAATAGTGCATTTACCTAAAATGTCTCATACGATTCAAAATTCCAAGAGAACTAGGAGAAATAAGATGGGGCCTTTTAATGACCTTATGTAAGTGAAATGATCACAATATTGCTAAATATGTTGTTTTAGTATTAGTAAAGTAATAAGAATTTAGGATTATAACACAGATGTAATTGAACTATCATGGCAAGTATAGGGGAATTTAATCATTATGCAATCCAGTTTTGAACACTATTAAGGCATTTCCTAGATCTCTACTTGTCTGGTGAAGAGGCTCTAGGTTTCTGCCTCTTGTTTGGTAGAAAACTAAGATCCAAACCCATGAAATGACTACTAGAATTGGGTGTTTACAAAAATAATTTGATTGATGCAAACTTTGGGTTTAAAACATAGGCTTAGTAGACTCTTGTAGAATGGAATGGAGGCCCTATTTTTCTAACCAATTTGGGGTAAGAATCCTATTGAGGATGTCATTGTGTTATAAAATAGTTAGGTTGGTGTTCCATTATCATGCACTTTCCAATTACTACCTTGCCAAGATGATGGAGGCAACAAGCTGCCAATTCTTTGCTCCTCTATCATCATATTTGTTTTCTGCAAAACAAACCACAATCATTCTACTCATACATTTAAACACCAAACCTAGTCTTATCTTAGACAATACTATTTCTAAATGAAATAAAAATATATCATCCATTTCCCTTGCATTACCAATTACCAAACTATATAGACTATAGTTGAGCTAAGTACATTTGAATATGAATTATGAGAAAAAAAAGATCAGGTACTATTAAGTTTAATAGACGTGGAATGGAAATAGTATGAAATGCTAACCAATTTCAAATTGTATACCATTTCAGCTAAAGAGTTCACCAAAATTTTAAAAAATATAACAAACTTTTTATTTCTTATAAGTAATGGTCCCTAATTTTTTTAGAACATATAATTTATTTAGTTATTGCACTTGGCATGTGGTGTGATTTACATTATAGATAAACTATAAAGGCTATTATACATTGGGACCTTTTTGGATCCTAATATGTAAAGGTATAGAGATTATCTCTCGTTATAGGAGGTAGCTATCTATATTTTGACTAACAAATTTTTACACCTTAGACCTTAGATTTAGAATCTTATCTGTGGTTCAAAGTTTAAAATTATATTTTTTATTTGTTTATTTGATGAAAATCTAGAAACACGTCATTTTCCAACATAAAATAAGTACTGAATATATCTAGAAACCAAAAGCAACTTCCAAATATCTCAAATTTTAAAATTAATAGAATATAAGACTCCAATTATATGGAATCTAATGAGGACAATGTCTAGCTATAGAATTGGGACAATGTGTCAATCATAAAATTGAATGATTATTTTGAAGTTAATTTCAAGAATGGAAGAAAATTGGTAGTTTAGGAGGAAGGTAGCTATACCATTAATGTTATTATTTCTCACATTCCATTAAAGGAAGCTAAAGATAGTTTTATATTGGACAAACATACCCCAAATTCAAACTTATACCTCTCCTTTGAAATTTAAATTTTAAGAACTTGCATCTAACATTACAAAAACATTGGTTGATGATCAAGGTGAGGAGTTTGATGCAGAGCAGAGGTAGGTTCCTAGAAGGATTCAACACCTAGGTTTGACTAATCACACAAGCATATCCAATCTCTTCTCACATACCATGACTTCAAGGTTGTGAAATATACCTCAAAGTGGTTTAATGACATAGACCTCTTGCTAACCCTCTGTTACACCTTAAACCACACTAACATGACATGATTATGCCCACCAAACTCACCAAGAACCCTGATCTTTTCCTCTTCCTACTGTTCTCTTGCAAATAGGCCTATTGGCTTGTAGCCCTTGGAATAGGGTTTTTCTACCATAACTTGAGGAAACAATGGAAAACCCAAAAACCAATTGGCATTCCAAATACCCTTTTGGATTCTTCACAACATATCAAGAAAGCAAGTGGGGTTGTTTTGGGACATATGCCCCAATAATTGACTGTTCCACTTTGATTAGGCCTATTTAGGCCACTTTTACAAAGCAAGTGCATGCAAATTTCATTCCAACTTACAAATTCCTACTCCAGGGCTTCAGGGAGTTTGCAAAAGGTCTGATTATGCAAGTTTTGTGGGTCATAGACAACACCAAGTCACCACTCCAATAGATCACCAACACACCTATGCTTGAAGGCCTAATACATGAGGATATTAGGCATAAACTGATTCAAACAGTCCCTCATTCCTATCCCCTGCACCTGCAACATTATTTACATTGAAACATATCCTAACTAAGTCCATTTCTTTGTTCAAACCCTCAATCCTTAGGGTTTCAGACCCATTCTTAGAAATCAACCTATAAAATGCTTCAAACTCAATGAAAACTCCTCTAACCTGATTCAAATGAAAGCTAATTCAAAACATTTCAAAATTTTGTGCATTGCAAACCATGACAGCCTAGTATGGAACCGTACAGGACATGGGAACAATAGAAAAACAAAAAAATTGCAAGAAAACTAGAATATCTTTATTGTTTTTGTCTTCAAACTCCTTCGACAGCCTCCCACAAAGGTTTGCAGACTAATTTAAATATGGAACACCAGATTTGAACCGTTCCAACCAACTTTCAAACTGCCTTTTTCCTACAACCTCCTCAAGACATAAGGAAATACCACATTTCTTAAGGAACATGTACTTTTTCACTCCTAGAACAGACCTTACGACCAAAACATATAAGATGACATGAAAAATGGTCTAATTAGACCTTATTACACCAAAATTAGACTTGAGGACACAAACATAACATTGTATCAACATTTGAGTTGCCTAGAACTAGGTGTCTCTGCACCATACACCCGAGGAGAAAATAATCTCAATCTCCACCTGAGATCAAATCTTGGACTGTTGTGCCATGTTTTGTAATGCCCTCTTCTGTCATCCATGTTGCATATTCATGAGGGAGGCCTCGCCATTTGACTAGGTATTCATTGTAGACCTTATGCCTAGTCCTCTTCACTTCCTTGGCATCCAAAATGCATTCAAGATGCAATGGTTCAAGAGGAGGTAAATCCTACACCCAATCTACATCATCAACATTTGGATCAGCACTTGGACCTATTGTAGAAGACCCCTTGAAAGGATAGAGGTCAGCAACATTGAAGATAGGAGAGATAGCAACTCCAGGAGGGAGTTCTATCTCATAGGCATTAGATCCAAACTTATGGACCACTCTACATGGCCCAATTTTCTTCATGAGTAACTTGGTGTATTTTCCCTTTGGCAACCTTTCCTTCTTCAGATCTGCAAGGACCAAGTCTACCACCTTGAACTGTACATCCCTTATCTTCAAGTCAGCATGTTTCTTGTAATTTCAACACTTGTTTGCAAATGGTCTTTAACTTGCTGATGGATCTCTCTCATAGCTTCTGCAAATGCTTCTCCTTCAGCACTTCTCTTCTCCATCCCTGTCAAATCCCTAAGCTCAAAGACACCTCTTGGTTTCAAACCATACACCACTTCAAAAGGACTTCTCCCTATGTTCCTATTGACTAAATCATTGTAAGCATATTCAGCTTGAGGAAGAACTAAGTCCCATTGTTGCCCATGCTCCTTTGTGAGACATCTCAAGAGGTTCCCAAGTGATCTATTGACCACTTCAGTCTGCCCATTCATTTGTGGATGATAGGTAGTACTAAAGGTCAAATTAGTTCCAAGCTTCCTCCAAAGGGTCCTCCAAAAGTGACCAATGAACTTTGAATCCCTGTAGAATACAATTGTCAAAGAAAGACCATGAATTCTAACAATTTCTTTGAAGAACAACCCTACAATATGAGAAGCATCATTTGTACACTTGCATGGAATGAAATGGGCCATCTTACTGAATCTATCAACCACAACAAATACACTATCATAACCCCTTTGAGTTCTTGGCAAACCTAATACAAAATCCATACTTAGACTCTCCCATGGCCTATTAGGTATTGGTAAGGGCTGATAAAGTCCTGCATTAGAAGTAGAACCCTTGGCTCTTTAGCAGATTGTACAACTTTCCACAAACTGTCTGACATCTACTTGCATTTTAGGCCAAAAGTAGAACCTTCTTACCTGATCCAAAGTCTTATCAACCCCAAAATGTCCTCCTAGACTTCCACAATGTTTCTCTTTGATCAAATTAGTTCTCATGGAGCACTTTGGAATGCATAGTAGAGCACCTTTGAACAACAAGCCATCTTCCAGCAGAAAATTAGAATATTCCTCATGAAAAGCATCCTTAAAATGAGTACAAATAGAATAAACCTCTTTGAAGTCATCATCAGCAGCATACATGTCCTTCAATGCATCTATTCCCACACTTTGAAGTTGGATTTCATGCACCAACATGGACCTTCAGCGTAGAGCATCAGCAACCTTATTGGATTGATCTTTTTGGTGCTTGATGGTAAAGGTATAGCTCTGCAAATATTCAACCCACTTGACATATCTATGGCTCAGCTTATCTTAATTGTTTAGAAATTGCAAGGCATGATTGTCAATGAAAATAATGAATTCCCTTGGCAAAAGGTAGTGTATCCATTTCTTAAGGGCCTGCACCATTGCATACAGCTCTAGATCATAAGATGAATACCTCCTTTTGGCTTCATTAATCTTTTCACTGAAGAAAGCCACTGGTCTACCTTCTTGGCTTAGGACTACACCAATAGCAAAGCCACTTGCGTCACATTCTATGGTAAAATTTTTGTTGAAGTCAGGTAAAGCAAGGATAGGTTGTTGTGCCACTCTGTGTTTCAGATATTCAAAGCTCCTATCTGCCTCATCAGTCCACTGAAATTTCTTATTTTTATCTCCTTTAATTGTGTTAATAATGGGTGAGCAAATATGACTAAAGTTCTTGATGAATTTCCTATAGAAACTTGCAAGCCCATGAAAGCTTCTTACCTCCCCAACTGACTTTGGAGTTGGCCAACTGAGTATTGCCTCTACTTTGGTGGGATCCATCTTCAACATTTGAGCCTTTGGAGATCACAAAACCAAGATACACTAGTTCTTCTTTCATAAATTCACACTTTTTGAGGTTTATCATCAACTTCTCATTCAATCTCTGCAAAACCATGTCAAGATGTTGCAAGTGCTCTTCCTTTGTCTTGCTAAACACAAGAATATCATCTAAATATAAAACAACAAATTTTCCAATAAAAGGCTTCAAAACCTCATTCATTAACCTCATAAATGTACTTGGAGCATTTGACAGTCCAAAGGGCATTACCATCCATTCATACAGTCCTTCATTGGTTTTAAATGCAGTTTTCCATTCATCTCCTTCCCTTATCCTAATTTGGTAGTATCCACTTTTGAGATAAATCTTTGAAAAATAGCATGCACCTCCCAAACAGTCCATTAGGTCCTCTATTCTAGGTATCGAAAACCTATATATGATGGTGATTTTGTTTATTGCCCTTGAGTCAGTACACATTCTCCACTCCCCACCTTTTTTGGGTGCTAAAACAGTAGGGACAACACATGGACCTAAACTTTCTCTTATGAGACCCTTATCTAACAATTATTGGACTTGTTTCTTTATCTCTTCATTCTGCTAAGGAGTCATTTTGTATGCAGAATTGTTTGGAAAATTCGCACCAGGGATCAAGTCTATATGATGGCTGATATCTCTCAAGGGAGGCAAAGAACTTGGCAAGTCATCCACTACAATATCCTTGTACTTATCCAACAAAGCTTGAATCTCACTAGGTATATCCTCTACCTTATTTGTTGCTAAAACAGACTTGGATTTAGGTCTGATCACTAAGGCAAATCCCTATCCACCTTCTTCCTTCATTGTTTTCAAAAACTCTCTCTCCTACTACCATAACACTAGACCCAACTTATTTGTCAAACTCTTCATCTTGGAGGGGTGTCAATGTGAATGAGACTCCATCTTTGTTTATTACATAAATGTTTTTCTCACCATCATCCTTGGCCTTTCTGTCATACTGTCAGGGCCTTCCTAACAGCAAGTGACAAACATCCATGGGGATGACGTCACAAAGGATTTTGTCTCCATAACCCCCAATATTAAACTCTACCCATGACTGCTCATTTACAAAGACTTGCTAACCTTTGTTTAACCATGACACTTTATATGGTGTGGAATGAGGAATTCTTTTCATATTCAATTTTTCTACCATTTCTAAGGAAAGCAAATTATCAGTAGAGCCTAAATCAATAATTACTTTGCATACCTTTCCATGTGATTTGCAAGTCGTTCTAAACAAGGATTTCCTTTGTGGAGGTTCTTTGGTTGTTAGCACCTTAATGAGTGTTCTCCTTATCATCAAAGTCTCACCTACCTCAAGAGTAGCCTGTTGAGATGGTGAATTAACACTTTCATTGTCTTCCTCATGCACAATTTGAGTCCTTCGCTCACCTCCATGGGAACTTGATACTTGTTTGTCTGCGCACTTCCATGCTGGATGTCCAAATTGATTGCAATTGTAACATTTACCTGAGAAGGTGTTTGACCCTCTCCCTTGTCCACCAAACCTTCCTCTACCATTAAATCTTCTTCCTCTGAAGTTACCTCTGCCACTTGACTCGCCACTTTGCTCTTGATGGTTGCTTGACTCACCTTGTGGTCTTTGTGACTGCCCTCTTGCACCAAAGTTGCCTCTACCTATGAAATTCTTTCCCCTGCCTCTTCCTTGCTACTCTGATCTGCTCTTGATTCTTTCTTCTACCTTGAACTGCCATTTGGAAACATTCCTCAACTGTCTTAGGGGTAGAAAGGCTAATCTCATCTTGAATGTTGTACCTTAGGCCATTTAGATAACTTGCTGCCTTTTCTTTTCTTTCTCAACATGCCCTATTCTAATCCTTAACTTATGGAACTCCTCAGTGCATGCCATAACATCCAACTCCTTTTGTTTTAGACTTTGCAACTTCCTAAAGGTCTGAATTTCATAATCTACAGGTAGAAATTGTCCTTTCACCTTGGTTGCCATTCTATCCCATGAATTTATCTTTGCTTTTCCCTTCTTTGCTCTCTCCTCTTGAACATAGTTCCAAAATGTTAGGGCAGGGACCTTCAACTTGGTTTTTGCATACTTCACCTTCTTATCATCTTCCACCTCCTGAAATTCAAAGAAATTATCAAGAGTATCTATCCAGCCCAATACTTCTTCACTGTCCATCTTCCCACCGTACATGGGCACTTCCACTTTCAACTTAGGAGTACTTTCTCCCTTAACAACCTTCAACATTCTAACCATCCTCTCTTCATGAGGGTCCAATTCTTCTTCCTCATCTTGGACAATTCTTCTTCCTCATCTTGGACTCCTTGAGGGTTTTCACTCTCACCCTCTTCTTCTTGGTCACTTTGATCTCGACTGACCACACCTCTCCTTAGGTTAGATTCCAATGCTGAATTTCTAGCAAGGGTAGCTTCATGAGACTCTTTCACTTGTCTCAACTCCTTAGCATGTTGTTCTTTGAACTCTCTAACTTCCTTGGCCACTGGATTGTTCTTTGGAGGCATCTTGTTTATGCAAACTCAACTCTTCTTTCCTTATCAATCAGAACCTATGCTCTATTACCACTTGATACAAAGCAGGGGAGGGCTCCTAGAAGGATTCAACACCTAGATTTGACTAATCACACAAGCATATCTAATCTCTTCTCTCACACACCATGACTTCAAGGTTGTGAAATATACCTCAAAATGGTTTAATGACATAGACCTCTTGCTAACCCTCTATTACACCTTAAACCACACTAACATGACATGATTATGCCCACCAAACTCACCAAGAAACCTGATCCTTTCCTATTCCTACCGTTCTCTTGCAAAAAGGCCTATTAGCTTGTAGCCCTTGGAACAGGGTTTTTCTACCATAACTTGAGGAAACAATGGAAAACACAAAAACCAATTGGCATTCCAAATACCCTTTTGGATTCTTCACAACATATCAAGAAGGCAAGTGGGGTTGTTTTGGGACATAAGCCTCAATAATTGATTGTTCCGCTCTAATTAGGCCACTTTTACAAAGCAAGTGCATGCAAGTTTCATTCCAACTTACAAATTCCTATTCTAGGGCTTCAGGGAGGTTGCAAAAGGTCTAATTATGCAAGTTTTGTGGGTCATAGATCACACCAAGTCACCACTTCAATAGATCACCAACACACCTATGCTTGAAGGCCTAATACATGAGGATATTAGGCATAAACTGATTCAAACAGTCCCTTGTTCCTATCCCCTACACCTGCAACATTATTTACATTGAAGCATATCCTAACTAAGTCCATTTCTTTGTTCAAACCCTCAATCCTTAGGGTTTCAGACCCGTTCTCAGAAATCAACCTATAAAATGCTTCAAACTCAATGAAAACTCCTCTAACCTGATTCAAATGAAAGCTAATTCAAAACATTTCAAAATTTTGTGCATTGCAGACCATGACAGCCTAGTACGGAACCGTACAAGACGTGGCAACAATAGAAAAATAGAAAAATTACAGGAAATCTGGAATATCTTTATTGCTCTTGTCTTCAAACTCCTTCAATAGCCACCCACAAAGGTTTGCAGACTAATTTAAACATGGAACACCAGATTTGAACCATTCCAACCAACTTTCAAACTACCTTTTTCGTACAACCTCCTCAAGACATAAGGAAATACCACATTTCTTAAGGAATGTGTGCTTTTTCACTCCTAGAATAGACCTTAGGACCAAAACATATAAGATGACATGAAAAATGGTCTAATTAGACCTTATTACACCAAAATTAGACTTGAGGCACAAACATAACATTCTGTCAACATTTGAGTTGCCTAGAACTAGGTGCCCTTGCACCAGAGTTCCAGGAAGAGATGGGGGCTGAAGAAGAGCAGAATGATAAGAATGAAGAGAAGCCATAACAAGAAGAGGATGAGCTGATGGAGGAGGGTAACATGACTTTTTAGTTTGGAAAAGGGGATATAAGAGGTAACTCATATGGTGAAAATGATTATGAAGATGTGGGGGCTGATATTGGTACCTTTGAAAATGAACTTCACAGTAGTGAGATAGAGGTTAATGTTGGCAGAGATAATCAGATTAATGATCTGGTTAAAAGAATGGAAGAGATGGAAAAGGTCTTTCATAGGAGAATGGATTGCACTACTTGTTAGGACAGCTAGGTTAATATGTTTGATAGGATGCAGATGTATCAACGAAGGGTGATTAAGTTGGAATAGGGTCTTAAGGACCCAGCGCAATTCTCCAATGATATTATGAGGAAAATGGTTTCTGATGTGAAGGATATTCGAGCTCGGCTAGAAAAATGAAAGGCTCAGTAGAACAAAGTATAGGATTCTAGTAAACACAGAGGAATGAGCAACAGATGGGAGCCTCTACTTGCAAGAAGATGATGGTTCAAATGTGGAAGGATTGGGATAACACCAGTATCTAACCTAGTTTTTTGTCTTTTTTTTTGGTTTTTTGTTGTGTCCTGATGGTTGTTATTTTCGTGCTATCTTCATTGATTCCCTGGCCTAGTTAGGGTTATTATAAGGGTTTTATGGTTGTAATATGTTATACTTGATGGACTATTGGTTCTAAAACTTTTACTGTATAGGACTAGGACCCTTTTCCCAGCTAAACTTAATCAAAAACATTACAAAAACATTGGGGAGGGGGTAAGTTTGAAGGGGATTGAAGTGGAGAATTTACTTTAAAAGTGTGTGGATTTACTATAACAATTGTGTTTTCATGGAGGATGATATAAGTCAATGCAATAAATTGGAGAAAAAAATTGAGAATGATTTATCTCTTTTAGAGATCAAGAAAAAGGTAGTTATAAATGGTAGTTATTAAAGATTAGATTGGATAAATAAACAAGCATTATCCATTATCAGTACTCCACAGTGATATCATCTCTTCGCTAATGATTTTAAAAATATTAGTTAAGATTCAAAGTTGATATTTTTGAAAAAATTGAAATATTTTAAAGTAAATATTAAATCTCATTATGCTAGATAAATATAGTAATTTATGATTAGTTAAAACTTGTTTATAAGGACTAGCCAAATACAACCATGTTATCAAAAACCTACATCTTAATATTAATATTTATATTAATACAATCTATTAACATAGATACTATGAAAGCATAGTCATTATATTTCATATCTTGAATATACTTTGAATAAATATATTATAAGTAAAATTATCTAAAGATGTTTGGAATAAATAAATAAATATTATAAAAATTTAAAGACAGAGAAGAATACCTTTCTAATAAGAATTTTTTTTAATGTAAAGAAAATTGAACTATAAGAAAAAAACAATACTATCAATGGAAAAGAAAATTAGACCAAATAAATAGACTTGGATTGTTTGTTATAATAATCTTTCTAATCTTAAATTTGTCTTTTAAAAATAATATTAACACTTATGTTGATTATGTCACTCTCAAGTTCAAACACGAATAAACATGAACAAAAGAACTCTCTTTGATACTCTAAAATGTCCATGCTCCACATATATCCACATTGATCTTCTATTCTATTCATATATATATCCACATTGATCTTCTATTCTATTGGGTTTATAATTTTATTGTTAGAGGAAGTTTTAACATAGAGCCTTTTCGGAGGCTCCCTATTAAATGTGTGAACCTTTTCTTCAGGTAACGGGAAGATTAACATGGACCTTCTATTTATATCTTATTTTAAGAATTATAACAAACCTAGTTTGATGTGTTCTCATCATTTAAAAACCCTACATTTGTGAGGATAAAGTGTTGACCTAGAACCAAAAACATTAAAAAATATTTCATTTGTAAATATTCAACAAGTGTTGAAGACAAACCTTTAATTATAATTATAAGCATAAGCATTGGTGATTTAGGTGGGTAGACTAAAAGAGAATTTATTTAATATAAGATAGGTGATTATAAGGAAATAAAATGTGGGTAGATTGAAAGAGAATTTATTTTAACATAAGATAGGTGATTATAAGGAAAGGTAATAGTTGATTTCTTTAGCCATTTTAAGTTTCTATCTTGGCATTTTAAGTTTTGTAGAAGTTACATATTTAAGTTATATTTTTTTAGTGATTCACATTCAAGGGATAATAGAAAAGAACAAATAGTAGGGTAGGATTAAGGTGGTAGATACCAAGAAGTGTGGTCTAATTGAATTTTGATGCTAGTTTCAAAGGGAACCCAACCCAACTAGAGTAGGTTGCATCTTAAGAAACAATAAAGTTAACTTTGTATTAGGTGGATCAAAGTATCTATGTGTGAAAACTAATAACTTAATGTGAAATGGGAAGTGCTACTTGATGGCCTAAAAGTTACTTATCAAGTAGGGTATAGAAATGTGGAAATAGAAGGTGACTCACAAATAGTGGTCAATGTAGCTAACAAAGGCAATTTCCCAAATTGGAAACTAAAAGTGATCTTAGAAGAAGTTTAGGAATGGAAGGCAAAATTCAATTAGATTATGGTCATGGGTTGTTATAGGCCCCAAAATAGAGTGGCTAATTACTTGGATAAACAGGGTGTGCATTAGTTAGACTTCACATTGATTGAATGTAAGGGGGGTAAATATTGGAATGCGTTGGAACCTATAACTGAAGACGATTGGCCCAATGTAAATGTTAGTTCATGTAATGCAAGTGGTACTCACACTCAAAATAGGGTTTGCAATGGCTGCTCTCTCTTTCAAACCTACACACACATAGCTCCCATGGATTCCTCTGCAGACATTATTCACTCTCACCTCTACACCCTTCCCATGGCAGAGATTTCCCTCTTTGAAATCCACCTCTGAGAAATCTACTTCTAATCTATTGAAAAAATTCTTTAAATAACAATTCATCTGCAATGTTTGGCTTTTCATATTCCTCAAAATAGTTAGTGCGTCTAGAACAACACAACCACATTTTTAAGAAGAGAATTACTTTTTTGAGAGCCTTTACTTAAGTTCGGAAGTCGAAAAAACACAAAGTGTTTTTTTAATAACTTTTGACTGGGCTCATATCTTTACATGAAAACTGGCCAATTTGAGCATAAAAACCTCTTGAAGCTTCCCATAAAAATATTTCTCTCCATCTTTTAAAAATCTTAAAAATTAATTGTTTCCATAGCCTACTAGGAAAAATTATCTGATTTTAAATTCTCTCACGTGGTAAAGAATTTGGCCACGAAACCTTCACAACATTATGTGAAATACATCTAAGATATAGCTATAAAAGGATTTCATCCCAGCCTTATGAATATATTTCCGAAAATAATTGTTTCCGTAAAACTGCCTTGCGGAGCCTTAAAACAACGATGGAGTGAAAATTAAAATTTTGCAAATCTAAGTCAACTTGAACTTTCTTGATGTTGAGAGATGCCTAAAAACACCAATGAAAACCAAAACACACACCAAAACTAAAATTAAACTAAAATATTTTTTGGGCGATGCAGGATCGCGTGTGGACCCGGATGCTCCTGCATCAAACATGCCAGGTAAAAAGTTTGTGAGCATGGACTCACAAAGGTGGAGTGGAATGGTAGAACCATTCTTCTAGATTGCAAGTAATATGTAGCAAACTCCATCACTGTGACAAGTGCACACAAAATTATTTATTTTTCCTTCTCTTCCAACATCTCGTCGGAACAACTGTCATCCTCCTCCCGCAACTCTGCTCTACACTCTTCTTCCCTCTCATGGAATCATGTACACCACAAACCATCCTCCTCCACCAAGAATATCTACACTCTTCTCCTTCTTCATTGGTTTTGACCCACCACAAACCAACCACCTCCACCAAAATCCACTTGCATCATCCTCCACAATCTCTACAAGCAAATATGCAACATCTACAACATACTTTTGTTCTCTATCCATCTCTTCTTCTATCATCTTATCTGAAAACAAAATATCTACATCATAAAACAAAGTTACCTTATCTACAACATCAATTTTCGCTGCGACATCTTCCACATCCTCGTCAGCTGCAACTTTTCGTTGTTCTTCCTTCGCTGCAACAACAAGCTTCGACATCCACTCTTCTTCAATCACCAACATTTGTGCTAACAAATCATCATCTTCACTATGCTCTACTGCTGCAACCTCTTCGTATTCCATCACTGCATCTTCATCCTCTTGATTCTCACTTCCCACATCTTCATATTCAATCGTTGTTGCACACAACTCTTCATTTGAACCTCATCATGCTTGATTAATTTATCAAGCTTCCATGCTTCCAATTGATCCAATCTCATGTTTATATCATCCATCATCGCCAAAAGATTCCTCTCTTAATATTGTCTCTAGCCCTCCCATATCACAGGCTTCTTCCTCATCAATATTTCCATCTCACTTGTTGCTGCAATCTCAATCTGCAAAGACAATTCTTTCACGGCTTCCTAACTCTCACTTGCTCAGGACTCCTCTCTACCTGCAACAATCTTTTGATCTCTTCACAACCGCTTCACTCCCTTCCTCAACCCACAGGTCCTAGCATAGGTTGCCTCATGTTCGGAACTCTGCCTATGCACTCAAGAACTCTAGATCTGATACCATTTGATGAAAACAGGTACTCCTACTCGAAATAGGGTCTTCAATGGCTTCTCTCTCTCTTTCAAACCTGCACACACACAACTCCCATGGCTTCCTCTACATACATGTATTCACTCTCACCTCTACACCCTTCCCATGGCAAAGATTTCCCTCTCTGAAATCTACCTTTGAGAAATCTACCTCTAATCTATTGAAAATTTTCTTTAAATACCACTTCATTTGCAATGTTTGCCTTTTCACATTCCTCAAAATAGTTTAGTGACTCTAGAACAACACCACGCTTTTAAGAAGAGAATTACATTTTTGAGAGCCTTTACTTACTTTCGGATGCTGAAAAAACACAAAAAGTGTTTTTTTTTAATAACTTTTGACTGGGCCCATATCTTTACATGAAAACTGGCCACTTTGAGCATAAAAACCTCTTGAAGCTTCCCATAAAATTATTTCTCTCCATCTTTTAAAAATCTTTAAAATTAATTGTTTCCATAGCCTGTTGGGCAAAATTATCTGAATTTAAATTATCTCAAATGGTGAAGAATTTGGCCACAAAACCTTCACAACATTATGTGAAATACATCTAAGAATATCACTATAAAAGTATTTCACCCAGCCTTCATATATTTTTGGAAACAACGGTTTCTGTAAAACTACCCTGGGAAGCCTTAAAACAATGATTCGGCAAAAATTAAAATTTTGCAAATCTAAGCCAACTTAAACTTTCCTGATGTTGAGAGATGCCTAAAAACACCAAAGAAAACCAAAACACACACCAAAACTAAAATTAAACTCAAATATTTTTGGGCGATGCAGGGTCACTTGTGGACCCGGATGCTCCTGCATCATGATGTAGCATGATTCAAATATATGCTCTTTGGATATTTGAGAGGCTTCCATATTTTTGATGTATATTACTTGCACATTTAATAGCATGGCAGTATTCATTGCAAAGAACCTTGGAAATGGGATTACTTAAGGAATTTTTCTAGTTTCTATGGGCTATGGTATATTGAGGGCTAAAGTTCTTCCTATAAGTTTATTATTGTTTATTTGTGTGGTATTATTTTAGGTATGGCACATGAGGAATAATCTAGGGACCTATTGAAACATGGCCCTATCATGAGCTATCATCTAAAAAAATTTCCAACTATGATGTAGAATGAAATCTTAGTTTAGTTAAAGTAATATTAGGGCATGATTGTTTGGCAGATAATGACCAATTGTTCTTGAGGGGGCAACCTTCAAATGAAATTTAAAGTTGTTTGTAGTGAGTGATGAGGTTAGGGATTGTATCATACAAGTGCTAGTTCTAGAGGAAGATGAACGGTTTAAGAAAATAAAATGGCAGAGTGGTAAGCATAAATCTAGTATCAGTAAACTGAAGAAGGGATTTACAGTGAATGTTATGGATGAGGTCATCAAGAAGCTACAAGATGATATCCATGAATTACAAGTCAATAATCAAACATTGGAAGCATTTTGTTTGGATTTGAGAATGCCAATTCAATATATGGTGGTCTCAATTCACAATGCAATGTCGGAGCTAACATATGGGTATTCAATGCCACTTCTATAGGATGTAATGGTTATGTGGGCACTACATATAATTGAGATTGGAGAAGGTATTAAGCTTCATGGTGTAGTTGTTTTCAAATGGTTCATTTTCTCCTTTGGTGGAAATCACACTAGTATCAAAGAATGGAATTTAAAATAGGGTTTCAAAGTGAAGGGTAACTATGCCCCTTGACACTAGTCTATAAATTGTCTATATGTTCCTATGGTGGTCTAGTACATTATGCTTGGTATTTGGTTGTGGGTGGTAAATAATTTTGTAGATTTCCTATTTTATGGATGTTTCCTCAATATTGGTGTGGTAGTAATTTTTTTGTTAAAGGTAGATGTTTAATTGTCCTATATATGATATGGCTTTCTTTAGTTTATATATGTGACTAGTTGTATAGGTTCCTAGTAATCTACATGTTTTGATATTGTTAATTCTGGTAGTTTAGGTGTAGTTTTTTAAGCTATATGTATGATTTTATAGTTGGTATATTAGTTATACTAGTTTCTTCTACTATTTTTGGGTTGTGATCTCATATATAGATACCAAATAATATATTTATTTTAAGTTGATTCATATGGATTTCAAATGAAAGAAAAAGGAGGAGAGGATATCCATCACTAAAATAAATTATATGGAATGTTAGCAATTTTACAAAATCCATTTTGCAAGTATATAGTACAAGATATTTGAATAAGATTTGCATGTATTCACAAGCAACAAAAATTTATGGTTTTTTTATTATAGATATATGCCAAGTCATGTTTATTTGGCCAAGATTTGTCTATGTTTACAAGTGATCAAAAAATTTGGCTTTTCACTTACAACTATATGCCAAGTGATCTATTTTTATCAAAAGGATTTCACATATTCATTATGTTTGGAACATGGTTCCACTTCCTAAGGAAAAAACCCAATAGATTTCTTGGTGGTTTAAGGACATCATCCCACGACCCAGTTTTTCACACCCAAGCACTAGCTTGCTCATATCCATCACAATCCATGTGTCAATATCACATCAAGTAATAGCCACACCATTGTTGTTCTTTAGTCTCAATCCTTTCATGAGACTTTGCAACATCATGTGGTAAATTTGTACCATCAGATCAAGATTCAAATGTTAGAAATCCAAATGGTCAAGCACCCCTGCTTCTAGGCCCTAGTTGAGCAGTACTACTTCTAAGCCCTCCCCTGACTAACTCTATTGACTTATCATATCCCTTTATATGTTCTACCAACCTTGTCAAATTTTCTTTCAATTTTCTTATTAGGGTGATTGACTATTGTAATGTGTGGTTGTTATTGAGCAATGTTCTATCTATTTTCCCCTTTTGATTGGATATTATCCAACCTTTCAACATCATCCTGATATTATCCAACCTTTCAACATCATCCTGAGCCTAGCATGCTCTAATGAGAAATCCATAGGCTTATCAATCCTTCTGTGGATCTCTCCTCTCTCTCTCTCTCTCATTCCTTAATTTTTTGAATCAGCCTCTTTTCTTCTTCAATGTTCATCTCAATTACCACCTCAATCTCTTGTTATCTCCTTTAGCCGTGGGTATTTTTAATTTGGTGTTTCATTAATTCTTTTATTCATTTCTAATGGCTCAATCTAGATTTGCCTCAGTAGTTACATCTTTTCAAGATCTCTTTTAGGATCTCCCCATTCCATTTGTCACCCCTACGTGCCTAATCCACCCTCAATGCTAGGATCTAATGTGTGCTACCACATAATGTCAAAATCACTTCCTTTTTATTTGTAATTATTTCTCTCTAACAATTTTCTCATGACAAAATGGTAATGCCCCTCAATTTTGGCTTGTGACAGTTGATAGTTTTTTTTTCTATTCCACTTAGAAATTTTTGAGACATATGGTTGATAGGCTTATGGTTTATGCTTATTATGATCATGATGGACTATGTTTGACTGATGTGGTATTGACATGTATGTGTTATGAGTTTTATGATGACATTATTCATATTACAGTTTATGATGTGTTTGACATGATCAGTAATGATTAGATATTATCATGTTTTATGTGATTTATTGATATCTGAGTTATACTTAGAGGTGTTTATGTTATTGTCATGCTTTCAGAGAAGGGACAGTGTAGTATTGATCATTCCGAGCATCCTATTACGCTGCGACTCCCTAACTCTGTGTGTATGTAATATATGTATATACTTGAATGCAACATATCATTTTGATGCAGGCCGCAGGTACCAGGCATCGACTCCACCTGACTTAGCAGGTCTGAGCATGCCATTACACCAATGGATAATGTTGATGGGAGATAACATGGGGTTTCCCTAGGTCAATCTTCGTTTTTAGTTATGGTCGTGGGTCTTGATGTCGCTCTATGGTCCTTGCCTCAGATATGGTCGTCATTGGTATGCAATTGTCTTGATTGTATTTGTTGGTTTCAATCTATGTGAAATGATTGGAAATGAATTATTATTATTATAATGATAATAGTAATAATAAGTTAGATATAAAAGTATTTTCTTAGTCGTAATTTATTAATGAGAAATTAGGAATATTGTTCAAGTGTTTTTGATAAAGATTAAATTAATAATTTTAATAATTTTAATAAGATATTGTCATAAGTTATTAATATTATTATTGAAATAGTATATGGTAGTTGAAAAATATTATTAGTTAATAATTTATTGCTAGTGAGTTGTCGTATCAAGATTTTTGACTTGGAAATCCCTCTCACAAAGAAATTTTAATTGCTTTCTTTTTTAGTTGTTAGTAGGATTTTGAAACGGATTATGGTAGTGGAAAATTAAGGGAGTTTGCCTATTTTTGGTTGGGGGAAATTATTTGTGGGGGAAGTTTTCCTATGAGAAGGGTAGAGAAATTTTGGGAAAAATATTGTTACAGGAAGCTGAAGAAGTGGGAAGCTGAAGAATTTTCAACCCTGGGATCGAAATTTCAGGTATGCTTACTTGTATTTTTTTTAGCAAAACAGACAAATTAGTTTAAATCTCTATTGAATCTCGTGTGTATTTTGAACTTGTCTCTTTAGTCCAGTGGAATTCCATCTTCCATCGCCATTTGTAGTTGAAGTCCCTATAACTTTGAATTTGATAGTTTGCAATGTCATCTGGAATTCGTGAGAATTTGTTTTATTCAAATCTTTTACCAGTCCCTTACCTATCTTGCTGCCCTCAGTGACAGAATTCGGCTTACCCAACTTTTGCATCTCAGACTATATTGCCTGAAAACGAGGTTTTTTTTTAAGCCATATATTGGAATGAATTTGCACTCAAATCTTATCTAACTTTTACCTTTGCTTGCCGTGAAATCTCATTCCCATATTTATGCCTGATGTTATTGGTGTTGAATGGGTCGATTTTGTTAAACTTCTACTGCTACTATCAGCTCTTCCTGTCACCACCGTATGGCCTCTTCCCCTGCCTTTCTTGAATTTTATTTTATCTTTAAATTTTATTCTATTTTGCAAGCATTTGCCTGACCGTACGGCGTGAAAAATGAATAGCCTGGGCAATTTCTTGAAATTAAATCTGAGCCTCCTCTTGGGCCATCGTACGGCATTCTAAAGGGCATTTGCAGTCAATAAATAAATAATATTAATCTTGCGCGAAATCCATGCTGCTTGGGGTAGTTTCTACCAAAAACCCTTGTAATTTTCTTCTCTGCCAGACATTTTTTGAAGATCTCTCATTCCTCTATGAATTTCTTGTCTTCCTTCTGGAAATTTGTCGTTTCTTCCTTTCAATGGAATCTCTGAAAATATATATTGGATTCATCTTCTGCCTCTATAGTCTGCTTTGTTTTTTTTTTCTTTCATGGTTTTCTTCTGGCAGACCATTCTCCATTTTTTTTGTAATAAACCTCATAAGTCTTCTTTCAATTTCATCTCTCTAGATTAATGGCTCTCAATTAAATTATATGATTATTATTTCTTTTCTTATGATGAAGTTTTAGCAAGAGTCCATTTAAATAGAGTAGGAGGATTATCAATTGAAATTATTTAGAAAGTTTCTAATAGAAACTCCATGATTGTTTAGTAAACCTTGCATAAATAATTATCAATTTGAGTTAGTTAATTTGTTAAATAGATTTTAACTAACTCATTAGGAATAAAAAGTGATGAAAATTAATAGCAGTATAACTCATAGGATAGTTAGGATAGATTTGTAATATTTTATCCTATAGAGTAATTATTTTTATTAGGAATAGAGTTGAATTTAGTAGATGTAAGACTGTTAAATGAATAAATTATAATTTTAATGTGAAGTAGATTATATGGTAATGCTAGTTTGTTAAACAAATGTTAGATGGAGTTATACTTCTAGAATTGAAGAGTGTATTATTGTTAGGACTTTATTAAAAGAGAGTTAAAACCTTATAGTGTTTTCATGTTTAAAATTGTTCGGAGGTGGTATGTTTGAGAATTTAAATATATAGTATAAGGTCTCTTGTCACTTATTATCGACATGTTATAATGAGGATATTGGGTTATTGTAATTTCTTGGTTCTGTGTCATGCAGTTTTATGGTTCTAGTGGGATGTCAGGGTTCTTATGTGACAAGTCGTTTAAACCTTGATTTCCATATCGGGAAATGGATATTTGATTAGTGGTGTTGGGTTTTAAGATTTACCCAACTCCAGAAGTTTGGTTACCTGGGTTCCAGTGCAACATTGTGATGTCGTTTTAAATGTTTTCATTTGATATGAGATTTTTGAAGTGGATAAGGGAAAGATTGTTGTTTGAGTATTGGATTTGAAGTAGACTTTGTAATGTATCGATATGCAAGAGGATAGATGCTTTCAGTCTCTTTTCCATGCATGTCATTTTGAATGGTTTATGTTGGTTGGTTAGGGGTTTCTAATTGCATGTAGGAGAGTGGCTTCCATGGTGGGGCCGGTGCCCAAAGTGGCTGCTTGGATAACCCCATGGAAGTTGTAACTGAGTGATAACCTAATAATTTATTCTAGGTGGGCTGGGTAGTAATCACGTAACAAGATAAGTATGATGCCTCACCCATGCCTATAGTGCTCTCACAGGCTAAGGATGGGATGAGAAGGCCTAGTTGTCAAGATCGACCTCCCTGTCTCCATGAGAGGATGTGTCAGTTCCGCATGTGTCACCCTATGGGGTCGGTGCCTAGAGAGAGGTCGCCAGGATAACCATAGATGGGGGTTGGTTTCTAGTGAGAGACAGCCTGGATAACCCATTCTAGGACCATGCGGTGACACTCTCCCTACTGCAGCTTAGTCACTTCTTGTGTGATACCTTATGTTGTTTCCTTTGGAGTGTCGTCTTGCCTTATTGATCTATGTTGTCAGTGTCGGGTTTATTTTTGATTTCTTGTATTCTTTGACTTAGTGGAACCTCATTGTTATCTCCTAGCTTGGGGGGTGGACCTTAGGGCTCCACATGGTTGGGTGGAAGAGCTTAATCCATTGGTTTTTCTTGGTTGACCTGATTCGTGATCACAACAGATGTGTTTCCAGTTCCAGATTTGTACTTGAATCCTCAGACTGTATTATAGTTTCAAAATTGTATAATCTTGTTGTATATTGTAAACTGATTTAATCCATCATGAATCTTGTAATCTTGTAATTGATCTTTTGTAACTGTGCATATCTTGTAAATGAAAAGTGTAATCTTCTTTTGTTGTATCAAAATGTATATTACTTGTGTTGTTATGAACTTATGTTTATCTGATGCAGTTATGTTTCCCTAGAGGTGTTAGTTGATCATCTTATTTGAATGTTGTAAATAGTGTTAATTTTATCTAGTGTTAATACATGTACTTGCTTCAAAAAAAAATATTTCTGTAATTTCTTCACCTGTTAGTCTAACTCTCTAGGGTTGCATGACGGGGCATCACATTTGGTATCAGAGCCAAGTTTAAACACTGGGTACTCTAGTTATAATCGAGCCCATTATGTGACCTAGTGCTTAAACTCTATAGATTAACTTTCATCCCTGTTGTTTCCCTCTCTATGTGTAATAAATTACCCTTTGGTGTTGTAGGTAGATGCCTAGAGGTAGAGGTCGAGGTTGTGGCAGAGTTAGGGGTCGAGGGAGAGGTGGTGGCAATACACCTTCCAGTTCTCCTCATGAGAGTGGCCATGAAGGCGGGGGTCAGAATATGGAAGGACAGGGTCATCCTGAGGGAGCTCAGTTGTGATAGTTGCTTGAGGAGGCCCTTGCCCGTTTAGGCCCCAGAAATGAGGTAGAGCAGCCTAGAGGGGTCAGGAAGTAGATCAGCCATAACCTATGGAAAGAGAGATCACCTAGGCAAAGAGAACTGACAGCTGAGCAGTAGGCCATGTTGGCCAATCATATGAGAGATCTTCTGAGGGCATGCCCTCCCACCTTTGATGGAGCTAGCAGTGGTTTAGAGGCAGAGACTTGGTTACTAGATATAGGCAGGTGTTTCGCCATGCATCCGTATGGTAGCAACACCAAAGCTAGATGTGCTATTTTGCATCTCAGAGGTTTTGCTTCGACCTGGTCGAATTTGGAGGAGCAGAAACTGCACTTGGACATTAGCACCGTTTCTTGGGAGTTGTACTTAGAGAGATTCAAAGCCCATTTCCTGTCTGATCATTGCAGGCAGCGTCGCGCAAATGATTTTCATGAGCTAAGGCAGATGGCCATGTCAGTTGAGAAGTGTGAGCATAGATTTTATGAGCTCAAGCAATATGCGGGTATTGAAGATGATGAGACTATGTTAATACAACATTTTATCAGAGGTTTGAATGCTCGGATCAGTGGAGGGGTTCGTGTCTTCGAACACAAGACTATGGAGGTAGCAGTGGAGAAAGCTCGGTTAGTGGAGGAGAATTTGAATATGGCACTCGGAGGGCATACAGGTGTGCATATTGGTAGCGCATCATCTGCAGGATTCGGTTCTTGTGGTGGTCATACTCAGGTATCAGGATCTCATGCACCCTCAAAGGGTGGACAGCAACAACAGTACTCTCATGCAAAATTGAAGAATTCTCAGCCTCAACAGGTCATCAGATTTCAGAATAAGAAGAACCAAAATTGGCAGCGTTCTAGACAGGATCGTGTTGATCGACCTGCTCAGAGCATGCAATCTGCAGCAAGCAGAGGGAGTTTTCATTAGTCTAATGCTTTTGAGGGTGGCGGTGGTTTTAGTAGAGGCACAGGGTGCTTCTCTTGTGGCCAATAGGGCCATGTGGCTAGACAATGTCCTCAGCAGAATGCTTCAGGGTATGGACATCAGCGGGCGGCTTTAGAGCCAATGGTAGGTGATGCAGGAAGATCACATAGAGTCTTTGCAGCAGTTGATAACCACCAGGGAGAGTATCAGGGCACCGTGGTGGAGACTTCTGGTTTCATGCGAGGTATTAGTTTTTCTGTTCTCTTTGATTCTGGTGCTTCTGATTCATTCATTTCTCCTTCTCTTGTGGAGCGTTGTGGTTTAGTGGCAGCAAGGCAGGATGATACGTAGCAGGTTGAATTAGCTTCCGGAGCTAAGGTCGCAGTTGAGTCCCTAGTGCATGGTTGTGAGTTGAGGATTGGCTCTCTATCTACTACAGTAGACCTTCGCATCCTACCCCTTGGTTCATATGATATAGTTTTGGGTATGGATTGGTTAGAGGCCCATCAGGCAGTGATCGATTGTCGGCGTAAGTCGATCATATGTGTGGATGATTCTGGTAGTGAGGTGGAGGTAGTTGGTATCTAGAGACCTATTTCCCTATGTATGATCTCCACTATGCAGCTTAAGAGATGCATGTGTCAGGGATGTCAGCTCTTTGTAGTGACAGTTAATGACTTGGAGATGGAGGAGAGTCGAGAGACATCTCTTGACGATCACCCACTTTTGAGAGAGTATGCTGATGTTTTTCCTTCCGAGATTCTGCGGATGCCACCTAAGCGTGACATCGACTTCAGGATTGATCTTGTTCCAGGCGCAAAGCCCATCTCACGAGCTCCATACAGGATGACCACTCAGGAGCTTAAGGGGCTTCAATTACAGTTGGAGGAGTTGTTAGCCAAGGGATTCATTCAACCTAGTGTTTCTCCATGGGGAGCACCTGTGATCTTTGTGAAGAAGGATGGATCTCTGCCGCTGTGTATCAACTATCGACAACTCTATAAGGTGACAGTGAAGAATAGGTACCCCTTGCCACAGATTGACGATCTATTTGATCAGATTAAGGGAGCTAAGGTGTTTTCAAAAATTGACCTTAAGTTGAGATATCATCAGTTACGGATATTTGAGGCAGATATTCATAAGGCAGCATTTCACACCCGGACACTATGAGTTAACAGTTGTACCATTCGAGTTGACGAATGCACCTTCGGTTTTCATGAGCCTGATGAATGGTGTTTTTTGCACTTATCTCGACATATTTGTCCTTGTATTTCTGGATGATATATTGATCTATTCAAGGACTATGGAGGAGCATGAGGAGCATTTGCATTAGGTATTGCAGTGTCTGAGAGAAAATTAGCTTTATGCTAATTTATCGAAATGCGAATTCTTTCAGACAGAGGTGAAGTATTTGGGTCATGTCATTTCTAGAGAGGGTATTGCGGTGGATCCTTCAAAGATCCAAGCTATTATGGAATGGCCTGCACCTACTAATGTTTCAGAGGTTCGCAGTTTTATGCGTTTGGCAGGCTATTATCGCTGTTTTGTTATGGGTTTTTCAAGGATTGCTCATCCTATTACTTCTCTTTAGAGGAAAGGAAAGAAGTTTGTTTGGTCAGAGCAGTGTCAGACATATTTTCAAACCCTTAAGGAGCGGTTGACCAGTGCACCTATTCTGGCAGTTCCTGACCCTACCAGGGACTTTGTTGTGTGTATGGATGCTTCTTTGGAGGGCTTAGGAGCAGTTCTGATGCAGGATGGTCATGTGATTGACTATGAGTCTCGCAAACTCAAGAATCAAAAATTGAACTATCCCACTCATAATTTGGAGTTAGCTGTAGTTGTGCATGCCTTGGTTAGGTGGAGGCATTTTATTTTAGGGCATCGGTTTGAGCTGCATAGTGATCATCGTAGCTTGCAGTATATTTTCTCGCAACCAAACTTGAATGCGAGGCAGAGGCGGTGGATGGAGTTCTTGTGCGAGTAGGACTTTGAGGTCAAGTATATTCAGGGCAAGGAGAATGTTGTAGCAGATGCTCTTTGTCGTCGAAGACATGAGATCTCAGCAGTCACCCTCGCAGCTGACTTGAGAGGTCAGATTCTTGCAGCACTTCCTACCGACAGTTGGTATCAGGAGGTAAAGTCTGAGGTTGAGTCGGGTAGACCTTTGGAGGGTAGATTTGCCAGTTACTCTCTTGAGTCAGATGGTCTTATGCGACATTTGGGTCATATTTATGTTCCTAGTTCTGAGGGTCTTCGTACCCTAGTTATGTTAGAGGCACATCAAGCACCCTATTCTGCTCATTCGGGTGTCAAGAAGATGCATGCATATCTTCGTCAGCTGTACTTTTGGAGTGGTATGAAGTGGTATATTGCTGATTGTGTGTCGAGATGTCTTGAGTGTCAGAGGGTGAAGGCGGAGCACCAGCACCAAACAGGTCTTTTGCATCCCCATCTTGTTCCAAAATGGAAATGGGACATCATTTCGATAGATTTCATAGTTGGGTTGCCAGTGTCCACTTGTCGACATGATGCTATTATGGTCATTGTGGACAGGTTGACGAAGGTAGCTCACTTCTCTCCTGTCTGTTCATCTTATAATGCTTCTACGATGGCCAGAGTGTTCATGGAGGACATAGTCAGACTTCATGGGATTCCTCGTATGATCATCTCTAATAGGGATCTAGTGTTTACTTCAACCCTTTGGACTTCTTTGCAGCATGCCTTGGGGACACAGCTGAACTTTAGTTTAGCATACCATCCAGAGACTAATGGTCAGACTGAGAGGGTTAATCAGGTTCTCGAGGATATGCTTAGGATGTATGTGATGGATTGGCAGACCCGTTGGGAGGACTACTTGTATCTGGTGGAGTTTGCTTATAACAATGGATATCACAGTTCTATCGGCATGTCTCCATTTCAGGCTTTGTATGGTCGTCCTTGTCGGACCCAACTAAGTTGGGATCATCTTGAGGATAGAGTCCTTTCAGGACCGAATATGCTTAGAGTTATGGAGCAGCAGGTCAAACGGATTAGGGAGTATTTGGTGGCAGCGCAAGACAAGCAGAAGAAGCATGCAGATGCTCATAGGGTCGATCGGCAGTTTTCAGTTGGGGATTGAGTGTTCTTGCATGTGCATCCACGAAAAAGTCAAACCCATTATGGAAAAGGCTCTAAGCTAGCACCGTGCTTTGTGGGACAGTTTGAGGTGTTGGAGAGGATCGATCATGTCGCTTATCATCTTGCTTTGCCGCCTAGCCTTTCACGCATCCATGAAGTGTTTCATGTTTCTGTACTTAGACCTTACTATCCCGATATTGCTCATGTTCTCAATTGGACTGCTCTACAGGTAGAGGACGGGCAGCTGGCTTTGGAGCCCGTGGGCATTCTGCAACACAGGAGACTCGCTCTCAGGGGCAGAGATGTGGAGCAAGTCAGGCTCCAATGGGACCCTAATGATGAGACTTCTACTACCTGGGAGGATGCTTCTACGATGAGAGGGTTATACCCTTATTTGCAGGCTTCCAGGAGTAAGCTTGATTCTGGGGGGGAGGATGTAATGCCCCTCAATTTTGGCTTGTGACCGTTGATAGTTTTTTTTTCTATTGCACTTAGACAGTTTTGAGACATATGGTTGATAGGCATATGGTTTATGCTTATTATGACCATGATGGACTATGTTTGACTGATGTGGTTTTGACATGTGTTATGAGTTTTACGATGACATTATTGATATTACAGTTTATGATGTGTTTGACATGATCAGTAATGGTTAGATATTATCATGCTTTATGTGATTTATTGATATCTGAGTAATAGTTAAAGGTGTTTATGTTATTGTCATGCTTTCAGAGAAGGGACAGTCTAGTATTGCTCATTTCGAGCACCCTTTTACGCTGCGACTCCCTAACTCTGTGTGTATGTTATATATGTATATACTCAAATGCAACATATCATTTTGATGCAGGCCACAGGTACCGGGCATCAACTCCACCTGACTTAGCAGGTCTGAACATGCCCTTACACCAATGGATAGTGTTGATGGGAGATAACATGGGGTTTCCCTAGGTCAGTCTTCGTTTTCAATTATGGTCGTGGGTCTTGATGTCGCTCTATGGTCCTTGCCTCAGATATGGTCGTCATTGGTATGCAATTGTCTTGATTGTATTTGTTGGTTTCAGTCTATGTGAAATGATTAGAAATGAATTCTTATTATAATGATAATAGTACTAATAAGTTAGATATAAAAGTATTTTCTTAGTCGTAATTTATTAATGAGAAATTAGGAAAATTGTTTAAGTGTTTTTGATAAAGATTAAATTAATAATTTTAACGATTTTAATAAGATAGTGTCATAAGTTATTAATATTATTATTGAAATAGTATGTGGTAGTTGAAAAATATTATTAGTTAATAATTTATTGCTAGTGAGTTGTCGTATGAAGATTTCTGACTTGGAAAATCCCTCTCAAAAAGAAAAATTTAATTGCCTTATTTTTTAGGGGTTAGTGGGATTTTGAAATGGATTATGGTAGTGGAAAATTAATGGAGTTTGCCTATTTTTGGTTGGGGGAAGTTATTTGTGGGGGAAGTTTTCCTATGGAAGGGTAGAGAAAATTTGGGAAAAATATTGTTACGGGAAGCTGAAGAAGTGGGGAGCTGAAGAATTTTGAAGCCTGGGATCGAAATTTCGGGTATGCTTACTTGTATTTTTTTTAAGCAAAACAGACAAATTAGTTTAAATCTCTGTTGAATCTCTTGTGTATTTTGAATTTGTCTCTTTAGCCCAGTGGAATTATGTCTTCCTGTCGCCATCTGTAGCTGAAGTCCCTATAACTTTGAATTTGATAGTTTGCAATGTTGTCTGGAATTCGTGAGAATTTGTTCTATTCAAATCTTTTACCAGACCCTTACCTACCTTGCTGCCCTCAGTGATGGAATTCAGCTTACCCATCTTTTGCATCTCAGATTATATTGCTTGAAAACAAGGTTTTTTTTAAGCCATCGATTGGAATGAATTTGCAATGAAATCTTATCTAACTTTTACCTCTACTTGTCGTGAAATCTCATTCCCATATTTCTACCTGATGTTATTGGTGTTGAATTGGTCAATTTTGTTAAACTTCTGCTTCTGCTAGCAGCTCTTCCTGTTGCCACCGTACGGCCTCTTCCCTTGCCTTTCTTGAATTTTCTTGTCTTTAAATTTTATTCTATTTTGCAAGCATCTACCTGACCGTACGACGTGGGAAATGAATAGCCTAGGCAATTTCTTGAAATTAAATCTGAGCCTCCTCTTGGGCTGTCGTACGGTGTTCTGAAGGGCTTTGTAGTCAATAAAAAATAATATTTATCTTCCCTGAAATCCATGTTGCTTGGGGTCGTTTCTACCAGAATCCCTTGTAATTTTCTTCTCTGCCAGACGTTTTTTGAAGATCTCTCATTCCTCTGTGAATTTCTTGTCTTCCTTCTGGCAATTTGTCATTTCTTCCTTTCAATGGAATCTTTGAAAATATATATTGGATCCATCTTATGCCTCTGTAGTCTGGTTTGTTTTTTTTTCTTTCATGGTTTTCTTCTGGTAGACCATTCTCCATTTTTTTGTGATAAACCTCATAAGTCTTTCAATTTCATCTCTCTAGATTAATGGCTCTCAATTAAATTATATGATTATTATTTCTTTTCTTATGATGAAGTTTTAGCAAGAGTCCATTTAAATAGAGTAGGAGGATTGTCAATTGAATTTATTTAGAAAGTTTCTAATAGAAACTCCATGATTGTTTAGTAAACCTTGCATAAATAATTATCAATTTGAGTTAGTTAATTTGTTAAATAGATTTTCATTAACTCATTAGGAATAAAAAGTTATGAACATTAATAGTAGTATAACTCATAGGATAGTTAGGATAGATTTGTAATATTTTATCCTATATAGTAATTATTTTTATTAGGAATAGAGTTGAATTTAGTAGATGTAAGATTGTTAAATGAATAAATTATAATTTTAATGTGAAGTAGATTATATGGTAATGCTAGTTTGTTAAACAAATGTTAGATGGAATTATACTTCTAGAATTGAAGAGTGTATTATTGTTAGGACTTTATTAAAAGAGAGAGTTAAAACCTTATAGTGCTTTCATGTTTAAAATTGTTCGGAGGTGGTATGTTTGAGTCAATTTAAATATATAGTATAAGGTCTCTTGTCAATTATTATCGACATGTTATAATGAAGAAATTGGGTTATTGTAATTTCTTGGTTTTGTGTCATGCAGTTTTATGGTTCTAGTGGGATGTCAAGGTTCTTATGTGACAAGTTGTTTAAACCTTGATTTCCATATCGGGAAATGGATATTTGATTAGTGGTATTGGGTTTTAAGATTTACCCAACTCTAGAGGTTTGGTGACCTAGGTTCTAGTGCAACATTGTGATATGTCATTTTAAATGTTTTCATTTGATATGAGATTTTTGAAGTGGATAAGGGAAAGATTGTTATTTGAGTATTGGATTTGAAGTTGACTTTGTAATGTATCAGTATGCAAGAGGATAGATGCCTTGCATTCTCTTTTCCATGCATGTCATTTTGAATGGTTTCTGTTTGTTGGTTAGGGGTTTCTAGTTGCATGTAGGAGAGTGGCTTCCATGGTGGGGCCGGTGCCCAAAGTGGTTGCGTAGATAACCCCATGGAAGTTGTAACTAAGTGATAACCTAATAATTTATTCTAGGTGGGCTAGGTAGTAATCACATAACAAAATAAGTATGATGCGTCACCCATGCCTATAGTGCTCTCACAGGCTAAGGATAGGATGAGAAGGCCTAGTTGGCAAGATCGACCTCCTTGTCTCCATGAGAGGATGTGTTGGTTCCGTATGTGTCACCCTATGGGCCAGTGCCTAGAGAGAGGTCACCGGGTAACCATAGATGGGGGCCGGTTTCTAGTGAGAGATAGCCTAGATAACCCATGCTAGGACCATGCGATGACACTCTCCCTACTGCAACTTAGTCACTTCCTGTATGATACCTTCTATTGTTGCCTCTAGAGTACCGTGTTGCGTTATTGATCTGTGTTGTCAGTGTCGAGTTTGTTTTTGCTTTCTTGTATTCTTTGACTTAGTGGAACCTCATTGTTATCTCCTAGCTCGGGGGTGGACCTCAGGGTTCCACATGGTTGTGTGGAAGAGCTTAATCCATTGGTTTTTCTTGGTCGACCTAATTCGTGATCACTTCAGATGTGTTTCCATATTTGCATCCTCAGAGGTGTATTATATTTTCATAATTGTATAATCTTGTTGTATATTGTAAAGTGATTTAATCAGTCATGAATCTTGTAATCTTGTAATCTTGTAATTGATCTTTTGTAACTGTGCATATCTTGTAAATGAAAAATGTAATCTTCTTTTGTCGTATCAAAATGTATATTACCTGTGTTGTTATGAACTTATGTTTATCTGATGCAGTTACATTTCCCTAGAGGTGTTAGTTGATCATCTTGTTTAAATGTTGTAAATAGTGTTAATTTTATCTAGTGTTAATGCATGTACTTGCTTCAAAAAATATATATTTCTGTAATTTCTTCACCTGTTAGTCTAACTCTCTAGGGTTGCATGACGGGGCATCACAAAAACTCTCCCATGGTTTATTGCTCTCCTTACCATTGACTACTAGGGTCCCAACAATAGAACTAAATATTGAAAAGAAAGTATGGACCAAGGATATAAGCTATTTATATGTCAGTGTTGTATTTTACCCTAGTGTGATGGATAAGGAGGAGAATTAGAACATGTGTAGTGGATTACAAATTAGTGCGATAGAATGTAGAACACACAATTAAAATAAACATATACACATAGATCATTCATACATATATCATATCCATCATCCTTCTTATATTCATTATAGTATAATGTGGTACATAACCATCAATTCCTCAAAAGATATTTGCCTCTCATACAATGATCTCAATATATCTCGCATATATCTATTAAACTATCTCAACATCGATTTATATCTCATATATTATTATCTATTTTCCACACATCCTAACTTCTATCCATGTGTAGTACATATATGTTCATGAATACATGTAGGTACATATCCCTCTTCATGTTTCTTCATGGTGGTATCTCTCTAGTGTTGTTGCAAGTCTCCTATAGGCATCGTACTATGGTTCTCTTAACTTACAGTCACTCTATCTATCTTTGTGTTGTGCAAGGGTGTGTTCTCTTGCTTCCATCCTTTAGAACCTATGCAACTTTTCATCATTAGCCTCCATTAGGCCACCCTTTTAGTTTTTCAACCTAATGTAAGTAGTGGGACTCTGTCCTACTAACAATATCCTAGATGATTTTTTTCATGTTGGATATCAAATTTTAGAGTGGATGGTAATACTTTTTCCTTGTACCATTCTTTTGCAATTCAATGACTAGAGTTTTCTATTAATATATAACTTTTGTGGTGATTCAATATCTAAATTTTTTGTCAATATATGACTTTTAAACAAAAATGTTGAAATAGGGAAAGTATAGAGAATTCAAAATATCCCTTGATAAATTGGGAAGATTAGACCCAAAACATTCATATAAAATAGAGCAATATTTATCTATCTTAAAGAATTAAATATTCTAACTTGTCTCGGCTTTATCTTTTCTTCCTATATTTGAACTTCTGTCTCACTTAATGTGATCCTATTTTTGGTCTAGTTCATGGTGTCAATTTTTTCTCTTTTCAAAAATGGATAGGTTTATTTGTCTTATTTGAGTGTTTGAAATGTGTTTCTCATTATGAGTCAAGTCGCAAACTAATCTGGACGTCTTTAGTTTTTTTGGAAGAAGAATAAAAAATTTCAAGTTCTTGAGTATTATGTGGAGATGCAAAGTTCCCTTGCACCTTTTCTTATTTTGGCATACTTTTTCACTAGACCCATAATCTTGTAACAATAAAGTATTGGCTTGTCAAAGAACTCGGAAGCCCTGATGCAAGTGATGCAAATATAGCTTGCTCTTACCCTTCAAAACTCTACAAAATGCTTTAACCAATTGTCTTACAGGTTTTTGGACATTTCATGTGCACAGGCAAAACTTGCAATTTGTAAACCTATGTCTACTTTTTGATTTCAAGCAAGACTACCTTTCACAGGTTTGCAAACCTCTCAGGAACATCTGTGTCACTTGCAATATTGCTTCTAAACACTACAACCCTACAGTTCTACAAATTTTATTGTACTTGTTGAGATTGATGAACTAGTACATGCACTTTCACACTCTTGCAGACTTTCTTGGAATTCCCACTTCCCCACCCCAAAATGCCTATACACTTAACTTTTGCAAGATTGTAGACATTTTGTTCACTCATGGAATAGTTGCTAGTTGCAACCTTACTTTCACCATTCAATTTTCTACAACACTTGTGCCTTGCTAGTTTTTGGAACCCTTACACAACTCAACCTTACTTGCCAACTATCAATTGACTTCTGCATCCCATAACTCCACATATATCATTTTGTGACTTTGTAGGTATTGTGTGCATTCATTCCCTCTTGCAAAGTGTCAACTAAGTTTTGCATCTCGCATTCCCACAATGCTTTCATATCAATATGATGACTTTGTGCAAACTTTTTCTTAGCACATGCACCTACTACAAAGTTGCAAAGTGCAAATGGACTTTTAAAGTCTACAAACATCACTTTTCCATACTTATAGGATAGCAACTTCCATGTGATAGACATTCTTCCATGATGTTAACCTCCACAAGACACTCAAAAGTGCAAAAAACCTAGAGCATTAAATATGCACATATAAATGAAGACCTTATAAAACTAGTTTGTTCTTCCTCATTTTCATATTTGCAAACATGTTCTAGCATTTCAAATGCTCTCACACTCCTTGATGACCTAATCACTACAACAGATCTTAGAATTTCCATACAATCTCTCACTTGCAGATTCTTCCACATGCATTGATGAGGCTATCAACAAAAAACCATTCACCCACAAGTCAGCTACGGCATCTTCAAGAGTGATTCCAAAATTATTTCCCTACACATCCAAGTATTCCTCGTTTTTTCATCCCATTACTTATGTCTCTTCCACATTCAACAAATGTCCTTTGATTTAAATAGTGTAATTATACTCACCGTTATGTGCATTCATACCCTTAGCGTTTTTAAATTTACATGTGTAAGTTCCCTCCCTCATTTTGTAGGCTCCTTTCTATCCCCTAAATTTGATTTTGAATTGTACAAAAACCCATCTCCTTCATGCCCAAGCTACTTTTATTGCTTTCTTTTGAAATTTTCATTTTTGCAAGTTTGTAGACTTTCCACACCCACTAGCATAACTTGTAAAGTGCACACTTCCTCCAACATTTTGCATCCCTACATAGCCATACATATATTGAGATTGCACACTTGCCACACATCCCTGCACAGGGTCATATGAGATCATGTGTTAAGGGTCATATGAGATCACATGTCAAGCAAAACATAAGTCATTCTTATGTATGTACTTATTGGAGTGTCATCTAAGCATTATAATTGTCATGTGAGTCCAAGTATTGGACAACCCATAACGGATTTTGTAGAGCTTGCAGATCTTTTCTAAGTTTAATATCATTACTCTAGTCTATGAATAGACTTCTTAAATAGCTCCTCTTTTATTATTCTTCTTATTGATGGTTAATCAACCTTGTGGCATAGAGGATCACCCAATTTAATAGTTGTATAATGCTACCTTGCTATGGTAAAAATGAAATAGTGTAGTAAATGATCTAAGAGTTATGGGCAGGTTGTATGTGATTAGTTCTATGTTGATAATATTACATTGGTCCTTAAGGGTCATGAGAAATTGCCCATTGGGGTGCAATGTGGTGGTTAGTTCACATGGTTGTTGTGATAGCCACCAAGGTTCAAAACCCCACTAGGTTGATGAGCTTGCAAGCCGTGGGCCTTTGCTGAGTTGTCATGCTCATAGAATGCATGCCTTCACTAGGCTGATGGGATCGTAGGCTATGTGCCTTCGTTGGGTCGATAAGTTTGAGGGATTGAACAAGGTGATAATGCCTTAGGGACTGAGATCCACCAATAGTGCTCTCGGTGTTAAAGTTGTCAAAAGATATCCCTCGTAAGTGCTCTCTCTGGGTCAGACTAGGCTAAAAACCTAAGTTTACCATTAAAAAAAGGTAATGAGGAACCCAATAATAGTATGCATTTTCATATGATTACATGTGTTTAAGTTAGCATTTATTTGTGGGTATGTAATTTATTGTCAATAGTGGCAATATTATTATGTGGGTGTATTTCCATGATTATAAACAATATTTATTTCTGTACCTTGCATTATTGTATTTACCTCAGGGTAGAGTATACCAAGAAAATAGAAATCATAGTTATTATTATGCTTGCACTATTGTATTTATTAAATTGTCTCAAGGGTAGAGGCATACCAGGAGATTGGAGACAATAGTTATGCACAGTCTAACCAACTTCAAAGTAAAGAATACCAAGACATTTGAAAACAATAGTTATTGTGTCATTTTTTTATATTATCAAGCCCTAGAGGATGAGACAATTTCAAGGTAAGGAACTCCAAGATATTAGAAATTGACAGTTATATACCAATCTAAGACCATCTTTTATAGAAAAACGCTAGTAGGACCATCGTAGAGTAGGGTATACCGGGAGATTGGTATCTGAAGGATAATATGCATTTTAGCCTATACTTGCATTTTACCAATCATTAGTCATCCGAAAATTCAAGCAAGAGATAGTAGTGCATGAATGGATGACCTGCATTTATGTGACTAAAAATTGAATGCTTTGGCCAAAGTGATGCAATAGTTGTAACCACCTGATTGATTGCATGTGACGTGTCTTCAGATTTACACTTAGTTCTCATATTTGTTTCTTCTATAGATGTCCCTATCTATCACCCTCGTCGAAGGTTCATGCCTCTTCTAGTAGGAAGATAAGCGGGGGACTGTCAAGTTTGTGGTTGGAGGTAAAGCGTTCGAATGATGCTCTCCCTCCTACAATCGGACAACCATATTGCTTGCACTCAGATAAGATGATTATGACTAATGGTCAACCAAAATTGTAATGAAAAGTCAAACATGTATATTTGATGTACTCAGCTGGATTTGAAGGACAATAGTCCTAATCCGAAATTGTATCTTATTATTCTTTTGTTTGGAAGCTTGTACCATAGAAATCTATGCAATTGCATAATTGATGTAGAGTGCACAATGGAAGCTTCAAAACTTAACAATAGACTGTATCGGCAAGAGTGTGACTTCTGTCTTGGAGATATGTCCTCATCGGCCAAACATATCCCGTTAGCCACCTTGTTATTTATCTGGCCGATCCCTTAACTTTCCCCGATGACATGCATTGTCGGTGTAACCTTCCTCGTCGGTGAGTGTTTTGTATGTGCTCCCGATACACCGATAGAACAATTTGTATATACTTCTGCCAACTTGCAATCACCGGTTTCCTTCACCGTCGCTGCCGGTCACCTCTTGCACCTAACACAATGTATGCGCGCAATGTATATTCCCAATATACATTTGGGAGATACATTCAAAACATGCATTTAGAATATGCATTCGGTGAGGTTGACCGTTGACTTTCCTTGTATCATACGAAATGCACATTCACCACATACAATCGCAACATTCACTCGCGAGATACACATGAACATACAACTGCGAGATACACATAGAATGTATACCCAGTGAAGCAATACAGTCTTACGTCGATGCACTTGGTCACCCGACTACTCTTCGGGCATACTACTACTTTCGCTCAGAATATAAAATACTCTGCCGATAACCCAATCTCGCCGATGGTACTCCAACACTTAGGCAAAACTTCTCTTCACCTAACTTTAGACTAAACCCTAGCACATGAAGATGCTAGGTTGGTCTACTACGCAGCACAGTCAATCGAATCTTCTCCACCATCAAACAGAATAGAAACGACAAACACAGAAACAAGAACAGACATATATGTACATCGAGAAGCCATTCCACTGATTTCGACAGAAATCTTATCAATGGAATGCTTCAAATCAACATCTTGCAACAATGGGAAAACACAGAACGGAAAAGAAATCTACAGCTAACAAATTTGCAATTACAGAGAACAGGAATCGAAATGACGGAACAGAATATCTTTATTTCTCTTTGAAACAATGTTCAATCACACTCTACCTCCTCTCTGTGATTACAGTCGAACATATGACTGATTACAATCTCAAACCCTAATATCCGATCTTGTTCATTTCCTTGGTTTTTTTAGATTCGCCCAGAGTAGTACCAAACTGACTCCAAGCGGCTAGGAGATCGATTCCAAGCGGCTGGGAAACACTCCTACCTATTTTTGGCATTATTGCTATTTTAGCATTATGCGATTACAATTGACAAATGTCCCCTAAATCACTTGGGACTTACAAAATGAACCTAGACACAAACTAAAATGAAATATGCATTGGTCAATAGACCTTATTACAAAAGAAAACATGATTTTCTAGGTGCTCCTGCACCATACTCCTGGGGTTAACAAAACTCAAGTCCCTTGAGGAACCAAATCTGAAATGGAAACCCCATGTTTGATGATGTCCTCCTCGCTCATCCAGGTTGCATCTTGATCGGGTAAACCACACCATTTGACCAGATACTACTTGTAGGTCTTATGTCGAGTCTTCTTCTGAACCTTTGTGTCCAAAATACATTCCAGCTGGACTGGCTGACTCGGTGGAAAATCAAAAATTCATTCTGCATCACCTGCTCCTATCACATCTGAAACTGCAACATTGTCTCCTCTGAATGGAAACAGTTCTGACACATTGAAAATGAGTGATATTGCTAAACCTGGAGGAAGTTCAATTTCGTATGCATTAGGCCCAAATTTGTGTACAATCTTGCATGGACCTATCTTCTTCATAAGAAGCTTCGTGGGCTGCCCCTTCGGAAGTCTTTCCTTCTTTAGATATGCCATTATCAGATCCCCAACTTTGTATTGGACATCCCTTTTTGTCTGATCAGCTCTCTTTGTATTTCCCTGTGTTCTTCTGGATAGTTTCCCTTATAGCATCATGGATATCTTTCATACTAACTGCAAAATCTTCTCCTTGTGCACTCCTTTTCTCCATGTTCTAGAGATCCCTGAGCTCCAAAATTCCCTTGGGATGAATCCCATATACAACTTCAAAAGGGCTCTTTCCTGTGCTCCTATTAACAGTCATTATATGCAAATTCTGCTTGTGGGATGATCATATCCCATGCTTCTCCATGTTGTTTAGTCAAACACTGCAAAAGATTACCTAGTGATCTATTCACCACCTCAGTTTGTCCATCTATCTGAGGGTGATATGCTGATGTGAAAGATAATTGAGTGCCCAGTTTCTTCCACAAGGTGCGCCGAAAATGTCCCACAAATTTGCGATCTCTGTCAGTGACAATATTCAATGGCAAACCATGAATTCTTACTATCTCCTTGAAGAAAATACCAACAATATGTGAAGCATCGTTAGTACATTTACATGGCACAAAATGAGCCATTTTACTAAATTTGTCAACTACAACAAACACACTATTAAAACCTCTTTGAGTCCGGGGAAGACCCAAAACAAAATCCATACTGATGTACTCCCATGGCCTTTGAGTAATTGTAAGTGGTTGACAGAGACCTAGATTGGATGAAGTTCCTTTTGCCCTCTGACAAATAGTACAAGTTTCTACAAATTTCCTGACATCTGTTTGCATCTTAGGCCAGAAGTAAAGCCTTCTCACTTGCTCCAATGTCTTGTCTAGTCCAAAATGACCTCCAAGACTACCACAATGTTTCTCTTTTATGATGTTCTCCCTCATGGAACACCTAGGTACACACAATTGGTTGCCTTTAAACAGTAACCCCTGCTATAGCAAAAATTCAAAAAATTCAGAATGATAGGAATCTGAAAATTGTGAACAAACTGCATATATCTCCTTGAAGTCCTCATCATCCTGGTACATATTCTTAAGAGAATCCACTCCCACACTTTGCAACTGGATTTCCTGTATAGTGCACACTCTTCTGCTCAGAGTATCTGCCACCTTGTTGGCTTGTCCTTTCTTATGTTTGATGGAAAAGGTATACACCTGGAGTTGTTCGACCCACTTCATATGCCTGTGATTTAGCTTCTCCTGCGAATTCAGAAAACTCAAAGCATGGTTGTCAGTATAAACAATGAATTCCTTGGGCAAGAGATAATGTCTCCATTTTTTCAATGCTTGAACCATTGCATACAATTCTAGATCATATGTGGAATACTTTTTTTTAGCATCATTCAGCTTTTCACTAAAGAAAGCAATAGGTCTGCCTTCCTGACTCAAGATAGCACCAATGGCAAGGTTACTGGGATCACATTCCACAGTAAACAACTTATTAAAATCAGGCAAAACCAAAATGGGTTTCTCTGCTATTTTCTGTTTGAGAATCTCAAAAGATTCATCTGCTGCTCTATTCCAAACAAACTTACATTTCTGTCCTCCTTTTATGGTATCCACAATAGGTGCACAAACATGACTGAATCCCCTTATGAATTTCCTATAAAAAGTTGCCAACCCATGAAAACTCCTTACATCACTTACTGTTTTAGGTGTTGGCCAAGACATAATAACATTTACCTTCTCTGGATCCATTTTCAAACTGCCCTAGGATATCACAAATCCAAGGTATGTGAGTTCTTCCTTCATGAAGATACTCTTCTCCATATTGATCATCAGTTTCTCCTCATGCAGCTTCTTCAACACCTGTTCCAAATGTTGCAAATGTTCTTCTTTTGTCCTGCTAAAAACCAAAATATCGTCAAGATAGACAACAACAAATCTGCCAATAAAATCTTTCAATACCTCATTCATTAGATGCATGAAAGTACTTGGAGCATTGGACAGACCAAATGGCATCACCAGCCACTCATAAAGACCTTCATTAGTCTTAAAGGTTGTCTTCCAGTCATCCCCTTGTCTAATCCTAATCTGATGGTAGCCACTCTTGAGATCAATTTTAGAAAAACACTGAGCTCCACCCAAACAATCCATAAGGTCCTCTATTATGGGCATAGAAAACCTATATCTGATGGTGATCTTATTTATGGCTCGTGAATCAGTACGTAACCTCCATTTGCCATCCTTCTCGAGAGCTAAAACTGTGGGTACAACACATGGACTGACTTTTCCTCACCAAGCCTTTATCCAACAATTCTTGTACTTGTTTAGCAATCTCCTCATTCTGATTAGGTGTCATTTTATAAGCTAGTTTATTTGGCAATGTGGATCCTGGGATGAAGTCAATCTGATGGCTTATGTCTCTCACAGGGGATAGTGCATTGGGTATATCCTCCACCATGATACCCTTGTATTTGTCTAACAATTCCTACACTTTCTTAGGGACTTTTTCCTTGTTGTTTTTAGACAAATCGGAATTGTCTTTAGGTTTCAAAATCAGAGCATACCCCTGGGTTCCCTCTTCTTTCAGAGTATGGAGAAACTCTTCCCCACTCATTAACATGATACTTGATCCTACATTCTTGTCTACACCTTCTTCTGGTAAAGGATCCATCTTATATTGTCTACCATTCTTAGTGATCATAAAGGAATTGAATTTACCATCATGCTGGGCTTGTACATCATACTGCCAAGGTCTACCTAACAGTAAATGGCATGCATCCATGGGAATTATATCAGACAAAAGTTTATCCCCATATTCCCTTATCTGAAATTCTACCCAAGCTTGTTCATCAACCAAGACTTGCTGCCCTTTGTTCAGCCAGGACACTTTGTATGGACTAACATGTGGCAACCTTTTCAAGTTCAATTTCTCTACCATTTCTACTGAAACTAAATTTTCAGTTGAACCAGAATCAACAATTACCTTACACTTTTTGCCAGAAACTTTACACAGAGTTCTAAATAGTGTCTTCCTCTGGGGTGGTTCCTTGTTCTGTGGCACTTTTAGCATTGTTCTTCTCATCATGAGACTCTCTCCTTCTTGTGCTGGAGCTGCGCTTCCCAAAGGTGAGTTCATACTCTGACAATCTTCTTGAATCAGCTGGTTCCTTCTCTCTCCTCCATGAGAGCTTGAGGCTTTCTCCAGACACCTGCCTACTGTGTGCCCAATCTGGTTACAATTATAACATCTTCTCGTGAAGACATTAGGACCTCTGCCTGGTCCACCAAATCTGCCTCTCCCATTGGGTCTCCTTCCTCTGAAACCCTCTCTGGAACCATATTCTCCACTATGTTCTTGCTAACTAGACTCCCTTGATTCTTCTAGAACTTATTTCTGCCACCAAAACTATTTCTGCCTCTGGAATTCCTTCCACCTCTGCCTCTGTTCTACTGTTCTCCTTTTCTTTTATGCTTCTCTTCTACTCTCAGTGCCACCTGGAAACATTTGTCCATGGTTTCTAGTGTCAAGATGGTGATCTCATCTTGTATACTATATTTCAGGCCATTAATATACATGGCAACTCTTCATTTCTCATCTTTAGCATGTCCACACCTTAGAGACAATTTGTGGAATTCCTCTGTGTAGGTGGACACATCCATATCCTTCTGCCTGAGGTTCTGCATTTTCCTGTATATTTGCACCTCATAATCCACTAGTAGGAACTGAGCCTTGATCCTCTCTACCATCCGACTCCAGGATGAGATCATGCTCTTGCCACTCTTCACCCTTTCTCCCTAGGTGTAGTTCCACCACGTGAGTGCAGCGCCCTTCAATTTCATTTTTGCAAACTTGACTCTTATATTCTCTCGTACCTCCTCGTACTCAAAGTAACTGTTCAAAGCCTCAACCCATTCAATGACTTCATCTACGTCCATCTTTCCACTAAACATCGGAATCTCCATTCTTGCCTTGGACGACTCCTTACCAAGTGATTTTATGGCCTCCAGAAATTATTTCTGATCTGCAAATATATCTGTCTGTCTTGGGGTTGTTTCTTCTTCCCCATCTTCATCTTCTCCATCAGACTCCTCGTTTGGTTTCTTGCATTTTCCCAAGGTCTTCAACTCAGCCTGGAGTGCTTCCTTGACTCCAGTCTTGATCAGCTCCTCCATCTCCTTGAATTTCTTGACCACTTCGGTGGTCATTCCCTTTGGAGGCATATCACTAGCCCCTTCTTCACTTTCTCTGTCTGACATAAACATTCACAGACAACACCAACACTTCTACAGACCTTTCACTGGCTCTGATACCAAAATGATGCAGAGCGCACAGTGGAAGCTTCAAAAACTTAACAATAGACTGTATCGGTGAGAGTGTGACTTCTGTCTTAGCGATATGTCCTCATTGGCCAAACATATCCCGTCAACCACCTTGTTATTTATCTAGCCGATCCCTTAACTTTCCCCGATGACATGCATTGTCGGTGTAACCTTCCTCATCGGTGAGTGTTTTGTATGTGCTCCCGATACACCGATAGAACAGTTTGTATATACTTCCGCCAACTTGTGATCACCGGTTTCCTTCACCGTCGCTGCCGGTCATCTCTTGCACCTAACACAATGTATGCATGCAATGTATATTCCCAATATACATTCGGGAGATACATTCGAAACATGCATTCGGTGAGGTTGACCGTTGACTTTCCTTGTATCATACGAAATGCACATTCACCACATACTGCAATATTCACTCGTGAGATACACACGAACATACAACTATGAGATACACACAGAATGTATACCAGGTGAAGCAATACAGTCTTACGCCGATGCACTTGGTCACCCGACTACTCTTCGGGCATACTACTCCTTTCACTCAGAATATTAAATACTCTACCGATAACCCAATCTCGCCAATGGTACTCCAACACTTAGGCAAAACTTCTCTTCGCCTAACTTTCGACTAAACCCTAGCACATGAAGATGCTAGGTTGGTCTATTGCGTAGCACAGTCGATCCGATCTTCTCCACCGTCAAACAGAATACAAACGACAAACACAGAAACCAGAACAGACATATATGTACATCGAGAAGCCATTCCACTAATTTTGACAGAAATCTTATCAGTGGAATGTTTCAAATCGACATCTTGCAACAATGGGAAAACACAGAACGAAAAAGAAATCTACAGCTAACAAATTTGCAATTACAGAGAATAGGAATCAAAATGACGGAACATAATATCTTTATTTCTCTTTGAAACAATGTTCAATCACACTCTACCTCCTCTCTGCAATTACATTCGAACATATGACTGATTACAATCTCAAACCCTAATATCCGATCTTGTTCATTTCCCTGGTTTTATAGATTCGCCCAGAGTAATTCCAAACTGACTCCAAGTGGCTGGGAGATCGATTCCAAGTGGCTGGAAAATAATACTGCCTATTTTTGGCATTATTGCTATTTTTAGCATTATGCGATTACAATTGACAAATGTCTCCTAAATCACTTGGGACTTACAAAATGAACCTAGACACAAACTGAAATGAAAAATGCATTGGTCAATAGACCTTATTACAAAAGAAAACATGAATTTCTAGGTGCTCCTGCACCAGTAATGGAGGCATCTTTATTTGAAATGTGGAATCTATATATGTTTTGAAAAAGGAAATTCAAAATTAAGGCATTTATGTGTTATTTAATTTCAGATTTTTCATTAATTGTTATTGTTTATTTGGGTGGCTTGTTATAGTTCATGCATTCTTCTAACATTTTTACTTGGTATTGCCACTTGGAGGGCAAGGTATGGTTTCTTTTGCAATCTCTATGTTCTCATACTTGCTTGTTAGGGATAAAATCAAGAACACCTTTCATGTAGATTTTCCAACACATCCATTTCACAAAAGTATACACCAGGTATGCACTCTCTACTTAGTTTCCTTTTTATCATGCTTAGTTATTAGCAACAACTTCAAGACTTTATTTTACTTCATTGTTCTTTCCTCCTCGATTTGTGGGCACTTCATTGAAGTACACACAATTCAAGAGACGTATTATTATTAATTTTATTCTCAATTAATGTGCATTAATTTGAAAGAATGACAAGCCCGATGGACTACTTTATATCAAGGACAAAGGGAGAACATGCATGATCCAAATAGCTTAGAATCCAAAATCCAAAAATTTGTATCATTTTCATGACTGCATTTCTTTAATTTTTACTTTGGCATGCTTTTTCATATAGATCTGCATGCACAAAAAAGTTGTGAGGGGGATGTAAAGGATAAAAATGCATATCCTACTCTTTTACCCCTTCATTTTACACCACTTTGGGTGGATGTCATAAATGCATGGTCCTAAGACCCAATTCAACTCATTTAGCACACTAACCTACTCTAACCTTGAACCCATCAATCTAATCTACTCTATCCATCACTTTAGAATAGGACCAACCCATTTTCTTAGGGTTTTGCCTTGGACTAGGTCACACCCACAATCTTATCCCATGGACTAAAATGCACCTATGGCCTAGTCCTCCTAGTTTGAATTTCAAATCTCCTACTTCTTTGGTTGACTGTATTAGAATTTAATTCATTATCTATTGGTTCGCATGCCAAAGATCTTGAGTTATGTGCCTAGGACTTGTATTTAAGGACATCTCCTATGCTATTAGGATCATTAATTGTTAGGAAAAAGCATTCACAAGAGCACTATGTCTTAGTTACATCAATTGGAGCAACATTTTCATTTCTATGTGGCATGTTTTCAATATTTGTACATTGGTCATGGGGCTTAACTACTATCAGAGAAATCAATGTTCTTCCAACTATCTATAGCAAGCCCCTAAAGGTGATTTTCAACACCACCAAGTTTCAGACATGTAGGTATAAGTATATGAAAAAGAATACAGAAGATCAAATCTACAAAGGACACATTCATGTAGGGATGAAGTGTATGAGGACAAAACTATAGGTGTAGCCTCGTACGAAGAAGCATAGATCTTTTAAGAATATTTTATCGGCATATTAAATCTCTATTCCAATACTAGATCTTTGTTTGAGTCTTCTTTCACAATGTTGTAGTTAATCAAACACATTTCAAAATCAACATCATGCAAAATCCAGATAAATTGTCTATCATTTCTCTGTTATTTCATTTCTTTACTTCAATTACTCATATCTCAATTTTTATTTGAGTCTCATTTCTATATATATAGACACACACAAACGCATATACATAATATATATAAATATGTATGTATATGTATGTATGTGTTTGTATGTATGTATGTATGTATGTATGTATGTATATACACATACATGTGTATATATACATTTTTATATACGTATATGTATATATATGTGTGAGTGAGAGAACTAACTGTGAGAGTGAGAAATAATTAAAAACAAGATAGATAGAATGTTTGAAAATATATATATAACACTCTTCCATACATAATAAAATTATTAAATAAAAACTATAAACAGCTAAAATGTATTAATGCTTAATTTCACAAAGACATCTTATTATAACACACGTAAGGTGAATGAGAAGCAGATCATTCCCTAGAATCCCAAAATTTACAGCATGCTCACGTCAAAACCCCAATAGTGCATGTCATTCCCAAACTAAAACGTATAAGTGGATTACGATGAGGAGCTACGTGGTGCATTTTGTTGAATGTCTGTAAATATCATAGAACTTGCCTTATTATCAAGGGAAGCGGGATGGAATTGGGTGCGCGACGATGTTGAATGCACATTGTAATTCCTTCGTACAGCAGGTGTCGCCCTGTGAGCTGCTGATTCTTCTAAACAAAAGGCCATCTTCAAACTTCTTGGATTCTGAGCATTGGCTTCTTCCATCTGACAATCAGCGCAAAATTCCAATGAGAAGAAATTGTGAGAAGAGCTTTAATTATATTGATTTTGACAGACATAAAATTCATTTAAAATTACAGTCGTACACATTTTATTTAAACACCATCCACTTCAATCCGTATACACTCTACTTAAACATCATCTATTTTAATGGTCAAACAATCAATAGTAATTTTACACTATTTAAATATCATCCACTTCAATGGCCAAACAATCAATAGCAATTTTACACCTTATTTACAAGAAAAAGTGGTAAATATTTGTCCTATTTTTATTGGCCAAAATTAATCTTTGACTGTTGAAGTGGATGATATTTAAGAATAGCCGTAATTTTACAATTAATCACTATATATTAAATGCGTTGTAAATAACCCAGAGACTGTACAGCAAATTGTTTCTTGTTTGAAACTTTTGATGCCCCTAAATAACCAACAAGGGACATTTACTGGACATGATTGGCAGCAGTCATTACCCTTGGTTTGGTAGGAATTGTTCTATGAGCAGCAATGCCAAGGCCAAGCTCCAAATCCTGGTAACCACCTGTAGAATCTATAAGCATCCAATACATCTTAAACTTTCCCTGGCGACAAACTATACTAGTTATTCCAAATCCAATTTAACTTAAAGAAAGAGAAAGATATTAAAACATTAGTGTAAGAATAGACTGTAGAAAACTAATGCTTACTATATTATAACATTTTCCTAGCAAACAGTTGTGAGTGACCAGAGGAACTAAAAACACGTACTCGGATCCTCTTTTCTGCCATGGAAATCTTCAATTCCATATAAACTTGGATCAAAGTTTGTTACTGCTTCCTTCCCACTGCATCTGATGGCTTGCTTATCATATGCCCTACATAGCTCAGCCACAAAATTTAAATCTTCGAAATAAACTCTTTTAATTTATGCATTCAAAGATTAATTGTGGGTTATTCTTAAACATCATCCACTTCAACCGTCAAAAGTCAATTTTGGCCAATAAAAATAGGACAAATATTTACTAGCTTTTATTGTAGATGAGGTCTAAAATTCCTATTGACTTTTATTGTAGATGAGGCCTAAAATTCCTATTGACAATTTAACCATTGAAATGAATGATGTTTAAATGATGGAATGTACTCTTTGCCAAAATATAAGCGAATTGGCAATTTAGCGTACCTTGCAGCTTCCTCTTCGCTGTCAAACAATCCCAAATAGATATACCTGCTTCAGCCATTACAACAACATGGTTAATGAGAATAATGTCACATATAGAAATCCCACAGAAGGAAAGCATTAAAAAAAAGAAGTTGCAGGCTAATAGGGATAATAATTTTGGTGAAGAGAATTTGTATGAAAATGAAAATGGCACTTTCGTTACTTTTTCCCATGGAACTGTCCCATTCTGGCTTCCCATTTGCCACACTTGTGCAGAGTAACGCCTCTGTACTTAGAACTTCCGCGAGAGAAACCAGTGCTTTGTCGACGAAGAGTATGCACAAATTCTTCTTTCGAAAAGTTGTTCATCTGGACATGACACGCAGGTTAGGTCTTGCTTCATTAAAGTGATAAATACAAATACAAGTAAGGTTTTCTACATTTGAACCAATATGATTATATTGTTGAACATATTGCAGGGAAAAATAATATTGTTGCTGACTGGCTGAGTGATTTGCCAATGACAAACATGAATTGGGGAGAAAATCATCTAATCCTCCTGTTGGTTTTAATTGTTTCAGATGATTAATGTTAATTTTGGGTCTATCAAAGAACATGTTCAGCTTCCATACTAAAAGCATAGACTCCTAATTTTAGCACGGTACATGTTCAGGTTATGATAGGAAAAAAACTGTGGCATCAACATTTGGTGATGGATTACTAAATAAAAACTGAAGATGGATCACTTCAAAGCTGAAACATCTCAGTCAGCTTCTTTCAAACTTGTTTCTTCCGCTCCGTGGCTTTTGGAAATTTTGCAATTATTTGGGTTTGCATCTTTAAGTATTGTTAGCTTACGTTTTTGCTGATAGCTGTAGGTTATGCTGTACGCCTTGTATAAATTACTGTAAATTGCCACTCAGTCACAACTATTCCATTATTGCTAAGCCAAATTGATTTCTGTGATACTCTTCCATCACTAAGTTGAAGCTCCAGTCTTTTTTCTGAGAGAATAAATATCCTAAATCATATCACATATATACAAATAATCTCAAATCCAAAATATACAAATGATCAATTTCTTTAACTTAATGTCGTGAGGAGTATCCATATTCTTTCAGTATTCATATTATGGCCATTCTATGCTGGAATTTTTATTACCAACGTGAATAAGTGGTTTTCATAAACTTAAAATGCAATAATTGACGATGGTGTAAAACTTACACAAAGCTACCATAAACCACAAACTAGAATTAAATAAATTTTAAAATATTTTACTGTTTCTTACATTAAAATAACAATTTTTGATAAAAAAAAATTTAAATCATACAGTTTTATTAAAGACAAATAAAATGCTGTATATTAAATTTTTCCTTACAAAGTTGTCTTTGAAATTGCACATTTGCAGGTGTTTTTATTCCACTGGGGCAATACCCCTTGCACTATGGCCAGAGATCTCCTGACTCCTACCTCGTGGACGTCGCAGGGGTTGTAGCCTTTCTACTTGTAGAGTTCATTCACAAGGTTCTCAGCCTCTTGGTGTTAATATGTGGTGATTGATCATGCTGTAGGGGCTGCGGGTACATGCAGCAAGGTAAATTTTGGTCACTTTGTTAGCCGCGGTTTCTCCCCAAAATAATTAATGCGGGAGTGCAAGAGAGCAGTTAGTTTGTTATTGACTGATATGGAAAAACCCACTTTGTATAACTGCCAAAAGGCTTGATAAATAAACAGCTGGAGAAGGTGAAAAGCTATGAGTCACGGTTGAGATTGTAATGTACCATAGCAGCGGTATTGAGCTGCAAAGTTGCGAGGTTGTAATCGTGAGTTTTGTTGGATAATAATATCGGATGGTTGTGTTTGTGGATGTAGCCCACATTGGGTGAACCACGTTATATCTTTGTGTTGAATTTGTGTTTTTCTTCATTATTATTTTCTATGTATTGCTTAAATCTACATATAATTGTTAATTGATATTGCTCCGGTCTGCCATTGAAATCCTAACATAATTCTGACACCTTGAAGAATGGACCGTGCTCAGCAAGGGTGGTCGCAGCCTTCTCGCCATGACTCTACTTCTCCACCTACCTTTGGTCGTGGTTCTGTAGGCTGGTTGAGCTCAGGTAAATACCCTAGGCTGGCTCTTGCCATTTCTCCTACACGCAACACTCAGATCAAAGATGACAATAAGAATGATGTTGGTAATGAAGTTGTTAATGATGGTATTGAAGGTTGGGATCCTCCCAAGGACACCCCGCACCCCGCTAATGTATGGGGCAAACCATATGATCAGGACCCTCCTCTGCCTAGTGCTTTAGCTCTTGCCACATAGTGGCCTTTTGTTGTGTCGTTTTGATGTTTCCAGGGTTTAGGCCTGTTTGGATCTGGGGCATGATTTTTTCCACCCACCTTTTTTTTTGTGAATATGTGTAATATTATTTTCCTTTTAATGATATAAACACTTATTCATAAAAAAATTAATCTTCTGGTAATACTTTTGTTAATGTATATTTTATCATTATTTCATTTCCAAATTGTTTGTGGAAAAAATATTATTGTATTTTAATATGTTTAGATTAAATTAATGTAACTTTAATTTTTTTGTTATCACTTTTATAATTTGGATTGTTACATTTTAATATTGTAAGTTGGGTTTGAGTAATAGCAATATCTTGTAATTATTTTTTCAATTAAATTAACTCTTTTGGATTAACAAAATCCTAAGGTAGCAAGGAGACGAGTCTTCAACCCCCTAGGATAGGTTTCAAAAATCAGGACACATTTCCCATACTAGAGACTGGTGCACAGGCTTAAATTTGACAGTTGTATAGCTATATTTAGGCGTTTTAGCTGTAAAATACAATTGAAATTTTGAAAATACCGTATCATATGAAAGGAGAGATTTTGAACAAATTGTCAAAATTTATATAAGATTATGATGATATATATATTTAGTTTTTACGTAATTTACGTATACTAAAGTATTTCATAGTACTTTAAAGGCACTATTAAATAGATAACTATCATAAAAAATTTGCTTGACAAGCAAGGTTGACTGTCAAATTTAAGTCCTGAGATTCTGATTCCCTAGTCATAGGAAACGTTTCATCCACATCTCCAAGTGTTTCCCATTTGGAAAACCCTATCTCATAGGTGTCCCCTAAAAAAAAGACACTAAAAATGAAAAAAAAAAAAAACCTAAAAAGTGTCACAGTTGTTGTGGATTTCATAGCAAACATGGTAAACTGAAAAGGAACAACAAAATTTGAAAGAAACTGAGTGACGAATTTGGCTATTTGCAGGCAGCAACCAGCGAATCAAGTAAGTTCTAACTTCTTTCATCATTGTGTTTTGCAATTTTTCTATTCGCATTTTTCATGGAATTAGAATCTTACAAACTCACGTGGTATTAGACTCAAAAATTCGCAAATAGACTAAAACTTATTTGGATTCCCGTGAGTTTTAAATGTTTCCAATTTCAAGAAATAATAGTAGACCTAGAGAATTAAACCATCTATTATCAAAAGATGCAGACACATAGCAGCTAAAGATGCAAACACATAGCTGTCAACAACTGTGATTGTACTGTATTCTTAATTGTTATATTGTTGTTCAATACTGTTAGTTCTTGTTTATTTTGTTAACAGTTGGGTTTGTCTTTGGTTGTTTGGCTATGCTGGCATGTTTCAATCTATAAATATGTAACTATTATTTGTAATTATTTTTTCAATTTAATTTCCAATTTCAATGTTTATTATTAATAAATAAAAACTAGTTTGTACTCACTTCTTAGTTTATACTCAATTGATAACTTTAACAATTTAATTGTCTATCATTTAAAATTTAACTTTAAAACTTAAAATTTTAATAGTTAAATTTACTATTTGGTTTGAATCTTTTGGAATTTTTTGTTTTATTTTTTTGGTTTAGAATGTCAGGTAGGAGAAAAGAGGGTGTGTACCCACTGTGGAAATATTGTGACTGTATTTCAAGGTCAAAGGGGTCGGGTGGAACAACCACTATCAAATGTAAACTTTGTCCTCAGTCATTTTAGAACACTTACATGAAGGTGAGGGCTCATTTTCTTCACATAACAAGAAAAAGTGTTGATCCTTATTTAAATGAGCAAAATGATATGAAGCTATTAGGAATCAAGAAAGGGCTGATGGGGAAGTACCTCATTTGAGCTCTCATGCTTCAGCAACAAGGGTAACTCATAACCAATATGAGGAGTTAGAGATGGATGTGTCTTCTAGAGATGTGATAGCACAAGATATAAGGTCTTCTCATAAGAGACCACACATTAGTAGCCTAAACCCCATTGGAAAATTGTTTGATGTGCATGGTCGAGACGCAGTTGATGCAGCGATTGTACACTTCTTTTATGCAAATGGAATATTGTTTAATTTTTCTCGCTTACCTTTCTATTCAAGGAGATGGTTCAATTTATCACTATGGACCAACAAGTTATAAACCACCTAGGTATGAAAAGCTTCACACTACTCTAATTGATAAAGAAAAAGTTCAACTAGAGAAACAAACTACACCAATGAAAAGAGTGTGGTCTATATAGAGGGATTGCAACATTGTGATGGATGGATGGACAGATACTAGAAATCATCCAATTCTTAATATCATAGTAACATCTAGCAAAGACCCTTATTTTTTGAAGAAAATAGATTGTTTAGGGCAAGAAGTTCTTTAGAACTAGCTATATGCTGCCATTGAGGAGGTGGCAACATCACATGTAGTCCAAGTTGTTATAGATGTTGCCCCTATTTGCAAAGCAACGAAATCATTGGTATAAAAAGGGTATAGGCGTATATTTTGGACACCATGTTGTGTTCAGTCATTAAATAATGCACTTGAAGATATTGGTAAGTTTTAGTGGATCTTGAATCTCATTGAGAAGGCTAGAAAAATATAGATGTTCATATTTAATCATGACCCCACACAAGCCATTTATCAAAAATTTGCCAAATTGGAACTCTCGAAACCTACTTATACACAGTTCGCTTCTTATTTTACACTTCTTCACCATCTTTATGCAGTCAATGGAGCTTTGTGTTCCATAGTACTAAGTGATGCATGGGCAACTTGGAGACAATCTACATCAGATATTGTAGTTGAAGTGAGAGGTATGATCCTTGATGACCATTTTTGGGCTGATGTTAACTTTTTGTTGACTTTATTTAGCCCATATGTGAGGTGATCAAATTTGCAAATCCAAACAAGCCATGTTTGGGAAAAAATTATGACGGAATAGATTGTGTGAAAGAATTAAGAAAATAATAGATGTTATAGATCTTTCCCGATATGCTTTGATAAAAGAAAATGTACATGGAAGATGGAAAAAACTTAACACACCCCTTCATTATGCTACCTATGCCTTAAATCCTACATGGTATGATACAAAAGTGACCAAGTAGATGCCTCCATATGAGGATAGCAAGGTAATGAAGGGATTTTGGGCTATGGTAAAAAAATTTATGGCTGAGGTGAGGATGCTTCAATTATCAAGACTCAGTGGAATAAGTTTTCACATGGGCAAGGTGATTTTCCTTCTATGGAAGTCTTATATGATATGTATGAAAAGAAAGACTCTATAGAGTGGTGGTGGAACCATGGATTTGAAACACCTAAATTGCAATCATTTACAATAATATTGCTCTCACAAGTACTCATCTTTTCATCTTGTGAGAGGAACTAGAGTACTTAAATGGTTTTATTCATTCACTAAAGAGGGATCAATCAAGGTTGACGACAGTAGAGAACCTAGTCTACATTCATAGCTCACTTCACCTTCTCTCTCTTGTACACCTTAGGTACAAGGAATGTCCTTTGGAAAAATGGGACCAAATTCTACTTGATGGAACAGTTGCACACCTGGAGGATGAAGTGGTTGATGTAGATGGCCTCAATGATTTACCCCTAGTTCTATTGCCTGTAGAGGAACATAAGCTTGAGAGTTATGAGTATCTAGAGAGTGTCATAAAGTTGAGGGCCTAGAAATATGACATAGCTAATGCAGGAGTAGAAATTCATCCATTGAATGGCATAATATGATAATTTGGATTTTTGTTTTTTGTTTTTCACGTGTATCAGCATTTCAATATGTAATATGAACTCTTAAATCAAGAGTCAGATTGAAAGTTAACACTATATTTAATATTAGTCCTTGTGTTTTTAAACTTGAAAGTTCAATGTCGTGTTATTGATTGTCAAAGAAATATCAAACAATTAGTTTTCCTCTTGTTGAACTTGACATCTATTCAAAGTTTCAATATTTAATATTTATTATTTATAATTTATATATTTCACATTTTTTTAAAAAATTTAGCAAGTTATCTATATATTAGCATCTCCAAGTACTTGTCTCCTACTTTTTTCAAAAAATGAAAACCAATATCGATACCCATCTCCCATACCAGTACTAGTACTAGTCTCCTAGCAACTATGCAAAATGCTATGTATTCCAACTTTGCACTTGAAAGAGAAATTGTCAGTTGTTTCTTACTTGCCCATGAAGCTAAACCTCCACTTAAAATAAAGAAGTTCCTTAAGATTGATCAGTATTCATCAATATTCTCTCCCCTATGTGCATCACAACTTATCCAATTAGGTTAAGATATTCTTTTGAGCTCCCACTAGATCTATAATTTGTTGCTTAATAGTTCCTTGAAAATATCTAAAAAAATTGATGACTTTCCAATGCTAAGGTCCATGACTATTTAAAATTTGACTTACTTATAGGGAATGAAATGTTGGGAACTTACTAGAGATTATTGCATACATCAATCTTCTAACTACATTTTGATATGGGATAGTTGTCATATAATCTTTTTCTCTTATGTCCTAGGACACATTCCTACCATAATTTCTTACCACCTTCCATTGGAGTACCTATTGGCTTAAAATTATCCATCTTAAAATTCTTGAGAGTGTTCTTAATGTACCTCTCTTGATTAAGATGAATTTGTTTCTTCTATTTATCTCTCATATTTTGAATGCCCAAATAATGATAATTTCACCATCCAATTGGTCATTTCAAATTTAACTACTAATCTAGACTTAAACAAGTCTAGTTCATTTTCAAATCATCACTTATAATAATATCATCATCAACATATAAATATAGAATTACAACTAACTCACCAACATGCTTAATGAAAACATTTGAATCTAAAAGGAAATCAATGCATACACTACCAGTATCAAAAGTTTCACAAACAAAACTATGATACAAATGTAAAGGAAACTATACCCATAAAACTAAAACAAGACAAACATTTCCTATAAGGAGAGAGTAGTGAAATATTAGATCTAAAACAATTTCAATAGCATAACGACATATAAAACAACACTTAGAAAGAATGAATGAAAGAAGAAGAATAGAAGCAATCACAAAAGAGGTACAATCACATAATACAACATATATCCTAGGAAAAATCTTTTGGAAAAAACCTAGTAGCAAAGGTGACAATGTTTTTATGTATTATTCAATAACAATACAATTAAAGTACAATCGTTAAAGAGAATCCACCCTCATGAAAAAGCACCAATCGTCATTGGAGATATTCTAGCAACATAACCCTACAAATACATAATATGATATGCCTCCATCTTAAGCCCTCAATATATGAACTTAACGAGGCTCAAAAAATAACAAAATATAATATGGACCCAAAAAAGATCCCAAAACACAATGGTAAGAATTCTTACAACTCGCACCTCATGATGCATCAACAAGTTGTTAATAACATATTCCTTTATGCATCATAAATGTCATAGCCTCCCACCAAACTTAGTGGCAGTGGCACCATTTTGTCATTTACCTCCTTTAGCAATATGATTAGTGACATGTATTCTTACACATCATAAGTGGGTCAAGATTCCTAGTCCACTTTGTAACCTCCCTCTTATGTGATCTTATGCATATCTTATGCATCTTGCAATGTCATAGATGCTCTTACACATATTACATGACATTAGATATTCTCTTATACACATCATGCAAATAAATATAGATGGCATAAATGCCAACTCATAGTGAGCTGCTCTAGTTCATGAGAGCATAATAAAATAATATGATTAAATAAATAATCCAATGTTAGGATATGCAAGGTGCATGACACCTTATTCCAACATTCTCCCACTTGTCATATACATTAGAGTAGAAAGGAAACACTAACAATCCATAAACTATCCACCAAGGGTACAACCATGTTGCATTAACCGATTCCTCTATGCTCATTGGCTTCAATGAAGCATCTACAATATCCACCAAGTGACCACCATATCAACCACAATTGTCTCATCCTCCATCATGCCCAGGCATGAAAGATAAGAAAACCAATCCAAAATGACACATTAAATGTCATACAAGTACACCATTGTATCCAACGCCAACCCACTATCCAAACACAAACTTAGAAGTCCAATCTCCTTGAAAATAGAATGAAGTATACACTTGTTTAATGGAAAAGGACCTAATCACTAGTCAATTATCTAGGTAAATCCTTTCAATCAAACATTGGAACACAAACCGAGCTTGGCTATAGTCCTGAAGGAGACCCAAGCTACAAGTTGGTTTTGTTCCTTTGTTGTATTTCTGAAGGATTGCATCAAGTTGACTTAGATCTAGGGTTTTATAGTGAAAATATGCCAAAACAAAGAAATTGTACCTTACAGATCTGAAGACCCAGGAAACTGGAGTTGAAATGAGTAGAGCATAGCTGGCAGGGGCCACTACCAAAATTTAGGGCAAATTTGACCGAACGAAGTTGACCGAGCGCTAGTGTCCTAGGGTTTCTACCTGGATTTTGAGGGTTTCCGAGAGTTCAGGCTCACATTCGTTAATTAACTCCTAGATCTTGCACACATGTTCCTGATCTTTTGGAATCTGTAAAACACAAAGGGGGAGAAGGTTTGGGTTGTTTAAGGGGTTTGCCTTAGTCAAACCCCATGAATGGTGTTTCCACCTCCACAACAGCAAAGATGATGATGAGAGAGTGTGTCCTTGGAGGAAAGAGGAAAAATCAATAATAAAAGAAAAGTTGTAATAAAGTACCTTTACCACAACACAAACCCTAGTGGGATGACTCAAGATCGCCACAAGGATGGAGATGAAGGAGCTTCCCTTGAAATCTGCAATGAATGTTAGAAACCTGCAATAGAGAGCATCACATAATTTTCATAATCTTCACAATAGAGCTTTACACTTTTGATCATATCAATTCCTCAATGTCTTTCATCTAATTTTTCATCTAGTTCAAATGGGAGGAATAAACTTCTTTATATATGCATATCAACTCATTTTTGGGAAAACCTTTCGAGCAAAGCTAACAAAGCACAATACCTAAGGTGACAAGGCTGACATCGAAGGCCACTCAAACTTTCCTTTTGCAAAAGTCAAGGACACTAACACTCGGGCGCTAGTGTCTAGGTGTTTGAGGTCCTTTTAGGCCTACACCTAGATAATGACATCTGGAACCGGTTTGTGCTTCACAATCTGGTCTTCTCTCAACAGGGGTTTGTCTATCATCCCAGAACGGTGCTAAACCTAGTGTAAATCACCGGTGTCGACAATTTACGACATAACACCATATACTCAACTCTAGCTAGAACAATGAGTATGGACAATTGCACACACATCTAACTAACTTTACCATGAAACAAGGTAAACACACCCATTGGTAGACCTCCTACTATCCACATATCTAGCCCAATCTATAAAATCAGGTCCCTATATATAAAATGATTTGCTCAAGGTCTATCTACTCTTGAAGCAAACACACACATGCAAAACACCTGAAGACCCTCGATACTATAGTCCAATGGAACTTGTCCAACATGGACACAGATACCTCCTAATGTCTCCCTCTATTTGGACAATGTGTGGTCTAGTGCCAACCATAACATCCAAAAGTCAACCAACATTCACGTTAAGAGTGTTTTAAATCCTCTAGTGTCAAAGAACACCCAATGATCTACAAAGCTGCAACAAAAAAAACTATTGCAAAAAAAAGCATACTTCCTCCAAAGTTTTTTCTCACCCTTTCTCTATACATCTCAATGCCAAAAAATCCAACTCTCTCAAGTTTTCTATATCAGATTTAAGGTGCAGATTAAAGATCCCCAATCAGCCATATTGTTACTAAAAAATAACATGAAGTGCAATAATAGTACATGATCACCAACATGTTCAAAAGACAAACAAAATGATCTGATTAGCTCTACACAAATCCCAAATTTGATAGCATATGAATCAAACCTCAACCAGGAAAAACGAAAACCAACGAGAGAAAACTTGCAAACCAAACCATGTTCTTCCATCAACACCACCAAGTATTCTATCTATGACAAGTAAAACCTCCACCTCCAAAACCTTAAACAAATAAATTGTCATAGTATCTAACAATTCAAACACAACAAAATCAACAAATTGAAAAGATATAAGCTTCTCAACTGAAGAAGGATCAAACTAAAAACCATTTCCACAACAAGGAAAAACGCCCAAAACCACTAATCATTCCTTGTACTCCTCAAAATAATCCTTAGAAATGACATCCACAACTCAAGACTTATTCACATGAGAAGACAAAGGAAAACAAAACTATTTCATGTACATCTCAACTAGTCCTCAATTTATTGACATCCACAACTCAAGACTCATTCACATGACAAACAAGAAACACAATAAAATATATCTAAAACAAGTGGGCAATACCTATTAGATCATTCTCTACCAAGTGGACCATCAAAAGTGGGGTATGAGACCTCCTAAGATACTCTAAGTCACATCAACTCTCAATATGGAGAATTTCCTCATTAGATCCGTGTTGAATTCACATCTAGCTCTAGGTGAAGGCACCTCAATATTTCTATATAAACCTCATCAAAAGAGTCATTGCTCCAACACTCAATTTGCAAATGTTAAGAGATATCCAACCTCACCCAAGATTCAAATCATTGTCAAAACTCTCATTGGATGATCACTATAGAATCTAGGAGTTTATCATGATGTCATTATTCACATCTTCAGAATAGAAGATCATATATCTCCAATTAACAACTCTACTCAAAATCATACATATCATGCCAAAACCCTCATTAAAAGTGTTCTAGTTCTACCCATGGCATAATGGTATGTGTCCTCAAAAACTCAAGAACATTCATTGAGGTCTTGTTGTAACAAAAGGCTCAAAATATTCCTTCAAGTAACTTGAGGTTTCCCCTCCAAGTCACTTTAGGTGTGGTTGAGATGAAAACCTTAGTGTCTCTACTTCCCATCAGAAAATTCTAGTCTCCATGCCCTCCAAGGTATCTCCATAGTGAAAGCTTGAGGGATCACTTGAGCAAAACACCTTACCCAAGGTATCACCTTCTTGATAATTCCTTTTCCATTCAAGGTATCACCAAAATAAAATCTAAAATGCTACAAATCCACAATAAAACAACCATAGTTTAGGAACCCAACAACAACCATTACAAAATGTTGAGTGACGAATCATGTATCAACATTTTTGCATTGAGAAAGCTGCAAACAAACTCCTCTAACCATGCATGAAGCATGCATGCAAATTTGCAACTTTCTCCATCCAAAAACCCCATAGGAATTACAATCTAAAAAACAATCTCTTCATAATTCTACAAAACCATATATTTGGATTTGAAATGTAAAAGGTCTACAAAACCATACATGCCAAAGACATCCATGAAAATCTAAATCCATTATACATCATAGAAAACCACAAATCTAAAACCATTAAATCTATAAACTAAAACAAGGAAATGTTATAGGTTTACAACCAACATGCCAAAAATACCATTAATCTACAACATGCTAGTACAAGTATCCACAAAAGGACCAAGAAGATGTTTGGGAACTCTAGGCTGCCAAAATACCAACTACACAACCTCCACCAAGTACATGCAAACAAAAGAACTAGGTTGTTTAGGAGCTTTTAGGTGATCAAAAGAAAAACTCCATGGCCTACATGCAACCAAGGGGCTAATCACCTAATGCTTTCTCATGTAAATAGGGACTAAAATAAAGCATCCACCATAAGGACTTTAAACAGTAGTCAAAACAATTTGTACTTTCCCATGTAGCTAGAGGGTAGAAAACAAGCATCCAACATAAATACTTATCATCTATATAAGACCATAGGATGAAAACATAGCACAACCTCCATGAGAGTAGAGGGAAAATCCATACTACCAAATAAGAGCTCCATGTGAAAACCACGTGACATGCAAACACATGACCAACTCCAAGATACTCCACCCTCAATGTACAAATCTCAATATTGGTTCCATTAAAACTCTCTACCATACTACAAGTGCTTGCCATACTTTTCCCTAGAAAACGCAATCAACTACAAGACTCCCACTTGAGCAAAGACTAATATCATAAGGAGAACAAACCCTCCTATAGCCAATACCATGCTCTAATACCAAATGAAAGGAAATTGATAAAGAAGAAAAAAAATGCTCTCCTTCCACACAACACCCAACACAAAATTCCCAATTACAAATGCAATTTCACAGAGGCAATATTCGACAGCAAATCATTATAGGATTGCAACACAATTTCCTTATTATTTCAAATCAAAAACTACAATCAACTTTGTTCAAACAAATTGTATCTCCCCTTCACACAATCCACATTCTATCATCTCAGACTTCCTCTTCACAGCAAATCACCTCTTTTTCTTCTGCCATATGAGGCCGACTCCTCTCAGATTTTGTTTCTTCCCATTCCATGGACAGCGATCTTTGTTTAATACCAATGATCTCAATTTTCTTCTGCAGAGAACAAACCAACTCCCACGCCTATATGGCCGCTTTCTCTCAATTTGGATTTTCCTCAATTCATTGGACAGCGATTATATTTGAGACCACAATGATTCCTGTTTCTCATCGGCAGCCCCCCTTCTAGCCATCCCTTTTTTTTTTATACATGGTCGGTATGGGAGAAAACGGATAGGCTAAGAGTCAAAACGACCCTTCTCCGTGGCCAAGTCTGCCGCTCCATATCTCTTAATTTACTTTTGCTTCTTCTTTTTCTTAGCAGTTCAAACCCCATTTCATGTGATGTTTGTCTTTTTGTTTTATAATATTGAATGATCACCGTGCAGGATATGGAACGACACCCTATGGACAAGATTACTTGGAAATTCTTTGAAATTTAAAATAGCATCAGCAGAAATTAAAAAAATACCCACGCGCTGATTGGTTAATTGACCTCTCTATAAATGTGAAAATGTGAGCGTCAATATTGTCCATTCACCTTGACATTACGTGGTTGTTCTATATCACAGAGTCTTCATACTTGCTATGATTTGGTGTTCTTTCCTTTTGAGCGGAAAGGCCGAGTAAGGATGGAGTCTATAACAAGAAGGATCCTTGCTTGCATAATGTGTTGAGAATACATCCAACGTGGCGCATGATATTAGGGCTATGAAACAATGTATATTCCTGGCTCTTGCTGGATGTAACACAGAGCTTCCACTACATGCATCATAAACAGAATCCACCTCATTCCACGAGAATGTTGTGCGCCTTTCATCTCGATGTTCAAAATCAAACTAGTCTACCTCAAGTGACTGCAGAGATGGCCTCATCTGATCCGTGCAAGATATCATTATCCAATCTATAAGACCTTATGAACAACAAGTTGTTTGGAAGTTTACTCATTACACAAAAGCACATGTAATTGCACGCAGATATAATCCAAGAACGTTTTCAAATCAGCATTTGACAATCCGCCAATGAAGTTGAAAAGCGACTTTTGATACAACTTTTTACCAGAATTTCGGATTCTTCTAAAATCTTGCAGAGATATGTGATTCATCACATAGAAGACCTCCATCAAGCCGTTCTACATAAAACCTCACGAAACTTGAAATTTTAATGCTTTGCCAAACTGCCAGCGCAAGTCGTGAAACAGATACGTCTCCAAAACCGTAGGGTGTATCACAGTGAAATCTTCGGCATCAAATCAAGGATGGAGTCAACAATATACTCATAAGAGGGTTTGCAACCAAACTTCTCCAATCTCCGTGAACAATTGTTCCCGTGAAGACAGCCAATTATGCATCGAAACCGACAACCGGCAAAAACTAGTTTCATGCCAATTTGTTCAGTCCATCTGTACTCCAAGGCTGAGGGATGTCAAAACAAAACATAACCAAACCAAAACTAAAACAAACAAATGAAATCTTTTTGGGTGATGTTGATTGCCGATTCGCCCAGGGTGCTCCTATATCAAACACGCCGGATAGAAAGTTTGTGAGCATATGCTCACAAAGCAGAGTTGAGTAGTCGAACTACCCTTTCAGGTTGCAACCAACCTGCAGCAAACTCCATCGCTAGGAAAATGTGCACATGATTATTTTTCCTTCCTCTTTTTCCAACACTTCATTGGCACACGTGTCATCTTCTACCCACAACTCCATTCACCACTCCTTTCTCCTCTTGTGGATTCACATCGATCATAGATTGTCCTCCTCCGCCAAATGCTCTGTACTCTCCTCTCCTTCGTGGGATCCAACCCACCACAAACCGACCACCTCCACCAAAATCCACGTGCATCATCCTCCACTTTCTTTACAAGCAAATATGCAACATCTACAACATACTTTTGTTCTCTATTCCTCTCTTCTTCTATTATTTTATTTGAAAACAAAATATCATCATCATAAAACAAATTTACCTCAATTGCAACATCAATTTCCGCTGCGACATCTTTCATATCCTCGTCAGCTGCAACTTTTTGTTCTTCTCCCTTCGTTGCAACAACGAACTTCGACATCCACTCTTCTTCAATCGCCAACATTCGTGCTAACAAATCAGCATCTTCACCATGCTCTACTACTGCAACCTCTTCATATTCTATTGATGTATCTTCATCCTCTTCCTTCTCGCTGTGCACTTCTTTATTTTCAACCATTGTTGCACACAACTTTTCATCTTCCTCATCATGCTTGACCAATTTATCACATTGCTAGACTTCCAATCGATCCAATCTCATGTTTATATCAACCATCATTGCCAAAATCTTCCTCTCTTCATACTGCCTCTATCCATCCCATAGGATGGGCTTCTTCCTCATCAATATCGCCATCTCACTCACTGTTGCAATCTCATCTCAAAAAACAAATTCTTTTACAACTTCAAGCTCTCTCGTTGTTCAGGACTCCTACCTGCAACAACCCTCACATGAACTTCTTCTCTACCACCTCACTCTCCCGCAGGTCCTGGTGGATCCTCTCCACGCTCAAGATTACCAGCTCTAATACCATTTGATGAAGAAGAAGCAGAAGAAGAAAATGCTCTCCTTCCACACAACACCCAACACAAAATTCACAATTACAAATGCAATTTCATAGAGGCAATATTCTACGGCAAATCATTATAGGATTGCAACACAATTTCCTTATTATTTCAAATCAAAAACTACAATCAACTTTGTTCAAACAAATTGTATCTCCCCTTCACACAAGCCACATTCTATCATTTCAGACTTCCTCTTCACAGCAAATCACCTCTTTTTCTTCTGCCATATGAGTTCGACTCCTCTTAGATTTTGTTTCTTCCCATTCCACGAACAGCAATCTTTGTTTAATGTACCAATGATCTCAATTTTCTTCTACAGAGAACAAACCAACTCCTATGCCTATATGGTCGTTTACTCTCAATTTGGATTTTCCTCAATTCATTGGACAGCGATTATATTTGAGACCAAAATGATTCTTGTTTCTCATCGGCAGCCCCCCTTCTAGCCATCCCTTATTTTTTTTATACATGGTTGGTATGGGAGAAGACAGATACGCTGAGAGTCAAAACGACCCTTCTCTGTGGCTAAGTCTGCCGCTTCATATCTCTTAATTTACTTTTGCTTCTTCTTGTTCTTAGCAGTTTGAACCCCATTTCATGTGATGTTTGTCTTTTTGTTCTATAATATTGAATGATAGTTGTGCAGGATATGGAACGACACCCTACAGACAAAATTACTTGGAGATTCTATGAAATTTAAAATAGCATCAGTAGAAATTAAAAAAAAACCCACGTACTGATTGGTTAATTGACCTCTCTATAAATGTGAAAATGTGAGCGCCAATATTGTCCATTCACCTTGACATTACGTGGTTGTTCTATATCACACAATCCTCATACTTGCTATGATTTGGTGTTCTTTCCTTTTAAGTGGAAAGGCCGAGTAAGGATGGAGTCTATAACAAGAAGGATCCTTGCCTGCATAATGTGGAGAGAATACATCCAACGCGGCGCATGATATTAGGGCTATGAAACAATGTATATTCCTGGCTCTTGCTGGATATAAGAAAGAGCTTCCACTAGATGCATCATAGACAGAACCCACCTTATTCCACCAGAATGTCATGTGTCTTTCATCTGGATGTTCAAAATCAAACTAGTCTACCTCAAGTGACTGCAGAGATGGCCTCATCTGATCCACAGGATATTATTATGCAATCTATAAGACCTTATGAACAAGTTGTTTGGAAGTTTACTCATTACACAAGAGCACATGTAATTGCAGGCAGATATAATCCAAGAACGTTTTCAATTCAGCATTTGACAATCCGCCAATGAAGTTGAAAAGCGACTTTTGATACAACTTTTTACCAGAATTTTGGATTCTGCTGAAAACTTGCAGAGATATGTGATTCATCACACAAAAGACCTCCATCAAGCCGTTCTGCATAAAACCTCACAGAACTTAAAATTTTAATGCTTCGCCAAACTGCCAGTGCAAGTCGCGAAACAGATACATCTCCAAAACCATAGGGTGTATGACAGTGAAATCTTCGGCATCAAATCCAAGACAGAGTCAACAATATACTCATAAGTGTTAGTGTAATACATCATTGTATTATATTGTTGTTTATGGTTCGGTCATTGTTAACTACCGGTTTTGGTTCGGTTTCATATAATATCGGTTATGGTTCAGTTTCATATAACTATCAACTCCCTCATAGTATTTATATATGGTTGTGTATCTGCATATAATCATATGAATAAAAGATTTTTCTTCCCCTTCATATGGTATCAGAGCATTAACGATTTCTATGTGTGCCTATGAAGAGCAATTCCTTTGTGATTCATTGATGTAGAGTCAGTGAAAGATGGAAGGTGGATGATGTCGAACTGTGCTTCTGTTTGTCATGTAGTTGAAGACGAGGAGCCTCATGTTTTCCAGCGTGGAGAATCCAAGTAATCTTGAAGCAGATTCATTCTGGAGTGGCAGCGGTGAGGTGTATGTAGTGTTTTGTATTTTAAGTTAGTTTTCCTACAACTATTTTAAGGCTACCCAGATATATAGTTTGCAAAGTTGGCGTGAAGAATAAACTCATTTGATGCACAGATTGAATGCATCTATATTATAGCTCATTTGGTTTCGTTTGAAATTCCTATGCAATCTACGTGAGAAGAATGGGTTTCCATTGGAAGGCATTGTAGATGTCGCTGATTGCTATTTCTTTCTACAAAGTTTATAGTGGTAACACTTTCATTTCCAGTAAGAGAAGGCATCGATATCTTTTTGGCTAGTTTTATTCCCACTGAAAATCTTCAATTTTTTGAGATGAATCACTGACATTTAAGGTTGCAGAAACGCCACAAGAAAGCGCAGAGGAAATAAAAAGTTATGCCCGGTACAGATAGCCAAGAAAGACTACTTTCATACGCATGTTGGCTGGCTTGTTGAAGCCAGATATAGTCGACAATTCAGAGGTGGAGATACCTGAATTTAATGTGTCTTATAAACCACAGAAGATCAGCCCAAAGTTTCAGTCAACTAAGGTATTTATTGCACCAAAAGATTCGTGATTCATACACACACCCTCAGTTTACTACTGATGTCACGAAGCCCCTTCAAATTGAGCAACTAATGGATCAAGAAGTAAATCTTTCCGGTGGAAAACTACAGAGAGTGGCACTGTGATTATGTTTTGGCAAGCCTGCAGACATTTATCTGATTGATGAGCCAAGTGCATACTTGGATTCCGAGCAGCGTATTGTAGCAGCAAAGGTTATAAAGAGATTTATTCTTCATGCAAAGAAAACTGCTTTTGTTGTCGAGCACAATTTTATCATGGTCACATATTTGGTAGACAGGGTTATAGTTTATGAGGAACAAGAAGAGTTATCAAGAGGCCAAGAAGATGAGGATTCATCAGATGATGAAGCTTTTATTAATGACTCTTTCGGTGGTGTTAATAATGCATTAGTACTATAAGCCTTCACTTTATTGGAGGAAGGCGGCATCGTAGGATGGAGGATTTTCCATCATCTCAAATTAGCTTCTCACTTTGAGATGATGCTTTGCATGAGAAGCATTTTTGGTTTTGGTTGTTTTGTTTTTCTTTGTTGATGCTAACGGATTTGAAGAATGTATGTTTTGTGAAGATTTTGTTTTGTAGACAGGTTTGGGATTTGGTGTTGAGTTCAATATGGATTGTTGTCCAACGAGCTTCACAGTATATGATCGAGAATTATACCCTTTCGCGGTCACTAGACAATGATAGAGATCTGTCGTATCTCTTAGGGATTGTTGTCAAATAATTCAAGACTGTGATTTGAGAGTTCGAGACTAAAGAGCTCAAGAATACAGCTCAAAGCTACGCCTTTCCGAGGGTAGACAAGACAACATGATGGAGCCCCGCTTGGTTCAGGATTTGGTCTTTGAGATAAGATCTATAAAATATGTATTCATATTATGTAATCAACTGTGTTGAGTATGTTAGCATTCAGGGGGGTACCTTGTTACTATTGTACGAACAATGTAATAAAGGGGCGAATGTTAGCGTAATACATCATTGTATTACATTGTTGGTTATGGTTCGGTCATTGTTAACTACCAGTTATGGTTCGGTTTCATATAATACCGGTTATGGCTCAGTTTCATATAACTGTCAACTCCCTCATAGTATTTATATATGGTTGTGTATCTGCATATAATCATATGAATAAAAGATTTTTCTTCCCCTTCAATAAGAAGGTTTGCAACCAAACTTCTCCAATCTCCGCAAACAATTGTTTCCGCGAAGACAACCAGCTATGCACCGAAATCGACAACCAGCAAAAACTAGTTTCATGCCAATCTGATCAGTCCATTTGTACTCCAAGGCTGAGGGATGTCAAAACAAAACATAAGCAAACCAAAACTGAAATAAACAAATGAAATCTTTTTGGGTGATGTTGATTGCCAATTCGTTTGAGGTGCTCCTGCATCAGAAATTCATGCATATACTACTAATACCTAAACCTTCACAAACAAAACTCCGATACAAGTGTAAGGAAACTATGCCCATAAAGAAAAAACATGAAACAAAAATTCCCTACATTAACCCTATGGGGAGAGAGTTGCAAGATATAAAATCTAAAATAATTTCAATAGCATATCAACATATAAAACAACACTTAGAAAATACTAATTATAGAAGAAGAAAATAAGCAACCATTGAATAGGTACAATCACATAGCATAGTATATATCCTAGGAAAACCCTTTCAAAACAAATCAATAGCAAAGGTGCCAATGTCTTTATGTATTATTCAATAATAATACGATTAGTAATTACAATACAATCTTCAAAGAGTACCCACCTTCATGCATAAGAACCAACCATGTCTTGAGATATTTTGATAGCATAACCTTGTTAATACACAATATGATATGCGTCCATCTCAAGTCCTCAATATATAGACTTACGAAAGCCCAAAAAACCACCAAAAGGCAATACCATGGGCCCAAACAAGGTTCCAAAATACCATGGTAATAATTCTCATGAACTACACCCCATGATGGGTTAATAGACTATTAATAGCATATTTCCTTGTGCACATTAAACATGTCATAGCCTCCCACCAAACATGGGTGCATCATTTTGTCATTTACCTCCTTTAGCAAGATGCTTTATGATGCATCAATCTTACACATCATAAGTGGTTCAAGATTCCTAGTCCACTTTGTAATCTCCCTCTTAATCCTCTTATGTGCATCATAGAATCTCTTACATATCTTACACATTTTACAATATCATAGATGCTCTTACACATCTTACATTTTATTAGATATTCTCTTACGCACTTCATACAAATAAATACGCATGGCATAAATGTCAACTCAAAGTAGGACGCCCTTTTCCATAAGGGCATAATAAAATAATACAATTAAATATACAATCCAACATTAGAATATGCAAGGTGTATGACACCACATAATCAGCATTTCTATGAACATATCCTTCATAATAGAGGAACCCATCAAACCGTTCATACCATGATCTTGAGGACTATATTAGTCCATACAATATCTTATGTAGTTATCAAATGAACTGATCTTTTACTTCTTGTATGTAACCTTCAATTTTTTTCATATAAACTTCCTCCTTCAAACTCTCATTTACAAACATTGTTTTTATATCTAGTTGAACTACATGATAATATAAGTCTAATATATAATTGCTAGTAAAACTTTAATGGATTTTATTTGACCACTTGTGAGTAGATATCATGATAATGCAAATCTGCTATTTGGGTGTCATTTTTTTTCTAAATGATCTTTGTATATCTATCTTTTAGTCTATTTAACTTGTACTTCCTTTGAATATCCATTTGCATCCAATCACTCTCCTCTACGTGGAAGACTTGTCAGTTCCCAAATCTTTTTTTAGCGATTCATATTCAACACCCATTGCAAGCCTCTAATATTTTGTATGATCACTCTCAATTGCTTCTTGTAAACTAAGTGATTCATCAAGTTCTACATGGAAAGCATATGATTCTTGTGCCATTTGTGTTGTCTTCCTTCCTCTTGGTAACCTTTTAAGCTGTGCTTGTTCTTGTACACATGATCTATATGGTGTATGATCGGTTCTTCTAATGCTCACATTATACTTTCTGAAGAATAATCCTCATGCTCTAGTTCTTTATAAGATTCACAATCAAAAATATTATTTTTTTAGACTTCATATGATTCTCCATATCTACTAGTCTATGGGAATTTGGACTTTCATCAAAATTGGCATCTCTTCAAGTATTAGAACCTCATATACTATGGGATCATAAAGTTTGTATCCCTTTGATTCTTAGTTGTAACCAATCATTATGACTTATTTCTCTTGTCATATAATTTCCTATATCCTTTATCTATTATGTTTATGTTGAGAAACCAAAAAATCTCAAATCCTTGACACTTGGTTTACTTCCATGCCATGATTCATAAGGTGTATTTTTTGCAATGCAGTAGAAGGTACCCTATTTTGAACAAATGCAATTGTAGAGATTGTTTTAGCCCAAAAATAATTGGATAACCCACTACTCTTAAGTATGCACCTTACACTTTCAACAAGAGTTATGTTCTTTCTCTCTACATCACCATTATGTTGCAGTGAATAAGGAGCAGTGTATTCTAACTCGAATCCTTCCTTCACACAATTTTTTCTTTTGAATACATTGGAGATACATTCATCTACATTGTCACATCTTAACTATTTCAAAGGATTTCCCAACTTTTTCTCACCATTTAGAATTTGAATATCTTAAACATTTCAAATGCATTTGATTTATTCTTAAGAAAATAAACAAAGGAATTATAGAAAATTCATCAATAAAGGTAATGAAATACCTTGCACATTTATGTGATGTTGTTTGTATTGGTTCACAAATGTTTGAATGTATCAACTCCATTTGTTCCTTATCTCTTGTTTCCCCTTTATTTGAGAAATTGAAAAACTATGTTGCTTTCTTAAATTGTAACCTTCACACATTCTCTACTTAACTAATAAATATAGATTAAAATCCTCTACAATTTGTTCCTATTGTAATTTTTTAAGTGAATGTGAATTTACATGTCCAAATATGTGATTCCAAAGGACTGAATTCAATCTTTCATCATTTTTTGTTGCTAACAACTCTTTTAGAATTGTTGTGCACAAATTGTACATGTTTTGATGGACCTAACACCTATAGGAAGAGCCCTTCATCTCACATCCTTTAGAAGACATGAATTGTTGTCAAACTATACCAATATGCCTACATCATCAATTTTACTAATTACTAAATTCTTTTTCACTTTAGTGGGGACATACCATACATCTCGAAGTTCCTTAGATACACTATTGCCCATATGAAAAGTGATACTACCCACTACCATCATCCCATGCTTGTTATCTCCAAGAACATTTGACATTCTTTCCTTTTGGACTTTTGTATGTATTGAACCAACTTCTTGTTGGTGTCATATGTTGAGTTGCCTCCAAGTCCAAGTACCAACACTTTGATGTCTCGAAATTTGTAGATATAGTAACTATAAATAAATTAGATCTTGATCACTAATTGAAGATAAATTAGATTCAACTACCTTCTTTTTCTTCACCTCTTCAACCCATTTTAACCATTTTAGGCATTCTTTCTTGAAATGTCCTTATTTGAGAGCCACGATGAAAGCATGTTCCCTTAGTTTTATCTTCCTTTGTGTCTTTGCTATTCTTGAAGACATTATGTTGACATGTTTGAGATTTTATTTCACTCTTCTTCTTAACATTGCCTTATAGCTTACTAAAACTGGACCTACAAGAGTCAGTATCAACATTAATCATGCATCCTTCCTTCTAACTTCCTCTTGAATTAGTATTGCTATTACTTTCTGCAAGTCTAGGCTAGATTGAGTGCATAGTACTACTACTAATCTTGAATAGGATTCTAGCAAACTATCAAGGAGTGTCATAACAATATTTTGTTTTGTAACCACTGATCCACACACTGCCAATTGATTTTTGAGAGACTCAAATTGGTTTGTGTGTCTTGATATACTTTGTTATTCCTACATATTTAACTTTAAAAAAATTCTCGTAGATATAATCTTGTATATATTTTCTTAGATTGATACAATTTAATCAATTGATCCCAAGCTTCTTTTGTTGCTTTTGACTCTTACATGCACAAGCACACTATCACTTAAATTCAAAAGTATATAGGAACAAGCCTTGCCTTCTTTTACCTTCAACTTAGTAATCAAGTTTGCATCTTAGGTAGGCTTAGCCTTTGTCCCTTGAACTATCTCTAGAAAGTCTTTGTTCCGCAAAAGCATCTCCATTTTGATCTTCCAAAGATTAAATCCAACACCATCAACACATTCCACAAGCCTTTCAAGATCTGTTGCAATGAATGTGGTCATTTCTCTTCCTTTTACTATCAAAATTTTAGAAAAGTACTAACTAATCGGTGAATCTACTCTATTACCATGTAAAAAAGTTACAAATAACTCCTATGAACAGACTCCTTACAATAAAATAATTTTAAAATATTTTATTCACTTTTACCTTATAAAAGTCTCCTTATTAAGAATAAAAAGTGATATAATCCTTCTACTAAAACACTTTTCTGTTGTAACTCACTTTAACTACAATTATAACTAAAATAAAAATCCTAGATATTTGATTACTTCCCAACATGCTGCAATGTACTATGAAGATATGGTTTATGGATCACTAGTATCTTCTTAGTTTTGATCCTTTAACTAGTTACATTTAATACAAAACTATATGCCCGTAACTATATTGGCAAGTGTCATGTCCCAATATTAAGACATTGTTTAAATTAAAGATTTAAATATCATGATGAGACGACGAAATTATTTTGATGATAATCATATATATAATCATATTTAAACAAAATATAATATTATCAATTTTAATATCATTATAATTATAATAATATATTATTAAATATGATATATACTATATAAATATAAATATAAATATAATATATAAAATATAATATATAAACATATATTATTAAATTACAATATAATATTTTTAATATATAAATACCTATATAAAATAGTATATTAAAGAAGGTCCACTTATAAGACAAAAGTCTTAAGATAAAAGATTCATAAGAAAAAGAAACATCTCATATATACTAAAGATAACAAGTGCAGCAGATATAATAAGACATAAGTATGTTAAGAAAAGTGGCCACCATCCATAAAGGCACCGATTAATATCCAAAAGGGCAGCACTCAAATAAAACAGTGATTAGAATAAATAATATTATGATTTGTTTATGGAGAAAGGAGGGTCGTCATTAAGTTATGAAGAAGTGCAATTAAAGTAAATGAAAAGGTAAGTATGAAAAAGGGCATGTCTCTTGAGAATGAAAGAAAGGATATAAAAAGCATTCAATCAGCAATAGATCCCAAGGAATTATAATGGATATAAATATAAAATCAGTAATCTATCCTTTATCAGCAATAAAAGAAAAATAGAGATACAATGCAAGTTATATCATCTCACTCATCAGCAATCAGCAAGGATTAAAGATCATTCAAGGAGAGAAGTGGAGCAATGAAGAAATAATAAAAGGTGATGAAAAAATATATGAAGATCATTCCATGAGATAATAAATAGAAGTAATAAAGATATATCAAGTGATAGAGTGTGTGGAACGATGAAAGTGTGGAGATCAATAATGGAGTGTGGAATGTAGAAGAAACATCATACAAACATTCTTATGAGAGAAAGATGACATGATTGTTGTGTTGAATATGATCTTAATGTGTATAAATATATGGTTTTAACACTAATGGAAAATAGAAGAATATGAATGTGATGAGATGATTAAGATATGAAACTGAATTATGTACTAATGTTCTCTTGTTGCAAGTTGAAATTGTATTCAAGATTTTGGAAAAATTGGACTTGCTAGAAGGGAACATTACAGCAATTGCATGCTTTTACTCATATCAAGACTTCCTTTTCATACGTTTCGAATAATAACGTTTTATGTATGGTGGAGTAATTGAAAAAGAGTCCATTATTTTGAAGATATGTATTTGGGTGTATGATCGATGGTAATAGATACACTTATTTTTGTTAATCTATAGTTTAATCAACAACTAAATTCAAGCCTTCAAAGCGAATTTGTTTTCTAGACATTTTTTTTTAAATTGTCATAGCTAAGATTATTAGTTTGATATTTTAAAAAAATAGAGAAACCGCACCAAATCTAATCATAAGGAATGTAGTATATATTGGCATTTAAGGATCTATGTGAGATGTGTAAAGAATTTTGTGAAGTTATACATAAGTTTGGAGGGTCATTTTAATTATATACAACTGCTTAACTTTTTTGAATTTAAGAGGAACACATAATTATGATTTTATTATGACCAAAATTTAACGAGAATAAAAATATTTGCATGCATCCATGTGGGTGTTCATTTATCAAATGTCTATTTTGCTAAATAACAAATAAATTGTGGTTTCATTCCCTTAGTCCATATTCATAATGAGAATTTTTTGTGTTAGGGTGATGATTAGGCTTAATAGTAATGATTGGTTTCTTTAGGCTTCATAATTATTGTACTCTTTTTCAAAATATTTAGCTTTGAATTTAATTATTTATTATTTCAATTTTTTTCTTTGTTATTATGTATTTTTTTAAGTTTTTTAATTTTTTAAATTTTATATGAAGAAAATAATAACTTTATAAAAATATTATTTCATTACAAATTACCACCAAAAAAGTCAATTTAAATTGTTTTTACCATTTACCTAATATAATTTTGTAATATGATTTTGAGTTATAAAACTTTACACATATAATGCACATATTTCCATTGTAAACCAACCCAAAATGTCTATAAATATGAAAAATAAAATTAAAAAGGGTTGATATTGTATGGAAGATAAACTTTCCTTCTACCTTGGAAAGGTAGAAAAAGGATTCCTCCATAAGCATAGTCATGTTATTAAAGCAAGGAATTGCATTGTCTTCCAACCAATACAAGTGATTCATGGTAATATTGCCCAACTATTGGATTCCAAAGAATGTAAATCAGATTATGAATCGTGGTTGCCAAAAACCCAAACTTAGCACCATACATTACATTTATCCATCATATGTTTGATTGGAGGGAAAAGTACATTTTGACCAATTTATTTTGAAATATTTTAAAATTTACCATAATCTAAATTTGTTAAAGTATTATTTTAATTATTTGTAAAACACAATAATTTTTTTAAAACTAATTTAGGATAATTTAATATATATATATATATATATAAAAGAATAATAATTTGTGAATATGTGGATATATGTTTTTTGAATATTGTAATAATTAAATGTAAAAAGTAAATTTAGAAAATATTGATACTTGTTAAAGTATTATTTAGTTATTTGTAAAACACAATAATTTTTTTAAAACTAATTTAGGATAATTTTATATATATATATAAAATTTATGAATATGTGGATATATGTTTTTTGAATATTGTAATAATTAAATGTAAAAAGTAAATTTGGCTCAAATCTGCAAACACAAAAATGTCATGTGCCTACGGAAATGATCTAGCAATATGCACAACTCTAGTTTTGATTTCCCCTAATTCACCTATTCTTCTACCTTTTTTGATATCTAAAAACTTTAATGAAATTTATAAATACCTTAGGAGAGATATTCTTATGTCACAAGGGGACATGTTCTCCTGGGTCAACCCACAAAAATGTGTGTACAAGATCAAAAATAATACTCTCGAAACATGCATATGCTCATTTTATTTCACCAATTGAGGTGTTGTAATGCAAATGAGGATCAAATAGGAGAGCATATGTAAATGAATGGATTGAATTACCTTAAACACTAGCACATAGCATCAAATTTTGCAAAATGTCTATTTAGTCAGCTTAGAGTGGAAAAATGAAGAGGACCAATTAGCCCAAATACTATGGAAATTACCTCAGGTAGGTAAACGATCATATCTAAGTGTATAACTATGTTTGGATAGCTGTACAAATAGGTGTAATAAATGCAAGGATTAAGTAAATGTATGGAATATGTGTGTATAAAGGATAAGGTAGAGGATAAATACGTGGGAATATATATGTATAAGGATAGAGAAAAATTAAGGGAACAAGTCCAACTTCACACAAGATTGCATCATTTATTAGAGAAAAATAACATAAATAGATATAAGACTATGCAATTTGTTTGTATATATATATATAACTATTACATATACATTCTATATATCATCTTATAAAAACTATCATTAAATACAAACTATTAAATTACAACTTTTAATTATTCCTTACTTAAAAAATAATACTAACATCAATGTGTCCCAACAAAAATTATTGATTATTGGTTTCTATGCACATGTGGTCCGTTCCCCCTAATCACAGGCTAGTAGATCTCATGAAAACATGTTTTAATATAAAAAGTGGTAAGAAGAAAATAGAAGCATTACAAACTAGATTGTTGGAGCCATCAACCACAAAATTCACTATTGGAAGGTGTTGGAGCTTTTATTCAAGCTTCAATAGTGTAAAGCCGTCACAAACATAAAGTGAACGCCTTGGGTATTAATAAGGGAGTGCAACTCTATGGTAGCTCGTCAATTTTTTTTTGCTAAGAGTTGAGGGATCGATAATACATGTTCAAATCACTTCATTTACATGTTCAAATCGCTTGGATTCCTACCAAAAACGAAACGATGGGATGTGAACCTTTGAAGCTCGCCATCTTTTTTTTTCCCAAGAATTAGGGTTATATATTAGATATTAATAGTATGGAATTATATTCTAAAATTAAATTATAGAGTTCAGAAATAAATATAAAAAATTCAGTATCAAAAAGTAAATAGTCATTTAACTTACATGTTTAAATATATAAACATAAATAGAAAGTAAATTAAGTAGCAAGTTTAATAAAATCAGTATTGGGAGGGGGTCCTGATCATCAGGAATACTCCACCCTTCATCAGGTAGGTCTTTTTCTCTTCCATCAGCTTCCAACCAATGAGAGTGGTATCTTCTTCCCCTTTGGTACCCTCCAACAACTAAGAATCTCACATGCCCAATTGAATCTAAGTAAATCCTTAGTGGGAAGATGGCAAGCACTAAGCAATGAAACTTGCCTTGATCATTAGGGGGACCCACCCATGCCTCTCAGAGGAAGATGGAGAAGGGAAAGCAGGCAGCAGCCATCCAAAGGAGTCCAACCAAAAGGTTACCCGACTAGTCTTAAAGAAAAGCCTCTTTGGTGGCTATGAGAATGACACTGGGAGGAATTTGAGTGGCCATGTTATTGCCCTCAATTGGGGCATCTATCACAAGAAGGTGAAGAGAGAAAAAACTTGGCAATAGTGCAAGGAACATTCCCCCAATGATCAAGTAAGGTCTGAAGATGTTTCACTTCAAGGGCCACTTTATTGGCTTGGACTTGTATTTGCTTAAGCACATTAAAAACCACTAGCAATTTAGTGTGAGTAGCAAAATTGGAATCCACATAAAAATTAGCAAATATAACAAAATCCATATCTTTCTATATGCAGAAAAGGATTTCCAATCTAATAGAATGACATAGTTGGGAGAATCTAGTCAAAAATTCAGCCACATCACCCAACAAAAACATTATGCCATGTAAAAGGCTCAAGTTGAAATGATTTTAAAAATTCATGAATCCATTGCCAAGCCTTCTAAGCACAAGTGCAAAACCAAACAAGATGCAGCAAATATTTTGGTTGCCCATAAAATGGGCATCTTTGATTGAAAATACAAAAATGTGTTGAACAAAACTTGCTAATAAAAAGGCCCTGGTATAACAAACACCGAGCAAAAAAAGCAATCTCGGAACTCACCATCACTTTCCATATTGTTTGAAAGCATTTGGCCCACATAAAAACGAGATTGCAAAGACTAGATCTAGAATTTATCTTTTAAATCATAGGAAGATGTAGCAACAACTATTTATATACTTATTAAGAGTATAATTGTGGGAAGGAGTATCAACATACCACTTCTAGTCCTTCCACAAAGGCTTAGTAGAATGCACAAAAATTGTTTAAGTGTTTTGATGGCATGGCCCCACTTATTGTTTGAAAGGATTCTTTGTTTGCAAGAGATAAATTGAACTTGGAAATGGCCTATGACCGAGAAATCCAAGTGGAATTAACCTTGGAGTATATATCTTGCAAATGCCTAACTCCTTTTCTAAAGTACTTAAGGGAACACATCTAAGGAATCACTATTAAAAACTTGTAAATTAAAAAGCAATGGTGGGAGACCACCATATGGATTTTTTATTGATGGATAGAACAGTGCAAAATCTATCTCCATTCCAAATTAACCAAGGTTTAACAACTGAACCAATACTTTCCAAATTCTTTTGGCAACAAAAGTACCATTAATTTTGACGGAAACACGAGAGATAACAAGTGCGTGAAAGTCAAGGCCATTCCAAGTAGTTCTCCCATACAAAGAGCCAAATGTAATACAACTGCATAATAGAACCTTCCAGGCTTCATTACCATCAAAATCTTTGACAATCCATTTAACACAAAGTACAACACCCTATACAGTAACATCAATAAGGCCTGGCCCTCCAAAGTCCCTAGGAAGGCAAAAAATATCCCAAGCAACCCTTTAGAAGCCTTTGTTGCAATCTAAATTGGTCCATAGAAAATCTTGCAAGAGCTTGTCAAGCTTATGGTATGAAGCTTTGGAAGGGAGCCAATAGGAAGAGTATTAAACATGTATGGCAACTAAAACTTTAAACCAAATTTGAAATTTACCTAGCAGTGAAAGCAGCTTGGTGATCCAATATACCAGCTTTTTCTTCACTCTGTCATTGACATACTACCATGGTGTAGACTACCAAAAGTAAAAGACAGGGGATTCCAAGGAACTTCAATATCTTCTCATGGTTAATGGGTTCCAACCAAAAGAACTAAGCTAGGTCAGAGACAACAAGAAGGCTTGCTAGTAGAATTGCATTGTACTCCATTGTATGTTAGAGCTAGAAGCTAAGAATGTGTTGAGATACTTAAAATATTATTTAATATTATCCTCATCCTCAAGCAACATGAGGAAAGAATCATCTGCAAAATGACCCTTGACCAATTACTGGTAATTTGTACCAAGGAGGGAAATCCTTTTGAATCTATGATGTGAGATGGTGTTGGTAAGAAGATAGCCAAATCCTTCAATGGCCAAAATAGAGAGTGAAGGCACAAGAGGGCAAACCTACTGAAAAGACCTAAAAAGTCCAAACTGCTCACACCAAATGTCATTGACCACAAGGCAAGAAGAAGCATCTATAAAAAGCATTTAAGCCAATTGAAGGAAAATGGAACCAAAACCAAGAGCTCTAAGCATGGTGAGGATGAAAAGCCAATCAATTCTATCATAGACTTTCCCAAAGTCAATTTTGATGAAGAGTGCTTTTTGGTATATTTTCTAACCCATTCCATACCTTCCCAAACAACAACGATGTCAAGGATATATGTTCTTTGAATAAAACCATTATATTCTAGTCAAACAAGAAGAAGACGAAAGTGTCTAACTCACAGAGCAAGAGCCTTAGCAATGATCTTGTAAGAGACATTCAACAAGGTGATGGGCCACCAATTGCCAATTAACTTGGGATCTCTATTTCTAGGTATGAACTTGATGCTCCCTTTGTTAATGATAGAACCTAAAGAACTAATATAAAAGGTTTCTAGATATAATTTATGTAAATCTAAGCCAACATTGTCCCAAATGATTTTGCATGATTCACAAGGTAAGGCATCAAAACCATGGGCTTTATCATTTGTCATGCAAAACATTGTTAATGAAAGGTCTCCTAAGAAAGGAGTGTATTGCAAGCTACAACCTGGGCTATGGAAAGACAACAAGGGAGCACATCCATGCAAGTCTTGAGTTCTTCTTCTTATTATGGTGTACAATCTTGAGCTATGCAAACCTTCATATAATGTTGAACAAAGGCATTCAAAACTTTAGAAAGTTCATAGATGCATTTACTAGCCTCTAATAATTTTGATGCTTTGATTATAATTTTTCACTTGCAAATCCTAAAAAAATCTTTGAAAACTATCGCCAACCTTCAACCAATGAAGTTTGGCTTTGATTTGAGCTTCACAAGCAATGTAGGCATCTTGACCACATACAGCTAGTGGCACAACTTGGCCACCTAAACCTATACAGGTTTATGAAAAGGCTCCTCCAACTAAGAACAAAGTCATTTGAACTTCGAGGACATGGCCATGTAGGACTTGTGACATATCCTAGATAGTTGTTCGCTAAAAATCCCTAAAAATGAGTAGTGTTGGAGATGGCAATAGCTCGTCAAGAAATTTATCCTATATCACCTTTTAGACATTGCATAAGACTCCAGACACGTCGAATATGAGCCAACATGGTCTTGTGGTGAAGTAGCATGTTTAGATTGAACTATGTGTTTTCAACTTTTAGTTTATGAATACCCATTCTAATCAAAAATAAATCAGAGTGGTTGAAAAGCACACAATCTAATAAGGGTTCCTCTTGGAGAAAATAACGAAAAGTATGGTTATGTTGACATCATAGCACTTTCAAGTCACATTATTTCTCTTTGAGAACCACTACACAAGTCGGACCACGTGTACCATATAGAGGATGTATTTCGTAGCTAAGATTGAGATCATAAAGGCCTAATTATTGTGCTTGTAAAACTACATCTCCCTTTCACTAAGTACCCATCTCATAGGTAAGTGGCCTTGTTTATCCAATGCCAACTTAACCATATTAAAGTCACCATTAAAAATCCATTGCAACTTAGGCAATTCCTTTGCAATCCACTACCAAAGCAAGCTTTTTTCAATCACATCATTCGATGCATAGATATTAGAAATGCCATAAGGTTTATTATTAATGTTGAAAAGAACCCATCAGGGCCTATTGAATGGGTTACAACCATGAGGAACATAATAAGAGCTCCACTTGGCATCTACTAAGGTTAGCACACCTCCTCATCCTTGTTCATGACTATTGTTGAAATAGACATTGCCTAGCCATATGACAACACACAAGTAAAAGAAAAAATACAAAAATCTGGATCTCTTGAAGAAAAAGAATGTTTAGAGGAGCAAATCTCTATTGAATATCCTATATAATGAACTTGCAATTTGGGTCCATCAAACCTCTAACATTCCATGAGACACAATTTATGAAAATTGAGGATCTAAGGACACATTCTCAAAGTCTAGCACTTACAATGCAAATAACTTCTTTAGAAACTGTTATGGAGTAAAAAGTGTCCACATGTCTTTTTACCACCTTGTTTAACTCCTAGGTCCTCGTGATTACATTATACATGATAAATGATCATCTCGATGCAAAATTGCCCGACACCAATGTAAATTGAGAATAAGGGGCCCATGTTTTATCTTATCCCGAACTAAAAAGGGGCTGGAAAACTTGGGCACCACTGCCCAAGTCTCCCTTGATTGGTTGGTGCAAATTTAATTGTATGTCAGTCTGGGACCTTTCAAAAGTTTTCTCCTTGTCAGCTCTTTTGGTTTAATTTCACGATTGTGAGCGGGAAAGCATATATAAGTGTGTTTTTGAGCTCATTTGTAAGCACGATAGAGATATCTAACTTACGATATTGAAGAAAAGCAAGCAAGAGCATTCATTGTGATTCTAGAGAAGATTTGTGTGTTTGTTACAAGCATGAAGCTATCATCTATCCACCTTGGAAGTTGAAGGATCCTCATCTCTCTAAGGGATCATCACATAGGTGATATCATTGTTGTTATCATCATTATCATTATTGTTTTTGAAGCCTCTGCCCCCACGAGGGCACACACTCTCTATCAAAAAATAGTGTTGGGAAGCTTGAATGCTCTCCCGAGATTTCATTGAGGCAAGTCCCTAAACACCATAACCCCCCAAACACTCTCTTGTCGTCTTGTGTGCAAGTTACAGAAGCGAGATCCAAAGAATATGAAGATACAGGAAGACTGAGTAAAGATCAGGGTTTCGGGATCCGTTAGCAGTTATGAGATATTCCTCTGTGCAAGACTTGGGTAGTGGCACCCTAGTCTTTTTACCCTTATAGACTTCCAAATCTAGCATTAGGGCAGCTTCAGCAACATATCTCCAGTTTGTAGTTTGGGCAAATTCCTCCAACCAAAACTTGGGCGGTCCTAAAATAGTCCTCAAACACCTCTATTTTCGAGACACGGGTTCTATCATCTTCCTGATCACCCCTGTGCAATTGGTTTCTGGAAATCTGCTATGCACTTAATGTTATAATCTAATCATCATAGAACTAGTTTTTCATGCGTTGTCCTAGAGTTTGATAGAAAGACTGAATTAAATCTGATTCCTCTATAGCATACCTAAGCACAAGACCTGTAGCTAAGTCCGCCTTCATTTGGTAGTGATTTGGCTCGGTCTTGTCCTTGAATGTTATATGGAAAAGGGTTTGATCTAGTGTGCATCCTAGTTGTCATCATTCACCTTTTTCATACTAAACATTTTGGTGAACCCGTAGCTTCGAGCATTTGCATCTTGCTGATTGTTCAAATCAGATCTTGCATTAACTTATTACACATTTCTCGTTATTCATTTGAAAATTTTGTATCATTTCACATCATAGATTTGAAAATTCATACATTTGTAATTATACATTATGTATTTCAACATAGAAATTTTGACATCTCTTTCACATTTCTTTGAAAGGAAATCTTAAAGTTGTCTATAATGCCTTTGTGTGCAACACTTTTAACATTGTGATCACTTTCTTTGTAGTGATACTAGTGTATTTTTTATCTTTGCAAAAACTTCAAAAACCCGATTTCCTCAAACTAGTGTCTTGGTGTACAAAAGTCTTTCATATTGGTGATGCTTGATAAATGAATAGATCTTATTAGACATTGTTGTTCCAAGTCGCCTCATTATGGCATCTTCTAGTTGTTCCTCTTTGGTATCTTTGCATGAATATATCAAATATTTTGAAAGTTTTTACAAATTCATTAATATGCATCCTTATGTTTTAGATCATATGGCATCCATGTATGATATTGATATCTTTAAATGTTCTTTATATGAAATCCTTGGATGCATATATGATTTTGATAGCTTCATAACTCTTATGGGTGCATATCCTTCGATAGTGGAAAACCTTACAAAAATCATCTCCATGAATTGTCATGAGAAAGATGATGGTGATAGTTCTTCTACTTATACCACAATTTATGATAATGCCATGGATTTAGTCTCTAATACATGTGATGGTGATCTAGCTTTGTACATTTCACCCTATGATTTGGATCCCTATACCAAAGTTGTTCCCACTTGTGAGGACATTTTGGTGAAAGAAGATGAAATCATTGATACATTCACCCTACCCTCTCTTCATTCCGATGCTCTCCCTTTGAAAGATGAAGCATTAGTGGATGAATCTAGCCTCTTCTCAAAAAGGACCCTCCATGGGTAGATAATGGGCATTCATCTAATAATCTTAAATCTTCTATAGTACATGAGGCTTCTATGACTCATCCTATGGATCTCCCACCTTTGATTAAATATTCAAGAACATTGGATATCACCAAGGATGCGAAGACCATGGATAGTCCTCCTTTGGTTGCATGTTCAAACACCTTGGACATCACTAAAAATACAATCATCAACAATTCTCTTAACAATATTTTACCTTCCCTTCATTTCAATGCTCTCCCTTCAAAAGATGAAGCATTGATGGATGAATAAAGGTCTCTCACATTAAATCCTTTGGGGATGGATGTTGAGCTTAATCAAAGTAAAAACAATGTTAATTCAATCATCATTAATAGACTTATTCAACCTACTAAGGGGATAGTGAATAAGTGTACTAATGTTCCTAAAATCATTGTGCATAAGGCACCTAATGTGCCTCCTCGCTTCAAACTGGTGATTACAGTTCAAAGTGCTCCAACACCACCTAAACCCTTGGGTTACATTCTCAATTATGCAAAACAAATTGCTCAAGAAAATCAAATGTATCAAAATGCATTGCAACAACCCAACTACAATGTGGTTGCTCACACATACAATACACGAAATAATAAACAAAGTAAACAACAATCGAACATTCCAATCACTTTACCAACTTCTCAACCTATGCTTCCTCAACCAGCTCATCTTACTCATAATGTTGGTCAAGATTATGTTCTTGTTGAGTAGATTTGTGCTACTCCCACTAAGATCTCTCTCTGGGAACTCATACAAACATCGCCTACATACCACGAAATGCTCCAAGAATCTTTACAAAAGGTGATTGTACCACCCGTTGTAAAGCCAAATGATGTAGCAGCTCTGTTAGATTGTATGCACGTGATAAAAACGGATATTATGTTTCAACAACAAGAATTATCATCAATTGAAGTTCAAAACCAATATGATCCTCTGGTAATCTCTGTCATAATAAATAACAAGTTGATAAAGCGAACTATGATTAACAATGGATCGACTCTTAATGTTTGTAGCACTGATGTGTTACACAAAATCCAGGTTGACACATCTTTAATCAAACCGAATAAACTTTACATTTGTGGCTTTGATAACATTAGTAGACAATCACTAGGTACCATAACTTTACCTATAAAGGTTGGACCTGTGAAATTATCTACCCCTATCCATGTCATGCCTGATGCGCTTTCATATAACATCATTCTTAGTAGATCATGGATTCATGCCATGGGAGCAGTTATGTCTACCCTTCATCGATCAATAAAGTTTATTTATGCAAATAAACTTCAAATCATTGAAGCTAACCCAAATCTGGAAAGTTGTTTACAAGTTGAGGCACAAAAACAAGTCAATCACAAGCTTCTAAATAACTTAAAAGTTAATTCATCAATACCTCTTGCCACAAATAATGTTGTGCAAGATTCCAAATCACCATCGAATGCACTTCTTGGTGACAATTGGGGTTCATTAGATTTTACTCCTTTTATGGGAGAATATAAACTTATCAACCCTAATCCTGAAACACTAAAAGTTGCCTCGATCTCATCCAAACAATCTTTGGAAATACCTAAGAAACCTAAGGTTTCTTTAGTAGAAAACAAAGACAATACTCTTACTTATACTACAGAAAATGAGACTTATGAGGCCCCGCCTCTTTCTAAAGAGATGGAGACTCTCTATGGTCATGGATTTCAAATCCTTTACAAAAATTGTAACTATGTAGGTAAGGGTTGTGACATAAAACAACAAAGGAATCAAAGTACCCTTAGAAGCTGTTACACAACTCTTCGGCTGGTATTGGATACCATCCTTTGAAGTCCACCAAAGCTTACCATCATCCTACTCTTAATGTTAACACAATAGCAACAAGTCCAACACTCAATTTGATATATCATGAGATGATAGACATAGATTGTCCGCCAGGAAATATCCCGTTAGAAACTTTTTCAACATATGAAGCATCAGAAGAATCAAGTACTGCACAACTCTAGGTATGTATTTCTCCCTCATTTAGCCACACTCGATGTAGCACTTCTATGACTTGCTCTCAAGGGTGGCCTCCTCCTCTTAGGTGTATAGGTTGATATGTTGTGTTCCCCCGTGTAGTGTTAAATGTTGTTTAGGTCTCCTTAGATGACCCTTGATACTCTTATAAAGTCAAGGATACAAGGAAACCGCCTCCGTCGTGACATTACTTCTACTTGTTTCTCTATTCTTCTCATTATTGTGTGTGGTACCTTGGGGGCATAACGTTGTGGACAATGTCTTGGGGGCATCTTCCCACGTTGTGACCCTAAGTCACTTTTGTCTCCTCTCTCATATTTCATGATTTCATTCTTCCGTTGTACTTGTGGCTCTACTAGTCGACGAATGACAACATATTTACACTTCCGATAAGGACCGTGTGTCCCTAAATAAGAAAATAAAATGGCCCCAATCCATATATGAAGACGAGGTAATTTGTTACTGACATTTGACTAGTAGAATCACCTTGTGTTGTGATGTGATCATGTATCGTATTGTGAAATTGTTGTAACAAGCCTTTGCAATACTCTAAATCTGCTTCTATGCACTTTAAATTTCTTTTGTCTCACCTTGTAGCTACAATCGGTTCTGAGATACCTGAAGTATAACCTCACGACTATACTTGGTTCCGAACCCGTAAGTATAGCCTTGGTTTGTTTGAATGATATGTTGCATGAAATAATTTGGTTGTTATGTTGCCCATAAGTATTGTTGGCTTTATCCTCCTCTGTTGTTGTCCCTAATGTTCAAACACTTGGCTTTTCATGGTTGTTCAACCTCTTGGCTTTTGATGTGATAATGATGCTCTTAGTGTTTACTCAGTGGTCTATGATGGTTTACTTGCTTTGCTCAGTTGATATCATTATACTATGGTGCTCAGTGTGCTCAGTGTGGTTCTTTCATGTGGCTTGTAAAACATATTCAGCAGTTGACAATTGACTATGTAGTTTACAGCTTTTGATTATGAGTCAATTTCCATTTGGCTTACATGTTTGCATATTCTTGGCAAACATGACATTTGTTTGGACAGTATGATATAGTTTGTCACATCTTCTGGCAGTTTGGTATCTTCAAAAATCATGTTCATCATGATACAGTGCTTTGATCATATTGCTTGATCCTGATATGGTATATTTGACATACATTTGATTTGGTATTTGGCACTTGACACAGTTCATTATAACACAGTACATTATGGTTTTGATCATATTAGTATTGTGCTATATTTTTTTTGATGACATGCTCTCATGAGGATAGGACTTCACAAGTCTACAAAAACAAAGGTAAGTCTATAAAAACAAAGACACATTCCTTTTCTAAAGTGTTGACCTCGGTGTTCCCTAAGGCATTGGAAATAAAACAAGAAATATAGTCTATTTCGGGTCATAATATTTGAAAGATATATGACCTATTGAATAGGTCGTAAGAGTCTTTGAAGGTCAAAAGCCATTAAGTTGCAATGTTTTCACGACCTCCTTTTAGAGTTAACCGGGACTACCGGTTAAGTGGATCAAAAAGCATGCAGAGTATGTTGGCCACTTCTTTTCATCATTTGGTTTCTTGACTTCGTACGCTAGGGTTTTCATTTGTATGAAGCTTTTGCAAAGATTCGGTTATCATGGGGATTTGACAGTGTAGCGTGCTCATTTGTTGACTGAATCCCTGACAATGCTGAACGTTTGTGGTAAAGGGTTTTGACTTATTCATCAGCAAATCTGATTGTTTTTGGTCGGCACCCCAGGTGATACTTGTCCATTATTTCTCTGAAATGTTTTATGGTGCTAACTTTTTTCAGTTTATCTCGGTAGTAATAGTCATTTTTATCAGTATTCTGTTTACATATTTCGGCATTTGGTTTGCCTTCGAAAAGTCATTTGTGATATGGGTTTTTCAAGATTTGAAAAGAGTTTTCTAATTTCTTAACAATAAGTTAATACCCTTAAAAATGATGACTAGGTTTTTAAATAAAAATCTAAAAATCTATGTTTGTATCTTTTAGTTCATTCTTCTATGCAAATGGAAGATTCTGTTCAAAAGTATTTCAAGGGTTTATAATTGTGACAGAAGTTGAAACACTTGTAATAGCTATACTGGCAAAAGATCTGTTACACTTTGGTGTGACTATATTAAAGGGTTTATGATAGCTTCTGGTTCTTTTTCTGTGATATGGGCAGAACCTTTTTAGACCCACTTGTGGGTATGCAATATACTAATGAAAATTTGTTTTGACTTGGAATATGGCAAGATCTACATTCTTAATGGAGAGAAAAACAAACAATCCTAATCTCCTTTATGGGTATTTGATATCTCGATGTATTCAGTTTGGATTGGTTGAGAAAATCTTTCAGTTGATTATGGTTATTTGCTCAATCCGGTAATACTTGACAGTTATGATGATATTCAGCATAGACTTCTTTAACTCTATATACATCTTTGATCTCTACCTGTCAGTTGTAAACTACCTATCATTCAGTTATTACCTGTAACAATTTTATAGAAAAGGTTATCTCTTCAAACTGTCTAATGAGAAGAGGAAGATATTATGAAATATATAAAAAGGGCATTGAGCAAAAAGTGTGTGTGGTTGTGTATACACCTGATATAATGTGAATGATGTAGAGTGTGCAAAATCTGTACATGCATTATTGATGTTATATTAGTCTGGATCAAAGGGAAACAGAGTATCCCTCTGTATTTGTTTTTTCTTCATGATTAAAGCATGTATTGAAAGGTCAAGTCAGTGAGACAAGAAATGACCTTTGCCAGTGAGGCAACTGTAGCCAGTGAGGCTTGAATTAATAGCCAGTGAGGCCTGTAATCAGTGAGATTCTTTTATTAAGCCAGTGAGGCACTTTTTTCGAGTGGTTTTTATGCCCCGGAGGGTTTTCCACTCAGGACAATATCTGTGTTATGGTCTATCATTGATGAGTTTGATTCTCATGTTTTATCATGTGTCATTTGTTTTTAAAGTCATTTAATTTTCTTTGGTCTATATGAACACATACTTGTCTTATATCACTATCTAAAACAATGATACTATGCATGTTTCATAGTTAGTCTCTATGTGTTAAGATTTATGATAATGAATCATTATTTTCAGTCCCTACATTGAGTTGATGCATTCTTGACTTTGATCAATCTGTTTTAGTTGTCCAAATCTTTCATGACATCATCTACAGTCAATGGGAATTGTTTTTGTATCAAAGTTTTGGAATACAGATTTTAAGGTCACTAAGTCTTGTTAAAATTTGTATACCACTAATTCACCCCCCCCCCCTCTCAATGGTATTGTACTCCAACAAGTGGTATCAGAGCCAGACCCTTGTCCAGTAGGTCTAACCAACCTTAGGGTTTCCTGGTCATGGAGTACTGTGATGGGTAAATGTAAACGAAACAGAATTCAAAAGAAAAACACCAGTGTCAAGTCAAATGTAGTCTTGTCTCAGGAAAATTTCTTATCAGTTGAGTCAATAAGTGATAATAAGAACAATTATGTCGAAGAGTGTGTTAGTAACCCTGAAGGAGTTGTTGTTTTTGAAGGAGAACAAGAATTTAATGATGAAGAAAGAGATTTCTTTGAGGGTGAAGAAGATTGTGGAGTTGATATTGAAGGAGAATTTCTGTGTGCCCTAGATACAATCAAACAACTTAATGAAGAAAACGGGAAACTAAAAGACCAGGTTCAACAAGAAAAAGAATCCAAGGATAAGGTATGTTCAGATCTTGAAAAAGCTTCTTTAGAGTTTGAAAATGCCAGAAATCAAATTGCAGAATTAAAGAGACATGTTAATGAATCTGAAAAATTGATTATTAATCTAAAAACTGAAATTGAGGAAGCAAAAAGAATAATAGATGTAAAAAATTTTGATCTTGAGATGAAAAGAATTGAATGTTTGAGACTTGAAAGTGAAGTTGTTAATCTAAAGAATAGTCTGGATGTTGTCAAAATATAGAAGTTTGTGAAAGGCACAAATGCTTTAGATGAAATATTGAGTAGTCAGAAAAACTACAAGGATCATTTTGGCTTAGGATATGAAAAAGGGGAAAGCTCTAGTGTTAAAGATGAAGTTAAAAGGGAAATAGTTTTTACAATAGTAGATAGGAAGAGTTTCAAGGTTAGGCAGACTCCTAGGCAGAAGATAGAACTGAATTATCATTTTGCTATTTCTGATGACAAGAAGAAAGCAAAAGATAAAACTGCTGATATTGGGAGAAAGAGAACTAACAGTTTTTCAAGACCTTCATCTATCAGGCAATATCATTCGGTCAGGTATAACTATTCTCAGTTTCATGGTTATTGCTATGTCTGTCATAAGTATGGTCATAGAGCTAGGAATTGTAGTTATTATGGTTTGTCAAATCAAAACTACAATGTTGTTTGCTATAACTGCAATAAGGTTGGACATATGAGCAAAGACTGCTTGATGCATGAAAGATATGATTATAGAAATTCAAGGAACAAATATCATTATTTCTCTAACAATATGATATGCTATAGATGTCATAAAATTGGACATAAAGCATTATTCTGTAAGGTTGATCAGGTGAACTCTTTTAGCCCTCACAAGAAAACTAGGAGTATGACAGTTTGGAGAAGGAAACAAGTAAAGGAAATGAAAGAATCTGAACTTGGGCATATTGCACAAGTTCCGTCCACAAGTGCATAAAGAGAAGCATTAATGAAGGGGGAGTTGACTTTTTGCTACATTTATCAAACCCTTGAAGAAATTTAGGAAGAGGTATCAATTTTGGTTAAGTTTTGAGTATGGTATCAGAACTGTGTATTCAATCAGGACAATAGATACAGAGATACTGAGAATTCTCTTTGTTCTCTAAGTATGTTTTTTTTAAAACATGTGACATGCACTTCATGCTCCTAATAATGGTTGATTAACATTATAGTGAGTTTGGCTTGGAGACCTAGTATCCCTTTGTCATTGTCAAAGGGCATTTATTAATGAATTACTTTGTTCTTGATGAACATATTGGACAATGATTTGTGTGGAAGGAATAATGACCATGACAACAATACTTAGCAACACTGCTTGGATTGATCAAGTATTTCTGCTGGGTGAACATAGGTACTTGATAATGCTTTGCATTTTATGTTTGCCTATATCTTCTTTAGAGGGATTTTCTCATACTGGAATCTTTCTTCAATATCTAATGTTATGTTTGCGTTGTGATAGCTTATCTTGTTTCAAACAGTGCTTTGTGTTTCAATACAAGGTAAAGGGCAGTGATAACTTTCACCATGGGGTGTATATCATCAGCGGTAATGCTCAATAGTAGATGTTACTCTTATGACATGGCAGTGATATGCATAGCTGTGGTTATTCTTGGTTACACTATTTATGATATTCATGACTCCTGCTGCCTTGATAATATGGTTACACAGTTTGTGATGAAATTGTTGTTACAGTTCATTTTTGGTTATTAGTTTGCAAGTGACAGCTTGGTATTTGGTGCTTAACAGCTTTGACAATCCATGCTCTTGGTAATGTTTGACAATGTCATCTAATAAGAATCGTTGTAAGTATTAGTTTGAATGATAATACTATGTAATGACAAGGTTGATGAAGCAATCATCAATGAGAAGACAATGCAGATACTAGTGTTGTTTGTTTCAAGATTTCAAGATGGTTTAAGTTTCTTAAAATGTATAATGATATGATGCTTCATACAAATGTGCACTGAAAATTGTGTGAGAACAGTATCTTACAGATCAGATATTCATTGTTGAGTATGCAAACATTGAAAGTTACCTTGTAATACAGATCAGGGGTATGGTTGTATTGATGTGGTATGAAGAGATCTTGACATCATATTCATTTTACAACACAGTGATATATTGTTGTCACAGTGTGTATTGCCAGGACAGAGGTTATTGTTTTTAGCTTCATACTAATGGTGATAGTTTGACACATGCTATACAAGACATTTGAGGTTGTTGCCCTAATGATAAATTCACAACTTGCACTATAATGATTGAATACAGTGGTCACATGCTCTAGTATATGCTTGACAGTTGGCACATATTTGCATATCATGCACAACATAATATTGTTGTTGATGTTCATGGTTCATATTGTCTTTGCACTTAATCTTTTGTGTTCTTATGCTTTTTGGTATAATGATCTTTTGTGCTCGTATGGGATGATAACAGTGTATTTGATGCTCATCTCAGCTTCTATAGTTACTATACTGTTTCATTTTGATATTACCAGTTGACATGATACTGATAGCATAATATAGTGACAAGGTTGTTTACAATGATAGTGTGCTCATTTTGGTGCTAACATTTCAGTTTATGTTTCAGATGTTTTGGATACTTCTCATTCATGGGACAGCCTTGGTATGATTGGTATGCTTTCCATTTTTGCTTATAATGCTCATTTTAGGTTTTCTGTATATTGCAGCCTTTGCATTCTTTCACTCCCTTTGCCTTGATGTTAAAAAGGGGGAGAAGAGAGGTGTTTTCCCATCATGGACAAAGGGGGAGTATTGTTCGCTTTATCCTCCTCTGTTGTTGTCCCTGATGTTCAAACACTTGGCTTTTCATGGTTGTTCAACCTCTTAGCTTCTGATGTGATAATGATGCTCTTGGTGTTTACTCAATGGTCTATGATGGTTTACTTGCTTTGCTCAGTTGATATCATTATACTATGGTGCTCAGTGTGCTAAGTGTGGTTCTTTCATGTGGCTTGTAAAACATATTCAGCAGTTGACAGTTGACAATGTAGTTTACAGCTTTTGATCATAATTCAGTTTCCATTTGGCTTACATGTTTGCATATTCTTGGCAAACATGATGACATTCGTTTGGACAGTATGATACAGTTTGTCACATCTTCTAGCAGTTTGGTATCTTCAAAAATCATGTTCATCATGATACAGTGCTTTGATCATATTGCTTGATCCTGATATGGCATCTTTGACATACATTTGATTTGGTATTTGGCACTTGACACAGTTCATTATAACACAGTACATTATGGTTTTGATCATATTAGTATTGTGCTATATTTTTTTTTTATGACATGCTCTCATGAGGATAGGACTTTACAAGTCTACAAAAACAAAGGCAAGTCTATAAAAACAAAGACACATTCCTTTTCTAAAGTGTTGACCTCGGTGTTCCCTAAGGCATTGGAAATAAAACAAGAAATATATTCTACTTCGGGTCATAATATTTGAAAGATATATGACCTATTGAATAGGTCGTAGGAGTCTTTGAAGGTCAAAAGCCATTAAGTTGCAATGTTTTCACGGCCTCCTTTTAGAGTTAACCAGGACTACCGGTTAAGTGGATCAAAAAGCATGTAGAGTATTTTGGCCACTTCTTTTCATCATTTGGTTTCTTGACTTCGTATGCTAGGGTTTTCATTTGTATGAAGCTTTTGCAAAGATTCGGTTATCATGGGGATTTGACAGTGCAGCATGCTCATTTGTTGACTAAATCCTTGACAATGCTGAACGTTTGTGGTAAAGGGTTTTGACTGATTCATCAGCAAATCTAATTGTTTTTGGTCGGCACCCCAGGTGATACTTGTCCATTATTTCTCTGAAATGTTTTATGGTACTTTTTCAGTTTATCTCGGCAGTAATAGTCATTTTTATTAGTGTTTTGTTTACATATTTCGGCATTTGTTTTGCCTTCGAAAAGTCATTTGTGATATGGGTTTTTCAAGATTTGAAAAGAGTTTTCTACTTTCTTAACAATAAGTTAATACCCTTAAAAATGATGACTAGGTTTTTAAATAAAAATCTAAAAATCTATGGATGTATCTTTTAGTTCATTCTTCTGTGCAAATGGAAGATTATGTTCAGAAGTATTTCAAGGGTTTATAATTGTGACAAAAGTTGAAACACTTGTAATAGCTATACTGGCAAAAGATCTATTACACTTTGGTGTGACTATATTAAAGGGTTTATGACAAAGCTTCTGGTTCTTTTTCTGTGATATGGGCAGAACCTTTTTAGACCCACTTGTGGGTATGCAATATACTGATGAAAATTTGTTTTGACTTGGAATATGGCAAGATCTACATTCTTAATGGAGAGAAAAACAAACAATCCTAATCTCCTTTATGGGTATTTGATATCTCGATGTATTCAATTTGGATTGGTTGAGAAAATCTTTCAGTTGATTATGGTTATTTGCTCAATCCGGGAATACTTGACAGTTATGATGATATTCAGCATAGACTTCTTTAACTCTATATACATCTTTGATCTCTACCTGTCAGTTGTAAACTACCTATCATTCAGTTATTACCTGAAATAGTTTTATAGAAACGGTTATCTCTTCAAATTGTCTAATGAGAAGAGGAAGATATTATGAAATATATAAAAAGGGCATTGAGTAGAAAGTGTGTGTGGTTGTGTACATACACCTGATATAATGTGAATGATGTAGAGTGTGCAAAATTTGTACATGCATTATTGATGTTATATTAGTCTGGATCAAAGCGAAACAGAGTATCCCTCTGTATTTGTTTTTTCTTCATGATTAAAGCATGTATTGAAAGGTCAAGTCAGTGAGACAAGAAATGACCTTTGCCAGTGAGGCAACTGTAGCCAGTGAGGCTTGAATTAATAGTCAGTGAGGCCTGTAATCAGTGAGATTCTTTTATTAAGCCAGTGAGGCACTTTTTTCGAGTGGTTTTTATGCCCCGGAGGGTTTTCCACTCAGGACAATATCTGTGTTATGGTCTGTCATTGATGAGTTTGATTCTCATGTTTTATCATGTGTCATTTGTTTTTAAAGTCATTTAATTTTCTTTGGTCTATATGAACACATACTTGTCTTATATCACTATCTGAAACAATGATACTATGCATGTTTCATAGTTAGTCTCTATGTGTTAAGATTTATGATAATGAATCATTATTTTCAGTCCCTACATTGAGTTGATGCATTCTTGACTTTGATCAATCTGTTTTAGTTGTCCAAATCTTGCATGATGTCATCTACAGTCAATGGGAATTGTTTTTGTATCAAAGTTTTGGAATACAGATTTTAAGGTCACTAAGTCTTGTTAAAATTTGTATACCACTGATTCACCCCCCCCCTCTCAGTGGTATTGTACTCCAACAAGTGGTATCAAAGCCAGACCCTTGTCTAGTAGGTCTATGTTTTGTGGAGTTGCGTAGCGATGAGTTCCCCCCACAACGTGTGTCTTGCGTGTTTTGTGGAGGTGCGTAGCGATAAGCTCCCCCACGCTATGTGTTTTGTGTGTTTTGATGGTGGCGCGTAGCAATGAGCTCCCCCCATCGCCTAGTTAGGGTAGTATAACTGTTTAAACATATCTTCTCTCTATGTATACCTTGTGTATTGCATGACTGTGTTCATGTCTTCTCCGTGTATTACGTGCTTCTTTACTGTCTTCTCTGTGTTGCGTGACTATCAATTGTTTTCTTATGTTTGCCTAAGCTTGGGGGAAACAAATGGTCTTCCGAACTAAGGGTGTGTCTTCGCTCTAGTGTATGATATGTTTTATATGTTTTGACCGTACTTTAATGCATGTACTGGTCGTAAGATCATACACACATTAAAGTGGGGGCTAAATGTTAATGGAGTAAAAAGTGTCCACATGTCTTTTTACCTCTTTATTTAGCTCCTATGTCCCCATGATTACATTATACATTCTAAATGATCATCCCGATGCAAAATTGCCCAACATCAATGTAAATTGGGAATAAGGGGCCCATGTTTTATCTTATCTTGGACTAAAAAGGGGCTGGAAGACTTGGCAACCACCGCCCAAGTCTCCCCTTATTGGTCAGGGCAAATTTAAATGTATGTCGGTTGGGACCTTTCAAAAGGTTTTTCCATGTCGGCTCTTTTGGTTTAATTTCACGAGTAGGAAAGCATTTATAAGTGTGTTTTTTAGTTCATTTGTAAGCATGATAGAGATAGCTAACTTACGATATTGAGGAAAAGCAAGCAAGAGCATTCATTGTGATTCTAGAGCATATTTGTGTGTTGTTATTGTGTGTTTGTTGCAGGCATGAAGCTATCATCTATCCACCTTGGAAGTTGAAGGATCTTCATCTCTCTAAGGGATCATAACATAGGTGATATCATTGTTGTTATCATCATTTAATCATTATCATTATTGTTTTCAGCCTCTACCCCCATGAGGGCACACACTCTCTATCAAACAACGGTGTTGGGAAGCTTCAATTCTCTCCCAGGATTTGACTAAGGCAAGTCCTTAAACACCATAACCCCCCAAACCCTCTCTTGTCGTCTTGTGTGCAAGTTACAAGAGCGAGATCCATATGAAGATATAGGAAGACTAAGTAAAGATCAGGGTTTCGGGATCCGACAACAGTTACAAGATATTCCTTTGTGCAAAACTCGGGCAGTGGCACCCTAGTCTTTTTTCCCTTATAGACTCCAGATCTGGCATCAGGGGCAACATTTGCAACATATCTCCAATTTATAGTTTGGGCAGATTCCTCCAACCAAGACTTGGGTGGTCCCAAAATAGTCCTTCGTCTATCATATTCCTAATCACCCCTGCGCAATTGGTTTCTAGAAATCTATTGTGCATTTTCTGTTATAAATTGATCATCATAGAACCAGGGTTTCATGTGTTGTTGTCCTAGGGTTTGATAGAAAGATTGAATTAACTCTGATTCATCTATACCCTACCTGAGCACAAGCCCTGTAGCTAAGTCCACCTTCATTTGATAGTGATTTGGCGCGGTCTTGTACTTGAATGTTATATGGAAAAGGGTTTGATCTAGTGTGCATCCTAGTTGTCATCATTCACCTTTTTCAGACTAAACAGAAACCAACTTTGATTATGTGGAGAAAATTCTTTAAATTGCATGTGTTGTTTTTTGGGGGCATACTCCCCTTATTTAACCTCATGAGGGGGGCTATGTGCCCATGATGCAATCACAGTAGGAGGGTCCAATGAAGGACTGCCTATCCATGTAGCCAACAACAATAACACACAAACAAATACCCACAACAACAAAAATTCACATAAACAACCACAACATTCTCATTGATATAAGCTTGCATGATTATCACCATGTTACAACCACAATAACTTGTTGCAGTTGGTCCTCTTGCATGCCAGGCTGCAATTGTTTCATTACAATAAGATTCATAAATGGATGGTCACCACAATAGCTTCCTACATGCACATAACAACTAAACTATGGAAACACCACTTCTAGAACTTGCCAATTGAGATGCATAGTGATAACAAGTACAATATAATTTCAAAATTCTACCACTACTCTACTATAATGACATCCACTAGACCCCCTATATGCTTCCTTAGACTGTACTCCACATCATACTCCTTGTACCTTTACCCAACCTCTTAGACCTCAACCCTCGTTAAAAACTCATGCTCTAACCTTCTACCATACCATGTCTTCTTTTATTGCCTTCAAACAACTCTCAACCAAATTTATATAGCATCCTCAAGTTTCTCAAATGATCTATGTTGGCCACAAGATGGTGCAAAGCTCAAAACCACATGAAACCTATCACCGACCTATTATAACAAACTTACAAATTTCAATGGATAAATGGTGGAGAATCTCCACGTGGTGCACCACATACCTTCTCAATAGTTAATACAACCTTCTCAAATATTCATCCTTTGGTGCAAACTCAAAATAACTTTCCACAAATAGAAATAGTCCCAAATGAACACAACTGTCAACCCATAGACACTCTCAAGCAAAACTACTAACTTTTACTCATTCAATCATCCTCAAACTTTAACACTAGATGAATTGACTACAAATAGAACCATCATCAAAACCAAAAAAGTCAATTCCTCAATGCAATGAAATGCACTAACTTTTCTTACCATGGATTGTTAACCACAAATAGGTAGACACACAAACTATTGAATTAAACCACAAATTCCACCTTTCCCAATATGATGCAAGATTACCATGATGCCTAGGGATGATCCTACGTCAAACACCCATGGTTATTAAAAATGAGTCCCCCATTTTCCAAGATAGTTTGCCCCTACCTGAAAGTTCAAACTTTCTACCTCTTCAACTCACTCTTTCCACCTCGGGTATGCCTCAAGCGATCCACCCTGAGTATTGCTTTCAACCGTGTTATTTGTCACAATTTTCCACCAATCATCATCCACTATGTGCTTTGGCTTGTATTCAGTCACATCCCACTGGCTCTTTCCATCAACCAGTCCCTCACATCCTCCTTCTTGGCCACTGCATACCCTTCTGATGCTCTCTACTACCACATGTTCCTCAGTATAGCTCTTCATCCTCTTGTTCATCTATCATATCCTCTAGATGACTTCCATTTAGTGACACCCATTCTCAAATTCTCTCTTCTATGCTACTTCTTTTGCATTCATGATGTTATCAAACATTCCAGCAATGACACACATCTTTGGAATCAACACATATCGTCCCTCCCAATGCACACTCCAACACTATTATAAAACTATCCCTCACTTGACCTCAATGGCATTGACTTATGTTTTTGGCCATCCTTTTGAATCACGTAAGTGTTAGCTCTCCCATCATACATAGCCTCTTTGTCAAATTACCATTGCCTTCCCAATATCAAATGGCCCATGTCCATTGGTGCAATGTCACACAACACCTCATCATAATATGCTCCAATGTTGAATCTCACCCAACATTGTTCCTCTAAAATAATTATGTCCCCCTGCTACAACCAAACAATTTGACATGGGCACGGATGTTTCATCCTCCTCAGTCCCAACTTATCCACCCTTTCCATAGACACCAAATTGTTTGTGCTATCACTATCCACTACCACATCACAACACTTACTGACATCCTTGCATTTGGTCCTAAACAAAGTCTTCCTCTATGTTGGCTCACCCCACCTGTTGCACCTCAAGGCTCCCTGCAAAACAAGTGAATCCCCACATCCTAGGTCCCACTCCAAGGTAGGTGACTTGTCATCTCCATACACATCTTCCACACCACCCTCAGTCATCTTTCCTTTGCACTCAAATGCCTTATGTCCCTCTTCTCCATACCTGAAACAAGTTCCTCTAAAGAATTTCTACCTTTTCCTCTCAAACCCTCCTCTACCCTATTGAAAATATCCTCCATGCTCCTATTGATCCTCTCTATGGTACATATCTTCCGCTCTTTCATCTTTAAGGTAACCTCTACCAACATATTTGCCTTTGCAATAGTCACTGTGGTCATCCCCCCTACTACTACAATAGCAAATATCATCTTCTTTCTCTCCGTAGGTGGAATTTCAGCCTTCCCCTTCATTGCGGTATTGAATACCTCTCCCTTGACCCCTCCACATTGCTCCTCTATCACCGCATCTTGCTTCTTTTCGCCACACCTTTCCTCTCTCTATTGGATTTTTCTTTCCTCTTATTTCTGATACTTCTCTATGGTGAGTGCCAATTGGTAGGCCTCCTCTACTATCTGGATATTCCACATACTCAACTCCCCTTGGACGGATCCCCTCAATCCATTAACATACCTCGCCACCTTCTTAACTCCATGATGCCCTAACCTAATTTTCAATAGGTAGTACTTGGTGTAGTCCTTCACAATCATGTTTCTCTATTGCAAATTGTATAACTCCTTCAACAATTCCAACTAATAATTCACTAGAATGAACTTGGACTTCAGCTTTTCCACCATTCACTCCCACTTTCTAATGCTTGGCTTAACCCTTCTATTCCTTTTACTTGAAAGTTTCCTTCCACCATATCGCTACATGACCTTTTAGCTTGTTCTTCACAAATTTTACCCTATCTAGATCCATAATTTCCTAATACTCAAAATGTTCTCTAGATCAAGGATCTCATCTATCATCTCCTCAAGGCCCAAATTCTCAAAATAGTTTGGAATGTCCAGTCTAGTCCTCTTACCAATGTTGGTTATGGCCTTCAGCATCCTCTCTTCCGTGTCCTCTTCACTTCCACTTGATTCTACAGGATATTCCTCCTGCTCTTCATCACTCTCCTTGGCCCTGGCCTGGTTAGGTTTCTTTAGCAGTCTTTCTCCAGCGCCTCCATCCAGTTCTACATAGCCTTCAACATCTCATACATCTCCCCCATTCTTCCTGGAACATTAATAATACCTCACCCTCTCTTTGGTAGCATCTTGCCTTGATGAAAACTAGGTCAATGATCTACCCACAATTACCTCTTTTAAATTGCCTCATAGTTAGTGCTCTATCTACAAACCTTCACGGATTATCATAGCTCAAATTTTAATCCAACTCATTCTTAAGAAACCACATCAATTAGTTGTGGTCACATCCACAACCACATGCCATAAAATCTTCCCGTGATCAAACCTTTGTTATGATATCAAATGATGTAGTCATGGTAGGAGGGTCCAATGAAGGACTGCCCAGCCATGTAGCCAACAACAACAGCACACAAACAAATAGCCACAAACAACAAAAACTCACGTAAACAACCACAACATTCTCATTGATATAAGCTTTCACAATTATCACTGTGTTACAACCACAACAACTTTCCACAATGGGCCCTCTTATATGCCAAGCTGCAGCCATTTCATTACAATAACATTCATAAATGTATGGTTGACACAATGGCTTCCTACATGCACATAACCAATAAACAATGGAAACACCATCTCCAAACCTTGCCACATGATATGCATAATGATAACGATTACAATTATATAATTTTAGAAATCTACCACTACTCTACTATAACAACATCCACTAAACCCCCTATATGCTTCCTCATTGAACTATACTCCACATCATACTCCTTGTACCTTTACCCAACCTTGCAAACCTCATCTCTCACTGCTAAAAACTCATGCTCTAACCTTCTACCATACCATGTCTTCTTTGCTTGCCTTCAAACAACTCTCAACCAAGTTTATATAGCATCCTCAAGTTTCTCAAATGATCTGTGTCAGCCACAAGATGGCACAAAGCTCGAAACTACATGAAACGTGTCACCAACTTGTTATAACAAACTTACAAATTTCAAAAATTCTATGGTGAAGAATCTTCACAAGGTGCACCACATACCTTATCAATGGTTAATACAACCTTCTCAAATACTCATCCTTTGGCACAAACTCGAAATAACCTTCCACAAATAGAAATAGTCCTAGCTGAACAAGACTGTCAACCTATAGATACTCTCGAGCCAAGTTACCAACTCTTACTCATCCAATCATCCTCAAACTCTAACACCAAATAAATCAACTACAAACAAAACCACCATCAATACTGCAAAAGATAATTCCTCAATACGGTGAAACGTGTTAACTTTCCTTACCACAAACTATTAACCACAAACTAGCAGACACAAACTATTGAATTAAACCACAAATTCCACCTTTCTCAATACAATGCAAGATTACCACAATACCCAAGGATTTTCCTGCATGAGCCTACCTAGCACCCTCTAATGGAAAGGTAGTTTGAACCACTATGTCTATAGAGGATAAAATACAAACTAAAGTTCTAGAATAATGAGGTTTACTAACCTCTATGGAAGGTTCACCATAAGGATGAGAGGGCTTTGGCTAGGTTTCCACCAACTACTTGGATTTATCACTGGCATTGGGCTAAGATGGAACTCCTAGAGTCGAGGCTTTGGAAGCCAAACCATTAGTATTTCTAGAATCTCTAGACTAAGAGCCTTTATTGGGCTTGGTGCAATCACCATTATGGCTTCCGACATTAGACCAACCATCTTCATTTTTAATTTTATTACTCACTCATTTGGAAGCTACTTTGGTTTGTGGGTAACAAGAGGACAATCTTTGATTCTATGTTTAGAGGATTAGTAGCTAAAATAAGTGTTAGGAAGATTTATATACAGAACACAATGTCCATGACACATATTAAAAATGGAAGATCAAAAATAAGAAATCCTTGGCCATTATTGGTCTCAATATATTTAAACCCTACTTGCATCATGTGGATCTCAAAAAATCATCTAAGGAAATTTGGGAAACATTAAATACTCTATTCGGATCTAAAGCTAGTAGTGCAAAAATAAGTATAAAGAAAAAATTGTGTTGAAAATGGAAGAAGGTGAAGATATAGTGTCTCACATTAGTAAATTCCATTATTTGATAAATCAGTTGGATGGTATAAATGAAGAAACAAAGGAAATTGATTCAAAATCCATACTTTTAAACAACATGCCCAAGAGTATGTCTCATAAGGTGTTCACTCAAAGAAAAATAAATCCAAGTCTGTAAAATATTATATCCACATTGCTTGATGAGAAAAATAAACATGTTTTAGAAGAAGTTGTGTTAGTAGCACAAAACAAGCCTAATACTTCTTACAAAAAATCAAAACATGTGACAAAGTTCAAGCATGCAAATAGCACATGTTTTTACAGCAAAAAGTCAGGACATGTAGTACTGAATTGCAAATAGAGAGCACGCAATCTCCTTGATAGAAAGTTGTAGGACAATGCCATTATAATTGAAGAAAAGGAACACACTTCTAGCGATGAATAAGTTTCTCATCAAAGTGATGAAGAATACTTGAACTAAATTTAGTGTGATCATGTATTCTATGTCAACACTAAAGCAGAGAATGTCAAAAATTAGATTAGTGCATGACATAATAAACAAATGTTAGCAGGAGAATAATTTTAGTTTGAAATTTCCTATAGGAAGTTATTTACAAGAAACAAAAGGTTCTATAAGCCATTATATGTAATCTTTTGTTAGTGTGAGTAATTTTTTTTTTTTTGATTCATAATAGATAGTTTATATTGAAAGATCTGTCAAAAAGATACAATTTCCTCAGCCTATACATGGCTGGCAGTAAGTTCAGAGCTAACACCCTTTGCAAGCTAAGAGTTTAGAAGAGAAGACCACGCAGGGTCAAGACTATTAACAACCAAAGGAGACTATAGCTACCTAAGACTAGCATAAACTTTGCTTCTGCTATACAAAATGAAGCCAAAGTTACAACCAGTATCTAATTAACTATCATACTCTACTAGTTTCAAGCTGAAGTCCTCCACCCATTGAAAGCCATCGCCCGCAACCAAGCCCAGAACCCTTTTGATGTAGTCCACCGCCACCGTTGCTTGATCCTTCAACACCACCAGGTCGAAACCTTTAATGTCCAAGATGAACGGAAAAATTTTGATCACTGCTCCAGGGTCGTCGAGAAGGCTCCAATCTTTTGGGCGAGGATCCCAATGCCAAAGCTGGCTACCTGCAGGGTCATCTCCAAATCCCCTAAGTGTTCGGGATTGAAGATGCCTCTCATTATGGATTCCGCCTCTACTTTTGCCGTCCCCAATTCTAGTAGCATCGCTAAGACCCTCAAAGAAATGTCTGTGTCCACCCAATATCGTTCATCGTTCTCCATGAAAACTCTGCCCAGGATCATTCTCACATCCCCCACCATTAAATCGTCTGACCTGCGAAGCATCCTCTGCAGTCTGAGGTCGGTGATAATGTCGATGAAGGCCATTTGCCTCTTCCTTCTGATCAATCTAATTGGGGTATCCATCCCCCCACAGCGGATGGACTCTGCCGAGACAATAGCAACAAAGTGTGTAGGCATTTGACAATGAGCAGAGAAGCGAATGCAGAATGGAAAGCCGCCTTCCTTATTATCCTTTTCCGGACTACCCACCGAAGTTTCTCAAATGCAAATCTGGGGAAGATTTTCTAGCTATAGCCAAGCTTGACAGTTAAGAAAATGAATGCCAATGTCCCTTCTGTCCGTGCCAACTTCCAGCCACTAAAAACCATGATTACCTGCTCTTCCTGCATCGGCCTTGCCACCCTTGCTGAGGTGGCAAGGCTCCCTCCCAACCTCCCACGTTAATGTGAGTAATTGATATCAATATTTTTCTCTTTTAGTTTGTGAGTTTCATTATAGGCCACTCTACAATTGCTCTTACTTCCTTTGGGTCCATCTTCAAACCTTCAAATGAGATTACAAATCCCAAGTATACTAATTTGACTTCATCAAACTACATTTCTTCACATTGATCAACAATCTCTCTTCTCTCAATCTTTGCAATACCAATCTAATATGCTCTAGGTATTCCTTTTTAGTTTTACTGAAAAATCAAGATATCATCTAAGTAAACAATCACAAAATTACCCAAATATTCCTTCAACATTTCATTCATCAACCTCATAAATGTACTAGGTGCATAAGTCAACCCAAAGGGCATAACCAACCATTCATATAATCCTTCCTTTGTCTTAAATGCAATCTTCTATTCATCTCCTTCTTTGATTCTGATCTAGTGATAACTACTCTTCAAATCAATCTTGGTGAAATACTTTAGACCACTCAAATAGTCCATTATCATCCATCATTGGCAATGGTAATGTATAATTAATTATGATCTTATTTATTGCTAGTACACATTCTTTACTCCTTTCTTCAATGCTAGTAGTGTAGGTATCGCACATGGGTCCTTAAACTTTCTTTGATCAAACCTTTCTTTAGTAAATCTTTTACTTGTTAGTTCAATTATTCATTTGTTGTTGGTGTCATTGTATGTGCCACTTTATTTGGTAGACTTGCCCTTAGAACTAGGTCCATATGATGACTAATACTGCTTACTGGTGGTAGTCATTTCAACATATTATCTAATATGATGTCCTTAGTAATTCTAAAAATTTTATTTGCAGTGCTTCTATTTCACTTGTGGTTGTGTTTTCCACCTTTGTGGTGCCAAAAATTGTAGGGATCAATGCAAAACACACATTCTCATGTCTTAACCATCAAAGAACTTTCTTCCATCTACTAAATAAATTCTAGCACTACTGCAAAGTTCCCTTTCTCTCTCCTTCAATGGTTCTGAAGTATGTTTCTTGTCATCCTTCATCATAGTGTAAGCATTTTCTCTCCCATTATGTACAACCTTTTATTATACTACAATGATCTACCCAATAATAAATGGCATACATATCACACAAAACCTCATCTTGATATGTTCCTATCTTAAATTTCAACAAACATTGTTCACTTACCAACACCTTATGCTCTTCCTTCAACCATGAGATTCTATATCGACTAGTGTGTTCTAGCCTCTTCAATTTTAGCTTACTAACCATCTCTTCAAATACCAAATTATCTATACTTCCACCATCTACTATAACCTTACAACACTCACCTTCATTCTTCCACACAATTCTAAATAAATTATTCCTTTGTGTTGGTTCTTTCTCTGCACCATCTAGTTTTAGCAATACTCTTCTCATGATCAATGATTCACCTCTCTCTGGTTCATGTACTAGGCTTTTTGACCCTTTTGACTCTTCATCAACATATGTATCTCTTGTGCCATCTTTAGGTCTCCTACTAGTGCTTCTTGGATTCTATGAGCATTCAAATGTTGTGTGGCTTTCTACTCCGCACCTAAAACAAGTTCCTCTAAAACGATCTTCCATCAACACTACCATATCTTCCTCTACCTCCTTGATGACCATTAGTTTTGTCATTGTGGTATGAATTACTATATTCTTTTCCATTACGGTATTTATTTTTGTCATTGTAGTGTGTATTGTTACTCCCTCTTGCTTCTATGTCTTCATTATAGGATCTTTTATTGTCATACTGAGATCTACCTCTCTAGAATCTTCCTCCTCTTCCCCTCTATCAATTTTGTCTAAATTTAAATCTTTTGTTCAACTTCTCTTCCACTTTTAGTGTAAATTGATATGCTTCTTCTACAATTTTCAACCTCACCAAGCTAAGCTCTTCCTAAATAGTCCCTCTCGATCCATTGATGTATCTTGCAACCTTTTCCTTACTTGCTTCATTATGTCCAATCCTAATAATCATCTTATAAAATTCCTTAATATATTACTTCATAGTATTCTCCTTTTGTCTCAAATTTTGCAATCTTTTCAATAATTCTAGCTCATAAACAATAGGTATGAATTGATTCTTTAGTTCGGTCACCATCATACCCATTTTGCTATATTTTCTTTCTCTCTTCTATTTCTTTCTATTTGTACTTATTTCCACCAAATGGCAACATGTCCTTTCAATTTAGTCTTAGAAAATCTAATCCTTTTAGGATCTACAATTTTCATACTCAAAATGTTTTTCTAGATCATTTACCCAATCAATTTAATTCTTTGGGATTCAATTTACCAAAATAACTTGTAACATCAACTCTGGGACTTCTACCAAGCTTGGAGATAGCTTTCAACATTTTTACTTGATTTGTTTCTCCTTCCTCTTAGTCATCCATATCATGTTTAGAAGCTAATGCATTCTCTCTTATTTCAATCTCTTCATCATTTCTAGGGTTGTGGCCCATTCTTCCATCTTCTTCTACAACATCCAACTAGATCTTTATTGCTTTCATCATTTCAAACATCTCCTCCATATTTATAGAAATTTTAACAACACCTTGTCCTCTTTGTGGAGGCATCTCTCTTACTGAAAAATACCTCAAGTCAATGGTTTGTCCATAATCACCCCTTGCAACTGCCTCCTAAGTTGGCATTCTATTCACAAGCTTCTTGTAGACTGCCTCAAATTGGCAATTTGCTCACAAACAAGATGCTTTCTTATCACTCTTGCAAATTTTAGGATTCCAAACCTTATGCTCTAATACCATCTGATGAAGTCATGGCTAAAGAGTCCAATTAAGGATTATCCAACCATGCATCCAAATACACAACACATACAATAGAGCTCCACAAAATAGCACATACTAGAATTGATCCTTATTGATCCACAGTCATGAAATCCAATACAATCTACCACAACAAGCTTACAACATGGAGCCTTGGCCTTCAATGATATATGGGTGCCAATATGCGCAAATTATAAAGTTCTTTAATGATATTGCAATCCAAAAAAAATGTTTTGCTACCAAACATTCTACTTCACCTCTACTTCTTCATCCTTCATTTGTTTCCCTTTTTTTCAATGATCATGAGAGATGCTTATATAGTGAGTACTTTGCCTTAGGAATGATTTGCATTGGCCACAAGGTGGTGCAAAGCTCAATGCAAGATGAAATTGCAACCTTGAAACATGTAGAAGGGAACCTTTCAAAATGAATACAATGAGAATCATGTTATGGATCTCGATGCAGTTCATACCACAAACCTTCCTAGGACCAATAAGCTTAGAAATGTATCCAAGTGTTGTTGCAAAGCTTGCACAATTGTTGCATAATTGAAATAGTGACCTTGGACTAAACTTTGATATGTATAGTAATGAGTCTGGAATTGAGTATATGACTGTGGTGATAATCACAAGTTGCGGTGATCAATTATGACTAGAACATTATTGTAAACTTGAAAACAAACAAACAATCATGAAAGAAAATATTTTAAAGTGATGCAAGATTGCTCACACCCAGAATGCTCCTACATCATGCATCTCCATTAGGTAGATATTTAGGGTCATTAAAAAACATATCAAGTTAAGAAAAAAATCTTTTGAAGTCAATGTTGGGAGGAGGTTTCTATGGACTTTGTCACTATTTTACCCAAGTCAAAAGGGAAGAATGTCATCATGGTCATATTTCATAGACTCAATAAATATGCTCAATTTTGCACCTTGTCGCATCCCTACATAGATAGGATAATTGTTGTAGCTTTTCAAGAGAGTTTAGAAGTTGCATGGCATTCCAAAAATCATATTCAGTAATTGTCACCCTATATTTACTAGTATTTTTGGAAGGATGTATTCTCTTGTTAAAGTATACAACTTTTTTATAACTCCTCTTACCATTCTCAAGTAGATGGACAATTAAAGGTGGTTAATGAGTGTTTGGAGGGTTATCTTCAATGTTTTGCATTTGAGAAATAATCTCAGTGGGCTTACTGGTTACTACTAATAGAGTGTTAGTGTAACACTTCTAGGGTAGTGCATGTGAATGATGGACAATCAACACCCTTGAGTGGTAATGAAAATATTGAAAAATAAAGTAACTTTACATTATAAATAAAAGGGATTATCCACAAAATCTAAAAAATGGTAGTAATAGAAGTTGTCGTGTTTTGAATTTATTTTATAAGATATTAATTTGTTTTTCAATAATTCAAATTATTTTGATAAAAATAACATATTTCAAACAAGAATTATTCAAATTTCTAAAAAAGCATGAGTAGTGCTCCTTCCTTTCAACTTTTTTGAACAAAACTAATATTTGCTCATAAAACATTGTATAAACGTAAATGACACGTGCAAAGATGCAACAATTTTTTTTTGTTTTTTCATAAATAAATAATTAACTATTAGTTTTTGTAATGTAACATTTTGAAAACACTAATGAGCAATTTTCCAGCCAACCTAACTTGGTCAGAAAACATTAACTTCAAATAAAAATTGTGTATGTTCAATGAAAAAATGATACATAGATTAAAAGTTATGAGCATATGTATATGTATATATGTGTGTGTGTATATATATACATATGTAAGTGTGTATGTATATATACACATATATACATACATACATATATATATATACATATATATATGTATGTATGCATGTATGTATACACACACATGTATATATACATACATGCATACATACATATATATATGTATATATATATATGTATGTATGTATGTATATATGTATATATATATATACATGTGTATGTGTATATATATATGTATGTATACATATGTATGTGTGTATATATATGTATGTATACATACATATATATATATACACACATACATATGTATATATATATACACACACATATATACATATATATACATGTGTATGTGTATATATATATGTATGTATACATATGTATGTGTGTATATATATGTATGTATACATACATATATATATATACACACATACATATGTATATATATACACACACATATATACATATATATACATGAATATATGTGCATATACACATATAGCATATATACATATTCATATATACAAATATATATGGAATATAGATATAGTGTATATTATTTATATAGTAATTATGTAATAAAGTTGTGATGAGAAAAAAATTACATTTTTTGGATCTTGAGAGTTTCCTTTACTTGAACCCTTTTTGTTTTAGAAAATTAGATTTATTTTAGTTCATGTAAATTTGCGACTGAAGTCAAGGTAACTCTCAAGATAAGATTAGCAGTGACTCCATGCCTAAATCCAAGGCAATCCCAAGGCATTTTTGGAGGGAATTCAAAATTGAGCTAGAAATGTTAGCACTTTTCCGTCCAAATTCAAATGTTAGCACTTTTATATTATCATTCTTTAGCCCTTAATTGGATTGCACTCACCCTTCTTTTCATACTCATATACCAAGATGTCACCATTCATTGCACGCTATGGCTACCCTCCTCCATCTATTTTCTCTTTGGTGAAAATCCAACCAAGAGTGCATGCAGTGGAGAAGCATTTTTAACATCAACAAGTTGTTTCAACCCTTAAAGTAAATTTGGATGTGATACAAAACAAGATGAACCAATAAGCATATCAACATAAAGTAAATGCCATTTTGAAGTGGGTGATTAAAGCTACAAATATATAAATAGATGTCTCTTGAGCAACCAAAGAAGGATAACAGGATGGCACCTAAATATTATAACCATTATAGGGTACTATAATGAATTAGTAGTGTAGACTACAAACTGAAGCTCCTATAATATGCATGAATACACCTAGTCTTCCATGTGTCATGTTTGAAGAAGATTATTAAGAATATATAATTCTAGTTCAGACATAGTTTGAAGGAAGAATAATTTTGGAACCAAAGGCAATAATTTAGAAAAGAGAAAAAGACTATGGACTAGGACATTTAGAAAGAGAAAAAGACTATGGACTAGGGCAATTATAGATTATATTATCATATGGAAGAACTTACCACATGAAGATGTTGCATGGGAAGATGAAGAATTCATTCAAAAAGTACACACAACTAAGCATGAAGGCAAATGATTCTTTGAAGTGGGGGGCATATTAAGCCCTTAAGCCATGGGATGTAGTGGAATATGTGATGGCCAACTAGGGCATAATCCTTAATCTAAGATTGTGATATAGTTTCTAGTTATAATAATTATTGCCCTAGTAGGTCTACATTGGGATTTGCAGTTTACCTCTCAATATTATGTTATTAGGAGGTCTTTACATAGGAGGTAGAAAGTAGTTGTGGAGGACAAAATTTAAGAATTTTGTTTTTGTCTGACTTTTGGAAGTTGCCCCCTTAAATTGGCTCAATCTATTTCAAAAAATTTGCTCTAATTCAATCTTGCAATCTTGTGAATGTGATATATTTGCATGTTATTCTACTCTTTGACTAAGTAATATCATACAATAATCCATGTAGAACTCATTATCTCCTCTTTCTCACCCTATAACTTAAATTTTGATTTTGTTATACAAGTGTAAGCTATACATGGAAATTAAATAATGTATTATCGACATGTTTTTTCTCTCTTCATATATAAAACTTTATATTAAATATATTTAAAGCAAGCCATAAACACCTAATTTATTATTTATAAAAGGAAAGAAGAAAATTATTACACAACCATTCAAAAATATCATTTAAATATAATATTTACAAATATCAAAGTGAAAACACATAATAATAAAAACTCCTTATAAACTTGTATTGGGTGATTGAAGGATTCTAGAAACATTTTCTACTAAAATTATTTTTTCAAATTCAAACAATATTTTTGTCACCTTGAAATGACCTTCAAAATTAGTAATTATCTTAATAAATTTTAAAATATTTCATTTTAAATATATTGTAATAATTAAAAAGCACGGAAATGATTTTTAATAAGAGAATAATAAATATAACCACCACTTTAGAATTTTCACTCTATAACTTCATTTCTTATTAAAAAATATTTTATAACATATAACACCTTAAGTCACATTGTCTTGTGTTTCTTATAAACTTATCTCTTACAACTAAAAGTACATAGTTGTTAATTACATAATCAATATGTTATACATAGTAAAGAAGTTATCACTAAGAAGCACACATATTAAAAGATTTTATTGTCCAATAAAATATTTTTCACATGGGGATCATTTAAAATTTTTGCATTATCTTCAAATTAATTAAAAAATATGTAAGAAGAATTTATTTGTTAATATAATTTAATTTTAATTAAATATTTTCATTATCAATTATGATGATGTTGGATTTTAACAATAATTTAATAATATAATCTCCAAACATATATAAATATATAATTTTTATTTGTTTTTTCCTCTAATAATTTTTAGAAATTACAATTTTATTATTATCACCCTACTCATTATTCATGCCCTTTAAATCTTCACAAGTTTAAGTTTATATCAAATTTACTTCATGGGGTGTTATCTTTGAATTTTGTATGGATGTCCTTTATATTAAAATAGAGAAATAAGATACTAATAGTATTTCATCATCATTTTTTTTAAATATCATTTGTATATTTAGATATGGTCCAAATTGAAGATAACAATCATTTTGATTATTTTATTTGATTATTTTAAGCAGGAAGAGTTTGAAGAGTTTATAAGATAATAAAAAGAAAAATTAAAAAAGAATATTAGCCAAAACTCTAAAAATAGAGAAATAAAATATTTTATTATTTTTTAAGTTGACTAAAATATAATGTGTGAATGAATATATTGAAAGAGATAACTATGTAAAGAATATAAAATCACTAAGTAGTTGTTTTGTATTGCTACAACTTAAATTTTACTATTGTAGATTAAAAACAATTCACATAATACACAATAATTTTTTTTATATATCCTTTTTATTACTGGTGTAAGATTTCACTATAACATATATTCAAAACTTAGCTTTAAAAAACTTACCAAAGAATTAGAAAAATGAAGTTTTAAAGCTTGACTTAAAATCCAAACTCTATTACTTGCCTTCTAAAAAATATCCTTTATTCTTGTTTCATCTTACTCCTTAAAAATATACTTTATTATTCTAATTATTAAGCATTATTTTATCATCATTCTCCCTCTTATTGCTTAATTTTTCAACACAACTACTTGTGTAATAAACAAAATCTTTCTTTTGGAATTGCTTTTGTTATATTTGCAAGTTGGTCTTTTCTTAGATACAATACAACTACATTTCTCGTTGCTAAATCAAATCTCTAATAAAATGATATTGTGATTCCATCTGCTTTGTCTTTGCATGAAGAACTAGATTTTTAACAATTTGAATCATACTACTATTAACACAATGAATAATAGTGGGCATACTTGATTGCTATTATAAATCAATTTAAATTCTTTTTAGCCAAATTACTTGACAATATGTTGAAATTGTTCTTATATATTATGCATATAAGTCTATTAAAGAACAACTATTTGTTGCTTCTTTGAATTCCATGCTATAACACCACTTCCAAGAGAAAACGGAAAAAAACAAAATCTTGATGTTGAATTCTTATCATCTACCAAGATAGCCCAATCTGACTCTAAATCCTATCAAATCAAAACTCTTTGTTGGTATATAATGAACGCTAAAGTGTGTTGAGCCTTTCACATAAGGGAGTATTATTTTTTTGATCTTCAATAGTTTTCATGTGGGTCTATTATAAATCTAGAGACTTGAGACTTACTACAAAAGTAATATTCAATCTAGTAGTTGGAAGGTATACCATTGAACTTCTAACTAGACTTCAAAAAATGCAGGTCATCAACAATGTTGCTCTCATCTTTTTTTCTTATCTTTTCACCTTGTGCCAATGGATTTGCCACAACTTTGCATTTGTACATTCTATAATCGCTTCAACAAATCTTGTGCATACTTCTTAATAAACAAAAACATCATCACATGACTGGTTTTTTCCTTGCCAAGAAAGCAATACATTAATCCAATATCAGTCATCTCAAATTCTTTCACCATTGCTTTCTTGAGTTCATGCATTATGATTGAATTGTTACTTGTTAAAAGCAAGCCATCCACATAAAGAAAAACAATTTAAATATGGTTACTTGAATGTTCAAATACAACATTGGTTCATTTGGGCTCCTAACAAATCCATGCTAGTAAAAATATCTCTTAATTCTTAAATACCAAGTGCAAGAAGCTTGCTTCAAGCCATATAAAATTTTCCTCATGTTATAAACACAATCTTCTTTTCCTTTGAATCTAAAGCCTAGTGGCCACTCCACATAAACTTCTTCAATTAAAATATCGAAGAATGCTAATTTCACAACCATTTGGTTTAATTGCCTAATTATTATGGGCTACCAAATACCAAAGCTAATACACATCTTATTGTATCCCAACAAGCAATTAGTGTGAATGTTTTCTCATAATCTATGCCATATAATTGTGCATATCCCTTTCCAACCATTTTTTTATATCGTTCAATCTTTCATCACTCTTGTACTTGTTTTTATAAATCCACTTAACTCTTATCACATCTTTATCATCTAGTGGTTTGATCGATTCCCAAGTTTTATTCTTCTCAATTTCTCTCAATTCTTCTTCCATTGTATTGCACCACACTTTATATTTTGCTATATCTCCAAAATAACTTGGTTATCCTTGAATTTGAGATTCAACTAATGCAAAACTAACAAGCTAATTTAAATTATCTTGTTAATTAGCATTTTAATAAATTTATTTAAAACTCTTTACCTTTCTTGTAGGCCTTGGTGTTGATGTTAGGATCATGCTATTGCTTGAACTTGGTGAATGAGCTCTTGGAGGTGAAGTGGAACTCTTCTTGAAATTCCATTCAAATTATTTTGGTGATGAATGGTGTTATCTTGTGATGAATTAGACTCAACAATTGCTAGCTCATTTTATTGTTCATGTTCCTATCATTCTCCCCCTTTATCAAATATTGAACATCACATGATACAATCACTTTCTTCAATTTTGGATCCCAAAACTTATATGTTTTATTGCTTTCAGAATAGCCCATAAATATGTTCTCTACACTCTTTGCATCCAACATTTTTCTAGTCTCATCTAGCACATGCACATATGCCAATGAACCAAAAACTCTCAAATGTCCAACACTTAGTCTTATACTTGACCATGCTTCTTCTAGTGTATAATTCTTCACTACTAATGTAGGAGTTTGATTGAGAATATGCACAACTGCAGCTATTGCTTTGGCCCAAAATTCATTTCCAAATGCTTTGCATGTAACATGGACCTTGCCACTTCAACAACGGTTCTATTGTTTTGCTCAACAATACCATTTTGATGTGGTGTGTATGTTTTTGTAAAATATCTTTTTAATATTCCATTTTAATAAAAATAACTATTAAAATTATTTTGAGGTAAATTCCCCCACGATCAATTCTCAAAATTTTAATTAAATGACCACATTCCTTCTCAACAAGTGCCTTAAAATTCATAAAACAGAAATGTTCTTCATCCTTATGCTTAAAAAAATAAACCCATCTTTATGGAATAATCATCTATGAATGTTAAGAAATTAAAAATAGAAGGATTGCTCAGACTTGGTATTTGCATAGGACCACAAATGTTTGAATGTACCAATTGTAATGGTTCTGAAGCCCACCATGATTTCCCAACAGGAAATATATGTCTATGTTGTTTCACAAGTACAATGCTAGTGCAAACTTCTTCCCTTACTTCAATCTTGGACAAGCCTTGTACCATTCTCTGAATATATAATGAGTTCAACCCCTTAAAGCTCAAGTGACCATACCAACAAAGCCATAGCCAATTGTTATCCTCAAGAGTTTCTTTTTTTGTTGAATGCATTTGCAATGGAATCATTCTAATTATTGCCACGGGAACCTTTGCTACAAATTTTCCATCAAGATTTTTATCAAAAAAATTGTAAATGTCATTATCAAACAACACTTTGTAATTGTTCTCAACAAACTAGCCTCACTCAATAGCTTATGCTTAAGACCATCAACTAATAAAGTATCTTCAATGTTTTTTTACCTTACCTTTGTTAGTGTGAATAGCTAGTATGCCTTTTCCAACAACGCCCATCACTTTGTTGTCTCCAAGCTTCACTTGACTCTTTTTTCTCAACAAACTAGCCTACACTCAGTAACTTATGCTTAAGACCATCAACTAATAAAACATCTTGAATGTTTTTAACCTTACTTTTGCTGGTGTGAATAGCTAGTATGCCTTTCCAATAACTTCCACTACTTTATTGTCTCCAAGCTTCACTTGACTCTTTACTACTTTATCAACTTACACAAATAAAATGGCATTGCATGTCATAAGGTTTGAACAACTTGAATCAAGAAACCAAACATTATCTTTATATTTCTTTTCTACATGACAAGTGAAAAAAATATTGGAACTCACATGCACTCCTTCATTTTGGGTGAAATTTACTTTCTTATTCTGCATGTGATTTTGCTTGAATCTGCACTCCTTTTCAAAATGCCCTTTGTTTTTACGATAACAACATTGAATGTCTTTTACCTATAACCCCATCCATAACCTTAACACCATGACCTCTTATTCTTCTATTTGAAAAATTTAATCTCCCATTTTCTTTCTTGAGGATTGTTTGAGTTGTTGCTTCCTTCTCTAATTTTTGTCTTTATTAGAAAAGCCCTCTACACTATGTTTTTTGTACTTCTATCCAATCTACTTTTATGAGATAACAATAATCTCATGAGTTGATCTAACTTCATCTATATTAATTTTTTTCTTTCCTTAATTGCAATTACTGTATATTTCCATTTGATTGGTAGAGATCTCAGTATCTTTTCGCAAATTAGTTGATCTTTAATGGTTTCTCCATGGCTACCCAGCTAATTAATTCACAATATTTTGAATTCAAACATCAAATTTAATTACCTTTTCACAGTCCTTCATTTTAAGATTTTCAAAATGATTATAACAATTTGACTTTATTTCTGCCTTGGTAAGTAGACTATAGCGTCCCATGCTTCTTTGGCATATTTTGCTACTGAGATTCAAAGAATAATACTCACATCTAGAACACATGGATTAAAAGCATTCCTAAAGCATCATTTTCTTTGCTTCTTTCTTTTCTATCTTTTTGTGTTGTTATTAAAACATTTCAATCATTAAGCTCTTCATACTCATCTTTCATTATCTCCCATGCTTCTTTGTAGACCAACAATATCTATGTTTTAATTTTCGAATAGTTATAATGCTCTCCATTAAATGGAGAAACTGATAAGGTAGAGTTTGTTGTTGCCATTTTTTCAACACTCCAAATCTCCAACTTCCAACTTAACTATATATATATATAAAATCAATGTAAACAATTCACATAGCAAAGAAAAAAAAAATACACATACCATACATTTAAAAGTAACTTCAAAAACTTTAACCCAAAAGAAAAAAAACTTTAAAACTAAAAACTAACTAAATACATCTCACTTTATTCTATTACTTACCTATTAAAAATATTTTTATTCTTATTTTATCTTACTTCCTAAAAATATACCGCATTCTCTCAACGAACCATGTGTTTGTCAATTAAGCTTGTTGTTTGATGTGAAAAATTAATCATCAAACCCACAACAAACTACACACAAAAATAAAGAAGAAATAAACAGTTGATAAAGTTGTAATTTGTAATCGAAACAAAACCAATCTGTAGGCAAGTCGGTTCGATCACAACAGTATATCATGTTGACTAACGGAGGTTTTAGTGTATCATGCAAGGATTGCATTTTGTGAACAATGCTATATTTTCATTAGTGGCTGATCTATGTCAAACTAGAACCATGAATGTTCAGGCGTAGATTTTTATAATAGAGCTCGTGCAATTGGATAGAAATAAATGCATATAGAACCTCTAGAAACACAATTTCAGAAAGAAGTATAATCTGACCTGCCCCATTTCTTCTTCGTAGTCACTGAGAACAAAATTTATATCAGCTTCAACACCACGAAACTTAATAGCCGCTCGGTCGTAGGCTCTGAAGTGCAACAGAATTCAGAGTATTAATATTACACTCCAATTCGTAATACTTAATATGGAACATCTCTACAAATCTAACATGCTGTTGTGGACTCACTAAAAGTCTGAACTCAAGCACTAAATAAAATCTTCACGGCTAACCAAAATAATAAAGGCTAAGCAGCCTATCTGGGTATAAAATTTTACCTCGCAGCTGCATGAGCGGTGTCAAAGCCGCCTGCACTTGAAAACAGAATTGGAAAACGAAATGTTTAGGAATCCTCGGATACTGTAGATTAGTAGAGCACAGAAATAAAGAAAAATGTTTCCTTAGTTAAATCCTTGCATATTGGCAAATCCAAGCTTAAATCTTAAATATTATGTAATATGTAGTTCAAAGAGTACTCTACTTAAATATTATCCATTTAAATATTATCCATTTCAATGATTAAATAACTAATAACTAGCACTGGCACTCATAGGAGAGGTTCAAAGAACACTAGATAGGTACAAGGACAAGTTTAAAAAATTCACAATAAAAAGTGGTAAACATTTGTCCTATTTCTATTGACCAAAATTGATTTTTGACTATTGAAGTGGATGAAGTTTAAAAATAACCAAGAATGGCTACCCAGGCCCAAACCTAAAAGATAACAATACATCTATTAAAAACATTAGATTTCCACAGTCTATAATATAGTAAATTGAATGTTTCAGGATTTTACTGTGTAATAGTTTTTCCATGGGAAATGATGATGGAAAAACTATTACAAGATTTAACTGTGTAATAGTTTTTCCATCAACCCTTCGGAGTGTGATCTTAAAACAGAAATGTTGATGAAAAACTATTTCACAGTTAAATCCTAAAACATTCAATTTACAACAATAAATGTAGTTCATGAAAACAGCAATGGCTACTCTCATATGCAGGCCTAAAAGGTAACAATACATCTATTAAAGACACTAAATTTCCACAGTCTATAATAATGTAAATTGAATGTCTCAAGATTCCACTGTGTAATAGTTTTTCCATCAATACTTTGGAGTGTGATTGGAAGTGTTGGAGTGTGATCCGAAGTGTTGATGTAAAATCTGGTAATAGTTTTTCCATCAAGAATATGATCTGAAATCCAAAATGTGGATGGAAAAACTATTAGATAGCTAAATCATGAAACATTCAATTTACAACAACACATGTAATTCATAAAAGTCACAGTGTATTATTTAATATATTTAAAGTTCATTAATATCACACAAGTTTATATTCATTCAATAACAAGATTAATATCACACAAGTTTATATTCCTTCAATAACAAGATAGGTAATATGCTGTTACCATTTTGGTAGTTGAAGTCCAGGACTAGAGGAAGCTCTTACCTAGATAGATTTGCTTTCTGCAGTCCCTGCAATTGTACAGGAGAGTGTCAATCTCGAATTCAGGATGAATAATAGGGAAGAATGAAACCGGGGTGGGGAAGGAAGGACATTACCATATGTGAGACTCCCAACGGCCGGTACGTCGGTAAAATGTGACGCCACGGTACTGCGAGCTTCTGGATCTCGGCCCTCGCCGGCTTTTCTTAACGGCCGTTCCTTCCCGGAATACGGGAGCCGTCTTTCCCACTGTACCTCTTTCGCCCGACGGCTCCACGTCGGAAACCGGGAGAAGCTGCCGTGTCACATAAACCGGACGATGTTTTTCCTCATTGCTCAACAAGATTTTACCTTCACTCGAACTTTTCAGAGAAAAGCCGAAGATCTTATGATTCGACGAAATATCTCCTCCGTCCGCTGAATCCAGGGTTGTAGTAACGTTTCCGTTTCCGTTTCCGTTTTCGTCCACTACAGATGAGTCGGAGGTTCCACTCCCCTCCGCCTCAATTTCAATTAGCGATGAACAGGAACGGCCTCTTTTACAGCTCTTCTTACTCTTACTACTTCTCACCTGCTCCTGCTCCACACTCGAACAATCCACCACCTGACCTGTCATCTTTCACCCCCGGATTTAAGCTCTGCTTTGCCGGAATCTCTGATTTCCTCAAACCCTAAACCGATTTCTACACGAAAATCTTTAGTGCGGCGCGCTCCTTGCAAAGTCCGTGAAAGATCTGCGACTCATCCACAAAATGCCCTCAATCTTTTCAGAAAACGGTAATCCATTGCAGAAATTCTCCAAACCAAAACAGAATTTGACGACTGAAAGTCTAAAAATGTCGGCTTTAAACGCTTTTCATACCTCGTTTCCATCACCGGCTACAAAGACCTTAAGCATGATGCCTCAAAGTCCTTAAGAATCTGGAAGCAAAGTTGTTCATCTTCTCCGATCTTTGATCCGGTCCTCCTGCTTTTCAGAGTCTTCCATTGACGGTAAGAGAAGTTGGCTTGAAGAAGACAACTGTAAAGCAGCAGCCCCCGACAATGGCATTATTGCAAACCGCAGTACAAAATAGCTCTACGGAAAACTTTCGGACTGGGCTTATTTTAGTAGTTCATCTAAAACGAGATTCAAACACCGCCAAAAAAATGCGTTGATTTTCGTAAATGTGGAAAAACGTGACCAAAATATCGGGCTGCCTGATAGAGACGTGTGTACTTAGTTAATCAGAAAGGCCATTTATTTACGAAGAGGTAGAGAGGTACGTACTACAGAACAGTTATAGGCGTCCGTTCAGGCCAGGAATATCAAACTAATCATGCCTCTTCACAGATAATGATGTTCCACCATTAATATTGCTGAATCTGATTCTCACTGTTTTTGGATTAAATTGTGTTTCTTAACAATATGCCTGTACCAAAATTATGCCTGTGTAAAAAAGTTATTGACGGTTGTAAATTTGTATTCCCTGTCAGTTCAGATTTTATTCATATAAATAGAAATTGAATTTTTAATAGTTATTTGCACGGTCTAGGGTTATTAAACTTTCAATATGGCATTTTAAATATTATATTTTATTAGTACAAAATATTCCTACATTTATTATTTGGAGCATTCTTAATTATTATATTTGTTATTTATAGAGCATTCTTAATTATTATATTTGTTATTTATAGAGTACATAATAATAGGATTACAGTTTATATAAACTATTTTCTATTTCTATTGTTTGATTTGGACTGTTTAGTAAGTAAAGATATTGTTAAATATTCAGTTTTCACATTATATGTATAAGTAAAGTTATTGTTAAATATTCATTTTATTTCTCCTCTCTTTCTTTATTTTTTCTTATGATGAATCATATAGTATGTCCTTAAGAGAAAATAATATCATAGTTTAATCCAGAGGCACTCAATTACATTACATGTATAGTTATGAAGGGAGTTAATAAACAATAATTTACTCTAAAAAAAAGGCAAACAATTTGAAAGGATGATTTTATAGAGCTGCAAGGATATTTTAAATGATTAGATTATTATTTTCACTATATGAAGAAGGAAGACATAATTATTCATGTAATATAAATACATGTTATGTGCTTCAAATACTCACACTAGGCCTATAACCTCTGCCTTATTTCACTTCTTATTACTCTTTATCAACAAACAATAAGAGGATAAAATGTTTGCAATGAGAATTGTGATACATGTATGATGTATATATAAATATTTGTTAATGTAAAAGGAAAAAATTGGAACTCATAAATAAAGGGAACCAATACGACAAGTCACACACTTAACACTAAAACAATTTATACAATAGTCATTTTGTGATGGGACTTGAAACATGAGTAAAATATTTCAAATTATTGTAATCGTGAAATTTGCATACCCCTACAAATTCCTATTTAGTCTTTGGTCCATTTTGGGAGAATGTCTAAATGCAATTAGATATCGACAAAAGGCTCATTCCCTGATCCTTCACCTATCCGCATTTACACACATTCTCATGCATTTAGCCTTATCAATTGATTTCCACACACAATTACATACACCTAGCACTTATGGTATCCCCTATGTCTAGACATTTATTCCCCACCTTGATGCTAATGCTTCCTTGTTCTAGGCCAATCCCATAAGTGTAGGATTGATCTCACACTTGCAGATCTAACCCCTAAGATTAAAAAATTTAAATTTAAAAATTGGTTGGCTCTCATCCATTTTATTTTTGCCATGAGTTGACTTGGTACACGTTTCACATGATTACTACTATGTACTTGTATTAAAGGCATTCAATTGCATTCATTTTATCATCCTACAATCATTCGACATCCTAGAGCATTTGAGAAGCATATTAGAGGAACACTTCAATTGGTGCACTAAAAGGAACAAAAATTACTTCAAAATCATCATCTAGAACATTTGCATGCTTGCTTGTTGATTGTCAATCTTTAGCAGGACCATAAAAATTGGTCTCTCTTAGGGGTTGACCTAGGATGCCTTGTCCCTAGCGATCTAACAACCTTCTTAAGGTATTTTTAAATACCACCAATCCTTGACTACTAGAAAGAAGTAGGATATCAAGTGAACTAGAGAGTAAAAGTGTGCAACTAGCAGGATCAAGTCTATGCATTACAGAATAGAGGCATGTGCACAAAGATGGGGGACCAAAAAGTGGCCAAAATCACTTTTTGGTCCATTGTGCATATAACGCGGGCGCGTTTATGTTTTTCATAACATGAGCACATTATGAAACATATAAAAATACACTATTTTTTTTTATAACACATAAAAATACATGCTATTTTTTTATAACACAAGCGTGTTATAACTTGTCTTGGAAACTACTAACGCTTAGGGTTGGATTTGCCTTGGGCATCCAACCAAAAGGGTTGGACTTGCATGTCAACATCCAAAAACATGTTTTTTGCAAAATATAGAAAAATAACTAAATGTCGAGTGTGCTCTCCATCAAATTTGCACATTTTCCAATGTTGATCTCAAAAAATGCCACAGCAATGTCAAGATCTCTCTTACCTTTCTAACCATGTATTTTTTCTACATTTCAAATACATTAAAGTTTTGGTCTTCAATTTCTTTTGTCAGTGTCTTCATTTTTTTTCGAAAACCTATGTATAGTATTTTTGGTGTCATTATTTATCCGTTCATCCAAATTTGGAACAAATTACATTTTTTACATTCTAGACTCTATTCTATACACATTAAAAACAACTAGCTTTCAATTAGTTTTCAAAACAACTAGGGGGGAGCACGCTCAAATTTTCATTTTTCAGGATGTGTTCAGTTTGAAAATTAGTAAAAAATCATATATCCATTAAAAATTAGCAGAAAAATCAAGCATAAACTACATTTTGTTAGCTAATTCTCCACCAAAGCGATTTATGAAATAGTTAAAAAGTCAACATTTTAGGGGGAGCACACCAGATGCTATGTTATATTTTTTTGACAAAGATAGGAGCAATTTGTATGATCCCCTATTTGAACCTCTTAATATCCACCATTTAAAAAAAAGGCAGTTTAGAAACTAGATTCTAAGGACTACAAATTTTGTTCTTCTTGCATCTTCAAATTTTGAGCGTGGCTATCTTCAATTTCTCATCCAAGATCAATTTTTATTGATTTTAGATAAAAAGTTGCCACTTGTGACCTCCTTTTGGTCCCCCATTTCCATGCATATATGCATAGATCCACACCCATAGAAATGCTCTAAAGACATGAATTTCACCAAAAAAAGATAGTTATGCATAAAATTTGAGATAGGGGAAGATCTAGATTATATATTTTCTATACCAAGATAATAGATTTCAACATCTACATCAAAGTTATCCATCTTCATCATTCCTAGAGCAAAGTATCATTACCCATCACATTTAATTTCCTGGCTTAGCATTTAATTATGAATCATTCACTCCCATAGTTGTCATTTAATTAATCTAGGTTAATTTATGCTAAGTTGTATGCATCTTATTGGATTGGCCAAGATCAAGCTTATGAAAAGGTGATTTTCCTTTACAATTATACTGACCAAATTACCATTCAAATATGTGTGACTACACAACACACCTCTTGTATAATAGTTAATTTCTACATGAAGCATATCAAATACCAAGTTACTGACTTTCTTTACCAAGATTAACATGCAATTGAAAAATATGGGTGCTTCCTCGAGTAAATATATATCCTTTAAACTATTTTGTGTTGTGTAAAATGAAAATCATTTAATCGATCTAGAAAGCATATCCATCTTTTATAAGGCATAATTTATATGCCGAGTCAATCATAGTAATTGGCACCAACAACTTCAAGTATTATATTATTTCATTATGCACTAGTCAATTATATTATAACAATGCTCATATTAAAAAATAGATTATAATAAATTTTTATGGTTTATAAAAACAAATCCTTAGCAAATTTATATTTTTTGTGAACCCATTCTATCTTACACCACCCTAGGGTTTTGCTTTAGGTTTTATACTTTCATTATTTTAAAATTTTCAAATATGCATTTTTCTAATTCTATTATCTTTTTTTCATATCTTTTTAGGGTTTGGGTGCCTTTCATTGTTATTTCATTAATATACTTTTTCTTTTAGGGTTTAGGGTTCATTATTTGCTATCTACCTTGCTCATGCTACCCATACTTGGCTACTCCATTAGCATTTCATTTTCATATATGATATACCACTATATTAGCTCTATTTTTTAACCTAAAAGTGACTTCTTGACCTTTAGTTTCCTATATTTTATTTATGCCATGAGCTACTCACAATCCTAATCTTCCATTAAGAAGGAGTGATTGTATCAACCCTAATATAGTCACCCTTTCCAATGAGACTGAGATTTATTATGATGCTTTTGAACATGAGAACAACTTAGAGGATAATCAAGATTATGATCATGATGCTCATGTGGCCAATCAATATTTTGTAAATGAGCTTTCTAGTTTGGATAATGTTGAAAATCTTACACAAATAGTTGATATGATTCATAATGTGTTCATCAATAAGCCCTATGGATCATAGATCTTCCAAGTTGGTAGTGCTAATATTACTTCATCTACTTTGGTTAGTGCATCTACCTCATCTCCTTCTTCCACCATTACTCATTGGACTGCTACAATTGTTAAAACTCATACTAATGTACCACAATATAGTGTTTATCCTTTCTCCACCTTCTAAGAAAAATGTGCGACGGAATAATATAGGTCAAAAATTTTGTTAGTACTAATTTAAAAATTAATAATAATATAAAATATCTAATAAAAAATTACCAAAAAATATCCATGCACTAGACATTGGAGTCAATGATCTAATTCCAATAAACCATAGAAATTTTTTATTTGTAGTGAAAGTCATGCATGAAAAAATAATGTCACTGAATAGAAAATAAAAAATGAGAAATAATTGTTAATATATATATATATATATATATATATATATATATATATATATATATATATATATATATATATATATATATATATATATATATATATATATATATCATGCTCAAGTAATCCACCTAGTCAAGTTCTTTGCAAGTAGGTCTTGATTTTTCATGTTTCCAAATGTGCTTTGTATTTATGTAAAAGGTTTTCCATTGATATAAATGTATATTTTTGGGTATTTGTAGGGATGCTTTCTCCATCCATCCCACTATCCTTTCAATCCTTCATCCATACATTTCCATCCCATTTAGTGTGATTTCTCACCTTGAACAATCTCCCCTAAGCTGGATTGCATCCATCTTAGGCTAGTGAGCTTAGAATCAGAGGTTTTCAATCCAAAACCTAACTTCCAAACCTAGTGCTTCAAAATATCAGTCATTAAAACATCCTCTTTCATTCAATCATCAAAAGTTTATTTTTCCATTTGTCCATGTTTCTCATCTCTCCTTTGTGAATATACATTCTTTTTATCACCCTTCAAAATACCCTATCCAAAACCAAACCAAATATCCATTAGAGGTGCTTCAAATTATTATTTCCACACCCCATACTAGTCCTCTAACAAACCCCAAAATTATTTTGCACCAAGACCCTATTCAAACCCTTTCTCCCACCCCGACTTGCTTGCATAGTTGAATTAAGAACCCTAGAGATAGGTTTTGGAGTTTCAAGGGCACAATTGTACTTTATGCTTAGTTTCTTTTCAAAAATTAGTCTTTTACAATGTTTTCAAGTTTATCTACCATGTGGATCCATATTTGAACACTCATGAGGGGGCTAACTAAGGCATACTCCCCTTCTAACCCATGTTTTTGTAGGTTTCTCAATTAAAAAGATTCAAGTTGCAATTTTTTTTTTAAGACACTTGTAGGATTTCACCAACATAGTCATTTGAGCATCATTAGGTTGAAGAACACTGTCTAGAACTATAAATCATTTTTCATAGTTGTCTCATATCACTGGTTGTCACTAGTGAATAGGGCCTTCCATTTGGTTGCCCGCCTTTGGTCAAGGTCGTTTAGCAATGGACAAGGCCATCTAGTAGGTCACCTAGCCTTGGTCAAGGCCACCCCTTTCTCAAAATTGCCCCAAAATAGGTCAAAATTTTACCAAATTTGAGACAGAGCTTCCTCAGGACACCTACAAGCCATCCATGATCAGAAAATATCATTTTATCAGGTATAAATGTGTTTTGTCAATTTGAGTCAAAATGTAGTACTTTAGGTTTGGCATTCATTTTTAGGTCTAACTTGTAGGTAGAAGCACTAATTCTCCAACATAGACCCCTTACATAGTCTGTAACCAACCCTATTGACCATAAGTCGATATCACTTCAAATATTAGGTGAAACTAGTTTGATTCATTGAGTTAATATTCTTCCACATAGATAAGATGATTGTTTACTGCTAATTAGTAGCCTTATATTGTGTTATGACAAGTGACAATTAGTCAGGAGGTACAGCTCAAATATAACCTAGAAAATTATAAATATCCATAGTTTACTAGGTCAAGGCTATCCAGGAAGGTCAGAGCCATCCAATAGGACATCTAGTAGGTCAGGGTCATATAGTAGGTCATCCACCTTGGGTCAAGGTTGCTACCCTCTCAAAAAGTCCTCAAATTTCACTATAAGTTGCAAAATCCAATTTCCATCAAGTTTCATAACCAACCTGACTTGACCCAGGTGCATCTAGACCCTCTGATTTCTAATTTTTTATAGCATAGATTAGTTTTCAAATTTCTAACTATATGCATTACATGGTTTCATTATCATTTGACTGCACCTAGCTTGTCCCATCTCATTGAGTATCTAGTGGTTGTCAATTAGAGTTTGGCTTGTTGGAGATGACCTTAGGTTTCATATGTTTCCATTGCATCATTGATACCTTGATATAGCTTTTATTTGCATCATAGCTTCAACTATTGCACACAATCACTTATACACTCACATTTAAGTAAAATTTAGAAAAAGAACACACACCCTTTTTCTAGAGGTTATAGTTTCCTTATGCTCACTACTACAACTATGGGCAAAGCTAGGGGTTCTAAAATCTTGCTACATGATCTGCATTTATTATAATATTAATACTTTACATTATTTACAAGCTTCCACGCTTAACTAACATTTACATTTCATGTACTATTTTCCCCTCTCCTCCAATTCCTTACATCTAATGGATGCAACCATTTGAAGGGTGGCATATTATTTCGCTAACACTCCTATGTTGAGATTGTAGATAGTTATAGGTGTCTACTTAGAGACCCATTCTTATGTCTAGATAAAGCTTTATTACATGACATGTCATTGTCTAATATGCCACACAACATCAAATCATACATTATCTATTCCCATGGAGCATGCATACAAAGGATGGTGAACACAGACATATCTAGTGGGGTCTATTACTTTATATGGAATCTGTATCTTGTGTATGTCTGAGTATTTACTTCCATGCATGTTCAAGTGAGTGCTCATTTACTTTGAGATACATGATCATTTGAGGATTCACATGCACCTCAAAGTGGGGGGAAATGTTATGGTGAAATTTGCACACTCATGCCAATTCCCATTTAGTTTTGGGCCAATTTTGGGAGATTGTCTTAATGTAATTACATATGGATAAGTGGTGCTATCTTGTGTGAAGTTGGGCTCATTCCCCAATTCCTCACCTATCCCAATTTACACATGTTCTCACAAATTTAGCCTTGTCACATATGTTTCATCACATATTTTCATACACTTGGTGTTTATGGCACCCCCCATGTCTAGAAACATTTATTTGCCATCTTGATCCTATTGCATTTGTAATGAAACAACTTGCACAATAGAAGAATATAATAGAAAATATGCTACAAATACTTGATAACAATATACCAATTTGATGGGTAACCTCCTAAGCCACTTCAAGGGGGATACCTCCAATAGTCTGCAATAAGAACATAATAGCCAATATGATGCTAATAACAAACCTCAACCTCCTATATATACCATACTTATGCCATGGATGTCACCCAGGCTGACCTAACTACCTATATAAGACTATATTAATGATTATATAACTTAATTAAGAGTTAAGGTAGCCACAAGCTGACTACTCATAACCATATACACATTATAAGATTAGGGGTGTAGCATGCCCCCCTTTACAAAAGAATTGTCCTCAATGTTGATCAATTATGTGGATGCTTTTGCGTAAAATATTCATCTTCCCATGTGGTAACTTTGACCATAAAATACTTCCATTTAATGAGGTACTTTGAGATTATCCTTGTCCTCATCTTTTTCATGCATGTTTGGAAAATTAACTTTGGCTCCAAGATGTGTCTTCCCTCTACATCAAGCTTAGGTAGCATTGGACTTGTGTTAGAAATTTGTATTTATCCACTTGCCTCTTCATTATGTTTTTTTTCCTTTTCCTTGTTCTCCTTTAGACAAGAGGGTACATCTTGATGGTGCTGAATGTGTTCTTCTATTTCTCTAACCTTTTGGTGTGCTTTTAAGGAAGAGGTGAAGGATGGTAGATGGTACCCTAGAAATGATTGAATGGCCTGATCAGGATCTCCTTTAGGAAATAATGATTTTTGAATTTCTCCAAGTGAGTGCATGGAAAGATGTTGTTATTGGCTTGACTTCTTCTCCACCTTTTTCTTCTTCATCATCTTCATCTTCTCCTCCTCCTTATTTTTCCATGACGAGGCTTAACCAAGCAAAATATATATTTTTTTATGAGACAACCTTGATTGGATGATTTCATAATTTTTTCACCCCAAAATTAAAATCTGAAAACACAAACCCCTAATTTTTTTTACAAGCTTTCCAAAAACGTAAACAAATATGAAAAATTCCACAAATTACAGTATATATGGAAAATTTATGAAAAAACCCTAAAATTGCAATAACTTTATGAAAACGGCTCCAAATTCCTCCAAATTAAGATTGTAGGTGTCTCAATACACTCTTGTTCAACCCTCTAGAAATTAGGAAAAAAATGTTGAATTAAAGCCCTAGGAGTGAAAATGGTGGAAACCTTAATTCTATAATAACTCCCTTAATACTACTCCAATTGACCTCAGATTATGACTGCAATATACCCTTTACTAACCCTCCAAAAATCTTGAAAATATTTTCCAAAATGAGAGAGATATGCACATCCCAAAATGACCTCCAAACTAAAAAAATTGCCTTATTCCTTGCCTTCACAGTGCCAAGATCATGCTCTAATACCACTTGTCATGAAACAACTTGCACAATAGAAGAATATAATAGAAAATATGTTGCAAATACTTGATAATAATATGCCACTTTGAGGGGGCAACCTCTTAATATGCTTCGAGGGAAATACCTCCAATAGTCTTCAATAAGAAAACAACACTCAATATGATGATAATAACTAACCTCTACCTCCTATATATACCATACTTATCCCATGGATACCACCCAGGATAACCTAACTACCTATATAAGACTATATTAATGATTATATAACATAAGTAAGAGTTAAGGTAGCCACAAGCCAACTACTCATAACCATATACACACTATAAGATTAGGGGTGTAGTAGCATACTTGTCCCAGGTCAATCTTGCCCACGAAACTAACCCCCACGATTCAAAAATTTAAACTCAAATTTGGCCAACTCCCACACATTTTATTCCCGCCATGAGTTGACGTAGTACACATTTTGCTTGATTATTGTTATGTACTTGTATTTATAGGCATTCAGTTACATTCATTTTATCATCCAAGAATCATTTGACTTAGTAGAGCATTTAAGAAGCATTTATTAGAGGATCACTTCAATTGGTACAGTAAAAGGAACAACATTTACTTTAGCATCATCTTCTAGGACATTTGAATGCCTGCTTGCTTCCTGCCAATCTTTAACATGACCATAAAGTCAAGTCTCTCCCATGGGTTGACCTAGGAGAACTTGTCCCTAGTGATCTGGTAGCTTCTTTAAGGTATTTTTAAGTACCACTAGTCCTTAACAACTAGAAAATAGTAGAGAATTAGGTGAACTAGAGAGTAGAAGTCTCCAATTAGCAAGATCATATTCTCACTTACAAAATCAATCAAGAGCTATTGATTTAACCAAAAAATATGTGCATTTATGCACAAAACCTAAGATAGAGGGCATAACCACATTACTTATTTTTTGTACCAAAACAATAGATTTCAATATCTACATTAAAGTTATCCCTCTTCATCATTACTTGAGCTTAGTATCATTATCGATCACATTTAATTTTCTAGCTTAGCATTTAATTTTGAATCACCCACTCCCACAATTGTCATTTAATTAATCTCGGTTGATTTATGTTGAGTTGTATGTATCTTGTTGGATTATCCTAGATCAAGCTTAGGGAAAGGTGATTTTCCTTTACAATTATATTTACCAAATTACCATTTAAATCTAATGTGATTGCTCAGCACACCTTTTGTACAACAATTAATTGCTACATGAAGCATATTAAATACCAAGTTACCATCTGTCATTACCAAGCCTATTGCACAATTGAAAAATATGGGTGCTTCCTTAGGTAAAAGTATATCATTTAAAGTATTTTGTGTTGCACATAAAAATAAAAAAGTACTAGATCTAGAAAGTATATCCATCTTTTATAAGGCATATTTTATATGCCTATTCAATAATAGTAATCAACACTAGCAACTTTGTATTATATTGTTTTGTTATGCCCCAAGAAGTTATACTATGCCAATGGCCATAATTAAAAAATTCTAGCAAGTACAATAAATTTTATAGTTTGTCAAAATTAATCTGTATAAAATTTATAGTTTTTGAAATTTATTACCTGTATATCTTTAATGTCTCTCTTTAATTTAGATTGTAAAATACAACTAAAATTAATAAAAATAGGGCACAACCCATTAATTTTTGGCCTATGTTTGATGTGGATAAAGATATTTGCACACCCAATTTACTTCAATACCTTTCTCTTTCATGATCCATTCCAATTTCTTGTCCAATACCAAAAGTATAGAAGTAGTAGGAAAACACTCACAGCCTCCTCATAATTAACCAAGATTATATCTGAAGCAAAAAAATTAGAATAACCAAACCCTAAAACTATTTAAATGTATTAAAAAAGACTTCAAATAAGCATAACAAGACTATAAATTGACAAAAAAATCTCACTATATGAATTAGCTTAGATCAAAACGTTGCTCTCCTAGAGAGAATACATCTCTTGGATAATTTGCTTTCTCCCATATGAAAAACTAAAAGGAGGAAGACCTAAGTTTTAAAATTTTTAAGATAAACCTACAAATAATCCTATTGGATAGTTTACATCACACTACATTACACTTGAATGTGATTGGTTGGAATAAAGGTTTGATATGATTGGTTTCTTGCACAACTACTTACTTTTTCTAATCCCAATAATTGTTCCAAATTAGGAGTATGACCTACCTAAATAAACTTAAGCTATAAGATGTGCATATATTCACACCAACATCTAAGGTGATCATATAGATTTAACAACTTTGAGCTAATGATACCTCTTAATATTGTGTTGTGCCCTTCCATTCTCACTTTAGATGAGAAGGTGGTCGGGCTAAGGAGCATGAAGAAGGTAAAATACTTAGAATACTTAGGGTATGATAGACATGTTGATGGTAGGCTTACTGTTATGATGTAGTTGATGACACTCATTGATGTTTATTATGATGACACTGTTGATACTTTATGATTAGTACATTATGCTTATGTTGTGATCAGTTATAGGTTAATTGATTATGTAGATTAGTTTTACTACGTGATTAATGTGATTATTTGTCCGTGTGTTATCTGGTTGTTTATTTACTAATGAATTTGTTTAATGTGGATACTTGTGATGTGTTTTGTGAAGGAACAGTGTAGTATTACTCATAATGAGTACCCTACTACGCGTGATTCGCTATCACTATGTGTCTGCTTGGATGATTATATGTATGTATTCGACACTTTTGTTTGCTACAGGTTGTAGGTACCAGGCATCGACTCCACCTGAATTGGCAAGTCTAAGCATGCCTTCATACCAATGGAAGTTGTTGAATGAAGATAACATATGGTCCCCTAGCCTAGCATCATCCTTGAAGAGGATGAGTATCCGGTTGTGTACCCTGTCAGTGTTGTCAGTTTGGTCATGATAGTCAATCATTGTTGTGGTGGTCTTGTTTTCTGATCTTGCATAGTAGTCAGGTATGGTTTGACAGTTGGGTTATTTTGTTGGTATTGTTTTGGTTATTGTTGCCTTAAAATAAAATAATTAGTTATGAAGCATTTTTGTTAAATAAATAAATATATAAATGTCCTTATGTAAATTTAGTTTATGAAAAATATATTATTCTAGAAGTTAAGTTAATAAATAATAATAATACTAATAAATGTAATTGCAACTAGAGATAAATAAATAAATAATATTTATGTGTTACCATAAAATATATTTATCTTGGTCTGGTTGTAAAATGTTCAAAATAGTAAACTGTAAGATATTGTTCATGCAAGAGTTATTGCCTCTTGTGGGGGGAATCTTCTGGAAGATTTTAGGGGATTTCTTTTGCTAAAAATAGGGAGTTTTTGGGCTATATTTAGGGGGGAGATTTCTCTCTCATAAGAATCTTTAGCAGATGGAACTTTTGGAGGGAGACTGGTTTGTGGCTGCACCAGTTGAACCCGACATCAAATCTTCAGCCTAGTCAAGCAAGCAAAATCAGGTTCCTTTGGTTCTAATTTTTGTCTCATTTTTCTGTTGAAGCAAATGTTTGATTTATAATTTTTCCTATTGATAGTAATTTGGTTGAGAGGTTAGAAGCCTTATTATAAGATCCATTTGTGCATGTCTGTATCATTGCATTTCTGGGAATCACCGATTGATGTGACTGTCTAGCTCTCGCACATTTCATCTATGTTTTTACAGTCTATTGCGTTAGCCATAAATTTCATTTTACGAACTGAGTTCCTCTAAATTTTTTATATATGGTGTACGACCTAGTTATCTAAATCATATCCAAAAATCGTCCATACCTAGTTTGTCGTTTTGGAGATATGAATGTTTTGTGACTGTCTACCTCTCAGCGATTTCGTCTCTGTTTTAGCAGTCTGTTGTGTTAGCCATAACTTTAGTTTTATGAACTGGGTTCCTCTAAGTTTTTGATATATGGTGCATGACCTAGTTGTCTAAATCATATCCAAAAATTGTCCATACCCAATTTGTCGTTTTGGAGATATGAATATTTTGTGACTGTCTACCTTTCACCCATTTCATCTCTGTTAAAACAGTTAGTTGCATCACCAATAACTCTATATTTTCAAATTGGGTTTCTCTGAAATTTTTATATAAGATTCAGCTCTTACCTATGAAAACTATATCCAAAAGAGTTAGCATTACCTAGTTTGTCAATTCAAAGATATGTATCAATTAGTGACGGACATTCCTATGCCATCTTGATTGTTGTTATTAAATCTATAAATCCATTCTATGCCTATCTTTTAATCATTGCATTCCATAATTTGACATCTCTTTGAGGCAATTTGTTGAACAATTAATGCACTTTGTCTGAGCTCTCACTTTTGCATACATGTCTACTAGAGCATTTCCTTTTCAAAGTCTCTTCTCATTATCAAAACATTCTATATCTATATTCTTTCTAATATAGTAGCTGTTCTTACATATCTTAATCGATCATATTAGTATGTTTCTTTCTTAGTGGTTTATTTTAGTGCTTTCCAGTTTAAAATTGTTCAATGGTGATATGTTGAGTTAATTTTAAATATGGTCTTGCTTGAAATTCCATTATTAGTTATAGTAATGATGTAATTGGTTTATTATATTATTCTTTGGTTCTGAGTCATATCGTTCTAATGGAATGTATTAGTCATTTTAATCCTCATTTTTTTCCATATCAGGAAATCGATGTAGTAATAGTGGTATTGTGTTTCAATTTACCCAACTCCAGAGGATTGTCTACCTTAAACTTTTGATGGCTTTGAATACTTGCATTCTAGAGAGAGAAAGCTAGTTTTTGTTTCATTAAATTTGGAGTTTTGCATGCCTCAGGTTATTTTGGCTTGTTATAAGTGTTGGAGGCATGTCATGTGTGTCCTTGTATAGTACTTGTTTGGGTTGGGTCAATTGAGTGCGGGAAGGGCTCGAGTGGCTTCTGATGTGGGGTCGACACCCAAAGTGGCTATCTGGGTAACCCATTGGAAGTGTTTAACAAGTGAAAATCTAATAATTGACTAGGGGGAAAGGGTAGACTTCACATTAATCAAAATAAGGAAGACCACATGTGTGACCTATGGGGCCAGTGCCTGGAGAGAGGCTGTCAGGGTAACCATAGATGGGGGCCAGCCTCTAGAGAGAGACAATCAGGGTAACCCTTGTAGAGCCATGCGATGACACTTCTTCCTACTACACTCTAGCTTACCCTATTTTATTGCCTCTAGATGTTGATTGTTGTGTTCAGTGTTGTCTGAATGTGAAACCTATGGTATTTCTATCTTTTGTTAGTCCTCTTGTCCTTGCTTGTGTCAGGGAACCTCATTGTTATCTCCTAGCTCAGGGGGTGGACCTCAGGGTTCCTCAAGGTCGGGTGGAAGAGCTTAATCCATTAGTTTTCCTTGATCGTCCTGATTCGTGTTCACTGCGGAAGTGTTCCAGTTCCACATTGTATTGCATCCTCAGAGCTATGCTATACTTCCAGAATTGTATAATCTTGTTGTATATTGTAAACCGATGTAATTGATCATGAATCTTGTAATCATGTAATCTTGTTTTTGAACTTTTGTAACTGTTCATATCTATAAATGGGTAATGTAATCTTCTTCTTTTGTATCATGAGGTTTATTACTTGTGTTGTTATAAATTATGGTTATCTGGTGTAGTTATGTTTCCCTAGAGGTGTTAGTTGATCATCTTGTTTTAATGCTTAAAATAGTGTTAATTCTATCTAGTGTAAATGCATTTACTTGCTATATATATAATTTTAGTACCTGTTAGCCTAACTCTCTAGGGTTGCATGACGGGGCATCACAAATTGAGTATTTGTGGCCCATTTTTTTTAGTTTTGACAATATTTTATAGTTTAAATAGAAGAGAGGTTGAGATGTGTACAAGTAATAAATTTTGAGGACTATAAAATTTTACAAACATTAATTTTGATAAACCATACATATTTGTTGTCTAGGCTAATTCTTTTGAATATATTTATTGATATTTAATATGCATAATTTGAATAATTAAATATATTATATGACCATATTATACATTTTAAATGAATGATATATATATTTAAAATACCATATTTTTATGTATAAAACTAAAATATTAATAATTAAAGAATATACATAAAACTAAAAATACTTTTATATATATATTGATTCATTAATTATAGGGCAAGGTCTCACTCCCATTTCAAAACATGAAAATATCAACATTAGAAATATATGCTTCAAATTCTTAGTAGGGAAGCAAAGGTTAATTTTCGTAAACACGAGAACAATAAAATAATCTACCTAAACTACCTAATGCTACTAGAGAGAAACAACATAGAACAAAGTATCTTGCACAATAACTAGGATCTCTTGTGTAACAACTAAAAAATTCTTTTACAACAATAAAATGCCCTCGTGTAGTAGCCTATTAGACTTGTGCAACAATTAGGAGCTCTTGTGTAACAACTATGATCAATTATGTAGTGACTAAAAAACTTTTACACAACAACAAGACCTTGCACAACAGCCTGTCACTCTTACAAAGCAACTAGGAACTCTTGCACAACAAATAGAATTTGTTTGCACAATGACAAGAAATCCTTGTGCGGCAACATGGCCGACTTGCATAGCAACTAGGATCCCTTGCACAACATCTAGGATCTCTTGCACAACAACCAAAATTTCTTACACAATTACTAGAAACCCACTTAATGTCAAAGACAATTCCCAAGGGCCCATCTAGCTAATATCAACCACTCTTATTGCAAAAAGCTAGCAACAAGAAGAAGCCTTCCTTCTCCCCTTTTGGAAGAGAATGGCCTCCATGGTCCACTAAGTTTTGTTGTGCACTAATTCTTGAGAATCCATTCTGAAATTTTTTGCTTCCATTTTCCTCCTCTTATGTTTGGTGACACTGCAATTTGCCTTTATCTTCATATGATTTTAGTATGAGAAATAGTGAGGATTTCAATGGAGGCCAGTAAAATTCCAAAATCATGGCACCCCTGTGATATTTTTTAACCTTCTAGAATAATACCCTCTAGAATTTTTTTAGTTCTATTTATATGAATAAAATGTAAAATAAAGATAATAAAATTTATAGCCCTAAAGATAAAATGTAAGTTGTAATGTCATGTATATTCCACGTTAGTAAATAATAAGTTAAAAGTATGGGGAATAGGGTCTTATAGTCCCACTTAAGCCCTAAATTTGATGGTTCTATTTTAAAAAAAAACTGTATCATTAAAAAAAAAGATTTTAGAAATTATATATATATATATATATATATATATATATATATATATATATATATATATATATATATATATATATATATATATAATTTTAGATATATATTTTTAAACAAAAATATATCTTTAACCTTTGAAGGTTAACTTTGAATACATAAAATATACCTAAAAAAAATAGAAATAGAAAAAATCACAAAAACTATGGAACAAAAAACAAATTGGACAAAATAAAAAATAAAAACCAAAAAAAATTGAAGGAAAAAATCACAAAAACCCATGAAAATAAAAAAAACACCAAAACATTGAGAAGATATCTCTCAACATATTGTTATGCCTAGAGGCATATCGGGGTGGAGATGAGAGCACTCATTTTTTCTATGTAAATATATAGAAAAAAAATAAAAAATAAAAAATAAAAACCAAAAAAAAATTTGGAATAAATAAATAAATAAAACCCAAAAAGAAATTGGAAACCTTGAAGGAAAAAATAGTGAAAAAAATCAAAAGAAACCAAAAGAAATTGAAAAATAAAAAATTAAAAAACAAATTAAAAAATTGAACGAAATCAAAAAACTTTGAAAACTCTAAAAAACAGGGAAAATAAACACAAAAAAATACCAAAAAAAAAAAATATATTTTAGATATATTTTTAAAATATAAATATACTAATAAATATATATTTTTTAATATAAATATACAGTATATATTTAAACAAAAATATATCTTAACCTTTGAAAGGTAACTTTGAATGGATATATATATATATGTTAGTATTTTTGATTTAACATTTGAAGCGTAACTTTGTATAGACAACCGTCAAATTTATGCCTGCGGACTCCCACTTCCTTGGGCCTCTGCCTCGACCTGAGTTCTGCCCCGTCTCGAAGTGCTAAACTTTTGTCGTATAGTGCCACGTCAGATCCCGTAAGCCGATAACAACGACGCGGCTTCCAGCGGTTTCTGATAAATTAAGCTTAATATTTGTCGGTAGGCTCGGAAGTTGCCACTATATATTATATATATTTTATTTACATTTTATATTACTTTTAGAGCAATATTATACCTACATTATATATTTTATTATTCATCGCCTAACATTGCGATTCTCGAAAATATCTACCTCGTGAGTCTCGATTTCACACTTATTTTATTTTTCCTTTTTTTCTGGATGTTCGGAATTGGAACTTTTGTATTTTCTTTATGTGGAGGTGGAGATCTGGGAGAATAACGTCTTGTGATGTCACCAACAAGGAAGAATACCCGTTGTTGTTGCATTCTCTTTGCTTTTTGCAATTTCTTCCCACCGTATAAAAGTTTTTAAAGTCGAAGTACAAGATTGTAAGCAAGCATGTACAAAGACAAGCCCAATTATTATTATTTTTCATTGAAGTTATCTCATGGAAATCCAGTGAGGACTTGCCAAGAGAGAGCCACTTTTGGATGGGTATTCCAAATTCCATGGTTAGTGGACATTTGACAATTTTAAAAAAAAAAATTAATAGATCGAGTGAGGGGTAAGGGCGCTCTCCCATTTTATTAACTAGCACTTGCACCTATACGAGGTTCAAGGAATACGTTGATAGGAACAACTAACGATGCTAGAAAATTTTCCGACATGAAATTTTTTATGGCGTGAGACAATTCCGAGCACTATAATGCCCACATATAAAAGCCTATCGGCTAAATATATGAGAAAGTTACAAAATTTAGGTCATGATTATTGGTAAAGTAGTATATTGGTCAAAGTTACGTTTATGATGATCACAACATACAATTACAAAGAGTAAGAAATGGCACTGCAGATAGTAAGAAAGAACACTCTGCAGTGTGAATGCTCGAGCCGACTCAATTTTGAAGAACATATATATCATTTTGAACCCAAACCTAACAATATGGGATGACTTACTATATTATGATTCATATACCAAAAAGCTAGTAGAATAGACCTGTAAAGAAATTATTCTATCTTGATGAACTCGGGTCCATAAGTGTCATCTTTGCATTCCACCAGACTAGCTCGACTTGTGGGAACTTGATTGCCTTCTTTGCCTCGACCAAGGAGAATCTCTCGTAGAAGGGGGATGATTTCTTTGTCCTACACAATTCTAGAATCACCACACTCGAGATGTATGGGCTATCACCCATACCACCTTTGAGAAAACCTTGTATAGTGGCCACCTCCATGATAAGAGCCTTTAGCCATGATTCAATACACTTGATAGTGTCCATTGAAGCTAGTCCTCTAAATTCATAACTGTTAATTAGAAGAGAGGAAAGATTTACAAAAGATGTAATGTCAATGACTTCAACTAAACTAGAACGAAATTTATCCCAGACGTAATGTTTCCCCAAGGCCTTAGTTAATTCTTTGTCCCTCATTATGATGTAGACATTGGTAACAAACATGGAAGAAATTTTAGAATTTACTCGATGTCTTACGAATCCCTCCATGAAATCACTTCTGAGCACCTCTTAATCACATCCAACATATCACCACCTTGAAAAAAGAACACTCTCCTCATTCCGACTTCAATTATTTCACCAATGAAAGCCATTTGGTGAACATTCCTCCCCAATAGAAATAGTGGCTCCATGGAAATCAAAACCAAAACCACAACAAAAGTTATTGTTTTGGGAATACCTTCACCAAGAGTTAGATAGTAATAAAGCCACATGGTATGTGAAATAATGGAAAGAACCGTCTCAAAGAGGGGGGCGACAAACAAATGATATCATCGGCCTTGTCCACTACCCTTGAATGTACTTGCAATGATTATTATGATGTTGGGATCACATCACAATCCTTACACCAAAGGCCATGAAGATTCGACCACTTATCAATGTTTTCACTTAAATTATAAGTTCTTTGCTTTGATCAACCCCTTCATTAGAAAGGAGATCAACAATTTTATTTCCCTCTTTAAAGTAGTGATTAATAGAGAAGGTGGTAAAGTTATCTAGAGAAGACCAAGCATCATTGAGGATATTATTTATCTTCCAATTTGTTGACCGCCTTTTCCTAAAGCATAGGATGATGACCATTGAGTCCCCTTCAATGATAATATCCTTGATGTTGTAGGGCTTTGCCAATTGTATCTTGAGAAGTAGGGCTTCCGCTTCCATTTTGTTGATTGCCTTTTCCCAAGGCATAGGATGATGACCATCGAGTCCCCTTCAATGATAATATCCTTGATGTTGCAGGGCTTTGCCAATTGTATCTTGAGAAGTAGGGATTCCACTTCCATTTTGTTGATTGACTTTTCCTAAGGCATAGGATGATGACCACTGAGTCCCCTTCAATGATAATGTCCTTGATGTTGCAGGGCTTTGCCAATTGTATCTTGAGAAGTAGGGCTTCTACTTCCATTGATTGCCTTTTCCTAAGACATAGGATGATGACCATTGAGTCCTCTTCAATGATAATATCTTTCATGTTGTAGGGCTTTGCCAATTGTATCTTGAGAAGTAGGGCTTTTGCTTCCATTTTGTTGATTGCCTTTATCTATGGCATAAGATGATGACCATTGAGTCCCCTTCAATGATAATATCCTTGATGTTGTAGGGCTTTGCCAATTGTATTTTGAGAGCCACCTTGATCAATCATGAATTATACAACTAATCCCCAAATTATCCTATATTACCATGAGAGGCACCATCAAAATTCAATTTCCATTTGATGTTAGACCGATCCACAATAGGGAACGAGGGCTAGGTAGAAATCCCATAAGGGGGTGTGTGTGTGTTTAATTTCTGTAAAAATTGCCGGGATTTGAACCGGGGACATGGGACAAGTGTTAATTGTGGAAGAATGAAGCATGTTTTAAAAAGCCGTAGGTCTCGGGAATCTCTACTTTCCAAAAGCCGTATGCATTCTGTCCTGTCAGAAAATAGTCTGTGCCGACTGCCCGTCTTTCTCGTTTTGGGATACAATCTATGGAAGATCTTGAATGATGGGACATGGCTTTCTTATCTATGCATTTCTGATATAAAAATGACTAGTGCACCACCATTCTCTCGGGAGGGCCCCCATCTGTCCGCTCAGAGGAAAACAACTGGTTGCCTAACTTTTTTAGAAATTGGTTTTCTGTTTTACCCAAAATCCAAATCCAACCAAACACTGATTGCCTGTTTAATACACAGAATCCAATACCTTCCTACGCGTGTTATGCTTATGCCTCTGCAATTTTCAAATACATTTTGTACGCGTGTTGTGTATTTCCACACGTGACACGTTTCATTATTTTCTTCACGTCTCTTGTGGGACTGGTGAATCTGGGTGTGGAATATGGATAGCAGAAAAGAAAAAATACACAGACAAAAGTGAATGGAGCAAGAATTATTTTACGCTGAATGCACTCAGACGTACAATATATTCAGGGGCATTGATATATATATCAGGAAATTCCATTATGAGAACGTGGGCCCGCTACCTGTCTATGTACTTATAAAGTTTATTGCTTTTCTTTGACATCACTGTCCTATATTTCAATTTAGCATTGAGATTTTCAAGTTTTTACTTTTGTTTATTGGATACATTGCAATGAACATTGTGTATTAATGATAAAATAGGGAGTACATCATGATGGAAAGTTGATAATATGTAAGAGAGAGATTTGTATATTTGGGTACTTTTTCTTTCTATTTTGGACTTCATTTTGATTGGGTTGTCTTCAATGTAATGATTAGTGGTACAAGTGGCTTATTAGTGGATAGTTTTTTATATGTGAGCATTATAGTGCTTGGGATTGTCTCACGCCATAAAAAAATTCGCACCAGAGAATTTTCTAAACTTGTCGGTTCTTCTTATCGGCGTATTCCTTGAACCTCCTATGGGTGTAAGTGCTAGTTTATGTATAAGAATAGGTAAAGAATGTAAATTCAACTTGATCCTATCCTTGAACATCCCAAGAGTTTTGACTCGGTTTGCGATTTACCCTTTTCTTTACCTAGGTTAAGTTTGCAAGTATGGAATTGAGTGTGGTTTAAATTTGTAGTATGGAAATGACCCCCAAGCTTTTAAATTAAAAAAATAATCCTAGGCCCAAGTCAACTCCCTTCTTACTAGCCATTACTTACCAACTTAAGTGTGAAATGTGTTGATTTGTATGCTAGGGTAAAAAGATAAACCCTAATTTGTTATTGTATTATCTAGGAGTCAAGAGACGACTTTGTTACACATTGCATTACTTACCAACTCGAGTGTGAAATGTGTTAATTTGTATGCTAGGGTAAAAAGATAAACCCTAATTTGTTATTGTATTATCTAGGAATCAAGAGAGGGCTTTGTTACACATTGCATTACTTACCGACTTGAATGCAAAATGTGTTAATTTGTATACTAGGGTAAAAAGATAAACCCTAATTTGTTGTTGTATTTTCTAGGAATCAAGAGAGGGCTTTGTTACACATTGCATTACTTACCAACTCGAGTGCAAAATGTGTTATTTTGTATGCTAGGGTAAAAAGATAAACCCTAATTTGCTATTGTATTATCTAGGAATCAAGAGAGGGCTTTGCTACACATTGTGTTACCTTTGGAGCATGGCGACAACATGACATCAACATACACATGTCCTAGGCATATTACATAATTGCTTGGCATGTCTTCAATCTTTGTTCCAGAACTGATAAATTGAATTTAGGGGTTTGACACAAGGAGAAGATCCTCACCTAGCAAACTCCTAAAGGTGTTCGTCAACACTACTTGTTTCTAGACACATATTCCAAACAATGAGGTGAACAAGTTTTAGGCAAGCGAAAGTGTGTAAATCATTTCTATGGGTAAGGTTTGAATCCATAGAAAAGGTTCATTTTGTGAGTAGAAAGATCATTTATGCAAGTGCCAATTCAAACCAAAGTGGTGACACAATGAATTTTCTAGTTTGACAAGCATTGTCTAATAGAGTACCTATTATGGCCCACAAAATTTGCTCAAGTTCTCCTTGAACTAAGGACCCTCATTTTGAGAATATTGATTCTAGATTATGTTGTTTTTGATATCTTGTGTGCATAATCATGTGACACTTTTACATTCTAAGTTAAAAGGATCACTTGCTTTGTTCATATCATGCTTGAAAATTATATTATGACATTTTAGATTCATGGACATTTTCTATTTGGTGGCCATTTGGTTTTCATGTTTAGCATTGAGTTTCAATGAGTGTAGACAAGTTCATGATCTAGTTTGGCTTATTTATGTATGCTTGGAGCTATGAAAAATGCCATCAACCTTGGATCTCAGCATGTATGTTGTTCATTGCCTCTATTTGGAATTTCTTTGTCCATATATATCTTGGCATGGTTAACACTTCATGTCTATACATATATATCAACCTTGAGTCAAGAATCTCATTATTTATATACATTATGGCTCAATCTCAAACTTCAAGTTCATGATCTTGATTTTAGTTGTTTTTATTCATGGAAGGTTCCCTAGTACATATATTGTGAAAGTGCTCAAACATGCCTTGTGTCTAAGCCTATAGGCTCTACTTCACTCCCATTGTTTATGTTTATGGTCTTTGTTGTGGAAGTCTCCATGATTTAAGAGTCCACATTTGCTTTGTTTTGGTTTTACCATAAAAATTATGACTTAATTCCTCATGTATCATTAAATTCTAGTTGGAGTCCACATGTCAAACTACACTGGACTAAAATGTTCAAACAATGTAGTGTGCATTTTAACATATGTGTTTGATCCTTGATCGTTGATCTTCATGTGCTTTTCTCCCATTGTTAGATCATGTCATAACTTAACGTGCTTTGCTTAGTGCACTTTTGTTATGTTTTTTGTGTTGATTGGTGATTGTGGGTCTCTAGGTGTGTATGCTAGAAATTGGAAGGTAAACAAGAAACATAAATGATTCTTGTTCCAATACCTACATAACTCAAGAAATAATCGAAATGTGCAATAATAAAACCCAAAGTAAATAATAATGCAAGTTAACACACAATGATGCCTATTCCTTGGTGTATTGAAATTTGGATTTCTCTAAACGTAGTGTAACCTTGATTGCAAATCGTGGATGGAAGCTCAATTTGACAGCGTAAGTTTGCATAAATGATGGAGGGATAAGGATTTGTTTTTTGCTTTATTTGATTTTTTTGAGTTAAAAAGAGGAAATAAATCAAGAAAAAGATAAGATTTGAAAGTAGAGAAGGGATTTGATTTTTGTTTTAAAAGGAAATAATCAAAAGAAGATAGGATGAGATGTGAGAGGATAATTGATAACATTATCTAATTAATTTAATTGATAAGATTATCTAATTAATTAGATACACATGAGTTAGAAATGGAAAGAAATCAAGAAGAATATAAGATGTAGATTTATTAATTAAATAAATATTCGATTTATTTAATTAATGTTGGAATATGATTTAATTAATTAAATAATTATAAATTATTTAATAACATTAGAAAAATGAAAGGATTAATTAAATAATGGTATTTTATTTAATTAATACTAGGAAGTGGGAAAATTAACTTAATTAAATAATTAGGCATTATTTAATTAATGTGAAAGTATGGAAAATGAATAATTAAGTTAGGAAGTAATGCGAATGTGATGCAATGAGAATGCATTGGTGAATTTTAGGTGTATTTTTCCCCTCTTTGACATGGTGTTGCGAAGTAACATCATTTCAAAGAAGTTTAAAACATAGTGTTGTGTTGGATAGAAGAAGAGTTTGGTTTAGAAGAATATGATTGGAAGAAAATGATTGGATTAGAGATGGTGATGCCCTAGTCACTCAAAGTGATGGTGACAAGGAAAGATAATGGTAAGTTAATGAATAAGATGAATGGTGATGATGCCCCCTCGAGAGGATAGGTGGGTTCAAAGAACACAGGTGTGCTCTTGAAATGAAATGAGAGGAAATTGTTAGTAGATAAAGAGATTGAGATGAAGCTGGAAAAGTTAGATGAAAGATGGAAGAATTATGGAAGAAGAATGGATGTAGTGATGTAGTATGATAGAAGAAGCTACAAAGGATGTAGATGAATAGAATAATTGATCAAACTATGAAAGCTATAAATATTTATTAGGATGGATGGGTGAGATGGATGGGATGATTTGCTTAGGTTATGCTTTAAAAATATAAAGAGAAATCCTTATTTTGATATAGCAATGGATGTTATGCACCAAGGTAGAGAAGACCAAGGTGATGATGTAGCCAATGCATAGGACAAACACACACAAAGATAAAGGTCACAAGCAACCCTATACCAGATAGCACCATGATATTGAAGACCATGATACCATTGTGGTAGGTAGGGTACAAGGACTGATGCGGATGCAATACAAAATATGCAAGATAAATAGATACAAGATAAAAGATAATGCTGATAAAAATGATAAAACAAATGCAAGATAAATTGATAACACACACAAGCAAGGTTTTTTAGGTTTTTAGGTTTTCTAGGGTTTTGATTGTCTACTTTCTGTGTGCTGGTTGGGGATGGAGGGTGCTACAACTGGTAGTACCTCTAGTCCCTTGCCCGTTTCAGACTCTGCCAGGCCTGCAAACTGGAAAGAAGTTCTGATGGGAGAGATGGACTCTCTTCATGATGGACAGATAGTGGTCTGTCACCAAAAGGAGACAGCTGAAGGGTCTTCCCTTGTGGTTCTTGACAATCTGGTGGATACGATTGTCACTTCTATGGATCTTGCTCTAGTTGGCAAGTTCTTCTCTCTCTGACCCAGCATTGAGATGGTTCGCAAATGGGTCTCCAATTGTTGGCATGTTAAAGGTAGTGTTACTGTCATGGGTATGGAGCGAGGACTATTCCTATTTCGCTTCAGCAGCAAAGAAGACATACTGGCTACTTTATCTGGAGGACCATGGCTTTATGGTACCCATTCGCTTTCATTGGGCTGTTGGAGACCAGGGTTTGACCGTACTACTGATCTTAATAAAACTACCCCAATATGGGTTCGTTTGCCTAGTTTTCCTTTAGAATATTGGGATGAAACTATTTTTAGTTCCATTGCTAATACTTTTGGTCATTTTGTTACCCTTGATAACTCCACATGCACCAAATCTCACTTTGTTTATGCAAGATTCTGTGTAAATGTGGAAATCAACAAGACTTTGCCCATGTTCATTGATATTAGCTCTAAATATGGAATCTGGAGGTAGTCCATCACTTATGAGAATTCCATGACTTACTATCAAAAACGTAAGAAGAAAGGACATCTCATTTCGCATTGTAAGTTCAAGAAACCTGAGGAAAATACTAATAAGGAATTTGATGTGGACAACATGAATAAGGGGGATTCCATTGCTAATGAATCTACTCATTCTGGTAAGGAGAATACTCAGGAAGAAGCTACTTTTGATGCTTCACATGTTTCCAAGCTGGTTAGGGATGTTGAGGAATAGAACTTCCATCTTCATGAGGTTTCACAACCAAACTTGGAAGATGGCGAGATTCCAAATCAAGTTAAGGAAACCTAGTTAGAGAATAAGGAGGATACCATTGCTAATGAATCTAATCATTCTGGTAAGGAGAATGCATAGTAAGAAACTACTTTTGATGCTTCACAGGTTTCCAAGCCGGTTAGAGATATTGAGGAACAGAACCCCCATATTCATGAGGTTTCACAACCAAACTTGGAAGATGGTGAGATTCTGAATCAAGTTAAGGAAACCCAGTTAGAGGTTGGTAATTTTGAAGAGGTTGAAGTTGAAGTTGACAAAGTTAAGGAGACCCAGATGGGATGTTTCAAAGAGAAGGAAAATCTAGATAAATGTTCCCCGCTTTGCAACCCGGTGACTCATGTTCTTGTGCACCAATCTACTAAGATTGACTCTAATCAAGGAGCTAGAGTGCAGTCAAATGACAATATGCATTCTGCAGCTCAAGAAATGTCTTTCTCTTCCCCAGGGAAACTCATTTTGGGTTCTCTCAAAGGAGGGTTATTTCCTCCTTCTCCAAGACAACAATCTGGTCTACTTCTTGTTTCTCTAGGAGTAGCTAGTGCTTCCCTAAGTGACCGTGAGGAATGGACATCTCAGAAGAAAAAAGTTTGTAAACCAAAAAAGACTGTTGATGTGGGTTTGGATCCTGTGAAAGGTACACCTACATTGAGAGAAACTAGACAAAGAGAAGCAGCTAGGGAGATTGCCAGTGGTAAGCAAAAGACACTGGAAAACTCTAGAAATATATTTAAATGAAAATTATTTCATGGAATATGAGGGGCCTTAATAACCCCTCAAAACAATTTGAGGTCAAAAACTATATTTTTGACCACAAGGTGGATATTCTCTTACTTTAGGAAGTTAAAATGCCTGAAGAGAATTTTAAATTGATTGCTGATAAGATCTGGCCTAATGCTTCCTTCTGCATAAGCCCTGTTGTTGGTGCCTCTGGGGGAATAGTGACTATGTGGAATGCTTCTAGATTTTGAGGTAAACTTTCTTTCTTGAACAAACACTATTTGGTGATTGATTTTTCTTTGCCTTCCTTTAGATGGAGTCTAGTTAATGTTTATGCCCCTAACACTAGGGTGCTAAGGAATAATCTTTGGGAGCACTTGGCTAATCAACTTGATTCTCATCCTAATTCTTATTGGATGTTGGCGGGGGATTTTAACACCCCTTTATATCCTTCTGAAAAGTCTAGGGGAATTTTGGACTACTGTGATATGTTGGACTTTGCTAATTTTATAAATTCCTTTGGGCTTTTTGACATTGATTTGATGAATCAAAATTTTACCTGGACCAATAGGAGGAAAGGGGACCAAATGATTCAAGTGAAGTTGGACAGATTTCTTATTTCCAATAATTGGCCAAATATTGTTTCCTTTAAACTGGTTGCTTTGCCTAAGACTATTTCTGATCACAATCCCATCATTCTGGAATGGGATAATCAGAAGAGGAAAGGCCCATTTCCCTTTAGATTTGAGGCTATGTGGATTAAACATCATGATTTCAGAAATCTTCTTTCTAATTGGTGGCAACTTCTAGTTTTGGGTACTCCCATGTTTAGACTCTTTAAAAGGTTGATGCATGTTAAGAGAGAAGTTTATGGTTGGAATAAATATAGTTTTGGTAATGTCTTTTCCCAAAAAAAATCTTGTCTAAGAAGCTGGCAGATATTCAATATAAGATTGCTCAAGGAGATACTTCTGATACTTCTATACAATTAGAGAATGATCTTATTAGAGATTGGAAGAATTTAATGAACAAAGAAGAGTTATTCTGGAAACAAAAATCTAGAGTGCAATGGCTTAAGGAAGGTGATTATAATACAACTTTCTTTCATGTTTCTGCTCTAAAGGATAGAAAATCTAACTCTATTTCCAAAGTGAGATTGGAGGATGGTAGAATGATTACCGAGGATGAGGAGATTGGAGATCATGTTGTCAGCTTCTTTCATAATCTGCTGTCTGAACAGGGACGAGTGCTGGCAATTCTTAGATTGCCAATCAACTACTGAATAACATTCCCTCACTAATTTCTGAAGAAGACAATGCTGCTATTTTAAAGTCTATCTCTGAGGAGGAGGTTCATGCTATGGTCTTTTCTACGGGCCCTTTCAAAGCTCCAGGCCTAGATGGCTTTCCCCCATCTTCTTCTAAGAATTATGGGACATTGTGGGATATGATGTCACTACTGCTGTCAAAGATTTTTTTAGAACTAGGAAAACTCTGAAACAACTAAATAATACCTTCATTGCCCTTGTTCCTAAGAAGCCTAATCCGGAAATGCTTGTTGACTTCAGGCCTATTAGCCTTTGTAACACAATCTATAAAATTTGCACAAAGCTTTTGGTGGTTAGATTGCAACCCCTTCTTGAAAAATTATCTCTCCCTCACAGAAGGGTTTTGTTCCAGGGAGATAGATCTTAGATGTTGTGATTACTACTCATGAAACTATTCATTCTATGGACAAGAGTTACATCCCAGGTATGGTTCTAAAACTTGATATTTCTAAAGCTTATGATCAGGTTTCATGGCAATTTTTGTTTAAAATCATTCAAAAGCTTGGGTTTAATGATAAGGTGTCCCTTCTTATCAAGGAAGTTGTTACTATTGCTAAATACTCTATCCTTGTTAATGGGGTCCCTAGGGGTTTCTATTCTCCCACTAGGGGAATAAGACAAGGAGATCCCTTGTCCCCCTACCTTTTTATTATGCTTGCTAAAGCTCTTGGTAGATCAGTCCTCAACAAGATCACCTCAAAAGAATTAATTGGGATTAAACTTGCTTCTTCTCTCTCTTCGATGCCCATTCAATAGTTTGTGGATGATACCATTCTTTTTAGTATTTCCTCTATTTTAGAAGCTTCAAGATGGAAATCTTTACTCAATGATTATGCCATGGCTTCTAGTCAGCATATTAATTTTCAAAAAAGTAATGTCTTCTTTTTTAATACTCTAGGGGATCTTCAAAGGAAAATCATTAATATCCTTGGATGTGCGGCTGCTAACCTTCCCTCGGTCTACCTTGGTCTCCCTTTAACTACTAAGGAAGTTACTCCAGGTTTTTGGTATAACATCATTGAAAGGACTCAAAAGAAATTGCTGGGCTAGAAAGGCAAACTTTTAAGCAGTGCAGGTAAATTACAGCTTCTAAGGGCTTCTCTTCAAGGCATTCCTACTTACTTTTTATCTTTATTCAAAATGCCTAGATGTCTGGCTGACAAACTGGAGCAAATCTAGAGAACTTTCCTATGGACTAGTATGGAGGAAAAAAAGCAAATTTCTCTGGTGAAATGGGACAAAGTCTGTCTTCCTAAGTCTCATGGTGGGCTCAACATCAGAATCATCCAAAAAATGAACAAGGCTCTTTTGTCTAAGATTATTTGGAACTTCATAAAGAGGGATACTGACTGGGGAGGTATTATAAGGCTAAGTATTTATGAGACTCCGACAATTACTCTTTTCTCAATCAGGAGGGTCTTCCTCAAGGATCTATTATCTGGAACAAAATGATTATATCCAGAAGTCTTGTTAATAAGGGAATGAAATGGAAGCTTGGCGATGGATCTCTGATCAATTTTTGGGAAGATCCTTGGTTGGGGGATGGACCTCTCTCTAATCAGATGGGAAATGAAGCTCTTGTTGCTCTTGCTAAACAATTTTTTGGCACTAAAGTTAGCCATTATATTTATCAAGACCATGGTGTTAGAAAATGGAAAAATCTGTTGGAATGTTATACTAACTATCCCAATCTTAATCACCGGGCTAATGCCATACATCAAATGCTTCTTAATACCCGGATTCCTCTATTTCCTAGAAATGATCAACTTTTTTGGTCTGCTGATAAAAAAGGGTTTTTCTCAGTCAAATAAACTTACCATTTTCTATTTGAGAAGGATCTTATGGATGACATTTGGAGGAAAGTCTGGAATTATAAACTCCTTCCTAAGGTTAACTTTTTCTAGTGGACAACTGTTCATAACAAGATATTAACTCAGGACAATCTTCAGTGAAGGGGGTTTCAACTGGCCAATAGATGTGTTATGTGCTTGAAAGAGGAAGAATTTTTCTCTCATCTTGTTTTGCACTATGAATTTGCGACTGATATTTGGAGCAAAGTCCTTTTGAATTTTGGCTTATAATGGGTTTGTAATAAGGAAATAAGAGAACTCATTGCTAATTGAATCCCTCCTCTATCCCATCCTTGGTTAGTGGAACTATGGAATCAGACTATTCCTTTTGTTGCTTGGTTCCTTTGGAAAGAAAGAAATAATATAATTTTTAGAGAAACTGCTAGGAATCCTTCACAGGTTTTCTGTTCTTTATCTAAGGCCCTCCTGGAAAATGTTTCTAATTCTAGCATCAAAATTGTTGATAAACATCTTAGTCAGCATGAGGTCCTTGTGGCTTCAAACTGGGGGATTATGAATCAAATTCCTGCATTTGATGATTCTAAATGCCTTAAAAGGTTAAATACTATTTGGACTCCCCCAGACCTAGGGTGGCTTAAACTGAATTTTGATGGTGCTGTTAAGTCAAATGGCAAGGCTATTGGAGGAGGAGTCATAAGGAATGATAGAGGAGATTTGATTGCTACTTATTCTAGAGGAATTGGGAACCAAACCAATAACTTTGCTGAAGCTTAAGCTCTTTTATGGGGTCTCAAGTTGGCTATATCTATGGGAATTCACCAACTTCATGTTCAGGGTGACTCTAAAATTATTATTGATGTTGTCACCAAAGTTTCGGAGTGTGGATGGTAACTTAGGGACATTGTGTTAGATATTCAAACTCTTATATAGGCCATTCCTGTCATTTCCTTCTCTCATATTTACAAAGAAGGGAACATTGTTGCTGACAGCCTGGCAAATTTTGGACAACAGTTTCAAAACTGGCATTGTTGGCACCATCTTCATAATATCCCGTGCCAGATTGGGGATATCATTCAAAAAGAACAAGTAACCATATGATGATGACACATCACTTCACTTGGCTTACTTATGTGGTTTGTCTTTTAACACAGCTCCCACTGATTAGACACTTTGCTGGTGATTAGAGTGAGTCCAGACAACTAAGCACGCGTGTGAAGGACGGGTAGTTAATGAGAAATTATTGCATAAAAACTTTGGGCTATCGGTGTAATGATTGCCCTACTTCTGCTTGTATTTCCATCATTGCCTTTTTTATTATTATACATTGCTTTGTGATCGAAGTCTCTCAGAATATTGTTGCGAGTCTTTGGGTTGGAGATTTTCAAACTTCTACTACTTCCTTCTCTGAGCTCTTTGGGGTTTGCTGGTTTTTCATTATGGGAGGGGACAGGATCAAAACTGAACCTAATAACTACGGGGAATTTAAAGATAATGCATTGGTCTAGTATTATTGTAAAGAAGGTGGTATCACTCCATTCCTTAGGTGTTTGAATGGGCATGATGAAAATTTGTCCATTCAATTTTCTCAGTCATGGGAAAATCGTAAGGTTCAAATTGGGAATATCAGTTTTGAGGTTTCAGAGAATGAAATTGCTATGGCTATGGGTTTATCTGCTAAGGGTACGAAGCTACAAAAGAAGTCTAGGGTTTTGGATGCCTAGAACCAGAAACTGTTCCTTGGTGAAGGTGAGGAGTTGGTGCCCTATCAGGGAGGATTTGAGAGAGCCAAACTTCCTAAACCATGGGCGGATATGTGCTATATGGTGATGAAGTACTTCACACTAGAGGGTCATTTTGCGAGGTTCTATTACTATCATTTTCCTTTGTTAAACCACTTCAATTAGAATGCTGCTATTAGTTTCCCTTTCTTTCTGCTTTCTTCTCTTGAGTGCTCTATTCAACATGTTAAGAAGATTTTGCTTAAAAAGCCTGATGAAAAGCCTATTCCCCTCCATCAAGGGCTTATCCATAGGTTATACCAGTTTCATTTGGCTATGTCCCCTCCTTCTTCTATTCAACCCTCTGGTCTTGATCCTCTTGCTGATACCCCTACTGCCTCTGTGAAAACTAGTCATACTACTCCTAAGATACTTCTCGAAGGTGCTCCTTCCTTTGGTACTCCTAAATCTTCTACTGTAAAAAATGTTCAAACCCCTCCAACTAAATCCAAATTGAAATCTAAAAAATGTCTCTCTGATTTTGCTATGGAAGCTAACCTTTTCAAAGAGGACATTGGGGATTCTGGGCCCCAGAATGAACAGGAACTGATTAGGGAGAGACCCTCAAGAAATTTGAAAAAAGTCAAATTAGAGGGTAAATTTTCTATTGTTAGGTAGTCTGATCGTATTCCTGGCAAACTGACTCCTAAGTTGAAGCTGATTGATTACTCTAAAAGCAATTCTGAAGCCACTACTCCAGAGGGGGAGAATAAGTCCAAGAGTGATGATGTTTAGGAGGTTGTTGTTGAAGATTCGGGTGGTGTTGAGGAGATTGATGGGCAAGAAATTCCTGCGAAGACCTTTGATACTAAGGGCAATAAAGGGTTTGAAAATTCTGCTCCCATTGGCGACTGTATTGATGTGGGAGCTACTACTACTCATGTGGAGACTACTGGCACTGATGATAACAATGGGGATGATGTTCACTCTGTTCCTGCTGAGGTTCCTACAAATCTTGATTTTATTCAAGAGGATTGCAACATTGTTGAAGATGGTATGGAGGAGGAAGTTAAATAGGAAGGTAATCATTCTAATGTTTTGACTCAGTTGAAGGAACGGGTTGATTTTATGGAGAAGAGGGTATTTTCTCTTAGCAGATTCATTACAAGCATGCTTTGTAGGCCAACTATGGCTAATCTCTCTCTGCTGCAGGAACATGAAGTTCTCACTCATGGTGTTTGGAGTGAGTCTAGACAACTAAGCACGCATGTGAAGGACGGGCAGTTAATGAGAAATTATTGCATAAAAACTTTGGGCTATCAGTGTAATGATTGCCCTACTTCTGCTCGTATTTCCATCATTGCCTTTTTTATTATTATACATTGCTTTGTGATCGAAGTCTCTCAGAATATTGTTACGAGCCTTTGGGTCAGAGATTTTCAAACTTCTACTACTTCCTTCTCTGAGCTCTTTGGGGTTTGCTAGTTTTTCATTATGGGAGGGGATAGGATCAAAACTGAACCTAATAACTACGGGGAATTTAAAGATAATGCATTGGTCTGGTATTATTGTAAAGAAGGTGGTATCACTCCATTCCTTAGGTGTTTGAATGGGCATGATGAAAATTTGTCCATTCAATTTGCTTAGTCATGGGAAAATCGTAAGGTTCAAATTGGGAATATCAGTTTTGAGGTTTCAGAGAATGAAATTGCTATGGCTATGGGTTTATCTGCTAAGGGTACGAAGCTGCAAAAGAAGTCTAGGGTTTTGGATGCCCAGAACCAGAAACTGTTCCTTGGTGAAGGTGAGGAGTTGGTGCCCTATCAGGGAGGATTTGAGAGAGCCAAACTTCCTAAACCGTGGGCGGATATGTGCTATATGGTGATGAAGTACTTCACACTAGAGGGTCATTTCACAAGGTTCTATTACTATCATCTTCCTTTGTTAAACCACTTCAGTCGGAATGCTACTATTAGTTTCCCTTTCTTTCTGCTTTCTTCTCTTGAGTGCTCTATTCAACATGTTAAGAAGATTTTGCTTAAAAAGCCTAATGAAAAGCCTATTCCCCTCCATCAAGGGCTTATCCATAGGTTATACCAGTTTCATTTGGCTATGTCCCCTCCTTCTTCTATTCAACCCTCTGGTCTTGATCCTCTTGCTGATACCCCTACTGCCTCTGTGAAAACTAGTCATACTACTCCTAAGATACTTCTCAAAGGTGCTCCTTCCTCTGGTACTCCTAAATCTTCTACTGTCAAAAATGTTCAAACCCCTCCAACTAAATCCAAATTGAAATCTAAAAAATGTCTCTCTGATTTTGCTATGGAAGCTAACCTTTTCAAAGAGGACATTGGGGATTCTAGGCCCCAGAATGAACAGGAACCGGTTAGGAAGAGACCCTCAAGAAATTTGAAAAAAGTCAAATTAGAGGGTAAATTTTCTATTGTTAGGTGGTCTGGTCGTATTCCTGGCAAACTAACTCCTAAGTTGAAGCTGATTGATTACTCTAAAAGTAATTCTGAAGCCACTACTCTAGAGGGGGAGAATAAGTCCAAGAGTGATGATGTTCAGGAGGTTGTTGTTGAAGATTCGGGTGGTGTTGAGGAGATTGATGGGCAAGAAATTCCTGCGAAGACCTTTGATACTAAGGGCAATAAAGGGTTTGAAAATTCTGCTCCCATTGGTGACTGTATTGATGTGGGAGCTACTACTACTCATGTGGAGATTACTGGCACTGATGATAACAATGGGGATGATGTTCACTCTGTTCCTGCTAAGGTTCCTGTAAATCCTGATTTTATTCAGGAGGATTGCAACATTGTTGAAGATGGTATGGAGGAGGAAGTTAAATAGGAAGGTAATCATTCTAATGTTTTGACTCAGTTGAAGGAACGAGTTGATTTTCTGGAGAAGAGGGTCTTTTCTCTTGGCAGATTCATTACAAGCATGCTTTGTAGGCCAGTTATGGCTAATCTCTCTCTGCTGCAGGAACATGAAGTTCTCACTCATGGTGTTGATGATGACAGGGCTAAAGAATTCGACAGAATGTTTGAGTTTCTTTTTAAAGGCTGGGAAGACACCTTTTCCTAGTCTTCTTTCTAAGCTTTCTGTTAGCTAGTTTTTTACTGTTAGTTTCTTTTTGCTGTATATCAGCTATATGTAAGTTGTCTATGGTGGTTCTAGATCTTTTTGTCTTTTGAGCCTTTTTTGCCCTTTTTGGGTTCTTCTTTGTAAGGGTTCGACCCTTGGTTTTGCCGCCTTATACTATAAAAAAAACACACACAAGCAAGCAAGCAAGGAAGCATGCACAAATGATTCAAAAACAAACAAGGTGATTGCCCATGCCAAGCTAAAAACTAAGGATTAAGTGATCAAGGATTGATTTGATTGATTGAGGATAATGTTGTCATTGTGGGGAATGATATATCCCTAGAACAACACAAGGATGTGGGAACGATATATCCCATTGATATTGATTGATAAGGATAGTGTTGTCATTGTTGGGAACGATATATCCCTAGAACAACACAGGGATGCGGGTACGATATATCTCGAGATAAGGATTGGATAAATGATCGATTGGTTGGTTTGAAAACAAGGTTGGGAACAAAAACAAAGTATGCTTTTGGATGATTGGTGAGATTACTCGACTAGATTGATATGGATTAAGGATGACTTGCATTTAGATTTATTACTTGAGTTTTCAGAATGTAATTTTTTTGGTATTTTTGATTGCTTTGGTGTAACATGCCATCTCATATTACTCAGAATTTACACACAATTTACTAAGAAAGTAAAAGAAACATGATAAACATGAGTATATATATATCATTTGTGTAATAACAAAGAAATAAAGCATATCTTTTCTGAATATCTTTCAATCTTTAAATACAATATATATTGAAAGATAAATCATAGTAAAAGTATTTCACTTTACATTTACAAACATGTTCCACTTGGAAAAAAGAATAATTTTACATCACAAGTCAATCATAAGTCATAACTTGTAGTTTTACTTAAAGAATATTGTCTTTGGAATCTTGATATCTATCACTCAAGTCTCGACGAGTCTTCTTCTATAGAGGGAGAGCATTGAATCTAAGTGCTTTACCTCCAACCATAGACCGATGGTCCCCTGCACACATTCCTTCCTAGACGTGGCTCTACCCTTCACAAAGAGTATAGACATAAAGAACCAATAGGTTGTCATCCGAGTCCTAGTGTTGTGTCCTACGTAACATAATTGACCATACAACTCTAGACAATTCCTCTAGCTAAGTATGATCATTCTGACAGGTCACACCATATAGACACTGTGAACCGACAAATGCATGCAGAGACAAATGCATTACCTTGGACAAAGTTTCTATATAAATAGATGTTTGCAATAAACATAGTCATGTGTTCACACACCTCTAACATGACTTGAAAATAATCTCATCCTACAGTTTGATTTGTTTGAATAGTAACTCTAGGCATAATTGTCTTGCTAAGCACAATTCCTAGTCAATCTGACTTAGAATTTAATTCTAAATCTATGATATATACAATGTATATATTTAAAAGATTTATCCTTTCAGAAGTTCATCATTGACTTTTTGCAAACATTAGAGTCTATGGCTTCCTGTCATTTTACCAATTGACTCAAAGACTAAGCATTCTTCTACTATATGCCATGTTTTGACTCTAACAAGAAATCATTAAACTTTATCAGAAGCTTCTTAGCCTCTATCTAAATTGTAATACAAAAAAATCTTGTTATCTCAAGATAGAAATATATAATATATAACATGAATATAATATCCTCAAGTCTTCTCTAAATCACTTAGACACTATTTGGATCCTTGTTTTTTATAAAATACAGAATACAAGTTTACTATCATTAACATAAACATTCTTGACTAAGGTCAATCTCATAATATAAATAGGTTTGAGTTTAGGATAATCTCAGAACAATACTTCACTCTTATTGGTCCTCCTGAGTTCGTCATCTTTTGTTTATAGAATAGATTGTGAATTCATGCATGATATCCTTCGAATATCATGAATATACTATATCATTGTTGTTAAATACAAAAGTGATAACATATCACTAACCTTAGATATTTTCTAATGATATCATTATCTTTTCTATTTTCTCTAGATAAGAGGATAACTATCACAAAACCTTATGATCACAGTCAAGAAAACTTGCATATATATACACACACACAATTGAGATATAAACCATCTCTTTCTAGACTCACTGGTCTTTGACTGCTAAGTCTAAACACAGTCCTAGGAAGGTTAAGTTTTGAAATCTAAAAGATAAAAACAAGTCATCAAACCTGTTAGCCATATCTCGGTGTCTACAAATGACAAGTTCCTACACAACCACTATAGGAATTCTACAACACGAAAAGATTCATAATTACTTAGCATCTCTACTAAACTAAAACATTCTAAGTTAAATTCTTTCCAGCCTTTCAATTTACAAAGGTTTACAAAACAATAGCAGTGGCTTCTTATTGAGATCAAATAGCCTTTGGCCCACTATAGTTCAACGACCCTATGACCTAATAAAGTTTACCATTCTACAACTATAGATAAACTAATAAGGTCTCATCCATCTAGGTATTGGAGGTAAATAAAGAAACACAATCTCTATATGAAACGGTAATATGCCTTTAACTAAGCACCATAAGAATTTAAACTAACTAGTCATATACAATGTAAAGACTATCAGCCTTACATATACATAGCAGTAACAAAGCCTATCAAGGTCATAGTAATAAACCAAGCATGCCGGCCTCATATACTGATAACAGTAAACAAAGCCTATCGACCTTATATATATTGCAATATCTAGCTTATCGGCCTGATAAACACAGTAATAAATAAAGCCGAATACATTCATGCAAGAATTCTTAAACTATTATAAGGCTTTCTAGAGAAAGAATAAACCTGATAGAGCTCGAAGGAGTAAGCAAGGTTTCTTTGTCTTCCTATCTTTGACGAGCTACAATCTTTCTACTTTGTCGATGTCCCTCACTACAAAGATTATTCTAATACTCTTTAAGTTCACTGCTGAGTCTTGTGAGAATCTCCTCAGTGTTAGACTTTCATCTTACATAGGCTCGATGTCACGACCACTGTGGATATGAAAACTGAGTTTACTCTCTCTGTATTATTCTCACAAGTATTTTGAGTCTCAAATCTATTCACTATCAATGATAACAGAGTTCTCCATTGTTAAGGCTGATTTCCTACATACCCTTTCTACCTCCACACATAGCCTCTTAAAAGGCTTAAAACCACTATCTTTCCCCACGGTTAAGCTTCCTGAAAAGAAGTCTATCTAGGCTCTTGACGGTGGAATGTAGATAAAAAAGGAGTTAATGATCATTAAAGACCACTTCTGAAGCAGTTTGAAACACTCCTCCACACTCCCCAAACCATCGTGGAGTAGAGGGAAAATAAGTGTTCATTAAAAACATGAAGAGTTTTGCAATAATTACTATCACCATAATACTTATGAAGCTCTTCGACAACATACCATAAGTTTAAACTTATAAATAATATTTAAATAGAGATAAAACATCATTATACAACGTATACTTACGTTGTTCCTATCACTTGACAAGATATGAGAATGGGGTCGAGGTATTCTCCCCCTCTCTATCTTGCATAAATGCCAAAAAAAGATGATTATCATAACGAAAAACTTATTAGAAATCACCGATTAGTTTAACCACTAAAATATAATTTGCTATAATAATATAAACTATATTCATATCACACAAGGAAAATTAATGACTATCAACCATATCTTGTCGATAGTCATATTATCTAGACTCAAATTTTCAACAAAACCTACGCTAATGGATCTTGACGACAAATCGATGATTATTGAATCGAAACCCAAACTCTGACCAAATGGGTCAAACACAACTTACAAAACTCGACGAGGGTTCACTAAATGATGCAAACACAAGACATAGATGGAAACAACCTATTCTTATCCATACATCTATTCATTTCTCTCCGATGATGCTCTCCCTCTCTTTCCCAGAGGGTGGGAAACCTGTTTTCCTGCTTACAACTTACAATCACCAAACTAGGATTAGTGTATCATTAGTCATTCCATAAACCTTATGAATAAATAAGCATGCAATCATATAATCACACGTCTAAATTATAAATTACATATAAACATAAACTCATGAAATCATTGATTTATTTCAACTTTTCCAAATAACACCAAATCATTAATCCATGCCAAATTATCTACTAATTACATACAACTAAAAAATATAACATAGTCAAAATTTGGGGTGTGACATATCTCCCCTCATAAGATTCATAATCATCGGTGATCCAATGTTTCCAAAACAATAATATAGAGTTTTTTGTTCAACTTTGGAAAGCATAAAACAAATGAGGAAATCTTTGATAAATATCATGGTAATCTTACCATGTGGCACTATCCCCTGCATATTGGTCCCACTAGACCTTGCACTGAGTAACCTCTTTATTATGCAAGTGGAGCTTGCAAACTTTGAGCACCTTGAGAGGCTTGATCATGACCACTCCCGGGTCCTGTACCTATAAAGCATTCCAATCAAGAATATGATTACCACCTGTTATATACTTTTTCAAATATGAAACATGAAAAACATTATGCATCTGAGAGGAACCTCCTGCAACAATATAATGAAAAATGCATGAAATAACAAAAATAGTAGAAACACAGAAGGAATTTATTAATCGCAGGCCACTTCGAGGGGGAAACCTCCTTTGAGCAAGCTCAATACAATAAATTTGTGGATGCCTTCATTGGCCTCAACACGTACTAATATAGTAGGTCTAATCTAAACAACTATTACTCCCCATGAATGTGGGATAATACAATATACTCACAGGACAACTTACAAAGCATATGCATCCAACAAAAATATACTAACAAAGTAAAGAGAAGGGTTAAACACGGGTTCCTAACATCCCCTCCCTCTTAGAAAAGCTTTATCCTCAAAGCTTAAGAAGTGGAAATTGTTGCTGAATTTGAAGGTGTGGTTCCCAGGTAGCATCCTTTGGTTACATTCCGTGCCACTGAATTAATACCTTTGTGATGGATAAAGAGCGAAGTTGATGAGTGCACCTATCGAGGATTGCCTCTAGCTCCAAAATGATGGATCCTTCGTTATCCAGTTTTGGTAAAACAGTTTGTGCTCTGATGTTGGTGCCAAGAACTTTGTTTAGACAAGAGACATGAAATACTGGATGAATGTGGGAGGAGGAAGCTCCAATTTATAAGCAACTGACCCAATCTTCTGAAGAACCTTATATGGCCCATAGAATTTTAGAGCCAGCTTATGACACCCTTTGAGTTTCAGGGAGGATTGCTTGTATGGTTGTAGACAAAGAAAAACCATATCACCTATTTGAAAAGTGCACTCAGAATGGTGCTGATCAGCTTGTTGTTTCATTTGATTTCTTGCCATGTGAAGATTGTCCTACAAATTGCGAAGAATCTGATCTCAGGTTCAGAGAACCATGTCAACTGCCTGAACTGGTGAACTACTAGGGGTGTATGGAAGGAGCACTGGCAGTGCCTAACCATAGACTGCTTCATATGGAGTCATTTTAGATGTAGTGTGGTAGGAGGTATTGTACCACCATTTAGTGAGAGAGAGCCACTTTGCCCACTGATGCTGTTGTTCTAAGGTGAAGCAACAAAGATAAGTTTCCAAACATTTGTTGATAATTTCAGTCTGACCATCTGTTTGTGGGTGATACCCTGAACTCATCTTTAGTTTGGTGCCAGTGTGGCGAAATAGTTCAGTCCAAAAATGACTGGTGAAAGTTGCATCACGATCTGAGACAATGGAAGAAGGGATCCCATGAAGACAGAAGATCTGGTCGATGAAAATTTGTGCAACTAAGGAGGCGGTATAGGGAGGGCTGAGGGCACAAAAATGACCATATTTGGAGAGGTGATCAACCACAACCAAGATCACTATCTTCCCTCCAAATTTAGGGAGCCCCTTAATGAAATCCATAGAAATATCTGTCCAAATTCATGTAGGGATGGGCAAGGGTTCGAACAATCTAGGAAGGAGTGTCGTTTCACCCTTATTGCGTTGGAAGGTATCACATTCAATCACCATCTGTTGAATTGCCCTTTTCATTCCCTTCCAAAAGAAGTTACACCGTTCCCGCTCATAAGTTTTGAGGAACCTAGAGTGCCCTACCGATGGAGAAGCATAGAGTTCATAGAAGATAGCCTGTTGAAGATCTGTGCTCTGGGGAAGCACTAGACGACCCTTGTATCTCAGAGAAGCACCATCCCAAGAGTAATCCCGTACAACAGAAGGGTTATTGGCCAACTATTGGATGATTTGAGATAATGAAGAGTCATTGACATAGCCCTACTAGATAGATTCCAAGCAATTTGGAATAGGCATAGAAATAGCTAAAAGAGAAGCTTGGTCATCAAATGTTCAAAAAGAGCATCCGCCACAATATTGTCCTTACCCTTCTTGTAAGTGATCTCATAGTCATAACCCATGAGTTTACTAACCCATTTCTATTGTGTTGGGGAGGAGACCCGTTGTTCCAGGAAATATTTCAGACTCTGGTGATTAGTCTTGATGCAGAAATGATTCCCTAATAGGTATGGCTGCCACTTCTGTACTGCATGCAAAATAGCCATCATTTCCTTCTCATATGTAGAGAGTACTAAATTCTTACCTGAAAGGACTTTGCTGGTGAATGCAATGGGATGTTCATCTTGAAGGAGAACAACACCAAGTCCATGTCGCAAGCATCACTCTCAATAGTGAAGGTCTTGGAAAAATCTGGCATAGCTAGAACAGGTGTAGTACACATAGCTTGTTTCAGTTTTTTAAATACACACTCAGTAGCATGTGTCCATGTAAAAGCATCCTTTTTCAACAGAGTTGTTAATGGAGCTGCAATCTTCTCGTAATCCTTGACAAACTTGTGGTAGTAGCCAGTCAATCCCAAAAACCACGGAGGCTCTTGGGTGTTTAAGGATGCGGCCAATTTTTCATGGCATCTATTTTGGCAGGATCCAATCGAACCCCTTGGGCTGAAACAATATGCCTGAGATACTCTACTTCCTCCTGCCCAAAAACACATTTAGACTATTTTGCATAGAGATGATGATCAGAGAGAAGTTGCAGTACAAGATACAAATGTTGGAGATGCTCAGCCCATGTTTTACTATAGATGAGGATATCATCAAAGAAGACCAGAATGAATTTCTGCAAGTAGGGCCAAAATATTTTATTCATCAATGTCTAGAATGTGGAAGGAGCATTAGTGAGGCCAAAGGGCATGACCAAAAACTCTTAATAGCCATCATGCATGCGGAAAGCTGTTTTAGGGATATCATCCTCATGAACCCAAATTTGGTGATACCTAGAATGAAGATCCAACTTGGAGAAAAAATGAGCACCATGAAGCTCATCAACAATAGGAATTAGAAACTTATCCTTGATTGTGATGTGATTAAGTGCTCGAAAGTCAATACAGAGGCGCCATGACCCATCTTTTTTTCGGAGAAGAAGAACTAGTGAAGAAAAGGAACTAGTACTAGGGTGAATAATACCTTGCTTCAGTAAGTCCTAAACGAGCATCTCAATCTCTGTATTTTGGTGAAATGGGTAGCGGTAGGGCCTGATGTTGGAAGGAATGCTTCTAGGAAGGAGCTGAATACGATGGTCCTCTGGTCATGAAGGTGGCAATCCTACTGGTTCAACAAAGACACATGCATATCTATCCAAAATTTGTTGTAGATCCGAAGGAGAAGTGGAGACCGCCGATGGTTGCATCTGAATGGAATGGAGCTGAGTGATGACACCATGTGAATTCTTCTTAAGGAGCTTTTCCATGTGATGTGAATTGATGATGTTGAGAGACCCTAGTTGTAAGCCCTTCAATGTGTGTTTTTGCCCATTGTCTGAAAATTGCATCCAAAGTTCAACAAAATCCCATAATATGGGTCCAAGTTTGGGTAAACATTGAGCGCCTAAAACCACATCGCATCCACCTAAGGGCAAGGCAAACATGTCAGAGTGCAAGTTATAATCTCCAATAGAGATACGTACATTGCGACACTTCCCTTTGCAAGGTAATGTGCCCCCATTGGCAATCATGACTTTAAAGCTGGAGCAAGGATGGACAAAACAATCGGCCTGTTTGGCAATCCGAGGGTCAATGAAGTTATGAGTGCTACCAGAATCAATGAGTATTGTAAGAGGGAGCTTCTTGAAGTAACCCTTGACCTGCATGGTTTGTGGGGTGGTGATTCCTACTAAAGCATGGATTGAGATCTCTGGGTGGTCTTCCTGAGAAGGAGAGTCAATAGGCCACTGCTGAATGTCGACCTGATCATCTACTGTATCCTAAGTATATTCATAAACTTCAGTTATAGGCAGAGAATCCACATCCAAGAGATATAGCTTTTTCTCAACACATCTATGTCCCCGAGTGAATTTCTCATCACAATTAGAACAAAGCCCTTTTTCTCTACATGCCCACATCTCTGCTTCAGACAAATGCTTGATAGGAGTTGTTTTAGGAGCTGGCGTGATTGGAGGTCTTTGGGAAACCATCTTTCTGAATGGAACAAAAGTGGATTTGGAGCATTGTTGAGCTATGATCTTGTCCTCTGCCAACTTAGCCAACCCTAGGGCTTCCATCATTGTGCTGGGATGGAACATTCTAACCTCAGATCAGATTGCATCCTTCAGGCCACTAACAAAACAACTCCTAAAGAAGTCATCAGACAATCCCTCGGTGTGATTGGCCAGTTTCTCAAATTCTATCTGGTATTCTCTCATAGTGCCAATTTGGTGAAGTTTAGTGAGTGCTCATGTGAAGTCATCAAAAGCACTAGGGTCAAATCATTGCAAAATGAGTTTGCAAAAATCTGTCCATTTTGGCTCTTCATGAGCCTTGATGTACCAACAGAACCATTGAAGGGCTTCATGTTCCAAATGAAAGGATGCAAGTGGGACTTTGTTGGCATCAAAAGTATTATGCAGACTGAAATATTATTCTGGCCAGTATATCCATCCAGTCGGATCATCACCATTGAAGTGAGGAAAATCAAGCTTCGGCCCATGAAAATTGCTGGAAGAAGAGAACCCAGTGTTTGCAGAAGACTCTAGTTGTCGTCTATTGTTCATGGCTGAATGCTAAAGATTGAGGCCGATAATTTTTTCATCCAGATCTTGGAGTTTGGTCTTGAGGGCTGCAAGTTCATCTTCCATGTTTTTTGCTCCTGCATGGGTGACAACCATAACCAGGATTTTTGTTTTTGGGAATGGGTAGAAAAACAAAAACAAAAACTTTTTTAGTAAAGGAAAATTTTGGATTTGGGAAAAACTCTGATGGGTAATTGGGGTTTTACTAGGTTTTGGACACTTTCTGAGGGATAGGGAAGCAGAAAATGGGGATTTCAGAAGTAGGGTGAAAGAATGGGAAAATTTGTCCAAGAGGGACAAAGGAGCAGAAATAGGAAATGAACACGGTGGAAAAATTTGAAGGCGATTGGATGAGAATTGAAGAAGTTATGGCAAACCCTAAAAATAGACAAATGTGGGATTTCTGGCTTCGATAAGTGGAATTTGGGATAGGGTCCTCAAGGAAGGAAATATGTAGAATGGAATTTTAGGGGTTCCAATGAATTTTCAAAGGAAATGGAGCTAAAGCAAGGAAGATATGATGAAATTTTTTTTTTTCACTTTTTTTTTTTTCTGGAAACAATCTGCCAATTGCTCTGGATGGATTTTTTTTGTTTGTTCTAGAAATGATCTACAACGGGATCTGCAAACAGCTCTGGACAGATTCAATTGGCAATAGATATGGACCCCAGGTATGTTCAGCTTCCTAAAGGTTCAGGGGATTCACTCGACTACCAATGCTATCTAATGGCTTGTGTATTGGGGTAGTACCCCTCACTCCACGGCTCAGGTAAAACTGATAACCGCTTTGCCACAAATGACAGCTCTTGGTTTACCTCATGGATGGGAACTAGTCAATCAGGTAGGGGTCATTGCCCTTTTCACTAGCAAGTCCTCTCAATGGGCTAGCTACTTCAGAGTTCCTGTGGTACTCCTCATAATGAGTTTTAGGGCTATGCCCAGGCACTTCCCATAGTTAAGTGGATAGGGATTATTCCCTTATCTGAACCTGCAATTAAAATGAACAATATAGATGCAAAGAAAAAAGAACTACTGCAATAATCACAGCACTTGGAGGCCACTGCGAAAAAAATTTGGCAAAAATTCCACCCAACAAGCCCAAGAAAGCGCTCTGATACCAGATGAGAGGAACCTCTTGCAACAATATAATGAAAAATGCATGAAATAACAGAAATAGCAGAAACACAGAAGGAATTTATTGATTGCAGGCCACTTTGAGGGGGCAACCTCCTTTGAGTAAGCTCAATACAATAAGTTCGTGGATGCCTTCATTGGCCTCAACACATACTTATATACTAAGTCTAATCTAAACAACTATTACTCCCCATGAATGTGGGATAATACAATATACTCATGGGATGACTTACAAAGCATATGCATCCAACAACAATATACTAACAAAGTAAAGAGAATGGTTAAACACGGGTTCCTAACAACATCCTAGCAAGAGCTGGTGGTAGAGCGATTTTGTAGGCAATTGATTGACTACTTTGAGAACTTCAAAGGGTCCTACATAACGAGGAGCTAATTTGGAAGAATTTCCAAACTTTATGGAACTCTTTTGAGCTTTTACTCTCAAAAGAACTTTTTCTCCAATGGAGAATTTCCTTGGTGTATGCTTGGCATCAACGTAACGTTTTTGCCTATCATTCGCTTCCGCCAATCTATTTATGATAAGCCTGATCTATTCTTCCATTTTTTAAAACATTTCTAGACCAATGCTAATCATATCTTATAACTTATCACAACTTATAGGAGTCTGACATCTTCTTCTGTATAATGCTTCAAATGAAGCCATCTTGATAACACAATTGTAGGAGTTGTTATAAGAAAACACCACAAGCAGTAGATACTCAGATTCCCACTTGTATTGTTGTCCATGCAATACATCCTCAAAAAATCTTATAAAACTTGATTTACCCTTTCAGTCTGACCATATGTCTTAGGGTGATAAGTCGAGATTATATTAAGTTGAGTTCCTAGTGCTAAAAACAAAGTTTGCCAAAAATCTTGACATCATGTGCACATCTCTATTTCAGATAATCTTCTCAGGAACTCCATGCAATCTAAACATCTCTTGCACAAACTTGCGAACCAAAATTGGTGCTCCATTTGTTAAATTCCCACATATAAAATGATCTACCTTGGTGAGTTTGTCCACCACCACTAAAATAGCATCATGTTTGTTTCGAGACATTGGGAGACCTTGCACAAAGTCCATGCTAATGACTTGCCACTTCCACTTTGGAATATCATGCAGATACAAAAGTCCTGTTGGATGTTGATGCTTAGCCTTGGCTCTCTGGAACTCCAGGGAACTTGCTACAAATCTTGCAACGTCATTCTTCATTCCTTTCCAGAAATAAAGAGGTTTCACATCAACTAGGAGTTTGGTTACTCCAGGAAAACTTGAATATGGTGTATAATGAACTTCCTTCCACACAAGGTTTCTTAATTCTACTGAATCTAGAACATACATCCTTCCTATGTATCTTAAAAGCCCATTTGGTTCAAAATAGAACCCATCATACCTCAAGTCTTGAGGATTTACTGAGAGAACCTGCTTAACTTGCTCATAATACTCATCACCTGTAGAATTTTGTAACACTAAATCCTTGAAGTTCGAGTGGATAGACACAATTGAAAAAGTATGCCTCTGTCAACTTAGAGCATCCACTACTCAATTCTCCTTGCCTTTGATATAGCTTATCTCAAAGTCATAGTCAGATATTAATTCCAACCATCTTCTTTGTCAAGCATTCAGATGAGGTTGGGAAATATGTACTTAAGACTTTGATGGTCTGACTTTAGTTCAAAAGGCTTTCCTAGCAAATAGTGTCACACACTTTCAAAGCATGCACAACTCATGCTAACTCTAAGTCATGAGGAGCATAATTCCGCTCATATGCTCTTAGCTTGTTGGATTCATAGGCTACCACTTGCCCATTCTGTATAAGCACTCCACCTGATCCTTCTCTTGAGGCATTAGTGATTACAACAAATTGACTTTTCGGATCAGGAACTTTCAATATTAGGGCAATTGTCAATATCTCTTTTAACTAATTAAATGCCTCCTAAAATTTATCTGACCAGTCAAAACCCTGTCCATTTGTCTAAAGTGAAGTGATTGGGTTTTCAATCTTAGAAAAGTTCAACACAAACTTCCTATAATATCCAGCTAACGCCATGAAACTGCACACTTAATGCACATTCTTTGGCACATGCCACTCTAGTGTAGTTTTGATCTTCACAGGATCTACTGAAATTCCTTTAGCTAATATGATATGTCCCAGATATTGTATCTCTTTCTAAAAGAAAGTACACTTAGAAAGCTTCCCAAACAACTTATGCTCTCTCAACTGCTACACAACTAATCACAGATGCTACAAGTGCTCTTCCTCATTCTTAAGAATAAATAAGAATGTCATCTAGAATACTAGAACAAATTTATCCAAGCAATCTCAGAAAACATTGTTCATCAAATTCATGAATGTTGTAGGGGCATTCGTAAGTCCAAAAGGTAAAACTATGAACTCATAATGTCCATACCTTATTCTAAAAGTTGTTTTATGAATATCTTTATCTTTTATTATTAGCTAATGATATCCAGATCACAAATCAATCTTAGAGAATATTGTTGTGCCACACATTTGATCAAAAAGATCATAAATACATGGTAGAGGATACTTATTCTTTATCATTTCTTTGTTAAGCATACAGTAGTCTATACACAGATGTAAGGTTCCATCCTTCTTTTTGACAAAGATCATAGGTGCTCCCCAGGGTGAAACACTGGGTCTAATCAACCCTTTAGCCAACAACTCTTGAAGCTAGGCTTTTAATTCCATCAACTCCGTAGTAGTTGAATACAGTATGGCACCTTTGAAATCAGCTTAGATCCAGGTATTATATTAATAGAGAAATCAAAATCTCTCTTTGGAGGTAATCCCTGAAGTTCATTTGGGAAAACATCCTAAAAATCTCAAAGGAAAGGATAGTTATCCAAAGATACATTTAGTTTATTAGGATCCTCTTCTACATGCTCCATTTTGACTACAAAAAGTTGACATCCTTTTCACCTTTCCCTCTTCAGTTGCATAGTAGAGATTGGTCTAATCTTGACTTCTCTTTGTGTGCCTTGCAAAAAGACTTTGTTTCCTACATCATCTAGACACTCAATTGTTTTTACAAAACAATTGACATTGGCCCAATGTCTCCATAACCAATTTATTCATAAGATAACATCATAGGAACCTAGGGGGGCTACAAAAAAATTCACCTAAGTCATAAAACTAGGGAGATCAATCTTGGCGTCAAATAGACACTGCTCTACCTGAGCTTTAGTCTAGTTAGCATATTCGACTGACCAATGTTTAGCCATATATCCAGCTCTTCTAGGAAGTTTATTTAATATTATTGGAGAAATAAAACTTTCTGTTTCTCCAGTATCAATCAAAATAGAAATAAGAACTCTAAACAAAGTACCTATTGTCTCTATAGGAGTAATTTTGTACTCCACCTGGCGATTATCCAATTTCACATGGATCCTCTGTTGAAAAGTTGCTTGCTGAGTAGGTAGTGTGTTACCATGCTGTTGAGCTCCTTGGTTCTTGGTTGGGCATTGATTTGCGTAATGATCTCCACCACAAGAGAAATATCCTCCAATAGGTCCTCGCTTCTCAACAATTTTTCCTGAATTATTATCATTCCTTTGGACATAACTATTGTTTTTCTTCTCATTTCTAGGTCCATCTCTAATATTTTTGGAACGCTTAAATCACTTCTCTTATTCACATCTTGTTTGCCATTTGTTTTCTTAAAAGGTTGAGAGTTTGGTGTCTTATTAAACCTCTTGCAATTCTTCTCGCGATATGCAGAAATTGACTTCAGTGCTCTTGCTTGATTGCCTTCTCAAAAACTTGATCCATAGTGGTAGGACCATGCACATCCACTTATCCACCTATTTGGGAATTTAGGACCATGATGAATTTCTTGATTCTGAACCTTTCATCTTTTTGATATTATGGCACATATTTCAGGAGACAGGTGAAGTTATCCCAATATTCAACCACTGACATATCTCCTTGTCTCAGATTTAGAAAATCTGTTAGCTTTTGGTCGAAGAAAAGCTGAGGTAACCACCTTTGGAAAAATAGGACCACAAACTGATCCCAGGTTAAGATAAGAGAAATTAACCCCAATTCCATTTCTTGTTCATCCACCAAGTGGACTCTTCACCTTCCAACTAGTAGGCAGCCCATACTACCTTGGTTATCTTAGTGTAATTTTTGATCTCAAAATACTTTTCCATCTTTGTCAACCAAGCTTCTATAGCATCACCACTTATTGTTCCATCAAACTTGGGTGGCATGACTTTCTTCATATCTCTTGATAGCTCTGAGGCAAGTCTACTTCTCTTCTCTTCTTGAGACTTAGTCTTATCAAGATCCTCCCTTCGTTCACTATGAACACTGGTTTCATGGACATAATCATCATCCCCTTGATGCGAGTTCTCTTTCTCTCCTTCATATCTGGATTGACTCCACTTCTTGTTCTAGGTTTCCAAGCCTTTCCTTGGTTTCATTCAACATGGTCAAAATCTAATCCATCTTAGTTATTGGGTTTTTTGAAGGATTTGACTCTCCTTGACTATCTTCAATATATGTTCGAGTTTGAACCATGATGATACTCTATATCACATAGGTGATCTTCGTATCAAGTTATAGATTAGAATTTAGAAATAATGCATCTCATTAATTCAAAATTCATAAATAAATCTATTGAAAAAAACTTGGATTTATGCAAAATAATCTCATCTTTATTATAGTTTATTCTAGGTATAATTATATCCTTATTTGAATAGATAACTCAACAAGACTACATGTCATTGTCGGTTAAAGGATATTCCTAAGGTTCTTCCCCATCAGAATCTATGAAGACAAACTTAGAGGGTGGATGTACACACATGTACTCCTCCAACACCTCTTTTCCTAAAACTGAAGCATCATGACCACACCCAAATGGCATGTTGGGGCTAGCAGAAGGTTTACTTGGTTTAACTACACAAGTAGGAACAATAGGTTTCTTGGCCAGTTTGTTGCATTGTTTCCTTTCTATTCGAATATGATTAACAACATTAGCTAAAGTCTCAGAATCTTCCAACCATGCACCCTTAATATAATTAATATGCTCTTTCAGTTTAACCTCCTTAGGTTCTTTCTTAAACTCTATTTTGGGTAAATGCTAGGGAACAAACTTTTTGGTAGTTTTCTGGGTTCTTCTCCATGCTATTTTGGCATACACCAATTACAAGCATTAGCCAATCTGTAGAATGTTGACTTGTTTTCTCGTAGTGTGCACCTAGGTCCATGTGTTGAACCTGACAACTTTGATACCATATGTAACATGCCATCTCATATTACTTGGAATTTACACACACAATTTACTAAGAAAATAAAAGAAACATGATAAACATGAGTGAATATATATATATATATATATATATATATATATATATATATATATATATATATATATATAATAATCATTTGTGTAATTACAAAGAAAAAAAGCATATCTTTTCTGAATATTTTTCAACCTTGAAATACAATATATATTCAAAGATAAATCATAGTGAAATTTTTTTACTTTACATTTACAAACATGTTGCACTTGGCAAAAAGAATAATTTTACATCACAAGTCAATCATAAGTCATACCTTGTAGTTTTACTTAAAGAATATTGTCTCTGGAATCTTGATATTTGTCACTCAATTCTTGGCAAGTCTTCTTCTATAGAGGGATAGCATCTTCCGAATGCTTTACCTCCAACCACAGACTGATGGTCCTTTACACACCTTCCTTCCTAAAAGTGGCCCTACCCTTGACGAAGAGTATAGACATAAAGAACCAAAAGGTTTCCATTTGAGTCTTAGTGTTGTGTCCTACGTAACAAATTTGACCATACAACTCTAGGCAATTCCTCTAGCTAAGTATGATCATTCTAACAGGTCATGCCATATAGACAATGTGAACCGACAAATGCATGCAGAGACAAATGCATTACTTTGGCCAAAGTTTCTATATAAATAGATGTTTGCAATAAATGTAGTCATGTGTTCACACACCTCTAACTTGACTTGAAAACTATCTCATTCTACAGTTTGATTTGTTTGACTAGTAACTCTAGGCATAAATTATCTTGCTAAGCATAATTCCTAGTCAATCTAACTTAAAATTTATTCCTAAATCTAGGATATATACAATGTATATATTTAAAAGATTTAACCTTTTAAAAGTCCATATTTGCATTTTTGCAAAATTAGAGTCTATGACTTCCAGTCATTCTACTCATTGACTCAAAGATTAAGCATTCTTGTACTATATGCCATGTTTCGACTCTAACAAGAAATCATTAAACTTTATCAAAAGTTTCTTAGCCTCTATCTAATTTCTCATATAAAAAACTCTTGTTATCTCAAGATAAAAATATACAATATATAACATGAATATAATATCCTCAAGTCTTCTCTAGACCACTTAGACACTATTTGGATCCTTGTTTCTTATAACACATAGAATACAAGTTTACTATCATTAACATAAACATTCTTGAATAAGGTCAATCTCATAATCTAAATAGGTTTGATTTTAGGATAATCACATAACAATACTTCACTCTTATTGGCCCTCGAGTTCATCGTCCTTCGTTTATAGAATAGATTGTGAACTCATGCATGATATCCTTTGAATATCATAAATATACTATATCATTGTTTTTAAATACAAAAGTGATAACATATCACCAACCTTAGATATTTTCTAATGATGTCATTATCTTTTCTATTTGCTCTAGATAAGAGGATAACTATCACAAAACCTTATGATCGCAGTCAATAAATCTTGCATATATATATACATTTGAGATATAAACCATCTCTTTCTAGATTCACTGGTCTTTGACTACTAAGTCTAAACATAGTTCTAGGAAGGTTAAGTTTTGAAATCTAAAAGATAAAAACAAGTCATCAAACCTGTTAGCCATATCTCGGTGTCTACAAATGACAAGTTCATACACAACCACTATAGGAGTTCTACAACACGAAAAGATTCATAATTACTTAGCATCTCTGCTAAACTAAAACATTCTAAGTTAAATTCTTTCTGGCCTTTCAATTTGCAAAGTTTTACAAAACAATAACATTAGCTTCTTACTAAGATTAAACAACTTTTGGCCCACTACAGCTTAACGACCCTATGGCCTAATAAAGTTTACCATTCTACAACTATAGATAAACTACTAAGGGCTCGACCATCTAGGCATTGAAGGTAAATAAAGAAACATAGTCTCTATATGAAAATGGTAATATGACTTTAACTAAGTACCATAATAATTTAAACTAACTGATCATATAGAATATAAAGTCTATTTGCCTTACATATACATAGAAGTAACAAAGCCTATCAGTCATAGTAATAAACCAAGCCTGCCAGCCTCATACTAATAATAGTAAACAAAGCCTATCAACCTTATATATATTGCAATATATAGCTTATCATCCTGATAAACATAGTAATAAACAAAGCCAAATACATTCACAAGAATTCTTAAACTATTATAAGGCTTTCTAGAGAAAGAATGAACTTGATAGAGCTTGAAGGAGTAAGCAAGGTTTCTCTATCTTCCTATCTTCGACGAGATACAATCATTCTACATTGTTGATGTCTCTCACTGCAAAGCTTATTGTAATACTCTTTAAGTCCACTGCCGAGTCTTGTGAGAATCTCCTCAGTGCTATACTTTCATCTCACATACGCTCGATGTTCATGACTACTATGGATACGGCAATTGAGTTTACTCTCTTTGTATTATTCTCGCAAGTATTTTTAGTCTCAAAGCTATTCACTCTTTATGATAATAGAGTTTTCCACCATTAAGGCTGACTTCCTTCATACCCTTTCTACCTCCACGCATAGCCTCTTAAAAGGCTTAAAACTATTATCTTTCCCCGACGTTAAGCTTCTCGAAGACAAGCCTATCTAGGCTCTCAACGGTGGCATGCAGATAAAAAATGAGTTAATGATCATTAAAGATCACTTCTGAAGTAGTTTGAAACACTCCTCCACACTCCCCAAATCATTGTGGAGTAGAGGGAAAATAAGTCCTCATGTAAAAACATGAAGAGGTTTGCAATAATTACTACCACCACAATACTTTGTTCCTATCACTTGACAAGATACAAGAATGGGGCTGAGGTATTCTCCCCCTCTCTATCTTGCGTAAATGCCAAAAAAAGGATAGATTATCATAACAAAAAACTTATCAAAAATCATCGATTAGTTTAACCACTAAAATATAATTCGCTATAATAATATAAACTATATTCATATCACACAAGGAAAATCAATGACTATCCACCATATCTTGTTGATGGTCATATTATCCAGACTTGGTTTCTTGACAAAACCTACGCTAATGGATCTTGATGACAAATTGACGATTGTTGAGTCGAAACCAAAAATCTGACCAAATGGGTCAAACACAACTTACCAAAATTGACAAGGGTTCACTAAATTTTGCAAGCACAAGACGTAGATGACAACAAATTGTTCTTATCCATACATCTATTCACTTTTCTTCAATGATGCTCTCCTCTTTCTTGGAGGGTGGAAACCCTGTTTTCCTGGTTACAACTTACAATCACCAAACTGGGATTAGTGTATCGTTAATCATTCCATAACCCTTATGAATAAATAAGCATGACATCATATAGTCACATGTCTAAATTCTAAACATATAAACATAAACTCATGAAATCATTGATTTATCCTAACATTTCCAAATAACATCAAATCACATGCCAAATTATCTACTAATACATACAAGTAAAAAAGTAAAATGAGGGGACAATTAATGGTGGAGAAAATGGGTGGTGGTTGAAGGGCGACTAAATGGAGGACTGATGGGAGAAGATTGTTCCTCAACTAATTTGCTGATGTTGCATCTACTTCTAAAATTCCCACTCTCCCCACGGGTTTGATGAGTTGGTTGTTCCAATATTGAACTATTGGTGTGAGTATTTGGTTGTTGGTTTTGGTAAGTCAAAATTTGGGGTGTGACATTTGGATTGTTTTGATTTTTTTTGGATTTGTTTTCGATGTTTTGTTTTTTTTGGAATATTTTGATTTTTTTGGATGTTTTTTTTTTAATGTTTTGGATGTTTGGATGTTTATTGGATGTTTTGATGTTTTTGGATGTTTTTGGATTGTAGATGGATAGCCTTAGTGCTAGATACCAATGACAAGGGAACATCATGTATAGGTAGACGAACGGGTGATAGTGGATAATGGAAGGATAGGAAGTGTAAGATGGATGGATAGGTAGAAGGATGGGCAATAGTGGATAATGCAAGGATAGGAAGTGTAAAATGGATGGATAGGTAGAAGGATGGGTGATAGTGGATAATGGATGGGAAATGCATGAAGGATAGATGGAAGAATTTAAGATGTGATCTCCAAGACTATGTCATGTAGGAATAACATGTCCTATTATAGATATTAGACTCAGGATATGGCGTGACAATGCTTGCAATGATAAGATGGTAGGATATGTTGGGAAGTAATAGATACATCAAGAGTTGTCCAAATCATGTTTCAACATTTTGCCCCTATCTTTATCAAGATCAAAAGGAGGAAAGGAGGTTGGATTGGATCAAGGGGATAATTATGCGGATATAATGAATAAGGAAGATATAATAGGAAGGATAAGTAGAAGGAATTATAGAATGGGTGGATGAGACAACATGCCCCCAAGTGTAAGGTACATGGACAATCGATCTACTCATGATGTTTGTTTTCCAGGTTTTCATCATGGTACTTATCCAAGGTGCCTGTTTGCCAAGTTTTCACCATTGGACGAATGATTTATCTTTATTATTTTTTTCTTCCATATTTTTAAAAATATTCTAGGTATTAGACTCAAGATATGGCATGACAATGTTTGCAATGATAAGATGGTAGGATATGTTGGGAAGTATTAGATACATCAAGAGTTGTCCAAAGCATGTTTGAACATTTTGACCCTATCTTTATCAAGATCAAAAGGAGGATGGATTGGATCAAGGGGATAATTATGCGGATATAATGGATAAGGAAGATATGATAGGAATAATATGTAGAAGGAATTATAGGATGGGTAGATGAGACAACATGCCCCCAAGTGTAAGGTACATAGACAATCAATCTACTCATGATGCCTCTTTGCCAAGTTTTCATCATGGTACTTATCTAAGGCGTCTGTTTGCCAAGTTTTCACCATTGGACGAATGATTTCTCTTTATTATTATTTTCTTTCATTTTAATTTTTTTTTTACTATTTGGATGGGATGGAGGATGGGGAAACAAGCGTTTGTTTCCAATAGCAAGGTAGTATGTTAGCATTATACAAATGGATGTTAGTAGATATGTGAAGATGGAAATGGAATGGATGGTGGATTATGATGTGGATGATGGATGGAGATGGATGGATAAATGGGTGATGGAGCAAAAGCATGGACCATAGGGGTAGGATGGGGGAATTATGCCAGATAAGGGATATAAGCTAGGGGGATGTAGGTATGTGGAGATGTCATGGAATTATGGGAAACCAAGACCAACGATTGCACACATCATGATAGATTTTAAAGCCTTTGAAGTTTATGGGGAGTGGGGAGTAATGGGAATTGAGATAGGGGATTTAGGAATCACCGATTTAGGGATTTAGGAACCCAAATGGACTTAGGATTTTTAGGATTTTTAAAAGGGAACGAGATTTTTGGGATTTGGAGATGGATTGAGATGTGGATTCTTCATTTGGATTGATTTCATTTTTCTTGGGGACCCACAACATTTTCATTTTTTGATTTTAGGTGTGTGGGCGTATGCATCTTTTGAGATGGATTTGGCTCTGATTTTTTGTATTGATGCCCTTCAACATGATATTCTTGAGGCTTTTTCAGATATTCTATTGTATGTGTGGAAGCATCCAAATTTTTATTTTTGAATCTCATTGGGTTGGGGATAGCTTCATATTTGGTTGATGTGTTCATTCCTTGGCCATTACTAGGAATTAGAGGGGATGTAAGGGAACGAGATGTATGGATAGAGGGATGGGTGTACTAATGGATGAAGGGATTAGGGGATTTAAGGAATGAAGAGTGGATGGAGGGAGATATATGGTCACATGCTTTTTCTAATGGTATGATGATGGAGGAGGGATGATGACATATGACTTGGAGGTGCGATGAGGTGCACAAGGTTTTGGATTGAAATAAGTGGCTTTAGGAGGCATGGAGGTGGTACTGTAAGCACCAAAATCATGCACAGCCTCCACGAGGACCCTGATGATGACTCATAATCCTTGTCATGTACATGTAAGCATGAGATAATGTCCTCTCAGTAGTGATTCTCTTGGTAGAATTTGGGATTTCTCTCCTCTTGTTGTTTCCCCTTTGTTGCTCAAACCTTTCCCTCGCTTTCGACACTTTTCGACACTTGTCAATTTTCACTTTCTATTCTTGCAAATTTATCCCTAGGCCTTGTATTCATCTATTTGTTGTGATTTGACCTTTCCCTAGTGTTTTTCATCCATTCCCACCCTTAGGAGCCCTCTAAAGGACCTCCCAAGCCATCTCTAACTTTTAGTTTTTAGATCTGGTCAACTAGTACAAATCTCCCCCTATTATTTCATGGTAATCCTCAAAGAGATTGAGGAAATTCACACTAGACCACAACATGATAAAAAAATGATTCAGGAACAACAACACAAGTTGAGGATATTCCAAACACAAGTCATCATCCAACAATTTGAGGAACAACTTCAAATCAACAGAAGTATCAACGAGAACAATCGTCAACCTACACAACATTGAAATCTTCAGAATCCAAATAGGAGAACAGTGACTAGTGATCCTTCAGGTCATATAGTTATTTTAACCACAAGTCATACAACATCAGATCAAAATCAACACACAAAAAGGCCCCAAGACCGACCGACCACTCTTTGAGAAGTCTAGCTCTCAAGTGAGCTAGACTGCCCGCGTGTCTTACTTCCTCTCAACTAGGTACTTCCACGAGAGTGAGAGTGACATGTAGGTTCACCCCGTGGCAAGGAGAGGGGTCCATGTGTGTACCAAAGTTGACTCAACTGCCCTAGGCTACTGTGCCGTGCTTTTGAGTGTACATATTTTGTTGAAGTACTCGACATGAAAATTACAAATCCTTCTAGGATGAGTGGTTTGCGTTTCAAATTCAAAGATTCATTTATCACCATTTTTACACCTAATGTTATATTCACCACATATTTTGGTGAACCTGACGTGAAGGGCAATTTTTTTATTGCACTTTTCGCATGTCCTTGTAGATTCTAGCCATTCTTTCTCTTGCGACCATCTTCATTGTCTTTGCCGCTTCCGTTCTTTTCATCCTTGCCTTCACTCGTTCCATTTATTATGTGGTGTTTACAACACCCCTGAATATGATGGAACTAGATTTAAAATTAGGGAATATTCCCTCAAGGGAACTAAAAATTCCCTCTTTCGACAGGTATGTGCCGTATGATCCAAATGCACTAGTCTCTAACTATTACGACTATGAAGACTCAGATTATGAACAAGACAAAAGAGAAACTAGATGTTCTCTGTCATTCAACAATCCTGAATGGGAGCATAATCATGTAATCCCAAACACATCTCATAAAGCAAGAAGAATAAAAATGAGGTCAGAAATCCATCGCATGGAACAACCTTCTACAAGTAATTCAAGTACTCGTCTTGATGATGAAGTAAGAAGACTCGAGAGAAGTTTGCAAGAGGCCAAGGATGCTTGAGAGGCCCTGAAAGTTGCTTTACAGGAAGACCAATGTGAAAATGCTATGTGAGAAGAAGTACAAAATCATGACAAAATTTGAAATGAGATCCCTATAAATGAGGAAGTGCCAAGAGGTCCACCTATAGATCTCATTGCAACACTAGTACAAAGAATTAGGACTCTAGAAGAAGAACAACACTTCTTAGAGAGAATACATAAATCGCATGAACACATTAGGGTCGAGAAAGACTAGGGAGCATCTCAGAATCCCCCTTACCTCAACTACAACTCACAAAATGGGAGTAATGACATGTTCCCAAATGGGAATCCTTCTATTCAAAACACTCAGGCAATACAGGGAAATCAAGCAAATCACGCAATGGCATTGGGTTATCAAAGCCCACCCATGGGGTTAATGTTGTCAACTCCACAATCACAAAGTGCCTTCTTAGGCAAATACTTGGAGTATTTAAAAGAGCTACCCAACATGGCTATAAGAAGTGCTCCATTATCGCGACCATCACCAGATCTCTTAAAGTTCAAAGGAGAAGGAGACCCTAACTCACAGATCAAGGCATATACAACAACTATAAGAGAACTCCACCCTTGGGATGGGGTTGTCGCAAAAGTCTTCCCAAAAACATTAGAAGGAATAGCCCTAGATTGGTATTATCATCTACCAGAGGCTTAAATACACTTGTTCAAGCAGTTAATAGGAGAGTTTGTCATGGCGTTTGACATGAATAAACTCGTAAAGATAGGAATCCGAGAATTTTTTATCATGAATCAAGAACCTAATGAGTGAGTGGCCCATTTCATCACTCGATGGAGACAAGTTCTCTACTCTTCAACAAGTGCTGTGAATATGGATCACCACGAGTTATGTGATCTTTTCCTAGACACTTTAAACAGAGATACAAGGGAAGAAGTTCAAAAACTTCCTTACAAGTCTTATTAAGAGGCTTTGGAAAGTGCCTTACGAATTGACCAAGAATCCATTAACAGTGGCCGAAGAACATATGACAGGAATTGAAAACTCAAAGTCTTAAAATGTGCTGAGAAGAATTCCTCAAACATCTGAATAGATAAAGACATCAATGTCATAAGAAACGCACCCAATAACGATAAATGGTGCAAAAAAGGAAATTCAGGACCAAGTTGTTTCTCCTACGATCCTAATACATACTGTTGGTTCCATGGAACAAAAGGTCATGATATGAAGACTTGCTATAGGTACAACAAAGCTATTTCAAAGATTACCTCTGAGCAACATAAAAAATTCCTCATTTTCTTACAATCCCAAAGAAAGGAGAAGGAGCGTCAAAATAGAAAAGGAAACACTGATCAAAGAAGTTCAAATCATGTGGAATAAAATGAAGAAGTATTTGTGATCCAAGAAATAGAACAAGTAGACCAAATGAAAAGTGTTTTCTTGCAAGTAGTAAATCTATTAAAAACTTCCCCTTCGCACTGAAAAACCTTCTTGGAAGTATTAAAAGTGAGGTGTTCAACACAAGAAGAACCAATGCCCTTTACATTCAACATCACAAGACTTTTAAAAGATGAGGGAAATAAGAACAAAGATTCACCACTATATATTCAGGTTCAGGTCGAAGAGGTCATCTTAAAGAGAGTGATAGTGGATGAAGGATTAGAAGTCAACATCTTACCAATATCCTTTCTATGACAAATGGGATATAGTAAAATAGGCATAAAACAACAAACTACCACCTTAAGGATATATGATTGTTAAGACATCCAAACAATTGGAAAAATTAGTTTACCACTTACTTTAGGATCCAAGACAATTCCAACAGACTTCTCTGTCATCAACTAGGAAACCAATTACAACATGATCCTTGGAAGACCTTGGGTTCATGGGATGAATGCCTTCACCTCCAAATTGTTTCAAGAAATCCACTTTCATCACCTAGGAAAAATGCATATCGTAAAGGCAGATCCTGATCCTTTGAGTATCTATAGAAAGGATTAGGAAGAAAGGGATAAAAAATCAAGCATGTAAGAGAAAACAATGGAAGAAATGCAAATTCCTCAACCAATGACAAATACTCTCGACATATCATATCAAATTATGGACCACCTCAAAGAGTTCCCCTTTGATCCCCACACCACAAAGTCTCATGCTCCATTCAGCTTAGCAACATCCCTTGCATTAATGATTATGATATTAAAAATATCTCAATTGGGACAATACAAATCATCGAAGAAGGGGAGGAAAAGGAATAAAAGTGAAAAATAACTTATGAGTTCAGAGAAACTTCAAAATCACAAGACATTTAAGATTTATGAACTCTCCACTTTGACAAAGCATGTTGTAAAAATAGGGTAGGTGCGGGAATAGTCCTCACCTCACCAGTAGGGAAAGTTATCCCTTTTGCATCTAGGCCTGACTTCTTCTGCACAAATAACATTTCTGAATTCAAATCTCTATCCTTAGGGTTTATGCTAGCCATGATAATGGGAATCAAGAAGATCTCTACCTTTGGGGACTCCCAACTTGTAATCAATTAGGTCGCATAAAATTACAAAACAAAATTAGAACTACTATGGCCATACAAAGAAACCATTAGAAAGTTGGTTCAATTATTTGACTTCTTTTCCATAAGGGCCATACCTAGGGAAGAAAACCAAGTAGCAGATTCAATGGCCACCTAAGCCACCCTATTTTCACCCATGCTCAACTCCAGAATTCATAATTCATTGTGTCAATCTGAGGAGAATCGCTATTGGAAAGTGAAGAGTTACCAAACATTTTAGATTACGCCGCAAACCTAATGGAGAAGCCAACTCGAGATAATGCTGAGAATGATGAAGCCATCCTAGAGTATTTACATGCTTATGATGGGCTCCCAAAAGTTTACCATAAGAAAGGATACATGCTCCTTCCTCATCTAGATGATTATTTTGGAAGTGAGAAAGAGATCCTCAAGATCGAGGGAAATTCAAATTTACCACATGCACCTCAAAAATTTGAAGAGGGACATCTATTGCTAACAAGAGACACCATTGATGTAGGAACCCCTAAAAAGCCAAGAGTGCTGAAATTGGGAGGAGAGTTAGATGATGAAGAATTGGAAGAGTACACCAAGTTTCTTATTGAATACTCTGATGTCTTCACTTAGACATATTCAGATTTGCCTGGGCTAGACCCAAAAATTGTAGTGCACAATTTAGTAATGAAGCTTGATGCAAAACCCATAAAGGAAAAATTGAGGCCCAAGAAACCTCAGGTAGTTGAGATGGTGAAGGAAGAATTGAAGAAATTGTTAAGTCTAGGTTTTGTCAAACCAATATCAAACATTGTCCTGGTTTTGAAGAAGAATGGAAAAATTTGAATATGTCTCAATTTTAGGGACATAAATCAAGTTTGTCCAAAAGATGAATTCCCCTTACCATCCATCGATCAAATTGTTGATTCAACCACAGAGTATGAAGTGCTTTCCCTCATGTATGGGTTCTCAGGATACAACTAAATCAAAATCTCAGAAACTAATCAAAACAAAATGATATTTACAACTCCTTGGGGAACCTTTTGCTATGTAGTTATGCCATATGGGTTGAAAAATAATGACACACATCTTCCAAGATTACATTCATAAAATAGTGGAACCATATGTTGATGATCTGCTGGCTAAATCTAGACAATGATCAACGCACGTAGAGGATCTTCACAAAATTTTCACTAGACTATGAGAATACAAAGTAAGACTAAATCCCAAGAAGTGTCTTTTTGGGGTGATAACAGGCAAGTTGTTAGGTTTCATTGTTTCATGAAGAGGAATAGATGTGGACCCAACTAAAGTTAAAGTAGTTCTAGATGTAACTCCGCCGACTTGTGAGACGGTGGTAAGGACTTTCTTGGGACAATTGGGTGTGATCAGACGTTTCATACCAGATATGACTTTCAAAATTCACCTAATTAATCAGCTATTGAAGAAACAAGTTGGCATAACTTGGATAGTAGATTGTAAAAATGCTTTCAAGCAAGTAAAGAAATTCCTATTGACTCCACCTACATTAATGCCACCAAAGCATGATATGCCTTTCATCTTGTATTTTAGGGCCACCAATATTTCCATAGCTTATATGTTGGCTCAAGAAGACGATGATGGAAGAGAAAGAGCGATATACTTCATAAGTTAAACCTTGTTGGAGTATGAGAAGAAACTCACTCAGGCTGAAAAGGAGTGTTTGGCCATATCTTTTTCTACTTGAAGACTATGACATTACATGATGAACCAAGAAACTAGAGTTATAATAAGATCTGAGCAGTTGAGAATGTTCTTAAACCAACCAATGTTGTCAAGAAGGATATGGCGATTTGTGACATTATTAAGTGAGTTTGAACTAACATATGTCAATCAAAAATCAATCAAAAGGAAAGTAATAGTAGATTGGATGGTAGAAAACTTGACGCCTCAAGAGGAGCCCATAAAGGAAGACTTCCCTGACGAAGACATTTACACGATTGATCTTGAAAAATATGCCACTTCATATTGGTATGGTATAGAGATATTGTGAGCTAGCTAGAAAGCAAAACTTGAACAGAAAATATGAATCCATTAGGGAAAAGATGTTTATGTGTCCTTGCCACAAGGTATGTATTGATCGAGGACATGTTATATTGGAGAGCATTGGATAACATGTCTTCAGTGCGTCAATAAAGAAGAGGCACATAAGATCTTGGAAGAATACCATAAAAGAATCTGTGGTGGACATTTTGGTGGTCATGCCATAGTAAGAAAGATGCATTGGCTAGGATATTTCTGGCCATATTTAGAGGGAGACACAATCAAATTCATGAAAAGATTCTTGAAATGTCAGGCTTAGACACATGTTCATCACACACCAACAAGAGATTTGCAACCCATAGTTATCCCTTGGCCAGATCTCCCCACAATCAACTGATGGACATCTATACATTATCACAACAACATAATATTTTACCAAATGGGTGGAGGCCATGTCTCTCACCATAGTTTCAGGGATAGTAATTGTACAGTTCATATTAAATCAGATCACATGTAGATTTGGGATTCCCTAAGTGATAGTGACAGATAATGCATCATCATTCAAAAATCCCCAAGTGCAAGAGTTGTGTGAAAAATTTCATATTAATCATAACTCAGCATCAGTTTACTATCCTCAAGGGAACGAACAAGCAGAGGCGAAAAAAAAACACTGAAATCGATATTGGTCAAGATTGTGAAGGACTCTAAAAGAGTCTAGCATCTACAATTATATTCCGCTCTCTAGGCTTATAGAACAAGCATGTAAACTCCAATTAGGACTGTCTTATGCCCTCACTTTTGGGTTATAAGCAGTCCTACTGTTAGAGGTGGAATTACCTAGCCTAAGAGTGTCCTTACAAGGATTATTAGACACTGAAGAATACTAAGCAATGAGATTGGGCGAATTATAAATGATGGATGAGAGATGACTAAGAGCTGTATAAAGACATGACTCTTACCTTGCAAGGGTAAAGAAGCAGTATAACAAAAAAGTTATCCCAAGACCATTTCAAGTGGGAGACTTAGTACTCAAAATTTATAATTTAATCAACAAAGGATTTGGTGAAGGACACAAGTTTAGACCCAACTAGATAGGTCCCTACATGCTTAAATAAGATGTCGATAATGGTGCCTATCTTTGAGCACAATGGAACGTGAAGAATTTGGCAAAACATTCAATGCCTTTCACATTAAGAAGTATTATGTCTAAAAATCCTAAAAATCATAAAACACATAGAAAAAATATTCCAAAAATACAATTTTTTTTTGCGAAAATAAGAAAAATCAAAATTTGTTTATTGCATTTCAGTATCACTCTGTCCATCTTGCATTTTAGTGAATGGCTCTCTCTTATACTATTTTCGTTTTAGTAAGTATTCTAAGGTTGCCTAGGTGTAGAGTGATCCTTTTAGGTTTTAAAATTCCCCTATGTTCACAATTGCCATTCCCCCTTCATTCCCAGTGATTCTAATTAGAGGCTATCTCTTAGCTTTACACTGATAGCAGTCTTAATGAGTCATGCTATTAAGTCTAAGCAAAGTCAGTATTCAAACCCACAGTGTTCAAAGGAAGCTCGCAAGTAGACCTTCCCAATTCTTCCCTAGTAAAAAGGAAGTCCAACTCGATTAGGAAACTTTTGGTGGCACTCAGTCCCTTATCTTTCTTGGCGAAAAATGTCAAGAGGATCATAACTTTAAAGGAAGAAATCTAAAATACGAGTGAATAAAAAAATGAGTGATCAAAAAAATAAGAGTGATGAGAAAAATGAGAATAGAGAGATCAAAATTATTGTATATCCAAATCTCAAAAGCTTTCATTTTCATAAAAGTCATAAAATCCAAAAAAATGAGAAAATCAAGTGAGACATTGCAAAAAATACAAAAAAAAAGAGAAAAAGTAAAAAAAGAGAGTTACAAAAAAGAGTAATAGAGAGAAGATTGCTGAATGTCTGTACCCTTGGGTGGAGATAAGTCTAAGCTCGAAGCTTCAAGGGTGACATTCTACCACAGGAAATAAAAGAGAAAGGTACAAAACACATACACACTAGCTGAACAAAACCAATCGTCTAGTAGTCTTTAGGGCCATTTTCTACTTAGGGACCCTGATTCATCCCCGTCTTTCCTTTACCCTAGGTTTATCTTTCTTGCCATCTATGATCTATCCATCGAACACTAATAAAATTTGTTGCTTGTCTAAGTTGAAAGCTTGTCAAAATGTCTCATCTAGATAAGGATTAGTGTTTAGCCTTTAGCAAAGACCAAATTTAGAAACACTCCATCTCCTCCTCATTCCCCACTTGAGTTCTGAATCCCTATCTCATGAACTTGAATAGGTCTCCTACACTAGGATAACCCACAATCTCCTGGATTGAAAATCGTACTAAAGAGCAGTCATAATGTTTGTTCCATAATGCAATCATAACAAAATTAGAAAAAAGAGATCAAAAGCAATAAAAGTTAATGTTATCACTCATGGCATTCCATAAAAGTATAAGTTTTATTCTAGCAATGCTTTTTGTTCTTGCATTTGCATATCATCCCCTACATTCTCATATATATATATATGTATCCAAAAGAGAACTAAAAACATATCATTGCCATCATGCTTGCATTCTTAGAGTTAAGGTTCTACACAATCAAAAAGTTCTAAAAAATTCCAAAATGCACAAGAGATAAGCATTCATACGATAGTGGTAATCATAAAGACACAATTTTTCCTAGACAAATCAAAGGTTCAAAATTTTACAAAAGTACAAGATCCTAAACAAAATTCTCTCAAGAGAAAAGGCTCCCTATTGCTCTCAAGGGAAATTGCCCACCAAATTTGCTCGAGTCCTTGAACTAAGGACCCTCTTTTTGAGAATATCGATTCTAGATTATGTTGTTTTTTATATCTTGTGTGCATAATCATGTGACACTTTTACATTCTAAGTTAAAAGGATCACTTTATTTGTTCAAAGCATGCTTGAAAATTATATTATGACATTTTAGATTCACGGAAATTTTCTATTTGGTGGCCATTTTGTTTTCATGTTTAACATTGAGTTTCAATGAGTGTAGACAAGTTCATGATCTAATTTGGCTTATTTATGTATCCTTGGAGCTATGAAATATGCGATCAACCTTGGATCTCAACATGTATGTTGTTCATTGCCTCTGTTTTGAGTTTCTTTGTCCATATATACCTTGGCACGGTTAACACTTCATGTCTATACATATATATCAACCTTGTGTCTAGAATCTCATTATTTATATAAATTATGGCTCAATCTCAAACTTCAAGTTCATGATATTGGTTTTGGTTGTTTTTATTCATGGAAGGTTCCCTAGTACATATATTGTGAAAGTGCTTGAACATGCCTTGTGTCTAAGCCTATAGGCTCTCACTTCATTCCCATTGTTTATGTTTATATCTTTGTTGTGGAAGTCTCCATGATTTAAGAGTCCACATTTTCTTTGTTTTGGTTTTACCATAAAAATTATGACTTAATTCCTCATGTATCATTAAATTCTAGCTGGAGTCCACATGTCAAATTGTCACTGGACTAAAATGTTCAAACAATGTAGTGTGCATTTTAACATATGCATTTGATCCTTGACCGTTGATCTTCATGTGCTTTTCTCCCATTGTTAGATCATGTCATAACTTAATGTGCTTTTCTTAGTGCACTTTTGTTATGTTTTTTGTGTTGATTGGTGATTGTGTGTCTCTAGGTGTGTATGCTAGAAATTGGAAGGTAAACAAGAAACATAAAAGATTCTTATTCCAATACCTACATAACTCAAGAAATATTCAAAAAGTGAAATAATAAAACCCAAAGTAAATAATAATGCAAGTTACCACACAACGATGCCTATTCCTTGCTGTATTGAAATTTGGATTTCTCTAAATGTAGCGTAACCCTGATTGCAAATCGTGGATGGAAGCTCAATTTGACGGCATAGGTTTGCATAAATGGAAGTCCTCCTTTTGGTTTAGAGAAGACTTTATTTATAGATTTTTGATGATGGAGGGATAAGGATTTGATTTTGGAGATAAGGATTTGTTTTTTTGCTTTATTTGATTTTTTTGAGTTAAAAAGAGGAAATAAATCAAGAAAAAGATAAAATTTGAAAGTAGAGAAGGGATTTGATTTTTATTTTAAAAGGAAATAAATCTAGAAGAAGATAGGTTGAGATATGAGAGGATAATTGATAACATTATCTAACTAATTTAATTGATATGATTATCTAATTAATTTAATTAATTAGATACACATGAGTTAGTAATGGAAAAAAATCAAGAAGAAGATAAGATGTAGATTTATTAATTAAATAAATATTTGATTTATTTAATTAATGTTGGAATATGATTTAATTAATTAAATAATTATAAATTATTTAATTAACATTAGAAAAATCAAAGGATTGATTAAATAATTGTAAATTATTTAATTAATACTAGGAATTGTGAAAATTAAATAATTCTACATTATTTATTTAATGTGAAAGTATGGAAAATGAATAATTAAGTTGGGAAATAATGCAAACGTGATGATATATCCTCACCTTTTTGAGGATTTCCAGGAGGAAGTTTAGTCTTAGGGGGGAGGATGTGAGGCCAATTATTTTTCCTTCCTTATTTTGACCATTTTACATTATAGTTGGTGACATTATTAGACTTTTAGAGACTATTGTTCCATTATGCAGATTTGATTATATCTCCTGATTCTGGTTTGACATTGATTAGACATGTGGTGATTTGATTTAAATCATATTTTGATGCTATGATGAGATTAGACATGCGAGATATATTAGATGATGATTATTGATGTGATTTCTAGTTCATTATGTGGGTTCATTAATTGATGATGATTATGTGACATTAGATAGAAAATGCAGTTTAATCTTGAATTACATTGTAAATAATTAATGTTGTATACAATGGCATGAATTTAATTTTAGTTGCTTCAGCTATGATTATTCATGATATGATTGACACTTGATCTAGTTGTGCAGGATTATATTCCCAAGCCACGGGAAATCGGAGGTAGTGTTCACACATATGTTATTCCCTGTGAAATTGATCCATTCCCAAGAGGGATGAGGATCACGTTTAAGCGGATGTTGTTTGAGTACTTGTTTGATTTAATATTTTGGCCTAGTAACCCTTTTTGTTAAATTAATTTATATCATGTGTTGTATATTTTTTTAATTGTTTTACACCACTTGGTATTGTTTTCATTTATGGGCCATTTAAAGTGAATTTATGACCCCCTAGGTGTACCTTAGTGTCCCAAAACTTACCCTAGGTGGTTACCCTTGGGTCTAGGGTCAATTTTGACTAACTAAACCTTGGGGTAACTCACTTTTGGTCACTCTAAACTGAGGTTTAGTCAAAGTGACGAATTTTGAAATGGCTACGGGTGGGAGATGAGTCATGCTTTGGGAAAGACTCATTTCCCTTCCCAAAGTTTGGGGATCCCTTCATCAAGAAGACTTGGGAGGTCTTCAAGACTCCCAAGTGTGTGGGATCTCCCTCTAAGACTCTCACACATGTGTGAGAGCATCTTGGAGGGAGATGGCTCTCTTGAAGAATAAGAGGATGCCATATGGCATCCCTTATCCTCATGGAGGCTTGAAGGGAATTGCCACCTCACCACTTGGTCTCTCACACATGTGTGAGAGCACAAGTAGATAAGGTGAGGATTGGAATGGAATTGGAGGGTGACACTTGTCACCCTCACACTTCCTCTCCCTTGCAAGTGGCATGGGATGAGGAAGGAGAAGGTGACAAGTGTCACCTTCTCATTCCTTAAGGCCAAATTAGAAGGCCTATATTATCTCCTCTTGAAGAGGAGTGTGGGGTTCTTGCATTTTAGATATTTATTTCTATTCTTGGAGTTCCTTTTTGGGGGAAGTTAGAGAAATTTGAAGATTGGGAGACTTGGAGAAGCTTGGAGCTCTTCACCAAACATGCTTCCATTGTTAGGGCTTTTGAAGGTAAGATCCATGGCTATGGCCATTTTCCCTTGTATATTTCATTTTTGTTGTATCTGTTGTTTTATGTTGTTAGTTGTTTTCTTTGTATGTGGGTTGGGAGTTTGGTGAGAGCACCTCCATTTGGAGGTAACGCTCAACTTGTATGGGGTAGGGGAGAGTGAACCTCCTCGAGGTCACCTCCTTTTTTTTGTGCTACTTATAGCCTTGAGGGATTTTCCATGGTGTTGAGAGTATTTTTGATGGCAAGAGTGTCATGATAGTTTGTGTCGAGTTATTTGGAGTTATGCATTTGTGGTTATGGATTGAGGCCTTGAGACTTGGTGATTTTTTAGATCATGGAGTGACCTCTTGAGTTGAGGGGTCCACTCCCCTACCCCCATCAAACTCATTTTCATGAGTTTAGTTTTGTGCAAACCCTTGGGAAATTTTATGTGTGTTTGGAAAATAGTATTATTGTGGAGTGTGTGTCAAACCGTGTGAATCCTACCTCCCTAGCTCGGGCGTGAACCACTTGCAGGTCTATGGTAGGGAGGAGGGCATTCCTTCATGGCTTGTTTCCCCATTTTTGTGTTACATTAAAGCAGGTTTTCATTGGAGAGAAAATGGAGTTTAAAGGAGTTCATTGTTATCTCATTTACCTTATTTTAGTTGGTTGTTTGAGAGCCATGGCCTTGGAGGCCTTAATGTAATTGTTGTAAAAATGTATCCTCATGTTGTAAAGAAGAAATATAAATTATTTCCTATGTATGTAAATTAAATCTGCCTTTGAATGCATTTATTGTTGTGGTACCTTGAAATACTTCTTGCTACCTATGCACTTGTTATTTTCTATTTAAATAAATGCTGTGTATAAAAGTTTGAGTAGAAAGAAAAATATTATTGTTGTTTGTATTATATGTATTGTTGATTTAATGGTATGCTGCATTTAAATAAAACAAAAGAGATGATACTGTATGCTCAAAAAAAAAAGAGAAAAAAAAAACATAGTTGTTGTCTTGTTTTTATGCAAGAAGTTTATATACTGTAGTTCAAAAATTGTGTATGTTATAATAGAAAAACAAATTGATCAATGTTGTTGAAAGAATCTTGAAATATGAATATATATATATATATATATTTATATGGTTTATAATATTTATATACATATAAAAATATATATATATATAGATGCAATATACATATATGTATATTTCTACTTATTTATTTAATCTGAGCACATTAGATAACACTGTGTATACACAGTACGTATATATATACATATATACAGTTTTAGTGTTGTAAACTATGATAAACTTTTTGTAAAAGAAACTAGATTGAACTGTGTTTAAGGGCAAATCCATACCAGCGTTGGAGTTCTAGGTTTTATTTTTATTTTTTATTTTTAAAAAGAAGTTATTGTGAGCGGCAGCCATAGCCGCCTCCCACAGTTTCATCGCTGCTATGAGGGGTGTGGGGAGGGGGCCGTGCCCCCACTCACCCCTGAGGGTATGGGTGGGGGCATGACCCCCTCCCCACACCCCTCCCCCTTCATTAAAACTTCAGCTACGGGTATTGGTGGCAATGTCGTTGCCCCCCCAAACCCTTTTTCCTTTGCTAAAACACGGCAGCGGCAGAGTGGAAGTCCTGCCTGTCAGCCCTGCAGTTTATCCTGCCTGTCTATCTTAAATCAACCACATATATATATATATATATCTGTGGATCTACAAAAACAATAGGGTATCTTTTATTCTGATATCTGCGAATAGTTATATATATATTTATATATATATACACATAATGGTATATATATATATACAAAAAAAAGAAGGAAAACCCTATGGGTATACTCAAAATCTATACCTCTGTGGGTTGCTCTCATGGCTCCAAAGCCATAGTAGCATCAATCCTTCAACCTACAAAAGAACCAAGCATTGGAGGCAGCAAAACTAGAAATGGGAAAATAAGAAGAGAAACCAAAAACAAAGAGAAAACAAAAGAAGAGATTAGGGTTTCATAAAGAAAACAATAAAATAGTGATTAAGGCTTTCCTTTGAGAAAATTATTATAACAATGGTTAGGGCTACTTGGAGGAGGTGAAGGAAATTAGGGATTTATTTTAATACTCTCCAAATAGTTGACAAGTTGACCAAGGTGGCACATTTCTCACTTGTACACATGACGTACAATGCGCTAGCAGTGGCGAGAGTATTCTTGGATGATATTGTGAGATTACATGGAGTACCTCGCAACATCATTTCCTATAATACTCTCCAAACAGTCGATAAGTTGACCAAGGTGGCGCATTTCTCACCTATACGCACGACGTACAATGTGCTAGCAGTGGCGAGAGTATTCTTGGACGATATTGTGAGATTACATGGAGTACTTCACCACATCATTTCTGACAGGGATTCAGTGTTCACTTTAGCCTTTTGGAGAGCTTTACAACAGGCGTTGGGCACACAACTCAACTTTAGCTTCACTTATCATCTTGAGACAGATGGACAGACAAAGTGGGTGAATCAGGTATTGGAGGACATGCTTTGTATGTATGTTATGGGCCATCAGTCTAGATGGGAGGAGTATCTGTATCTGGTTGGGTTTGCCTACAATAGTGGGCATCACAGCTTGTTGGGTATGCCTCCTTTTCAGGCTTTATATGGCAGACCATGCAGGATACCATTGAGTTGGGATCAGATAGAGGACATGGTTGCCATTGGTCCAGAGTTGGTTCAGGATATGGAGCGGCAGGTCACACTGATTAGATAGAGACTTCAGGAGGCACAGGATAGATAGAAGAAGTATGTCGATGCTAAGAGACTTGATCAGAGCTTCTCAGTTGGGGACAGAGTATTCCTTAGAGTGCGGCCACACAAGAGTCCAATCCGTTATGGAAAGGGCTCTAAGCTCACACCACAATTTGTAGGACCTTTTGAGATCTTGGAGTGGATAGGACTTGTTGCCTACCATCTAGTGTTGCCACCTAGCCTATCATGTATCCATGATGTCTTTCATATTTGTATATTGAGGTGATATATATTTGATTTATCTCATGTATTGGACTGGAGTACTCTACAGGTAGAGGCGGACGAGCAGTTGGCTTTGGAGCCAATTCGCATATTGGCTCGTTAGATGCTGAGCCTTCGAGGTTGAGAGCTGGACCAGGTTAGGGTCCAGTGGGATCTTTATGATGAGGTCACAGCTACTTGGGAGGATGCAGTTAGTTTGAGGGCACTCTATCCTCACCTTTTTGACAACTTCCAAGAGGAAGTTTAGTCTTAAGAGGGGAGGATGTGAGGCCGATTATTTTTTCTTCCTTATTTTGATCATTTTACATTACAATTGGTGACATTATTAGACTTTTAGAGACTATTGTTCCATTATGCAGATTTGATTATATCTCCTGATTCTGGTTTGACATTGATTAGACATGTGGTGATTCGATTTAAATCATATTTTGATGCTATGATGAGATTAGACATTCGAAATATATTAGATGATGATTATTGATGTGATTTCTAGTTCATTATGTGGGTTCATTAATTGATGATGATTATGTGATATTAGATAGAAAATGCAGTTTAATCTTGAATTACATTGTAAATAATTAATGTTGTATACAATGGCATGAATTTAATTTTAGTTGCTTCGGCTATGATTATTCATGATATGATTGACACTTGATCTAGTTGTGCAGGATTATATTCCCAGGCCATAGGAAATCGAAGGTAGTGTTCACACATATGTTTTTCCCTGTGAAACTGATCCATTCCCAAGAGGGATGAGGATCACGTTTGATTAGATGTTGTTTGAGTACTTTTTTGATTTATTATTTTGGCCTAGTACCTCTTTTTGTTAAATTAATTTATATCATCTGTTGTATATTTTTTTTATTGTTTTACACCACTTGGTATTGTTTTCATTTATGGGCCATTTAAAGTGAATTTATGACTCTCGAGGTGTACCTTAGTGTCCCAAAACTTACCCTAGGTGGTTACCCTTGGGTCTAGGGTCAATTTTGACTAACTAAACTTTGGGGTAACTCACTTTTGGTCACTCTAAACTGAGGTTTAGTCAAAGTGACGAATTTTGAAATGGCTAAGGGTGGGAGATGAGTCATGCTTTGGGAAAGACTCATCTCCCTTCCCAAAGTTTGGGGATCCCTTCACCAAGAAGACTTGGGAGGTATTCAAGACTCCCAAGTGTGTGGGATCTCCCTCCAAGACTCTCACACATGTGTGAGAGCATCTTGGAGGGAGATGGCTCTCTTGGAGAATAAGAGGATGCCATATGGCATCCCTTATCCTCATGGAGGCTTGAAGGGAATTGCCACCTCACCACTTGGTCTCTCACAAGTGTGAGAGCACAAGTGGATAAGGTGAGGATTGGAATGGAATTGGAGGGTGACACTTGTCACCCTCACACTTCCTCTCCCTTGCAAGTGGCATGGGATGAGGAAGGAGAAGGTGACAAGTGTCACCTTCTCATTCCTCAAGGCCAAATTAGAAGGCCTATATTATCTCCTCTTGAAGAGGAGTGTGGGGTTCTTGCATTTTGGATATTTCTTTCTATTCTTGGAGTTCCTTTTTTGGGGAAGTTAGAGAAATTTGAAGATTGGGAGACTTGGAGAAGCTTGGAGGTCTTCACAAAACATGTTTCCATTGTTAGGGATTTTGAAGGTAAGCTCCATGGCTATGGCCATTTTCCCTTGTATATTTCATTTTTGTTGTGTTTGTGGTTTTATGTTTGTTGTTTTCTTTGTGTGTGGGTTGGGAGTTTGGTGAGAGCACCTCCATTTGGAGGTAAGACTCAACTTGTATGGGGTAGGGGAGAGTGAACCTCCTCGAGGTCACCTCCTTATTTTTGTGCTACTTATAGCCTTGAGGGCTTTTCCTTGGTGTTGAGAGTATTTTTGATGGCAAGAGTGCCATGATAGATTATGTTGAGTTATTTTGAGTTATGCATTTGTGGTTATGGCTTGAGGCCTTGAGACTTGGTGATTTTTGAGATCATGGAGTAACCTCTTGAGTTGAGGGGTCCACTCCCCTACCCCCATCAAACTCATTTTTATGAGTTTAGTTTTGTGCAAACCCTTGGGAAATTTTATGTGTGTTTGGAAAATAGCATTGTTGTGGAGTGTGTGTCAAACCGTGTGAATCTTACCTCCCTAGCTCGTGGGTGACCCACTTGTGGGTCTATGGTAGAGAGGAGAGCATTCCTTCATGGCTTGTTTCCCTATTTTTATGTTGCATTAAAGCAGGTTTTCATTGGAGAGAAAATGGAGTTTAAAGGAGTTCATTGTTATCTCATTTACCTTATTTTAGTTGGCTGTTTGAGAGCCATGGCCTTGGAGGCCTTAATGTAATTGTTGTCAAAATGTTTCCTCATGTTGTAAAGAAGAAATATAAATTATTTCCAATGTATGTAAATTAAATCTGCCTTTGAATGCATTTATTGTTGTGGTACTTTGAAATACTTCTTGCTACCTATGCACTTGTTATTTTTTGTTTAAATAAATGTTGTGTATAAAAGTTTGAGCAGAAAGAAAAATATTCTTGTTGTTTTAATCATATGTATTGTTGATTTAATGGTATGTTGCATTTAAACAAAACAAAAAGATGCTACTGTATGTTAAAAAAAAAAGAGAAAAAAAAAATAGTTGCTGTCTTGTTTTTATTCAAGAAGTTTATATGCTGTAGTTTGAAAATTGTGTATGTTATAATAGAAAAACAAATAGATCAACGCTGTTGAAAGAGTCTTGAAATAAATAAATGTGTAGTATCCTTATTTTACCTTCTATTTTTCAAAAGAAAGGAAAATAATACCCTCTTACTATGGTTTTGTTTTGTTTTTGAAAAGAATATATATATATATGAAATCTGAATAGTTCTATTATTTTATTTTGGGAATGTGTATATAAACTGGTTATGGTTACATTCAAATCTAGTAATCTTGTTCTCTTGATAAATGTGAAAATATATATAGATATGGTTTATATATATATATATATATATATATATATATATATATTTGCTTATTTACTTAATCTGGGCACATTAGGTAACATTGCGTATACGCAGTGCATATATAAATATGTGTGTATATATATATAAAGTTTTAGCATTGTAAACTATGATAAAATTTTTGCAAAAGAAACTAGATTGAACTATGTTTAAGGGTGAATCCGTAACAACGTTGGAGTTCTAGGTTTCATTTTTTTTGTAAAAAAAAAGAAGAAGTTACTGTGAGCGGCAGCCATAGCCGCTGCCCACAGTTTCATCGCTGCTATGAGGGGTATGGGGAGGGGGCTGTGTCCCCACCCATACCCCTCCCCCTTTATTAAAACTTCAACCGCGGGTATTGGGGGCAGCTTCACTGTCCCCCCCAAACCCTCTTTCCTTTGCTAAAACATGGCAGCGGCGGAGTGGAAGTCCTGCCTGTCGGCCCTGCAGTTTATCCTGCCTGTGTATCTTAAATCCACCATATATAAAGTTTAATGTATATATATATCTCTGTGGATCTAGAAAAAAAAATAGGGTATCTTTTATTCTGATTTCTGTGAATAGCTATATATATATTTATATATATATACACACACACACACACATATATATATACAAAAAAAAAAGGAAAACCCTATGGGTATACTCAAAATCTATACCTCTGTGGGTTGCTCTCATGGCTCCCAAGCCATGGCAACATCAATCCTTCAACCTGCAAAAGAACCAAGCATTGGAGGCAGCCAAAATAGAAATGGGAAAATAAGAAAAGAAACCAAAAACAAAGAGAAAACAAAAGAAGAGATTAGGGTTTCATAAAGAAAACAATAAAATAGTGATTAGGGCTTTAATTTTACGGCTTTTTGTGACATCTTTTATTCACTCCATTTCTTAATGCGACCATCTTACCACTGGAGCGATATTATATTCAATTTTATTTATGTATTAGAATTAGGGTTTGATTTCGATTCCGTCGAAATCATTTCACTCACCTAGGAAACTTACGGTTTTGAATTAAACTAATTCTAACCCTAGTAGTGGCACTCATCACGTTGCATAACCCCCTAGTCGGTTATCATCATGCAGGGGATTGCGTCGGTAGATGTTCTTCCTCGAATCTGATTGACATGTTTACGCCTTATGCGTATTGCCACCGAGCACGCTGATGCGTGCGAAGGGGTTTCTAGGGACACAAAAAAAGTTTTTTGATATTTCATGTCATGACCACATGACAAATGTGGACATGACATGTGTGTTGCATGTCGTGACTGTATGGGAAATGTAGGCATGACATTTGGTATCAGAGCCCAAGTTTAAACACTAGGCTTATTTAGGGCACATTATTATTCTGCAACTTTGATTAATTTGTGGTTACCTTATTTTTTGTAGGATACTTCCCCGATGAGTTCAGTGAGTGCGTTCACGTTACACGGAGTCTGTAGAGGTTCATAGTGACTCTTCAGCTGAGGGACAGGCACTGCCGGCCCCATGGGTACCGCAGGAACCACCGGCCCCATGGGTACCGCAGGCACCACCAGCCCTACCTATACTAGATATTGGGCCACAGATATTGCAGGCTCTACAGGCAGCGTTAGATAGGTTACCACTAGCCATAGTTGAGCCATGCATAGAGCCACGTGTTGAGGCCCACGTTGATCTGCGAGAGGAGCCATGCGTGGAGCCACAAGCAGAGTCACATGTTGACCCACGTGTGGAGCCCCAAGACGAGCTACGAGAGGCACCACTTGTGGAGCCATATGTTGAGGTACCAGATACGATGGCAGAGGAGGTTGGATTGACCGACAGGGCCCGTAGTCAGAGCCCTCCACGTCATGCTAGGCATGAGGAGGCAGTGCGAGTTTAGTAGATTGTTCACAGGCCTTATGATTATTATGCGGATGAGCCTATCAGAGGGTACATAGACCGAGGAGATCCCATCAGGGATTTGTTGAGGCTAAATCCTCCTACATTCGTTGGGACCACAGAGGGAGTTGAGGTAGAGGTCTGGCTCATCAGCTTAGATAGATGCTTCATGTTGCGTCCTTACGAGGGCAACATGAAGGCACGTGTGGCAGCCCACTTGTTGTGAGATGCAACAGCTACTTGGTGGTGCACTCACATGGGAGACTTTCATTGAGCACTTCAATGCGTGATATTTATCAGATCACTACAGGCAGCGTCGCATAGATGATTTTCATGAACTTCAGCAGAGAGGGCTTACCGTTGCTCAATATGAGGGTAGATTCACCGAGTTGTCTTGATATGCGGAGCATCTCCATGATGAGAAACTCCTGTTCATAAGTTTATCAGAGGATTGAACCATAGCATAGCAGGGCCTGTATGCATGGCAGACCCCCAGACATTAGGTGATACTGCCAAGAAGGCATACATAGCTGAGGAGATACAGGGACAAGGGTAGAGTTCATGCCCTCAGTTTTAGGATCGTGGGCAATAGCAGTATCAGCAGAGTTACCGCAGACCACCACCACCACCTCAGAGAGGAGGATTTAGTTCTGCATCCTTACCTCCTAGGCCCCCACAGCAGTAGCAGCAGAGATCCCGGCCACAACAGAGGATACATGGGGGGTATAATCAAGGTTGGTAGTAGCAAGGCCTGTGTAGAGATCAGAGGTAGTAGGTTCCACCTGCGAGACCCGCGAGGTCGCAATAGTCATACAGGGGTTCACAGGGGTCCATAGGTAGATCTGTACAACATCAGTCAAGTAGGACTTAGACTGGATAGGTACAGGCTAGAGGCCCATGTTATGTGTGTGGTGGAGTGGGACATCTAGCCAGAGAGTGTCCACATGGCTTTACATCAGGGGCACAACCTCATTCAGGAGGATTAGATTAGACGGTTGGAGATGTGGGTAGGTCCTGCCGTATGTTCGCAGCGGTTGATAACTGCCAGGCTAATTTTTAGGCATCAGTGGTTGAGACATCAGGTATGATAGGGGGTATCCCCATTTCTATTCTCTTTGAATCTGGTGCTACTGACTCTTTCATATCTCCATCGTTAGTGGAGCATTGCAGGCTAGTGGCCTCTAGGCAGGGTGATAGGTGGGTGGTTGTGTTGGCCTCAAGGGCCAAGATGACACTAGATGCCTTAGTCCACGACTGTGAGATATCTTTGGGACCCTTTGCCATAGTATGTGACCTTAGAGTTATGACATTAGGATCCTAAGATGTGGTTTTGGGTATGGATTGGCTTGCGACTCATCGAGCCAAGCTAGATTGTCGCCAAAAAGCAATTAGCTACTTAGACGATCATGGTACATTTGTTGAGATAGTGGGCATTCAGAAGCCCATATCAGTGCGTATGATATCCGCTCAACAGCTTAAGCACTGCATATGGAAGGGATGCTAGATGTTCGCTATTACAGTGAGTGACAAATCAGATGACGAGCCTGAGGCATCCTTGGATGATCATCCCATCCTGAGAGAGTTTGCCAATGTGTTTCCAGCAGAGTTACTGGGGATGCCACCCCATTGTGAGGTAGACTTTCATATTAACTTAGTGCAGGGTGCTGAGCCCATGTCTCATGTACCCTATAGGATGACCACTCATGAGCTCACAGAGCTCAAGTTACAGATTGAGGACTTGCTTGAGAAGGGGCACATCCGACCGAGTGTTTCACCTTGGGGCACTCCTATCATCTTCGTGAAGAAGAAGGATGGGTCTCTTCGATTATGCATGGATTATAGGCAGTTGAATAAGGTGACGGTGAAGAACCGTTATCCTCTGCCCATGATTGAAGATCTCTTCGATCAGATGCAGGGAGCCAGGGTGTTCTCTAATATTGACTTGAAGTCCAGTTACCATCAATTGTGTATCACAGAGGAGGACATCCATAAGACCGCCTTCTAGATTCGATATGGCCACTATGAGTTCACTATGGTCCCCTTCGGTTTGACGAACGCCCTTGTAGTGTTCATGAGTCTCATGAATGGGGTGTTCTGTACCTACTTGGATAAGTTTGCGATTATTTTTCTTGATGACATTTTGATCTATTCACAGACGGAGGAGGAGCATGAGGAGCACCTACGTCAGGTTTTACAATGTTTGAGGGAGCAGAATCTTTATGGGAACTTGGTGAAGTGTGCATTTTTCAGGACAGAGGTACAGTATTTGGGGCACATCCTATCTGGTGATGGAATCTCAATAGATCCATCGAAGATCAGGGCTATCAGAGATTGGCCAGCACCCACTAGTGTGATAGAGGTCAGGAGTTTTATGGGGTTAGCTGGTTATTACCATAGATTTGTTGAGGGTTTTTCTCAGATAGCCTACCCCATCACTTCACTTTAGTAGAAAGGAAGAGTTTTCTATGGACTGAGCAGTGTCAGAGGGCCTTTGGGGTCCTCAAGGAGTGTCTTACCAGCACTCCCATTTTGGCGGTTCCTGATCCAGCAACAGATTTTATGGTTTGCATGGATGCATCACTTGAGGGTTTGGGAGCTGTACTTATGTAGGGTGGTAGAGCGATCACGTATGAGTCATGAAATCTCAAGACCTATGAGCTGAACTACCCCACTCACGATTTGGAGCTTGCAGTATTGGTTCATGCTCTAGTTAGTTGGACACATTTCTTATTGGGTCATTGCTTTGAGCTTCATTCAAATCACCATAGCCTTCAGTATATATTTACACAGCCAAATCTGAACATCTGTCAGCGGCGTTGGATGGAGTTTCTTTGCGAGTATGACTTTGATGTCCACTACATCAAAGGGAAGGAGAACGTGGTAGCTGACGCATTGAGTCGGAGGCACCACAAGATCGTGACCTTGACTCTGAGTGTGGACTTGAGAGGACGCATTATTCAGTATTTGCCTGAGGATGAGTGGTTTCTTGAGGTGCAACAGGAGATTCGTTCACAGAGGGCCCTTGTGGGCAAGTTTGCAGGATACTCACTTGAGGCAGATGGGTTACTTCGTCATTGACAGTGCATCTATGTACCCCGCGTAGGTGACCTACATACTGTAGTGTTATCAAAGACTCACAGAGCACCATATGCAGCACATCCAGGGGTGAAGAAGATGCATTCCGACCTATGACAGTTGTACCATTAGGTGGGTATGAGATGAGATATTGCAGAGTTTGCTGCTTGATGCCTTGAGTACCAGAGGGTCAAGGCCAAGCATCAGCATCCAGCGGGTCTTCTATACCCACACAAGATACCTGAGTAGAAATGGGACACCATTTCCATGGATTTTATTATTGGTCTTCCTATGTCTTCGCGTCGCCATGATGCCATCATGGTGACAGTCAACAAGTTGACCAAGGTGGCACATTTCTCACCTGTACGCATGACGTACAATGTGCCAGCAGTGCCGAGAGTATTCTTGGATGATATTGTGAGATTACATGGAGTACCTCGCTGCATGATTTCTGACAGGGATTCAGTGTTCACTTCAGCCTTTTGGAGAGCTTTGTAGTAGGCGTTGGGCACACAACTCAACTTTAGCTTCACTTATCATCCCGAGACAGATGGACATATAGAGTGGGTGAATCAGGTATTGGAGGACATGCTTTGTATGTATGTTATGGACCATCAGTCTAGATGGGAGGAGTATCTGTATCTGGTTCATTTTGCCTATAATAATGGGCATCACAGCTCGTTGGGTATGCCTCCTTTTCAAGCTTTATACGACAGACCATGCAGGACACCATTGAGTTGGGATTGGATAGAGGACAGGGTTGCCGTTGGTCCAGAGTTGGTTCAGGATATGGAGCGGCAGGTCAGACTAATTAGATAGAGACTTCAGGAGGCACATGATAGACAGAAGAAGTATGCCGATGTTAAGAGACTTGATCAGAGCTTCTTAGTTGGAGACAGAGTATTCCTTAGAGTGTGGCCACACAAGAGTCCAATCCATTATGGAAAGGGATCTAAGCTCGTACCACAGTTTGTAGAACCTTTTGAAATTTTGGAGTGGATAGGACCTATTGCCTACCGTCTAGCATTGCCACCTAGCCTATTGCGTATCCATGATGTCTTTCATATTTCTGTATTGAGGTGATATATATCTAATTTATCTCATGTATTGGACTGGAGTGCTCTACAGGTAGAGGCGGATGGGTAGTTGGCTTTGGAGCCAATTCACATAGTGGCTCATCAGACGCTGGGCCTTTGAGGTCGAGAGCTGGACCAGGTTAGGGTCTAGTGGGATCGTTATGATGAGGTCACAACTACTTGGGAGGATGCAGCTAGTTTGAGGGCACTCTATCCTCACCTTTTTGATGACTTCTAGGAGGAAGTTTAGTCTTAGGGGGGGAGGATGTGAGGCCGATTATATTTCCTTCCTTATTTTGATCATTTTACATTACAGTTGGTGACATTATTAGACTTTTAGAGACTATTGTTACATTATGTAGATTTGATTATATCTCTTGATTCTAGTTTGACATTGATTAGACATGTGGTGATTCAATTTAAATCATATTTTGATGCTATGATGAGATTAGACATGCAAGATATATTAGATGATGATTATTGATGTGATTTGTAGTTCATTATGTGGGTTCATTAATTGATGATGATTATGTGATATTAGATAGAAAATGCAGTTTAATCTTGAATTACGTTGTAAATAATTAATGTTGTATACAATGGCATGAATTTAATTTCAGTTGCTTCGGCTATGATTATTCATGATATGATTAACACTTGATCTAGTTGTGCAGGATTATATTCCCAGGCCATAGGAAATTGGAGGTAGTGTTCACACATATGTTATTCCCTGTGAAATCGATCCATTCCCAAGAGGGATGAGGATCACGTTTGATCGGATGTTGTTTGAGTACTTTTTTGATTTATTATTTTGGCCTAGTACCCCTTTTTGTTAAATTAATTTATATCATCTGTTGTATATTTTTTTTGTTGTTTTACACCACTTGGTATTGTTTTCATTTATGGCCCATTTAAAGTGAATTTATGACTCCCTAGGTGTACCTTAGTGTCCCAAAACTTACCCTAGGTGGTTACCCTTGGGTCTAAGGTCAATTTTGACTAACTAAACCTTGGGGTAACTCACTTTTAGTCACTCTAAAATGAGGTTTAGTCAAAGTGACGAATTTTGAAATGGCTAAGGGTGGGAGATGAGTCATGCTTTGGGAAAGACTCATCTCCCTTCCCAAAGTTTGGGGATCCCTTCACCAAGAAGATTTGGGAGGTATTCAAGATTCCCAAGTGTGTGGGATCTCCCTCCAAGATTCTCACACACGTGTGAGAGCATCTTGAGGGAAATGGCTCTCTTGGAGAATAAGAGGATGCCATATGGCATCCCTTATCCTCATGGAGGCTTGAAGGGAATTGCCACCTCACCACTTGGTCTCTCACACATGTGTGAGAGCACAAGTGGATAAGGTTAGGATTGGAATGGAATTGGAGGGTGACACTTGTCACCCTCACACTTCCTCTCCCTTGCAAGTGGCATGGGATGAGGAAGGAGAAGGTGACAAGCGTCACCTTCTCATTCCTTAAGGCCAAATTAGAAGGCCTATATTATCTCCTCTTGAAGAGGAGTGTGGGGTTCTTGTATTTTGGATATTTATTTCTATTCTTGGAGTTCCTTTTTTGGGGAAGTTAGAGAAAATTGAAGATTGGGAGACTTGGAGAAGCTTGGAGCTCTTCACCAAACGTGTTTCCATTATTAGGGCTTTTGAAGGTAAGCTCCATGACTATGGCCATTTTCCCTTGTATATTTCATTTTTGTTGTGTTTGTGGTTTTATGTTGTTGGTTGTTTTCTTTGTGTGTGGGTTGGGAGTTTGGTGAGAGCACCTCCATTTGGAGGTAAGACTCAACTTGTATGGGGTAGGGGAGAGTGAACCTCCTCGAGGTCACCTCCATATTTTTGTGCTACTTATAGCCTTGAGGGATTTTCCCTGGTGTTGAGAGTATTTTTTGATGGCAAGAGTGCCGTGATAGTTTGTGTTGAGTTATTTGGAGTTATGCATTTGTGGTTATGGATTGAGGCCTTGAGACTTGGTGATTTTTGAGATCATGGAGTGACCTCTTGAGTTGAGGGGTCCACTCCCCTACCCCCATCAAACTCATTTTCATGAGTTTAGTTTTGTGCAAACCCTTAGGAAATTTTATGTGTGTTTGGAAAATAACATTGTTGTGGAGTGTGTGTCAAACCGTGTGAATCCTACCTCCCTAGCTTGGAGATGACCCACTTGCGGGTCTATGGTATGGAGGAGGGCATTCCTTTGTGGCTTATTTCCCCATTTTTGTGTTGCATTAAAGGAGGTTTTCATTGGAGAGAAAATAGAGTTTAAAGGAGTTCATTGTTATCTCATTTACCTTATTTTAGTTGGCTGTTTGAGAGCGATTGCCTTGGAGGCCTTAATGTAATTGTTGTCAAAATGTATCCTCATGTTAGAAAGAAGAAATATAAATTATTTCCTATGTATGTAAATTAAATATGCCTTTGAATGCATTTATTGTTGTTGTACTTTAAAATACTTCTTGTTGCCTATGAACTTGTTATTTTCTGTTTAAATAAATGTTGTGTATAAAAGTTTGAGTAGAAAGAAAAATATTCTTGTTGTTTGTATTATATGTATTGTTGATTAAATGGTATGCTGCATTTAAACAAAACAAAAGAGATGATACTATATGTTCAAAAAAAAGAAAAAAAAAACATACTTGCTGTCTTGTTTTTATTCAAGAAGTTTATACGCTGTAGTTTGAAAATTGTGTATGTTATAATAGAAAAACAAATAAATCAATGCTGTTGAAAGAGTCTTGAAATAAATAAATGTGTAGTATCCTTATTTTATCTTCTATTTTTCAAAAGAAAGAAAAATAATACCCTCTTACTATGGTTCTATTTTGTTCTTGAAAAGAAATATATATATATATATATATGAAATCTGAATAGTTCTATTATTTTATTTTGGGAATGTGTATATAAACTGGTTATGGTTACATTCAAATCTAGTAATCTTGTTCTCTTGATAAATGTGAAAAAAAATATATATATATGGTTTATAATATATATGCAGTACACACACACACACATATATATTTCTGCTTATTTATTTAATCTGGGCACATTAGATAACACTATGTATACACAGTACGTATATAAATATGTGTTTATATATATATATAAACATTCATATATAAATACATATATACAGTTTTAGTGTTGTAAACTATGATAAACTTGTTGCAAAATAAACTAGATTGAATTGTGTTTAAGGGCAAATCTGTACCAACGTTGGAGTTCTAGGTTTTATTTTTTTTTTTGTAAAAAAAAAAGAAGTTACTGTGAGCGGCGGCCATAGTCGCCGCCCACAGTTTCATCGCTGCTATGAGGGGTGTATGGAGGGGACCGTGCCCCCACCCACACCCGAGGGTGTGGGTGGGGGCATGACCCCCTCCCCACACCCCTCCCCCTTCGTTAAAACTTCAGCTGAAGCTGCCCCCCAAACCCTCTTTCCTTTGCTAAAACACGATAGCGGCAGAGTGGAAGTCCTGCCCGTCGGCCCTGCAGTTTATCCTGCCTGTGTATCTTAAATCCACCATATATAAAGTTTAATATATATTTCTCTGTGGATCTACAAAAAAAATAGGGTATCTTTTATTCTGATTTCTTTGAATAGTTATATATATATATACACACACATAATGGTATATATATATATATATATACAAAAAAAAGAAGGAAAACCCTATGGGTATACTCAAAATCTATACCTCTGTGGGTTGCTCTCATGGCTCCCAAGCCATGGCAGCATCAATCCTTCAACCTGCAAAAGAACCAAGCATTGGAGGCAGCAAAACTGGAAATGGGAAAATAAGAAGAGAAACCAAAAACAAAGAGAAAACAAAAGAAGAGATTAGGGTGTCATAAAGAAAACAATAAAATAGTGATTAGGGCTTTCCTTTGAGAAAATTATTATAATAATGGTTAGGTCTACTTGAAGGAGGTGAAGGAAGTTAGGGATTTATTTTATTTAATCTTTTTTTTTCTCCATGTGCACAGGAAATTGAACTTCCCTCTCATTTGCAATTGTGTCCTTTTTGGAATTATTGCCCCTTGTGTTTTAAATGTATTTTTGTTTGGAAATTTGTCTTAGTGGATTTTAATTTAAATGGCAATGGGATTGTTTTTATTTTATTTGGATTCCTTATCCCTTGCCTAGTATTTTATTTTTTGGGCACTTTATTATTTTTCTAGTGGGGTTTGTCATTTAATTTCTTAGGGAAAACGTTTTTGGTTGAATTTATTTAATTTAATTGATTTTATTATTTTGGTGGGAAGGGATGTTTTAATTTTTCCCCTCTTTTTATCTTTTAACTTGAATTATTTAATAAATATAATTGTTGTAATTATATTTATTAAAAGACTTAATTATAATTTTTTTTTGGCCGTTGATTTAATTTTTAAATTTTATTTTTGGACGAGTGATAACTTTTATTGACCTTGGGAATTTATTTAATTTATTCTATGCTTCATTTAATTAAATTTTGCCTAAATTATTTTCCTTGGGAATTCTTTTTAAAATATTTATTACAATGATCAAAATTGCGTTATGCTATCAAAATTTTCCTAGAATTTATGGTTTTAATTTTACAGCTTTTTGTGACATCTTTTATTCACTCCATTTCTTCATGTGACCATCTTACCACTGGAGCGATATTATATTCAATTTTATTTATGTATTAGAATTAGGGTTTGATTTCGATTCCATCAAAATCATTTCACTCACCTAGGAAACTTAGGGTTTTGAATTAAATTAATTCTAACCCTAGTAGTGGTGCTCATTGCGTCGCATAACCCCCTAGTCGGTTATCATCACGTAGGGGATTGCGTCGGTAGATGTTCTTCCCTGAATTTGATTGACACGTTTACGCCTTATGCGTATTACCACCGAGCACGTTGACGTGTGTGAGGGGGTTTCTAGGGACACGAAAAAATGTTTTTTGATATTTCGTGTCATGACCACATGACAAATGTAGACATGACACGTGTGTTGTGTGTCGTGACCACATGGGAAATGTGGGCATGACACGACCTTACATATACATAGCAGCACCAAAGCCTATTGAGGTCATAGTAATAAACCAAGCCTGCCAGCCTCATATATTGATAACAATAAAGAAATCATGTCGACCTTATATATATTGTAATATCTAGCTTATCAGCCTAATTAACATAGTAATAAATAAAGCCAAATACATTCACAAGAATTCTTAAACTATTATAAGGCTTTCTAGAGAAAGAATGAACCTAATAGAGCTCAGAGGAGTAAGCAAGGTTTCTTTGTCTTGCTATCTTTAACGAGCTACAATATTTCTACTCTATCAATATCACTCACTACAAAGCTTATTGTAATACTCTTTAAGTCCACTGCCGAGTCTTGTGAGAATCTCCTCAGTGTTATACTTTCATCTTAGATAGGGTTGATGTTCACGACCACTGTGGATATGACAACTGAGTTTACTCTCTTTGTATTATTCTCGCAAGTATTTTGAGTCTCAAATCTATTCACTCTAAATGATAACAGATTTACCCATCATTAAGGCCAATTTACTACATACCTTTTCTCCTCCACGCATAGCCTCTTAAAAGGCTTAAAACCATTATCTTTCCCTGCAGTTAAGCTTCTTGAAAACAAGCCTATCTAGGCTCTTGACGGTGGCATGCAGATAAAAAAGGAGTTAATGATCATTAAAGACCACTTCTGAAGCAGTTTGAAACACTCCTCCACACTCCCCAAACTGTCATGGAGTAGAGGGAAAATAAGTGCTCATAAAAAACATGAAGAGGTTTGCAATAATTACTACCACCACAATACTTATGAAGCTCTTTGACAACATACCGTAAGTTGAAACTTATAATTAATATTAAATAAAGATAAAACATCATTATACAACATATACTTACGTTGTTCCTATCACTTGACAAGGTATGAGAATGGGGTCGAGGTATTCTCCCCCTCGCTATATTTCGTAAATGCCAAAAAAATATAGATTATCATAACAGAAAACTTATCAGAAATCATCGATTAGTTTAACCACTAAAATATGATTTGCTATAATAATATAAACTATATTCATATCACACAAGGAAAAATAATGACTATCGACCATATCTTGTCGAGGGTCATATTATCTAGACTCAATTTTTTAACAAAACCTACACTAATTAATCTTGATGACAAATCGACGATTATTGAATCGATGCCCAAACTCTGACCAAATTGGTCGAACACAACTTACGAAACTCGACGATGGTTCATGAAATGATGCAAGCACAAGACATAGATGGCAACAACCTATTCTTATCCATACATCTATTCACTTCTCTTCGATGATGCTCTCCCTCTCTTTCTTGGAGGGTGGGAAACCTATTTTCCTACTTACAACTTACAATCACCAAACTGGGATTAGTGTATCATTAGTCATTCCATAAACCTTATGAATAAATAAGCATGACATCCTATAATCACATGTGTAAATTCTAAGTTACATATAAACATAAACTCATGAAATCATTGATTTATTTCAACATTTGCAAATAACACCAAATCATTAATCCATGCCAAATTATCTACTAATTACATACAAATTGAAAGTAAAACATAGTCAAAATTTGGGGTGTGACATATCTCCCCCCATAAGATTCACCATCCTCGATGATCTAATGTATCCAAAATAATAATATAGAGTTTTTTGTTCAACTTTGAAAAGCATAAAAGAAATGAGGAAATCTTTGATAAAAATCATGGTAATCTTCCCATGTGGCACTATCCTCTACATACTGGTCCCACTGGACCTTGCAATGAGTAACCTCTTTGTTACACAAGTAGAGCTTACAAACTTTGAGCACCTTGAGAGGCTCGATCATGACCACTTCTGGGTCCTGTAGCTTTAAAGCATTCCAATCAAGAATATGATTATCACCTGTTATATACTTTTTCAAATATGAAACATGAAAAACAGTATGCATCCTAGCAAGAGTTGGTGGTGGAGTGATTTTGTAGGCAACTAATTGACTACTTTGAGAACTTCGAAGGGTCCTACATAATGAGCAGCTAGTTTGGAAGACTTTCCAAAATTTATGGAACTTTTCTGAGGTTTAACTCTCAAAAGAACTTTTTATCCAATGGAGAATTTGTTGGCAGTGAGCCAGCATCTCTTGCGAGATTAATGACATGGCTTAACCGCCTCCCGTGGATTCATTAACTCTGGTGGTTGTATCAGGCATTAACAGGTCAACCTTTTGGTGCAACGACAACCGTGTTTCCAACAATTTTTATCAAAGCCAAAGGTTCTGGGTTTGAATCTCCTTCGCAAGTGATGCGGGCTCCCGCAAGTGACACTAGGGGGATTGTTGGCAGTGAACCTGCATCTCTCACGAGATTCGTGACATGGCTTAACCACCTCCCGTGGATTCATTAACTCTGGCAGTTGTATCAGGCATTAACAGGTTAACCTTTTGGTGCAACAACAATCGTGTTTCCAATAGAATTGCCTTGGTGTATGCTTGGCATCAACGTAACTTTTCTGCCTATCATTCACTTACGCCAATCTATTTATGATCAACCTGATCTATTCTTCCATATCTAAAAATATTTTTGGACCAATGCTAATCCCATCTTCTAGCTTATCCTAGCTTATAGGAGTCCAGTATCTTCTTCTATACAATGTTTCAAATGAAGCCATCTTGATAGCAAAATTGTAGGAGTTGTTATAAGCAAACTCCAGAAGTAGTAGATACTCTTCCCACTTATATTGCTATCCATGCAATACATCCTCAAAAAATCTTATAAAACTTGATTTACCCTTTCAGTTTGACCATCTGTCTTAGGGTGATAAGCCGAGCTTATATTAAGTTGAGCTCCTAGTGCTTAAAATAAAGTTTTCCAAAATCTTGATGTCATGTGCGCATCTTTATCTGAGATGATCTTCTTAGGAACTCCATGCAATCTAAACACCTCTTGCACAAACTTGTGAACCAAAATTGGTGCTCCATCCATTAAATTCTCATGTATAAAATGATGTACCTTGGTCAGTTTTTCCATGACCACTAAAATAGCATCATGTCTATTTTAAGACATTGGGAGACCTTGCACAAAGTCCATGCTAATGACTTGCCACTTCCACTCCGGAATATCGTGCAGATACAAAAGTCCTGTTGGATGTTGATGCTTAGCCTTGACTCTCTGAAACTCTAGGAAACTTGCTACAAATCCTGTGGCGTCATTCTTCTTTCCTTTCTAGAAATAAAGGGGTTTCACATTGGCTAGGGGTTTGGTTACTCCAACATAACCTGAATATGGTGTGGAATGAACTTCCTTCCACACAAGGTTTCTTAATTCTGCTGAATCTAGAACATACATCCTTCCTATGTATCTTAAAAGCCCATTTGGTTTAAAAGAGAACCCATCATACCTCAAGTCTTGAGGATTTATTGAGAGAACCTACTTAACTTGCTCATAATACTCATCACCTACAGAATTTTGTAATACTAAATCCTTAAAGTTTGAGTGGATAGACACAATTGAAAAATATGCCTCCATCGACTTAGAGCATACGCTACTTGATTCTCCTTGCCTTTGATATAGCTTATCTCAAAGTGATAGTCAAATATTAAATCCAACCATCTTTTTTGTCGAGCATTCAAATGAGGTTGGGAAATATGCACTTAAGACATTTATGGTCCAACTTTAGTTCAAAAGGCTTTCCTATCAAATAGTGTCACCACACTTGCAAAGCATGCACAACTCCTACTAACTCAAAGTCACGAGGAGCATAATTCTTCTCATATGCTCTTAGCTTCCTGGATTCATAGGTTACCACTTGTCCATTCTATATAAGCACTCCACCTAAACCTTCCCTTAAGACATCAGTGATTACAACAAATTAACTTTCCAGATCAGGAACTTTTAATATTAGGGTAGTTGTCAATCTCTCTTTTAACTAATTAAATACCTCTCGACATTTATCTGACTAGTAACAACACTTTCCTTTTCTCTGAAGTGAATTGACTAGGTTTTCAATATTAGAAAAGTTCAAAACAAACTTCCTATAATAGATAGCTAACCCCATGAAACTGCATACTTAATGCACATTCTTTGGCACATGCCACTCTAGTGTAGTTTTGATCTTCACATGAACTACTAAAATTTCTTTAGCTGATATGATATGTCCTAGATATTGTATCTCTTTCTAAAAAAAAGTACACTTAGAAAGCTTCCCAAACAACTTATGCTCTCACAGCTGCTGCAAAACTAATCGCATATGCTATAAGTGCTCTTCCTCATTCTTAGAATAAATAAGAATGCCATCTAGAATACTAGAACAAATTTATCCAAGCAATCTAAGAAAACAATGTTCATTAAATTCATGAATGTTGTAGGGGTATTCGTAAGTCCAAAAGGTAAAACTGTGAACTCATAATGTCCATACCTTGTTCTAAAAGTTGTTTTATAAATCTCTTCATCTTTTATTCTCAGTTGATGATATCTAGATCATAAATCGATCTTAGAGAATACTGTTGTGCCACACATCTGATCAAAATGATCATCAATACCTAGTAGAGGATATTTATTCTTTATGATTACTTTGTTAAGCATATTATAGTCTATACATAGACACAAGGTTCCATCCTTCTTTTTGAAAAAGATCATAGGTGCTCCCCAGGGTGAAACACTGGGTCTAATCAACCCTTTAGTCAGCAGCTCTTGAAGCTAGGCTTTCGATTCCATCAACTATGTAGTAATTGAATACAGTATGGTGCCTTTGAAATCAACTTAGATCTAGGTATTATATCAATAGAGAAATCAAAATCTCTCTTCGGAGGTAATCTCGGAAGTTCATTTGGGAAAACATCCCGAAAATCGCAAAGGAAAGGATAGTTATCCAAAGATACATTTAGTTTACTAGAATCCTCTTCTACATGCTCCATTTTGACTGCAAAAAGTTGACATCCTTTTCACCTCACCCTCTTTAGTTGCATAGTAGAGATTGGTCTAATCTTGACTTCTCTTTGTGTGCCTTGCAAAAAAAATTGTTTCCTACACCGTCTATACACTCAATTGTTTTTACAAAATAATTGACATTGGCCTTATGTCTCCATATCCAATTTATTCCTAAGATATCATTATAGGAACCTAGGGGGGATACAAACAAATTCACCTCAGTCAAAAAAACTAGGGAGATCATTCTTGGCTTCAAACAAGCACTGCTCTACTTGAGATTTACTTTGGTTAGCATGTTCAACTGACCAGGGTTTGGCCATATATCTATCTCTTCTAGGAAATTTATTTAATATTATTGGAGAAATAAAACTTTTAGTTGCTCCAGTATCAATCAAAATAGAAATAGGAACTCCAAACAAAGTACCTGTTGTCTCTATGGGAGTAATCTAGTAGTCCACCTAGCGATGATCTAATTATGCATGGATCCTCTGTTAAAAAGCTGCTTGCTGAGTAGGTAGTGTGTTACCACACTACTGAGATCCTTGGTTCTTAGTTGGCCATTGATTTGCATAATGATCTCCACCACAAGAGAAACATCCTCTAGGAAGTCCCCGCTTCTCAATAGTTTTTCTGAAATTATTATCATTCCTCTAGACATAACTATTGTTCTTCTTCTCATTTCTAGGTCCATCTCTAATATTTTTGGAACCCTTAGATCACTTCTCTTATTCACATCTTGTTTGCCATTCCTTTTATTGAAAGGTTGAGAGGATGGTGTCTTATTAAACCTCTTGCGATTCTTCTCACGATATGCATAAATTGACTTTAGTTTTTATTCTTGCTTGATTGCCTTCTCAAAAACTCAGTCCATAGTGGTAAGATCATGCACATCCATTTATCCACCTATTTGGGCATTCAGGACCATGATAAATTTCCTGATTTTGAAACTTTCCTCTTTCTGATATTGTGGCACATATTTTAGGAGATGGGTGAACTTATCCCAATATTCAACTAGTAACATATCTCTTGGTCTCAGATTTTGAAAATCTATTAGCTTTTGGTCAAAGAAAAGTTGAGGTAACCACCTTTGGAAAAATAGGACCACAAATTGATTCTAGGTTAAGATAAGAGAACTTAACCCCAGTTCTATTTTCTTGTTCATCCACCAAGTGGATGCTTCACCTGCTCACTAGTAGGCACACCATACTTCCTTGGTTATCTCAGAGTAATTTTTGAT